>OW119926.1:97251579-98625121 GCA_933210815.1 Meta bourneti
TCATCAAACAGACAAAACTATAGACTAAACAATGTCAGACCAACACAAAGTTCACATATGCAACATTATACAGACACAAATCAGCACACAGACAAGGAGCCAATTTTACGAACATGCATAGCACTGTTCAGATACAAAGGCACATACAAAAACATCTACAACATCAGACATAGATAAAGAGACAGAGAAAGGAGCTATAGGAAGGAGGCAAAAGTAACCTATGAAAACATTAGTCAAATTGGTAGTAAAGTTTATATATGAAAAAACCTTCAAAATAAGAAATAATAATGATTAAAAACTTGTCAATGGCCATTTCCGGGGAAAAAGACGTCTACCATCATCAGAACATAAGATACAGACGTTCACCATCATCATCACAGTTTCTGTACTGATGATGGTGGGCATCTTGCTCCACCACCATCAGTACAGAAATCATTACATCATTAGACAATTGACAATGTTTACTAAGTTTTTAGACATTATTAGGCGAAGTTTTGAAGGATTTTACATCAGCAGGCAGACAGAAAGCACGCTGTGCAGACGTTAACAACGTCAGATCGACTCAGATAGAGGTCACATATATAACAATAGACAGACTCACATCAGCACACCGACAGACAAGTGACAAATTTTACGGATATACCCAGCATTGAACAGATACTGACATATACAGACACATATAGGCAGACAAACGAGCTATACAGAAATGTATACCAGACAGACACATTTAAGAGCACAGACAGAAACTCACCTTATCTCTGCCATAAGGATAGTCTATGGGCACAGCAACAGGTCCCTGATACACATACTCCCTGTGTTGTCCGTCGCCATAGTGATCTCTGTCATGGGGTGACACCAGGTGGATGGGATGTATAGGGTGGAAGTCGTTGGCAGAGTGGATGTCATCTCGCACCTCCACACTCACCGGTGGAATATGATGGGAAGAGGGAGCTGACACCAGTATGGGGACGTGGTAGGATTCCTGTTGGAAAAGAATGCGATTGCAACGCTTGTAGTGTATGGCAAAAAATAGATTACTACATTCTGTTACACATGTCCACTCTGGATTTTCATTCTATGCATTGACTGTATTAGAGAATGCAATCTTTAATCTCCGTCTTTACTAGAGGTTCTTCCATTTTTAGACTCTTACACATATTCCGTATACAATTGACAAAATTTCTATACCAGTAACAGCATGTACTCTGCTCAGTAATATCCACACTGTTAGGGGTGGGTAAATGGTATGTAGATAGTAGTTCAATTTACAACACAATGGACTAATGGCGACGAATAAAAGTGGTTCTATAGCCATTATGTGTGTTTTGGGTAAAACACCACTACATACTCGGAAATCTCTTGATGCTCAGAGGGTTAATGCTCAAGTTTTTGGATTTCGTATAATTTTATTGTTAAAAATAAAACTTATTTCAAATATTCTTACCTTGTCCTTCTGATTGTTGGTACAACAACTAAACATAGTTTATTAACCATATGAGGGATCATACGCATGTATACGTTCCTTCTGTGACCTTCCAGTCTTCCCTGAATGATTTCTAACCAGTTTTGACCGTATTTACCAAAAGAAGAATGTTTCCTAGGATTCTTTCAATCAATAGATGAGGTCACTTTTGCATTAAATGTGATCTCAAATAAAAGCAATACTACGCTACTCGAAAATTTCATGGCGCTCAGAAGCGCCGTCGTAGCCCAGTTGGAAGAGTAACGGAACAAGTTCGAAAACTCGGTCCAACCATAAGACCGTCGTGTACACGAGGGCTGGCGCACGTTAAATCTGACGTGGCCTCAAATGTTCCCATTAGCGTGGAATGAAAGTTTGGAGAGTGGGGTGGCAGCTCAGGTGCTAACTTCGTTATTTGCCCGTGGTTCAAAATTACGAGGTGTTGTCCTCGAATTTTTCCCTTCGGGATTGATCCCGGACAGTTGCCAGTAGCCCATTCTGATGCTCCTGTGCGACGTTAATTAACTACCTCCCATGACGCTCGGTTGGTTAAAAGCTCTCTATAAATAATTATTCCCTAAATCATTAGTAATAATGACTCATGAAATGATGTAGGAAGGTGTGAGTAAAACAGAAATAATTTCCAAACCAAAGAAGACCACAATGTAAGATTCAATCCTGAATCAATAAGGGACTTATGGCAATCTAAAAACAGAATAAACATTTGATATTCGCACGATAAAGGTTCTAAGAAAAATCGAAAGTCTCGTTCTTTCAAAAGACGATTCTCTCCGTCACGAGGTTATCAAAAGTGAACTGAAGACGGTCATTGTCAAGATTCGATTGAAGGAGGAATGGCATAGAATGAAGAATGAGTGGTTGGACAGTACGAGTTTCTATTTGGGTGTCGAGTGTATTCAAATGAGGAAATGAACGCTCATTCATCGAGTAAGAGAAAGGAAGTAAATGACGCGGTGCCAACAGACGAAATCTATTTCTATTCTTTTAGGAATCAGGTTGGTAAGACACCTGGAAGGTTCCCGGTTCACTATCCCCGATTAATCAAATAAAGTCTCGTTGTCTGTTTTGTCTGTGTTGTTTCCCTCAGATATCAATCCTTGTTTATTAAGTCACTCTATTAGTTACCTGTGTGGTTCTATCTGTATAAGTCCATTTTTTCTTTTGACTATCTCTGTCATTCAAACATAGCGTCTATAGTTGTCGCTGAAATGCGTTGGCACATGTTAGAAAGGGGGATACTTATACTTCTGATCAGTGAAGTGTCTACACTTGCTGATTCGCATTGAACAAAGAAATGCAAACACACGAGACAAGGAAGACGCTATGTAGGCACACTTCTTCTTGATTGGGGCGCAGATTCTCCACCCCGACCAGCTGAGGTCATTACGGATATACGGAAGAGGGTCTCGTTTGTAAGATTCGCGATTCTCTATGCATAGTTGTCGCTGCGAAAACGAAGGACTTCGCTCATCAACCATGGACTGGCAAGTATTTTGGTTTGAATACACTAGTATTCGATCCGGGGGATGGATAGGGCTTAATCCCTATTTCTTCCCTCCTACCATTATATAGCCAGGTATGACTTCTTAACTTGTAGGGCTAAAGGGAATTTCTACATAGGCATCTATGTAGACACACTGGAATGAAAACTTTACCCTTCAAACCAATTACACTTCAATCTCATGGCACCCATTATTGTGTCACCACTTCAGTTCAAAGACATTTATTTTCCATTCGTTTCTGTTCTTGTTATCTCTTTGTTTTTACCCATCGATTCGTTAAACCTCGAAAAACATTTTGCATCATTTTCCCACATCTAGGTCGCTGAAAACCTCACCGTTCAGTTAGTTTAGGCGCGCCAGTGTAGTATTGAACAAAAAGACACAGCTACCAATCACCTCTAGGGCCCTTCGCACCAACAGGATCCAAATCAATCTTAATCCACTAGGAACTGACTAACGTAGATTCGGATGCTTTGAAAAAGAACGCTCCTGATCCAGGCAGGAAGAACAAGCTATTTCTGATGGAAGCGGATCTCCCTATATTCCCGAATATTCGTTGGTCAGTTTGTACTGGATTCAGACTCACCCGGATGTTGTTGGTGTGAAGGGGGCCACCTGTAATCCCCCCCTCTGAAAAAATGGTGCGACATCAGGCACATTCTTGGATATGTATCGACAAGGGAAGGAATAAAGAAAGCGAGTAACAAGGTATCATTGCTAATACCATGTAGAAAGGGTAACATTAAGCCACGATTACACTTGTAGCCCAAATACGTTGACACAGATGGAGGAATTTCTACCACAGGACATGAAAATCTCTGCCTACAGCGGATTCTTCAATGTGTCTAGGCTACAAGTGTAGACACTGCTTTATATTTACCTCTCTGTATGGTACTACCTATCAATCCCTGCTCATTTGTATTCTATATGGTTGTCTGTATTCATTGACTGTCATTCTTCATTTGCTGTCTATACTATGACGTTTTTCATTTGTGTGTTCCTATGTATCTGTCTATTAGTATCTGTTAGTTTCTCTCAATATCGATACGTTTCCTTTATGTCCCTATATGTTTATGTATCTCCTGTCCTCTTACGATGCCTATGTGAGTTTCTCTTTAATCCTCCGGGAGTCATGAGATTTTCGAGAAGTGTGTTTTAACACACACAACACACATAACCCCAAACATAATTACTTATAAATTTTATTACATAACTGCTTACAAACAATTAATTAATCAGATTAAATATTGTAAAAGTTTTATATACAATATAAATGCAGTTACATTGAATAGGTGAACATAAACATTTTAAAATTTTCAATACTATTTAAATACTTAAAGTAAAATACATTTTCAAATGTTGGCTTATTTAAATATATGCATGGAGATAAAATTTCAACTATGAATGAAATGCAGTTAAACCTAACTAAGACGAACTCGTTTAATACGAATTATAGATAATGCGAAATCAATTCCAATCCCCATCAAAATGTATATTCAAATAATGTTAACATTCTTTAAGAATTCAGGTTACACTAATCGCCTGTTAAGACGAACAAATTTTTGAAACTTGAGGGCAAACGGATTTTTAATCGTATTATCAGAAACATTGACATCAAAATTGTAGAAGATTGATTTGTGGAAGAGAACGAAGAAGAGATAAATGAATATTCTGGAAAAGACGAAGAAATAAGCATGCCTTCTTTAAAAGAAGCTACTGCTGGTTTAGAATTGTTCACCATTTTGTTTAGCAGTGAAAATTAACCTGCTCAATTAAACAGCATTGACCGCATGAAAGATTTTCTTTAAAAATGTTATGAAAAAACACAAAATCTACGGCAGAACTACTTCAAGACAAAAATTGCGTAATTAGGGAATATCAATGTAATCAAGAATTATCTGTAATCAAGAATCATTGGTATAAACATTTGTGATGAAGAATACCATTTATGAACCAAGAATTTTACAAGTAGTAATGTAAATACAGTAATATTTTATTTTATTGTTAATATAATGCTTTTTTCTTAATTCGTATAACTCGAATTATAACGATTAATACGAGTTTTCTTACGGTCCCGTGAAATTCGTCTTAGCGAGGTTTGACTACTTCAAAGAACTGTAGACCCCTCCAACAAACTCCAGAGGTTTTAACAGAAAAGGAAAGAGGGATTTTTCACCCCCTCGGTGAAATCTCCATGAAAGGGAGATTTCGTCACGTCTTGCCTTCCGAAAGACGTGACCAGTCTAAAAGGAATCAATACACAAATGCCAACTTCCTGGACAAAATGCGACGCGTGCTCAGAAGATCAACAACACGAGGTTAGGAATCACATCCGGGCAATGGGCATTCGAACCTTCCATCCGGTCATTCTTGGGGATTCGTCTCTTCCAGATTTCATTGTTCGAGAACAATTAGCCTTCGGAGATTGAATGGACGATTGGGTGGACGTAGAGGACGGTAACTGTTTAGCGATTTTGGTGGGCGAAGGATAAAATCTCCTCTCAGTGTCTGGAGGCCTCTCTATGTCTATGTGGAGGTTGCTAGTATGATGATAGTTACAGTCAGAGATAGCGCTAATATTTTGGAGTTTTTTTATTATTGACAGGGCATGATTACCTGAACAAGCATCTGCATTGTTTTGACATCTATAATAGCCAGAAATATGTCCTATGCAGAGGTATGGTTGGCAAGGACTGTGACTACCTTTTGAATGTTCTGCGTTCCTGGGGAGGGCTTCCATGCACTCGATTAGAAGGTTTAAGAACTTTTTAATGAGCCAGAATTTTAATTTTTTTCTACCTTTGCTAAATTTCCCGGCAGTTTATATCGGCAGCACTCTGGGAATGGCACCATTTTAAAGGTCTCGACAAGATCTATTCAAACATACGAAGGAAATTCCGCAGCGGTTTGCATTTGATACTGCCCAATATATGAATTGGACTCTACGGGTGTTCACGAATGTGTGAATATTAATGAACGGCACACATTTTTACCCTTCTGGTGGTTGTCTCGTCAAGGTATCTCGTCATTAGCAAAACTAACCAGATCTTGATGGACGAGATATATCGCCATTAGAAGAAAATCTGACCAGATCCTGATCTCATCATCCTCAAAAGTTAAGTTCCTGATCTCTTCATCCTCCTCGGCAATATCTTGATCCCGAGATATCTCGTCATTAGCAAAATTGATCAGATCTTGATGGACAAGATATCTCGTTGAAACTACACTGAGGGTTAAAGAGATAACGATCTCCAAAGACCTATTTTGGTCACTGACGATTGGCCGTAATTCGTCCCATGCTATTCCCGTGGACTTAAACGTGGACTAGGTCAAAAGGAAAGATTTTAGGCAGGGTATTTATGTAGAAACACGCGTAAGAATTCAGCACTCACAGAGATTTCGATGCAAAAACAAAATTTCAAATTAAGCTCCCAGTCGCATAACGGGGATTATTTTAATACCGCTCAGTTTCACCCGATGTCCAGAACGCAAATCACCGGAAGCACTCGTCAAAGTGGGACACTTTTATTTGGGTAAAAGTGGGACCCTTAATCCTCTCTTCCGTGTGCGTCACCCCACGCGACACTTCCGAACAATACACCAAAAAAGAACAATGCTTGGACGTCTGCAGGACATCTTGTGACAAATGACGCAACACGCGACACTTTACAACTGACCAGTTCCTTTTGGGTTCCGGTGGACACGGAACTTCTTTCTGTGTCCGAAGAAACTGAGAGGAGCACCGATTTGGAAACCGTTTTTGCTGCGGAACAAATTTATTTAACCCTCCAAGTGGTTTCGAAGAGATATCTCGTCTTGCAGGATCTGATCAATTTTGCTAATTTGACGAGATACCAAGTCCATCAAAATACTGCCAACTTTTTTATGACGATGAGATCAAAATCTGGTCAGCTTTCTTGTTGTGACGAGATATCTCATTCATCACCATGTCAGTTTTCTTGTTACGACGAGATATCTTGTTCATCTGGTCAGTTTTACTAATGACGAGATACCATAGTCGAGACAACCACCAGGAGGGTTAAACATTCTGTTAATTTTTTTTATTCCAGGCCATATGTATTGGTGGGGAAACATGAGTATCATCCACTAGTGTGTCAGATAATGTTAATATTGATAGTTTCTTAAGTTTTTCCCAAAAATAGACCTCATGGATTGGACAGTTTGATCTATTTAACCTTCCAAGTGGTTTCAACGAGATATCTCGTCAATCAAGATCTGACTAATTTTGCTAATGACGATATACCTCGTCATCACGATATTGTTGTTTTTTTATGATGACGAGATCAAGATCTGGACAGTTTTCTATAAACGACGAGATATATCGTCCCTCAGGATGTGGTCAGTTTTCTTCTAATGAATAGATACACCAGGATGGTTAAATTAGTGATGAGAAAATTCACAAACGATATTGAGCAACAGCAGATTCTTTAATTTCCTGGTTTTGACACAACTTACATATTCTTCTAAACATAATTTTAAGGCCCGCTTTGTTTGTCCAACATAACCCACACCACATATGTTGGGTATATCATATAATGGCACGTGATATGTCCCCATAGTTCCCACTAATAGAATTAATTTCATAACCTGCATAATTCAAATGAATTTGAAACAATTATAAGGTCTATATCACAACGCTGATGTGGCCAACGGGTCTAGTGGCCAAGGTGCTGGCTTCTAGATCAAAAGTTTCCTGGTTCGAATCATCGATGTTTTTCCGTCTGGAGTTAATGTGTGGCCTCTCTTATATACAGGTTGTGTCTTAAATGTATGGTATGTATCTGAGGCGTAACGTGAACCCACCCCAATTGTGCCCCTGGGTGATGCTAAGGGGATTGATAGTCCCACCCTTTTAGAGCCATGAGAACTAATGTTCGATTGACCGGGCATCACAAGTCTTATTGCCGTATCACTTTTTGAAGAAATTAGTACTCTTAGCACTCTGAGGAAATCGCTACTCTAGCAATCCGTTCATACGCATTCTGCAACTTGCATCTTCCCTCTGCATGACTTGCAAAATATAATCTTTCCTATAATTTTTTTCAAACAATACATGTTATTTAGACGTTGTGTGGGTTGGTTAAGTTTTATGGCGCATATATTTGGTAAGTGTGTTATGTAGCAACTACACTACTCGGAAATCTCGTGATGCTCAGGAGGTTACTTTTAGCACGAGGATAGTCAGAAATAATGTGACCTCGATTCTTATGACCCTTGTAGTCCCATGAGGACTAATGTCCAATTGGACGGGCATTGGAAAAACATTTATTGCACCCATTAATTCTTATTGATCATACCACTTATTGCATAGCAATGTTTGATGAAATCGCTACTCTAACGCTGTTCACATGCATTTATCCGTTCTGCAACCTTCAGTTTTCCCTGCATGCCTTCTAACGAGTTGTGATATTCGAAAAACTATAATCTTTCCTAGGATTTTTCCAAGAAATTCATGATATATAGACATTATGTGTATTGCGTGGGTTGGTTGGTTTTATGGCGCAAGGCCATATTTGTCCAGTGTATCGCGTGGGAAATGCAATACAACACTACTCCAAAATCTCGTGATGAATATAAAGTCACCTTTAGCTTGAGAATAGTCAGAATGAATGTGACCTTGAGTCTCATGACTGAGACTTGGTATGCAAATTGCAAGCAGAGTATAAAGAGTAAAGAGACTCACCGATTTGTCCTGCTCTTCATCAGTTACATTCTTTTTGGTGGACTTCTTCAGAGCTTTCACCATCCGTAGCGTCTTTCGTGGTGGTTTCGTCTCAGCTGCGCAACTAGCAGCTGAAATAATTGCATTACTTTGTTTAATGTTTTGCTCCCATATTAATTTATATGTTTCTGACTTAGTTCACTAGTTAATAAGTAACTTGTTTGGTCAATGCGTTAAAAATACAACTCATTTTGTATTAACTTGTCTATAGATAGATTATTGGTATCAATACATTCCATCCTCTCGATATAGCCTGAATTATAGCCTCGATATAGCCTGATAAGTATCTTGTGACTATCATTTACCATAATGTCCAAAGTTAACCCTCCAATATCAAGATATTGCCGACTGTTTTTGATGATGAGATCAAGTTATGGTCAGTTTTTCTAATGATGAGATATTTCGTCCGTCAAGATCTGGTCTATTTTGCTAATGAAGAGATACCACGTCGAGACAACAGCCACCAGGAATGTTTAAAAAAGCGTCTTTACATTTGTTTTAACTGTAGCATCGTAAAGAAACTAAGAAAGTCAGTGGAAAATTATCCATGAAGCAACATAACATGAAGATAAGTATTCAATGAAAGAATTATTCAATTGACCAACTGTGCACTCTATATCTTGGCAAAATTCTATGACACAATTTAGTCGTGAATTAATGGAAACTTAACTCTCCTGGGGTGGTCCTTGTCCTGACGAATTATCTCGTAATTAGCAAAATTTACTCGATCTTGATGGACGAGAAATCAAGTCATAGGAAGAAAACTGACAAGATCGTAATCATCAAAAAATTGCAATATCTCAATGACGAGATATCTCGTTGAAATCACTTGAAGGATTAACGCTGGAATCAGTCTGTATAAGATGAAAAATTTAAATTTATTGCAGAAAATAAACTATTTAAGATAATTTTCTAAAACTGCCTAATTAGTTAAATAACTTCTCCAAGATCAATAATACTTATCAAATATTTTAAAATATATACTTAACCTTAAAATTTTGAAACATTTTTAGTTGTTAGAATAGTTTAATTTCACGAAATCTAATTTTAGATTTAAAAACTATTTTATTAAAGCTTCTTTGTTTCTTCAGTTTGTAAAAGTTCTAATCATTGAAAGTATCAAAACTAACACAATCAATAGCTATATTTTATAACAGCTTCTAAAAATACTTTATTTTACTGTTAGTTTAAAGCTGTTAGGCCAAGAAATTTGTCGGTTAGATTGGATTTTAATACGCAAGGGACATATTTGGGTAAGCTGACGAGATAACATCAAGCAAATGGACATACGCACACAAGGGAAATTTTACTGACACAGAGGAGGAGAGAAATGCATTCAGGGGAGGGAATTCAATCTAACAGTTAAATCAAGAGGAACCATCTTTAGTTATTTATAACATTTTTGACGAGTTAATATGGCAAATATTTTATCAATTTATGAATAGTTACAAACACAGTAACTCGACCTAAAACTTATTTTATAGCGTAGTTTTTATCTGCGTGACTTATCAATACCTTTAACTGTTTCTTTTGTCAGTCGTTATCGACTTTGCTTCATTTTTAATGCTTTCTGAATACCACTCAGGAGCGGTATAATTTATTTTATTCGGTTAAATGTTCTGCTGAAATGCATAAATAATTGCTCAGTCATGCGAAACGTTTAGAGAGGTTTGTTACAATTCTTTACCTTTTTGTTTAAAGTCGTCCTAGTTAGGTTGTGTTTTCGTCTCTAGTATGTTTCGTTTAAGAAAATAGTTATTCGTAAAAAAGTTATTCTGTCTTCATTCTGAATAACTGCACACGACAAACTCTATTGACAAACTTGTTTTAGCTAATAGTTACAATTAAACTATAACATAATTTTTAGTCTATAAATTATACAGAATTCTTTAAATAATACTTACCCACGAAAGCAAAAAGTAGAAGCAGGAGTGGAAATAATCTCATTTTTGCCTGGAAAAGAAAAATGTTTATGTTAAAAGTTAAATTAAACTTAAGCATCGTAAAAATATGAAAATGTTCTATAATTCGGAGTTATATTGAAAGTGTACAGAATAATTTTTTTAGATATATTTATTTTATGAATTATTATGAATCTTTAGGTGTGATACATTCTTCTGGATTTAGAAATCTTTTAAACAAATTATTTAACACTTTTGCAATAGATTTTTAATGTGTAAAATTCTTCCTCGTGAGTCTGATATAACTTTTGATAGTTTCAATTCAATCTACCTGCATGAAGGTTTTTGTTTTATATTTTACTTAACTGTATTTTTCGCTTATATATTTTTTGACATCTGTAATTGGATATTTTTCTGTAGAGAAACAACAATTAATGATTAAAAAATTAAGGAATACATAAAATGAGTTATTCAAATTTCTTCTCAAATAGAATAGTTTTCCTCAAATTTTTGTTCCATATCATCTGAAGTCTTTTTCGTTTGCAACTAAAAAATAGAGGTAAACCCAAATTTACACGAGTTATACAAAATATTCCCACGACGATTTCAGTCGTTTTTTAAACCGTTTTTTTATTTCTGACGCACTTCGATTTATAAGTCGTATCTTTTCGTATAAATCGAAGTACGTCACAAACTTAAAAAATGGTTGATGACTCAAAAACCTAAAAGTTAAAATTTTTTCACATGACGGTTTCAGTCGTTTTAAACCGTTTTCTAGTTTCTGACGCACTTGGATTTATAAGTTTGTTTTTCTCGTATAAATCGAAGTAGGCAACAAACTTAAAAAATGGTTAATATGACTGAAAAACATAAAAAAGTTCTTTTTTTCATACGACGGTTTTAGACGTTTTTAAACCGTTTTTAGTTCCTGTTGCATTTGGATTTATAAGTATTTTTCGCGTATAAATCGATGGACGCCAAAAATTGCTAATAAGTCAAAAACCAAAAAATAAAAGTTTTCATTTGAACCGGCCTTCCAGCAGTCTGGTTAGTGCTCTGGCCTGTGGTTCTATAGGCTTTGGGCTCTCTCTCTCTCGATTCAAATCCCGGTCTCGATATGAATTAACGTGGTTCGAAATCCATTTTAGGCTCTAAGTTTCATTCCAATTAGCAACCCGTGAAGCAAAAAAATATGACAGAACGACAAATCAAACCTGTTTTTCCAGATACAACACTACATTTGTGCTTATCAAAAGGGCAGGTCGATTTTTTTTTCTTCAGAAACGCCTCCATTAATCGATTTCCTTCGAAGACAGCTTTTCTTGATTGATTTTTTGATATTGCGAAGAGGATTTGGATGATCCAAAAGTGAAGCGTTTTTAGCCAATTTGTCAGCTTTCTCGTTGCCAGAAATGTCACAATGGCTAGAAATCCCCCGGAGAATGGTTTGTTTTCCTCCCCGAGTTTAAACGATGTTTTTTAAATAATAAAATGGTCCGATGCTTTTCGATCGATGATAAGTGTGATGCTTGGAGAAATATTCGTTATTTTATGCCCTAAAGTGAAAGCATACTTCAACTTCATCCCCTGATCCAAAAAACACTCAGATGGGTTTTAACTTTTTTTCAATAGTTGATACATTAAGAACCAAAAGCTGAGCACTCTTATTTGATTCTTTTAAAGACCATCACGTAAGAAAAGAATTTTTACTCAAGTGCAATCTGAGTTGATTCTTTTTGTTTCGTACGTATTTTCTCATAACAATTGGAAACTGTATTGTTATTTCGAGCAGCTGTCACATTTTATGAAATTTCCAATTAACTCAGAGAAGAAAGCAGTCTCTTGAATAAACGTATATTTTAATTAATTGAACTATTATTTTATGTATTATAAAGGCAGACAATCTGTTTGTCTGAGCGCTCAGAGGCACATCCTCTTTAAGTGTGTATGGGCTCCACAGATCCGAGGTACGTACTGACCTTTCCCATGGGGTTTACTGTCTTTAGTAAACACGGTCGTGCTCAAGGAATACCCAAGCGATCCCTTTCTACTCTTCTCGCTCAACTCTATTCCCCAATCCCTCTGCTTTCCTTTCACAATTTTTTACTTCACATTTTCTTGTGTTTGGCGCCGTTTGGCCAAATATGGCTCTTGCGTCATTAACTCTTTGGGGTTAGGTGGGTTAAAAACTGTCACACCTTTTACATAGCTTTTTATGGATGGTGAAATATTTTGTAACCCACCTCAAAGAGTTTAAATTATTCATAGTCATACAGTTTAATACTTACTTAAGTAATACTTAATATTAACAGATTACTTAAAGTTTTTAATTGAGTTGGCAATGCTACGAACTGACGCTAAATGTGTAAATAACTGAAAACAAAAATTGACACATGTCAAAACGCATTAGTAAGTTGTTGACACTTGTGATTAAGGTTGGCGTATTTTATGTGATAAAGTTGGGGTGCAGATAATTTTTGTCCTTCAAAATGGTAAATGTTGATTTTCGTAAAATTTTATTGAGTGAATAAATCGTTTTATAATAAAAAACATGTTATTTGATGTTTTATACTAATTTTGAAGCTGAATAAGTGAATAAACAATTCTGTGCAACTTGGGTTTTTACCTTTAAAATCGTTTGCCTCAAAGAAAACCAAAAAACAATCAACCAACTGTTTATATGTAACAGCAAAACTTTCGAATGCTGAGCTGTGGCGTCATAAAATTTACACAGCTTATTCCATCTGTAATTTATCGATCACCGCAACTATTTTCAGTTCGCTATCCGTTCCTTTTAAAGCATATGTTAAAAATTTTATATAGGACGCAGAAAGATATCAATAACACCAAGCATCAAAAGCTGCCATGAGCTGAGCAATCGGAAGATTAAATAACGTGGACAGAGCTCAAAAAACATTGATAGTGGAATTGATAGGTGAACGCAATTATTTTCAGATCGCTACGTCGTTCCTTTCGGATCAGATTTAAAATCCAATATAGAACATTGCGTTAGGAGAGAGACCAATGTTTAATCTAACTCCAATCAAAACAAAACATCAAGCTGTCAAGATACGAGCACTTGGAAGAGGAGAAAAAGAAAGCACGTGATGCGAACAAAGCTGAAAAAGCTGGTCAACTGATTAAGTAGACGTTACTTGGTTAACCGGAAATACCAAAACAAATCTCGGAAGCAGTCAGGTAATAAAGCTAGTTAAGCTTAAAAGCGTTTGTTGAATTGCTTGTGTAGATACAAATAGATTTTAACAAACTAAATGTTTGTTAAGAATCACAATAAACTCGTGCTGATTAGGGATCGTACTCATATTTATCATTAAATAGTTGTTATTGTTAAACGGTTACTCTTGTTTCATTGTTCAACAGTTACTGTTGTTATGTTATTGAACAGTTTCCTAGAATTTTGAAATCTAAGGTAAAAATTATTGTCTGTGTGGCACGCATGGTATTCTAGGAGGATTTCTGAATTATTCTGTGAATGTTAATGAGAAGCATTTAAAACAACTACTGCATTGCAATTAAAAACACTTGTTTTAACAAAGAAAGTTGTTTTAATTACTTCAATGCATATTAAACTGAATTGATACTGACAGAAGCTTAAGTCTGCGGCGACAATATAGATATAAATAGTGACTCAGGAATTACTGTTTGTATATATAAAAACATTTTATCATTGCTATAGTGTCGTAAATTTTTTGGAATATTTTTATTTATCTTTAGTGCCTTAGATAATTTTTAATACTAAATATGAAATATTTTACAGAGAAAACCCTTTGCCTTCCAAATATAGCATTACTAATAAATTGATATAGGTTTTAATTATTTGCTTTGTAGCATTTTATAGCAAGCGCATTGTCCCATAAACCTTTCATATCACTTTATTTTCCCACATTTTTATACTTTCACAAATCTAACATTACACGTTGGTTGGTTGTTTTGGGGTTTTATGACGCCATTTGGCCATGATGCACCAGATATACAATATCAAGTAATAGACACACCCAGGGAGGAATGCACCTGACAGGAATCCCGCCGCTTACAACTCGAAGGTTGCCAGAGCAGTGGAGATACCCACTGAGCCACGGTGTAAGAATTATAAGTTCGGTTTGATTGGGATTGAAAGCTTTACTGTCATTTTGTGTTAAAGGAAGAATTGGAAGTAATCACTTTTAAATATAAGTTGGTTTTTTAGTCCTAATATATTAAAAGATTACATTTATGTTCGTAATGAAACTTACAGTAACGATTTTTCAAAATTTGAAACAGTCGTACAAAATCTAAAAACAATTGCTTTTATAGATTTTGTACGACTAGGGAAATTGATTAGGTTATTATTTTAATTAAATATATTTACAAAATATTCAAGAAAACTTAAATTTGTCAAAATTTAAGCCCGTGGAAACTCAAAACCCCAAAAACGAGTCAAAACAGAAATTGAGTCATTTTTGAATAATTGTTATGCATTGATTACAAAGAAGCAATTTGTGAGAGAAATCCGTAATGATAGGTGGAATTCATAATTTGATAAATAAATCTTTACAGAAGAATAATTAGTGAAAGTTTATGTAATTGCTAATTTTAGTTATTAATAGTAATATAGTTTAGTTATTAATAATTATATGTAATAGCTTAAAAAAGCTAGTGATTAGGAAACAATTTTCTAACGTAATTGAGCATAATTTGAGAGTCATATTTCTTAAGACTGAATTGTTTTCAATCTAGAACGAAAAACTGAAGGGAGGCAGAATTTGAAAGTATTTTGCAGCTAAAATAACTATTTTAAAACTGTCTTTAAGAGGCAATAGACTTACAAAATCATCAAAATCGATGTTTTAATTTTAGCATTAAAAATTTATTGACATATCGCTGTTGATTTCTCTGGAGAGTAAAAGAGTTTTTCAATTCCGATCATTTTTCAGATACATAGTTAACAACGAAAGATACACTAAGAATAAGTATAGTTTTTGTATCATAAGTCTGCTATATAAAAAAGCTTTTTTCTCTGATCAAGATTATTTGATATCCTGATTTAAAAATGATGCACATCGGGTTTTAGTTGATTTATTTGAAAAATATTGTTCGGTTAATCTGAAATCTGTTGTACATATCTAAGTGCAAAAGAAAAATTCGCTATACTTTCAAATTTTTGTTTGAGACGTTGCTTAATCTATACTTTTTGCACCAAAATTTTAGGTGTTTTAGTAGTTTTCTTTTTGCTTATGCAATTGAACTACATATTCATCAAATGGAATTGATTTGATTTATATGCATACCAAATATTACATGAATTAAAATTTATTTTGACTACACAAGGAAAATTAATGCGCATGGCTCCTATCAATTTTTTGATAACTTATCAAGAAATCCTCTTACCATGGTTTATGTAATAACTTAACTTGATTTAATATTAGACCAAACTTTATATATGGATTGTTTATTAGAAAACAGTCTTGGAAAGTTTCATAACAATCGGATAACCGCAAGTTTCTTTTAAAAATCCACTATCTCCTTAAAACGCATTTTTAAAATGCACAATATGTTAAACAAATAAAATGCACAATATGTTCCATTACGATAATGGTTGATAAAAGCAGAACACCGACATAAGTAATTCAGCAGAGAAACACGACCTTTTATTGGAAATGGGAGCGATAGGATCTGGGGTTAACAACAGTTAGCTGGAGGTTAAGAGTCTTCGTGACCCTCAGAATAAGCCGTTCCTGAGGTATGAGCTGCCCACTTGTAAACCTCAGCAAGCCGCCCCCTCTTCTAAAGAGCATTATAGCTTCTGAAAGAACGTCCTTTATCAAGCCGTTGTTTCTTTCCAATTGTTTTCTGAACTCCCTTCAGGAAACAATGTCGGATAGCCCTGTCTTCTTTCTCTCTAAAGGCCGAAATATTAAACACTATTGTGTTAGACAACGAATTAATATGAGTTAGTCATTGAAACTAGCTGTGTTCCTTCCTTTTGCATTTGATCGGTAATCAGTCAAATAAAGTATACATTAATTCATTGCTAAGGAAATTTCACATTAGTCACGAAACAAATTTGATACTTAGGTAGGCAGATGAATTTACGTCGCACTTGAGTAACCACAGGCATAAAATATAAATGGCCTGAGCATTGCTATTAAGAGGAGCTACAAAACGTGTGACCAACATGTCGACTAATAGTAACTGCTCTGTGAAAAATTGACGTGGTTGGCCGATTTGGCATCTTATCGCCTCGTTTCGGGATACAACATTTTATGACAGGGTAGATGTGTGAATTCGCATTTCTAAGATTGGCGACCAAAATAGTGAAATCGACAGTCTACTACTGTCTGATGATTAATAAATGGACCAATAAGATGATGAATCAATGGATCCTAAGTGGTGTGTTGGGTGTACACTTACACGCAGTCAGAAAGAATTAGGGTATACCTCCAATTTTAAATAAACATGTCCAGCAATAAAATTTTCAGAATTATTAATTTTAAACTTCTAACGAGAAATGACAAACTATCTACCAAGCCAAAATTTTAGGTGAAATACACCTTATGAAAAAAACTAAACCTATGCCTACGTAGACAGTTGATTAAATCTTTCCTATGATTTATTCGAACGATGGCTATTTAGTCTACCCGCATTCTAACGAACGCAACCATTTATGATGGATTCAAGCATATTTATAGTTTGCATTTCCTACTTCTGAGTGAAATGAAATCAATCAAAAATGGAAAACAACATTTTGTATGTTTTGTGTTGCGTTTCATTCTGAAGAGAAAATTTTGAAAATCTAATACACCCGTATGTTAAATTATCCTTTACATAGTATTTATATTGATTGAACATGGTTTCGCGGGTTTGCGTGTGAGTTTGTGATGCATGTGTTTATGTGAATGAGGCCCATTTTGATACAACTGCAATGGTTGTTTTGACGTTAGCAAATTGATCGAAAAGCTAACGAACAAATAAGATTAACACACTACTCTTTCTGAAAAATCACTTCTTTAAAGTTTTATCTGCTTGTGAGAGTAAAAAGTGATAAAATAATTGGTTAGTGGAGAAGAAATTTAAATTATACCGCACAAACCAAACAAAGCCGATTCCTGATTTTCAATAATGCCAGTTTTGTTGCTCCAGTGCGATGTTAATTAACTACCTAACCCAACCTTCATTTCAAAAGTAAGTGATTCAATTCACACAGCAGGTATAAAATACAGATTATAACCTTTCCCGGAGTTAGAAAATATTAACCCACGGGATATATCGTCCAATTTTTAAGCACGGAGAGGAAACTGCCTGGTTCTCTCCAGACCCTTACACGCTTGTCATCTGGCTCCAGGGAAAATCTCGACTCTTCCGTGAACATAACGTTGGCCCAATGACACAGTCCAATTCACATGTTGCCGACACCACTTTAATCGTGCCCCTCTGGATTGGACGGATAGAGGAACACAAACTCGTGGTACCCAGGCGTACAGTCCATTCATATGTAGCCTTCGGGGAACAGTAGTGGCATATATCGTCTTACCAATGGACGATGCAGCCATAGATGTCACAAGTGGGAGGTCGCTCTTCGATTCCGCTTGGCTAAAACAACAATATATCGACCTTCCGCGGGGGTCGTAACAATTGGGCGACCGGCCACAGGTCTTCGGACAACTGTTTGGAATTGTTTCCATAATCGTGAAATGACGGAATGATGAACGCCGAAGAAAAGAGCAACATCTGTGATTGATTGTCCTGCTTCCCACAGAACGCCAGCTCTCACTATCTGCCATTCGTCTTCTGGAAGCCATAGAAACACGTCTGTCTTGAAAAACTAATCGTACGAAAGTTCTAAACACTTTTTATCAGCACTCTTACATAAAACTCCTCTAACGCTTCATAATGCTGGCTTCTTATACGACTGCCTTGTTTGCATATTTCTCGACACGAAACCGTGATTGGCTGTTACAGAACATATTTGCATACCTCAATCTACCTCTGCGGCCTCTCAAATTCAGATTGGCTTCCGGAAATTAAAATTTTCCTCTCCGTGCTTAAATTTTGGCAGCAATTTTTGGCAAATTGTAGGAAAGGAACCACCGAGATATAAGTTTAAGTAAAGCAAACCATGGACCAAAAAATTTTAAATAGTCTGCTTATAGCGAGTAATAGCTTTTTAAATAAGTAGAGAAACTTTTATAAAGGGTTAAAAAATGTGTGTACCTCTTTAAGAATTCAAATAGTTTTGGATGCAAATACAGCCTCGGTGGTTCCTTACCGCCAAGATTTAGGTTAGAGTAAAGCGAGCCATCAAAAAGTTTGAAATAGGCTGATATATAAGAAGTAATAGCATTTTAAATAAGTCAATAAATTTTTAAAGGGTTAAATATACTTTACAGAATTCAGTTCGAATAGGCTGATCTATAGGAGGTAATAACATTTTTAGTAAACCGAGAAACTTTTATATAAAGGGTTAAATGTATTTCTTTACAGAATTCAATTAATTATTCTGATGCTAAAGAAAACAATGATTAAGAATGAATCTTAGTATAAAGAGAGAGAGCGTGAAAGAGACAATAAAACATTACGCAATTGTATTTTATGAAATGTGCGCAGAACAGACAATTGGGAAATGTTTTAATGAAGAAAGAGCGAAAACGTGTTTCATCCTCTGTGTATTCTACTCGAAGATGAATTGTGGTGCAAAACTGAGAGCAATGGCATAATCTCAGTTATAAGACATTAGGGCACAAAGGGGAGTTTTACATTAACTAAAGTCGTAACCAATTCACTGTTTTCTAATCCTTTTATCAATGTTAAAGCCTCAAAATTTGGTATCAATTTAAAAAAACGTAATTTGTATTAATCGTCCGTGTCTGCTGATTGGTTTTTATAGCGTAAGGGCCATATTAGACCAACCTATGCCATACAGTCCCTTAAAATAAACATACACGCACAAGGAAAGCTTTACTAACACACAGGAGAGCTTTACTAACACACAAGAAAGGAATACTTCCAGGGATGAATCAAACTCTGTGTTGCTAATAGTAAATTGAAGGATTTAGCCGAATGTCTATGTTATATATTAACTGTACAGAAGGAGCTATAAAACTCTCAATAATATTTCTGATATCGATGCTATATGATTAACGTAGCCCTACGCCCAAGGAATAATAATTTAGCAGCTAATTTTCCTAGGGTACAGGAGCGGAAACCATCTAAGCCACAGGAAATTAACAATAATAATAGACGACACGATGTTCCAAAGGAAAATGCTATTTTGGATGATATAAAGTCGGAAAAAACATGGTTTGCAAAAATTGCAATCTGCACCAACCCTCCAAGTGGTTTGGACTAGATATCTTATCCATCCAGATCTGACCAATTTTGTAATGACGAGACATCTCGTTGTCAAGATATTGCCAATTTTTTTATGATGACGAGACCAAAATCTGGTCAGTTTTTTATCTAATGACCCGGATGCCTCGCCCATCAAGATTTGGTCAAATTTTGCTAATGACGAGATACCTCGTCGAAACAACCACTGGCAGGGTTAAATCTCACAGGGTTCCTTATTCTATTCACCGTTTTTTAAATTCGGTTAAAGTGATTGACATCACATGGAGAAAGCTTCACCTTTCCCCCTCCTTCCATAATGGCCGTGAAATATATCTTAATGCAAGTAAAATAATCAGATGATCAAACCACAATTGCAAGGTTTAACTATTCCGTAAACAAATACGAGTCTAGAAGTAGTGAGAGGCATGTGTTGCCACATAGACCGTTATTCCACACCCTATGGTGTGATTTCATGATATTATCCTGGCCTACAACATCGTCTTGCGGTTTCCTTGGGAATCACTGAAGGAATCGATGCCTCATAGAACACAAACCATTTTTTATTCCTTTACAACCTCTCCTATCTGAGTGCATTTCTCTCTTATGGGTTAGTGAAACTTTCCTTATGTGTGCATATCTATTTACTTGACATTGTCAGTATTGTGCTTGGTGCAGCTTGACCAAATAGGGTCCTTGCGCCATAAGACCTAAACAAACAATTAAATACTCATTTTTGAAAAATTTTCAATGGACATATAATCGGCCGAACACTTCCATTGTCCATGCATGAGGATGACGTCAAATGATGGCTGTAAGTTCTTAAGTCTACAAGCATAGATTCGAAAATACAAGTTTACAGATAATATATCACACACGTAATTTACAAGTGTGTGTTTGAGACTGGTAACATTAACTACTCATGCAAATTATTGAATGATTCAATTATTGAATTCAGGTACAAAAAAGTTTCATGCTCTGCAATTAATGAAGGAATATGAAACTTTTGTAAATTTAATAAGTAATGACTACACTACTTTCCAAACAACAAAGAATGCTACTGAGAAAGTTGGTTTGTGTTTTTTTTATGTTGCAAGGGCCATATTTGGTCGAGTGGTGCCAAACATTGTCAAGTAAATGGACATTCAAGCACAGGTTACTGAGAAGGAAATTAGTAAGATTCGTTTTTTGTCGCAGTATGGTCTTTTTTTGCTATACGAGAGTTATTTAAACTAAGGAAGTTAGTATTACTCAAGCAAATACAAGGCATTTTAAAAATCAATTTCCAAATTATGAAGTAATTGATTGTGCAAGCATGCTGACAAAGATTGCGATATCTATAAAGTATTTAAATCCTGACATATCTTTGTCCTAATTTGACGCTGAAATATCCACTAGTAAAAACCATTTTTAAAAACATGCTGAGTAAAAACATTACTTAATACAAACGATTTTTACAATGAATATAAAAATCCTTCTCTCCTCAATGAAAATTTTAAATCAACTTATTGAAAGATTGTGAAAAAGATGATAGATCTGTAATTGTTACAAAATATAAAATACTATATTTTAGTAAATAATTTTAATATGCTTATCTATTTCCACAGGAATATATGTAAGGTAATATACATATAGCTATTCATACCATTAAATATATATTTGATAGTTATGTACATTTAATAGTTATGAATGCTTAATATATATTTAATAGTTATGTATAATTGATATACTTATATATATTTAACAGTTATATATAATAGTTAGTTTTATTTAATAACTATTAAATATAATAGTTATATTTAATAGTTATATAGTTTAATAGTTATGCATGCTTTATAGAGTTATTCATATTTAATAGTTATATGCATTTTATAATTATGTATGCTTGATATAGTTATATATGTATTTAATAGTTATATGCATTTAATAGTTATGGATATTTAATAGTTATATACTTAATAGTTATATATGTATTTAATAGTTATATGCATTTAATAGTTATGGATATTTAATAGTTATATACTTAATATTTAGGGATATTTAATAGTTATACACATAATATTTGTGTGCTTTTGATAGTTATATATAATAGTCATGCATATTGAATTGTTATATACTATATATTATCATTATTTCTATACATGTATACAGAAACATATATTAGCGTTTATAGGAAAGTATAACCTTGTGCATAAAATTTGTGTGCATATAAAACATAATTCATTGATACAACATTATTGAGAGGAAAATAAATACTTACAGATATAAAGAATTATGTATGAATGCAAGTAAAAATGTGGTTACTTTACAAATATATTTTCATACATAAATATGAAGTGTATGTAAAGTGAAGACTTACCTTCTGACAGGTGGTGATGGAGAAGAAGTTAATCCCGTGTGGTCAGTGTATCGTCCGAGGGAGAAGTGTTGGACATGGTGGGCGGGTGGAGGCTTTATCAATGGCACAGGGGTGGAGTGGGGGGATTATCGTCTGCGATGGGGCGGGGAGGAAGGAAAGTGGGTCGCCGAAGAGGAGAAACCGAGAGGCATTGTCTACTGCCAGATACGGGAGATAAAGTTTCTTTTAATGCAAGCGATATTGTTTTCTGTTTTGGGAGTCCAGATAGAGGAGTGTGAATGCTTTTAGGATTGATTTGCATCATGAAGATTAATTCGGAGAGGGTTTGCTTGTTTGGGACGAACCTGTTTGCAGAGGTAACTTTAAGGTGAACACTCAGTAAAGTGTTTTCTAATATTTATGCTTATAAAGATGATTAAATTTAAAGCGCTTTTGAGCATGCACAATGTGCAAATGAAGAAAATTGTATACTGTCTGTTTACCACGAGATCTTCCACGAGATCAACTCACTTAAGTAAATGAGAATTTTTAAAAGTTTACTATTTATTTGGCAAAAATATCACACCACTACACCCTTGGCACACTCCTATTTTAAGAACATTTTAGCCCCTTAGAGGAGTATTTCAGCGAATTAGAAATTTCGATCAATTTCCACGTTTAATTAATCAGTAAATTTTCAACATTTGGAAACAAAGCTTTTATAGCTCTTAAAAAGTATTCTTTATACACACATATAAATATTTGTTGTAATATTATAAGTGGAATTAAAGATTAACTTTTTAATTTAAAACTTTATGGTTTTGATGTAGTGCTTGGCATCATAAAGTTACGTAAAATGGAAAAAGTTGTACATTCTTTAAAGAATTGCATGAAAAGGTTGAGTTGAAGCATTTTTAGAAATTTAATAAAGATGAACAAAATGCAACTCGCTAAAATCTATATCCTAGTGTTAAATAAAATACCAATTTAGTCAATTCAAAATAGTAAATATGCACTGAGACTATTGTGAAAAGGGGAAATAAGAAACTGGACAGTATAATGAAAATTCATTGACAGTTTTTTAAATTTCTACACTTGATCAAGTTGTACAAACTGATACCAAAATCACTTCGTACTTTCTGTCAATAACAGTGAACATACATTAGTTTTTCTCCTATCGAATTTAGGAAAATTCAATGGACTTATTTTTATTTGTGCCTTCTTTTGAATAAATGAACTCGTATAACACTTTCGGTGCAGTGTTTTAGGAGAGAAACATTTTTAATTAGTTATATTTCACTTTACCCACTTCGACGAATTTTCATACCGTCAAAGCAGTTGAAGTTAGAATGCGTGTGTTTAAAAGAGCGACGTTAATTAACTACCTGCTTACCTTTTAGAAAATATTACTGAGTAGAAGTTTTGTGAATATGTTGATAAAGAACCCTTATGTATAAATAAGAAAAAGCGAAAATTTAAATTCATTTATAAATGAAAAGTATATAAATATAAAACGGGGCTCAGAGAAACTTGACTTTTTAACGTCATTGCCTCAAACTCCTAAATTTTGTGATTCTATAAAACGTAGAAAAAGTATAACATAGTAATTTTAGACATTCTCCTGACTACTGCATACAAATTGTAACTTTATGGAAAAACATTTTCAATAAAAAAATCAAAACCCAAATGACGCATAGGACATTTCATAAAATAATGCAAGTGATGAAACTTTACATCACTGAAAAACTACTTTTGATGTTTAGTTCTTGTTCAGAAAGTGCCTTAATGAGGACTTTACACATCCCGAAATGTAATACTTATGCATTTTCAATCTTTCAGAAATTACGACTCAGTAAAATATGCCTTTTGAGATATATACTGCTCTCAGAGGTAAAATTTATTTACAATGTGTCTATCCCCTTAAACCCTCCTGGTGGTTGTCTCGATCTCGCCATTGCCAAAACTGGCCACATGTTGATCTCGTTACCATAAAAAAACACAGCAATATCTTAATGATGATATTTGTTCAATGTTTCTTTTTAAAGTAAAAGTTATAATTTTTTCCAAAAGTTATAATTTTGAGGTTTTCCCGAGAGAAAACCCTCTTTCGGCAGTTTTAAAGGAGTGAATTTTTTAAGTTTGTTGATATTTTAAAGCTTCACTCTTCGGGCGTCAGTTAAAAACCCCGAGTAGGTATAAAATTTAATTGATTCTTTGCTTCTCCTTATACAAGACTAGCAGAATTACCCGGCGTTGCTGGTGTTGAATTGGTTAAATGTTGATTGAGAGTGATTAGACTAATGACTTTTCTTTCATAGGAAATACAAATATCATTTAATTATACGGAAAATGATTTAACATCGTTTTAACTTTTTCATAGCTTCTCTACTTCGGATACAAATATGTATACATATCTATCCATACAATATAATATTTCGTATTCATCGCACTCTTGCTGTAAGACAAACTACAAAAGATTTTTCTAAGGTGACTACTTCAGATATACATTTAGAAATATCTTTGAACTACGTGTGGCTACCCATTTTAATTTAACGTAACCGATCTTATTTTAGAATAACTTTATTTTGACTTTACCGGTCATTTTAAAATAAGAAATTACGTATCTTACTACTTAAAAAGGTTTCCGTTTATTTTAAAGAAGAATTCTACAAACCATTACATATTCAACCAGCCTTAAGGAAAGTTTGTCAAAATATACATATACAGCCAAGAAATTATCCATGTCTAGTTACATTTAGCAGAAAATAAAAATAATTCATTTTAACTCCTAAATAATTTATCTGCAATATGTAAAATAATGAACACATAAATGAAAACAGAAACGAAATTCTGATCATTGAAGAAATGCAGAAATCTGAAAAACGAGATATTAGCAAACGTGTCGAATTTCGACTTCCTGAATATATTCTGAAATAGAATAATTCGACAAAAGACTTTTGAAAAATATTGATAAAGACAGTAATGATTTATTTTTAAAAAGAACACATTTCATGTTTACAAAATTTAGAAATGCTCAAATATGACCGCAAAATTCCGCTCTCTTGACTCAAACACGGAATTCTAAATCAAATTTATAAAATAAAATATTATTATATTCTAGCATTGGCAGATACCGAAGAGCAAAGTTACGTTTTTATGATCAATGAGCTCTTAGCTTAGGCCTTTCGTATTCCATTACAAAATGTAAGTTATGTAAAATTAAATGTTTTAACTATCTTTTTCATCAAATATTGATAAATTATTATTTTGAGAAAGAAATAAAAATCAGTTCTAGCATAAATATTAGAATTTAATTTGTTTTGGAAAAAATTTGTTTTCGATCAATACTGGTAAAACAATTTTATTGGAAAGTTGTATTTCCATCAATACTAATAAAACAAACTGAGTTGTGTGCTGCAATCGTTTTAAATCGTCTCAATGTTACTGCTATGAAGATTTCGAACTGTTTTTGCCCCTCTACACTCCAAGGACAAATAGAACGGTTGTTAATATGTAGCATACGTACCTGCAGGGTTCTAAAGTATAAGTGTACCAAATTTGTGTGGATTGGTTAAACGGTGTAGAGACAAATTTTTTTCTTGAAAATTCTGTTCAGCGGCACATGGAATAACGGAGCTTGTTTTAAAAATAAATGCCATCAGTTTAGACAAAGCAAACTTAATAGATTACAATTTTTACAAAATTACTGCTTTCAACGTATGTTTCACAGGTACGTAAGTTGCATACGAACAGTTTCAACTTCAAGTAAGTAACCTCGATCTTCTATCACTAGGACAAAAATTTCTATTTTTCAACAATCCTAGTTTAAATACTTCTTCACTGTGATATTATTCCAAGATCAGCAGTCTTATTTAAAATTCACTTTACTCCAACAGAAATTCAGTTTGAAATCGAATTCTCAAGTTACTTTTTTCAATTTAGAGTTTCAGTTTCTATACGGAACCACGTACCTATTTAGAATGATAGATGTAGTTACTTGACTATGGAGTATAGCTTTCAATAATACCCATGAAACATGAGAAACAAATGCAAATTTAATTTATTTTAATGTCTTGTAATGAAAATCAGTAAAAATTTAGAAATATTTTTGAACTACAACATATGGCACCCGTTTTAATTTAACGTAACCTATTTTGTTTAGAATAACTTTATTTTGAGTTTTCCGGTCATTTTAAAATAAGAAGTTACACACCTTACGTAGAAATGTTGGTGGTATATGTATATTTCGACGAACTTTCCTTAAGTCTTTGGTTACATACGTTATAGTTTATAGAATTCTGTTTCGTCAATGGAAACCTTTTTAAGTAAGGTGTATAACTTCTTATTTTAAAATGACTGATAAAGTGAAAATAAGGTTACTCTAAAATAAGATATGTTACATTAAATCAAAACGGATAGCCATGCGTTGTAGTTCAAAGATATTTCTAAATTTCGACATATTTTCATTATAAGACGATTAAAAACAATTTAATTTAAATTTGTTTTTCATCTTTCATGGGTATTATTGAAAGTTGTACTCCATAGTCAAGTAACTACATCTACCATTCTAAATAGGTAAGTGGTTTCCATATAGAAACTGAGTCTCTCAATTGAAAAAAGTACCTTAAGGATTCGATTCAAAACTAAATTTTTCTGTTGGAGGAAAGCGAATTTTAAATACGACTTTGCTGATCTTGGAATAATATCATAGTAAGAAAGTATATAAAGTAGGACTGTTGAAAAATAGAATTTTTTTGTCTTAATTGGCAGAAGGTCGAGGTTGCTTACTTGAAGTTCAAACTATTCGTATACAACTTAGGTACCTGTGAAACATTCTTTGAAAGCAGTGATTTTGTAAAAAGTGTAATCGATTGAGTTTGTTTTGTCTACACTGATGACATTTGTTTTAAAAACTAGCTCCGTTATTCCACATCTCAGAAAAAGCTTTTGCAGTTTGTCTTACAGCAAGAGTGTGATGAATATGAAATGGATTATATGGGGATGGATATATTATGTATACATATTTGCGTCCGAAGTAAATTATAGAAGCTATAAAAAAGTTAAAACGATGTCAACAAATATTTTCTGTACACTTAAATGATGCTTGTATTTTTCCATGAAATAGAATCAACATTTAACCAATTCAATCCGAGCAACGCCGGCTAATTCTGCCACAAATATATATATATATATATATATATATAGAGAGAGAGAGAGAGAGAGAGAGAGAGAAATTACTATTGTTTATCGTAATAACTTTATTTTTTTAAGTAGTTGTATCGTCTTTCGTGCTCTTATAGATAAAAGTTCATGTTACTCAACACTTCATATATCTAATTTACCCTTTTCTGTAACATTTGAATTTCAAACCTTCCCATATTTTTCATCGGAGTCGAATAATCAACATTCTGTCTATTGTTCGAATCCACTGCTACATTAAAAACAACATCTATGACTGTCAGAAGATCAGGAAGTTCAGGACTGAGTATTTTTCACCCCTAGCGTTTGAATGAGTCATTTGCATTTTATCTTACCACGAAAATATATCTTCATTAAATGAGGTTTGACATGTCAGAAAACACTTAATAGTATCCACAACTGCTGCCGGAGATACTATTTATACATATGTATATATGTATTTCAATACCATTCGGGGCTCAAAAATAGACAGTATTATTATATTAGCGAATGGCAACAAATGCATATAAACAATGTAACATCAACCACTACGGTATTTATTCACCAATTATGCCGCTTGACTTAAATATGCTTGGGCTATTGAGCTGTATAATATTATTAAAACTAACGGTAGGTATTGTATTTTAATTAACGACGCACTGGAGCAACACAATGGTCTATTGGTGATTGTCCGGGATCAAACCCGAAGGGAAAGATCCGAGGAGAATACCACGTAATTTTGAATCATGGTCAGAAGAAAAGGTCACACCTGAGCTTACTAAAACTAATAGAAGAGCTGCCACAAATAAAATTCACCGTTCTGTTGATGAAAGGCAATGCGAAATCTGGAAGATGAAAATCAGCGCAGAAAAGAATGAGCGAACGTGAAAATATAGCTTTATACGCCAAAAAATACAGAATCGCCTTTGAACAAGTGAATGGGATGCAATTGAAGAGGACTTTCTGAGGCTAATTGCAGTAACATGACTTTGATGCATTCTTTCTGCTAAGCACTTTATTGGAAATTAGAATTAACAGCAGTAATACAAGAAATTCTGTTTTATATTTTTTACTAATTTAATTTTATTTGTGGATTTAAGGGGATACGGTACTCTTAAAATGACCAAAATATCGAAAAAAATTTATTGCTTTATTTTAAATGTACAACCCTTCTTTTTTTCTCTTGGATGTAAATAACCGAAACCAAAAATCAAAACTTTAAATGGCTTTTTCTCAGCTTTCTGTTTTTGATGACTATGAAGTAATCAAATTGCTAAGGATTTTTAAAATTTAATTTAGAAGTTTGAAACTTTTTTGTAGTTGTTCACAATAATATATTTGACAATTCTGTGCATGGGATAAGAATTTGGATGAAAGGTTTTTTTTTTAATTGACAAACTAAAATTATCTTGTTTTTTAGTTTTTCACAGTATTTTTTAGAAAAAAATTTCTAGAAAAATGAATAATCAGAATACATGCAAACTCATGCACAGAATTGTGTAAAATACTGCAATGAATAGAAAAGTGTAAAAAAAATTTAAAAAGATGATATTTAAAAAAATAGTAGGGATTTTAAAATAATGATTTAAAAAAAAAATTAAATTTCTGAATTATTGCTCTTGTAAAATTAAATTTTTTCGCCTGAAATATTAATTTTAAGTGTATTTCAATATAGTATACTAAAAAATTTTTCTACACATATGAAAACAAAAAAAAATTGTTCAAAGGGTACCGTGTCCCCTTAATTTATCTGCTAGTGGGCCTCAGTGTACCTCCTAGCAGATCCAGATGGAGCATTAGGACATGAACCCCTACGTGAATAGAGTTTTTTGCGTTCTCTACGCCCCCTTAAAGTTTGCACAGATAGTCATATAATGCTCTTCTCTTATAACACTTGTACATTTTTCGTTGATGTATTCAAGTAATTTTTGTCTTTTGAGTATGAATTCTTCCGGCTAGTGAAAAGATAGGAGACACAATATGGGAAATCCCAACCAAAAAAGGAGCCGCGGTAACCCAGTTGGAAGAGTACCAGACTAGCAACCGGAGTGTTGCGAGTTCGAATCCAATCAAAGACCGTCGAGTACAAAGGGCGTTGTGGCGTGTTAAACCTGTAATGGGCTCTAACGTCCTCACATTGGCGTGGTGTGAAAGTTTGGAGAGTGGGGTGCCAACTCAGTTGTTTGGCTCGTCAGTTGTCCTCGGGTCTTTCCCCTGGGGATTGATCCCGGACAGTTGACAATTGCTCCAGTGCGACGTTAATTAATTACCATTACACAACCAAAAAGAGTAGTGCCTCATTGAATTAATATTGGTACCTGAAAGCTCCAACTGTCCTTGGCATCCTTTTAATATTTCAGGGAGCCCGTAAGCGCTCACAATTTTGCATATTGATGAAACCAGAGTTTGCTATCTTCCGAAACGAATCAGTCTCTGTAAAGGGATTGTTTGCAATGAATTATGATTCATTACGAACAATATCTCTTGTTTGGGAGAGGTGATTTGCAGCTCTCACTAGATCAGGACAATGCTTAGGAAGTGAAGCAATGAGACTAAAAATGGCGCTTTTCAAGGTCTCTCTCTTCGCTGCCACCAACTCTGTCTCCTTTTATTGTTTCTCTCTTTATTATATCCTAATTCTAATCTAAATTCTTGATTAAACTAGTTAGGTGGGTATTTTAATTAACGTCGCACTGGAGCAATACAAAAGTCGGGGATCATACCCGAAGGGGAAGACCGAGGACAACACCTCGTAATTTAAACCACGGTCTGAGGTCGAGGTTACGCCTGAGCTGGCACCCCACTCTCCAAACTTCCACACCACGCCATAAGTAAGGACATTTGAGGGCACGGCAGGTTTAACGTGCACCAGCGTCCTTTGTACACGACGGTCTTTGGTTGGATTCAAACTCGTAATCCTCCGGTTGCTAGTCCGTTACTCATCCAACCGGGCTACCACGGCCCGATTAAATTAAGTATTAACTAGAATCTATGGAATATTCTACTGCGAATGCCCTCCCTTGTATCGTTACTGTAGGAGCTCTGAACACTTTTTTATCTTATCTCTTTGAACCTTTTTTGTTGCCCTTAAGACTTCTCATTCTGTCTTAAATCTTTTCTGTGGAGCACTTGAACCTTTTTCTCTCATTTTCCTTCTTAACCCTCCTGGTGGTTGTCTCGACGAGGTATCTCGTCATTAGAAACTGCCCAGATCTTGATGGACGATATATCTCGTCATTAGAAGAAACTGACCAATCTTGATGGACGAGATATCTCATCATTAGAAGAAAACTGATCAATCTTGATGGACGAAATATCTCGCCATTAGAAGAAACTGACCAATCTTGATGGACGAGATATCTCATCATTAGAAGAAAACTGATCAATCTTGATGGACAAGATATCTCGCCATTAGAAATTGCCCAGATCTTGATGGACGATATATCTCGTCATTAGAAGAAACTGATCAATCTTGATGGACGAGATATATCATCATTAGAAGAAAACTGATCAATCTTGATGGACGAGATATCTCGTCATTAGAAGAAAAGCGACCAGATCGTGATCTTGCCATCATAAACAAAATCAGTAATTTCTTTGTGACGAGATATCTTGATAAAAGCAAAATTGTTCAGATCTTGATGGATATCTCGTCAAAACCACTTGGTGGGTGGAACCTTTACTTGTAGAACCCTTTAAAATATGCCTTTCTCATTAAAATCTTTTCTAAAGAATCCTTGAATCCGTTTCCCTAAGACCTTTTAGGTAGGACCTTTCTTTCTTCCTCTGTGTAGAACACTTTCTATAGAAACCTTGAAACCTCTTCCTCGAACTTTTTCAGCAGAATATTTTTTTTATTCCTTTTATTCTCTCCTTGGATCTTCCTTTTCAAGTTCTTTTCATGATTTTTTTCACATGAAGAAATATTTTTTAAACAAACTAAATATAATATTTTGTAAATTATAGTACATAACGTTACAGAAATGCATCTATTCGTAATCAAGACGCATGAGATCCAATTCTGTGGTCAAATGACCCTTGCGCCATAGAACCCAACCAACCAAACGATACAATTCTGCTAAGTTTTGAGAAATCATAAAATTGTGGATGAATAAAACTCACAAAATTTCATCTGAAAGGCACCTCCGGTCTCAATGGGTTTGTCCGTTAAGCACTGCGACGTAGATTCAACTACCTTCCTATGAAGATCCCTACGTCAGATGGGCACCCAACTCTCCAAATTCCACACCACGCCAAAATGAGGACATTTGAGGCCACTACAGATTAAATGTTTACCAGCCCCCACTTACACGATAGTCTTTGGTTGGATCGAGTTTCGATCTCTCCACTGTCTTGTTGCTAATCCGCTACTCTTCCAACCGAGCTACCGCGACTCTTTCAACTTTCCATAGATTTTGAGGTCATCATCTAAGAAAGGAAAGAGATTGTCTCTTATCTTGTCTGTTGCAATTAGTCAGTTCTTGGCATGTTGCTGTCTGCCAAAATCCAGACACTGTCACTAGTAGATGTTTTGGCTTAATTTAGAGCCTCCCTCTTGTAGCTCGGAATGAAATGTAGTAGCTCGGAATGAAATGCTAAAGAGTGGGTAGAGTTTCTTAATCTATGTCTGTTATTTCTAGATATATAAGCCGACCCGGCCTCGGCCATTCGGTATAATCTATCTATGTCTGATATATCCGCTTTAGTCCTTGATGAAAACTCCATTGACAGTTCTACCTTATTCTTCTTTACTTCCTCTGCGTAGCTCTCAAGAGCACTGCTAAGTATTTTGTGAATGCCATCAGGTGCAAGCTATTGAAACAAGTAACGTTTTGTTCATTGCTTGACGTTGATTTATTAGCTGATTTTTGGGATGGTTGTCTGCGTTGTTTTGTGGTTCAAGGGCCACATTTGGCCAAACTGCGCCAAACACAAGACAGATAACGTCAAGTAATGGACAAACGCACAATGACAAAGATGAGAAAATATATGAAGGGAGAAATGGAACCTGTGCCGCCTACAGTTCACAGGTTGCCAGCGAGTGAGCAAACCCTTTGAGCTACGGTGGCCCCGATTCTTAAGATCAAGCACACAAATTGGAATACATGTATAATATATATATTCAATTGGATTGGGAGATTAGAAATGGCACTTTAAACGGCTTAGCTTTTGTCTGATTGTAAGTGCTTTCGTGTGAATGGAATGCTATGTCTGTAAGTATAATTCTCTTCTGTGACACCGAAAAATTGTCTTACCTGTATTTTTTTGCCATCGTATTTGATCACGTATCACGTGACAGATGGCTAATCAAATCTGTATACAAATTAAACGCGCATCATCATTAGTTTTTTACCTGGTTTGTCGATCTACGGTATTTTTTTGTGACACGAGGGATAATTAGACAGAAACCTACAGCGTAAAGTACTTTTGTGTTGTCGGATTTTAGGCATAACCAATGCCAATGAGTTGCTCCAATTCCTTTCTTACAATGGAATTTACAATTTGCTCTGTCAAACATTATACACATAAAGGACGAAAGTGTAATCTATGAGCATATGCGTCATTAGGCAAAAGCAGTGAAAGCCAAGGAACATGAAGTTAAATTCAAAGGCAAAAAGCGTGCTATCCCTTGCGATATGTCTAGATGTTGACGTCAAAACACAAAATTTACTCAAATTCTATGAAGTATGATATATGAATGGAAAATTAAAGATTTTTTCAAAATTACACAATTGTGATTGAAAAATCTTCCGATAAAAACAGATTTCCTAATGTTTTATTCCTATTTTCCATTCGGAAATAGGGGGACAGGGGCTTCACGGCATATATACGCTCTGCAGTTTCCCAGCATAACTTCTGACTAGTATTGAACTGTTTGAACCATAAAATCTTTCCGTGCGATTCTTTCAATGAACAGATATAGTTCTTGTCATTGTATGTGTTATAGTCTAAAGGCAATTAAACACTCTATACGCTATCGTGACACTCAGTTTGTCAATTAATAACCAACATATTATTGAGTATAATGTTGCTATGGCTTTTGTCTTGGTTCCGAACTGAGATACCATCTGAGATTGACACGCTGTTTCTGGACCAAAAGGTCGGGTCGATCACAAACAAGATGTCTTCGATTGTGTCTTCAAAGACGTCTTTAAAGTCTAAGCTTCATTCTACACTTATCTATATATATACATATATTTCACTTATGCAGATGCACAGAAATCGACATTATCTATTCATTGTCGAATGACAACAATGGATGTAAACAATGTATAATCGACTGTTACGGGATTCAATCGCTAATTTTGACGCTTAGTTTAAGTATGCTTAATTTGATCTATGTAGCTATAAAATATTGCCAAACATACTTGGAAGAGCGGTCGCTACACTGATGAATATCTTCTGCAATCTGATGACAGAAAACAATGAGAAATCCGAAAGACAGAAATCGTCGCAAAGATGATATGACCTAAAATAGGTTTGACTTCAAAAAACTGACAAATCACTTTTGAACGAGGAAGTGCGATAAAAATAGAGTGGACTTTCATAATCTAATTGTGGTAACACGACTGAGGTGTGATTTTGTGTGACTTTACATTTGATTGAAGATAAGAATTGACACCAGTAAACTGAAACCAATTGCTGTTACATATTTTTGAGATAATCTTATTTCATTTAGATATATGAAATCCATTTATGTGAATTTGAATACTAAATTCATTTTCCGTGGATTGCAAAAAAATTGTGGAATGTGAGTAACGTTACTTTGCCATCAATAGATAAAAGAAAGTTAGGTTTGTTGGTTTTGGGGGGTTATGGCGCAAGGGCCATATATGGCCATGCTGCGCCAGACACAAGACATACAATATTCAGTAACAGACTGTTGGTTTCTATTAAACAGGGTCTGTCGCTTCCAGCCCAATATGCATTAGTAGTTTGTGCCGCCTGGTGTCATTCTTTTTCAGACAGTTTTTCTTTCACCGGTTCCTATTGGCTGTGGCGATTGTGAACGTGTATATATGTATTCTCTTCCTTTCTGAACTGTTGGATAGACCATATGTTGATTAGTTGGATAGACCATATGTTGATTAGTTGGATAGACCATATGTTGATTAGTTGGATAGACCATATGTTTTTCTTAATTTATTATCATGTTAACCAAGTGGGTTGGATGATTGTTTTTTGTATTCAATAAATAATTATCATAAAAGAATTCTTTGTTGCGTCAACAGACACATACACACAGTGAAAGTTTTACTGACACAGAAATACACTCAGGGAGGAATGCACCTGACAGGAATCAAGTCTGCGCAGACTACAACTCTCGAATATTGCTAGCGAATGTCGAATGTTGCTCAATTTAGGAGGTAGGTAGGTATTTTTATTAGCGTCGCACTGGAGCAACACATCGGGCTATTGACGACGGTCCGGGATCAATCCCCCAAAGCAATTTAGGAAGTTTAGCACATATGTTATGCGCGGATCACTGGTAAATTCTCCAAGTGGTTCCTACAAGATATAGCGTCCATCATGATTTAACCAATCGTGCTAATGACGAGATATTTTTGATGACAAGATCAAGTCCTGATCAGTTTCCTTCTAATGTTGAGGTATCTCGTCCATCAGAATCTGGTCAATATTTTTCTAATGGTTTTATAATTCTCCAAGTGGTTCCTACAAGATATAGCGTCCATCATGATTTAACCAATCGTGCTAATGACGAGATATTTATGATGACAAGATCAAGTCCTGATCAGTTTCCTTCTAATATTGAGGTATCCAGTCCATCAGAATCTGGTCAATATTTTTCTAATGACGAGGAATTTTGTCGAGATAACCACTAGGAGGGTTGAATTATATTCCTTGTGATGGTTTCTAACAAAACAGTTATCATATTTTATACCTAGGACTCCGCGTGTCTTCCCTTCTAGTGAGGTAAGAGAGATGATTCTCGCTGCGAACGAAATGAAATTGGGTAGTTAGGTAGGTAGATATTTTAATTAACGTCATACTGGAGCAACACAACGGGCTATTGGTGACGGTCCGGGATCAATCCCAAAGGGAAAGATCCGAAATGAAATTGGGTAGCAATTTCAGAGATCGGCAAGCGACAGCAGGCATGGGGCGGAGCGAGCTCTCTTGTTAACCCTCCAACTGGTTTCGATGAGATATCTCGTCCTACAACATCCGACCAATTTTTATTATGAAGATATACCTCATCCTCAATAATGCCGATTCAATTCCTAGTAATTAAGATGTCGCCATTTTTTTTATGACGGCGAGATCAAAATCAGGTCAGTTTTTTTCTAATGACGAGATATCTCATCCATCAAGATCGTTTTGCTGAAGACGAGATACCTTGTCGAGACAACCACCAGGAGGGTTAACCTAAATTTTCTAACTACTTTCAATCAATAATTTTAAATTCGTGTATCGATCTAACATTCTGGAGGTAAGGATTTTCTCAATGAGGAGGCAGAAGTTCCCGCGTCATATTATTTTCTTACTAATACTGTTAAAAATAATATTATTCTTGATTGTGTCACGGAGAACTCTATTATCACTATTGAAACGAAAGTCCTAATAGCCTTTGAGCCCAAACTTTCTCTAACCACACACTAGTTTTTTACTTCCAATGGCAGAGACTTGATACGGAAAAAAACTAAAAACAGTAAAATACAAAAGTCAAAACGCCGTGGTCCCATTCTGGCTCTCACCACCCAATAATGCTTAGCTAATGAAGAAGCACGGGGAGCTCTGCAACGATGGATGTGATAGCCGTCTATAATTTAACCGCCTCCGCAAAGGGTGCAGTTGGCTACTAGGTTTATTAAGGATGTGTTTATACGATCCAGAAATCTCCAATCCTTAAAAGCAATGAAATAGGATAGTTCTTGGTATCTCAAGGATATCTATCTTTTTATAAAGCGTTTCAGAGTCAAAGGGGATTAATAATTTATTAACCCTCCTGATGGTTGATTGTCTTGACAAGAAATCTCGTCATTAGCAAAATTGACCAGATCTTGATGGACGAGATGCCTCGTAATTAGAAGAAAACTGACTAGGTCTTGATCTCGTCATCATAAAAAACGCCAATATCTTAACGACGAGATAGGTCTTTATTAGAAAATTGTTCAGATCTTGATGGACGAGATATCTCATCGAAACCACTTGTAGGAATAACTGGAGCATTCCTACACCCGTTTTGTCAATCTGTCACCACAGACTGCTAAAAGTCATGTTATCTTTTTTTATTACTGTTTACGATCCTTTCGAACAATATCTTCATCGTTTTAAACTTTGAAATACACCTCAGTTTCTAGAGTAGAACTAGGTGACACAGATTAGTGTAAATTAACTAATAAACACCGTCTATAGCTTAGGCATCACCTTCAAACAAAATTTAATGGCCAAGAAAAGCAAGCGGTAATCCACCTTCGTATGTAATATCAAAAACAGCTATATTTCTTAAGAATTATCGAACAGTATCAACTATACAAGAGTACTCCCATGCAATCTGTCCCTTTTCCTGTAAATATCCACTGCTATTCAAGCTTGCCAGTGGTGCTTGGTAATCTCTACTTTGTTTTGAGATGGAAGTCTTTTATCTCTACTTTTCTTTGAATTAAGTTCTTTCTTCAACACTAAACTTAAGCTTTAGCGGGAAATATTGACCCCTATAAACCTTTATGGTGAATCGGGGTCATGGGTCATGAATTGTAATTTAAGCAAAATCGATGACACAGCATTTTTAATAAAAACTAAACCCAGTTTAATATGTTGGAAACAAATTCCTTCTTATTCATCACCTTCAAACAAAATCCAATGTCTAACAAACGCTAGCCGAAATTCAGATTCTTTATACAAAACTAAAATATTCACTAATATTTCTTCGGAATTAATGGATACCATCAATTAAGTAACTAGCATGTAGTATTTCCCTTTTTCTGACGATATCCATTGTTATTTAAAATCATTAGTGGTATTCTCAGTGATCTTTTATTTTCAGTTGGGGACTTATCTAATTCTCTTGATTTATGTTGTGTTCGCTTTTCATCAGCTTAAATTAACCAAAGTAGATTCGACAAGATATCTCGTTCATCAAGATTTGACCAATTTTGGTAATGACGAAGTATCTCGCCATCAATATATTGCCAATTTTGGTAATGACGAAGTATCTCGCCATCAATATATTGCCAATTTTGCTAATGACGAAGTATCTCGCCATCAATATATTGCCAGTTTTGCCAATGACGAAGTATCTCGCCATCAATATATTGCCAATTTTGCTAATGACGAAGTATCTCGCCATCAATATATTGCCAATTTTGCTAATGACGAAGTATCTCGCCATCAATATATTGCCAATTTTACTAATGACGAAGTATCTCGCCATCAATATATTGCCAATTTTGTAATGACGAAGTATCTAGCCATCAATATATTGCCAACTTTGCTAATGACGAAGTATCTTGCCATCAATATATTGCCAATTTTTTTTAATGACGAAGTATCTCGCCATCAATATATTGCCAATTTTGCTAATGACGAAGTATCTCGCCATCAATATATTGCCAATTTTACTAATGACGAAGTATCTCGCCATCAATATATTGCCAATTTTACTAATGACGAAGTATCTCGCCATCAATATATTGCCAACTTTGCTAATGACGAAGTATCTCGCCATCAATATCTTGCCAATTTTGTTTAATGACGAAGTATCTCGCCATCAATATATTGCCAATTTTGCTAATGACGAAGTATCTCGCCATCAATATCTTGCCAATTTTGCTAATGACGAAGTATCTTGCCATCAATATGTTGCCAATTTTTTTAATGACGAAGTATCTCGCGATCAATATATTGCCAATTTTGCGATGACAAGATCAAGATCTGATCAGTTTTTTCTAATTACGAGATATCTCATCCATCAAGACGTAATCAGCTTTTGCTAATGACGAGATTCCTCGTCGAAACAACCACCAGAACGGTTAACCCTCTAAGGGACTTAAACAAGATACCTCGTCTATCAAGATCAGATCAAATTTGCTAATGAAGAGATATCTCGTCATCAATATATTGACGATATTTTTTATGACGATGAGATCAAGATCCGGTCAGTTTTTTTCTCTAAACGAGATATCTCATCTGTCAACATCTGGTCAGTTTTTCTTTATACGTGATATCTCGTCCGTCAAGATCTGTTCAGTTTTGCTAATGGCCAGATACCTCGTCGAGACAACCACCAGGAGGGTTAAGCTGAGCCTGCTGACACCTGAAAATGGAATGCATTCCATCTCCACCTCCCCTTGTGACGCTCTAAACCTTTTGATGAATCGGGGGCGTGGGTTATGTATGCATGTAATCACACAACCTACATGAATGTACGTGGTATGTAATCATCGCATCGCTCCAACCTGTGGTCTCGTCCATTCAAACTGCCCTTCACACCTGAATCCCACCACAATGAACCCTCCACAAAGTACGCTGGGTCCGAGGCGACAAACTCTTTGTTCTCGGACACAACTAACGGCATGTCGACCAAGAGGGTCATCTCCCAACACCGCGACGGACATCCAAAAGATTAGCATGCACACACACACAAGGGATCTCCCCAACAAAACGATCGAATCGTGTCCATCGCACTCGAAAATTAATTCCGAATTAATCAGGCGGACACGAGGACCGTACCGCGCGAACAATGGCCTCGGAATAATGACGCGCGGCGACACGCCCGAAGTCATTGTCGTATTGTGGCGTATTGTTTCAGGGGTTGATGAATCCGGGCACATTTTTGCGCTTCGACGTAACGAGCTGAATGGGATTAGGCCTTCTTCCAGAGGCTTGTTCCATTTCCCTCCGCCAAATGCCTTGGTGGTAATCTGATTAGGCGCCGTGCCGGTGGAGGTGGTATTGTACACGCGTTTTGTGTGCTTTGATGATAACGATCATTCCCTTTTGCATGCCGGGTTGCGATTTTAATCAGATCTGGCTGAATACCTCTGATTGCTTGCTCAGAAGAGCAGGCGCAATGAAAATTATCTTCTCAAATTAAAATAGTACATATATTATCTAAACAAGCCTTCAGATTAAATGCAAGGTGATCAGAGCAGTAGCTAAGGGGTCGATTGGGCCAATTGGGCCACGTCAACCCGGTTTGGAAGATTAACGGATTAGCAACAGGAGGGTTGCGAGTTCGAATCCAACCAAAGATAGTCGTGCACAAAGGGGGCTGGTGCACGTTAAATCTGCCATGGCCTCATATGTCCTTACGTAGGCGTGGTGTGGAAGTTTGGGATTCCATCGGATGGGATCTTGTCATCTGACAGTGGTTCAAAATTGTGTGGTGCTGTTCTCCGATCTTAATTAATCCGTTAATTTCGTAATGTTTGCAACATTGTTCTAAATCGAGTGTAGAGTTTAAAAATTTACAAAAAAGATTGTATGGTCAGTATTAATGTCAAGATTAATATTTCTTCACATAGACTAGTTTTCCATAAAACGTAAAGATTGGCAACCAACTGAATAAAGATGGAGAATAAAAAAAGTACCTTTACTAACTCATAAAATAAGTTCATTGGGCGTGAAATAAATCCCTTCACTCATGAGAATAAGATTTTCAAGATTAACAACCAACTAAACAAAGATGGAGAATAAAAAATATATTTCTCAACTTATAAAATAAGTTTGTTTAGTTTTTAGAATTTTAACTTCAGCCGCATTAATATCAGGCTGTCACAACACTCAACAGGAAAGTGTTGCAAGAAGTGAGAGTGAGTACAAATATAGAAACTCCAAATTCTCTTTCTCTTAAACGCGTGTGCCATTGTTTGTCCGAAACAATAGAACACGTGTGAGATGCGTCGTCCAACATTTCCGTCGGAGGACTTCGGTTCTTGGATGGACGACTTTACTTTATTATTTTGTTACGATGAATTGTCGTTTACCTTTTGAGGAAGCGATAAACTCCAGCTTCTCTATTGATGCGTGGAAGGCAGACATGTAGAAATTTTTGCATCCTGGTGTTACCCAGTCATCTCTCTGAAAATAACTGCCTTTTATTTACTTTGTACTAATTTATTTTAGGACACTTTTCGGCAAAACTATAGTATTGAATATTTGCATCGAAGAGTTCATACACTCTTCATTCTGGTATACCAGTATTACATTCATAGTAAATTCAGTTGGTTCAACTGTGAACTCTACGAGTGGTCTTTCTCTCTCTCTCTCTTTCTCTCTCTCTATATATATAGTATATATATTGTATATATATAGTATATATATATATATATATATATATATGTCTCCCTCTCTATCTTTCTCTCTCCTGCTGTATATCTCTGTTTCTCTTTCCCTTTGTATGCCTTTGTTTTTCTCTGTATCTATCGTTGTCTCTCTGACTCTCTCTCTTTCTCTCTGTATGTCTCTGTTTTTATCTCTCTCTCTTCATCTGTATGTCTCTGTTTTTCTCTTCCTAGGTCTATATTTTTCTCTCTAGCTGCATGTCTCTTTTACTCTCTCTGTATGTCTCTATCTGTCTCTCCCGCTGTACGTCTCTGATTTTCTTTCTCTCCCTCTGTATGTCTTTGTTTTTCTCTGTCTCTATCCTTGTCTCTCTTTCTTTTTATCTGCATGTCTCTGGTTTTATCTCTCTCTCTCCATATGTATGTCTCTATTTTTCTCTTTGTCTGTCTCTATCTTTAATATCTTTGCTCCTTTCCTTGTCTCTATCTTTAATATCTTTGCTCCTTTCCTTGTCTCTATCCTTGTCACTTTCTGTCTCTATCTTTGTCTCTCTCCCACTGTATGTCTCTTTTTTTCCTCTTTATCTTTGTCTCCCTACATCTGTATATCTCTGTTTCTCTCTCTATCCGCGTCTATATGTCACTATCCCTCTCCCACGCTGTATGTCTCTTTCTGCTTTTGTATATGTCTCTATCTGTCACCATTTTTCTCTCTCCGCCTCTTCAACTCTCTCGCTCTCCGATGCAAGTTTCCAGTTTATATTCCGATATTAATATTTACAGTAGTTTGGAATCCATTTCAAGTCTCAAACTTTCGATACGCGAGTTGTGGTGGTCCCATCATACTTAAACTTCGTGTAACGAAGAGCGACAAACAAGCATAAGGGTGAGACTTGTAAAATTTTCTATCATAAATGCGATATACCTCTGAGAAACTAAGAATATTAGGAATGGGATTATATTCCTAATTTCATAATCCCCAAAAATATAAACCATGCCTAGACAGACTACAATGTTCAATTGTTTCAAAACTTTCTTGAGACTTAAAAACACTAGAATTTAAACTTCCTACTTAAATATTTAATTCTACTGCTAATAATAAATAATTCTGCTAATAATATTTAATTCTACCGCTAATACTCATAATAATAAACGAATATATTGCTACAATAAATAATCTTCCAAAAGTTTGCTAAACTTAACTCAATTGCTTAACTATTCGGCTAAAGTTACCAGAATTTATGATACATAAAAGGATTCTACAGAGACATCTGTTTTCAGTATCAAAGAATCCATAAACGAATTGCAGGGCTGTCGTATCTCAGTGGATTCGCCCACTGTGCTAGCAACCTGCGAATTTTAAGCTATGCAGGTTCGATTACTATCAAGTTCTATTCCTCCATGTGTGTATTTCTCTCTTCTGCGACAGTAAAATTTGGTGTGTGTATGTCCATTACTTGACATTCTCTGTCTTGCATCTGGTGAGCATGGCCAAATATGGCCCTTGCGCCATAAAACCCAACTACCTTAAATGAATACAAATATTAATACAATAACCCCTCACGATATGTCGTGAGATACATCGTGTGACACAAGATACTGTGGGAAGCGATAAAGCAAGGGCCTAGAAAAACACAGGGACACATTTTTGTATGATCACGAGATCAGAATCTGGTCAATTTTCTTCTAATGACGAGATATCTCGTTCACCAAGATGAGATCAGTTTTGCTAGTGACAAGATACCTCGTTGAGACAAGAATCAGCAGGAGGGTTGAATTAAGCACTTTTTACTTAAAACGATGTAAACTTACAAGTTGAACTTCAAAGCGATGGTAAAGCTTTTTAAAATGATACTGAATACGGAACAATATCGTGCTCCCGCTGCAAAAGTGCGTTTTTCCGGAAGCATTAAGAAAACTTTGAAGCCATAGGAAACATCGTAAGTGTTGGACTATTTGCTCTTCATAGGATCATGACTTTCTAATAAAATCGGGAAAAATGTGCGTGCAACTTTGTTAGTTCTCTATCGATTTGAAGATCTGCCACTTGTTATTACGCGAAAGCACGAACTCTAATCTGGGACCAATAGAAGAGCGTGATGAAAAACACTAGTTTGAGCTTTGATGGCGTAGTAGTATTGCATCAACCCATCGTTGCCGGCATTTAACGTAGGGAGATAGCCTGGTGATCCGAGCCAGTTTCTAATTCACCTGGAGATGAAGACTAGTCACTTTTGGGATGATTAGTAAGACTGCATTAAATAATTGAGGCATTGACATAAAAAAGCATGTAAGTCACAAAAACCAAATTTTAAGGGACAAGCAAAAAACGTTTGTGAGCCTGTTACAAAGGGATTATATTTGTATAAGCTACAAGAGCTGCAGAAACTAAACTATTTCTTCTATCGACTTCTGGCTTTACCATGACACTGGCATGGGTTCTTACTGTCTTATGTGCCAAAAAACTAATTTTCAATTTTTTGTGACTCGCATGCTTTTTGTCATGCTCGCCATGTCAACGCCTCAATTGTAGATTAGCTTTTCAGTTTCAATCATGGAGACGAATACTTGATAGAAAAATTTCTGCAATTAAGTTTTATAATCTTATACGCCAAAAAAACTAATTTTCAACTTTTTGTAACTCACATGCTTTTCCATGTCAACGCCTCAATTGTAGACTAGCTTTTCAGTTTCAATCATGGAGACGAATACTTGATAGAAAAATTTCTACAATTAATTATTATAATTAAAACGACACACACAAAAATTTAAAAGAAAGCGGATCGACTCTTATTTACGCTCCTTTTTTTCCAAAAATGACGTGGTTACAGATTTTTAGTTTTCTGATGCATGAGTAAAAATAGATTCACACTAATATCATAGTTTGGGCGTGTTAATAAATTTAATATTAAGACACTATAAGATCTACAAGTACTCAAGTAGAAGTTGCACGCGCACAATAAAAATAAATTAAATTCACGGAACACGTGCTCACAGATAACCAATTGGTCCCACAGAGTAAATACCCATCGACCTTAAAATGAAATAGACGGAACATGTTCCCGCAGCTTCATGTTATTTCTTACAGTTGATCGGTTTGAAGATCGGTCACATTATTGTGGGTAAAAGCATGACTCCTAAATTATTGATTGGTTAAAGTGATTATCCACGGCGATCAAAAACACTAGTCTGCGCTTCCAAAGCCAATCGGCTATGTCGATTTGTGATTTACCATTCAGAGATCTCACGACAGCGACTCCGCCCACATGATCCATTCTATTTCATTAAAAAGTTGATGATTGACCCAAGTCGATGTAATGTAACAAGCTAATTTAGATGACGCTAGTGTTTTTGTGGTAGAACGTGCTTCCTATATGTGTTTCGTATTGTGTGACCGCAAATAAAATCCCCGTCAACACCTCGTAATTTTGAACCATGGTCAGATGTCGAGTAAACTCATTAACTGACAAAAAGAATTATTTACTGTACAGCTGTTCAAAAACTATTAGTCGCTAAGTCAAAAATTAAAAATTATAAGTATTTTGATAGTGTAATATTAAACACATTACAATATGATTAAGTACTTCTTATCATCATAAAAATAAGCATTTAGTATCTTCCAAAAAATATCTGTTCCTGAGTTTATGCTCTGCACCGACGATATGTATTTAATCCTCACTGTATTTTGACGTAACATGACGTGTCGTAACAGACAAGTGTTTGACGAGCCTTATTCTCTAATGAAACAGATTGAGATTCCCGTATGATGTTTGCAAGCCAAATAATAATCTAAGGGAGTACAAGTAAAAAAGAACATTAAGAAGATGAAGTCGGTTTTCTTCAAATGACTTCTATCAACCTCTGGTCAGTTTAGCTAATGACAAGATGCCTCATCGAGACAACCACCAGGAGGGTTAAAGCTGGATGAGCTATATAACGATGGGTACATGTATTTTCGCATTGAGGTCCTCCGAAGAACCCAAAATACTCCAACCAAGATCCAGTCAACCGGAAAACGAGCCACAGATACTGAGCTATCTCAGCAAGGGTCTCAAAACCAAATTCACTCACGCGTCTTCATTGTTTCTTTCTGTAGAAGACGTGTAACAACCACTGAGACAGTGACGCAAAGACAAATGCCAGTCTTCCGTCCTCCTACACTTTCGTTCCAAGCGTTCCATACGACGGAGGGCAACTGTCAATGGATTTCAATTTATGGCCTCAGACGTCTCAGTGACACTGATTAGATAACAGCCACCAACAATCATCGACAGTCGGTGAGTTATTTATACTTGAAACGCATATAAGGTTAAATAGCATTCCTCCGTATCTTTGCTTTAAGAGGAAGACTTAGAACGTCATTCATGCCACGAGGCCTACTTCCGTTGTCACCTGTAAATACTTCTGTCGTCGAAAAAGACGGACCGGAAAAATCAGAAGTTATATCTGGGGTCAAAGGGTACAACCGTTACTTTATTTCGGTCATCCAGTTTCGGTTGTGTCGTATAATGAAACATGCTCGGTTTCGCTTAGGTTTCGGTTAACGCTCATAGAAGAGGGTGTCGGTTCATGTAGTTATTGATTTCACATAAATAACCCAGAGTGTAAAGGTCACGTCGTACTGTTCCTCCTTCCTCTTTATTAGACGCTTCGAATGGATCCAAACCGTCACGCTTGACTGATCCAGAGACCGATAGTCCTCAGATTCCAACAAAGGCGCGATGTTTAGAATGACCTGAGGGTATTCAACGTCACTTTTTTATAAAGCAGTTTGCAGTTTAAAAGGAAAGTACGATCCAGATAGCAAAAAAGTATAGAATTTTATAGTTGACCATTCCAGAAAACCGTTAATCTGATCAATTAACAATAAGCCGAACTCCAGTAGCGCAGCGTAACATTGATAACTAGGGATGGCGGGATTCGATAGAAAGCAAAAAAAAATTGTTCTGCTAGGCCTTAGACATAGTTGCAAGTCGACTCCATTCGCGTTGTTTCTTTTCCTCAAAGATAATACAATACAAATCATTTATAGCGCTTAGCTAAAAAAGGAGCCTTGATTGTGCTCGATCTTGGCCACTCTATGGATTATCTAAACATTATCAGAGATTGATGAAGCGGTTTGCGAAGGCTGGAAAATTAAGCGAGTTAGGTAGGTAATTGGATTAAAGTCGTCCTGGGAGCAACACAAAGGGCTTTTCCACCGAGATAAATCCCTAACGAAAAGATCCGAGGACAAATCGTCATTTTGAATCACGGTCAAATGACTAGGACTACACTTGATCTGGCACTCCAGTCGCGAAACTCCCAACGTGAAGATATTTGAGTCCACAATAGTTTTAACCAGTCACCAACCCCCGTGCACCAAGCGGTCTTAGGTTGACAGAGTTTAAAACTCGCAACCCTCCGGTTGCTAATCTGCTACTCTTCCAACTGGGCAACTGCGGCCCGAGATTCGATAGAAAGCAAAAAAATGTTCTGCTAGGCCTTAGTCAACGTTCCAAGTCAACTCCATTCGCCTTTATGGCCAAAGATGGCCCTTGCGCCATAAAACCCCAGTCAACCAACTAACCATTCGCCGTTGCTTCTTTTCCGTAAAGGCAATACAATAAAAATCATTTAAAACTTCCTGGTGCTTGTCTCGACGGGATATCTCGTCATTATGAGAAAACTTACCACATCTTGATCTCGGCAATAACAAAAATCTGTTGACGAGATATCTCGTCATTTCAAACTGGGCAGATCTAGATGGACGAGCAACCACTTGGAAGGCTAAACGCTAAGTTAAAAAGTGCCGATCTCGGAAATTCTATGGATGATCCAAGCGCGCTCTGAGTCTTGTGACAGCAGTTAACAAAGGCTGCGAAATGAGAAGTGTATAGTAGACCATGGGCACTAGGAACCAATGCGTATATTTTACTGGATGCTAGATTCAGTAGATAGCATGGTCTGTGAAGTACCCATGACAACTGTTGCATTCCCTCATTTCCAACCTTCAATAAATCTGAGGGAAAAGGTGATAAAAATATTGTTTCAAAAGCTGTGACAGTTTAGCTAATCGAAACGAATTTTTAATTATAAATTCCAGATAAGTATGGAGGCCGTCATGGCACAGTGAGTATGCCCACTGCGCTAGCAACCTGCGGTGTTCAATTCCTCCCTAGGTGCATTTTTGTCATCTGTCAGTAAAACTTTCCTTGTCCTTTACTTGGTGTTGTATGTCTTGTGTTTGTCGCAGCATGGTCAAGTATGACCCTTGCACCATAAAACCTAATAAACCAGCCAGATAAGCATGCTTTTAATGATAAAATTATTCTGTAAGCAAAATTGTCTGGGATAATGGATAATTCAATTATAATTTTAATTATGCTTTTAACAAAGTGATGTTGGACAAGCACGTATTCAGGAAACAATATACGGGGTGACCTAGTCTTCTCTGTCCTGTTGAATAAGCATGTAATTAAATCAATTGTTTTATTGTTTCAAGTATGTGTACATGGATTTTAATCGATTAATTCCAGAAACTTTGATTTATTTCGTGATTAACTGTAGATGCAGTTATTTTAAAGCCAGATAACTAGATTATATTTTGTATTTATCTTATTCTTAATTGAAATCATTTTGATCATTTTAATCTTCGAATATTTTTTATGAAGGGTCCATCTCTCCTGAGGGTTCCCCTGAATATGTCCCTGTGTTGAGATAACATTGCCTTTATAATCGATTCACAAAAACCATCGGTGTTTCGTAAACATCGATTCGACCTCGACAGAATCGATTCATCTCAATCTTAGCCAAACCCCACTAACACGGAATGCCGTATCAGATCGCCCTGCCTTGAAGACAATGAAGAGTCACGATGCCTCCGACTCAATCGAAATAAATTGCACACTGCGCAACAAAGGCTCCATGACTCAATTGTTACATAAGTACAGATTCTTTCGTTACTTTCCTTTTGTTTTTCGAGTTTACGAAGGGAATGGAAATGAAAACCCACGTTTTTTCTTCATTCCACTCTCGATATGGTGTGTTGTTTTTTTGTTTGCGTTATTTGACCAGAAAATAAAAAGGAAGGTTCGGTTAATGTCACGGTTAGAGGAGATTGGGCGTTTGTTGACAGAAAAACAATAGCCGCTGATGTTATCGAATTCTGCGTATCGCACCCAATTGAGAAAAGTGACTCAATTCAAGAAAGTAAACTTTGCTTGAGAAGTTAAACAAGATTCAAAAATCCTTAAGCATGTCGCACCTCTTTGAAGCTACTCGAAATATAGATTAAAGTGTTTAAATTAACAAATGATATTCAGCTTGAATAAAATTTAAAAGAAAGTTAAATCCGAAAATGCACATAAATTTCTTAAGAAAAATATGAACGAATTCTCCAAAGTTCAAATTGAGAATTAGACTAATTCTATACTTAGAGGTAAATCGTCTTAGGTCCAAATAAGTTTATTTTCGACAATAAAATCACCGTATGCGACCTGCAACTTACTACCTCGTACTATGTTGGAGATACAACTGGTTTTCATACCAGCTTACTTCATCCGCTGCTTGCCTTTAAAGTTACCAACTTTCCCACATTAAAAAAAGGAACCCAATAAAGAGGTAAATAACCTTAACTCAAATCCATACAAAATTGGAATTGCGACTATTTACTTCTTGGCTAAATATATAGTAAAGAAATATAAAAAGTGTACTTCGATTAAATAGATGGATTCAATCTATATAAACAAATCTGTATCTTGGTAGATAAGACCAATGTCCAAATTCGCTGATTTTAAGTTATGTTCACAAATCGCTTCAAAGTAAAAAAAGAAGTAAAGAAAGTTTTAGTAGAAAAGAGGGCCAATGGTGTCATCCTATCAATCCATCATGAAAGAATCAAAACATTAGTAATAATTTTTCGTACGCTTTATTGAAATTTTTAAAAACTAAAAATTTCTCTTTCATGTGTTTTCAAAAATTTGCAAAATGGACAATGGACCTTTTTTCTACCGAGATACAGAAATATGAATAGATGTTTGGCTTTTATAGCGCAGGAACCATATTTGTCCAAGCAGCACCAGTCAAAACAGACAACATCAAGTAATGGACATACACACGCTCAAGGAAAGCTTTAATGACACAGATGAGAGAAATACACCCACGGTTATTACAAGATGTTACTAGCGCATTGGGCAAACTCAATTAATCCACCACCACTCCACATATGTATATGAGTGTTTTTTACATTGAACATTTTCGTTCCATTTCAAGTATTCAACCAATTTGTGTCATTGTAAAACAAAACCAATGATTTGCGTACTTCATATCTATATGCATCCAAACGGCTGGAAAGGCTGGGAACATCTTTATGTCAATACTACATACAAACTGTTTATTTTCATAAAAATTTCTGTAATTTTCAATACCCATATCAACTTGGTGAACAAGCTATTCAGAATCAGTCTGCAATCACGTTTTGTGTCTGTAACTGTTTGTTTGCGCCAATATCATTCAGGATACTTTTATTGTGCTTTCATAAAATTCCATGTTCGTAAAAAATTTTAAAAATTAGTAAATAAAATATTTTACTTTACATTACTCTGCCTGAATTTCTGTGCAAGTTTCATGCTACAAAGCCTAAATACCAATACATCATGCTACTTGAATCAATCCTAACCTGGCAGTGTCGAAGAAACTAAGATGTAAGCAACCAACACGATAATAAAGTGCAAAACAAATATTCGTAAAAAAACTGATACTCAATTTGACTATCCAAAACTCTTAATATATCATTAAGTAATGTTTTTTCGAAATGTACACGTAATGTGTGACATAAATATGATGAAATTAAAAACGAATTTTTTATATTTGTATTAATGTCTTTACTCTAATATTACCTCATCACACCATCTTAATCTGCAGAAAAACATTAACTGACAGTAAATACTGAACAGTTGCCATATTTCCTACCGTATAATATTATCTTTTGAGGTTAAATTAAATATTCGTTTCAATTTTTTTTGTTAAGGAAACGCTGTTAAATCAACCTACTACTTTTCAAAAATAGTAATCAGTTGCTTTCACTTTATACTAAAGACATGAATTTTAAAACACGTTCTTTGTAATTACATAAGAAACTAAATGGAGTTTTCTATAAAAAATGTATTCGCTTACGAAGACTAGTCAAGAATCTTATCAAATTAGTTTGTCATTCTTTCCTTAACGATGATGAAATGCCAAGTCCGTGGCACAAGAGCGATTGGTTTTTAACCCAGTTCTCACTGTTAAATCGGCTTTAAAAACTTATCCAGATACAATATTCAATAGAAATCAAATTTCGAATAGACCCCTTTCAACCCCCCGGATTCTTACATTGTCAGAAAACCTCAGCAATTCGGGTATCAATGGAATGGTCTGAGTCGAATACAAATTTTCGTCTGTTTCTCACCCAACATCAATGTATGTAACGTGCCGAGGTTCGAATTGCATGGGAATGGTCAAACCTCTGGTGGTTGTCTCTAGGAGGTGTTTCGTCATCAGCAAACCTGCCTAGATATTTGTGGACGAGATATCTCGTCAACAGAAAAAAACTGACCAGATCCTGATCTCGTCATCATCAATAAGTGTCGGTAATACCTTCATAACAAGATATTTCATCACAAAGCAAAGGTGGTGAGATATTGATGGACGAGATATCTCGTCGAAACTGCTTGGAGGGTTAAAACCAGCCTCCACTAACATTACTGCACACGGTGTCAAGGTGTAATCAGCTCCGGTATTGACCTCGTCATCTGACCGTGGTTCAAAATTATGCTGTGTCGTCCTTGGATGTTTCCCTCCTGGATGGATCCCGGACCGTCGCCAATGTGTTTCTCCAGTACGACGTAAATTTACGACGGATCTTTCCATTCGGGTTAATCCCGGACAGACTCTCATAACTCTTTGTGTTGCTCCAGTGCGACGTTAATTAACTACCTACCCATACAATTTGTTTTCAGCAGAATTTTAATTTTGCGCCCCGTTATAGGTAATTAATTGTTTGGGGTGTTTCGTTTTCTTTTTAGAAAAATTCGAAGCTGGCTCCAACCTTGGAAGAGAATAGAAGAGGCACTATTCCGATAAGTACTAAGTTTCTCATATATTTTAAAAGTAACCGTTGTCATTAAAAATTGTTAAATTGATTGATCCCAACGGAAAGGAATCCCTATAGAAAAAAATTAAAACAAAATAGATATCGGTTATGCTAAAAAAGCAAACATCCGTCTATTCTCCCACCACGAAAACGATACCAGGCTCTGAATCTCGATCGATAAACATTCCTATCGACCACAATCCACCACAAAGGAACAAACCCAAAGCATTTACGAGGAAAGATAACAGCAAAACTTTCAACGAAACCTAATGAAGTCCTGTTCCAGCAGAATCGGAACCAATTAGAGGACATACAACAACACGGGACACAGAACAAGGCTTTCAACCGGAAGCGAGACGGGTGCTCCATTGTTCTATTTCCGCTTCTGTACAACCCCGTCGAATGACCCAGAGATAATCCCTTATCCGAGATTCTGAGACTGATCAGGTGTTGTTTTTTCGTTCCTTGGGTGCTCTTATGGGAGTGTCATGGATTGCTTTTGGGTGAGATATATGCAGAGGTGTGACTGGAATTTGCAGCTCGGAGATGTCTGAGTTTGTTTTTTATTATTATCGACACAATAACGTTGGATGGTTTTGATAATGCTATGTGTATACATCAAAGGGAAAGCTATCACGTACCATATTCACCTGTTCTCTCTCTTTGAATAGATCAACGTTTTTCAAACCTTTTGAGGATTTCATTGGGTTAATGTTATCTCATGCTCTTGAGGAAGTTTTAGAGAATTTTATTTGTTTTTACTCTATAAAGTATACTACCGATTTAACTCTTTGGGGTTAGGTGGGTTAAAAACTGTCCCACCTTTTGCTTAGCTTTTTATGCATGGTAGGATATTTTTAACCCACCTCAGAGAGTTGAAATAACACATAGTCATAGTTTAATATTTTATTTAAAGTTTTTCATTGAGTTGGCAATGCTAAGAACTAACGCTAAATGTATAAATAACTGAAAACAAAAATTTACACATGTCAGAAAACATTAGTAAGTTGTTGATACTGTTGTGTTTAAGGTTGGCGAATTGTGTAGTGCAGTGAATTTTTGTCTTTCATAACGGTAAATGTTTTTTTTTCGTAAAAATTTATTATGAATGAATAAATCGTTTTATAATTAGAAAACATGTTATTTGATGTTTTATACTAATTTTGAAGCTGAATAAGTGAATAAATAATTCTGTGTAACTTGTTTTTTTTCTTTAAAATCGTTTGCCTCAAAGAGTTAAATCAAATGGTATTAAAATCAAAATTGTGCTGATCTTAGAATGAACTTAGACATAGTATGTCGTGAATTGCATTTGGTATCTACATTTTGAGTCCATTTGTGAAGACAACCATGTCTGGAATTCTTTCCATGGAGATGGCTGTGTGTGTAAGTTTGTCTTTTATTATAATCAACACAATAACGTCGGATGGTTTGTTAATACTCTTTGTATATTGTATATACATGAGAAGAAATCCTATCACTATAAAATACTGCCAATCAAAGTAAAATTTCCAATGAAATCGAATGAATCCAAATAAAAAATTGCCCTCAGGGACACATCTTTAGGTGTGTACGGAAATCACAACCCCGAGATACATGAGTGACCTTTTTTCTTTCCATTTCTACCCTCATTCTATATCATCCATCAAGACCCTTCTGTATTTTGCTTTTCTTCCTCCCTCATTGTGGTGTCTGTCTTGTGTTTAGCGCCCTTGTGCCATAAAATTCGAAAGCAACCAACCAAATAAAGAAGTATTAAAATTAAAAATCTTGAATTTAAAAAGAATCTAGCCATGGTGTTTTGGATTGCTTTTTGGTGTCTGCATTTTGAGTCGATTTGTGAAGATGCCATGTCTGGAATTTTCAGTATGAAATGTATATTCAGTATGTCTGAGTTAGACTTTCATTAATATCGGCACAACAACGGTGATTGGCATTGATACCACTAACTATGTGCATAGGAACGAAAGCTATTACGTGCTATATTTTCACTAACTCTCCCTACCAGTGAATAGATACATAGATCAGCAGTTTTGAAACCGTTCTTTGAAAATTCCATTGAGTTACTGCTACTTCACGTTTCTCGAGGAAAGTTAACCCTCCTGGTGGGTTGACTCGACGACGTATCCCGTCATTAGCAAATTTGACCAGATCTTGACGGACGAGATATATCTTCCATCAAGATCTCGACGCCTCTCGTCATCAGAAGAAAACTGACCAGATCTTGATCTCGTCATCATTCTTCGTCACAAATCGGAAGCACCTTAATGACGAGATATCTCGGTTTGCTTTCACCTCACTTGCTCCGTTTGATTTCAAAGTCAATAAAACCGTTTCAAAGCTTCCACTTGAAGGCGAAGTTACAATATATATTAAAGCAAAGGCACTCTCCACCAATTCTCTTACTTTTTGAATAGCTGAATCAGCTTTACTGTTACTGTGTTGGGTTACAGCTACTCTGAGTTACCTAAGCAAACTGTAAATAATTATTTATTTCTTTTCCAGTCTAGAAAATACCAGAATGTTTACCAACGAATTAAAGTGGAAGAATTTCATTATAGAGGGTCATTGATTGATTGATGGTGTCTACATGGTCAGGCGATTTGCGATAACCACGTCTGGAATTTGAGGGGGAGAAGTCTGAGCTTATTATTAGAGACACAATAGTGATGTATGGTTGTGATAATATCTGTTTGAATAAAAGTAATCAATTTCAAACATTGTTCAATTGATTTTCAACATTGAGTAGATATATTCGAGTTTTCCAAACTGTTTTAAGGATCTCTTGGGTTCATTCTACCTGACTCCTTATGAAAGTTGTATTGTTCTTTTTCCACACCATAAGATGAAATTAAAATCAATGAACGAATTGTCTTGAAAATAGAAGGAATATCTTACAGACATTTCAGCAGATTATTATTTATAAATAAAATTTCATTGGTAGGAATTTCAAAAATTTTAACTGAAACAGCCATGCAATAACAATGCATGACTATTTCAGTTAAATACATGGCTTGAAGTAAGCTTTGAAACTGTTGATCCGTTTCATACATACAAGTATGAAACGGATTTTTGTGAACAAGTCGTTTCTGATATACTTTCACAAAGAAAATTAACCATCCTTGTGGTTGTCTTGGGCGAGTTATCCCGTCATTAGCAATGCTGACCAGATCTTGATGAACGAGATATCTCGTCATTAGAAGAAAACTGGCCAGATCTTGAACTAGTCATCATAAAAAAATCGGCAATATCTTGATGACGATACATCTCGTTATTAGCAAAACCGGTTAGATCTCGAAGGGCGAGATATCTCATCGAAATTACTTGGAAGGTTAATGTAAGAAGCATACGCATATATACGTTCGTTCTTTGATCTTCCAGTCTTCCCTGAATGAGTTCTAGTCAGTCTTGACCTTATTTACCAACGAATTGACCAAAATTTTTGACCTTATTTACCAGAGAATGTTTCCTAGGATTCTTTCAATCAATTGATGCGGTCACTTTTGCATTAAATGTGATCTCGAATAAAAGCAATACTACGCTACTCGAAAATTTCATGACTCTCAGAAGCGCCGTGGTAGCCCAGTTGGAAGAATAACGGATTAGTAAACGGAGTGTTGCGAGTTCGAAAACTATATCCAACCATAAGACCGTCGTGTACACGAGGGTTGGCGCACGTTACATTTGTCTTGGCCTCAAATGTTCACATTAGCGTGGCATGAAAGTTTGGAGAGTGGGGTGGCAGCTCAGGTGTTAACTTCGTTATCTGCCCGTGGTTCAAAATTACGTGGTGTTGTCCTCAGTTCTTACCCTTCGGGTTTGATCCCGAACCATCGCTAATAACCCGTTGTATTTGCTCCAGTGCGACGTATTTTAATTAATTAAAATATATAAAATTAAATTGATTGAATCGAGTTTCCAACTCACAACCGTCCAGTTGCTAAATCCATTGTCCTTCTATCCGGCATACCCTGGCCCTGCCATTTTGAGGACTAAGTATCAGACGTCGTAAAAGTAACGCATGTTTTTTACAGATTTAATTTATTATTAATACTGAGAACAGTTCGGTAATGGTCAATTCTTGATCAGACATTCCAAAGAGATAAATCTTACTGACTTATTCGTGTAAATTAGCCATTGAGCGAATAGACAAGCATTGTTCTACGAGCAAAAAGAATGCTGGTTCTTTCAACAACCTGCCGGAGTCGTATTGGTGGTTGTACAAGTGACAACGCTATTACAATGGCCTCACCTCTTTGCAAAGTGGAACGTGCTCAATTAATCATCTGTTTAAGGATTCTGGGAACGTTGGGGGATGTCGAAATCTCACCTAACTCTTGACAATAAGAAGGCCAGTTTAAGTTTCGCTGCAATGGGCCTACTGTTATCGCCTAATGATAATCACGGTGCAAATATAATTCATTTCATTCACATTTATGGGTTGCTTTAACGACTGGTCCAAGAAAATCAGATCTTGCACAAGTTTAATAAATGGTAGGTGCTTTAATTAACGTCGCACTTAAGCAACATAACGGATTATTGGTGCCGATCCGGGATCAAACCCGAAGGGAAAGACCGAGGACAACATCACGTACTTTTGAACCACGGTCAGATGGCGCGGTCACACCTGAGCTGGCACCCCACTCTCCAAACTTCCATACCATGCCAACGTGAGGACAATTGATACCACGATAGATTTGACGTGCACTAGCTCCTTTCGTACATGACGGTCTTTGGCTGGATTCGAACTCTTAATGCTCGGTTTGCTAATCCGTTACACCTCCATCCGGGCTACCACGAACCTTGTTTAATAAATGAGTATTTTCGTTTCCTTGGTTATTGAAATTTGTGTTTCAAAGATGAGGGATATTGATTCAGTTATCTGGTCAGTTTTTTCTAATGACGAGATACCACGTCAAGAAAGGTCGTTTTCCCGACTTAATGGGGTGCAAATAGCCTTGTTGTTTCCCTCCTGGGACTTTGTTCATCAGACATTCAAAGCACATAGTTATATGTCTTTGTAAGTAACTCTTTATATAAGGGAACCAATATAAGTCTCTAATTTTGCTATCAGTTCTGTCGACTGAGAAGTGTCCCATCAGATCATGGAACTTCACAGCGGTACTTTTCCTCATGCTTTTAGGGATTACGTAAAGTATCTTTTCTTTTCCCTTCACTTTAACTTTTCTATATAGCTTATTTCCTTTAAAAACATAATTGCATACTTTCTGTTTTTCGTCAGTTGTCCTTTCATACTCATCTTTTCGAAAAATGTCTATTAATTTCCTTAATTCTGGGTCTGCATGTTGGATTATTAAAACTTGTTCTTCTTCACTAAGTGTAAGGCACACTTCTAAATTTCGTTCTATTATGCTTGTAAAAGTATCTTCTGGATCTAAAACTGGAGCTCTGCTCATCGCGTCGACGTGACTCATCTTTGTACCTGGTCTATGCTTTACTTCCATATCAAATTCATGAATCAGATCATACCATCGAGCTATCTGGGGATTCGTTGTTTTCTTTGAATTCGTGTAAATTAGTGCATGGCAGTCAGTAACGATTGTAAACCTAATTCCAAGGAGGTACTGTCTTAATCTGTCAAGTGTCCATACAATGGCCATTAATTCTAGCTTGCTGGAGTGGTAATTCTTTTCTACATCAGTTGTCTTATGCAATACACCAAATGCCATTTTTCATCGTCTCCACGTTGAAGTAGCATTCCGCTTAATCCATCTGAACTTGCATCTGTGTGTACTTCTGTCTCGAATGAGGGGTTATAGTGAGCTAAAACTGGTTGATTACTAAGAATTTCTTTCAAAGCTCTAAAGGCATTCTTCTGTTCTTTCCACTCAAAATCTTGATTTTCCTTAGTTAATCTACTCAACGGTTCGGCCTTTTCTGCATACTTAGAAACAAAACGCCTAAAAAACCCAGTAAATCCTAAAAATCTCTTTACTTCATAAATATTCTTAGGTTCAACCTATTCTTCAATAGCTTTTATTTTCCTTAGACCTGGCTTTAAACCATTCGTACTGATAACAAAACCCAAGAATTGTACTTCTTTTTTACAAAATTCGCATTTAGTAAGTTTAAGAGTAAGTTTCGCTAATCGTAGACGTTCCAAAATTAATACTAATCTTTCAAGCATGTCCTTCCAAGAAAAAGCAGGGATGAGGATATCATCTAAGTAACAAACGGCTTTAGTAAGAAATAACGGTCCTAATACTTGATACATTAATCGTTGAAACTCTGAGGGAGCATTAACCAATCCAAAAATCATTCTCTCGAATTGTCCGGTTTCGTCAGGTGTAATAAAGGCTGTTTTCTTCTTCGCTTCCTCCGACAATGGAATTTGCAAGTAACCGTGAGCTAAATCCAAGGTGGCAAACAATTTAGCACCGCTCAAACTTTCCAATAAATCGTCTATTTTTGGCAGGGGGAATTTATCCTTTAATGTTTGTTATTAAGGCGGCGAAAATCAATAACTAATCTGTGTTCACCTGTTTTCTTTTTCATTAGCAAAACTGGACTTGCATATGGTGATCGTGTTTCCGAAACAATCATGTTATCTTTCCATTCTTTTACTATTTGCTTCATAATATTACGCTCAGAAGCATTCGTTTTCCATATACGGCTTTAAATTGACATCGCCCACTAATTCCGCTTTACCAACATTTTGATTTCTATTTAATATAATTCTCCTATCCCTGGTGTTGATAACTGGTACAACTGTTTCCCCTTCCTTGACTTCCAATAATGAGTCGAAATTTTCACCTCCCCTAATCATAATTAAAACAACGTTTAAATCTTTAGTCTTCGCTTTGATAAAATTTATACTATTATTCACAATTTGTACTGTTTCAGTTACTTTTAGTTTAACCGTTGGGTTTTCCTCAATACATTCTAAATTAACGAACGGATAATCTTTCGCATATCCAATATGGAAGTTTTCTCCAACCCTAGCATATGCTATATACGGTAAATCGAGGAATGTCCTTCCAATTAATAAATCAACCGGCTGTATACTGTCTGACACGATCAAAACAGTAATGTCTTTAGCCATAACATCGTCTATCTCCAAATCCACAATTGCCACACCTAGACTTTGCGAAACAGGGTTAATTTGGTTTCCAAATGAATAAAGATCCTTTTTACACCGAGTAATGTTTAATCCCAACCTTTTAGCAACTGATAATTTCATTAAACAACCACTACTTCCTGTATCTAACAACACATTAACGCTTTTTTTGTTTATTATTGCTCGGCTTAGATATTTGTCTGGCGCCATCGATTCACGTTTCCCATAAACATTCAGATTTTCGCTTCGCGTCTCGTTAGCTTTGGTGCAATACTTTCTCACGTAACCTCTTTCACCACATTTTTTACATGGATAAATACAGTCTCTGCTTATATGCCCGTTATTCGTTACAAGAAAAACATTTCGGTTCTCCTTTCTCATTACGTACTGAAGAACTAAATACTTCATGAGTTGCAATTTCTTTTTCATTGGTCTTACTTTTGTTCACGCTCACGTTTTTGTTCTCAAACTTTGTGGAATCGAGCCTATGTGAATTACTATTACTCATCCTATAGTTTGAATGCGGGTAATATTTAGAATCATCACAATAGTTAGCATGCTTCGTATTATTGCTTTCGTTATTAGTTTTAATTCCCGATCGAACGTTTTCATATTCTCTAGTGTTTCCGCTAAATCATTCGCTTTAACAAACTTAGGCCAAGAATCAATAAAATGTTCACGCATCATATTTAGAACTCGCTTTTTTAATTGATCAGTAATCATAAGTTCTTTTAGGGACTCAAAGTCATTTATACTTAATCCTGTTAGCCACTCATTAAAATAGGTACGTAATTCAAAAACAAAATCAGTTCATGTGCCGTTTAAATCTTTAACACGACTGACAAATTTTTGTCTGAAACCTTTGGGCTTAGTTTATATCTCTTTAATAATAAATTCTTAACAAATATATATTCATTAGCTTCCTGTTCTGATTCTCTCGCAATTAGCTGAGTAATTTCAAGAGGAGGCAAAATCCCTAATAAGTATGTCACATAGTCACTCTCCATAAGTCCTATTCGTTTAGCTTGCCTCCGTCTTTTAAATCAAATTTCTGTATTAAGTTCCTCAAATCGATAGAGTTCTTTACTTCTGGTACACGAACATTACTTTCCGTCTGAGGAATAATCTTATTCTGACTTTCGATTTTCAATTTTTCCAATTCCAAAAGCTCTTTCAAGTTCAATTATTTCTAATTCCTGTTGTTTAACTACTTCGCCGCGTTTAACTTCTTCCTGTTTAATTCTGTCGTCAATTATTCCTGCTAAAACTTTAACAAACTGTTCATAATTTTTACTTTTGGTTATAATTTCCTTTAAATCAACTATTTTACTTTCGGCAGGGACAGTTTCGCCTAACTCTATAGCCAATTGAATTAAATCACACTTCCTACTTTTACCTAAGTACGACATTTTCTTAGAATATAACAGATATTCAATCTTAAAACGTCAGCTTCAATTTCAATACAAACAAAACAGTTTCAATTTCTAAAACGAAACATTTACCTTGTTAGTTCACGTTGTCAGGAATAGTTCTCTTATCCCACTTCTGAAATATTAGCTCTTGGGTCCAGAACTAATTTCTTACGTTGAAGATAATAAACGTTTTCTTCAACACACAAAAACAAAAGACCTTATTTGAAAATACTTAGCGGCTCGTCGAATACGTTCGACGCCATTCATTTTACATCTCACTGTCTCTACAGCAGGGCTGTCAAACACAATTAAAACACGAGACATTTAATGCAAACTGGTAAGATTCACGTGGGCCATATCACATTTACAAATTTTCTTAAAATTATATTTTGAAGTGAGGATTCAGTAATATGGATAGGATAATTAAAACACATTATGTAATTAAGTTAATTTATGGTAATAATTTATAATATTGCTATATAATTGCTTTTATTCAAACGTTTATTTAATTTAATGTATTTATAAAACTAAAATTAATTTTTTACTGGAAACTTGCCAGCGCTTTCCTCCTACTAGTTTTCCACTATCTGGATTCAAAGACTGAGAACAGGCAATCTTCATTATGGCAGATAGATGCTTATCAGTTATTCTTGATCTGTAGGCCGTTTTATTTAATTTCATGGACGAAAATAGTTGCTCACACAAGTACGTACTCCCAAAATAGCATAAAATTTGTGCAGCAAACTATTTAATTTCCGGGTATTTTTCACCTAAATAAGAATATACTTTGGGAATTCCTACTTCTCGATATTTGTCTTTTAAAACCGAATCATTCTGGAAATCAATTAATTCCAGTTGTATCGAAGTGGGAGCATTTTCAACTTCAAAGGAAAAAGACCTAATAAAAAGAATTTTTTTAACTCTTTGAAATCATTAAAACGTTTATCGAATTCGTTTTTGATTTCTTCAATTTTACCACAATGTTGTGAAAATGAGCAACTTTGATTTTGTGCTTTTAACTGCTCACACGTAGGAAAATACGACAAAACGTTTTTTGTAGATGATTTTTAAACAAAGTCAGTTTTTGTACAAAACTTGCTATTGCATCGTACATATTCGTTATTAATTGATCTTTGCCTTGCAATGTAATATTAAGATTATTCAGATGACCTGTAATATCTGTTAAAAATGCCAGATCTTTACCCACAAAGGATCTTTTATAATGGAGAAAATTTTCGTTTTTTTCATCTTTCATTTCAAGAAATACAATTATTTCTTCCAAAAGCAGATAGAAGCTCTTCCGGACTGTGGCAGGACAACCAACGAACTTCTGTGTAATAAGGAAGATCTTCGAATTCGGATTCTAAACCTTTAAAGGAACGAAGTAAATTGGTGATGGTTAAGTGCTCTCGATCGATCCTGTTTTCATTTTATTTCAGAGCATCGTAGGCCACAAAAAATTACCTCGGGATCATGCTACCCGCGGGCCGCCAGTTTGACATCCCTGCTTTACAGTATCGTATTTTTGCATGCGTTTAGTCTTTTTTTTTATCTTTCGCTGCTGCCATCTATTGACCCTAATAACAAACATAGAAATTTGATTAGAATATAATATATATTTCTATGTTTGCTTAATTTCAAAGGGATACGTTTTTGGTTTTGACGTCCTTCTCAACATTACTTATTTGATAGGATAAATAATGTATAAAATTAATTTAGATTACAAAATAATAATACAATCTTCCTTATATGCATATGAAAATAAGATTTTTATTAACTTAGTATACAATTTACTAACGTTGTCAATGTGAAGGGCGTGCTTCGTGACTCTTGTCAAGATTAGCAATGTTGGATTAGCAATAGTTGATTGACCTCCGTAACTACTTTCATGACCTTGCTCCGTCTTACTTCCATCAATATCCAAAACTTTCTGAAATGGTACTATCTTTTTGCTTCCATTTCCAAGGTAGTGTATGGTTGAAGCTGGTTTCACCCATGTTAATTCCATTTTAACAAAACAAAGAAATAAGCTAGATATTACATAATTCCGTGGCGATTTAACCCTTTCGCCCCGATTTTTGCATGATTAAAATTTAACTCTGAAAAGTAGTTTAATTTATTAGTTTAGTAGTTTTTGCTCTTTTTGACGGACGACCGTACTTTCGCGTTCTTTTTGTGTTTGCTTTCTCCCTTCCAACATTTATTAGTTACTCAGCTAAGGGGACCATGAATGATAAGAGTGGTTCTGTTTTATATTCCACATCACACTTCGTAATCCATGCATTCACAACAGAAATCATAACTAAGTTCCAAAAATATTTTTCCACCACTGGTCTGATTTTCTGCCATGACCCTAAAAAGTAGCCATTTCATCACAGCGGTCAACTCCATTCATGTACATATTGTAGTGGGAAATGGCTTCTGGGCAACTAAGGTCTAATTTTGTACCATCTTTTCGTTTCCTGTCACTCATTCATCAGAATGAATGGGCGTGCTCCAAACCATAAGTCCGCCATTTGCAATCTGAAAGTATTGCCAGGTTTCTTGAGTCATATTTTTATTCCCTAATTCCTTAAGAACACTGAAAACGTAAAAACCCATTTAAAAGTGGGGTTTATTTACCCAATCTAATCTCTGGGACGTATATGCCCATAGGCCCGAAAGGGTTAAGGCTGAAGCTTACTCATTTTGAACCCAGCATTGCCAATGTTGTCGAGAGACGAAGCACACCCTTCACATTGACAACGTTAGTAAATTGTATGCTAAGTTAATAAAGGTCTTATTTTCATATATTCAAGGAAGATCGTATTGTTATTTTTTGCGTTATCTAAATTATTTTCCTTCGAACCTTCGAACTTTTATATCTTATTTATCTCTCCTATCAAATATGTTAAGAAGGACGTCAAAAACAAAAAACGTATCATTTGATGATAAGCCAATATAATTTATATTATACTTACAGTAAACACTGTAACAATAAAATAAACAATCTAAAGACTCACATAAGAGCTTGTCCTATTATAATTGCTTAAGAATGAAATAGAGGGTGTGTCAATTAAAAGTCGAGAAACTCTTAAAGGGGGTCGACGAAGTTTGGCGACCCCTGATTTAGCATATTTCATGATATTTCTCCATCTTATAAGTAATATTCATATCACTGTTCCCACTATTCATTCTTAATTGTGTTGTCATTCAGAACGGAGGTAATCAAGTTAACCGAATTCAACATTACCCGTACAATGATGTCTTATATTTTTCTATCGACCCCTAACAATGTTATATCGACCACTCTGACGACCACTGTTCTATTGTCTTAGCTGCGACTCGGGTGATTGGACAAATCTTGCTCCCTCAAGTTTGAGTGGAAATTAAATACAGGTTCATTGCTCTTCTCTATTCTAGACACATGACAGTTTTTCATCAAAATTTCCAAATATTTGAGAGGATTTTAATGTTCGTAAAACCGTTACTTTCGTTTTCTGTTTGTTTATCTCGGTATGTAGGTAAGTAAAAAACTAATGTTACATTTTTTCAAACCAATTAATTTGAATTTACGTCGCACTGTAGCAACACAATGGGGTATTGACGGCGGTCCGAGATCAATCCCGAAGGGAAAGATCAGAAGACAACACCTTGTCATTTTGAACCACGGTCAGATAACGCCATCAACACTTGAGCTGGTACCCCACTCACCAAACTTCCACATATATTCAACGTAAGGATATTTGAGTCCAGGACAGATTTAACGTGCACCAGCCTCTACCTTCAAGACAGTTGTTTTGGTTGGATTAGTTTCAAACTAGCAACCCTATGGTTGCTTTTCTACTACTCTACCCTATTGGGCCTTATTACTCTTTAACCTTAATTAAAAAATTATATTAAAATTTGTTTTAGTGCTGCCATCTATTAGAGACTTTAAAAGATATTTTGATTCCAATGCTTAGAGAGAGAGCTATGACTTTTACAAATCTTGCGTCAAACATATTTGATTTTGCAAGACAAATTCCTGAACATTAAATGCCAAGTCTATATTAAACTTCACCGCTCATCTATATTAAACTATCTTTTTCAAAATGTGTTTGTCTATTTGAAGTCATTCCTGATGCGCTGGTATAAAATTTACCGTAAACTTTTACTAACTTTACAATATAATTTTAGAGATTAGATTGGGTAAATAAAATTTTCAGGAGAACTGAATACAAGTTTAATATTGCTATTCATCGTAAAATAAGATGGTTTTATTATTTCATAAATGATTCGAAGAACTATGACTTATTTCCATAAATCATCAGACTAAGCTGTTTTTAAACAGAAAATTTCAAGGAAACTAGATTAAACTAAACTGAGGCTATTTGTTATAAATTTCAAAATATATCTTTGAAATTTAACGAGTAATTGATAGAATCTTCTAACCTTTACAAATTTAGTTTCAAAGTCAGATTTTAAATAAATTTCTGGACAGAAATTTATAGGAGAGCGAATTTGTGAAAACGCAAGCATTTAAAACACATCTAGTTTCATTTTTTTAAGTTTTTAAAGGTCTGGGAAAAAATAATGAAGTTAAATATACTCAATATTTTATCATCTACTTTGCTTTGACTATTATATGCAGATCTTTGAGATGCATATGTAGCAAAAAATGTTAAATAAAAATTAGGTACTTTAACTAAATTTAATATAATATAGGTTAAAGATAAACAATATACGGTTTATTATGGTACAATTAGAAAAAGCATAAAAATCGAAAAAACGGAGAAAAATACAAATTAATTGAAGGTTGAACTTTTCCGTGCGAATTTTTATGACGTTATACATATGTAACACCTTTTTCAAGCTAAATTGAATTTAATTTGAAGCTAATGCTCTTCACAGAGAAAAAAGAAAAGAACGAGTTATAATAATATGATTTCTATATTATTTTTTATTCTTTAATGTTAAACTAAATTGCCTCTACATTTGTTTTAGTTTGCTGTTCTATTGTCTACAGACCGTTTTACTTTTTGAGTTATAATTATTTTTAAATAATAACTTTTCTTGGGTATATGTCAGTCTATCACTCTCTCCTATTACTTTCAATCGCCGTACAATAACCTGATACCAGTGACGATACCTCCTAAGGCCGACAAAATAGACACAAAGAATTAAAACGAATGAATTTATTCAAATCTGTAGAAAAGTCTTGCAACTGTCAATAGATGGCAGCACAATACAATTTTTATGAAAATGAGAGAATGTTTCACTAGTTTCAGAGATTGGCAAATCGATTCATATTACTGTCATATTCTTTGAAGAGGACTGGTGTTTAATTCGTTAGAGAAAAAAAATATGATAATAATAATACTGAACAAGCTGATGACTGGAACTTAAGCCACATTGCTTTTGTTTTTGTAACAATGTATATTTGAATGGGAAATGAGCTTTCACACATCAGTGGATTTCTTATTTGGAGATTTTATGGCGTAACTGCCATATATTTTAGCCAGGCTGAGCCAGACACTAGACATACTATATCAAGTAATAGATACACATAAAATGAAAGTTTTCGTGACTCAGAAGAGAGGAATACACGCAGAGAGGAACGCACATTAGTGGGAGAACCATATGATGAAATATATCATTAATGACGAAACCAACTGATATGCCCCACAATACGGAAAAAGATGGCAAGCCTTTGGAGACTACTGATTTAGCATTCAAATACTCCAAATATGTACTAGCAGCTTCTTTGGATTCCCAGATAATCAACCCATGAGCAATCTAGCATTCGCTTTCACTTGAAAAGCAATTCTAATATAATATTTCATGTATGAATTGTTTGACATGGGGATTCAAAATCAATAAAAAGTCAAAAAATAAAATAAAAAAATAAATAGAAATGTAATTTTAATACAAGTTTAATGAATAAGGAGGGAGTGTCTTAATGTTTTAGCTTAACTACTCACTGTCGTCCATGCCAATATTTGCAATAAAACAAAGGATATCATTTTTGAATTGACTATTTGATCGACCTTTATATTGATTTGTTGTTTTGAAATGGTTGTTATTAATACATTTTGAGAAGGAAATTTGTGTTTTTATTTTCTTTAGACGAATATTTATAGTTTTTTTAAAGACCATATTTTACGGGAAAGAAAGTTTTGGTGTTTATTTTTTGGTGAACCAAAACACATGGTTTCTCTAAAAGGGTTTTATTTTAGTCTAGATATCCAATTCCAAAAGCAAAATTGGCCAACATTTTATCCTTGTTTACCACTTTTTAAAGAAACATTTTGCATCACAAAATAAAATGAAAAATATTTATAAATATTCTGTGGAGATAAAATTATTTCCAAACACCTAATTTAGAATTCCCCTTTAGCCATGAACATTAAAAAAGCAAACTTAAGAAGGATTTGGATTGGATTTAAACTGGACTTTAATAAAAATTGCTTATTGTAGAGTTTTCTGAAATTTGAGAATCCAAGCAAACGTTTGAAAATTGCATCAAATTTATAAGAGGTATGAGTCAAATTAGAGGTAAAGTATACTCTCATCCGTCAAACCAAATGGCATCGGTGAGCACTTTAAAAATCTCACTCGCAGACGGGAAAGTGATACAGCTGTATCTAGCGCCTCGTCTGGTGGCAACGCTCTTGGCGCTCTTTTTGACGCACTTTTAGAATCGAGTTATGACAAGTGAAGGTAACCCATTTTATTAGGATTATTCCCGATTTTTTGGCAACCTCGGCAAGCGGAAAGAGTTACAAAGATCTTATACGTATTTGTAAAGAACAAAAATATTTTTTCTAAGATTTCTTTCCTTGGCGACATAAAAAAGTGCGCCAAAAACGCGCCAAGATCGTTGCCATTAGATGAGGCGCTAGATACAGCTGTACCTGGAAATTTCCTGAACGAAAGTTTGCAATTGTCAAACATTTTATAACGACAGGTTTGGTTTTGATAAATGACCCAAACTCTATTAAAACATTTAAATAACTTTCTCTTATGAGGCAATAAAAGAGGCCACATTTGTATTTGCTACTTGGCATCGACTAAATCAAGCATCACGTGATTCCGCTTACGAATCAAATCTGCAGATGGAGAATACGTAAACATTTTCACCGAATTTAAGGCAAAACAAAAAATTAAAAGTTTGAAATTTATGTTTTGAAAAGTAAATAAATTTAAGTTGTACTATCAAGTACTCCATTCATCCGAATGTGGCATAATCAACTAGTAAATGAATTCTTAGAGGAAAGCTTAAAAGAAAGAACACAGAGAAGTTAATTTAGAAAGTACTCCCCGAAATAATTGGATTGAATTGACGTTTTAATAAATGTGAGTTAACGGAACTGAAAGTTTGAAAAGTTATTACCTCTCCTGAGGGGTATCTTCGCGTCAAAAACTGCTCTGTACTGGCCAGTCTAATAAAAAAAACTATTTCCAACTGTTAGCAGTTCTGCGCAAGGGACAGTTTGATTTTTTTACTGGAGTAATAGGGCAAATTTAAGAGAGGCAGTGTCTCGTCATTATCAAAACCGATCAAATATTGATGGACGAGATTATTCGTCATTATCAAAGTCGGTTTGATGGACAAAATATCTCATCAAAACTACTTAGAGGGTTAAAATGTTATATGCCAAGGTATAGAAAATGACTGATTTCTATTTGTTTCTGTGAGTTTCTAGTGATATCGGGCTAGACTGGCTTTCTCGGTATGTGGTCAGAATCTTGAATTCCTGTATTTTAATTTTTAGTTGCTTTTCACTCGCTAATTATATTGCTCATAAATTGATACTTTTTACAAGATGTAATATTTTTCAAGTATTCCCATCCTGCTAGGGTAAATGGTTCGAGCAGAAATACTTGTTGCTAAGCAATCTTCATATAGTGCGGAATGGACGTGCAGAAGAGAAGTGAAACCCTCTAGTTCAGCAATTTTCAACCTGAGTGCCAGGGCACGATAATGGGCCTTATGGATGGTGAAGCGGTTTGAATTGTGTAAGATTTATTTCATTTGAACGGATTAGTTATGAACTTCTGACGAATTCACAAATAATTTCAAGTAATATCAAATTGTTTATACCTGTATAAACAATTATGAGTATATTTTTTTTTATTTCAAAGTATCATAAATAAATTGTATCAAAAAATTATTTTAGAAGCCACTTCGGAGCAGAAAGGGTAGGTAATGACTTATTTTTCGTATAAATCAATCAAAATTACACAAATTTTTTCGTCAGATCGGCAAAAAATATTATGAATTGTTTGGGATAAGGCAGAGTTTTGGAAATTAGTTTATATGTGCCATTAAATGAAAAAGTTTGGAAATCGATGCTCAATTTCAATAAAAATTGTCTTGAGAATCCTTTCCCAAGAACTCTTGGTGTGGAAAAATGTTAATAGATGTCGCCACCTCCAATTACTTAAATTTATTCGAATTGACCTATCGAAATTTTTATTTTTCTCCCAATTTTTAATTTTCTTATCTTCCTATATCTTATCTTCATGTAAGCGTTTGGATTTTTTTCCCCATTAGAAACCACATTTGAAATTTTATGGTCACACCTGTGACATAAAACAAAGTGACAAGGTCAACACCTCTCAGATGACCTTGTCATCTGATTATCGTTCAAAATTAGGTGTCCTCGGACTTTTCCTTCTGGATTGATCCTGAACCGTCGCCAATAACCCGTTGTATTACTCCACTGCGACGTAATTATATAGTAATCACACTTATACCACCATACTGTATTACACTTTGTTTTCAACATGCAAAAAAAATTAATCTCTTGGCATGATCCAGTCCTGATGAGTGTCTATGAATCTCACCGTGCCAATAATTTTGACCCTATAGCACCTGTTACAACAATGTTACTCAGCCATGCGATTTTAAAGTGGTTGGCAGGTGTCCTCATTTGCCATGATGTTGTAAGAGGGCAGACTGTGATGCACTGCAGATGTATGCTAATTTCAACACGGGAGCATTTTTCCGGATTCTTCTAAACCTTGATAGGTAAGATGGAAATGGACCATGTCCTGTGATGATGTCTCAGGACTGGTCCAACTTGCTGATTTCAGTGACACTCTTGGAAAAACAAAATATATTTCAGAAGTGGGGGCTTCAGTTCCTTGGGTCTTTCATCTAAATCTGTCCTTGGTATCTCATGTCTAGGCAAAATTAGAAGATACTTTTTCTTCTTGTCCAATTCCCTACCATTCAGACAGTCACTTAGCACTTAGACGAATTTTTGCTAGCCATCAATTGCTGTAATACTAAATTATTGCTTTTCATTTACAAATATATTTGAATGCTTTCAGACCTGTCCGCACGATTAATTTACTTATGGGCTCGACGAAACGATTTACATCAATAAACCCTCCATGTGGTCTCGACGAGATATCTCGTCCATCAAAATTTGAACAATTTTGATAATGGCGAGATATCTAGTCATCAAGATATTACCGATTTTTTTTATGATGACGCGATGAAGATCTGGCCAGTTTCCTTCTAATGACGAAGTATCTCCTCCAACAAGATCTGGTAAGTTTTTCCTGACGAAATATCTCCTCCATCTCAAAATAAAAGGTCTATTTCCTTAATGACGAAATATCTCCTCCAACAAGATCTGGTAAGTTATTTTCTGACGAAATATCTCCTCCATCCAGATACAGTCAGTTTTCTTCTAATGACGAAGTATCTCCTCCAACAAGATCTGGTCAGTTATTTTCTGACGAAATATCTCCTCCATCCAGATACAGTCAGTTTTCTTCTAATGACAAAATATCTCCTCCATCAAGAACTGGTCAGTTTTTGTTAATGGCGGAATACTCTTCGTCGAGACAATCACTAGGAGGGTTCAACTGACTTCCGCATTTATTTTTGAAATTTCAATAATGTGCCCGACTTGTTCGTATCAAAATAAATTTCCAAAAATAACCGTTCATTAAATGTCTCCAACCAATCAACGGAAGCTCCGTTACATCAATGATATACCGGATATATGGTTAATTACTACAAGAAAATGACATGCTGTAAACGTTTCAACTCCAAATCTTCTGAAGGGCGTTACTTTGCCATCGTCAAGCAAAAAATAACAACGATGCGCAATTACTCGCTGAAGCATAAATATAAATTGGGACAAAATGAAACTGTCAGGTCACATGCTTCTCTTGGTTTTTCCATCGGATCTGGACATGGAGTCTGCATGAAATTGAAATAGATCTTGACAGAAAACAATCATCGACCCATCATTTTGCTAAATTCTGAGCAGCAGCCAATTCCGCCAACCCGTCATTAAAACGTGACCCCCAACCGCGTTGAAAGGCGCAAACAACATTCATTGCAGCAATTCCAGTTCTGTTTGACAGATCGATAGCCAGTTATTTGTCGTTAAGAATCCCATTCATCATGAAGAAGCCTCAAGTGACAGAAACTAAACATGCGTTTTCTCTGTTTTCCCGTTTGTCATCGGACAATACTGTTTTTCTGTTCTTCTTTCAACCCTTCAAGTTGATCGGCGTTTATTTTTTGGTGAATATCAATGGTCACCTTTTGAGCCGGCTCTTCTGGCAAAGCTTGTGAATGGAGTTTGGGGCATTTCTCTCGGATAGACTTGCTTCTGAATCGTAATGCATAGTATGTTATTAGCGAAGTAATGTAGTGTTTTTCATAAAAAATCTCATTCATAAACGTGGGAAAAGAATTTCAATGAGCATTTTCAAATATGGAGATGAATCGCCATAATGCGGATTTATGGCTGTCTATTAACGGTAACTATTTTTATTTTGCTGTGTTTTTGAAGCACGAGTGATATGAATTATATATAGAAATCTAAATTGATTTACTAAAACTGAATTGATCAAGCTTCTGAACCGGCGCTTCTGGCAAATCTTTTTAATGGAGTTTGTCCTTTTTCTCGGATTGACGTGATTCTGAATCAAAATGCTAAGTATTTCATTGGATAAAGTAGTATTTTTCCTAAAACAAAATTCATTCATATACGTGAGAAAAGAATTTCAAGAAGCATTTTCAAATATGGAGAAGAATGTGGTTTATGGTTTCCTGTTTACGGTAACTATTTGCGTTTAGCTGTGCTTTTTAAGTATAAGTGATATGGACTGTATTGAAATCTAAATTGATTTAATAAAACTGAATTGGATCAAACTTTTGATCCGGCGCTTCTGGCAAAGCATGGTAATGAAGGCTTAGAATAGGCGTGTTTCTGAATCAAAAGGCTTAGTATTTCTTTAGACAAAGTGATGTAGTGCGTTCTCTCAAAACATGGAGTAGGCCTTTTCTTAAAATAGGAGTGTTTCTGGATCAAAATGCTTGGTATTTCATTGAACAAAGCAATGTAGTGTGTTCCTCCAAAAAACTTATCCATATACATGGGAAAAGAATTTCTATCTGGGTTTTACAAGAAATGAATCTCCATATACCGTATTTATGGTGTTGTCGATAATATTTTCATTTTGCTGTGCTTTTGTGAGTGATATAATCTATATTGGAAAGTAAATTAATTTATTAAAACTGAATGGATCAACGTTTTCACTCGATGTACAATTATTAGTCATCGAAATAATTTATTTTTAGTTTATACTTGAATTCGAATAACATGATTGGTAGAACAGCTGGTATTGATTTACCAACAATCTGAGGAAAACATGCTGCAACCTTCGATTTTCCCTACGTGACTTCTAACTACTTTTGAACTTCTTGATCAATATAATCTCTGTAGGATTCCTTCAACCAAAAGATGCGATGGTTTAGTAATTATGTGTATTGTGAGGTGGAAGTCATACAATACTACAAGGAAATCTCGTAACCCTGGTTAAAACTCTGAATTGATTAATGTTCTTAAGCAATATATAATTATTCAGCATGGAAAAAGTATGCTGTAATTCAACTACCAATATTATTGGACAAACTTTTTTCAATTTGTTTACGAATTTCAAGTGTTCACCCTTGACATATTTTAGCCAATAAAAAGAGTTTTTGCATGACGTTATTATTTTACAGCAAACAGGGATATAGTACAAAAAAATTACCCATTAACTTACGTCATTTAAGCTTGTCTCTATGGTACACTGTACAACGAAAAAATTAGTGAGTTTCGTTAGAAGTTCAAGTAACTTTCCTTGTTGAAAACCAAATTCTTCGAGACAATATTTATCAAGATAAATATTTCTTTGAAAAAGATTCGGTATTCATCGTCAAGAACCATTGCTTCATAGTTCCTACTTCATGTTACAACATTCTGTACTCATCGTCGTGAACCATTGTGGCATATTTCCTACGCCACTATAAGATTCGGTATTCATCGTTGTGAACCATTGCGTCATAATTCCTACGCCACATTAGTAGAGGATTCGGTATTTATCATCGTGAAAAATTGCGGCATAATTCCTACTCCAAAATTTTGTATTCTTCGTTGTGAACCATTGTGGCATAGTTCCGACGGCACGTTACAAGAAGTGTTTCTGTAATCTCGTGATTGAACAAGATGGCTGCATCGAATTGTTTAATTCAGCGGAACTCATTCATTTATCGACGACGGATCAGGTAAGTTTGTCCTTAACCATAAAGGAAAAAGGCTGTTAAAATAAAGATAATGATTGATATCACGTCAGAAAGCTTTGGGCATTTCGGAAGAAGAGGATCTGAAGAGTCAGCCAACAAGGAGTCCCAGATGGTGTGGAGCAGCAATCAGAATTTAAAAATGCTGTCTGCACATCCGGAACTCAAGTACATTGTCACACTTCTAGAGTTCTCCGGTATTTCGATCGCATCCTCTAAACAGAACACACCCACCATTTCCACAATTTTCCAGAAAATATCGGCGTCGGTCCTGGCAGTCTTCCTCCTCTTCATCGCATCGGAGGTCCTCTACTGCGGGGTCACCAACTTCGTAGCAACATCGGTCATCATCTTCAACTTCTCCGTCCTGGTGATCTCCATTGTCTTGTGGACGGTCATCTACCGGAGACGGCGGGAGTTCACAGAACTCACGAACAGCTTCGAGAACACTCGGGAATCCACAAAAGACAACAAGTCCTCGAACCTGCGCAAGCAAATAATCTGGATTTGTTGTTACACCTGCTTCCTTCCCTTGCTGGCATCCCTCACCAGTCTGTTTTCCATACAAGAGGACAGTCTGAAGTTCTACCTTCACTGTTACCTTTACGGATACGAAGAGTCGGTCTTGGACTACTCCAGCAAGACTGCGATGCTCGTGGCTTTCTTGACCATCGAGAACTTTGTCCACTTCTTCTTTCCCAACATGGTGACAGTACTGATTTTCTTCCTCTGTGAACACCTGAAGCAGACCATCAAAGCTTACACATCGCGTTGGCAGAGTCCCAGTGTTTCAGATCTAGATAAGACAATGGAACTGTACGCAAAGATCCGGAAAGACTTCACTCGGCTCCGGAATCTCACATCGATCCCGATCCTGTTGATCCTGACGCAGAAGTTCCTGACACTCTTCTTCGCCTTGACTGTGATCCTGTCCAGCGGGACCCGCAGGATCTTCATCGAGATAATCGAGTCCTCCTTCTTCGCCGCCAACGCCGTTTTTGCTCTGGTGATCCTGATCCTGTCCGCTTCCAGGATTCGGGAAGAGCACGGGAAAATCCGGGAGCTGTGTCTGGAGAGGGGCCTGAAACTTCGGCACGGGTTGTCCTGCAGCGATAGAGGGGAGATGTTGTGCGTTTTGAAGTCTTTCGTGGAGCGAGAGGACATGATCCTGACAGCTGCTGGAATCCTGCCGTTGACAAGAGGATTGCTGCTTAAAATAGGAGCAGCTCTGGTGACGTATGGTGTGATTATTGTTCAACTGGATCACGATAAATGTGACGTTAAGGATAAGAGTATTTGATATTAAAGACGAAGACGAGTCGAAAGTTTCGATCGTAAGTTTATATATAGCGATTTCCTTCATTCCCAAAATGATGTAAATTCCACAGCGTTCAGAAACCCTTTTATCAAGGGTATGTTAACTTGAAAGCGTCCCGGAACCTCTTTCAAGATGATGGAAATTCAACAGCGTTCCGGAATCCCTTTCACAAGGGGATGCAAACTTGACAGCGTTTTGGAACCCCTTTCCCAAAAGGGATGTAAACCTGACAGTGTCTCAGAACCCCTTTCCCAAAGTGATAGATAGCTGACAGCGCTCCTGAACCCCTGTCCCAAGGGGATGCAAACCTGACAACGTTCTGGAACCACTTTTAAATGATAATGTAAACCTGACAGTGTTTCAGAACCCCTTTTAAATGATAATGTAAACCTGACAGTGTTTCAGAACCATTTTTCCAAAAAAGGATGAATCCGAAAGCATTCAAGAACCCCTTTCTCAAGGGGATGCAAACCTGCCAGCGTTCTGGAACCCCTTTCCAATGATGATGCAAATCAGATAGCGTTCCGCAACTCCTTATCGAAGAGGATTCCAACCCGACAGCGTTCCGGAACCCCTTTCCAAGGATGACGCAAACTTGACAGTGTCTCAGAGCCTCTTTAACAAAATTATGCAAATCCTATAGCGTTCCGGAACCCCTTGTGACGATAACGAGAACCTGACAGCCCTTTTCAAAAATATAATTTATTGTTCAATAAAATACACAAAGAACATACGACACGATCGATATGTATATAGAAAAGATAGTGATTAATCACTGAACAAATTGGGCTTTTGAAATCTACATTGCTTCAGGTTTTGAAAGGTGTTCACCGTACCCCTTACCCGAAGTCTTACTGCCTTTGCATTCTGGAATCTGTTTATCTACAAAAATAGCCTTGAGTATTCCAAAAGAATTGGTGAGAATTTGAAATTACAGAACCAAGTTCGAATCCAGGGTCAGCAGTTCAGAACGAAAGTCAATTGTTCTGACAACTAAATAAGCTTTTTTGTGGGGGTATTAGATAAATCAAAAACTCTACTTGAATCGTATTCTAAATAGTTTAGTACAACTACAAATCATCTATTTCTGAACAACACAATGCATAGAATTTATTCCCCATACAATTGGATATTCGATGAAATGGAGATAAGCTATTAGAAATTACAAAATAATTACTTTAAGATTTAGTTTCCATATATGATAGCGTTTAGCACTAATTTTGGTTATGAAGTACTACATTTCGGTAACTATTAATGGATACATTAATGTATGGATGCTCTAATTTTTGACGTATTAGAAAGATTATTGTATTGTTTACCTGAGAAATGTATTAAGAATGATTATCCATATTTCGCCTTGTGTTTAACATACTTCCATATCAAGCCTAGTGTTCAAGATTCATTATTTTCATTTGTAGGTGGGAAGATATGTATTATAAAAAATAATATATTGATACAGACTGTCAAATAGATTAATCCACTTACAGACAACGATATCAGAAGTACAGAACATGCAAAAGACATAATAAAAACAACACAGTTCAATTTTGCAATCTCATAAACTACATTTTATAAACACAATGCTATTAAGTGTACAGAACGAAAAACGATGGAAAAAAGAAAATCAAAACCTACAAAAAACTTTCAACTATAGAAAACAGTATAAAATTTAAAAACTGACTTGTCAAAGAAAACATCAATTGTTGGGGATCGTTCGAGAAAAATTGAGCAATTGGTTGATTTTTCAAGTAACTTGCTAAAATATGTTTTTTTGAAAAATAATGTTTTAATAGATATATATCATTATGAGGATACATTAGTGTTTATCTCGCTGTTGAACGAGAACAATTTTATTAGGTAACAAATTAAAAAAATTTAAATAAGCGGAAAAACAGTTCTGCATTCTAGAGAGGGCGCCTTATAATTGTTCCCATTCTGTGAAATAGAATCCTTGGAAAAATTCTATCGATCCTTCCGTAAAAGATAATCATTGGGAAGATATTATTGGTCACAAAGGTCAAAATTAACTATTTTATAGACTTAGAAGTTAAGGGAATACTGCGGGTTAGAAGGTGGAATTATGCTTGTAATCATCTCAGAGGGTTATGGAGCAGTTATTTTAGAGCTGTTCAGTTCTGTGCTTCTAAGGGACCGGTAGTTCAATCAATTACTAAAATTATTATTAGGTTAGTTTATTTTATACAGTAATTGAAACGTTTTTCAAAAAGAAAAACCTTAAAATGTCAGAAGCATCGGCAGTGTTTTCTCTAAGGGAAGACGAATTTTTCAAAAGATACAGTTCTCTTCACAGTTTGTTTATCGGAAGCCATCATTGCAAGTAAGGGATACTAATATTGAATCAATATGACAAGTGAGAATGTTCCCCAATATAATCACCATGACGATCCCCTCTTGAGTCCTGTACATAGCTGTTGGCGTGAGAGAGGGGTCACCTCAGGTGTTGTCATCGTAATCGGGCCGTTGTTCAAAATTATTAGGTGTGGTCCTCGGATTGGGATTGAACTCGGAGTGTCGCTAATAGCCCGTTCTATTACCCCAGTGCTGCGTTAACCCTTTCGCCCCGACTTTTGCATGATTAAAATTTAACTCTGAAAAGTAGTTTAATTTAGTAGTTTTTGCTCTTTTTGACGGACGACCGTACTTTCGCGTTCTTTTTGTGTTTGCTTTCTCCCTCCTTCCAACATTTATTAGTTGCTCAGCTAAGAATGATAATAGTGGTTCTGTTTTATGTTCCGCATCACACTTCGTAATCCATGCATTCACAACACAAATCATAACTAAAAATCTTTTTCCACCACTTGTCTGATCTTCTGCCATGACCCTAAAAAGTAGCCATTTCATCACAGCGGTCAACTCCATTCATGTACATAGTGCAGTGGGAAATGGCTTCTGGGTAACTAACGTCTAATTTTGTACCATCTTTTTGTTTCCGGTCACTCATTCATCAGAATGAATGGGCGTGCTCAAAACCATAAGTCCGCCATTTGCAATCTGAAAGTATTGCCAGGTTTGAGTCATATTTTTATTCCCTAATTCCTTAAGAACACTGAAAACGTAAAAGCCCATTCAAAAGTGGGATTTATTTACCCAATAGTTAATGAAATCTAATCTCTGTGACGTATATGCCCATTAGGCCCGAAAGGGTTAAGTCAAGGCCTACCTACATGTATATAGTTGCATTCTCCCGGCCGATTATCTGAATCTGTCCATTACTGACTGTATGCCAAATGAAAAGCTACACATGCTGAACGTTAGACAGAAATCCCGTCAGACTTGAAAGGGCTACAAAGCATAAGCATTGGTAATGGTAATGGTAAATTAATTAACCTCGCACTGGAACGACACAGCGGGCTATTGGTGACGGTCAGGGATCAATCCCCAAGATCCAAGGACAACGCCAAGTAATTTTGAACCATGGTCAGATGACGAGGTTAACACCCGAGCCGGCAGCCTATTCCTCAAAGTTCCACACCACGTCAACAAGAGGAGGCCACGACAGATTTAATGTTCACCAGCCTCCGTTACGCGACAGTCTTTGGTTGGACCGAGTTTCGAAGTTTCGCAATCTTCTTATTGCAATTCCGTTATTCTTCCGAACGGGTTACCTTGGCTGATTAATTCCGAACCGTCGCCACTAGCCCGTTGAGCTGCTTCAGAGCGACGTTATTTCAATTACTTACCTACATAGCTGGATTCCCAGGTCCGATTATCTCAGCCTGTCTCTCCATCACCGACTATACAACCATCGACCTTAAAATGAAATAGACGGAGCACGTGCCCGCAGCTTCATGCTATTTCTTCCAGTTGCTCGGTTTGATCTGTCACGTGGTTGTGGGTAAACGCAAGAATCCTAAATTATTGATTGGTTAAAGTGATTATCCACGGCGATCAAAAACACTAGTCTGCGCTTCCATAGCCAAACGGCTAAGTCGGTTTGTGATTTACCATTCAGAGACCTTACGACTCCGCCCACATGCTCCGTCTATTTCATTAGAAGGTCGATGTATACAACATGCAATGCGACACATGTGAACGTTAGTCAGACTTTCCGTGCTACAATGCACGAGCATTCGAAAGACGAACCATTAAAATGACCTAACCCGATGACCTTCAGTAACAACGTGAGTCTATCATCCACTGTGGTAACCATTAACACGCTGAACTGCTACAAACAACTGTCTCAGATCCATCAGCTTTGAAATCTTTCAATTAAGATTTAAGAATTTAAACTCTTTTGTTCGGTAACACGAATGAAACATCATGAGGGTAATTCACCACCACGTCTGGGAAGACAACATTCGACACTGTTCCAGTGAGGTCTCCTTCCCAACTTTTGGAATTCAAGGCATGTTTCCTCCATAGAATCCGCAGTTAACCCCTTCACCTCTTATCGAATAATCTGAATTAAAATCTCGCATCACCGTGACTTCCTTGGGGGTGCCCCGAGGGAGGAGGAAGAAATTTGGATTCCTCCACTTCCGACGTCGACACAAAAGATGTGCTCAGCCTTTCTCTCCTAATTGATTTGTTTTTCCGCGTCTTCTGGGTCAAGGATTCCGAAAGAAGCGGGGTACTCCTTGGGGGTGTGATGCACCCATGTGGTGAAGTATTGCGAGAAGATTCCGAATCTTTCTTATACACAGGGCGTTTTTTATGGAAGGGTACCGTTTATTTTGGGTCAGGTAGTTGGATTAACGTCGCACTGGAGCAACATATCTGGCTATTACGAATTGAATAGGAAAGTCCTCTTCAGAGAATTAAAGTGTAAGTAGGATTTTCACTATCAACAAAGACGTAGGTAGTTAATTAATGTCGCAACAGGCTTTTGACGGGATCAATTCTGAAGAGAAAGGTCCAATGACAACACCTCGTAATTTCGAAACACGGTAGTTGACGAGAACATCTAAACTGGCACCCTTCTCTCCAAACTTCCGCACTACGCCTACGTGAGGGCATTTGAGACCACGATAGATTTAAGGTGTATGTATGCACTAGAAATCACGAAAATTGACCAAAATATCAATCTATTTTTTAATAATTCAAAATAGTGTCCAACCCCTTAGCTTTCAAACGATACCAAGATCTTGTAAATAATCGAAACAGTTTTGAAGTTACAAAGGTTTGGATTAGGTACTGTCACCATAGACAAACACGTTTCCAAAATTTTAAACTCGATTTCTAAACTGTCTTTACAATAGGATGCTTCTTTCGAACAGTGATAACAATGAATTGAACTATTTTAATTAATTTTGTGTCATTATAATCTATATAATACAGTGGATGTTTTGACCCTCAGTCGAAATTATTGGTTACGAAATGAACTTTTAGTTGATTTTTAAATGTTGAAATTCCTGAAAAAATCTTGATCTTTTAGACTTCGTGAAAAAAATTGTAAAAAAGAACGTATTCCCTCTAGCAACTTGATGGAGGATCAAAACACGAAGAATAATATTAGGAATAATTTCCAACAGGAATTGTCTTTCTGAATACATTAGAATTTGAGATATCACTGTTAAAAATCATACTAATAAGCTAATTATATCTAAATTAGATAATTATTGAGTAGCTTAATCGGAATTTTTCACACTAAAATGAGTTTATGCACAAACCATTGTGAAAAACCGGATTTTTGAAGTCAAAATTTAAAAGAATATTCTAGTGTATACATATACCTTAAAGTGCATCAGTCCGCACGTACACGAAGGTCTTTGGTTGGATCGAGTTTCGAACTCGTAGTCCTCCATTACTCTTTTAACCGAACCCTTATTTGCTTCGGAATAACTTCTAAAGGAAACATTTCAATAATTATTTTTTGACATGTTTACTCAATTAATGACAGTTTGTGGAATATGTTATGTGTCAAATAGCTGCCTCTAGTCCTACTGAAAATAAGCGTTCAACCGCGTGATTTGTTCAATTTCTTCACGGTTCTTTTCGACTTTAGTGTATATATAAACAGGACAGTCGTTATTGGGATCAGAAAATCCAAGTTTAATTCATGAGCGATGTCTTCATCCCCTTATAGCAGGGGATGAAGACATCGGCCAGTTTGACAGGGGTGTCAAACTGGCGGCCCGCGGGCCGCATGTGGCCCCCGAGGTAATTTTTTTGTGATCCACGATGCTCTGAAATAAAATAAAAACAGGACAATATGTTATGAAGAAAATAGTACTTAGGGGAGATCGAGGCAATACCGTACACACAATTTTGTCATGTTAAAAATGTGTGAACAACTATTTTCGCCCATGAAATCAAATAAAACGGCCTACAGATCAAGATTAACTGATAAACATCTATCTGCCATAATGAAGATTGTCTGTTCTCAGTCTTTGAATCCAAATATTGGAAAACTAGTAGGAGGAAAGCGCTGGCAAGTTTCCGGTAAAAAAAGTTAATTTTAGTTTTATAAATACTTTAAATTAAATAAATGTTTAAATAAAAGCGATTATATAGCTGAATTATAAAAATTATTACCCTAAATTTACTTAATGACATAATGTGTTTTAATTATCCTATCCCTATTCCTGAATCCTCACTTCAAAATATAATTTTAAGAAAATTTGTAAATGCGATGTGGCCCGCGTGAATCTTACCAGTTGCATTAAATGGCCCGTGTTTTAATTGAGTTTGACACCCCTGTTTTATAGTAACTCTTTGATGGGTAATTTGTACCATTTTTTCGAGTACCCTAATGAAAATGCTCTTGCTGTCAATTATGAACGATATTGTGAGATGTAAAATTTCTTTCTGTCTGATATTGATTGACAAAAGGCTTACAACACATGTGGTTTCAACAAGATGAAGGAGCAGGTCATAATTGGTCGTGAAAGCAAGTTTGAAGCTAAAAAATTTTAGTAACTATACTTAAATCAACCATAATGTAGTAGTTTTGGAGTAGCTGGAATGTACTATATTGAGAATTGCAATTACTTGAATTGTTTTACCAGCATTGGGCTGAAAAATCAATTATTTTTCCCAAAACTGTTTTTACCGAATTTAAATTCTAATACTTTTGTATTTTGAGCCTTACTTATTTTCTTTCCGAAATATAAACTATTTCCGAATATTTGGGACAAACGATATTTTGCAATGAAATGGAAACTCGTGTTGGTTTGCCACGTGCAGTTATATTTTTTTTCGCTCGGAATTAATTTCGTATTTTAAAATTTTGCTTAACTTTTAGTTGTAAATTGTGGCAATTGTGCAAGATCAAGAGAAAAAGAATCACGTATATCTCAGAACAACTTTTTTCCCCACCAACTTTTTTTTTATTTCTCTGTTTTCAGTTGTTTTCTGTTTTAGACATTTGTTATTTTAGTAAATTGTAATTCCTTTTCATCACACGAAACATCAACGCAAAGTATTTGATTTAAAGCGGCACGTAAGTTAGAATGAAGCAAATTTTAAGTGGAATTTTGCCATTATTGAATGAACGTTAAAAGTATCTCAAGTAGGTAGATATTTTAATTAACGTCACACTGGAGCTGCACAACGGGCTATTGGCGATGGTCCGGGATCAAACCGAAGGGAAAGATCCGAGGACAGCACCACGTAATTTTGAATCACGGTCAGACGAAGAGTTCATACCTGAGCTGGCACCCCACTCTCCAAACTTCCACACCACGCCAACGTGAAAAATTATGAGAACTGGGACTTTTGAAATATTACAAATTGTTTGTCATAGCGACAGAAGGCCAAGGTGGCTTATTTTACGAGTTGAAGCTATATTTAAGCAATTTATATGAGGAAAGCTTGCTTAAAGCAATGAGTTTCTTTAGAAGGAACGCTGTCAAATCGATTTACCATTTTAAAAACTGGCAAGAGGTTACCTTTGCTTTGTCTGTACAGAAGACATTCAATTTTAAAACAAGTTCTTTTATTATTTAAGCACGTGCCACAAAACGGAATTTTCAAGAAAAAATGTATAAGCTTTAAAAACAAACTTAGTGATAAATATTTTATCAAATTAATTTGTCATCTTTCAGTTAATGATATCGAAATTCGAAATGAGTGCCACAAATAAAAAAATATTGGCAGGTAAATTATGAGTGCAAGTGTATTCGTCGTAGGTTCGTCATTTTAATGAATTTAGTTGAGAAATTTCACAGAAGAGGAGGAAAAGAACTTAACCCTTACGGGCGTAATGGGCATATACGTCCCAGAGATTAGATTGGGTAAATAAATCCTACTTTTGAATGGGTTTTTACGTTTTCAGTGTTCTTAAGGAATTAGGGAATAAAAATATGACTAAGAAACCTGGCAATACTTTCAGATTGTAAATGGCGGACTTATAGTTTTGAGCACGCCCATTCATTCTCATGAATTAGTGACCGTGGTTCGGAAACAAAAAGATGGTACAAAATTAGACGTTAGTTGCCCAGAAGCCATTTCCCACTACTCTATGTACATGAATGGAGTTGACCGCTGTGATGAAATGGCTACTTTTTAGGGTCATGGCAGAAAATCAGACAAGTGGTGGAAAAAGATTTTTTGGAAATGAGTTATGATTTCTGTTGTGAATGCATGGATTACGAAGTGTGATGTGGAACATAAAACAGAACCACTATTATCATTCATGGTCCCCTTAGCTGAGTAACTAATAAATGTTGGAAGGGAGAAAGCAAACACAAAAAGAACGCGAAAGTACGGTCGTCCGTCAAAAAGAGCAAAAACTACTAAATTAAACTACTTTTCAGAGTTAAATTTTAATCATGCAAAAGTCGGGGCGAAAGGGTTAAGAAAAGAAATTCGTAATGCTCCTGGGCCGCTGTAGTCCGGTTGGAAGAGTCATTATCAACCGGAGGGTTGCGAGTTCGAATCCAACCAAAGACCGTCGTGTACAAAGGGGCTGTTGCACGTTGAATTCGTCCTTGCCACAAATCTCCTCACGTTGGCGTGGTGTGGAAAGTGAATTCCAGCTCAAATGTAACCTCGTCATCTGACCGTATCGAATTTACGAGGTGTTATCCTCGGATCTTTAACTTGGGGATTGATCCCGGACCGTCGCCAATAGCCCGTTGTGTTTCTCCAGTGCTACGTTAATTAAAATACCTACGTATCGGGTCTGAGATCACTCTATTCGCTAATTTATAATACGCGTACGGTTTTTATGATTTGTGTGACGAGCTGATAAAACTCAACCTATACAACAACTATCTCTCAAATAGCAAAAAGGCAGCAATTGAAAAATCCCTTCAAGCTTTTTGAACTTTCGAGCACCCAATTGCATTCCCTCTCCTCATTAGAACCGAGCGAAAAATCTTTAAACTCTTTTCTATAATTATTGAATTTCCTTCGGTTGTTGCTGAAGGGGACATGTCAACAGAATGTTGAACTCGGCTGTCTTACCCACATAATCCCTTTCTGTGTCACTAGTGTGTTCTGGGAAACCCCTGTTCTACAGAGATTGATGGATATGCTAATCTCGCAACCTTTCCAGAGCTGATCTTGGTAACACAATTTTTGACATGTAAAGTGATCCGCTTAGCGTCATCCAACTATCCCCGCTTCCATGTCCCAAGGGGATGGAAGGAACACGAGTCGACTTTGTTCCTCAAGTGGAAAACTACCCAGTCGAGGCCTCGTCGGAAACCAAGTGGTGCAGAAAATGTGCGCACTTTGCAAGCTTGGCAGAAGACGGGTTGCGGATAACAGGCGACTCGATAGGAATTAACAATGATGGTAAAGGTTTGGATTAGTGGAATCGACTCGGTGTGTGTGTGTTTTCCCACCGGCCATCTTGTGATACGAGGACCGATTTCTTGTTTCACGATGCGATGCTTTCAGAGTCGGGTGTACATCTGAATGGAAGGATATGGGTCGGGGGTCAAACTGATTCCGGGAAATTGTTCTTACTCATCCGAGACTGGGTTTCGTATTGATAGAGATCGTTAATGGCGTGATTGTTAGCTACGAGCATTCAGAAATTTTCTTTGGGTATATACGGGCACCGGTAGCCTGGTTACGAGAGTAACGGATTAGCAACGGGAGGATTGCGAGTTCGAATCCAAACAAAGACCGTCGCGTAAAAAGGGAGTTGCCGTTAAATCTTCCGTGGCCTCACGTTGGCGTGGTGTGGAAGTTTGGAGAGTAGGGTGCCAGCTCAGGTGTGACTTCGTCATCTGACCTTGGCTCAAAATTACGTGGTGTTGTCCTCGATCTTTCCCTTCGGGCTTGATCCCGGACGGTCGTTGATAGCCCGTTGTGTTGCACCAGTGCGACGTTAATTAAATACTTACCAATCTTTGGGTATATGCAGGGCGAGTCTAAATTGTTTTTACTAAATAAGAGGGGTGGTAGTACCCATCCAGACGAGCCATAATTACCATGGAACGTAGGGTCGCATTCCACTCTGAGAGGCAGAAAAGAGTCAAGTCGAAACGCGTCGAGCATGAACAAGTCATCGCCTCTGACGTCGTTTTGTACCTGCCTGCGTAGCATATCTCCTAAGCAAGATGGATCGGACGTGGCGGACCTGTGGCTTGGCCTCCTCGCTCATTGGACCTCAACCCACTGGACCTTTTCTTCTGGGGCACGTGAAATCTTTAGTGTACCAGACACCTGTGGACTCGCCTGAAGATCTCGTAGCGAGAATCGGTGTTGCCGCAGACAAAATTAACACAACACCAGGAATCTTCGAGAGGGTGCGCCAGTCATTCCTTCGCCGGTGTGAACTGTGCAGCGACACGCGTGGCCGCCACTTTGAGTACTTGCTGTGAGTTTTTCTCTGATCAATCAATCAGATTGTGCAACTTTTGGTATCGTTCATTCGCTTTCCCAACACTGTTGTAAGTTCATGTTGAAATTCTAATTTGACTCTTTTCTGCCTCTCAGAGTGGAATGCGACCCTATGTTCCATGGTAATTATGGCTCGTCTGGATGGGTAATATCACCCCTCTTATTTTGTAAAAACAATTTAGACTCACCCTGTATAAAATGTTTGGTTGTTTTGGGGTTTCATGGCGCAAGGCTTATATTTGGCCAAGCTGCTCCAAGACAGACAATGTTAAGTAATTGGGAAAAGAAAGAATTGAGGTGAAAGTTGAGAACGATCACTTGGGCATCAACTCAAATGTTTACCAGAGGAGTAAACTCCATGCGAAAAGAATAGCTCACTAGGGGTAACTCAGGTTCCTAAAGCCCATATACGCCTAACGATGTGCCCCAAGGACATCGAGTTCAAAATAAGTGCAGGAAACACGTATTGTAGCAGAAACACGGCCACGACCTACGTTTATTTAGCTTGGCAGAAATGCTTCTCATATTTCGGTGTGTATGTATTTGTATTTTAATTAACGTCGCACTGGAGCAACACAACGGGATATTGGCTATTTAGGGAAAGATCCGAGCGCAATTTTCAATCACGGTCAGATGACGAGGTCACACCTGAGCTGGCACCCCACTCTCCAAACTTCTACACCACGCCAACGTGAGGACAGTTGAGGCCACGGAAGATTTCACGTGCACCAGCCCACTTTGTACACGACGGTCTTACGCTGGATTCGAACTCGCAACCCCAATCCCTCACTCTTTCTACCGGCCCTACCGCGGACCCTTAAAATACATACAAGGAGGAATCGTTTTTAATTCAACTACCTACCAAGATTCTTTTTGCTCTTTCTCCCTCCCTCTTGGTGTTGTCTGTCTTGTGTTTGGAGCAGCTTGGCCTTATATGACACTTGCGATATAAAATCCAAAAACAACCTACCCGGATCAAGTTATATGAATTGAAACTCGACGGGAAATAGCGTCTCGTAGTTAGGACATAAATCTGAAATCCTTTTCTCGTTATAAGACTAATCCGGCCGGATGCCATTCCTCGGCAATACACACTCACACCCTTCTTAAACGAAGAAGGGCCCCAGGCGCCGCATCCGAAAACAACCTACCAGGATCAAGTTACATGAATTGAAACTCGAGGGGAAATAGTTAGCGTCTCGTAGTTAGGACATAAATCTGAAATCCTTTTCTCGTTATAAGACTAATCCGGCCGGATGCATTCCTCTGCAATAGACACTCATACCCTTCTTAAACGAAGAAGGGCCCCAGGCCCTGCATGAGGAAGAACAAGCAACTTAAGCGAGTGTGAGTCTCGGTTCAAGTGCCGGGCTCGATTTCTCTCGTTTCACGTGTGCACATTCTGCGCAATTATGTCGGCGGAGGGCTTTAATTGAAAGGAAAATGGCGACGGCGTGAGCACCAGTGGAGCGCGAACACCTGTGGAAGAGAGTGTCGAGCAGCAGGCGTTGCGTGTCATCGGCTGTCTCGTTCTCGCCCCTTTCTTGGCACACGGGACCACGGAGCGTGCAGCACTCTTCCAACAAGTGTTTGTTTTTTGGGGAATTCTTGCTTAGGGTTCATTCGCCGAGGGCAGTTGCGAGGTGGGTGTTCTCCACGCTGGATAGCAACAAGTGAAATTGCTTGGGTCAAGATTCCGAAAGCTTATATCAGGTGTTGCCTCGTCATCTGACCGTGGTTCAAAGTTACGTGGTGTTGTCCTCGGATATTTCCCTTCGCGTTTGATCCCGGACAGTCGCCAATAGCAAATTGTGTTGCTCCAGTGCAACATTAATTAAAATACCTACGAAAAGATTACATATACATACACTCTGAAGTGCCAAAAGTAATGGGATATCTCTAATATCGTATGGGGCATCCTTTGGGTCTGCGAAATGCAGCAGCTCGACGTTGCATGGATTCAACTAGTCAGAGGAGGTCTCCAGGAGATGTTCAGCCATGCTGTCACGATAGCCGCCGATAAGTGTGTGGTTGTGGTATGTGCTGGATCTTATGCACGAATGGCTCTTTCGATCATACATGCTCCACGGGGTTCATGTCTTGTGATCTAGGTGTCCAAATCATGTGTGCTGGAATCGTTTAGAATGTTCCTCAAACCAATCGCGAACAAAATGGGCCAGGTGACACGGAGAATTATCATCCTGGAACATCCCATTGGGTGTCAAGTCCATAAATGGCTGAAAAATGGTCACCAAACAGCTGAATATATCGATTTCCTGTCAATGACCGGTTCAATTTGAACATAAGACCCAATTCATGGCAGGTAAACATTCCCCACTCCATTATTAAACCAACACCAGCTTGCACAATGCCTTGTTGACAAGTTGGATCCATGGCCTCAGGAGGTTTGCGCCACACACGAACTCGACTATCAGCTCGTACCAACTGGAAACGTGACTCGTTGGACCTTCTTCCAGTCGTCTAGGGTCCAATGCATATGTTCGTGAGTCCAGGTGCTGCGCTGAAGTCGATGATACAATTTCGTGAGCGGTTTTGATTTGTTCAATTATTTTTATATAACATTATTCAGTTCATCGCCACCAGTGATGGTTGGTAGTGTGTATTCAGTGTTGTCGGGTATAGCTAGGAAGAATTTTTCCCAGTTAATATTGGATTGCCAACTAAGTTCCCGCCGTTTTGAGTCGTTCCATCTGCTGAACATAGAGTTCCGCGTTGACCGTTTGGTTCCGTTCAAGCAATTCGCAATGGATAATCCCTTCCCAGTCCCACCATAGGCACTACATCGTTTTACGCGGATGAAGATCTTGTTTCACGCGCGGTGTCGCTTGTTTACCGGGGCTAAGTCATTCCTTGCGCTGCTTCATATCATTAATGTACAGGCACCATTTTTCGTCGCCAGTAACGATTCGGTAAAGAAATCGTTGCTTGCGTCCATGAGTTGAGCGGTGACAAGCAAGCAAACCAGCGGAGATTGAGGCTCGTTGATTTTTGTTGTTGTCACTTAAAGCATGCGGAACCCATGCTCCACACTTCTGAACCTTTCGCATCGAATGAAGATGCTTCTTTATAGCAGTGTGGGAGCATTCCATTTTCTCTGCCAGTTCCCTTGTCGCTTGACGCAAATTTTCGTGCAAAAGTTGGTTCAATCGCTCTTCATCGAACTCAACTGGACGGCCAGAACGAGGTGCGTCTTTGAGATCGAAATTTCCATTTTTGAACTTGGCATACCAATCACGAGCGGTTCTTTCAGCTATGGCACCCTCTCCATACACAGCACAAATGTCGCGAGCAGCTTTTGCGGCCTTAGAACCTTGATTAAAAGGAAAAGAAGGAGGTGTCGAAAATTCTCATTTTTCTCAACTTGACATTCCATTTTAATGATCTGAAAATTAACATAAATTAACTCGAAGAAAAAAACATAGATTCCGGTAGAACAAAACATCCTCTTTCGAATGATTTAAAACATTATGCCCAAAACCATTTAATGTTAAAATAAAAAAAAACGGTGGGAACTTAGTTGCCAACCCGATACTAAAGGATCTTGGGTGATGAGGTATATCAATGGCAAGGTTGAAGTTGATAATTACTGGTTTATGATCTGAGGTCTTGTAAGGTATTTTTTACACCCTTTCCAGAGGCTACGTGGTCGAGCTCTTTGCAGTTCAGGGATAGGGGATATCTCATAAAGATAGCCAAATCCAGTCATCAGCGCCAGGTCAATAGTCGAGTTTGTGTCATTTCCATACCGTGTTGGTAATTATATCAATATTATTTTGAATAGTGTGGTTATACAATGTTCCTGGGAGAGTTGGTACTTTTACAATTCCAGAATGTGTGATGTGCAATAAAGTCTCCACATGCAATTGTGTCAGTGTGTTTAGAAAATTGGTGTAGTTAAGTTCTTTAAATTTTGATTAGTTCTGTGTGGTCTGTAGGTTTAAATGAGTATCAGAGGGTTTTTAGTTGTGAGGGAAATTGAAATTCAGGGATAATGCTTCAATGTCTTTTAAGTTAGGTGTGGGGATATGGTGGTGAGGAATTGAGTTTTTAATAAATATTGCAGTTCCTCCATGCAGTTTGTTGTTTATGGGTTGATTATCGTTTCTATAGCATAAGTAGTTAGTTAGATATATTTTGTGTTGCGGGCCCAGTAGTGTTTCTTGTAATAAAATAGCATCGGGAATGTACTCATTTACTAAATTTATCAGTTCCTCAGTTTTATAACGGATACCGTTTGAGTCCCAGATGGATGGATGTTAGGGTTTTATGACGCAAGGTCCAAAAGCGGACAAGCTGCGCCAAACACAGGACAGGATATAACCCAATAGAAGTACAAGACATTTGAAAACCAAGTCCAAAGCAAAGATGAAAGATAGATTTAAAACATTTTAAATGTATAGATGAGAATAAAAATATTCAAATAGCCAGATAATAAAACAAGATCATCGTCTGCAGCAGAATTAATGATGAATAATTTAATTTACAAATGTATAAAAATTTGTGTGTGAAATTTAAAAGACGGAAAAAATTAAATGAGGTTTCAAAAACATCTGAACGTAAAAATGCGAAAAGATTTGGATGGGGGTTTTCCACAATCAAATCCTGCATATTCAAGCTTATACTTTTAAAAAATTTAAGACGATGATTAAAAACAGGACAAACAATTAAATTATGATAAACATAAAAAAAGCATGAATTACAGTTTGGAGCTCTCTTCCTAGTAATAAATGTTCCTCCCTGGGTGTATTTCTCTCTTCTGTGTCAGTAAAACTTTCATTGTGCGTGTGTATATTACTTGATATTTGCACGTCTTGTGTCTGGCGCAGCATGGTCAAATATGGCCCTTGCGCCATGAAACCCCCAAAACCAACCAAGTAATAAATGACGATGTGTCCAATGCGAAAACGGGTCTTTTTTTGTTTGAGTTCCAGAAGAAGATAGTAAGGCGTGTTGTTGTGTAGGCATGTTGCTGTTGTGTAGTTGGTTGTGAGATAAAGCATTCGGCGAAGATGAAAAGTTTATCCATAGAATTTTGTGCATTACTTAATTTCTGAATTATGGCTGAGAGACGCCATGTTTGGGAATATCTGTGCAATTTCCCTGAACGGTTCCAAGGCTTCTCGGAGGTCCGTGGTTTCAGTAGTTAACATTGGTCGGTATCGAGAGTAGAGCGGGTTGTTCGTCAACGAGAAGGTTCGGTGTGATCAGAGTAGTTGCGGGGACGGTTTGGGGAGGAGCAGTTCTGGGTTGAAGTACTTGGGAAATATAACATGCCTTCGTGAGTTCGGGATGTGAATTATGAGATTCTGTAGTCGGGTCTTGTAGATTTATCAATGCGAGGTATTGTAGTGTATTTTTTACAGCCTCTCCAGGAAGCTAACGTGGCCGAGCTCTTTGCAGTTAATGCATCTTGGATTGTTTTGTTTTGGCTGGGGGCAGGTTCTTGCCTGGGTTTAATCCACATTTTAGACATCTAGTTTTTAAATAGCAGTTTTCGCTGCTGTGACCAAAAAGGTTGCAGTTAAAGCACTCTTTGGGACCTTTGGTTCCTCTGTAGTGTTCTACTGATATAGACTATAGGCAGTGGTTTACGTTTCTTCCCAGTTTTTGGTTTTAAGAAGAGTGACTAGGAACATAGGAAGAGGGGTTTCAGTTTTTGTTGCGTCAATTCTTTCAATGGTGAATCCTTTCAGTTCAGGGCCGCGGTAGCCCGGTTGGAAGAGTAACGGATCAGCAACAGGAGGGTTCCGAGTTCAAATCCAACCAAAGACCGTCGTGTACAAGGGGGACTAGTGCATGTTAAATTTGTCGTGGCCTCAAATGTCCTCACGTTGGCGTGGCGTGAAAATTTGGAGAGTGGAGTGCCAGCTCAGGTGTGACCTCGTAATCTGACCGTGGTTCAAAATTACGCGGTTTTGTCCTCGAATCTTTCCCTTCGGGGGTTGATTGCCGACCGTCGCCAATAGCCCTTTGTGTAGCTCCAGTGTGACGTTAATTAAACACCTACCTACCTTTTAGTTCAAGTTCAGCCTGGATTTCATTTTTTTATGTGTCTCTTGGGTAGTTCTCTAATGACCACTTTTGCGGGTTGGTTGCTGTTGGGGGTGATGAAGAAGAATTCAATTTTGTTTTCCGAAAGATATTTGGTCAGTGCTCGGTGTTCCGTGTCGTTTTGTGTGGTAATTTTGATGAATTCGCCTGATAATTTGCATGTAGGGATGATTTAAGTTTCGCTTCAATGTCATTTAAGGTGTATGTATACACTAGAACATTTTTTTTTAATTTTGACTTTAGAAATTCAGTTTTTTCACAGTAGGTCATTGGTTTGTGCTTAAACTCATTTTAGTGCGAAAAATTCTGATTAAGTTACTCATTAATGATCTAATTTAGATATAATTAGCTAATTAGCATGTTTTTTGAACAGTGATATCTCAAATTCTAATGTGTTCAGAAGGACAATTCCTGTTGAAAATTATTCCTAATATTATTCTTCATGTTTTGACCCTCCATCAAATTTCTAGAGGGAATACGTTCTTTTTTACAATTTTTTTCGCGAAGGAAGTCTAAAAAATCAAGATTCTTTCAGGAATTTCAACATTTAAAAATCAACTAAAAATTCATTTCTTAACGAATAACTTCGACTGAGGGTCAAAACATCCAATGTATTATATAGATTATAATGACACAAAAGTAATTATAATAGATCTATTCATTGTTGAGTTATCACTGTTCGAAAGAAGCATCCTATTCTAAAAATGTAGTTCTCCAGAAATTGAGTTTAAAGTTTTGGAAACCTGTTTGTCTATGGTGATAGTACCTATCCCAAACCCTTGTAACTTGAAAACTATTTCGAATATTTACAAGATCTTGGTATCGTTTGAAAGCTAAGGGGTTGGACACTATTTTAAATTATTAAAAAATCGATCGATATTTTGGTCAATTTTCGTGATTTCTAGTGTATACGAGGATGTTATGATTTGTTTCAGGGCGAATATGAATGGGGGCATTTTCGGTTCATGAGGATCGTCAACGACCTCTTCAAGCATGCTAAAATTATTGCTTGTTGGAATTTCAGGATCGAGTAGGCTAGAGGCAAGGTTAGTTAAGCAGTAAGGCGTCTGGGTGGCAGGGTGAATTGGTTTTCGTAGGCAGTAATTTTCTTTTCAGGTTTTATGTTATTGTCCTCAGTATATCTGGAACGCTTGTTGGATTTACGAGTAGCATTTTTATGTATTTTACAATTTTCGGGGCAATCAATCAATGAGTGGATATTCCACTGAGCTTTGCATATAGTCCTTCTTTGGCAGTGGCGTATTTGGCACGGTAGGTGGGCATCATTTCTGAGTCGAGATCTCCAGACTCCATGGAGAAATTTGTAATTTCCGCGTCTTGTTTTCTTGTTTGGATTTCTTTCCATAGAAGGGTTTTCTTTTCGCAGAAGACTTCTGGTGGGAGTTCCTTAAGGGTGGCAATCACCTCTTGGGATTTGACATCGCTGTCCATTGGCAATGGGCCGAAGTCATGGCTTTTGGTGGTGGTCCGGTAGACAATAATGCGACTAGTATAAGTAGTCTGCCAGTTTAATGATCTTAATAAAGGCTTTTTTTAAGATCTGACTGTAAATGTTGTCTGACAGTATCAGTGTTCAATTTCAATTAGAGTGCGGAGGTAATGATAAGTGGTGCGTTAGCTAGCGTGGTCATCAGCTCGAATGAGATTGTTTCTCGTGAAATGAACATGGGCACACATACTTATACAGGCAGTTTGATTACATGTCACAAACGTCATAGACGGATTTTGTATAACCACGCCCATAACCAATATTTGCATAAATATTTACAGGTTTCTAATTCATTGGCCAGTGTGTATATATATATATACAGTGTCGAAGTACGTCGGGAGTCTATACTCCTGGTAGGGCCACCCAAGGCGTGAAGGCTGTGCTGAATAACATAGGAAGGTGAATGGGTGGCTAAGTCGGACTGCTACAGAGATGGCTCCCAAATCTTATGATCAATTGCAGACGCGCTCTACCCATGTCACGGACTTATGCAAAAGGAGGATGACTACCTGTCCATATTTAAAAAACAATTGCGCAGATCATCTACAGTACTTTTTCATCACTGGTACCTCAGTAAAACACCAGGAGAGCTGCTTGCCTTCAATTTGCTCCGGACATTTTTAAGGACCCATCTGCCATTGTCCAAAAACTTTGTTTTTTGCACAGACTCAATAACAGTGTAATTTGCTTTTGTTTTTTACACTGGGATAAGAAAGAAAAAGATATACAGTGTGTGCGTGACGAGAGTATGTTGGTGGTGGATCAGGGATTCTATTTCGTCTAGGGTAGTTCCAATCTGGGCGTTCTATGAGCGTAAAGCAGAACATGGATCGATCACCTTGAGTAACAGACAGCGTAGCTAGTAGCAGTTCAAGTCTGGGTTTTCCAGAAGCGTAAAAAAGAGAAAATGATTGGCAACCTAGAGTAACAGGCAGTGTAGCTTGAACGATATGCAGTGCTGCAACTTGGAAACACTTTTTAGAGATTTAATCAAGGAAAAAGTTTCAGTGTTTGGTTTGCTGAAAAAGCGTCTGCCATTTAACATTTAAGATGACTAACATGCATATCTAATGTAGGGGCTGGCCATGAAAACGGAATAGCTGCTTTTAACTGTTTATTTCATGGGAGTGGTAGTGTTTATTTCGTCCAGGGCAGGTTACAATCAAAGTGTTGTAGGAGCGTAAATGAGAAAATTGATTGACAACATTGAGCAATATGCAGTGTAGCTCAAAATATATGCAGTGCTGTAACGAGGAAACACTTTTTAGAGGTTTAACCAAAGAAAAAGCTCCAGTGTCTGTTTTGCTGTAAAAGCTTCAGCCATTTAATATTATATCTTTTTATCGGTATTTAGTTGTTTCCAGTTAGTAGGCGCTCAGTTTTGAATAAGTTTTTAATTACAGATGATAAAACCTATTGACGTATTGAGAAATTATATTTTCTTAAAAAACCTATGAAGGCAATTTGAAAACACTCATGCTTACATGAAAGCCTGGTCCATCACATGACAGCATAATTACCACACCTTTACAGACGATGGTAGCCAAGGTTTCCTTTACTGTAATTATTTCTGAAAGGGTTTAATGGACACTAGAGCTAACTCTAAGCACTGACTAGTCTTGTTTTAATTTGTACTCGCATCACATTCTTCGTGTTACATCGCGTTCCACTCTGTAGCAAGAGAAAAACTTGAAGTTGATAGTTAAAGTACCGACGCCTTGGAGGGGCTATTCCGGGATCAGTACTGAAGAGGTAGGCATCTCGTAATTTTGAATCGCGGTCAGATGACGAGGTAAATACCTGAGCTGGCATCTCACTCTCCAAATTTCCACACCAACCCAACGTGAGGACATTTCAGGTGACGACCGATTTAACGCGCACCAGTTTACATGACGGTCTTTGGTAGGATCGAGTTTCAAACTCGCCATTCTCCGATTGCTAATCCGCTACTCTAACAACCGGGCTACGACGACTCAGGAAAACCTGGCCCAAATAACCGACATAACAGAACCAGCTACTGGACTGGAATGGACATATCACTTATAGAGCACATACCTGCACGTAGTTTATTGCCCCATCATAATGAGGATACATAAAATAAATTGCATAATTAATAAAAGTTAAAAAGTATTATGAGAAAGTAGCTGGAAAGCCCAAAAATTTAAAATCGAGTTCAAATTCCTTCGGTTTCCAATCCGGTGTTCTTCCAACTGGGCTTAGATGGAATTGAGAGAGAAAAACTTGTGTTTTTGTGACATAATTAAGGGTCTAGTCGAGTCTCGGGCTCAACTTTACGAGTGAAGAGGACGCGATCCAAAAAAGGGATGGTGCAAATTAATTGGCAGGGGGATGGAATTATGGGAATTGAAGTCAAAGACGTCAGGGTCCAAGCAAAGCACTCAGCAGTGACGTTTAGGTTTCCAGAAATACAGCGTAATTTTCGGTTTACTAGAAATACTTCGGTTTACCAGAAATACAGCGTAATTTTGGACCGAAAATCCTCCTTTTATACTTGTTTCGTTTTACATTTGTGACCAAACTGTTTTTGAATTGAACACTAAATGCTAAACATTGAATGGCAATTAATAGTTTTTTATAACTTGCAAGGAGAGAGCGTTAACTTGGGGTTACCAAATTTCTAAAAATATTATGTAGGATAGTACTCCAATACAGAAACACAAGATCAAAGGGGCAAGACACAACTCTCAGAAGTTTTCGAAAAAATACCGATTTTAAAATACTTTTTCTTATCTCCTGCCTTAGGTTGTACCAGTTTCAGGTAGGTAGAGTAATTCTGTGGATTCGCGACCGACACATAGACGTGAAATATAAGTAGACTGAGCATTGATATTCAGAGCTTCAAAAAGTGCGACGACCTTGTCGACTAGTAGTCACATGACTGCTTTCTGAAAAATTGACTCGGTTGACCAATTTGAAATTTTATCGCCTCATTTGGGAATATAGCATCTTATGACAATTGTGTGAATCCGCATTTCTAGAGTGGCAACAAAAGTGGTGAAATTGCCTAAGTATACTACTATGCCACAGGGACCAATCAGATGGTAAATCAATGGATGGACGTCTTTTTGGGTCCCGTGGACCAATAAGATGATGAATGTTCGGTTCCACCAGGCAGAGGATAGCAATCCAAGGGTCCCGTTGCTATTAGTTTTGGTCACGTGATCCAGGGCATATAAAAAGGTCACCATACCTCACTCTGCTTTTATATTTCCTCTATGGTCCGATAGCTACGCTGTCGTCTTGGGTTCGCGAATTCCACTTTCATCCATTATTTTTATAATTTTTTTCGTGCGTGCAGCTTTACTGCAAATGTTCATTCGAGGAAGCTACAGTTCATTTAAGCAATACTTCACTCTTTCTCCAAAATTCACTTTGAATTTCCTTACGTTTTCTTTTCCCTTGCTTACTCGGCAGAGTGTATATTTTTGTTGAATCTACTGGCTCTGCGATCTCTTCTTGACTTGAACATCATAGAAACCTTAGAAATTTTTACTCCTTTGAATTCTAGTTATAGAACTGGTTTTTGAACCTTATATAATAGTTTTCTGAAGTGGACGCTACCCTGAAGGAATCTTAGAGGTGAGTAATTCTGAAACCACGGAAAATAGGCGGCAATTTGGAGCAGAGTGGACAATAAGAACATGCTAAAAATGTGTTGCTTAAAAGTGTTTTTAGCATACACTTATCCACTTAGCAATATAGACTCACACACTACAGTGATGCCTATTCTTTTATCTAAAGCAGGGGTGTCAAACTGGCGGCCCGCGGGCCGCATGTGGCCCCGAGGTAATTTTTTGTGGCCCACGATGCTCTGAAATAAAATGAAAACAGGACAATATGTTATGAAGAAAATAGTACACTGCTGGCCACCGTAAATGCAACACCCTGAAGGAAGCATGCAAATAATATGAAATTTACAACATGCATTAGCGGAGGTGAGATATGCAAATGATTAGAATTTCAGCGCAGACGCACATCACGCGCGCCTGTGGCGCCACTTCAAAGCGCTATTTAAGGCTTGGAGATTTCGACGATTTCAAGTACGGCAATTGTGTTTTTCTTGTGGTTTTTTCAAAAAAACGATCAATTATGCCTCGTAGAAAACAGCGATCATCTTTTGATCAAGTATCCGAGTTCGACAGAGGAAGGATAGTGGCCTACCGAGATTGTGGATTATCTTTCAGGGAAATCGGTAGTCGTGTTGGACGAAACCAAACAACTGTAATGCGGATATGTGATCGTTGGATGCAGGAGGGTACGACGGACCGACGTGTTCGATCGCATCCACCTCAGTGCACCACTTCACGTGATGACAGGCATATTGTGCGTATGGCAGTGACGGATCGCTCAGCCACATCACGAACCATAGCACAGCACATTCAGTCTGTACCGCATCATCCAGTGTCTGCGCGTACCATTCGACGCCGTTTACAGCAGAGTGGTCTGTCCGCAAGACGTCCATTGCTTCGTCTACCCTTGACGCAGAACCACAGACGTTTCCGCCGCCAATGGTGCGATGAAAGAAGGATGTGGACGGCAGAATGGAATGAAATTGTCTTTACTGACGAGTCACGCTTCTGTCTGTAACACCACGATGGTCGGATTCGAGTCTGGAGACACCGTGGAGAGAGGATGCTGAACAGCTGCGTTATGCACCGCCACACTGGTCCTGCACCGGGTATTATGGTATGGGGCGGTATTGGATATCACTCTCGCACTCCTCTAGTATGCATTGCCGGTACTTTAAACAGCCAGCGCTACATCTCCGAGGTGTTGGAGCCAGTTGTCCTTCCTTACCTTCAGGGCTTGCCCACAGCCATATTTCAACAGGATAATGCGCGACCACACGTGGCACGCATTGTCCAAGGGTTCTTCGTCAATCGCCAGATTGAATTGCTTCCCTGGCCAGCTCGTTCTCCGGATCTTTCGCCGATAGAAAACATGTGGTCCATGGTTGCTCAACGATTGACCCAGAATACATCCCCAGCTGCCACACCAGATCAACTTTGGCAACGTGTGGAAGCTGCTTGGTCTGCTGTACCCCAAGAACACATCCAAAGTCTCTTTGAATCAATGCCGAGGCGTGTGGCAGCGGTGATCTCCAACAATGGCGGCTACTCTGGCTACTGATTTTGGCAGGAACCACACTTCACAGAAGTCTATAAATTTAATCATTTGATACTTGGTCAACATGTTATCTACAAAATAAATTTTGTTGTGATATCTCTTGTCTTTCTTGGTGTTGCAATTTGGGTGGCCAGCAGTGTACTTAGGGGAGATCGAGGCAATACCGTACACACAATTTCGTCATGTTAAAAATGTGTTAACAACTATTTTCGCCCATGAAATCAAATAAAACGGCCTACAGATCAAGATTAACTGATAAACATATATCTGCCATAATGAAGATTGTCTGTTCTCAGTTCTTTGAATCCAGATATTGAAAAACGAGTAGGAGGAAAGCGCTGGCAAGTTTCCAGTAAAAAAATTAATTTTAGTTTTATAAATACATTAAATTAAATAAGCGCTTAAATAAAAGAAATTATATAGCAATATTATAAATTATTACCCTAAATTCACTTAATGACATAACGTGTTTTAATTATCCTATCCCTATTCCTGAATCCTCACTTCAAAATATAATTTTAAGAAAATTTGTAAATGTTATGTGGCCCGCGTGAATCTTACCAGTTGCATTAAATGGCCCGTGTTTTAATTGAGTTTGACACCCCTGATCTAAAGGAAACGACCCGACCACAAATACATGATTGTGGAGATTTAAGAGGATGCAACTGACAGAAATAAAGCTCAATAAAGACAAATGGGTATGGCACTACCAGATTCATCCTTCTGCTGGGTTAATTTTTAGGAATTAATTGCGTATTGTCTATAATATTTATTTGTGCATAGATGTGTATATATTGTGTTGTTCACTGCTTTGAGCCAACTTTGAGCGCTTGGTAATTTTTCTCACGGGATAGCCGTGAGAAAAAAATATACGAGTAATTTCATCTTGAATTCAGGTGGATGGGTAAAGTAAATAAATTAAGCCAGTTTCCGTTGAAGGGGAAAGCACTCATTAATACTGGCGTATTTGGCTGTCTGGTTATTTCTAACTCCGTGGTTCATTGTCCACTCGCGAGAGGATTCTGATGGCTGACCACTTAGAATGGATTGGCTTATCTTTAACGAGGTTTACCTTTGGATGAGGGTTAATTGATTTGGTGGTTCTTCAGGAATTGAATTACGGAACAAATACTCGCGCACGCCAACAATCAGGGCACTTTTCTGGTCGAAAATAAGATCGTAAGAAGATGATGTGAAGAACAGGAGGACTTGCTTAAAATAAAAGAAAAAGTAACCTAGCTAAATATTTGGGAGAGAATCATTTCGATGAATCCGGGAACCACGCTCTTCCAGGGGCTGTACCTGCTACCGTCAGTGAGATGTCCAAAAGGGTGAAACCACCTTCCTCTCCTTACAGATTCGATTCCAAGTCTGACACCTGGTATGCTGAAACCTCACCGTATTTTCCCGAGATCTTTTGCTGACAGCCGAAGGTGAATCTATTTGTTCAACGGGTTTTGCCATCGGTACCCATCTCCCTTCTCCTGGGCTTTTATCTTTAGTTTTAAACTGTAATTTGTAAGAATTGATTTTTCTGTGTCTTGTCGTGGGTCCCTTTTATTTAACTGTTAATTTAATTTATCCTACTTTAATTCCAATGTAATAAATTTTCGATTTAATATTTAAAAGAACTGTGTTCAGGTGCTTTATTGCTTATATGGCGTCAAATCTTTTTTAAGGTAAATTTTTCCACTATACCATCAAATGACATTTTTAATACAACACTTCTCATTACCGATTATATGTAATTTTACTGATTTGATCGATATTAACACTCCGAGTGATTTCGACGAGATATCTCGTTCATCAAGATCTGACCAATTTTGCTAATGGCTAAATATCTCGTCATCAAGATATACATTGCCGATTTTTTGATGATGGCGAGATCAAGATCTGCTCAGTTTTCTTTTAATGACGAGATATCTCCTCTAAAAAAGATCTCTTCACTTTTGCTAATGACGTGATACTACGTCGGAAGAACCACCAGGGGAGGGTTAATACCTAATAATATTGATCAATCTAGTATATTTATGTTCAATTTGTTTCGTTTTCCCATTTTAATAAATAGCTTCATAATTTAAGTTTTAATTGCTTTATTTCTAAACTAGCTTTTTGAAATTCTAAAATTACACACACATCTACATAAATATTTTGGTGGAATTAAAAAATTATAGGCAAGCTACACTTCAAAATTATGATTAGTTGAGATAGAGTTTACCAGATTAAAGAAATAGTCCTTGAAAAGTGGGTATTCAGTCGAAAAAGCTTTGGAAACTGTCTTATATGTACCAGACAGGAAATTCACCAGCGTCAGTCAATATTCGTACAGGTCATCCACGAAATATTAAAATCTGAACCTATGTTCCCTATGACCCATCAGCCATTGCAGCGATCTATGGAGTCGGTCATGAAGTTTCACAAGACCTCGTCGACCCTAATGCACATGATTCCATTTGAGTGACCTGTGAATTTTCCCTGTCGGACGCACATGCAAACTTCCTTCAGCGAAATAGAGATTACTTTTATTGCTTTCCAGAAATTTTTGCATTGTCGCAGTGGCAAGGCACGGAACATAAAATAAAACACCGAAAACGCACCATGCGAGACAATGTAACAATGGATGGTGTTATCGTTCTTGCCTGTAAGACGGGAGACAACTTTTAAAATTGATCGACTTGGCGGAAGGAATTACAATCGATTTGCCTCGGATGTTTACGAAAGAGCTGCTCGGAAGAAAAACCACATGGAAAAGAATCACACAGAACGTCTTTTTTATATGGTTCATTACCGTACATTGAAGGGACCTCTGAAAACCTGCTCGCCTCGATAGTATTATCCTTTTATTGCATGGTCCAACTGAAAAAACACCTTGGGGCATGAACCAAAAGATAACGTATAAAGTATTTAGTGACCTTAAGGTCACATCGAAAGAGTATCGTCCTGCTCCTGCGAGTCACAAATTGAGTCGCGTGGTTTTAAACGAGTCCGTTCGTCCCCAAATTACCCAAATCGAGACGTTCTGTGTAATGAGTAGTGATGGACACATTGGGAAAGCACCAGCTATTGCTGGCTCATTTATCACCAGGGCACTGACCACTGGTGATAAATGAGCCAAAACACAACAGGTAATGGGTAGTGTTTAACCAAGGTAGGTAGACAGATAGTTGAATTAAACGTCGCACTGCAGCAACATAACGGGTTATTGGCGACGGTCCGGGATCAATACCGAAGATCCAAGGGCAACCTCCTCGTAATTTTGAGCTACGGTCAGATGGCAAGGTGAACTGGCATTCCACTCTCGATGATAATATAGAAAAGTAAGGAATTTGGTCAAATGTGTTGTCAATGATAAAGATATTTCTTGTCTATATACAGGATAGTTTTCACGTAAGGAACCATTTGTTTTAGCTTAGGAAATTAGGTAGTTGAATTAACGTCACGCTGGAGAAATACAATGGGCTATTAGCGACGGTCAGGAATCAATCCCGAGGGCAACCTCCTCGTAAACCCCGCTCTCCTAATTCACGCACCAACGTGAGGACATTTGAGGCCACGATAGATTTAACGTGCACCAGCCCCCGTGTACACGACAGCCCTTGGAGCGAGTTCTTTACTCACAACCCTCCGGCTGCTAATTCCCTTCTCTTCCGATAGGGATACCGAAGTGTCGAAACGATTGGAACATCCAAACGAACAAGTGTATTGTCAGGAATTTTAGGGCAGTTCTTTAGGTGCTCTCCAGTCATTTCGTCCAGTTCGCAAGAACAAATATCTGATCTCGCTCAGATGCCCATGTCTTCTAAGAAGTCGAAAACAAAACAGTTCTGGGAAAGGAACGCGGGAAACGAGCTTTTTTTCCAAGTAAAACATTCCAGTTCTTTCCAATGGACAGTTCTTTGTAAACTGAAAACCCATTAGTCCTTGTAAACGAGCATATAAGCCTTTTGGTGTTACCCCAAGGCAAAGGGAATCTACGGGAGTTGAATGCCAGTTGCTTACTCATGGTGTTCCCTGTTCTTTGCTAAACGACTAACAACTTTGTCACCGTTTGTGGCAACCCAATTCTAGGATTATAAAATTCGGTGGTGTAATGACAATTTGTGTCGCATAAAAGATATTTACCAAAACAGTAAGCATTGTTTGAATTTTAAATACATTATGTTTGAAATATAAATATCTTATAAATGCTTTGAGCAGCACGAGGAAATCAACACTTTTATCGTTACTATATCAAAATTGTTGGTTGGAATTGCATTTCTTCTTATTCGCGGCTTGAAATCGGATTTAACCCTCAATCTTTCCTAGAATTTCTTCAACCAATCGATACGGTTATTTAGTTATTATGTGTGTGGTCAGAAATATCAACAGAAACTAACTACTCAGAAATCTAGTAACACTCAGTGAGTTAATAATTAACTTACATTCCGTTGAAAAATGTCTTAGGAGATAAATACCCACAAAATTTGGAATGGATATTTTATGTGCACAATCATCCAGTTAAAATTTTTCCGCAGCTTGTAAAGGGAAAGTTAAATTATTCCTACCCCTGACCAATTAGATTTAAGTCCTTATTAGAAAATTGTTAAATGTTTCAAGTTCATGTTTAAAATATTGTTAAGAAAACAATTTTTTAACGAATACGAAAGAAAGAGCAAAACCTTATCAGATTTCTGTTGCAAGAGGTAAATCACGACAAAAACTGTTTTAGAAAAATATAGAATTTGATTTTTCTTTCTTTCAATTTTGGAGAGAATGGACCTCAGACTCCTCATTTGACGTCACTGTCAAGGCTTTGAAGCAAATCATCAAACTCTTTTATATAACATTGTTTAGTAGTTATTTATCATTCTTTTCCGCTTTTGTTATATACTTTACAGTGTTTCTTTTCTACAAATTAACCTTTAAGTTTCCTTCTTTCGAATTTATAATTATTTCAACTCTTAAGCAATCCCTTTAAAATGAATATAGTTACGACACATAAGATACAGACTTGAAAATTTTTAAAATTTAAAAAAGAGTAAGACAAATTCGGCAAATTGAAAAAGGAAAAAGTAGACGGAAAAAGAAAATGGTGAATGGCTGAAGTAAAGGAAAAAGAAGCTTGAAAGGAAATCATAAAACTTCAAACTATTTTATATATTTTAATTAGTATTTATTTATCAATCTTTTCCACTTCTGTTATACCTTACAGTGTTTCTCTTTCTACAAATAAACGTTTAAATTTCCTTCTTTCAAATCCTTAACTATTTCAATTCTTACGCTATCCCTTTAAAATTAATGTAGTTAAGGAACATAAGATATGAAGACTTGAAAAATTTTAAAATTCGAAAAGGTTCCAGCACTTTATTTGAAACAATAATTCTTTGGGTCCCTTCAAACGAAATTCTGGCTACTTTCCAGTATGAAGCTCTTTCGCGACAGTGATGTTTGTCAACGAATTACCACAAGTAACAAGGTAAGGGAACTTCGGCAAATTGAAGAACGAAAAAAAGACGGAAAAAGAAAATGGCGAATGGCTGAAGTAAAGGGAAAAGAAATTGAAAGCAAATCATAAAACTTCAAATTATTTTATATAATTTTTATTAATATTTATTTATCAATCCTTTCCACTTCTGTTATACTTTAGTGTTTCTCTTTCACTAAATAAACCTTTAAATTTCCTTCTCTTTCGAATTTTTAACTACTTTAATTCATGCGCAATTCCTTTAAAATGAATATACGTAGACATGAAAACTTGACAATTTTCAAAATTCAAAAAAGTTCCAGCACTTAATTCGAAACAAAAATTCTTTGGGTTCCTTCGAAATGAAATTCTGGTTATGCTCCAGCATGAAGCTTTCCTCCCCCCCCCCGACTGTGATGTTTAACAACCAATTACCACTATCTCATCAAACAAGTATAACAAGTAGGGGACTTCGGCAAATTGAAGAACGAAAAAGACAGAAAAAAATGGCGAATGGCTGATTTAAAGGGAAAAGAGGCTTGTAAGCAAATCATAAAATTTAAACTATTTTACGTAATATTCATTAGTATTTATTTATCATTCTTCCACTTCTGTTAAACTTCTTTTTTTACAAATAAACCTTTAGATTTTCTTCTTTCGAATTTTTAACTATTTCAATACTTACACAATCCCTTTAAATTGAATACAGTTACGAAACATAAGATATAAGAATTTTTTAAATTCGAAAAAAGTTCCGCACTTTATTTGGAACAAAAATTATTTTCCTTTTATTTTGAGTCCCTTCAAAATGAGATTTTGGCTACGCTCCAGCATGAAGCTTTCCCGACTGTGATGTTTATCAACCAATTACCACAATCTCTCACACAAGCAACAAGGTAAGGGAACTTTAGTAAATTGAAGAACGAAAAATAAGACAGAAAAGAAAATGGCGAATGGCTGAGGTAAAGGGAAAAGATGATGTCTTTCGTGACGCTCTGATTATGACAGCTGGAAGTTCCTTGGGAAGGAATGATGACTCGATTTACACAAATTGCTCGATGCGGCACAAAACGTACCGAATTACGGCATAGAAATTTGTCGACGTTTATCTGATGGCTTACACTTCGTCGCGTCGATTCCGACCGTTTGAGTATTCGTGACAGAACTTTTTGTTGTAGTCTGTTGATAGAATCAACAAATAATGGTCGATAAACAATCTAGTACAAATATTTTGAAACTGTTTTTATTTGCATTTGGTTGTTTTCATATGTCCCGGAAGAACAATCATGCAAGTGGAATTCATCGAATATTCAGAAAATCAAAACAATACCATCGTGATTAATGTTAACATGTCTGAAACTTAGATGGTAATGAAAGTGTAGTTAATAATGGCATATTTATATTAGTTTAAGATAATGCCACATGCAAATGTATTTTGAACATTCACACAAATTTTGCAGTTGCGTCGTCGTTCTTAAAATTTGGAATGAAATGTTCAACAAAAAATCACTAAAGAAAACTTTATTAAATTTATTTATATTATGCATTTTTATAACAATGTTTATTGACATTTTTACTTATTCAGTTATTTATATCATAAGATAGACAGAAATGGGCAATGTCATAATTTACTCTTACGTCGTTGTTCCAGTCAAATTCAAGACAACTTGTTATACAATCGTTCAAAACAGCGTTTGCGTTCATCGACCTTAAAATGAAAGAGACGGAGCATGTGCCCGCAGCTTCATGTTATTTCTTAAAGTTCCTCGGTTTGATCTGTCACGTGGTTGTGGGCAAAAGCATGAATCCTAAATTATTGATTTGTTCAAGTCATTATCCACCGTGATCGAAAACACTAGTCTGCGCTTCCATAGCCAATTGGCTAAGTCGATTTCTGATTTACCCTTCAGAGATCTTACGACAACGACTGCATTCACATGATCCGTCTATTCCATTAGAAGATGTTTGCATTATTCTTGCTTAGTCAGTTTTGGAACAACTCATTGTTATTTTAAAACTTCGCAAAACAAAAGGACCTCTTGTGTAAGTGTTACTTGCAGAATTAATCTATAATAGGTATTAGAACTTTTGTTAGAAGGGTGTGGGCTGGTGTAAGTTACTCAAGTGTTCAACTGCAACATCGATTCCAAGTGGGTAAGTTGAAGGCGGGGCATAGGCAGAAATCCCTAAAGATCGAGTCGATATAGTTCTTGACGTCTGGTGTAATTATTTTGTTCTTTGTGCGTACAAACCGGACATGATTAACGTGGGAAAAGTGTGGTTTACACACTTTTTATTCTCTAAAATATATTTATTAGATATACTAGCAGAATTACCCGACCTTATACTACAAATTGGTCAAATGAATTGATTAACTGTAGATTGAAAAAGTGACTTGAATAATCACTTTCCCCTTTCGTAGAAAAATGCCAACGTCATTTAGGCGTCAGGAAAAGGATTGTTTGACATTTTAATAATTTCTACTGCTTTGGATGCAAATCGTATGTATGCATATCTATCCATGTAATACATTTTACATACATCGCACCTCTGTTGTATGCGAAAGATGACACTAAGGTTACTACAAAAAAGTAGATTTTGATTATTTTTTTAGGGTGTAATGAATTCTCCTTCGACATAAGTTCGTTTCCTGTAAACTTACAACTCAATTCATAAAAACGACAAATCTACTGCAAATAGTTTTGCACTCAGTTTTCTTACCAATATTTTTTGACTTGTATGCCAGTTATGCGACATTTTTGAATAAGGGAAGGATGACAAATTAATTTGATAAGATATCCATGAATAATGTTTTCTAAAGCAAATACACAGCAAAAGAACTTGTCTTAAAATTGAATGTCGTTATTACAGACAAAGCAGAGGTGACCAATTACCATTTATCAAAAGAAATGGTAGGTCGATTTAACTGCGTTTTTTAAAAAGAAAATCAATGTTTTCAATATAATTTTAAAGGTATAAGTTGATTGAATATAGATCAACTAGTAAATTAGGCGACCTTGGCCATTTGTCACTCTGACAAATAATTTTTAATATTTTAAAAGTCCTAGTTCGGATTTTTTTCAAACATTAATATTCTTTCCCTATCGGCACAAAATACCATGTAAAATTTTCATTACTCTAACTTACATGCTATTCCAAATCGAATCTTTTGTGGGATTGTTCTAGAGGGTGATGAGTACAGTTGCAATTTGTTAAAACAATAAATTTAAGATCGTAAAACAGAACTAAAGTCGATGGAAAGAAAGTTATAGATATTAATTCGTGAATATTTTCTATCGCGTGATAAAAAGCATAATTGCCGCAACTCACAACTAAAAGTAGAACAAAATTTTAAAATGCGAAATTAATTTCGAGTGAAAAAATCAGAAAAAATATTATTGCGCGGAACAACACAATCCTAAAAGCTCTTCCACATCTTATCCTACGTCTTCTGTGTTGCAAACACAAGGGACGTTTTGCGAGAGTTAGTTGTAAAGTACACGTTTTATAGTGCAGCCCAGACGAGGGTGACAAATAGGTGTGACAGGTTGTTAAGAGGAGAGCTGCCATACTTTGCGTGAATGGAGATCGCCGTGGGTAATTTTCCCCAGCCAATTCTGTAACTGGTACCGCCTTACGGTATCGAACAATAAACTTAGGATTAGAATCCGCACTAAAGACACCAGTTGTGAAAGCGATTTGTTTGCATCACTTAATTTTTTAGGGTTAGGTGGGTTAAAACTGTTCCACCTTTTGCTTATCTTTTTATGCATGATGGGACATTTTTTAACCCACCACAAAAAGGTTGAAATTACTCATAGTCATATAGTTTAATATTTTATTTAGTTTTCATTGAGTTGGCAATGCTATGAACTAACTCTAAATGTGTAAATAAACTGAAAGCAAAAATTTACACATGTCAAAACGCATTAGTAAGCTGTTGACACTGCTGTGATTAAGATTGGCGAATTGTATGGTGCAGTGAATTTTTGTCTTTCATAACGGTAAATGTCTCTTTCGTAAAAATTTATTATGAGTGAAAAAATCGTTTTATAATAAAAAAAACATGTTATTTGATGTTTTATACTAATTTTGTAGCTGAATAATTGAACAAATAATTCTGTGCAACGGATTTTTTTTCTTTAAAGTCGTGTGTTTCAAAGATATAACCTTTGTGTTCGACCTATCACTTAATTTGAAGAATGAACTTGTTCAAAACCACCTGATTCGCCTGCTTTCTCGCTGGATCCGCACTATCCATTAAACGAGAACGACTTTCAACTCACCGACCTAAGAACATGTTTTTCGTGAAACGGAATAAAGCTGAGTCATGAGATTCAAGATTTAAAATTGCACAGAAACAGAAGACCGCTGGAACACTAGTCGGAGCTTCGAGAGTCGATCGGCCCAAGTAGAATCATAAGCTCACGTGACTTACCCTTCCGACATCCTACGACAGCGACTCCACCGACATGCTCTGTCTATTTCACCTTATTTAAAGGATAGACTCGTCCAAGACCACGTGACTCGACTGCCTTCTCACGGGAGCAGCTATAATAGCCCATTTTCGTGTCAACAGAACACGGAATTTTCAAAATATAATTCAGTCTGAAATATCAACTAATTCGCTTTCATTGAAGGTCGGCGTAGAGCAACCATTTTAGTAACTGTTGGGTTTTATCGATTGAAGACAGAGTTTTATACATTAAAAATAAATTTTATTACGTAGCCAAGTCTTATGGTTTAAAAACATACTTTTAGAAAACAAGAAGTCTGATCAGCTCATGATCCCCAAAAATCTTCACACATTATCTCCTCTTTTATACATTCAGATTTACACAATTTTCCATATTGATGTGCCCCACACGGCACTATAATTGGAGGTTTGAGACCGATTCCAACAGTAACTATAGCCCTAGCGCAGCGACTATAGACATAGTAAAACGGCACTACTGCTACTAGAAGTTTTTCGTTAATCTAATTAGCCGTGATGCCAATTCGTTACCATGAACACCACAATGACTGGCCTTCAGGGGCACATTTCTTTTAGTTGTGCACTTCAGGGTAATTCAGGAAAAGATCACTTGAGTACTTCAGGACTTTATCGCCCTGAAGTACTCAAGTGATCTTTTCTTCTCCCGTATGGTTTGTTGTCTTTAGTAAATACGGGAGTCGCCTATTGGGATACCTAAGCGATTTTTTTTCTTTCACCCCACATTGATATTGTATGTCTTGTGTCTGACGCAGCATGGCCAAACATGGCCCTTGCGCCATAAAACCCTCAAACCAACCAACTTTCATCCCACAAATCAGTTTCCTAATCCCTCTGGGCGGAAGCCCGGTTGAAAGAGTAACGGATTAGCAGGTTAGAATCCGACCAAAGACCTTTGTGTAAGGTACACGTTAAATCCCTCACACGTTGGCATGGTGTGGAGGTTTGGAGAGTGGGGTGCCGGCTCACAGGTGTGACCTCGCCATCTGACCGTGGTTCAAAATTACGTCGTGTCGTCCTCGGGTCTTTCCCTTTGGGTTTGATCCCGGACCGTCGCCAATAACCATTGTGTCGCTCCAGTGCGACGTTAATTAAACTACCTACCTATCTCAAAACTACGAAACAACCTCTGGGGATATACAGACAGAGATAAAAAAAACTCTATCCAATGACTGGGGATATGAAAACAGAGATAAAGAACTCTATCCAATGACTGGGGATATGAAAACAGAGATAAAAACTCTATCCAATGACTGAGGGTATGAAAACTGAGATAAAAAACTCTATCCAATGACTGAGGGTATGAAAACAGAGATAAAAAAACTCTATCCAATGACTGGGGGTATGAAAACAGAGATAAAAAACTCTATCCAATGACTGAGGGTATGAAAACAGAGATAAAAAACTCTATCCAATGACTGAGGGTATGAAAACAGAGATAAAAAAACTCTATCCAATGACTGGCGGTATGAAAACAGAGATAAAAAACTCTATCCAATGACTGAGGGTATGAAAACAGAGATAAAAAACTCTATCCAATGACTGAGGGTATGAAAACAGAGATAAAAAACTCTATCCAATGACTGGAGATATGAAAACAGAGTCCAAATAACGTATAACTACAGAACTATTCAAATATAATGAATTGCAGCTGTGCGGGATTAAACAGCGCATTTGTAATCTTAGTCAAGTTTAAAAGGTTCCCAGGCGGTGTCTCTGGAGAAAGAGGTACCGCAAATTACCGCTTTTAATTGAATACTCCGGTTTCCTGTTGATAAGTCTTCGTTCGGGTTAGTGCGTTCGAAGGCCAACCTTCCTCAAGGCAAGAGAAAAGAGTTATTGACACAGGTGGGCATCAGTGTCGGGGAGAAAAGACTGTCTCCCATCTTCGCACCTTTCTGCATCGGTTCCGCCTCAGCGCAAGAGGGATGTCAACATCCCTCCGCAGCGACATCCCAACATTTCCGCTCGATTACGGAGCAAATTGAATCCCGGGACACCGTCAAACAAACAAGGTCGCGGTTTAAAAGCGTTTAAACTGCAAAATATGTAGTTTCGAGGCGAACCGAGCAGGTAGGGTAATAGAATAAACGAGATTGTGATCTCGTGTTGGAGCACACTCTGCCTGTGGCGCAGTTCCATCTTCGGGATGAAAGAAGACTCAAAAATAATTTTTCAAACGACGTAGAACAAGTTTGGGTGAATTGTTTTTAAAAAGCTGCTGCTGGTGAATGAATGAAGTCGTGAGATTCAATGGTATGTGAATCGTGTCTCAGTTTCCGTAGAAAACCTTAACATCGAATCAAATACCACAGGCAGAGGGTATGACTTTGTCAAGGCCTATTAAAGTACAACTTTAGCTCAATAACTTAAGTAAATATACATGGTGTCCCAAAAAGGTTGTTACGCAATTTATCTTTTTACTATTTGGAGATAGGTAGGCAATGTAAAAGTACGTCAAATATGGTAAGTAATTAAGATATGTGAATAAAATTATCACGTGATAACAATTTAAGCGGATTCAGTCTTTAATTTGTATACAACCCCTCTAGATAAAAATCCGAGATAGCAAAAATGTTTCTTACCTGCATCCCTATCGTTAGCAGAAAACTGCATTCGTATATAAATTAAAAACTGTATCCTCTTAAATTGTTATCACGTGATAATTGTATTCACATATCTTAATTACTTACCTTATTTGGTGTACTTTGGCAATTTACGTTGCCTACCTATCTCCAAATGGTAAAAAGATAAATTGCGTAACAACCTTTTTGGGACAACCTGTGTATATGTTCCTTAAAAATAACGGGTTATGTTGAAATTGAAATGCATATTTTTTAACCTATTACACAAATAGGTTAAAAACTGGAATGTATAAGGCTTTGGAATTGAAAACTATCTTCTCAGAGAAAAAGGGTTCGTGGTAGCTCAGTTGGTAAAGTCGCGGGTAAGTAAACAGAGGGTTGCGTGCTCGGAACTCGATCCAATCAAAGACCATTGTGTACGTAGGGAATGCTGCCCGTTAAATCTGTCGTTGTCTCGAATGTCGTGGTGTGGAAAGTTTGGAGAGTGGGGTGCTAGCTCAGGTGGTGTTCTCGTCATCTGACATTGGCTCGAAAATTAAGAGGTGTCCTGGGATCATTAGTTTCGGGATTGATCCCGGAATGTCGCCAATACCCCGTTGTGTCGCCAATTACGTTGCTCCAGTGCGACGTCAATTCAATCACCTACCTCCTCAGAGATAGATAGATGGTTGGATCAATCTCTAAGGGAAAGATCCGAGGATTATCCCTAGTAATTTCGAACCACGGTCAGACGACGAGGTGATACCTCATCACTCTCCAAATTTTCACACCATGCCAACGAGAGGGCACTTGAGACGACGACAGATCTAACATGCACCAGCCCCGGCATACACGATGGTCTTTGGTTGGATTCAAACTCGGAACCCTCCAAAGCCTTATACATTCCATATCGAATTTCGAACTCACAATCCTCAGGTTGCTAATCCGTTGCTCTTCCAAATAGGCCCTTAGAATATTAAGAGACCAATCAACACAAAAGGTGCTAAACGGTGATAATACAAGCAATCTGATCGTCATCTGACCGTGGTTCTAAATTACGTGTTGACCTTGGACTTTCCCTTCGGGTTTAATCCCGAACCGTCCCCGTGGTGTGAGGTTAAATTAAAAAATACCTCAATAAAACCGACAATATAACACCTGACTGCTCACCTATTACTACAAAGGTAGGTATTTTAATTAACGTCCCACTGGAGCAACACAACGGGCTATTCCATTACTTCAAAGAAAAATCATGCAAATCTTGCGATTTGTGGCCGCCAGGGAGAACTGAACTTTTAACTGAAGGAACCGATTTAAAATCCGCCTTCTTTCTTTGCATGCAGAAAGTATTCCTTGGGCCTAAACTTTTTACTAATCGGCAAAAATAAAGACTTATACCTAACAATAACCTCGTCATATGAGTGGTTCAAAATTACGTGGTATTGTCCTCGGAACTTTCTCTTCGGGGGTTGATCCCAGTACGCCGCCATACCGTGTTGTGTTGCTACATTAATTACCCGGCGACCTTAATTACCTACCTACCCGGACTGTCGTATCTAGCCCATTGTGTTGCTCGAATGGGACTTTAATTACCTACCTACCCGGACCGTCGTCTCTAGCCCATTGTGTTGCTCCAATGGGACTTTTACCTACCTACCTACCCGGACCGTCGTCTCTAGCCCATTGTGTTGCTCCAATGGGACTTTTACCTACCTACCCGGACCGTCGCCTATAGCCCATTGTGTTGCTCCAATGGGACTTTAATTACCAACCTACCTACCCGGACCGTCGTCTATAGCCCATTGTGTTGCTCCAATGGGACTTTAATTACCAACCTACCTACCCGGACCGTCGTCTATAGCCCATTGTGTTGCTCCAGTGCGACGTTAATTAAAATACCTACCTACCATACCTAACAATATAAGTTTCTTGCTTCTTAAACCCTCACAGAAAAATTGACTAAGAACAGCATCTGTGCAAATTTCGGTATTTCTGCTTTGAAACACAAAACAAAGCTATTCCTCGTCTTGTTATGTTGCACATTGTGGGAAATTGTTTTTTACCTTAAACTATTCGCAGGGTCGATATCCCATGGTGGAGTTGTTTGAGCCTGGAGATATTTAGTTAACTTTTTTCGGCTGTTTACAGATACCTTCTGCGGAGTAATGTGTTCTGAGAGTTGTTTGCATATACCGGTTCTCTTACACTCTTCACAGGTATGTTTGGGCTTGTTCGAATCCTTTTCACTCGTTCTTTCTTATTCTTTCCGTTCGCGATAGGCTGGAAACTTCTTTAAATAAAGATGCTGCCATTTCGGAAATTGTCACGAAATACCCAACTACGTCACGAGGAGTCACGTCACGTCTCAGATTAGCAACCACGATTCAGAGTTCGAAACACGGTCCTGCCAATGACCGTAGTGTACTAGGGTGCTGGTGCACGTTAAATCTATCGTGGCCTCACTTTTCCACACGTAATGTCCTCACGTTTGCGTGGTGTGGAAATTTGGAGAGTGGGGTGCCAGATCAGGTGTCGTCATCTGATCGTGATTCAAAATAACGAGGTTTAGTCTTTGGATCTTTCCTCTCGGAATGAATCCCGGACAACCGCCAATAGCCCGTTGCGTTGCTCCAATTCGACATTAATTAAAATACCTACCTTAGCCTTTCCTATCTTCAACACAGTTAGGCCACTGTAGTCCGGTTGGTAGAGTTGTAACAGGAGGAATGCGAATACAACGAAAGACCGTCACGTACAAAGGGGGCTGATGCACAACAAATTTCTCGTGGCCTCAAATGTCCTCCCGTTGCCGTGGTGTGGTAGTTTGAGAGTGGGGTGCCAGCTCAGGTGTGACCTCGTCATCTGACCGTGATTCAAAATTGCGTGATTTTGACCTCGGATCTCTCCGGGTTTGATTCTGGACCATCGTCAATAGCCCGTTGTGTTTTTCCAGTGCGACGTTAATTAAAAAACCTACCTACTTCAGATCGTCTTCTCTCAACTCAGTTAGGGGCCGTCATGGTTCAATGCGTATGTCCACTGCACTAGCAATATTTGAGTTGTAGGCGGCGCAGGTTCCATTCCTGTCAGGAGCATTCCTCCCTGGGTGTGTTTACTCTTCTTTATCAGCAAAATTTTCATTGTGTGTGTCTACACAAGAAAGACATACTTGATGTATGTCTTTCTTGTATAGACACAAGACATACTTGATGTAGACACAAGACATACTTTACAAGACATACTTAATGACAAGACATACTTGTGTGCCAGACACAAGACATACTTGATCTATGTCTTGTGTCTGGCGCAGCACGGCCAAATATGGCCCTTGCGCCATAAAACCCAAAAATCAACTAATCTCAAGTCAGTTATACTTTTCCTAGCCTTTATAGTTTTTAAAATATGGAAGGTAGTATAGATATATAGATATAGAAGATAGTATAAATATAGAAGATAATATAGATCTAGAAGAAGATATAGATATAGAAGATAGTATAGATATAGAAGAAGATATAGATATATAGATATAGAAGAAGATATAGATATAGATATATAGATATAGAAGAAGATATAGATATAGATATATAGATATAGATATATAGATATAGAAGAAGATATAGATATATAGTTATAGAAGAAGATATAGATATGGAATATGGAAGAAGATAGATGGTGCACACTTGTTTGCGACACACGATTTTTGCGGAGGGACCTAATACTACAACGAAACGGTAAACGTATTCTACGTCAAAGACAAGCACCGATAGTGGTAGGAGTTAATGAATGTCCCACTAGAGCACCACAACGGGCTATTGACAACTGTCAGGGATCAATTCCAAAGAGAAAGATCCGAGGAAATTACCACGCGATTTTGAATAACGGTCAGATGACGAGGCAACACCTGAGATTTCACCCCACTCTCCAAACTTCCACACCACGCCAACGTGAGGACATTTAAGGCCACGACAGATTTAACATGCACTAGCCCCCTTTGTACACGACGGTGTTTTGTCTGGATTCGAAATCGCAACCCTCCGGCTGCTAATCCGTTACTCTTCCATCGGGGCTACAGCAGCCCTTAAATCCTATTAACATACACGTTCAGATGTTCAAAAGCAGTTTCAAATTTTGACTTGGCTTTAACTCGAAGGATCCTTTCTTAACAGCTGGCCGTGGTAGCCTGGTTTGAAGAGCAACGGATTAACAACCGGACGTTTGCGGGTTCGAAACTCAGTCCATCCAAAGACTGTCGTATACACGGGGGCTGGTACACGTTCATGACCTCAAATGTCCTCCTGTTAGCGTGTTGTTGAAGTTTGGAGAGTGGAATGGCAGCTCCAGGTCTCGTCATGTGGCCATGATTCCAAACTACGAAGTATCTTTCCCTCAAGAAATGATCGATGACTCTCAGCAGTAACCCGTTGTGTTGAACCAGTGTGACGTTAATTAATTACCTACCCTATAGACCAGGGGTGTCAAACTCAATTAAAACACGGGCCATTTAATGCAACTGGTAAGATTCACGCGGGCCACATCACATTTACAAAGTTTCTTAAAATTATATTTTGAAGTGAGGATTCAGGAATATGGATAGTATGATTAAAACACATTATGTCATTAAGTGAATTTAGGGTAATAATTTATAATATTGCTATATAATTGCTTTTATTTAAACGTTTATTTAATTTAATGTATTTATAAAACTAAAATTAATTTTTTTACTGGAAACTTGCCAGCGCTTTCCTCCTACTAGTTTTCCAATATCTGGATTCAAAGACTGAGAACAGACAATCTTCATTATGGCAGATAGATGTTTATCAGTTATGATAATAGCTTGATCTGTAGGCCGTTTTATTTAATTTCATGGACGAAAGAAGTTGCTCACACATTTTAAGGTGTACGGTATTGCCTCGATCTCCCCTAAGTGCTATTTTCTTCATAACATATTGTCCTGTTTTCAATTTATTTCAGAGCATTGTGGGCCATAAAAAATTACCTCGGGGGCCACATGCGGCCCGCGAGCCGCCAGTTTGACACCCCTGCTATAGACATTCAAAAACAAAGTTTTGCCTGGACTCTTAACTGAAGAGATCCCCCTACTTAACACCAATATACGATCTACACCCTCTAATTTACGGAAACCCATTTCACGAAATTCTCATGACTCCGTGTCAAACCAAGAATAGTAATTTAGTTTTACAACACCCAGTCATGCAAATTATTCAGTGCGTAGCCACTTCTTTCTATAAGAGATGAGGACGCATGGAATAGTTAAGAGCTGAGAGAAGGGCGGAAATCATAAACCCTAAATCGGCATGTTCCAAAACTGGAAGCCCTAATCGACTCAAAATGTAAACCGTGGAAAAATTCCACAACGCTTTGAGTGAAAATAAAACAAACATTGCACATTCGCGTGTCTCATTTGAATTGGAGGAAATTCATTTAGATGCTTTAGGCAGACCATCTACACGAATCTAGGGCTGCGGTAGACTGGTTGGTAGAGTAACGAATTAGCAACCCGAGGGATGCGAGTACGAAACTTCAGCCAAAGACTCGTGTACACGGGGGCTGGTGCACGTCAAATATCCTCCTGTTGACGTGGTGTGCAAGTTTGGTAAGAGTTGGGATCAGGTGTTGACCTCATCTGACCGTGGTTCAAAATTAAGTGGTTGTCCTCGGAACTTTCTCTTGGAAATTGATCACGGACCGTCACCAATAGCCCTTTGTGTTGCTCCAGTGTGACGTTAATTAAATACCTACCTACCAGTATCTGGTGCAAAAACTTCCTAACTGTCACCAGTTCTGGGCAATTGACAATTTGTTTTTTCCTACTTCGTTAGTTACCGTCGCACTGGAACAACATTACGGGCTATTCGCGATGGTCCGGGATCAGTCCCCTAAGGGAAAGAGTCGAGGACAACACCTCGTAATTTTGAACCACGGTCAGATGACGAGGTCAGGCCTGAACTGGCAGCCCACTCTCCAAACTTCCAGACCAAGCAACGTGAGGGCATTTGAGGCCACGACGGATTTAACGAGCGCCAACCCCTTTTGTCTTTGGTTGTATTCGAACTCGCAACCTTCCGGTTGCTAATCCGTTACTCTTCCAACCGGGCTACCATTTACCTGCTTGGAGGACAATTAATAGGGTCGTTTTGCCACGACAAGACACCGCGTCTTAAGCAAAATTGACGAGATCCTGAACGAGAAATCCCGCCGAAACACTTTGAGAGTTAAACATGATGTTCAAACGTAGACTGAAGTGCTTCGTTATGGGTTCGAATCTCGTATATGCAGAGGGTTCGCGGTAGCCCAGTTGGTAGAGTAACGGACTAGCAACCGGAGAGTTGCGAATTCGTAATTCGATCCAAACAAAGACCGTCGTGGGGGTGCGTTAAATCTATCGTGGCCTCATATGTCCTCACGTTGGCATGGCGTGGAAGTTTGGAAAGTAGGGTGACAGTTCAGGTGTTGACCCCGTCTTCTGACCCTGGTTCCAAAAAACGAGAAATTTTCCTCGGAACTTTCCCTTCGAGATGGATACCGGACCGTCGCCAATAGCCAGTTGTGTTGCTCCAGTGCGACGTTAATTAAAATACCTACCTACCTAATGTTTATATAAATGTGTTAGGGGGGGGTATTTCAATTAACGTCACACTGGAGCAACACAATGGGCTATTGGTGACGGTCCGGGATCAATCCCAAAATAAATGTGTTAGATACAACTGTATTATGTAAATAACATTATACGTAACTAAAACTGTAGTACTATGTAAATAAAATCGAAAATTTAAATAATTTATAAATTTTAAATTTTGTGATTTTCCTAAGATTTGAGAGTAATAGTATTCATTGATGCAGTGTAAGTCAATTGAATTTACGGCTACTGAACTACTTATTTACTCTTATCACATGAGTAATGTTGGTAAGGTTTACTTAAAATGGAGAAAATATCCCGTTTGCAAGCTTAGACCTAAGAAATTTTCTTCTCAATAAAGAATTCACGTGTTTAATTCAATTTTTAAACTATGAGTATTTGAGATTGCATTTAAATCACTGTGAGAAGTGACACTTGTATTGTGCTCCGGAAAATCTGCTTACAATTATGAGTCGACAAAATTCAAGATATACGAGAATTTAACCCGAATTTTAAATGAAACGTAATTCCCGTAACCGAATCCGATTACTTAGTGTACAAACGGATTAATCTCAGTTGAAGCCGGTAGAAACAGTGTCATCGTTAAGCGAAGGTCAAGGTCAATCATAATCTTCAAAAAATCGTCGCATGGATGTAAATCCAGCAACGTTCGAATAACTCAGACAGCTGTTTTCCTAGAAACGATTGAATTTGGAGCATGAGCATTCCAGAACATGAAGGTAGGCAGTTGAATTTACGTCGCACTGAAGCGGGCTATTGGCGACGGTTCAGGATCAATCATAGAGGAAATATAAAATTAGAGTGAGCAATGGCAATCTTTTTATATGCCCAGGATATATGACAAAAACTAGTAGTAATGTGACCCTTAAGACTGCTTTCGTCTGCTGGGTGGAACCTAACATTCATCATCTGATTGGGTTCACGGGATGGAAGAAGATGCCCATGCATTGATTCATCACATGATTGGTCCATCGATTGATAATCTGATAATAGTAGACTTTGGCGATTCTACCCCTTTTGTCACCACTCTATAGAAATACAGGTTCACATACCTACCATATCATAAGATGTTATATCGCCAAACGAGGCGATGAGATTCCGAATCGGACAACCAAGGTATATTTTTTATAGTGCAGTCACGTGACTACTGGTTAACATGTTGGTCAACTTGTTAATGCTCCACTCAAAAGCAATACTCAGTATACTTATATTTCACATCTATGAGATCAATCCCAAAGGGAAATATCCGAGCTCCAGAATATGAACCGGCCCTTTTTAATTCCACGTCTGTTCATATTGAGCAGTGTCGTAGCGTGCATCCATTGAAACCCAACATCTGTTGAGAAAAAGTAACATGTCACCGACTGAATCAAGATAATGTTAAAAATAAAGTTTTTTTTTGGCGCAAATCTTAGCAGACACCAGTTTCCTTTCCAAAAGTGCCCTTTCTCTCTTCACTCTATTCTCGCGACTATACGCGACACCTGTCTGTAATCTATTCAGCCAATGATCGACCGCCTTGGCGTTCTGTGCATCTGATTGGCCCCAAAACTTCCCAACCCACTCTTCTGTTAATATTACGCTATTAAAGGGTGTCCCAAAATTCACGCAAGAAGTAATTTTGATAGAAAACACAGGTTTATAATTAAAAATTGTAAATTTTTTATTGATTCATAAAGTATACAGCATAGGGTTATGTATGGAATAGCATATCGGGTAATTGGCCTCCACGGCTTTGCTGGCACATACGCACTCTTTTGTTGAAATTTTCCATGACCGTTTTGCATAAATGTGGCTGAATTTCGTTGATACAGCGCTCAATTTCCTTCTTCAAGGCGTGGGTGGTCGTGGGCTTGTTGGCATAAACCTTAGGCTTCAAAAAAACCCAAAGAAAAATATCCAACGGCGTTAAATCGCATGATCTGAGCGGCCAAATCTGATTACCAAAACGGGAAATTACACGACCAGGAAATGACTCATGCAGTAATTGAATTGTTTCTCGGGCTGTATGGCATGTGGCAGTCTTGTTGAAACCACATGTCGTCCACATCCATATCTTGCAATTTAGGCACAAAAAACTGGATTATCATGTTGCGATAGCGAGCCCCATTAGCTGTTATTGCCTGACCAGCCGCATTTTAATAACCCTGAACTGTCAGCTGTCACGCTGTCTTTTTTTTTCGTTGGCAACACTTTACCGCACAAATGGCGCAAAATTCAAATCTTGCGTGAATTTTGGGACACCCTTTATATCCTGTCCAGCTGATATGAGCAGTTGGTCTTCGGCCATATGGCTACTCTGAGGATTCCTTATCAGCTAGCAAGCTTTAAGAAAGCGCTGTTTTATATTTGCTGGATGGAACTTAAAATTCACATTTGCTGCATAGCTCGTTCTCAATTTACAGACAATATTCTTTTTTCCTTGTGTCCCATTCATTGAATATTTTTATTGCTGAAATATTTCCATGATTATATATTTTGAATCGGATGAAGGTTTATTACATTTTACTGAAGATTATGGTACGCAATTCATCCTACGAAGAATTACGTTTGTTTAAAACCAAAAGGCTCCCTTCATAATCCTTAAAAGTTGGCGACAAAAACCACGTACTGATATTTCTATCGAGATGCTCCCTTGGCTGGGCTAGGGGTACTACTAAAAAAAAAATCGAACCACCATATTCTTAGTTCGTTGAAGATTAACCCTCCTGGTGGTTGTCTCGACGAGATATCTCGTCATTAGAAGAAAACTGACCAGATCTTGACCTCATCATAATACAAGAATCGGCAATATCTTGATGATGAGATATCTCGTCATCAAGAGTAGTTGAATTAATGTCGGTAGTTGAATTAATGTCGAATTGAAGCAACACAAGGGGTTATTGAAGACGGTTCGGGATCAATCCCGATCGGAAAGCTCCGTGGACGCCTCATAATTTTGAACCAGACACATAAGAGAAAAACACTCAGGGAGAAATTGAACCTGCTCCGCGTCAACTCGTAGGTTGATAGAGCAGTGGTAAAACACTGAGCCAAGGTGATGCTTGAAATAATTAATTGCTATCTCCAACTAGCCTATGCCTCTTCAATTCCAGCAAATCGATAACTAAAACCGATTTGGAGTTTTTAATCCTTCTAAGACATTGTAGGGATCCGTACCACAAACCTTTACTCATAAATGACATTGGCTTACTTATAAATGACATTGGTTTACTTATAAATGACATTGGATTACTTATAAATGACATTCAGTCCCTCTAGTTTGACTCAAATTAGATTTATACTCGAAATTTGATACATTTGCAAATTTCAGAATTTTTAGATTTATGCTTTTATTTATATGTTATAATACTGAATATTAAATATGCTTTGCCTGGCACAGCCCGGCTAAACATGACCATTGTTCCATAAAAACCAACCCCAGGTGCTGCTTTCCATAGATTACAATATAATGGTCTCTGGATTGGAGTGGATGGATGTTTGGGTTTTATGGCGCAGGGTCCAAAAGCGGACAAGCTGCGCAAACACAAGACAAAATGTAACCCAATAAAATGTTTAAAAATAAATAGTCGAAGAGGAAGGTAAAAGATATATTTAAAGCATGAAAAATGCAGAGATGGGAATTAAAATATTCAAATAGTCATCATCGTCTGAAGCATGATTAATGGAGCAGGATGTACATATGCATAAAATTTTGAAAGCGGGAAATTTAAAGGATTGAATTATAAAAGAATTTGATAAAATAAATTTATGAGTCATTTTGATTCGGGAAAAAAATCGATGAGACTTAAAAAACCAACTGAAAGTAAAAATGCGAAAAACTTTGAATGGGGATTTTCCCCAACCAATTCTTGCATATTCAAAATTGCACTTTTAAGAAATTTAAGACGTTGATTTAAAGACAGGACAGATAATTAAAATATGATAAATACAAAAGGAGTAGAGCATGAGTTGCAAGCTAAAAATGCGGATTTCAGCCTCACAGAAAATAGATGACCGGTTTGCAAAAAAAGCAGTAAGAGAAAAATGTGTGAAATGGGATGCGATTGCTCCGACAAATGTAAAAACTAAAAATTAAATTTTAAAACAACAGGTTAGCTCTCTTAGTGGTTTCGACGAGATATCTTGTCCATCAAGATCTGACCGATTTTGCTAATAACGAGATGTATCGTCATCAAGATATTGCCGATTTTTTGAGGATGGCTAGATCAAGATCTGGTCAGTTTCCTCCCAATGACGAGATATCTCGTCCATCAAGCTCTGGCCAGTTTTGCCAATGACAATATACCTCATCGATACAAACAGCAAGAGTGTTAATTGAGAGATTTGAAGATTTTATCAAACTTTTAAATTTCTTTTCTCAAAAGTAATATGACTTTGAACTGCCATGCCCTAAATTGCATCCCAACCTCCAGGGAGGTTAATGCAATATGAATTTGAATAACAATTAAATCTATCACATCTATGTACTGTAATTTGTCTAATTTGATCCAGCGTGTTTTACGAATATGGGACCACACTGGTCTCATCCGTCTTTCTGGGTATAGGGCAACTTCCCTCTTTTTATAGTGTTGAAAAGAAAGATCCAACAATTTCGGAGTCCAAGCCCCACAGAGTCGTTCGTTCCTATGGTTACGCCACTGCACCCGAAGTATTAACTAAACTCGATAAACTACTTTCTAAAAATTTAGAAATCTACGAACCGAGGGAGCAATCGGCGACATGCTAACGTAGAGCCAGCTGAATAGTTGACATGTAAACTCACTTTAACAAAAAAGATTGCAGCATCATAGTTTGTGTGTACATTACAATATGTAATGGATATGTTACTGTGAAAGACCGATATCTGGCAAATGTCGATATTCTCCGTTGAATGTCGGCATTCACATAGTCGCTTGGTGTATGTCCGAAATATTGGCTAAACATCATTATTTCTCACTTACACCGGCAAATGTCGACATTCAGCATGCACTGATGGTGAATGTTGAATAAAACTATTTTTGTAGCGTTAAGACAAAAATGCAACTTTTTAAATCATACTTTATTATTAAAACATATCATGATATATGCCAAAATAGGAGAAAGATTAAGTAACAGCACATGTAAATAAACTGTTGAACCTGAAACGAACAGTCCATTCTAAATGAGAAAAGAAAATAATATAAATAATAAACTTACACATAAATTATGTGATTAACGTTACACAATCTTATTTATTGCAACAACTTAAACTGAAGGCGGAGAGGCTTCTCGTTTCGACCCCCACCAGAGCTTATCTGTGCTTGTCGACATACATCGGCGATGGTCCGAATGTATATGAATATAAATATTCGGTCTTTCACCGACGTATTTGTTATGTGTGTCGACATTCACCGGAGAATATTGAGATTCTCTAATTTCGGTCTTTCACAGTACCATATAGATACACTACTGATTGTAATGCATGTATGCAACAACCCAGTTTTAAATGCTCTAAACTAACCCCATTTGGAAATTTATGAAGCGAGAGAGCAGTAATATGTATGCTGTATGCAGCACCGTTAGTAATGTGTGTAACCCAAATCTTAACTCCATGTGGATGCTCTGAAGAGAGAGCTACACATCTATTTAGAGTCAGTAGAGTTGTTGACATTTAAACTCATTTTAACAAAAGGCATTGCAGTATGTATACAAAACTGAAAATAATAATTGAATGTGGTACCGTAGTAAAACACTACTGACAAGTCACCAGATAACTGGAGTAGAAGCAAAACAGCATTTATTTTGGGGTTTGACTATAAATTTAAATTTTCAATTTCAGAGTCCACATCTATATGGGTAACTACTATTGAGTATAGACTGAAATTTAAGGGACTGTCTTACAGAAACGTGAAAACTTTTTATCTCTAAACCTAAAAACTGAAGTCTCCTTATTACCCCTAAATATCAGTATTTAGAATGTTAAATACGTACCATCATGAGCACTAGTACTAGGGTACTGAACTGTACTGGCGCCTCCTCATAAAATTATTGACTATAGCCAAAATGGTTCAGTCCCCTAATACTTGTGCTCATATTGTACGCACTTAATAATCTAAATATGGATATTTGGGTATAATAAAGTGATTGCTACTTCAGTGTTTAGAGATTTTGATATAAAACACTTGCATATTCCTATAGGACATTCCTTCCTTAAATTTCAGCGGCCGCGGTAGCCCGTTTGAAAGCAAGACCTTCCTGTCATGGCCTCAAATGTCCTCACGTTGGCGTGGTGTGGAAGTTTGGAGAGTGGGGTGCCAGCTCAGGTGTTGCCTCATCATCTGACTGTGTGTTCAAAATTACGTGGTGTGGTCCTCGGAATTTTCCCTTCGGGATGCCAATAGAACGTTGTGTTGCTCCAGTGCGACGTTAATTAAAAATACCACAAAAATACCTTTAATTTCAGTCTATTCCAATAGCAGTTAGATCTGTAGTTACCCTTGTGGATGTGGACTCTAAAGCTGGAAATTTAAATTTAAAGTCAGACCCAAATGAAATGCTACATTTTGTTTCTATTTCAGGTGTCCGGTGACTTTTGTCAGTAAAGCGTATCTGTATAACCTAAATATTAACTGCTGCTAACTAATCACATTTGGGATCTCCAGAAGCGAGAACCAATTAGCGACATGTCGACGCATAGCCAGTGAAGTCGATGACACCTAAACTCATTTTAATAGAAGGCAAAAAATTAAAAGCAGAGGACGGTTTCGAAGTCATCGATCTTTCCCAAGCGTTTGAAGATTGTTGTCTGATTGACTATTGAAGTTGGCTATCAGACGGAACGGTTTCCCATGATGCGGCAGGCGCTGCATCTGAAGCGTGAGAAACCATAATGCAGATACAGTTACCGTGGTGTCCGTTCTTTTTTCTGGAGAAGTTTGTGCAAAAATGCCGAAGTTGATAAAGAAAACACCCACATAGGGCTTTTGTCGTGTGCCAGAGGTATTTGTTAGTACGATTTCAATGTCAGCAAGACATTAAAGCAGGAAAATTTCCAAACGTTATGAAGGATGCTTCATCTAATTAATTTATACACATCAGGGGCAATTTCACACAACCTTACTTTTGTGCCGCCTTGGAATATAAACTCCGTTACAAGACTAGTAACAATAACATCAAGTCGCCAAGTAGGAATTTTGAATATTTATTTAAACTCGTCTTATTTATGTCATAACAGAAATTATAATTATAAGCCTGCAGTCGTGACAAGAGTGGTATAAGGCAACCGGAAATTATGATCCATTGAGACTGAATGTAATGTTGACAGCTCAAGCTACATTCCGAATCCCGGGAAAAGCAATCGAGTCACGTGATTTTGAACGAGTCCATTAGTTAAATCAGGGCGTTGGTTGGGGTTTTATGGCGCAAGGGCCATATTTGGCCATGCTGCGCCAGACACAAGATATATAACATCAATTAATAGACACACACACAATGAAAGTTTTAGTGCCTGGGTAGGTAGGTATTTCAATTATCGTCACACTGGAGCAACACAACGGGCTATTGGTGACGATCCGGGGTCAATCCTGAAGGGAAAGATCGAGGACAACGCCACATAATTTTGACCTGAACTGGCGTACCCCAATCTCCAAACTTCCACACCACGCCAACGTGAGGACATTTGAGGCCACGGCAGATTTAAAGTGCAGTAGCCACCTTTGCACACGACTGTCTTTGGTTGGATTCGAACTCGTAACCCAACGGTTGCTAATATTGTACTCTTCCAACCGGGCTATCGCGGTCCTCTAATGCCTGGGAGAGATTGTTATCCAGGACAAGTGAATTCTCAGCGTGGATATAGATATTTCATATGATGCACTCTTTTATTTCATTAAAAAACTGATTTTGTTGAGATTTTTATGGATTTGAACTTACTGGCAATCATCTACGGAACTTGCAACACGTTTAAGTGAAATAACTTGTTTTAAATTCTAAGTTATTTAACCCTTCAAGTGGTTTCAACGAGATATCCCATCTATCAAGATCCGACCAATCTTTCTAATGACCACATATCGCGTCATCAAGATATTGCCGATTTTTTGATGAGAGATGAAGATCTGGTCAGTTTTCTTCTAATGATCGTGATCGTGTTTTCTTCTAATGACGAGATATCTCGTGCAACAAGATCTGGTCAATTTTCTTCTAATGATCGTGATCGTGTTTTCTTCTAATGACGAGATATCTCGTGCAACAAGGTCAGTTTTGCTAATGGCTAGAAACCTCGTCGAGACAACCACCTGGAGGGTTAAAAAATCGTTTAGTGTGGTTAGGGAAACCAAAATAAATCTCAAATTTCCCATCCCCTTTGGCCTTGGTCTCCAGTACCATGGTCCACAATGATCTCTAACTCCCCTACATGGGTTACCACAATCAGAATATAAATTGTAATAAGATGGATTAGAATTCACCATTGTTCTTTCTTCCTTCATATGTGCTCGGATGTTCATGTCAGGTCATTTTCTTTGTCAATCAATTTATTAACCCTGCAAGTGTTTCGACGAGATATCTCGTTCAAGATCTGGTCAGTTTTACTACGGACGAGATATATTGTTGAGACAAAAGTGAATTAAAATCCGAGTAGGGAAACCAAAGTGTCCTTTGCCCAGAATTGGTGGACAGTTATGAACAGGAGTTTTGCGCCAAAGGTTGGACATTACAAGGCATTTTCGAGACGAAGGTAAACCACCAAGGGAGTTAAGAAAGCAGGTGACAGAAACTATAATTAATTATAAGTTAAGGTTCATTTACAGGATGTAAAGGTTCATTTGCATGTTTTTAAAAGGGTTGTGCAATTTAAAAGTAAGAATTAATTAAAACATGAGATTTTGTCCAAGCTCAGCGTCCTACCTCCCCTTTCTGGTCACTCCGGATTCTTCTGCCTTCTTCACAAAAGTTCGGTTCTTCGGAAACCCTTCAAATGGTCACCCAAAAATTGCCTAGTGGCGATCTTTAAAAGTTTTTGAGATCGAACCTGATGGCTTGAACAAAGCAGAATATAAAATTAAATGGAATGGGTAAAACAATTCTGTGCAAAAAGTTAAAAATTTGTTGTTTTGATGATTCCCCAACCATCTTATAAAAGTAAGAAAAATGATTGACTGGGTTTTTTTGTGTTTCATGGTTTAAGGACCATATTTAGCCAACCTGCGCCAAATAATGTCAAGTAAATGAACATACACAGAGAGAAAGTTTTACTGACACAGAAGAGAGAAATACACCCGAAGGAAGGAATATAGGATGTATGCATTGAAAGGAAAATAAAAAAAATGGCAAATAGCTGTTGTTAACCCTCCAAATGGTTTGGACGAGACATCTCTTCCATCAAGAACTTGCCAATTTTGCTAATGGCAAAATATCTCGTCATCAAGACATGGCCGATTGTTTGATAATGAGAAGATCAAGATCTGGTCAGTTTTCTTCTAATGACGAGATATCTCGTCCATAAATATCTGGCCAGTTTTGCCAATGACAATATATCGTGTCGACACAAAACCTGCAGGAGTATTAAATGAGAGGTCTGAAGATTTTATCAAACTTTTAAATTTCTTTTTCTCAAAAGTAATATGGGCTTTGAACTGTCATGCCCCGATGCCCTAAATTGCATCCAGAAAACCATAGAATTAAGACAACGCTTAAAATGAAATTTATTAGATTAGATAAGTTCGCATCAACTATTTTAACGACACAAAACGCAAGGAATTAAAAAATAGAAGGAAATCGTTACCGTTGCTTTTATTTTTCACCAGCGAATCGAGCAATAGAAGGAAAATCACGCTCGCGGGTTGAGAACGCAACGCGCCTGAACTTTGGGATTGGAACATTTTTTCCTTCGAAGGTCAAGGTGAGGGAAATAAATTCTGCGTGGAAAAAAAAAAGCTCCGTTTCGAAGTAAGCGTATGTGACGAAGAAAAGCCGGGATTATATACACAGCAGATGAAGCTTGGTCGACAACGATTCTTCCGTCGATGCGTAGGTAGAAAACAAGGGATTTCTTACAACCCAGAAAATCTGGGAACTTCCATTCGCTTCACTTCGCTTCGCTTCCACCACAAACGAAACCGTTTACCCAAGGTCGTAACATGTCCTGCGTCACCTCAGCATCTGGCTGATAGGATTCTATAGGCTTAATGTCTTTGCTGAAAAGGGTTCTAACCAACCCATAGGAAGTTTAATTTCTGCCTATGGTAATCTTCTTTACCGTGTCGAGATCGTTGCGATGAATTTGAATATTATGCATGCAAAGTTTATGAAGGATGTTGTTTTATCGCATTAAACTGGGTATTGTGAAATGTTCCGATTGACATATATAGGATTTTGAAGGTGCTCAGACAGCTTAAATAACTTAATGAGGACTAGGAGCCTTGCTTCTGATGGTGAGACGATTTGTTTGGTAAGCTCTGGTTCGTGTTTCCAGGATGGGAAAACGTAGGACAACTATCTGTATCTAGAAATTGGGACAGTAGTCAGAAGGTGGTTCATTGATACTTTGGGTTTTGTTAGGATCCCAAAGCGTTTTGCTACGATATCTAGGGCCAAATCTGGCCAAGATGAACCAAGCAAGCACCTCCAAGCAATGCTTTTTCCATCAAACAAACGGACATACACAGATAATAGTCAGGAGGAAAAATAAAATATTGTCATGATGATGATGCGCATTGTCCAAATCAAAGTATTGCAACATGTCAACACACAGAAACTCATTAAACTACATGGCGAAACGTTCCTAAGGACAAACATCGGATTTTGTAGGGTGCTAAAACTTAACCATCGTGGTGGCTCTCCCGACAAGGTATATCGTCATTAGAAAAGCTGACCTGATTTTTGTCTCGTCATCATCAAAAAACGGCTTCATTCGGAATTCAATCGGCATTATTGATGATGAGATATCTTGTCATTAGCAAAATTGGTCAGATCTTGATGGACGAGATATCTCTTCGAAACCACTTGGAGGGTTAAATAACTTAATGGGGATTAGGAGACTTCCTTGTGACGGTGAGACGATTTTCGTGCTAAACTCTGGTCCATGTTTCCAAGAAGGAAAATATAGAACGTATCTTGAATTTAGAACAGTTGTCAGAATGTGATTGGTTGGATTTTTTTATGGCGCAAGGGCCAGATTTGTCGAAGTTGCGCCCAGTAATGCTTTTTCTGTCAAGTAAATATAGACGCACACACGCAATAGAAATCAGAAGTGAAAATGCTGGTGTGATATTGACACATAAAACTTATCAAAAGCACATTAGCCACATTAACCTAATCTAAACTTTACACAGCATCCTACTTCCATTGCGACAATAGTACTCCCGAGGCTTTCTAGACATTTCTCGGTGCATCTGATGTGGATTCCTTCCCATCTGGAGATACCGGTTAATGAAATGACGCACGGAATCTCTACAACCGGCCGTAACTTAAATTTGCCCGAAGGAAACTCACATAGCTTTGAAGAAATGGATTTCTAGAAAGACTGAGGTAGGAGGGAAAGACTAGTAAAAGAAAGTCTGGGATAGGGCACCAAAGTACCATTGGTATAGTGGACAGAGAATAGGATTTCAGCACTTTGCCAATGATTCGCCATGATAGGGCACCGCAGCACCATTGGTACAGAGGACAAAGAATAGGATTTCAGCACATCGCCAATGAATCTCCATGATAGGGCACCGCAGCACCATTGGCATAGAGGACAAAGAATAAGAGTTCAGCACTTTGCCAATGATTCGCCAGGATAGGGCACCGCAGCACCATTGGTACAGAGGACAAATAATACGAATTCAGCACTTCGTCAAATATTCGCCATGATAGGACATCACAGCACCATTAGTATAAAAAATACGATTTGAGCATTTCGCCAATGAATCTCCATGATAGGGCACCGCAGCACCATTGGCATAGAGGACAAAGAATAGGATTTCAGCACATCGCCAATGAATCTCCTTGATAGGGCACCGCAGCACCACTGGCATAGGGGACAAGGAATAGGATTTCAGCACATCGCCAATGAATCTCCATGATAGGGCACCGCAGCACCACTGGCATAGAGGACAAAGAATAGGATTTCAGCACATCGCCAATGAATCTCCATGATAGGGCACCGCAGCACCATTGGTACAGAGGACAAATAATACGAATTCAGCACTTCGTCAAATATTCGCCATGATAGGGCATCACAGCACCATTAGTATAAAGAATACGATTTGAGCATTTCGCCAATGAATCTCCACGATAGGGCACGACAGCACCATTGGTATAGAGGACAAAGAATAGGATTTCAGTATTTTGCCAATGATTCGCCATGATAGGGCACCACAGCACCATTGGCATAGAGGACAAAGAATAGGATTTCAGCACATCGCCAATGAATCTCCATGATAGGGCACCGCAGCACCATTGGTATAGAGGACAAATAATACGAATTCAGCACTTCGTCAAATATTCGCCATGATAGGGCATCACAGCACCATTAGTATAAAGAATACGATTTGAGCATTTCGCTAATGAATGTTCACGATAGGGCACCACAGCACGAGTGGTGTCAAGAACAAAGAATAGGATTTCAGTACTTTGCCAATGATTCGCCATGATAGGTCACCACAGCACCATTGGCATAGAGGACAAAGAATAGGATTTCAACACATCGCCATTAAAAATTCCAAAAAATAAATTGGTATATGATAGTTGATTGGTCAACACATTATATTACCCGATAAACGTCGCCAAAATAGCGATAAACTGCTGTTATAGGTAACGTCGATACGTATGATGCGAGTGCCAAAAAGACAGCAGAATTAAATTCTTCGCTGACCGAATCGTTTGCTCACATCGAAAACCATATCGTAGAGCACTCAGTTGTTTTGTCGCTGGTGATTTTTTCATTTGATCAAAGAAATGCGTGTTTGGTAATTAATGCATACGTATCGATACCAATGAGTGAGAATTAATTTTAAGGGGAAAGAGATGCATCATTTATACTACTAACAAAATCGTTTATTTAAAGTCGCATCATGTCCTATGTCACCTCTAAAAGGTGTCCTCGGATCTTCCCCTTCGAGATTGATCACCAATAGCCCGTTATGTTGCTCCAGTACGACTTAAATTCAACTGCCTACCTACCAATATGTATCATGCCAGAGCATTTGAGAGCAAAAATTTATACCTTGATAGAAAAATAGAAAATGTCCAAATTTGCTCATTTGGGTGATGTCCACCGATCATTTCACGGTAATCAAAATGATAGAAAAAGGGTGAATGACCTCTTGTCAATACATTATGAAAAGATAAAAAATATTGATGAGGTTTTTTTTGTACGTTGTATTAAAAATTAAAATAAATAAAAGGTATTAAATCAGTTGTTACCGAAAACGTGCAAAATGGACAGTGAACCTTTTTCAACCAAAGCAGAGAAATGTTGGCATGTAAAACATGTTCCCAATTTAGAACCAGTAAAAATAAATTTCAAGTGTCCGGAATCTTAGACTTTTCGATCTTATCACAACCTGTTCTCCAAGTGACACGTCTTTCCCAAGTATTCGAACTCGACTGTCACCGAACGGTAGGTCACTCCGGTTGGAACATTTGACGAATGTGTAGGGGTCATCTGTCACTTCTCCCATTCATATCTACACCCACGCCACTTGCGTTCCCCTGGTCATCAGGTGTGAAGAATATTGGGTTTGTGGGGCTATTTTCTAAAGAATACCACTACCGTAGTTTGGTTTTAGTGGTAACTCACTTTTGAATGACACAGCGGCATTGGTTTGTATTGCAGCTATGGGTTGATAAAACTTTGATAGGATAAAATTTTTTTAATTGCCTTCGTTAGAAATTATCTATTTAAATAAAAATGTAATGTTCGTTTGTTCCTAACGCAAAATCTCCCAAAATTTTTCACCGATTGCCTTGAAATTTTGCCACGACGTTGCATTCGAATACGCGCATGTTTTAGTCTACTTAGCTATACAAATAAGAATGTAACGCCAGGAGGAACTGGTAAAACGTTCCTAATTATATTGATTCTGGCCTCTATCAGATCCCAAAATCACATTACCTTAGCACTTGTGTCGTCCGGAATAGCTGCGACTTTGATACCAGGTGGAAGAACTGCTCATTCCGCTTTGAAATTGCCATTTGACATGCAATTCATTGACTTGTAACATTTCCAAAGCATCCAGTATGGGAAAAGTATTGCAAAAATGCAAACTTATCGTTTGGGATGAATGCACAAAGGCAATCTTTCTTTTCAATTTAATCAGATGAGCCACAGCAATGCGTGGCCCTGTACAGCTAGTATGAAATGAATATTTCCAATGATTCACCCTTTTACATCGTTAATCTTCCTGGGTTTGATCCTGGATAGTCGCCAATAGCCCGTTGTGTTGCTCCCAGTGCTATGTTAATTCAAATATCTACCGCAATTGTTTATTTAACTTTGATAGTTTTTTCAGCGGTATATTATGGGGTAAAAAAGTAACTTTTGAGAAATCAGTCATTAATGAACAGTTTTGGCTTTCGATGGGAATGCTTAGGTCTTTAAAATATTAAAAAATAAATATTTTTTAACAGTTAAAAAGGAAAGTAATACATCATTTTAAATCCTGAAAACTTCATTAAAACTAAACATCTCAAAATTTATTTTGCGTTGATTTATATTCCCCGAGTTACCTCTTAAGACTATCAGAAGAAAATAATTTTGTAAAAGTGAAAGCTACTGCGAGCAACAATTATTTTTCTATGCTTTTGAATTATAACATTTCGCCCAAAGGGGATGCATAGAGAAAATTATGATTTGTCCGAAATTTTTTATTAATTTGCTTAAAGGGCTGAAGAAAAACAACTAGAGGGAATTTCGGTATGCTAGATGCAACACTGATAATGAATTTTATTGCGTATCACTGGATGATAACAGATCGAAAATGAGCTTTTATAAGGCTTTAAAAATATGAGGAAAAAAAGTAATTCACCTTAAATACCAACAGTGTAAATCAAGATAATATATAATCAATATTTCTCTCTGCTTTGAACGTCATTAGAGAAAAGAAAGAATACGCGAAAAATATGCAATACCTTCTTTGACGGAAGAAATGACTTTTCATCCTCTTCTACATTGATCCATTTCTGAACACACATCTCTCTTCCTTCAATCTAATACTAGGTACGAATAGATAGCAGTATCTATTTCTCTCTGTACACGTGAAACATCTCTTCTTCCTATCTATTACTAAAAAATCTATTTATCTGAAAATGTTAAACAATTTGGACAAGATTATCTGATAAGTCTGAAGTTTTACAAAAATGGAGTAGCTATTTACGGTAAACTTAATTCAATTTAGTCGAAATGAATTTCATTGCGAACCACTTGACGATAACTCTCGTACAATCAGTCGAGAACCGCTAAATTTCAACGCAATAACCCTTAGTGGATTCAGAATAATTTAATTGCATATGATTTGACAAGAACTGTCGTACAACCGGTCGAGAACCGGTAAATTTCAACAATAAACCCTAAGTGGATTAAAAATAGAAGATAATTAAAAAGCAATAAACCTCATATACCGCCAGTGTAAATTAAGGTAATCAATGCTTCATTCTGCATTGAACCCTAGAACACAAGAAAAAAGCACACAAAAACATGCAATTCTATCTATGCAGACTTTTCGTCCTTTGCCACACGGATCCATTCTTCAGCATCAGACATCTCTCTTCTTCCAATCCATTACTATTGATGAGTACATTGCAGATTGCAGTATCTATTACTCTCTCTCTGTAAAGGAGACATCTCTTCTTCCTATCTATTTCTAAAACACTATTTATCTGAAAATAAACAATGGAGACAAGAAGAAAATTTGATTAGTCTGCAGTTTTACAAAATCGAGTTGAGATAATTACGGTAGACTAAATTTAAATTAGTCGAAATGAATTTCATTGCGCACCATTTGACAAGAACTCTCGTGCAACCGGTCGAAAACTCAATAAACCTTTATTGGATTCGTAAAAGTAGAAGGTAATTAAAAAGCAATAAACCTCAAATACCGCCACTGTAAATCAAGATAATAATCAATGCTTCTCTCTGCATTGAACCTTAAAAGAGACGACAAGAAATTACACATGAAAAACACGCAATCCCTTTGCCGAAGGAAATGACTTTTTGTTTCGTCCCTGCCTCATTGATCTATTCCTCAACACAGACATCTCTTCCTGCAATCTATTAATGTGTTAGAATACATAGCGGTATCCAGTACTGCATAGGAAACATCTTCCTATCTATTACTTGAAAATTGTTTATTTTAAAATGTTAAACAATTGGGACAAGAAGATTATTTGGTTAGTCCGAAGTTTTGCAAAATTGAGTAGAAATAGTTAGACTAACTATACAGCAGACTAAATTGAATTTAGTCTAAATGAATTTCATTGCGTAGCATTTGAGAACTCTCGTAACCGATAAATTTCAATAATAAACCATTAGGAACTTGAAAAATAGAAGACAATTAAAAAGCAATAAACCTCAAAAAATGCCCCTGTAAATCAAGATAATAATCAATGCCTCTTTCTGCTTTGAACCCTAGAAGAGACGACAAGAAAGTACACATAAAAACACGCAATACCATCTTTGACGAAAGCAATGACTTTTAATCCTTTGCCACACTGATGAGACATATCTCTTCCTCCAATTTATTACTATGCATGAGTACATGGCAGTATCTATTACTGTACAGGAGACATCTTCCTATCTATTACTTGAAATTATTTACCTGGAGATGTTAAACAATTGAGACAAGAAGATTATTTGATTAATCTGAAATTTTACAAAATCGAGTAGGGATAATTACGGTACACTAAATTCAATTGAGTCTAAGTGAATTTCATTGTATACCCCTTAGCGAGAACTCTCATACAACCGGTCAAGAACTAAACAGTGGATTCGTAAAAATAACAGATAATTAAGAGGCAATAAACCTCAATTACCGCAACTGTAAATCAAGATAACATAATCAATACCTCTCTGTTTTGAACTCTAAAAGAGACAGGAAAGACGCAAAAGACACGCAATTCCATCTGTAAGGAAGAAATTACTTTTCGTCCCCTGCCACACTGATCCATTCTTCAGCATCAGACACCTCTTCCTCCACTTCTACGTGCACCCTCTCTATTTCAGGTTCACTGTGACACAGCAATCACGACCAGATAGACCAAAGCTTTAGTGCAGGTACAACGGTGCTTCGAAGCCTACTCTGGCCGCGAGGCATCTGGACTGATGGAAGATTTTTTTTCTTCCAATCCTTTGTGTTTGGCACACCTCTTCCGCGTATTGAGTAATGGAGTTTTGGGAAACAGGAAATGTGCTTTTTAGATCCTAAAAAGTGGTGTGTAGAAAACAGAGGGACTATAGCAAGGTTGGTAGCTATTTTAACTAGCGTTTTCTTTACTATTACACTAGTTTTACTACCAGATTCCTCCCAACAGCTTTGGCTGCATGAGACAAACCAATTCGAACCCGTGATCTCGTTTCCGTGGGTCGTCGAAGGGTTTTTTAGCTTTCTCTACTTTCCGTGCTTGGATCTTTCTATTCGGGATTTATCCCTGACAGTTGCTAATAGCCCGTTGTGTCGCTCTAGTGGGACGCTAATTAACTACCTACCACTATCGGTGCTTGTTTTTGACGTAGCCGTCTGCCGTTTCGTTGCAGTATTAGGTCCCTCGGCAAAAATCGTGTGTCGCAAACAAGTGTATACTAGACTCTTCTTTATTTTAAAAACTACAAGGTTATATCAAAAAGTAAGGTGAATTTGTCTCTAAAACTCAGAGTTTTTGAGAAGCTAATTAATTTTTTTATATGCTGCAAGTGTGACGGCTTGTAGAAACTTCTACGTCAACCCGTCTGGTGCTTAGAGCAAATCAAAGATGGCGCATCGACTTGAGCATTACTCCAAGGAGGAGGTGTCATTCGTTTTTTATGGGCCAAGGGAGAAAAACATGTGATATTCATCGAGAATTGTTGGAAGTCTATGGAGAGAGTGTTATGTCGCAGAAACAAGTGTACGTGTGGTGTAACGACACGAATGTGGCTGTCGTTGATGCCATGGCTCGTGAAGATAGAAGAGTGAGGTTGCATGATATTGCAAATGCATTGAATAGCTCATATGGTTCAGTGAGCAGTATCGAAGTGAGAAATTCTTGACCATCCTCCGTATAGCCCTGATTTAGCCCCTTCGCATTACCATTTGTTTGGCCCCCTGAAGAAACACCTCCGTGGGCAGCATTTCCATACACTGGAAAGAGGCACAACACTTACCTGGTTAGGGAACCTGGAGCAAGATTTCTTTGAAAAGGGCATGGATGATTGGGTGCCACGTTGGAATAAATGCTTAGACCACTATGGTTCCTTTGTCGAATGATAGTGTGATACGATTTATCAAACATAATAAATTTTCATATATTTATGTGTCTGCACGTTTTTCTGTCAATCAAACATTCACCTTACTTTTTGATACTGCTTTGTATAAAGGTTAGCAAAAGTATAATAACTGAGTGGTTGGTTTTTTGGGCTTATGGTGTAAGGGCCATATTTGGCCGTGCTGCTCCAAACACAAGGCATACAATAGCAAGTATTAGACAGACACACAATGAAAGTTTTGCTGATAAAGAGAGAGATACACCCAGGGAGGAATGCACCTTACAGAAATCGAACCCGCGCCCCCTACAACTCGAAGGTCGCTAGTGCAGTGAATCATGACGGCCCGTAACTGAGCTGAGAGAAGACGATCTAAAGTAGGTAGGTATTTCAATTAATCTCGCACTGGAGAAACACAATGGGCTATTGGCGAAAGTCCGGAATCAAACCCGAAGGGAGAGATCCGAGGACAATACCACGCAATTTTGAATCAAGGTCAGATGACGAGACAACACCTGAGCTGGCACCCCACTCTTCAAACTTTCACACCACTCCAACATGAGGCCATTTGAGGCCACGGTATATTTAATGTTCACCAGCCTGCTTTGTACACGACGGTCTTTCACTGGACTGTAGCAAGGAGTATCTTTTAGAAACATTTGTGATGTAAGATTGTATTGCAAGAACTGAGTAATGCCCATTCTCATGTGACCTATCAAATCAACATCATTCTGTTTTCCAACATTTTTGACATGCTGCATGTCTTCGGCCCATATTTATGTCACATCTGCTTTATTCTTCTTGATCTGAAATTAGACCTCTAGTTCTCTTTATAATTAACACTATGACACACATTTCCTGTTCCAAAAAATTCCTACTAAAGGTGTTTTGCTCTCTTCATCAGACATAACTCATTTAAACTAAAAAATTAGGAAGGCATCCAGATATTAACTAGAATATTAGGCCTATCCATAATATTAGGAAGGTAAATAGTTGAATTAACGTCCACTGGAGCAACACGACGCGCTATTGGCGGCAGTCCGGGATCAATCCCGAAAAATAACAACTTGATGTAATCTTAGGACTGTGATACACTTTTCAACTAGAGCCTCTTGGATATTTAGATATGTATGTAAGAAACCTTTTCAAATAATTTGGTAGTATGTCACATACTTCAATTAGATCAGCGTTAACAAAGATCCGTGGAGAATACCTCATAATTTTGAACCACTGTCAGCACATGAGCTGGCACCTTACTCTCCAAACTTCCACACCATGAGGACATTTGAGGCCATAACAGACTTAACGTGCATCAATCCCAAAGTACAGGAAGGTCCTTTTTTGGATCGAGTTTCGAACTCGCAACCTTCCGGTTGCTAATCCGCTACTCTTCCAACCGGCCTGCCGTGGCCAACTTAATATATAAATTACATCATATCTATACATGATATTATATTATACTGTATATACATTGAACTGCCAGAAAAGTGGTACACCAGGCGTATTCAAGTATTAAGTAGATTGATTCCGCTAGCATCGGCAGTGGTTTGCGCTTCATTTGACCAATTTTGCTGACGGCGAGATATCTTGTCGACTTTTTGATGATAACAAGATCGAAATCCGGTCAGTTTTCTTCTAATGATGAGATATCTCGCCCATCAACAACAGGTAGGGAGGGTCAATAGTGTTTTTCAGAATGTCCCCTTATCTTTTACGACTGAGGTCACAGGCACTATAAACCGTCCTGGTGTTTTTAAGACTGCGGACATGCACGCAAGAATACACTGACGGTACATGAAAACCAAGTAGGTAAGTAGCTGAATTTAACGTCGCACTGGAGCAGCACATAGGGCTATCGGGGACTGTCCGGAATCAATCCCAAAGGGAAAGATCCGAGGAGAACACCTCGTAGTTTCGAACCACGACCCCAGATGACTAGGTCACACCTGAGCTGGCACCCCACTCTCCAAATTTCCTCACCACACCATCGTGAGGACATTGAACGTCATAATATTAATAACATAGACCACGACATATTAAACGTGCACCGGCCCCCACGTACACGACGGTCTATGGTTGGAAGAGTTTCAAACTCGCAGCCCTCCTGTTGGTAATCCACTACTCTTACAATCGGGCTATTGGAGACGGTCCAGGACGACACGAGAACTAAAAGTGTGTGTGTAGCTTCCTATTTAACAACCAAAGCAAAAAGGCTTATATATTAACACAGTTTTATACAAAGTATCTATCCAAAACACTCCCCATCAATCCTTAATGAAACGTAACAGCGGTAATCCGGGTTCACTATTAGGTATTTCTTTTCATTACTCATTGACCAGACTATCGCATTATTATTGCTTTTACGTTCAACACAAAATTACACCTTCCCAAAAGGAACAGAGAAGAAAAAGAAACGGAAATTTTCCCCACGTCTTTTACAATCTCGATTCAAAGGTGTGAACTTGACGGTAGAGCGAGCAGATGAAAAGTTGCTGATGAAATGACTGACTTTTTTCAGTCTGCCTTTTATGACTTGTAACACTTTGTAGTGGAAAGAGCAGGCAACTAGGCCTTAAACCCAGACGACGTCTAGAGAATATTCTTTTGATGTGTTGATACCGCAATTTTGAATAGTACTTTAAAAATAATCAGAAAATATTTTTTTACATTTCGAAATGATAGGTAGGTAGTTGAATTAACGTATCGCTGGAGCAACACAACTGGATCAATCCCGAAAGGAAGGATCCGAAGAAAAAAGCACTTCAAAACTTTTAACCTCCGTCAGATGACGAGCTCAACACCTAAGCTGGTTCCCCACTCCCCAAACTGCCACACCTCGCCAACATGACGACACGACAGATTTAACACGCACCAACCACCACCTATACGACGATCATTGGCTGGATCGAGTTTCGAACTCGCAATCCTCACGTTGCTAATCAGCTACCCTTCCAATCAAGCTTCAGTGGCCCCGATTCTTAACACGGAACGTTAACTTCTTTGTTCTGGTCTTTCGCCAATTTTATCTTCAATTTTTTTAAACGTCCTCACCTAGTGTAGGTGACGAAGCTAAATGTAGGTGACAGAGAAGTGTTTTGACGAAGCAAAGTGTTTCCTGTGCGTATTCCGAACGTGACGTCACTTTTCCTGCTTTTCGAATACGATTTCTGCATGCCACCAACAAAAATTCCAAAGAATGAATTCCGAACTGTTATATGATAGTTGATTCGGCAACGTCAATTAGATTATTAACGTGAAGCGTCGCCGCACTTCAAAGTTTCCATTTTGCAATTAAACTGCGGATACCAAAGTTTTGAGTCCTTTTGGTACAGTCGATTCTGCACTTTGAGTATGGATAGTTTGGAGCATCTACTGTTAAATAAGCTGAGTAGATAAATCATAGACGTGAAATAAAAGTAGACTGAGCATTGCTATTGAGAGGAGCTTCAAAAAGTGGGATCAATATGTCGACTAGTAGTCACGTGACTGTTCTGTGAAAAATTGATTTGTTTGGCCGATTTTGTACCTTACATCCTTGTTCGGCAATGTAACATCGTATGACGGGATAGGTGAGCGAATATGCGTTTCTATAGAGTTGCGACAAAAGTGGTGAAATCTCAAAAGTCTACTACTATCAGATTATCTATCAATGGACCAATCAATACATGGGAGTCATCTCCCGTCCCGTGGACCAATCAGATGAATGTTAGGTTCCACTCAGAAGACGAAAGCAGTCTACGGGTCACGTTACTACTAGTTTTGGTCACATGATCCTGGGTACATAAAATGTAAAAAATCATTACTCACTCTACTTTTATCCTTCCTCTATGAGAATAAACAGATGATAATATTTGTTCAATTGAAGATACAAATAAAAACCTTCAACACAATGACTAAAAATGGTTAAAAATAAAAGATCCTCAATCGCCATTTCGGAAGAGCAAAACGTCCACCATCATCCGGTAGGTAGGTATTTTAATTAACGTCACACTGGAGCAACGGGCTATTGGTGACAGTCCGGGATCAATCCCAAAGGGTAAGATCCGAGGACAACACCACGTAATTTTGAACCACGGTCAGATGACGAGGCAACGCCTGAGCTGGTACCCTACTCTCCAAACTTCCACACCACGCCAACGCTAGGACATTTGAGGCCACCACGACGGATTTAACCTTCGTATACGACGGTGTTTGACGGTATTCAAACGGTTGCTAATCCTTTACTCTTCCAACCGGGCCATCGCGGCTCAAGTATTTGGGATCGTCATCTGACCATGGTTCAAAATTACGTGGTGTCCTCGATCTTCCCCTTCGGAGTTAGCCCGTTGTGTTGCTCCAGTGCGACGTTAAATAACTACCTACCTCATATTTAAAAGTGTTAAAATCAATACAAGTTATTAAAAATCTCCTGTGGATCTATGGACAGCGGTAGCCCGGTTGGAAGAGTAACGGTTTAGAAAGGTATTTTTCAGTGATGAAAAGGATTAAAAATTATCTACTCTCATCCTTGTCTAATGATCGTCTCGACTGGTTAGCAATGTTGACAATTGAGTCAGAGTGAACTAAAAGAATTGATTATTACGACCTGATAGATTCTTTGGGTCATGTGCAGTCCCGAAGAAATAATTTCTAATGGCTAAAATATAAATAGTCAAGGAGTAAGAAGTCCGATAATTTAATGAGATTATTTGTAACTTTTTGTATGAATAGAGTAATGTAATGTAAATATGTTGTAAAACTATAATTATTAAATATTTGTTCAATCAAACTATAAGTTTGAACTTATTTAATCAGACCTAAGACTAATTATTTTCTTAGGTAATTTTTGAATCCCAGTTCTACGACGTTCCGTCAACTACCTTTTATTTTTAAAACATGATTTTCTTAGTATAAGAATTTCAGCTAGCTTGTTAACAGGGTGTCGTAGAACTGTGAATCAAATTTTCTTTTACTTGTCTAATGTAGACGAAAAGAATGAGCCGTCATTTATTAATGTGAGATGTACTATTCAATGTACAGCATTTTGTATTGCGCTGATTTTGATGCCGCATTTCTAAGAATATTCCGGAGGCAAGGCCGACGACCGTGGGTTTGCCGGCTTTGCTAACAATGTTTACAGATTTGTTAACAACGATGTTTGTTAATAACAGGATGGCGCCAGCCTGACTACCTGAGGCAGTAAGTTTCCAACTTTGGTACAAATATGTATAAGTTTTAATTGTGTGGTATAGGTGATTTATAGGAGTAAGGGCGGCAGGGAAACCGATAGCCCACAGGCGACAAAACCCTAAATCCGCCTCTGTATGGCAGGTGAATGCAACCCATCTTTATTAGGTTTATTCCAGTCTTATGTCAACCTTGGCATGCGAAAAGTTTAAATTTTTATTTAGTAAGTATTTGTTTTTTTGAAAATTCGTGTGGGAAGATTTAAAAATTTATTACTTTAACAAGTTCTTAGTAATTGTTAGAGATTTAGATTGGGGGGGGGGGTTAAAACAGTTTAAAAAATAAAAAGATATTTTAAAGGCGATTTTCCAACTATTTCTGGGGGCCGCGGTGGCCCGGTTGGAAGAGTAACGAACTAGCAACCGAAGGGTTGCGAGTTCGAATCCAGCCAAACACCGTCGTGTACAAAGCGGGCTGGTGCACGTTAAATCTGTCGTGGTCTCAAATGTCCTCACGTTGGCGTGGTGTGGAAGTTTGGAGAGTGGGGTGCCAGCTCAGGTGTTGCCTCGTCATCTGACCGTGGTTCAAAATTACGTGGTGTTGTCCTCGGATCTTTCCCTTTGGGATTGGTCCCGGACCGTCACCAATAGCCCATTGTGTTGCTCCAGTGTGACGTTAATTGAAATACCCCCCCCAACTATTTCTGCTAATTATTTTTCGATAAAAAAACGTTTTTTTCTTTAAGTTTTGTATTTTTTCTCGTTAATTATTTTCCACAAAACTGCACTAACATGCTCAGTCTTTCATTTTAACCCTTTCGCCCCGACTTTTGCATGATTAAAATTTAACTCTGAAAAGTAGTTTAATTTAATAGTTTTTGCTCTTTTTGACGGACGACCGTACTTTCGCGTTCTTTTTGTGTTTGCTTTCTTCCTCCTTCCAACATTTATTAGTTGCTCAGCTGAGGGGACCATGAATGATACTAGTGGTTCTGTTTTATGTTCCACGTCACACTTCGTAATCCATGCATTCACAACAGAAATCATAACTAAAAATCTTTTTCCACCACTTGTCTGATTTTCTGCCATGACCCTAAAAAATAGTAGCCATTTCATCACAGCGGTCAACTCCATTCATGTACATATAGTAGTGGGAAATGGCTTCCGGGCAACTAACGTCTAATTTTGTACCATCTTTTTGTTTCCTGTCACTCATTCATCAGAATGAATGGGCGTGCTCAAAACCATAAGTCCGCCATTTGCAATCTGAAAGTATTGCCAGGTTTCTTGAGTCATATTTTTATTCCCTAATTCCTTAAGAACACTGAAAACGTAAAACCCCATTCAAAAGTGGGATTTATTTACCCAATCTAATCCCTGGGACGTATATGCCCATTAGGCCCGAAAGGGTTAAGGTATACGGCAGATGTGGTCACGTGACGGAACTTCCCATCATATGAGGCAAGGAAAAGTAACAGATGAGGGGTGTGTACTTAAGGATGAAAAACATAAAATTTTGGGCGGAGCTACATTAAAAGTTAGGAATTGAGAATTTAGAGTAAAAATTTAATGATTAAGTACGGCTCTTAGCTGTTCGCGATCGATTAAAGTCACATCTGGGGGATTTGCTGTATCGCGGTATTATCAATTGCTTCCATATCGCAGAAGAATTTTAGGGCTATATTAGTGAAGAATTTACTGAGTTCAGTCACACTAGGGTCTACGAATTTCCTGCAGAACCATGAGGCATTTAAGACTATTCTGAGTGTGGGAGGATGAAAGTATTTTTTCAATGGAATTGATGGATTGAATTCTTCTTGAGACACAACACTAAGGCGGTTGAAAGTTTACACGTTTTCCAAGTGAGTTCCTTTGAGTGACGTAGGCGTGCTTTCTAAAACAAGTCACAGAAATGCAGCAAAACTACAGCGTGGAAACCAAACACATAAAACCATTAGATTTGGTTGGCCACTCACATCCGACAATCTCATGCTGCACTTGAAAGGCTATACAGGGACATACGCCTTAAACTTTCGTTTCTTCGCATTTCTATTCTTGTGTGACACGGTGTTTTTTCTGCAATAGTTTTAAAAATGCGATTGAAGTGAATTTTTTTAAAAGTAGGTTCATTTCCCTTTACTAGCGAGGCCGTCGTGGCTCAATGGGTATGCCCACTGAGCTAGCAACCTTCGAGTTGTAGGCGGCGCAGGTTCGATTCCTGTCAGGTGCATTCCTCTCTGGATGTACTTTCTCTTCTGTGTCAGTAAAAACTTTCATTGTGCGTCTGTCTATTACTTGATATTGAATGTCTTTGTGTCTGGCGCAGCATGGCCAAAAAATATGGCCCTCGCGCCATAAATCCCAACTAACCATCCCTTTACTAAAACTTCGGCATTCAATTATACCTCCAAGTAGTTTCGCCGTCCATCAAGATCTGGTCAAGTTTGTCAATGACGAAATATCTCTTCCATCAAGATCTTGCCAAGATAGATCTTGAAGACTAAACTATCCTATTATTCCAAGAGGGAATGAAGATCCAAGTAGAAAAAGATTTTGTATCAGGTTTGCCACTACAAGGCAGTTTTTGAAAGGAAGATAAACCATCAGAAGGGTTAACACTTACGCATTAATTGCGATAGATGCAAGACACGAGCTCTTGTGTATAAACAGATTAACACCTTTCCATATCAACAAAGGGCAGCGGTAGCCCAGTTGGAAGAGCATGGGATTAGCAACCGGAGGGTTGCGATTTCGAAACTCGGTCCAGCCAAAGGACATCGCGTACAAGGGGACTGGTTCACGTTAAATCTGTCGTGGCCTCAAATGTCCTCACGTTGGCGTGGTGTGGAAGTTTGGAGAGTGGAGTGCTAGCTCAATTGTGTGACCTCGTCATCTGACCGTGGTTCAAAATTACGTTGTGTTGTCCCTTTGGATTTGATCCCGGACCGTCGCCCAATAGTCCGTTGTGTTGTGTGTGCTCCAGTGCTTCGTTAATTAAAATACCTACCTACCATCAATAGGATTGTTTCCGAACGCTAATTTTTCAATCACTCTAAAAGTTCCCTTTCTAGATGCCAGAATTTTTTAAATATAATTAGCCAACAATTGGTGTAAGACACACACTCCAGCAATTCAGTACACTCATTTTACTTCCTTTAGGAAGAGATTGGTAACAGAGAGTGATTGCATGCTAATATAGCTCTGCAATCCCAATATTTCAATATTTATTTCTTGCGCATATTATTCTGAAGCGTGGATGAAAGACACGTTTCTCCTAATAGAGTATAATATCGAGGACCTTAGGTCGCACGAATAAATCTTTTGTATCCTAATAGGTTAAGTAATCGATAAGAATGTATAAACCTTGTGTAATCTTATATGTTAACGAACTTGTTGGGAGTTCAGGTCGTTCAAAGGGATCGCAACAGATCATTGCATGAGTAACGCATGAGACTTTTATTTACCTATGACATTTTGTCTCATTTTGAGACAGTACTTTAAATTTTATATTTGGTTTCTCGTTAGTGGAGCTTGTCTTCCAAATAACATTCACAATGGAATTCCTTTCTGCTAATGATATGATTCAAGGTGCCCTTTCCAAACAACCATTTGATTTAGTTCCCTGTGGGAGAGATTGATAACTGTAAATGATTGCAGGCAAAAAAACTCTGCAATCCAATATTTCACATTGATATCTTTTTGCACAACTGCATAAGGCGAACATGAACTGTCATAACAGTGGAGTGAAGTTGTACACTGTCTCAGATTATCGGTTTGGTTGGGATTTTGTGGCTCAATGTCTATTTTTGGCTCTGCAGCCCCAGACACAAGACATATAGTAGCAAGTGATGGACATACACATACAATACAAGGCTAGTTTTATTGAATCAATTAGATTTACCTCCAAACGTCGCCAAACCGGCGATAAGTTACATTTTAAGGTAACTCCAATATGTATCGGAATAGCCCGTTGTGCAATTCCAATGCGACGTTAATTAAAATATCATCCCATACCATATCCATATGTATCGGGCCGCGTTAGTCTGGTTTCTACAACGGCAGATTAGCAACCGGAGGATTGTGAGTTCAAAACTCGTTCCAACCGAAGACTGTCGAGGGAGAAGCTAGTGCCAGTTAAATCCGTCGAGGCCTCAAATATCACGTGGTGTGGAAGTTTGGAGAGTGAGTTCATGTGTTTACCTCGTCATCTCACCGTGTTTCAAAACGACGAGGTGTTATCCTCGGATTTTTCCCTTCGGGATAGATCCCGGACCGTCGTTGTGTTGCTCCAGTACGAAGCTGATTCAACTACCACCAATATGAGTCGTGCGTAAGAAGCAAAATCTTCACAAACCGTCCTTTTTTTCGTTGACACTGGAAATCACTCTAATACTCAACAATCTGACTTTTCAAGGAAGGCCTCAGTTAACTAGTTTCGTTTTCTGACTGAGCATGACTGTGTGTACACTTGTATTATTGTAATATTGTTGACTCTCCTGATTGTATTTTTGAGGCCGCCGTAGCCCAGTTGAAAGAGTATCAGAATAGCAACCTGGGGTCCAACCAAACACCGTCTTGTACAAGGGGGCAGGTACTCATTAAATCTGTCGTGGCCTCAAATGTCCTCACGTTGGCGTGGGCTGGAAGTTTGGAGAGTGGGGTGCCAGTTCAGATGCTGACCTCGTCATTTGACCGTGATTCAAAATGGCGAGGTGTTTTCCTCGGATTGGGGATTGCTCCAGGACCGTCGCCAATAGCCCGTTGTGTTAAATACCTACCTAGTAGACGTCCAATGACGGCTCAACACTTAGCACGTACACTGCACTTAAGAATTTTATTAACAGGTTAGGTATTTAATTAACGTTGCTCTGGAGAAACACAACGTGTTTTTGGCGACGGTAGTTACAGAGTACAGAAGGTATTGGGATGTCAGGTGACGAATGACGTAAAGTCAAGTGCTTGGTATTTGTTTGACACACATCGGATGGGTGACAGTTAATTTCGAAACTATTTGGTACAACTATTTCGGGTTAGAAGATTGCAAACATTAATATATGCAGGTTAATACAGCTTGGCATTCCCGATATTTCACTATTGATTTCATCCGAACGTTAAACGTGAACCCTGACAAACGTGCACTTAGCATGCGCGGGAATTTTTATTTTCAGACAAATTAACGATGGGTGAAATCTTAATTTCACAACAAAGAACGCCGACCGACATTTCGCGTTGCGAGACATAAAAAAAGCAAAAGCGCACCCAAGCATTCTTCGAGGTGAAATCGTCGCAGAGATTTTGCGATTAAAAAAATAAAAACCAAGCCATCGACGAAACATCTGCCACCGATCGCAGCGCCCCCTCCTACCCCCCTTCCGTAGCCCACCTCTTCCCGTTATGACGGCTGTTGACCCCGGAATGAGCTCGCGCGCGCAAAAACCAAAATGGCGGCGAGAGTCACGTGACTCCGGTGGATTCAAGTTCAGGGCCAGCAGCTGATCCACAGGTAGTCGGCTCGTGACTTCAGAGGAAAGAGCAGCATCTTCTTCTCGCTCTTCCCCTCCCTCGCATCTGAAGTGAAGTGACAGGAGTGTGGTTTTTTGGAAAGAGAATTTCTTCTTTTAGAATCTTGAAGTGAAGCAGCGTTTTCTTTCCTTCTCTTCTTTTTTATCCGATAGATCAACGCCGGCTTTTTTAACTGCCGCGCTTGAGTTAGTGTTGCTGGTTTTATTTATTCATTGAAAGTCGATTTCGATTGTTCGTCGTTTGCAACAATGATTGAGTTTTCCAAGAAAAGTTTCGGGATATGTGTTGGCATCGCAGTTTTTATCGTCTGCTTGCAAAACGTTGCTGCGAATGGTAAGTAATGTTTTTGGTCCTTTTATTCAATAAACCTTGTCCAGCGAACTTTTTTCAGATTGAATACTTTCTAAACTTTTCGATACGTTCCAGACTCATGCATTTTTTACGAATTTTACTATGAGACATGGTTGGTGTTTCATGATTCCAAATTTGGATTTAAACGTTTTTAAATTTGTGATATTGATTAATTTTAACAAAACTTTCGTTTCGAAAATAATTTTGCTTCTTTTTTAAATATAAATAAATAACGCAAAACAGCGGCAAAAATACGAAAATACGAATATATTTATAGTTTCATATATTAATTTAAATCAAAACTAAAAAGCTAACAAATATAATTTTGTGTGCATGAATTCTGACTCCCTATGTATTAAATATTTATAAAAGATGAATGTTTTAATTTGTAAGAGTGTGATTAAATTGTTTTTTAAAAAGAAGAATCTATGGAATAGATTACGTTTAGGACAACTAGCATTGCAATTGTTACAAAATTATTGTTTGCTGCTAGATTTCGTCGATGTTAGCATTTCCGTGAATTTTAGCAATTCCGTGTTAGTTTTTGTTACTATAATCTTAGTATTCTTATGATTCTAATGGAATTTATACATAAAGGTAGCAATTAATAACTCTTACTAGCATTAAAACTTTAATACATATATTAAAACTTACGAATGATATAACTTTTTTAAACGGAGTTTGCTATCTCTAGTTTTTAATTTAAAAAAAAGGATTACTCCATTTTGCATTAAAAACGCTAATTCTTTCGTTGGTTTAAGAATTGCGATTTCCCTTGTAGGTCAAATTTTATTCAAATATCATTTTATATAAATTCTCTATTTTAATTTAGAAATTAAAACTAATCGTATTTAGTTTTCAAATATATTGGAAAAAATGTGTTAATATTTGTTCTTATACATTTCAATATCAGAGTATCGAACTAAAAATAGAGAAACTTTTAAAATTACGTAATATATAATTTTAAGATTTAATATTAGATTGTAATTGTGCTAATTATTATATTTTACTATTCTCTGTTGATAAAAATTGAAATTAATTACAAAATCCAAGTCTCGATGCATTTACGCAAAACATGTGACCCTTTTTTTAACCTTTTTGAAATTTTGAAATTAATGTTTCTGTCGTGTTTTGTTTATGTACACATCAATTAAAACTTTTTTAATGTTAAATTATAAATATTATCACTTAGTTCCTTAAAAGGAAAGTTTCGAATGATCGTACTATTTCTATGATGTAATGAAGAATTGAATATTATATATTTTGGAACAGAATTGGAAAACATCGATTCCGAAAAGACTGATACGTTTATGTGTTTCAAAATACTTTCATGTGTCTTAATTCATCGAATATACAAACACCAAAACTGATTCTTAGAATATTCTTTCAAATTAAGAGCACACCACTGTCGATGCTAGTGGAATCAAATAACACCTCTTGTGTAATTGCTTAGAATAAAGTAAGAAATCAGAGAATCTCCATATCAAAAATGGATCCAGCCACTCCAACTGTGTTTAACTATTTCAGCATCACACGATTTCCGCGTAGTGTAGTATTGCTTTATCCGACAATACATACTAACTAAACTACATCTATTGGTTGAAAGAAACCTAGGTAAGATTCTATTGGTCAAGAAAGTCAAAACTGGATGGAAGTCATGCAGGAAGACTGCAGATGGCGGATGTATGCTTGTGAACCCCACCATGGGTTAAAACTCTCTTAACCCTCCACGTGGTTTCGATATCTCGTCTACCAAGATCGGTCAAATTTCACAAAAACAGGGTATTTCGTCACTTGGAGGGTTAAAAAAATTGTATCAAGACCAGATAACTTTCTGTAATGCTAAGTGAGAGACTCGTAGCGCAACACTACTTTCCATTGTAGTCTACTCTTGAGTTTAGAAAACCCATGAACTTGCTAAAATTATTGCCCTCAGGGCCACATCTCTTTTATGTGTGTACGAGCTTCATGTACCCGAGGTTCCTGAGTGATCTTTTCTTTTCACAGGAGGTTTACTGTCTTTATAATAAACACGGAGTTCGCTTTCCTGTGATACCCAAGCTATCTTTTCCTTGATTTCCCCATCCAACCACTCTGTTCCCAATCCGCCCTTTCACGACACTTTTCACTTGGCGCTGTCTCTTGTTTGGCGCAGCTTGACCAAATAGGGTCCTTGCGCCATAAAACTCCAAAACAACCAAACTGAACATCGTTCGAAGTTACCGTGAATAAATTTGCATTTTCCTGAGCATGAGTGAAAATGATGTGCTTGCTTCTAAGTGCTTTGATGCAACACAATTTATTTCTTGTTCACTAACTGATTCGAGCTTAAACTCCCGAGACTTCTTTTAGTATGGAGATATTTTAAATGTAGGGATTTAAGTAAAGGATGTTTTACTGGGGGGGGGGGGGAAGCTGACTGCTATTCTGTTATCATTCTACAAATCATGTATACAAATTCATGTATTCAAAGAAACACAAATTCTTTGTTACTGATATCAGAAAATATATTTTGCTTAAGATTAACAGAGGAAATTAATGCATGGTAATATTATAATATTTCTGTAAATTTCCCCTTTAGGATGAAATTATTATTATGATTCATTGCTATTAAGAGGCAAAACCTATAGCCAAATTTGTAGCCAAACATTAAAAGCTTCAAAAATTACTAATTAAGAAGATATAAAGGGTCGGTAGTCAATTCTAAAAGGTTTGAAAATTACTAATAAAGATGAAGACAAGATTGTCGGAAGTCAAACTCAAAAAGCTTAAAAAAATGACCTATGAAGAGGAAAATATAATGATAAGAATGGTCGGTAGTCAAATTCTAAAACTCTGGGATTTTTCCCGAAGGGAGAGATCCGAGGCAACGCCTCGTAATTTTAAACCATGGTTTGATGACGAGGCTACTCTTCCAACCGAGCTACCATGGCCCCGTGTTTACTTTGCAAGCAGATGTGAAAGTAAATTTGAACCCAAAAGTTTATTACTTTCAAACTTATAACGATTCATTTAGAAAAGCACTCTACCATATTGGTAAAAGGAATAGAGTCGATAAGAGATTCATTTGAAATGTTTTCAATGAAACGTCAAACTCTAAGGCGTCTACTTGAATGGGACAAAAGGTTACACGCGTCGTTTGAACTTTATCGAATAGAGCATTGCTTGGTAAAGTTTTCTTATTCAACCAAAATAATAAAACTTCATAATTTTACTTTCCCACACGAATGCAAAATATCCACCACACAGAGAGTAACTTATTTCTATATCTTTATTGTACCTTTTCCTTATTTCGGGAACAGTCAGTGCAATACAGTGCATACAGTGTTTTATTTAATAGTATTATAAAACAACTGTATGCAATCAGTGCATACAGTTGTTTTATAATACTATTAAGTATTATAAAACAACTAGCGTGCCCGTGCGAGAATTCTCGCATGAACAATTCCTCCCTAACCCTCATCCGTTGTAAGGGCGAAAGATGTAAGCGAATTTTTTTATATCCAAAATATCAAAAAAGTTCATTCAATCACTCTCTCCTTGAGATCACTGTTAGCGTTGTTCCAACCATTTGTGTGAAGCACGTAATTCTTCCGCCAAAAGGCTTAATTAAGGTTATCTTAACTCTAGAATTCACAAAAATTGTTAAGTTGTATATTTTCAATTTTTTCAAAATCTTAACCTCGCGTGGAACATGCTTCGTTTAATTATCCATATATCATCAAATCAAATATTCATAAATTATTGATATTATGGAAAGAAATCAGAAACTACTTCAGTACATAAATAACTCGTCGCGTGTAGGAGGCGTAAAAGGGATCTATACTATAGAAATAATACAGATGAAAAAAATAGTTTTCCGAGTAATACTGGTAAAACAATTTTATTGGAAAAGTTGTTTTTCCATCAATTCTGGTAAAACAAACTGAGTTGCGTACCGCAATCGTTTTATACTCAATGTTATTCTTATGGGGATTTGGGGATTTCGAATTGTTTTTAGCCCCCCCCCCCTGCACACCTCGGAGAAATAGAACGGATTCGTCAGTGCTCCGGGAAATTCTTTCTTTTGATACCTCACTTGTTAAGGTTCGCCGCGTGTAAGAGGGGTAAAAAGGATCTAATACTATAGAAATAATATAGATGATGATTAGCAGCCCCGCACAAGCATCTGCTCTAACTTTTCTTGACCCTCCAAGTGCTTCGACGAGATATCTCGTCTAAGATCTGATCATTTTTGATAAGGACGAGATATCTAGTCGAGAACTGCCCTATTACTTCGAGGGGAATGAAGATCGAAGTAAGAAAAACAAGTTGGTCGTGGTGTGGAAGTTTGGAGAGTGGGGTGCCAGCTCAGGTTGTGACCTCGTCATCTGACCGTTGTTCAAAATTACGTGGTGTTGTCCTCAGGTCTTTCCTTTTTCGGGGGTGGATCCCAGACAGTCACCAATAGCCCGTTATGTTGCTCCTGTGCGACGTTTATCAAAATACCTACCTACCTGCCCCAGATGCTTGCGACATTATAGATAGAGTACAAAACAGGACACACCTGTAAAAAAATCTTTAAGAAATCTCTTGTTTTATATGATGGGTCTGCAAATGAACCATCATTTTAAACGGAAAAAGCTTTTATTATTACAAGGTCGCGTGTAATCGGAAGTTGACTGCATTGCCGGAAGGCTAGAAACGAGCATTACAGGATTTAAAACCGATAATTACCAATTATGGAAATGAATGATAATTACAGTAATCAATATCAATGATTAATCAGAAATTAAAAAACAACAAAACTGGTTTTCTCTCTTGTGGTTATTTCATTGATATTTTAGCTTTATTTGCTTTATGTTTTTGAGATCGTATTTCACGAATCAATTTGTACGATGTCAACAGTTTCAAATGCCGTCAGTATAGGACGTAATGTCCCCAGAAAGCGAATATAAAGAGCAACTTTTGTGCCGTGAGGTCTTTGGTCAAAGGCGAAGAAATGTCGCATTCACAAAAAGCGACTTTTGTTTATTATGTATTTATGATCTGCGTGTAAAAATGAATTGCCATATTCCAGATTTAAAAACTAATTTTCATTTTGTGGTTTGTATACATATACTTACATAAAAGGTTTAGACTGCGTGTTGCCGTAAAAAATATTGTTATGGTGATACTCTGAATCCACAAAATACCTTCAGATTTTCATTGAAAGTAGTATGTAGTGCGGAGCTAGTAGATGATTTAAGTCCTATGACCACTGCTACTCAGTGTCTAAGAAAAATATTTTTTGATCCAACGCCAGACCTCAGGCTTTACATGACGGACTTAAGTTCGATTGAGTTTCGCACTCGCAACCCTCCTTAATCTGCGATTCTATCAACTGGGCTACACGGCTCCTTCAACCAATGGTTGTGGATATTGAGTCATTGAGGATATTGTGGGGTAAAAGGAATTCTACTCTACTCGGAAATCGCGCGACACTCAGAAACAAACAGAGATGAAACAGATTTCGATATAAAAAGCAGTGTTCCTCTTTCCTCTGTTTGGATCCAGAATCGGTAGCTTCCACTGCCTACACAACCGAACATGTCCCTAGTGCACAAACCTCCGTGTTTCAGCCCCGCCGCAAATATCGCGTTCATCCCTCAATGCCCGTGCATCGCATTCAGATAACCGGGATCCATTGTATACACACCGCCCATTGCATTTTTATCACTGATTATCAAACGGCGCTTCCGAAAGCGAAACTACCCGAACAACAAACAAATATAGCTTCAGTTTCCGGGATACAACGCACCGGAAGTGTTGGAATGGAAAGTTTGCGGTATCCATGGCGACGATTTCTGTGGTGGTGGTGGCGGTGGAAGAGCGTGTTGTGGAAGCACTGCGGTATTGCTTTTCACACGTGACGCTTTGCATGTTCCTGGCCAGTTTCTGTGGTTTCGAAGAAACGGGGCGTATGACCTTGCTGTGCTTCCTCTTATTTTTCGATCCAAACATCGGTAAGTGAGTGTTTTAAATAACGTCGGAGAATCACAACGGGCTATTGGCGTTGGCGGTGGTCCAGAAGCACTCTTTTCCGAAGGGGAAGATACGAGGACCCTACCACGTAATTTTGAATCACGGTCAGATGACGAGGTCAACATCTGAGCTGGGTAAAAAACCCGACCCCCGCGCAAGGCTCGAAACCTCGCGGTGAGCCGGGGGACTCGAGGGTCTTGAACATCTGAGCTGGCACCCCACTCTCCAAACTTCCACACCACGCTAACGAGAGGGCCACGACGGACTCAACGTGACCCCGGCGGTCTTTGGTTGGACCGAGTTTTGAAATCGCAACCCTCCGGTTGCTAATCCGTTACTCTTCCAACTGGGCTACCCCTTGTTCGATACAAAATGCCTCTTATACTGTACTACTCGGATATCTTGTGAAACACAGGGGTTAAAAAATTAAAACACATTTTAAATCCAAACGAGGTAGGTAGTTAGTAAACGTCTCTCTGGGTTCGGGCTATTGGTGACTGTACGGAATCATTCCCGAAGGGAAAGATCGAGGACAACATCTCGTCATTTTGAACCGAGGTCGGATGACGAGGGTAACCTGAGCTGGCACCAAAATTCTAATCCGTTATTCTTCCATCTAGGCTCCCACAGCTTGATAGAGTCTTGCAGTACTCTAGTGAGGCAAGAGGGGGTTAAAAAATTAAAACACATTTTAATTCTAAAAAGGAGTTTATGGGGGAAGTACTGTCAGATACTTCCCTCCTTGAACTCCGAAAAGAAACCTGCGACTCAAGAGCCCGAAGTTGCTTTGTGGCCTATTGACCTCCGAGGCTCATCCATCCAGGTTTTGTTTTCCGCAGACTCATCATCCGCGTGAGTCTGCTGCGGTCGGCAACGGGTTAATCCTCTAGCTGCGGTGGGAGACGAAAAATAGAGATTAATCCACACTCTTTTCGTTTCTGCCGTGCAAATCTTGCGGCACGAGTTCACGTCTTGAGGGATAAGCGCTTTCGAATCGTGTGCAAAACGTTGCATGTATATTGCCCTCCGATAGGATTAGGATTATGTTGGAACTTTCGCCAACAGTCTGTTTGCCGTTTAACCCTCCTAGTGGTTATCTCGACGAGACACCTCGTCATTAGCAAAAACTATCCTGTCGCACATTTGCACGGGAGCGCGATGTTGTACCGTATTCAGTATTATTTTAAAAAGTTTTATCACATCGTTTTAAAGTCCAACTTGTAAGTTTACTATAATTTTAAATAAAAAGCGCTTAATTCAACCCTCCTAGTGATCCCTGTCTCGAAGAGGCATCTCGTCATTAGGAGAAAACTGACCAGATCTTGATTTCGTCATCGTCAAAAATTCGGCAATAATTTGATGACGATGTCATTAGCAAAATTGGTCAGATCTTGATGGACGAGATATCTCATCGAAACCACTTGGAGCAACAAGTGATTTCTAGAGCTCGTCGCATTCTCTTTTATATATCTTATCCTCTACCAGTTAAGCTAAAACTTCAATAATGTGGATTGGTTGGTTGGGTTTTTGTAGAACCAGGCCTGAAAATGGACCTCGTCATCTGACCGTGGTTCGAAATTACGTGGTGTCGTACTCTCGGATCTTTCCCTTGCGGGATGATCCCGGACTATCGCCAATGGAATATTGTTGCTCCAGTGCGACGTTAATTAAAATACCTAGCGAAAACGGACATGGAAGGCCAAACGCAAGATAAAAGAATATAAACATTGTAAAAAATAAATAATAGTAAAAAACATCAAGATCAGAAACGAAATTACTAAGGTCGTCAGCGATGATTGAAGTGACCATCATTAATTAAAATAGAGGTCGTCGTGGCTCATTGGCTATGCCCACTGCGCTAGCAACCTTCGAGTTGTAGGCGGTGCAGGTTCCATTCCTGTCAGGAGCATTCCCCCCTGGGTGTATTTCTCTCTTCTGTGTCAGTAAAACTTTCATTGTTTGTCTGTCTATTACTTGATATTGTATGTCTTGTGTCTGGCGCAGCATGGCCAAATACGGCGATTGCGCCATTAAAACCCAACAAACCAAACCATTAATTAAAATATATCAAGTAGTTAGTTATTAAATTGCGAGCACAAAATTATGCGTCTAAGATACGTCGATCAACGACAACAAAAGGTGTATAAAACGTGAAAGACCATGAAGGGTAGAAAACATCAGGTTAAAAGCCAATTTCAGCAAAGCGGGAAATTTGAAATAAATGATCAATTGTGTTTTACTCCTTAACTTCCGCTAACAATTTTATCTAGGTACTTGTCTGGGTATGTCTAAGCGCCCTCTCCCCGATAGAATTGGTTTAAGATTTTAAAAATATATTTACTAATTAAACTATAAATATATAAAATACTCTTTTATACTATTCTTCAAATAATAGTTATTTAAATCGTCCTAGTAGTTGTTTCAATGAGGTATGTTGTCATTAACAAAAGTGACCAGATTTTTTTGGACGAGATAGAATGAAAACTGGTCAGATCTTGGATCTTGTCAGTATCATCAAATCGGCATATATACTCATCGACCTTAAAATGAAATAGACTTAGCATGTGCCCTCAGCTTCATGTTATTTCCTCCAGTTGCTCGGTTTGAAGATCTGTCACGTGGTTGTAGGTAAAAGCATGCACCTTAAATTATTGATTGGGTAAAGTGATTTTCCATCCTGATCAAAAACACTAGTATGAGCCTCAATAGCCCATCGGCTAAGTCGATTTGTAAGTCCACGTGATTTACCCTTGAGATCTTACGACAGCGACACGTGCTCCGTCTATTTCATTAGAAGGTCGATGTATATACCTTGATGACGAGATATCTCGTCATTAGGCAAAATTTTCAGATTTGGGTGGACGAGATATCTCGTCGAAACCACTTGGAGGCTTTAATATAAAATAACATTTGATGCTTGGTTGGGTTTGTCGCTCTACGATCATTTTTTTTCCTGAACGAAAGTAATATAGTTCGGGATATAAAATGGATTCCAAGCCACGTGACAGATCTTCAATCAGAGCGACCGGAAGAAATAACACGAATCGGCGCGGTACATACTCTGTCTATTTCATAAGAAGGACGACGTCTAAAAATAGATAAGACTACACTGAAGTTCAACTTTGAGAGTAGATCTCGGAGATAGGACCACTTTCGTTTGCTTGAAATCAAATTCAAGAGGAAATTCGCAATGGTGTGAGTGATGGCAAATTGGTTGATCTTATTTTTAACAACGCATGTCTTTGCAACCGGAATTTCAAATCTCGTTCGGTTTGACCAACACAAATCGCACCACATGTGCAGGGTATGGCTACCTTTTGGTTTTGTGAGTTGTAAGCGGTGCATGTTCGATTCCCCCCTGGGTGTATTTCTCTTTTTCGACAGAAAAGCTTTCCTGGTGTGGTTATCCATTTACTTTATTTGGCGCAACTTGGCCCTAGCGCCATAAAATCCAACCAACCCATCTGTTGATGGTTGGGGTAGTTGATTTAACGTTGCACTGGAGAACGGGCTTTGGGTAACGAAGGGAAAGATCCAGCACCACATAATTTTGAACCACGGTCAGATGACGAGGTCAACACCTGAGCTGTGTGGCAATTCACTCTCCAAACTTCCTCACTACGCCAACGTGAGGACAGTTGAGGCTACGATAGATTTAACGTTCCCCCTAGTATACGACGGTCTTTGTGCGGACCGAGTTTTGGACTGGCCATCCTCCGGTTGCTAATCGGCTACTCTTCCAACCGAGCCATATTCTTAAGTTACTAAAATTCAAAGATGTCTTCCTCTATTTGACACTAGTTAATATCAGAAAGGTTTTAGATGTATCAGCTTTTTCTAATTACAACGATCTGATTGGTTTATAGACGCTTCTAGTACGTCACTGTCAATAACTAATCAGAGTAAGAATAAATTATCTGTACGAAACACGAAAACAAAAACTTAATAGCTAGTAAGGTTTAACGACAGATATGGTGATAACCAAGATACTTTCTGGTAGTCCAAATACGAATTGAACACTTTTTTATGTTACTGAAGTTCAATGCGTTGTTTTTATGACACTTATGAATGTCATAATGGCTTCAGAAACATTAGGTTAGGAAGTTAAAGTCTAACTGGAGCAACACAACAGGCTATTGGCGACGGTCCGGAATCAACCCAGAAGTGAAGGGTTGGTTCAGACTTTAGATTAATCCATTTATGTGCTCCGATTGTCTTATAGTTGCTTCTATGTACTTCGGAGTCGCGGTAGCCCAGTTGGAAGAGCAACGGTTTAGCAATTCCGAGTTCGAAACTCAGTCCAGCCAGAGACCGTCGTGTACATGGGGTTCTGCACGTTAAATCTGTCGTGGCCTCAAATATCCTCACGTTGGCTTAGTGTGGAAGTTTGAAGAGTGGCGTGTCAGCCTAGGTGTTGACCTCGTCATCTCACCGTGGTTCAAAATTACGAGGCTTTGTTCTTTTATCTTTCCCTTCAAGATTGATCCCGGATCGTCACCAATAACACGTTGTGTTGCTTAAGTGCGAAGTTAATTAACTACCTACCTATACGACACTAATATAAATGAAAAAAATCTTTCAACTGAGCAAGGTTCAGTCACCATTTGATAGGTTTTAAGTTCAAGTATCGAACTGTGCGAATGCTGGCGTGTCATGTTGATGCATTCTTTTATTTCTTCGCCTTCCACTTTAAAAATCAACTCTCGTTGCTTTTTCATCAACTTTTGTTCTTGTAATTTCATCCTTATGATTATGTTCTCAAGAAGGCATTGCTCTACACTCTAGCCTCGAGATATGAAGTCGTCGACGGTGATTGAAATAATTACTTTTTATTCTCACCTCCTTTTAAATATCGTCTGATTTTCGCAGACGCGTCGTTCGGAAGGGAGGTCAACGTTCCTTCTGGAGAGACCAATAACGCACGCTTGCAGTTTCGGGAACATTAATTGATAGCTGACGATGTGCACGATGCCAACTTTTCCCACGAAACTCTATGATCCTTCGCCAGACGTCTTTTGAGAACACAAAAGAAATGAGGTTTGAGTATCGTCTTCCAGGCAAACGATAAGAAAAAATGCGGCTTTCCGAATGTGATGGCGCAACTCAACTCGAAGTGTTCCTTATCCGTCCATATTTGGAAAGGCTTTTCTTCAAAGTGCTCGGGAGTTTTCTTTATTTCAACCCTTGCTCTGGCATGCCCTGTTTAATTTCTATCAAAAATCACATTGCCGCTTTATAGATTGCACATACAATAGTATTTTAGGTAGGTGGGTAATTGAACTATCGTCTGTTTTACCCTTGCCTACCCTTCAGCTCTTGGCTTTTTTCCTCCCTCGTTGTCTTGTGATTGGCGCAGCTTGGCCCTAGTGTTGAACAATTAGAGCCATATTTCATGGAGTAGAACACTCATTCAGACTAAATAAACGTCTTACGGACATAAGTTGAGCAAGTTTACTTCTAGTATAAAAAAAAATAAAACTCCGATATTACTTGTTAACAATTTTCATTCGAATATCTCTAACTGCTGCTTTAATTGTTAACCCTCCAAGTGGGTTCAACGAGATATCTCGTCAATCAAAATCTGACCAAATAATGTCGATTAAATGGACTTACACAGAGAGAAAGTTCTACTGACACAGAAGAGGGAAATACGCCCAAAAGAAGGAATATAGGATGTATAAATTGAAAGGAAAATAACAAAATGGCAAATAGCTGTTTGTTAACTCTCCAAATGGTTTGGATGAGATATCTCCTTCATCAAGAACTGACCAACTTCACTAATGACGAGATATCTCGTCATCAAGATATTGCCCATTTTTTGATGGCGACAAGATCAATATGTGATCAGTTTTCTTCTATTTGCGAGGTATTTCGTCCAATAAGATCAGGTAAGTTTTATTAGTGGCGATATACCTCGTCGAGACAACCAGCCAGGAGAGATAAAGCAACGGTTTTCAACCGATGTTGGCCACGACACACTGGTGGACCTTAGATTGTGTAAGATTAATTTTGATTTCAACGGTCTAGTTTTGAACATTCGACAAGCGTGTTCACAAATAATTCAAGTAATACCCATTTAAATAATTTTCAGTATTATTTTTTTTGTTTCAAAGGAACAATATATTGCTTCAAAAGTACTTTTTAGAAAGCCACTTTGGAGCAAAAATGGATAGGTAATTGTTATTTTTTTTGCAAATAATCAAAATTATGCCATTTTTTGGCATATCGGCAAAATATGTTTTTTGTGTCACAAAATTTCAGCTATTAGTTTGTGTGCCATTAGATGAAAAAGATTGAAAATCGATGAGTGAATGGAAAAAAATACTTGCAAATCTGGAAAGATGAAGAATTGGGCTTTGATATCGGTTAAAAAAATTAAAATAGGAATTTGAATGAGAAATCCGTTTTAAAACGTATGTTTTAAGAACGGATACCATGAAAATATAAAACTAAAGGCTCACAAATAGATCGTCCATGCGTTTTATTAGTTGCAATCGAATTTACTAGGAAGCATCTGCGGACGAAAAAAGAAACTTTCTCATTCTTTAGAAGAATACGTGTTTAACCGAACACCTACAATATAGCGGAGTTTCCTTCTTCATTTCATTTCATTCGTTATGCTTCAGAAGACCTCGTCTACACTTCCTCTACGATATGGGGCTAATAATTAGGCTCAAAATATTCCATCGAACATTTGACGGATCACAAAGCAAGCCGATTATTATTCAGGCTTGCAATTGAAGAGGTATATCAATATACCATCAGTTGTCGCCTGTTCTTTTTACTTTTTGGAATAAAGAACAATCCTTATTTTAAGTTCAATAAAATTTTGCATTTAAAATATTCCGAATTCTTCCATTTCAAGTAGTTACTGTCTTCCGGTTTCAGTTGATTTGATAGATTCGTCGAAAATTGTGAGTCAATCTTAAAATTTCATCTGTGTTGTTTCGTAACTCTAGAATATCGTCAGGAAATATCTGGCGCTAACCTTTAGAAGTCCAACGAGTTTATTCGTTGCAGGTCAAGAAGCATTGATGCCCCTTGAATTTAAAAATATGTCCTAGGGTTTTATGGAAATCTTATGCTGTTTCTGAACCTGCTTGCGTGAATCCTCCTAGTGGTTTTGACGAAATATCTGGTCCATCAAGAGCTGACTAATTTTGCTAATGACGAGTTATATCGTCGCCAAGATATTGCCGAATTTTTTATGATGACGAGATCAAAAACTGGTCAGTTATCTTCTAATGACAAGATATCTCTTCCATTACAATCTGGTTTTGTTAATGACGACATCCTTTATTCGAGGCAACCACCAGGATATTAATAGGTTTTGTATATCAACAATAATATAGCCCTCTACGAATGCATCTTCATGGCATATAATTAGACTCCAAATGTATCACAAATTTTTATCCAAGTTTAAAGTTGAAAGCTGTGTCAATAACCATCAGATGTAGCTTTACTTTTGGTAAAAATAACAATAATTTTTATTTTGCATTTAAAATTACTCATCTGACCGTGGTTCGAAATTACTTTCCCTTTGGGATTGATCCCGGACCCTTGTCAATAGCCCGTTGTGTTGCTCTAGTGCGACGTTAATTAATTACCATTACCATTGCATTTAAAATTATGCTCTTTCTACAAAGCTACTATCTATTACTTCTGCTAAAGTGATTACTGGTTTTGGTTGATTTGACAGATCCATCGAAAATTGCTGGTCGATATGTACATCTCCGGTATACAGCTCTAGATTTCTGTTATCACGGGATACCTGCAAATTTGAATTGAATCGCATTGCAGAATACGAGCAGTGATACCATTTTGGAGACTGAACTTAGGAATGTGTTCTCGCTTGTTCGTGAAACTGCGTGTTGGTTTGGCAGACTTTTCAAAATGTTGCAATTTTATTAAAATTACAGTTGAAATTCTTTTCGACATTGTATTCTCTATGAAATGCTTTATGTAATGCCTGGCAGAAAATCCTTCTCTTGAAGCTCTTGCTCTAAACGTGTAAATGGAAATTTCACAGCCAAACCACAGTATTTTAACACTTTTTCAATAAAAACATCAAAATAAGATCTATGCAATTGATTAACGAAGTTTGTAAAAATTTATGTGATGAATTTCTCTATCTAATAGGACTTAATGTAGTCGACAATGAAGGCAAGTGGAAGTAATCGACTTAATTTATGATTACTTGATGTGATGGGTGTTATCATTTATATTTTATTGCTTCATAAAGAATTGTAATTGATCAGCATACAGATCCTATGAGGCATTTACATTTCCGGAATTCATCTTATAGCCATCTTGCTTCAGACATTAGATATTCGAATTAATTCAAAGTTAATTCATCATAAGAATTTAAAAAGTAATCCAGAAGCCTTGATCCCATTCCCGTCGCTAGTTGTAGTCGAAGCTTTATTTAACAATTACGTTTTCATTTTACATGGGATGTTCTACATGGAATATTCTAAATGGTATATTCCGGATGGATTGTTCTAGATGGATCACACAGAAATATGTACAAAACAAGTAAAACTCGGTAGAAAAACATATACAAACGAGTAACGTAGTTAAATATTAAATTAAAATTCACTTAATAGATTTACTAGCAGCTAGCATAATACTAGGTACTAGTATTCCTTTACATTCTGCTGCCGAGTATTTTGCTACATTTAGCAGAATACTTGAAGCATCTTGCACGTACACAAATAAAATATAAAAGTGGGTAAATTGCTTGAGTTATGATGCAGTAACATAAAATCAATAAAAAGGAATATGGTTTATTTTTTCTTGCGACTACATAACTAAAACGGTGCACATGGTAAACGTATAGTCTATGGTGAAATAATTACTATAACTATGAAATAATAAAGGGGCAGTACGATCGCAGCTTATACAATTTGGAGTCAAGTAAGTCGGAGATCATCGAACCATTTAATCGCTTCTTGCAAAAGAGAACCATTCCTTTAAACTCTTTCTTTCCGCTATAATGAGTGTAGCCTGCTTTCTTGGATGTGTCCAAAGCTCCCCTGAGGCTGACGCCGTTCATTTCTTGCAGGATTTCACCGTGAAATTTTTAGCCCACAACGGTAAAAAAAGCTGTTCTTTTCGGCATATGAAAACCTCCTCGAACTGCGTGTGGAGGCGTCGGTAAACGTCTCATGGTTCACCAACTCGGCGTGACAGACTCGTCTTCGTAGGACTCAGTTTGTTTCCCAACATTACCACCACAAAGGCATGCAACACTGTTCCAAACTCGCTTCCGCCCACAGAGGTGCGAAGCCCTTTCCACGCAGCCTTTTGTGCGACCTTCACTTTTCTAATCATTCTCGGTTTCTTTCATTATTCATTCAATTTCCATAACTGAAGTCCGTCCTATCTATGAAAGGATTTTCATCATCAAAGGAATGAATGCCTCCGAATAGTACAAAGAAGTCCGGTGGCTGTGGTGATGGAATTCGATCTGTGTCTTTAGGATTCACTTACTTTTAATGCAGACTGCTGACTTAATTATTACTGAATGGCTCTTCGATTATTTTTTCCTTCGCAATTAATTAGTTTGATTAATGAATGTGAATTTTAAATAATCTTTTATTGGTGTACACAAAACCGCAAACTCGTTTCCATCGTGCAAAAGTGCTGCCTTTTAATAAGTCTGGTTACAGGTATTGTAACGTCCTGTATTATATATATTTGACCCTTAGTTGTTATGGTTACTAACAATTAAAAACGTGCTGTCTGTATTCCAATGAACTTAGGACAAGGTTTTTCAACCTTTTACCATCTCATGGTACACAAATTTTGCGAATTCGAAACTCGATCCAACCGACTCATGTATGGGGGTACTGGTGAAGGTTGAATCTGTCGAGGTCTCAAATATCCTCACGTTGGCGTGGTGTGGAAGTTTGGAGAGTGCGGTGTCGGCTCATGTGTTTCCTGAGCGGGCACAGCACTCTCCAAATCGCTGGTCGTCATCTAACCATGGCTCAAAATTACGATGTGTGTTCCTCGGATCTTTCCCTTCGAGATGGATCCCGAACGGTCTCTAATAACCCGTTGTGTTACTCCAGTGAGACGTTACTAGAACTACCTCCATGTACGGCACACATAAACTAATTGCTTAAAAGTTTTTTAAAAATTGCCGATTTGTCAAAAAAATATGTGTTATTTTGGTTGATTCACAAAAAGAAAATAATAATAATTACCTACCCTTCTTGCTCCGAAGTGACTTAGAAAATACTTTTGAAACAATTTATTTATGATACTTTGTAATAGGAAATAACATTCAAAATTATTTATACGGTAAATTAAATATGCGAGTGTTTATTTTAAATTATTTGTGAACCCAAAACTTAGCCTTTGTAATGAAATAAATCGTACACAATTTAAGACGTTTCACTATCCGTGAGGCACACTAGTGCTGATCTTGTGGCACACTGATTGAAAATCGCTTACTTAGGATATAGCACCATTGATTAGGGCATTACAATATTAATTTCCACTGGTCCAGGAGACTCATACCTATTGCCCTAAGATATGCAGTTCAAGATCATATAATTTAGTTCAATTCAATGGAACTACGCTTTAGCTTATGATCATGTGAGTGGCTTACTCTTATTCAGTGGTTTAAAACACTTATTAACTTTTCACGAAAGTTCAATGAAGTTACTCAAGCATTCTTAGCTCAATGGAATAGAGCCAGATTAGATTTACAGTAGGATGGCACTTGTTAATTGTTGAATTAATCCAGAGTAAATGGAGCTAACTAATCGCGAAGATAAACCACCTCCTAGTGGTTTATCTTCGCGTCGAAAACTACCTTGTAGTTTCCAGCTTTTGGAGGAAAAACCTGTTCAAACTGTCACCCGTTCTGGGCAAGGGGTCAATTTGTTTCTCCTACTTCAATCTTCATTACCCCTGTATTTATCTCCACGTGCGTTCTTCACATCATAAATACAGTGTAATGAACTCTTCTTTTCGCAATTTCTATTGGGAATTTGTCTGTAGGACAAATTCCCAATAGAAATTGTGAAACTTGATAGCATGGTGTCACTGAAACACCATGCCATCAAGAAAACAGTATACGGTTATAACCATATATAAACTGCTCAAATTTTAATCTTCCACATTTCATTCATTTTAACTTATACGCCTTAGTTTTGGAAGACATTGTTGGGAAGACTCTCCATCCAAAAATTTGCATCTTATTGCATAACATTAGTTTTATCCTTCACGTTTTATTTTATATTTTATTAGTTTCATTCATCGTCTGATTTCATCCATCGTTGATTTGAATTCAGAAACCTTTAAACGTCACTTTTAGATCCAAGTAATAAAGATTCCGACAGCATTGTCATTAGATATCCTGTAAAAAAATAAAATTGTCTTTATTTCATTATATTTGCACAATTTATTTTTATTAAATAAAAAATTTTATTAGTTATTTTTATTACTCGTTATGTGTGTGATGATGACAAGACAATGATTACAAGATACAGTAAATAATAGCAGTATCAGTACAGTAAATAATACCCAACCAACTATTCGGAATTTATTCATTTTTAGATCCTATAGTTTTTACCGCATCCCTGGGAATAGAACATCGGTATATCTTTCCTTTCGAGGTCTGAATTATGTAAATCAAGAGCAATACCCAACTAACCAACTATGAGGGAATTTATTCATTTGATTACCCCTATAGTTTTTACATCATTCATGGGAAGACAACATCGGTATATCACCTTCCTCTCGAGGTCTGAACTATGCAAATCAAGAGCAATTTCGTGAAGGAGTGGGATCAGAGTGCCATACCGAGTGTCCAAGTGCGACGACCCTCAGGTAGGAAGTGGGCCACCCCACTTAAGATGCAGCCCACGACTTCTCAGTCACAAGGGCGTCGCGCAGTTTTCACTCCTGAGACGCCCTGACACTCGGCTGAAGGTCAGATATGCATCACTTCTGTCGACCTCCCCTCTCTGTGTCTCGTCTCATCCATCGTTTTCGGTTTCGTTTCGTTGCCGTCTATGGTATGAGCCTAGATGGAGAATATAAAGGTTTGGTTGCTAACCCTTCGTCTATAAATAACTAGAAATATTTTTTGTTACGTTGTGGGCACTACTAATTGTATCTTCTCTGAGTCGGGATTGTGACCGTGATAGCGTGACGAGTGGTGTCAATATCCTGAACGTAAATTAAAATCACTTAATTCTCGTGGTGGTCTATCTTCGTGTCCAGGCTCTGGTACAAAACCTGTTCGAAATTGCCACTAGTTCTGAGTAAGGTATAATTTATTCTCAATACTTGGATCTCATTTCCCCTTGGAGTAATAGAGCAGTTTTGTCTCGACGAGATATCGCGTCATTAGTAGAACAGGCCAGATTTGATGGACGAGTTGAAACCACTTGTAGGGCTAAACTGTAGCGTACAATGACTATTTACAATTATATATACATGTCATAATAACAGATCTTATAAGCCTGCAGTCGTGACGAGAGTGGTATAAGGCAACCGGAGAGAATGATCCATTGATATTGAGTGGGTAATGCAGATTCCAAAACAATTCTTTATTATTTCAGTAGACGAGTAGCTCCTTAGCCCAAGAGGCTCGTGAATAATTTACAAAGATCTCGCTAGAGGGATTAGGATTAAGAAAAATGTTATTGGACCAGGGGATTTAACAAGAAAGTTCATTGGGTAGAAATCGGTGGTTTTACGAAGGGGGAATGTGATCTTACATATGCGATTTGAAAGCAGGAGAGTCCTTGGGAGGTCTAAGTTAACAAGGAGGCGAGTTCAAAGGTTAAAGACAAGATATTGACCACTTAGAAAGGGAGACAAAGACTGGGATAAAAGGTGACGGCTAAGGGGGATCTGTAGTGAAAATTGTACTTAGGGGTTATCGTTTCATACATGTCACACAAAAGTCCCATTTGAACGGATAATTAAGCAGTTTCATCAGCTCATGACTGTTCCTATGAGAGGGACTTTCTGTGTTTACAAACAAACCAGACGGAAGACTGAGATCTCCTTCCTGTTATAACAGTGCGACGTTAATTAAATTACCTTCCTTCCTGTTATCCAGATGCTCTCACAATGTTCATATCGTATTTACCTTAAATTGTACTTTATCGTCGTTTTGGCGTTGAATGATAGGCTTCCACAAATAAAGAATTCGGTATTAATTCTTTCGAATTTTTATTGGCGATGTGCTGAAATCGAAAAAACAAGCCAAGTTGCTTCACTTTAATCCCGGACCGTTGCCAATAGCCCATTGTGTTGTTCCAGTGCGACGTAAATTTAGCTACCTATCTACGTTACTGATGCTAGATAAAGTCAATTTGAGCACTTTGAAGAGATTCCAGGACTCGACGAATTCATGTCTTTCTTAGTAAGGGGGTGTTGGGATAAGCTTTTAAATTATTGAATTCTTCATAAAAATATTATTACTGAATCTCAAAGTGCCTTAAGCGACGACATGATTTTGGGGGAGTTTTTCCCGGGACTGAAGCTAATCTGACCGTGGTTCAAATTTACGTGGTGTTGTCCTTGGATCTTTCCCTTGGGGTTAATCCCGGACCGTCCCCTTTGTATTGCTCCAGTTAATTAAAATACCTACCTACCTCGGAACTGAAGATATTTTTTTAAAAAATTAACTATTTTTGCAATTTTATGAAGAGTGCTACACCTGTATCAAGTACAATCTAACGCTGTCTCTTGTTCCATAGGTTGCAGCAGTGGCTTCATCACCTTCGAACTGATCACGGGGTACGTTTACACTTCACCGGGCGACACCATGGAGCTGGTGCCGGGTACCCTGCGACTGACGGACTGCCTGTCCCTCTGCAACACCAACGCCACCTGTCAGGCCGTCAACTTCGAGACGGGGCTCTGCGTGCTTTTTAGCTCCAGTGCGGCCCAACGTCCAGCCTCCCTCACTCCCTCGCAGTTCCCCGTCTTCACCATCTACGCCCACAAAGTCTGCCTTCTTGGTGAGTGCATAGAATATAACCCTGTATGGTGTTCCTTATCTGATGTGCTTGTTTAACCCTCTTGGTGGTTGTTTCGACGAGGTGTCTTCCCATTAGGGAAAGTGACCAGATCTTTATGGACGAGATATCTCGTCATTAGAAGACAACTGACCGGATCGTGATCTGGCCATCTTCAAAAATAGACAAATACCTTGATGTCGAGGTATCTCGTCATTAGCAAAATTGGTCAGATCTTGAACGATACATCGTCGAAACCACTTGAATGGTTAAATGTCAGGTGATCTTCGGACAGATATTTCGGTAGATTTGTATTTAAATATCCTGCTATATAAAAGGTCGATGACGTAGTACTTTGCATCCCCTATCATGAATAAATATAAATGAAATATTTAAATACTACCACAAGAAATTGCGCGAGAATAATAAATATAAAATTGACAATATATATTTTGATGACGAGATATATCATTAGCAAAATTGGTCAGACCTTGATGAACGAGATATCTCGTCGAAACCACTTGGAGGGTTCAATCGGAGTATCTATTTTCTTTTATACATTGATATATGCTTAGATTAAGTTAACAATTACAAACACATGCGATACATACACGCACGAAAGTGCTTTAACTATTAGAAACGCGCGCGTAAATTTTAACATTTATTCTTATCGGTACGTGCGTGTCCCAAATGTGCCAAACGTGTATTTATTCCAGTGTAACAGATGCCAAATATCTGAATCAAAAGGATACAGCAATTCGGGTATTTTGGTCAGAATAGTAAAAATTAAGGTGTACTTGTACACTGGAATATTTTTTTTATTTGGACTTCAAAAAAAAGGTTTTTTTTTACAATAGGTCATTGATTTATGCTTAAAATCATTTCAGTGATAAAACAGATTAAGCTAATTGTTAATTATCTAATTTAGATATAATTAGCTAATTGTTTTTAGCAGTGATATCTCGAATTCTAATTTGTTTATAAAGATAATTCCAGTCGGAAATTATTCTTACATAATATTCATGTTTTGACCCTCAATCAAGTTGCTAGAGAGAACATGTTTTTATTACATTTTCACCAAATGAGCATTAAAAAATCAAGATTTTTTTCCGGAATTTTAAGATTTAAAAATTAACTAAAAATTCAATTCTTAGCTAATAACTCTGATTGAAGGTCCAAACATAATGTATAATAGATGAATTCATTGTTGAGTTATCACCTGAACCATTATATTGCGAAAACAGTTCTTCCGAAATTGAGTTTCAAATTTTAGGAACGTGTTCGTACATGGGGACAGTAACTGGTGAAAACTTCACCTTTGTAACTCGAAAAATATTCCGAATATTTACAAGATCTTAGTATCGTTTGAAAGCTAAGGAATTGGAAAATATTTATAAGCAATAAAAAAATCGATATTCTGGTCGGTTTTTGTGATCACCTCAATTTAATATAAAATTCGTAATACACTTTTCGTAAACTGAATAAATGCATTACGTTTAATAATTAGATAACTGTAGGAAACTTCAGTTCGACTTAGATTACTTAGTCTTGAAGCTTTAAAATTAGCTTGCTCCTAAATGTGTTTCAATTGGTCATTTGACCATGATTCAAAATTACGACGTGTTATCTTCCGGTCTTTCCCTTCTGGAGATTGATCCCGGATCACAAATTGCTGGTTATGTTGTTCCAGTGTGATGGATTCATAAAACCCAACTCACCAAACACATAAAACCCAACAAACCCAATATACACTCATTTCATAAAACAAAACCAACCGTACACGTTAACCCTCCAGATCTGTCCAATTTTATTATTAACGAAGTCCCTGTCAACACAAAGCTGCCATATTACTTACTCCAAGGGGAATGAAGATCCAAATAGGAAAAAACAATTGTCCTTTGCCTAGAACTGGTGACAGTTTGTGCATCAGAGGCTGCCATTACAGGTTGGTATTCGACTCGAAGATAGACCACCAGGAAGGTTAATTTATATCGGGGAATAACAGTCTATCTCTAATGGTTAGCACTGCTAACAAGACGACAACTTGGTGAACTTTATTGATTCCACTAAAATCCCCAAGGAGATCCTAGTAGCTAAAACAAATTGTCCCTTGCCGAGAACTGGTGACCATTTCGAACAGGATTTTGCATCGGATACTGTCCACTATACAGGGTAGTTTTAGACACCAAGACAAACCACCAGGAGGGTTGGTTGATCTTTGGTTTTATGGCACAAGAGCCATATTTGGCCAAGCTGCGCCAAACACAAGACATTAATGAACCATCAGGAGGGTTAATTCAGTCCTACAGCTTGGATTGACTTCTTGTTCTGTGCTTCCAGGCCGCAAGGAGATCCAAGTAGCTAAAACAAATTGTCCCTTGCCGAGAACTGGTGACTTTCGAACAGGATTTTGTATCGGATACTGTCCACTATACAGGGTAGTTTTAGACACCAAGACAAACCACCAGGAGGGTTGGTTGATCTTTGGTTTTATGGCACAAGAGCCATATTTGGCCAAGCTGCGCCAAACACAAGACATTAATGAACCATCAGGAGGGTTAATTCAGTCCTACAGCTTGGATTGACTTCTTGTTCTGTGCTTCCAGGCCGCAAGGAGATCCAAGTAGCTAAAACAAATTGTCCCTTGCCGAGAACTGGTGACTTTCGAACAGGATTTTGTATCGGATACTGTCCACTATACAGGGTAGTTTTAGACACCAAGACAAACCACCAGGAGGGTTGGTTGATCTTTGGTTTTATGGCACAAGAGCCATATTTGGCCAAGCTGCGCCAAACACAAGACATTAATGAACCATCAGGAGGGTTAATTCAGTCCTACAGCTTGGATTGACTTCTTGTTCTGTGCTTCCAGGCCGCAAGGAGATCCAAGTAGCTAAAACAAATTGTCCCTTGCCGAGAACTGGTGACTTTCGAACAGGATTTTGTATCGGATACTGTCCACTATACAGGGTAGTTTTAGACACCAAGACAAACCACCAGGAGGGTTGGTTGATCTTTGGTTTTATGGCACAAGAGCCATATTTGGCCAAGCTGCGCCAAACACAAGACATTAATGAACCATCAGGAGGGTTAATTCAGTCCTACAGCTTGGATTGACTTCTTGTTCTGTGCTTCCAGGCCGCAAGAGGTGCGACCGGGACTGGATGTTCGAGCGCGTGAATGGCTTCGAGCTCCGAGACGTGGCCCGTAGCTCCGCCATCGTGATGTCCCGAGAAGCGTGCATGGAGCTCTGCCTCAACGAGGTCCAGTTCCGCTGCCGCTCCGCCAACTACAACCGCATGACCGGCGAGTGCTTCCTCAGCGACAAGGACAGGACGTCGCTCAGCCTGTCAGCCTCCAACAGGTACTTCGGACCCTCCAGCGACAGCGTGGACTACCTGGAGAGCAACTGCGTCGATGGTAAGTTCGAGACACCGTTTGATTCCAATGATTTCATAAAGATGAGTGACTGAGACTTGGAAAGTTGGTTTACAGAATCGACTTTCAGTGGGACCGCGGATTATTAGCAACCGGAGGATTGCGAGTTCGAAACTCGGTCCAACCAGAGATCGCCGGTACGTGGGGGCTGTTGCACTTTAAATCTGCCATGGCCTCAAATGTCCTCATGTTGGCGTGGTGTGGAAATTTGGAGAATGGGGTGCCAACTCAGGTATTGATGTCGTCATCCGATCGTGGTTCATAATTACTAAGTGTTGTCCTCGGATGGATCCTGGACATTTGCCAATAGCCTGTTATGTTGTTCCAGTACAACCTAAATTCAATTACCTACCTGCCAATGGTTTTTCCAGGTATGTTCTCTATCTCATGTCAAAAGTATACCATTGCCTATTGGAGTGCCATATATTGTCTTACATTGTGACGTAGTAGTTTGACCACCTACTAGTTTTCCAATATCTGGATTCAAAGACTGAGAACAGACAATCTTCATTATGGCAGATAGATGTTTAGCAGTTAATCTTGATCTGTAGGCCGTTTTACTTAATTTCATGGACGAAAATAGTTGCTCACACATTTTTAACATGACGAAATTGTGTGTACGGTATTGCCTCGATCTCCCCTAAGTGCTATTTTCTTCATAACATATTGTCCTGTTTTCATTTTATTTCAGAGCATCGTGGGCCACAAATAATTACCTCGCGGGCCGCCAGTTTGACACCCCTGCATTAAACCAATGGTTTGTCATCTGGTCAAGTTCACGAAACTGGAGTAGATTGAAGGATTTGGAGGGTAAAGATTACTGTAATATGGTAAATAAATCCCCTTCGAAAAGAATGGTCAGTCCAGAGCACAAGAACTTCGAAAAAACGACTCAACAGCAATTAACATGGGTAAAACAAAAAAGACCATTGGAATGAAGACAAACGAAACTTGGTCGCTCGATCAAATATTCACGAGATCCCATTCAAACATACGTCTCCCTTTTCTCCCACACCTCACTGACATTGTTCGCCTGTCCCCCTTGTCCTGTGCGCGTGTCGCTGATGGCCTTGTCCACCTCTCGAAGAATGACCAACGAACGCGTAACTCAGAACCCGTAGGAAGAATTCGATCGAAGTAGGGTAGCAAAGATGTCAAACCATATCCTTCTTTGCGTTGTGTGGAAATTTGGAGAGGGGTGCCAGCTCAGGTGTATACCTCATAACCCGTGGTTCAAAATGATAAGGATCTTTCCAATCGGAATTGATCCCGGATCGTCGCCAGGGCCATGATAGCCCAGTTGGAAGAGCAACGGATTAACAACCGGAGGGTTGCGAGTTCAAAACTCGGTCCAGCCAGAGACCGTCGTGTACCGTTGTGTTTGACTCAACTTGACCAAATATGGCCCTCGAGTCATAAGTGGTAGCCCAGTTGGTAGTAGAGTCGCGGATAAGCAACAGTAGGGGTGCAAGTTCGAAGCTCGATCCAACCATAGGCCATCATGTTGAGGGCTGGTGCCCCGTTAAATCTGTCCTGGTCTCAAATGTCCTCACGTTGGCGTGGTGTGGAAATTTGGAGAGTGAGATGCCAACTCAGGTATTGACCTCGTCATCTGACCGTGTTTCAAAATGACGAGGTGTCGTCCTCGGATCTATCCCATCCGCCCCGCACCGTCGCCAATAGCCCATTGCTCCAGTGCGACGCAATTCAATTACCTACGTTTACATATATAATTCCGGATTTGCTGTATGAGGTACTCCTCCACCTACAGCAATTAACAGGGGCATCCATAAAAACACCATCAGAATGAAGACAGCAATATGGTAAATAAATCCCCCCTGAAAAGCATTGTCATTTCAGAGCTCTGGAACTTCCATAAGACGACCCAACAGCAATTAACATGGGTAATACAAAAAAAGACCATCAGAATGAAGACGAACGAAACAACTCGGTCACTCGATCAACCCTTCACGACATCCCCGAAGACCCATCCCAACAAAGGACGCCGCCCGTTTCTATTTTCTCCCTCATTTCAGGACACCTCACTGACATTGTTCCCCTGTCCCTCATGTCCGGCACGCGTGTCGATGCTGGCCTTGTCCGCGACCTCCGGGTGGACAAACATCGCGTGACTCCCCGAAGAACCCGCTGAAAATGGGAAGAATCCAATCGGAATGAAACAAAAGCCCCATACTCCAATGTTCCTTTTGTTCTGCTCGCCTCCCAGTGACTGGGTCGCGCATTTACGGTCCGGTGCATCCCCTTCTTGAGCACTCATGCTCCATTAAGCCCGGCATCTCCGCGGTGGATCTCTGCTGTATTTGTACTCGAATCCGTAATCGGCCGTCATTCAAGGAGAGCTTAGCGGAAATTCATTACCGTGTGGGGTGCATGGATATCGACCTCCAGCTCGAACACAAAAAGCCCCGTCGGGCATTCCCTCATTGAAAACATCGGAGAAGTAAATAGAAAGCAGTTAAATCTGTTGGCGGATGTGTGCCCTTCGAAACGTTTATGGAATTTACCCGCAATCTATCTTTAAAAAGAAGCATTCTGTGCTCGCGTAGTCTTTGGTATAAGCTCATTCGTTCCACGCCTCGCCTTAGATGCGACCACCTTTCGGGCGGAGATTAAATTGAGTTTATGTAAATCTATTTTAACGCTCCTGGTGGTTGTCTCGATGAGGTATCTCGTCATTAACAAAAGTGAAAAGATCTTGATGGCCTACATATCTCGTCATTAGCAAAATTGGTCAGATCTTGATGGATGAGATATCTCGTCGAAACCACTTCGAGGGTTAAGAAGTGTCCAGACTCGCCCATTAACAATGGCCAGTTGATCACATTTATTGATTTTATATCTTGAACATTTATTTTTAACTGGCAGACCCGCTCATAACATCTGCGCCATTTTCTTAGCCCTCCTGGTGGTTGTCTTGACGAGGTATCCTGTCCTTCGCAAAACTAGCCATATCTTGAAGGATGAGATGCCTCGTCATTAGCAAAACTGACCAGATCTTGATCTCGTCATTATCAAAAAACGGCAATTTCTTATCATTCGGAATTCGATCGGCATTACTGATTACGAAATATCTCGTCATTAGCAAAACTGGCCATATCTTGAAGGATGAGATACCTCGTCATTAGCAAAACTGGCCATATCTTGAAGGATGAGATACCTCGTCATTAGCAAAACTGACCAGATCTTGATCTCGTCATTATCAAAAAACGGCAATTTCTTCATCATTCGGAATTCGATCGGCATTATTGGTGACGATATACCTCATCATTATCAAAATTAGTCAGATCTTGATGGACGAGATATCTCGTTGAAACCACTTAGAAGGTTGATTGTTCGTATTTATTGATGGCATTTTCGCTACTCGAATTTTCCTTTTTTTTTAAATCCACTAAAAATGCATCTGCATCGATACCTCCATTCATACCTCATTTTATACCTCCAAATGAAACAAATTTAATCAAAAATAAAATTCATCGTTTCTTGTACTTACTGGTCTTACTTAAACTTACTTCCAATAAAGTGCACACCTCGATCATGTTACCACAATTAGCTTCTGAACGTCCTTTTCAATAGCATCCCATTGATCAAGGCGATTTTTAACTAAACCAATTTTAGTGTTCACACAATTTTCTTTTCTACGCTGATTGGTCTCCCAGATTTCTCATTGCCTTCTGTAATCGGAGAATTTCAATAGAGAGGCAAGTTCTCCCGTAGAGGTTCAGCTATATTATGAGGTAGGTAGTTAATTAAAGTCGCACTCGGAGCCACACAACAGGCTATTGGCGAGATCCGGGATCAATCCCTTGGGGAAAATTCCAAGTACAACGCCTCGTAATTTTGAGCCACGGTCAGAACACCTGAGCTGGAACCCTACTCTCCAAACTTCAATACCATGCCAACGCGAGAACATTTGAGGCCCCGACAGATTTACCGTGGACCAGTCCCCACGATCTTTGGTTGGATCGAATTCCGTACTCGCAACCAGTTATATTACGAAGCGCTCTAGTTCAAATCAAACATAGTTAAATTAAGCGGCGAAATCCCGCAGTGATTGATTTACATTGTTTATATCCGTTCGTTTCCATTCGTTAAAAAGAAAATACTGCCTATTTTGTGCCACGGTCTTTAGTAAGGCAAAAATATAGATGATATTATGAAGTCAATTAGGCCATGATGTCATCTATTGGCTTAATGATTTTCGATGTGAATGCAGGTGAAGAGTTTGTATATAGTCTGCGTCATCTACGCCATAACAAGAGCAAAAGGGGCTCTCGCAAGTCCGCCCGTCATTTCATTACCCAGTATTCCACATGAGACGGAATCCACATCATTAAAAATATTAAATCCGTAACATTTATCTCACACTTAGATTTATAATCACATTTCCTTACTCACCCAAGAACACACCATTTTCACAAATAAGCTGAAGACAGTTCAAAAGTAGGAAATTCCACATCCTTTCTATTACATAAAACATCCGTGATAAGAATTTGTTACAAAAGAATTTGAAGAATTTTAATGGTCCTTTCCAGTTCTCCCTATTACTTCAGATATGATAAACATAGCCATTATAGACCATTCTCCAGGAACTTGTGTGAGAGTACCATTAACCTGCATTTCACTTATTTCTTCAGGTTCCTTTATTCTTGCAAATAATTCCGTGTAGGGTTTGATTTTTATGGTGCTCTTTTCATGGACGGTATTTGACGCGAATCTTTCTTTTGATGACCAAGTTCGTGTGTGATCAGATGGAAGTACGGGCCTCCATGAAGCGTAGCTTCTTTTTCTTGTTGAAGGGTGGTGCAAGAAAGATTGCAAATGAATATTTAAAGGAAGTGTTAAATGTTTTTTAAAAGGATTTTATGACGAATTGAAAAGAGCTACTTGTTGGGATGACTTCCTAAATAAGACATAAAGACGTTCTTTTTGTTGCTTTGCTTATGGTTCAAATGTCATTGAATCTATACAGGTATTTAAAACATTCTTGCACACACAATTTTAGGGAATGCTAAACTAGATCGCATTCACCTAGGGATTTTTGTTTGCAAAGGACTAATCACATAGGGATGTATGTCCGCTAGGGGCTATTTACAAAGAGATGTTTGTTCGCAAAAGACTTTTTACATAGGGATATATGTTCGCCAAGGTATATTCACATAAGGATATTTGTCCTCTAGGGACAATTCAAAGATAGATGTATGTTCGCAAGGGGCTTTTCACACAAGGATGCATGTCCACTAGGGATACTCACAAAGGGATGTATGTTCGGAAAGGTCTATTCATATAGGGATGCATGTCCACTAGGGATACTCACAAAGGGATGTATGTTCGGAAAGGTCTATTCATATAGGGATGCATGTCAGCTAGGAGCTATTCACAAAAGGATATATGTCTGCTAGGGCTATTCACATAGGAATGTATGTCCACACGGTGCTATTAACATAAGAATTTATGTTCATAAAGGACTATGCACAGAGATGTATGTGTTCGCAACGACATGTTCACATGCGAATGTATCTCCGCAAGGGGATATTCAGATAGGGATGTTTTTTCACAAGAACCACCCATATGTGCTAAAGGGGTGCATTAAAATAACAAAGCCTGAAATACGAATGCGAAAAAGTAGAATTTCTTGGCTAAAACGCTCAATTTGTTCCATAAAGCAGTCTTTCGCAAATACAACCTTTTTTCCACCATCTAAATCTAGTCCATAGTTGCATTGGTGAATTTTTAAAACATTTAGCCTCTAATCAAAGCATAAAAACGTATTTAGCCTGAAATACAACCAAGATTTAGCGTAACAGGAATTTCCTGGTTAGAGATGGCAATCGGTATTGATTTCTTGCTAATCTTAGCAACTACCATGATAGGTATTGGGAAAAACCTAAGCTAAAGCATTTTTGAAGAAACAAGTTTTATAAGAAATCATTGTTTCAAAAGAATTAAAACCTTTTTTTGATTGCTACTGAACTTTTTTTAATAACAATATGGACCAATAACAATATGGGTAAGTTTAGGAAAACGATTAACATTTCTTTTCCGATCTTATCAACTATATTCCGATCTACAACGGAAGTTTTAAATTTATCTGTGTGTCCTTTTGGTTGCTAGCAAACTGTTTAAATGATCAGTGATGTACGGATAAGGGATGCCATTAACATTCTTTTACTGATCTTATCGATCCACTGTTTATTCTACAAAGGAAATTCTAAATTTATCTGTCTTTTTGGTTAGTAGCAAACTGCTTAAATGACCAATGACGATACGGATACGTTTGAGATCAGCCATTAACATTTCTCTTACTGATCTTATCGACTTCTGCAACGGAAATTCTAAATTTATCTCCGAAGCAAATGCTCTGGGCCAGCAGTAAACAAACAATACCAACGTCTTCCACATTCAACGTTGTAAACAAGGATAAAACCGTTCGACCATACACGGATCGCAATTTGAACTTCGATCACCGGTGGTACAGTTCATCACGAGTCCGCCAATCTTTCCCGATTGCCGAACACAGCAAACACGCAACAAAACCGATCTCAATGACTATCTTTTACGATTTGCTCACATTGTTCATTCCCAGTGTCTTGAGACGAAGGGGGTTTTTATGGGATTCTTCGGGCAGGAAAGGAACAAGGAAACCCGATGGATCATCTTCCGTATTGTCCACCCTAATCGCCTCAACCTGCTGACCAAGAAGGTTAGGACCAAACTAAGATAGCGGGTTAGGAAGAGGCGAATCGGGAAAGCGTGGGGAGGAACTGGTTTCTTGGGTGCCTTCTTTTTACACGCCGTCTTTATTGTTGGGATTAGTTTTTTTATTATTTCTGTAGGTAGAACTCGATGCTCTTGAACCTGGTGTTATGTTTTATTGCATTATGGCGATGCCCCGGTGAACTTTCGATGGGAGATTTTTTTTGTGTTGCCTTTATGTTTCCACCTACGGGCTATTATTTTACAAATTTATTTTTTCCTTGAAGATTTCAAAGCAGGAAATAGGTTCTCTTGTAGTTTTCACGTGCGCATTCAGAAAATAATTTCGGGGAGGCCCAGTCTTCTCTCCAGGTCCCCTATACCAATCTGCCATGATGTTAAATGAGCATTAACCCTAAAAGTGGTTTCGACGAGATGTCTCATCCATCAAGATCGGATAAATTTTCCTATTGACGAGACATCTCATTTTGACTACCGATCTTTTTATGATGATGTGACCGAGATCTGGTTAGTTTTCTTCTAATGACGAGATATCTCGTCCATCAAGATGTGGTCAATTTCGCCAATGACGAGATATATCGTCATCAAGATTAGATTGCCGAATTTTTTAAGATGATGGGACCAAGATCTGGTCAGTTCTCTTCTATTGACGAGGTATCTCGTCCATCAAGATCTGGTCAGTTTTGCTGATGACGAGATACCACATCGAGACAATCACCAGAAGGGTTAAGCTCGTAGCACACGTGTCCACCACGTTGCTGTCCGGCAACTTATGATATCATCGATCCCTCTATCTTTCTTTGAATGCAAATGTGCATTTACTGCCTACTAATATTGATTAATTTCCTTAATTTTTCGTTTCTCCTACTCTTGCATCATTTAATATTTTTAATGTGCAATTTTAATCTACTCGTTTAATTTTCGCACATATATTATCTATAATAGCATACCAAAGTTTATACATTTTCTCGAGAATAAACTCTTAGTCTTATTTTAATTTCAGGTAACTCACTTGATTTTATTAATTTTTTCTTCACATTTAATATTAATGTATGATATTCTAATGTCTTAAATATATTTATTGAATTTTTTATCATGTGTTTGGCATAACTTATCCATCTCCGCATCTTGCGCCATAAAACTCAAATCAACGAACCGTATCCAAGAAAAAGTAAACAAATGCTGCAGATTGCAAATAACATAGCTAGGGCAGTACCATCTACAATTGGCTTTACAGTTAAAGCCTCTTATACACTGCTGCTAATGCAATTTGAGTCATCGTTACTAGCATCAATCCTTGTGTTTTCGACAGTGGGTAAACGGGCTTGACAGTTGATGACTTAGAACTTTTAAAGAACATTCTACAATATGTTCGACATCAACGCAGCCATTTTCTACTTTCAACCAACCTCGACAAATGCATTTCATAACTAATAGCTCGCGAATAATGCTTCATTTTATACCCTGCTCCGTTTTTCTAAGTGAAATACTTCTTCAACACCCTTCATTTAAAGGTTTAGTCAAACATCTTCCCACGCTCAACTACAAGATACTCTTATCCATGCAATGGATACAGCAGCCGGTTTACAGTTTTTGCAGCCGGAGCAGTATTTTAAAGAAACTTATTGGTAGAGAATGTATAATTATTTTCATAAAATACCATTCATAAGTGGGTCTTTTGTACGCCCCGATTCCTCTTTCCCAGGTATAAAAGCAAACGAACCCCCAAGTTCAAATCAACAATAAAAATCAAAACGTTTATGGCTCCAAGGGAGAAATGGAACAAGATGTCCTTTCTGGGTGATTTCTTTCCATCAATCTCTGTCACCCACCTGTTCCCCCCGAAGAAACAGTGTTCGTGGCAGGTGATGTAGTGAGCTATGCGTCAGCAGTTAGTGTGGTGAGTCAACCGCGAACTGGTATGGAAATGTCGTGGATGTGATCTGTCCTTGAAGACTTAAGTGCCCCAGAATCGGAAACGGGCAATTTGTTTTTGAAGATTTTATGTTTAAGGAAAAAATAGCTAAAAGACCTATCTACATAAATGAAAAATTTTCCCGTGTCTGAGAATTTCCCTACTTACCTATTTATGAAAGAAAAATAACAAAGTTATGCGCATAACCTTTCCGTAGCTTTGTAAGTCAGTGGATCGGATTAAAACTTGGAAACATTCGATGTTTGAGGTTTATGCCTTGTGCAAAAATAAAATATTTTAGTCAAAAAGTGTATTTGGTACTTGTGGGGAAAGTGTAGCGCTTTCTACATTCTACAGATTAACATTACAAACCAGTGATTCCCAAATTTTTCAGTCTACAGACCCCCTTGAAAAGTGAAAATGTTCGCGGGACCCTTAAGATTATAAAATAAATAGGGCATATGCGAAACATGTATAAGACCATTGTGATCCTTATTTTCATCTTAGTTTCGGGCGTAAAGTACCCCTTATGTCTATGTTAAATAAATTATTAAACGTCACACTTCACATCGCGGATTAGTGAGGACGCTCTTGTTAATTAAAATGTATTAAAATTAAGAGGCTCTAAACTTGACACATTTATAATATTAATGACATCAAAATATATACTTTGAACTTAATGCGAACAATAGACCTGCATTTTAGCAATTAGCAGTAATGATTGGTTTAACGCTTGACAATTTCAACATTAAGTCATTCTCAACTTCCAAGTCTATTTCAAGTCAATAAATACTGGATCTACTAATTATCTTAGATTTTAAAATTTAGATTTTAGAATAGGATGGAAGGTAGTTGAATTTACGTCGCACTGGGCGACGCGAAGATAAACCACCAGGAGGGTTAACATATCGGGGAATAACAGCCTATCTTTAATGGTTAGCATTGCTAACAAGACGCCAACCTGGAGAAATTAAATGACCCCACTAAGGTGCACTAGGATATAACCGAAATCCATAATAAACCCATGTATGTCAGTATAGTCATAATAGTAACTATAGTCATAACGGAAATCGACCAGACTATCAAATTCTACCTCAAAAACTGACAAAAACGGTAGTACCTGAACTGCAATTAGGATACTATCAGTTTCTCCATCTGCCCGATGTAATGCAGCGGTCATCTATCGTTTCAATCATTTGATTCGGTTAAGACGATATCCTTTCCTTCCAAAGACAGATCATAAGTAGGAGGAAGTAAGACTGGATATATCTCAGAGTCCATTAGAAACCAAACCATGGTGCCGTTGTTTCGTTGTAGACGATGTTAGTTTGCAAAACTGTTATTTTTACTTCTATCGGGAATAATAGCCAACCTCTAATGGTTAGCATTGCTAACAACACGCCAACCTGGAGAAATTAAATGACCCCACTAAGGTGCACTAGGATGTAACCGAAATCCATAATGAACCCATGTATGTCAGTATAGTCATAGTAGTAACTATAGTCATAACGGAAATCGACCAGACTTTCAAATTCTACCTCAAAAACTGACAAAAACGGTAGTACCTGAACTGCAATTAGGATACTATCAGTTTCTCCATCTGCCCGATGTAATGCAGCGGTCATCTATCGTTTCAATCATTTGATTCGGTTAAGACGATATCCTTTCCTTCCAAAGACAGATCATAAGTAGGAGGAAGTAAGACTGGATATATCTCAGAGTCCATTAGAAACCAAACCATGGTGCCGTTGTTTCGTTGTAGACGATGTTAGTTTGCAAAACTGTTATTTTTACTTCTATCGGGAATAACAGCCAACCTCTAATGGTTAGCATTGCTAACAAGACGCCTTGGCGAACTTCAGTGACCCTACTAAGATACACTAGGATATAACCAAAGTGTATATAAACCCAATATGCCAAATCTATGGTCATAGTAACGGAAGTCCATCGGACTACCAAACTCTACTTCAAAAAATGACAGGTTTATCTGAACTTCAATTAGGATACAATCAGTTTCTCCATCTCTTCGAGGTAATGTAGCGGTCATCTATCGTTTCAATCATTTGATTTGGTAAGACGATATTTTCTTCCAAAGACATCAGAGATCATAAGTAGGAGGAAGTAAATCTGGATATATCTCAGAGTCCATTAGAAACCAACCCGTTGTTCCGTTGTAGACGATAGGCCAAGCGTGACAGGATGGATTGATTTCGATTAATAGAAAGGGGATCTTGATAGAGGTTTGGAAAGATACTGGGCTGTCAAATGTATCTCTCCTGATCTCAACAAGAGACTGGCATGGAATGAAAGGTCAATTCATTTTATTTGCCCTGAGGAATCCAAATGATTATAAGTTTTTTTAAAAAGAAAAAGGATAAGCAGAAAATCGGAAAAAAGTTTAACATCGTACGTAATTTGTCGTAAATCGTGCGTAACTTCGTAAGTAATTCGATTTATGGCGGACCAGCTAAAGAGATTTTTATTCAATAAAGACGTGTCCTGTTTTGTATTTTGTATAGTCTTTTTTGTAATCCGTATAGTTTTTTTGTAATATGTAACAGATGAAAACTATTCAAGCGTTGACCTTCAAACGACACGCACGCCCAAACACGGCCCAGAAAAATTACCTCACGGGAAGCGGCAGAGACCTGAAATATTCGGATATCTCACAAATTCAGTTCAAATGCAACCCGGAAAAATTCCCACATGACAGACCCGAAATATTCGGAAATCTCACTCCTCGAAATACTTCGGGTCTGTCCATCGGAATTGTACTCCGGCATGCCGTTTGGAAAGTTAAGCAGCTAGAGTTAAACCCTCTGGGGAATTCACACTCACATATCCGTTCTACAACCTTCAGTCTTCCCTGCATGACTTTTAACCAGGATTGACCCCTTTTTGACCAATCTAATCCACAACCTTCCAAGTGGTTCCAAGAGATATCTCGTCAATCAAGATCTCACCGATTTTGCTAATGACGAGATATCTCGTTATCAAGATATTGCTGATTATTTTATGATGACTAAATGAAGATCTGGTCAGTAGCTTTCGAAACCCAGACCACTCTTCAGTTTTTAAGTCTGAATTGTTGGCTTTGAAAGAGGCCTTAAACTACGCTGCAGCAGTCGACAATAAATTTATATGGATCCTCACCGATAGGCGGAGTTCGATACAGTTCCTCAAATCATGGCCTAGGATTGTAGAAAAAACGGGGCGTGAAAATGTTACTATTCTTACTAATTTCGCCCATGATGTTGCCATACATATCCAGTGGATTCCATCGCACGTTGGAGTGTATGGTAACGAGGTTGCTGGCTAGGGTTGTGTATGTCCCCTTCCACTTAATAAGGACCTCTCGGCCACAATTTTTTTTCTATTTTCAAAGCAAAAGCCAACGAGACTTGGATGTTCCCCCTGCACTTGCATGGCATTAGGCCAGCTTTCCCGGAGTGTCACTAAATTGCAAGTTGCCTAGAGTTTTCTAGACTTCTCTAGTGAAACTCAGAAGTGGCCCCACTAAGGACTTGAGATTCGAGGATGGCGTTAAGATCTTCTCCAGATGGTCCACAAGCCTTGCAATCCCTGCCCACTTTATCGATCGGTGTGGGCCAGCTTGTCTTGGATCAGAAGAAAGTTGCCTTTCTTTTAGAGCGACATGGTCTTATGGACCTGGTTTAGGCTTATCCTGATCCTTGGGGATAAGAAACAACAGATCTGGTCAGTTTTCTTCTAATAACGAGATGCCTCGACAATGACAATTACCAGGAGGGTTAATTAAGTTAATCAGTTCAATCCTTTCAGTTCCCATTCATATACCCGTTCTGCAACCTTGTCTTCCTTGCATGGCGCAGCTTGTCCCGAATGTGGGCCTTTCACCATAAAACCCCAAATTCAATTCTCTTTCCTGCATGACCTCTAATCAGGATTGATTTCTTGACCTATAGAATCTTTAACTTAAGTTAACCAGTTTAATCCTTTGCGACGTTCAGCTTCATATACCCGTTCTGCAACATACAGTGTTCCCTGTATGGAGCTGCATAATAGTGTTAAAACCTCAAGGCACAGCTCTAAATTCTGCAGTAATCTGATTACAGAAGGCAATGAGGATTCTGGAAGATAATCATGCAGAAAAGATGTGGGAGGACGCAAAAATACGTTTAAAACGTCAAAAAATACCAAATCGTATTTTTCAAGTGAATAGGATGAAAGTGGTTTCCAAAGCTGTGGTCTTTTTGCCATGCAGTGTATTAGAAATACACAACATGGCATTCCTCCAACAAATATTTCAGCAATCTGAAAACTAGTTCATCGTCAAAATCCAGTACCAGAAATGCTATAATTATCCCTCAATTCACAGACACCTCTATGCGATAACCATCCATGTTCCTGAGAACTTCAGAGCACCAAAAGAGGGAACTTATCATTAAACCAGCTTCGCCTCACAATGGGAGACCGGTCTCACGAGGGAGACAGGTGCCCTCTTCAGAAAATAATATTACATATTTGGAAGTGTGCTCCCCGGGTCACGCACGAAGGTCATTACCGCATCTGAATCTTGATCAGTAGTCCTGCGGGTCACTCAGTCGAGAGGCAGGTTTGACCTCTGAGGTGAAGAGAGGAATTTCACCTACAAGTCCTCTCTCGGCTGGGCTCCTTCGTTTCTCGTTGCGCGGCTTAGGGATTTGGCAGAAACCGAAAGGTCTTTGGTTAATGGGGCTTTAAACGCCGCAATCCGATTTTAATTTCCGCACCAGGTGATTCGCTTTCTCGTGGCTCTTTTCGTTTGGAATGGAGATGGATTTATCGGATTATTAATTGGAAACGCGTGTCTTTGACTGGGAAATTATAAGCCTCGAGACAAGTTCAGCGGACCATGTTGCTACTTTCTGGGACTTTGGGTTACATGTGTTTGCTTACATAGGTTTCGTGGAGCCTTTTGATTGATTGAGAGACAGGATGTATTCAGAGGGGGCTTCGTGGGGTTCTGGAAACCCCGAAGGTCTTGCAAAAACAAATGTTGAAGTTAGCTTAATCGATGTAAAACGAGGGTTTTATTAAGCCCGTAAGTAGAAAATCATGAACAGGTCTGAAAATATACAAATAAAATGCCTGGGAAGTGTACTTGATGTTACAAAAATAAATGCTGAAGTTCGCTTAATCGGTTTTCTTAAGCCCATAAGCAGAAAATTCGTGGATAAGTTAGAAAATATTCAAGAGGCTACGATGGTGGTAGAGCAACGAATTAGCAACCGGTGGGTTACGAGTTTGAAAGTCGGTTCCAGTCAAAGATAGTCGTGTAAACGGGGGCTGCTGCGCGTTAAATCTGTCGTGACTTCAAATGTCCCTAAGTCAAGGCGTTGTGTGGAAGTTTGGAGAGTGGGGTGCCAGCTCAGGTGTTGTTCTCGTCGTCTCACTGTGGTTCAAAATTACAAGGTGTTTCCTTTCGCGATTGATCCCGGGCCTTCGCCAATAAATAGAAATTAAATATTAGCAAGGATATATAGTTAAAAATGATCTTGCGCGAATTTCAACGTAACTATCTGCAAAATAACGCTACGCTTAGTTACTTTCTTTCGTGTTTATTTTTTATGAATGAGTGTCATCAAGGAATATCTGGTCTATGGGCAAGGTAAACAATTCCGGCGGACCGTGTTTGGTATGCGGGGTTGATAATCACCTAATTGGAGGGCTTGATTCTAAGTATTTTATTTATTTAAAAAAATTGAATAAAGCACTATAAGAATCAAGTTATAGCATAATTTGTGTATTCAAACTTAACCCAACTGTAAGATAATAGACCGAGGGTTATTATGAGCGGTGGAAAAAATGTGTATAAATATTAGTACCTGAATTCCTTTACCTACAATTCCTTTTGAATATTCTTATCAACATTGTGACCCTTCCGTAATCGAAATTATCTTACCGCTTTAAATAACTTGAATCGTTACATATTGAATATTCTAACCTTAACCTTCGTAGCCACTGGAATTCACCAAAATTCTAATATTTTTTACCATCTCACTAGGGCAATAGGTAAGAATGCCTATCACCCATCGTAAAACTTCCTTTCAGTACCAATTGCACCTTCTAACCAGCTCGACTTCCAAGTCCCTATTCAGATCTATGAAAGCTTCTATAAACATAAAATCAATTTCGAAGAGTATCACCACCTCGAAACAGGGCATTCGACCCTTTCATGAAATATCCACCCACATCATCTGAAAAATAAATGATGTAATTACTTGGCTCGACCAAACGACTAAATCTGAAAAAGCATCCACTTTGCTGTGAAATTCCTCACAGCTACGAACTCTGCACCCTCTAATTTGAAAGTTTTCCTTAAACCGTTAGACCGTTCTCTTTCAATTGATACTTTCCCATTACCGAGAGCAAACAACAGCTTCAACAGCTTCCCAATCCTAATTGCACGAAGCACCAACACAAAGACACTGCGAAAAAAAAAACCACCCCTTTTAATCCCCCACTAAGTGTTAAACTTCTTACAGGCTAACTCCGTTCATGGATGGGCGAGAGCTAATGACCATCGGGGGAACACAAGAGGTCAATTACGATGTCTTCAAACAACCAAGAGAAAGAAAAAAAGAAAAGGAAAGAATCCCCTCTCTTGTGTTGACTGGATGAGAAAACGAAACAGTCATTATCCTCCGACTCAAGTGGACGATGGATGACTGTTAAGGGAATTTCGGGATATCGGTCAAGAGAAATACCAACCATTAGGAGCTTAAAATAATCCGTAGCATCCATGAAGGAAATAAAATCCCACCAGAATTCGGGCTCCTGACCCTCAATTCCATTGTCCCGATATTTACGAGGTTGAGTTCATGCTCTCCTGATGGGGTTTGTTTTTATTGATGAGGGCTTTCTGAAGTGAACGGAGAAATTGACCTTCGTGGAAGCAGCCCGGGTCAGCAGGGAAATGAATTCACTTGGGGATGAGTAATTATCTGTTCAAGAAGTTGTTCGGTGCGTGAGTATCAACCAGGGTGGCAGAGTTCAGGAGTCCTGATTAACCCTTGTTTGTCTGTTTTGTTTCATTCTCTGGGAATGAGGTTTAGGTGAGATGTGACAGGAAAATTTTAAAGGTTGGTTTCGGAGAGTATCAAGCAGGGTGGCCGAGTTCAGAAGTCCTCATTAACCCTTTTTTTGTTTGTTGCTTTATTCGATGGTAATTAATTAACGTCGCTCTGGAGCAACACAAAGGGCTATTGGCAACGATATCCAGGATCAATTCGAGGACAACACCACGTAATTTTGAACGGTCAGATGACGAGGCAACACCTGCGCTGGCACCCCACTCTCTAAACTTCCACGCCAGTCCGAAAACAGCACTTCGTAATTTTGAACCATGCTCCCACTGTTCAGGACCCCACTTTCCAAATTTCCACAACACGCCGACGTAAGGACATTCGAGGCCACGACATATTTAATGTGCACCAGCCCCCGTGTACACGACGGCCTTTGGTTGGATCAAGTCTCGAACTCGCAACTCTCCTATTTCTAATCCGTTACGCTTCCAAACGGGCCAAAAGATTTAGGTGAGATGTGACGGAAAACTATTTAAGGGTTGATTGGGTTAGAGGATGTGTTTTTGGAGCGTATCAACCAGGGTGAGGGTTCAGAAATGCTGACTAACCCTTGTTTGACTGTTTCTAAGCTGGAAATTACGTTTAGGTGACGTGACAGAAAACGACTAAAGGCAGAGGCTTATCTGGCTTATGTTGGATTTGTTTGCAGCGCACTAATCAGGGTGGCAGAATTCAGAAGTGCCGATTAACCTTTGTCCGCTTTGTTTTATTAGCCGAGAATAACATTCCGGCGATCTGACAGAAAGCGATTAAAGATAGAGGGTTGGTTGGTTAGAATGCGTTTTATGGTGGAAGCGGCCGTATTGGCCAAGCAACGCCAAGCACCAGACAAACAACACTATATTAGACCTAACAATCACATTCCAGAATCTTTCGTGACGCGAGTCTTAGGTTGGTAGTTGAATTAACGTCGCACTGGAGCAATGCGAAAGGCTATTGGCGACGGGATCAATCCCGAAGGGTAACGGCTCGTCATTTTGAATCGCGGTCATACGACGAGGTCAATACCTGAGATGGCACCCCACTCTCCAAACTTCCACATCACGCCAGCGCGAAGACATTTGAGACCACGACATATTTATTTAACGTGCAGCTGCCCCCACGTACACTAAGGCCTTTGGTTGAATCGAGTTTCGATATCGCAACCGAAGGCCTTTGTTGTTAGTCCACTAACCCTTCCAAACGGTCTACCGCGACCCATTAGAAAACAAACCTAATCATTTCAGAGTAATCCCTACTTGCGAAATCCAACATCACTGATCACAAAATGCTTGTTTGTTAATACCACAATAAGAATCGCTTATGTTACAGAATAAATAGGCTATAGATTGAAACCAACATCAGCGTAGGAAGGAGCATCGTATTATCAAGCTAGCGAGTAGGAACAGAACAATAGACATAGCCCTATCATCAAACAGACATTACCGGACAAATAACAAGAATTAAATGCGGCGGCCATAGTCTTGCGAGAACCAAATCCTGCGTTTCGCAAAACGCACTTTACTGTCATCGGAAATTGCGTTTCGTGCAGTCGAGTTCAAGTTTATCGGTAATAGTCGAGCATTCCGGAACAGCGGACCGATAGAAAACCTACAGTTATTCGGGCAATTGAATGTTGCAACAACGCTATTACCTGCCAAATAGCAGTTCTGAACACGATATTAGACCTAACGGTTCCATTCCTGGGTCTTCGACACGCAAGGATCTTGGGGAGAAATCTGAGGAATTATAGAAAAACAAGTTATTGCGTTATTTTTTCTTCCGTGTGTACATTGACTGTGGTTCAAAATTACGTGGTTTTGTCTTCGGATATTTTCTTTTGGGATTGATCCCGGACCGTCACCAATAGCCCGTTGTGTTGCTCCAGTGTGACGTTAATTGAAATACCCCCCCCCCGGACCGTCACCGATAACCCGTTGTGTTGCTTCAGTGTGACTTTGGTTAAAATACCTACCTATCTTATGTTTAGGTACGTGAAATAAAATAATTTTAGGTAGGTAGATATTCTAATTCACGTCGCACTGGAGCAACACAACGGGCTATTGGTGACCGTCCGGGATCAATCCACAAGAAAATAATTTCAGGAACTCGAAAATGTAGTTTCCGAAGGGACGAAATAGCCCGTTGTGTTGCTTGCTCCAGTGCGACACAATTTAACTACCTACCGAAGGGATCGCCTTGCCTTGATGGATTTGCCCACTGCGCTAACAACCTGCGAGTTGCGCTCGTTCGATTCCTCCCTAAGTGTATTTCTCTCTTCCGTAACAGTAGGGCTTCCTTGCGTGTGTATTTCTTGGCTTTTTCTCTTGTGCTTCCTTGCGTGTGTATTTCTTGGCTTTTTCTCTTGTGCTTCCTTGCGTGTGTATTTCTTGGCTTTTTCTCCTGTGTCTGACGAGGGTCACGATAGCCCGGTTGGAAGAGCAATGGATTAGCAACTGGAGGGCTTCGAGTTCGAATCCAACCAAAGGCCATCGTGTACAAAGATGCACGATAAATCTGTCGTGGCCTCAAAAGTCGTCACTTTGTTGCAGATGTTTGTAGAGTGGGGTGCCAGCTCAAATTGACCTCATCATCTGACCGTGGTTCAAAATTACTTGGTCTGTCTTCTCGGATCTTTCCCTTCGGATTTGGTTCCGGACCGTCACCAATAGCCCGTTGTGTTAGTTGCTCCAGTGCGATGTTAATTGAGTACCTGCCTTGACCAAAATATGACTCTTGCATAAAAAAAAACTCAGCCCAACCAACGACCGAAGAACAAAATGCGCTTTAATTACTTTTATGGAATTAAGGTTGGTCGAACCTCCGGAGCTCCTTTCTCAACTTCGTCATCTGACCGTGGTTCAAAATCACGTGGTATTGTCCTCGGACCTTTCCCTTTGGGATTGATCCCGGACCGTCACTAATAGCCCGTTGTGTTGCTCCAGTGTGACGTTAATTAAGAAATACCTAGTACCTTTCTTAACCCTCTGGATACGGGGACCGGCCCAACCGGTCGAAAGTTTGGAGTCCCCTCGTTACGAAAGGCTCGGATTCTTTCAGACCTCAAACTCCTGAAGAATCGCCGATGCCCATTGCGATTTCCATCCCCGCTTATATGTGCTGCAAAGAGACCCGCGCGTGAATAGCCTTATCTCCCCGTTGACAAAGATGTCAGGGTTATCCTCGCAAATTGTTTATCCTCGAGCATCTAGTCTGTGAGAGGTTGAGTCAATGAAAAGCGATACACTTAAAAAGTCACCGCTATCCTTTCAGTTTACCCGGGAAGAATCTGTCCCTTCTAGGCATACCCACGACCTTAGAATAGAAACCGGCGCATTAGGTGATAATGGGACAATGCATATTCCCTCTCCTCCTGGGAAAGCATTGTAAAGGTCGTTTCGGCCGGTTTCAGTAAGTTGCCTGTAAAGCCGTTGGGCCGGCTGCCGTAACCAAAGAAGGAAACGATATTCTGCCCCGACGTATGCAGAGGGTTAACTTAGAGCTAAAATTGATTTGAATTTTATTGTCTTTGTGTGAAGAACAAACAATGGTGAATGGAGTGGACTTCGAAGGTTGTTGAATGCTGGACATTGTATTTTTTTTCTTGTTATAGAATCTAAGCATCCCTAGTCATCGGTTTTACACCACGCTTCTAAAATGTGTTCCATCTTTTTAAAATTATTCAACTTATATTCTGTCTCTTCACCCAACCCCTGGGAAGGCAGAGGCACAAGTGTCACGGGGTCAGAGATAGAAGTGACCACGCGGTGAGGGGTTAGACTTGGGAGTGAACGGGTGTAAGAAAGGTCAGATTGGGACAGGGGCGGAAGACGTCGAATTTAGCAGACCGAACGTACTTCGTAAGGCTCATCCCTGAGACTAGAAATTGTCCGTTATTGTTTTATTTGTTGTTATAACGTTTATTTAATAAACGCCTGTTGAGTTTTAAGTGTTCTCTTTCTTTTGCCATAAAAAACCACACGAGGAACATTCAAATGAAAGACCATAAAATTATTTGTAAAAAATCAAAATGCCATCTTACGAGTGCTGTGGTTAATAACCAAGCATTCAGGAACAGCGAACCGATAGAAAACCTACACTGTTATTCGGGCAGTTGAATGTTGCAACGACGCTATTACCTGCCAAATAGCAGTTTGGAACACGATAACGGTCCCATTTCAGTCTTTCGACACGCAAGGATCTTGGGGAATTATAGGAAAAACAAGTTGTGTTATTTTTTTCTTTCGTGTGTACAAGAATAAGTATATTTCAAAGCTCAGATCGACGAAATTGAAGAAAAATGTCCCGTGCTAAAATCTCTTAAATAAGTTTTCTGGATATTGTGATCCTGTGGTTAAAGGGCCCCATAGGTGGCTAATTATTAGAATTAAACCGAGGATTAGCCACGATTGCTGAGCTCTCTAAGAATCTCCAGTCTGAATGAGGAGCAAGTAAACAACCAATTTGACCTGAGTCGAGAGGTGAAACGGTTCTTCCCACATTGCTGGTTCCGCTGCAATCTTCAACATTACTAGTGGGAGTGAACTAGTTCGAGTACCATGAGGCTTGTGACAGATTTGATGAATTATTGCGTATCTTTCTTTTTTTACATCGGAAAGTTATTCCGTTAACGAGCATTTTGTTGTCTCTTATTAGAAAGCGATGTGCTCTCAAAAAGGAAAGACCCTTGAATTTCATGTGGTGGTAATTGCAACCAAAGTAGAAAGGACAAATTTTTGTGGATTCTTCCCTATCTTCGAGTCTCAGACGTGCATTGTGGAAGTTTTTTGGTGCCCCAAAAAGGCTGAATCCCCGATCACGGTGTTAACGAACGAACAATATTTTGTAAAAATTTATTTTCATAATTTCTAAGCAATTTCGTATTTAAACGCACTTTAATTTATTTTATGGAATCGAGCTTGGTTGACTGGCTTTATGATGCAAGGGGCATTATGTGGCCTAGCTGCACCAAATACAAGTCAGAAATCGTCAAGCAATGGACATACACAAGGAAAGTTTTACTGACCAGAAGAGGGGTAGGTAGGTATTGTAATTATCGTAGGCACTGGAGTAACCCAACGGGCTATTGGCGACGGTCCGAGATCAAAGCCGAAGGAAAAGATCGAGGACAACACCACGTAATTTTGAACCACGGTCAGATGACGAGGTCACACCTGAGTTGGCACTCCACTCTCCAAACTTCTCCACCGCACCAACGTGAGGACATTTGAAGCCACGACAGATTTAACGTGCTCCGCCCCCTTTGTACACGACGGTCTTTGGTTGCATTCGAACTCGCAAACCTCCGGTTGCTAATTCGTTACTCTGCCAACCGAGGTACCGCGGTCCGCCTACAACTACAGTGGACTAGCCCACTAAGGCTCAAGGCAACCTTATGGAAAAAAGTTAACAAATTTTTTACGCAGAATGACTACTAGTAGGGGAATAACCTATTGTATTTGAAGTCGTCGTGGCTCAGTGGGGGTGTTCGCTGCGAGTTGCAGGTGGTGCAGGTTCGATTACTGTCAGGTTCGACCCTCTCCTTATCTTTTGTGTTAGTAAAACTTCCCTTGTATGTGTGTATGTCCATTAGTTGATGTTGCCAGTCTTGTGTTTGGCACAGCATGGCCAAACAGGGTCCAACTAATCTATTGTATTTCGTCCCGGAGCATATTAAGTAGATCTCCGTCCGATTCACCCTTCCGAAGAAGTCTTGGGGCACTTCGTCGTTCATCCTCATGCCCTTCCCGAATTAACTCTCTTTCCTCAACCCATAAAAAGTTCAATCTGCGTGAAATGAATCCTTTTTTATATTCCGACCCCGGAGCGCAACTCACGCAATGGGTGAACTGAACTCTTTTTTTTTATGAAAAGAAGGCAACACAGAATAAACCCACTGACACGAACACGCGCGTTTGTTATCTCCGAGTCCCATCGGTGCTAAAAATTCTTCCTCCGCTTTGCGAATTCAATATCTCGACCATAAAAGCCCTGTGTGACATCCATAACCGAGTGTTTGAGCTCGGGCCACCCGCAGGCTGTGAGTGAAGAGGCCATGTGACACCTCCGAGGCATGGAGCGGAGGTTTTTTCTGTTAAGCGGGTAACGGGCGAAAGTTTAAGTTCTTGCTCATGGCAGAGGTACGCGATTTCCGCATCTGTGACGTCATTCAGTGGGAAGGAAAGCGATTGGAAAAAACAGTTAGATGGAAAGTTATATTATGGAATGTATTTTAAGAATCTATTTCTATGCATCGAAGGGAGATTGATTTCGTTTGAATGTGGGTTGCCGTAAGAAGAAAACATTTTGACGGTGATTATAAATAAAATAATACTGGGGCACAGAATTACCCGACTTAACTCGGGTTGAATTGGATAACTGTAGATTGAAAAAGTGACCCGAATTATCACTTTTCTCTTTCGTAGGAAAATGCCAAATCATTTAAGTGTGAGTAAAATAGTTTTTTAACACCTTTCGACGATTTTATAATTTCTACTACTTAAGGGGGCACAGTACCTTTAAGAATACGAATCAGCAGGTAAAATAGACTCATTTCGGAAAACTGTATCACCAAAAGTTTTATGTGTATCCTAATGAAATTTTTTGCAGGGTTTATTTATACTTTATACTACACAATGCAGAAAAATTGTTTTGAGTTTTAAAAATTAAATAATATTTTACTAGACTTTACATAAGGTCATTTTTTAACATACTTTTTTATAAGCTTAACTTGTGCGCAACATTCTGAGTCATCCTGTGCATTTTCTATAAAACTAATGGCTGATATGAGTAACACAATGCTTTTATTTTAAATTAAAGCCAAAAAATAGTAGTTAAGTAACGCATAAATATAACATAATCAATTAATATTTCTCTTCATTAATTTTTTCCAAATTTTCGCTCATACTATATCAAAATTTTTTAATATATTTTCAGCTTTTGAGTAAAATTTTGGTTTTATTTTGAAGCCCTTTTGATAATCTATATTTTCATTCAAAATTTCAAGAGTCTTCATTAGTTGCAGAGTTATAGTGCGCGCAAGCTTGAAAATTACCATTCTGAGATAAATGCAATTAAAGTTGAAATATAATTATTTTTAGCATTCACGTGCTTCAAGTAAACAAATAGATTTGTGAAATGAAAGAGTTGAGTAGTACATATTCTGCTTATGTTTGTTGCAGTAAAAATATTATTATTAAAACTTTCGAAAAAAATAAATAGCATAATTCCAAAAATTAATAGCATAATTTCAAACCAAAACTAAGAAACGTAAACAAACGAACAGTTGCGGAAAATAAAAATAGGTGTGTTCGAAAAATCCTCATTACGAACGAACGAATGCGAATTTTTTCATGCTGTTTTTTTACCAGAATCGGAACATTTCAAACTATCTAAATAGATCAAAATTGGAAAATCGATTTTTTTTTACGGTTTTAAAGATACTGTGCCCCCTTTTAACACCTTTTCGACGATTTTATAATTTCTACAACTTAACTTGGACACAAATCTTATACATGCATATCGATGCATGTAATACATTTCACATACATAACACCCTGCTGTATGACAAGGTCACAAAATGACGAAAGGTGAAACAAAGGTAATTACTATAAAAGACAATTTTGAGGGGATCAGGAATACCCTTAAGTTCTCTTAAACATTGTAAGGGCCCAAAACGGATTAATAATTTCAAATAGGTCGAAAATATTTATTATACAAATACTCCATTTTTATTTATATATAGATTGTTTCTCTACAAAAGAAAATATCCGATTAGAGAGCAAAAATATACTATCCGAAAAATGCAAAAAAGGCACACATAAGTAGTTAAATATTAGAAACAAATAATCACTTCATTCAAGCAGATTACCCATTGAATTGAAATCGTTAAAAAATATATCAACCTCCGAGAATTATACAGTTTAAAATTATTTGTAATAAAATTGTTGCATACACCTTTTTAAAGGTTTAACAAAACAGCAGTTTTAAAACAACTCCGCATGTTTACTTTGATAATGGTAATTACCATTGGTAAGTGGCGAAATCGTTGAAGCAATTCTTTTCTGAAAAGAAAGCACCTTTTATACACATCCTTTTTATCTAGTTCAGTCAAACTTGCTGTCTTGTTTAAAATGGCATTTCAGAAATTCTATCAAAATAATTAATTGAATCAGTTCACTTTTTTTTTCTTTTCTGTTATGAGAAATGCAAATTTCAGAACAGAATACATAAAACCTGATTATCGTTGTCGGAACAGTTGAGGATGAGTACGTTTGACGATGAGAATGATGAAAAACAAATAAAATACAATTGCATTTTAAGAATCCCATGTAAACGTATTCAATAGTCTGTTATATGTGTAACAAGCATTTCACCAGAGTTAAGTTTACTTTTTTTATTTGCATTTTGCACAATAATGATTTCGGAAATCTCAAATAGTTTATAGTGTAAAGATATCTAAACCTAAGTTCTGTGTATACAAATGCGCATAAATAGGTGGTTGTAGATCAAATTTGAAGCCAAATTCTTCATAGTCACCCATTAGATTTGAAAAGGAGTTTGGCTTTCACAAGCAATATTTTAAAAACTGGATCTTAAGACGTTTCATCGCCAAACGAGGCGATGAGATTCCAAATCGGCCAACCACGTCAATTTTTCATAGAGCAGTCACGTGACTACTGGTCAACACATGTTGGTCACACTTTTTGAAGCTCCTCTCAATTGAAACGATCCGTCTACTTACATTTCATATCTACAATAGACCGCAATCTAATAAGCCTTGTTGTTAACAATTTACAATTGTTTTTTTTTTCCAGATCCCGTGCGACTGTGCGAGTTCAAGAAGCTCAACGGCAAGTTGCTGAAGACCGTCGACGCCGTGTACCAAGACGTGACATCTCTGGACGAATGCCGGCAAAAGTGCCTCAGCGTCAACTACAGGTGCCAGTCCTTCGACTACGGCGACCCGAGCCAGCACGTGTGCAGACTCTCCCACCACTCCATGAGCACCCTCACCCATATCCAGGACCCCTATCTGGACATTCCAGGAGTGACCACCTATGAAATAGCTGCTTGCTACAACGGTAAGCTAGGACTTTATGTTAAGACATGGCAAGGGATTCAATCTTTACGCGCGAATACTCTTTCTTATCTTTGAGCTTAAGTTTATCTATTGTAAGTAATATATATAAATGCTGTTTTTAACATACTCTTTGTACCTTAGTATGCCCCTCTAGCCTTACACCTACCTTGTTGTACATATAAGATTTTACTTAAAGACAAAAAAAATTGAACCGTTGAGAACATTTGGCACCTACTGTGAAAATTGAAGGGTACTACTACTACTAACTAATCTAAGGAAACTGGCAGGCATGATTTTTTTTCAAAACATTTAATGAATTAACAAAATTATATGATGCAAATTCGAATAGTATATTATTATTATTATATTACAAAATTATATTCGAATTCTAATTACCTTTATTTTAAATAAGTATGTATTTTAATTTTAATTTGCGTTTAGGCTAGGACGGCATCAGTCTCATTTGCCTCAGGTATCGTGTCCCAAAAAATGGAACAGAGAATGTTCATGGTTCTCTGAATCTTTCTTTTTCGTTCTGTAGAAGGAAACAAAATGTCAAAAGATAATTTAAAAAAAATTCTCCGTCGGCGTAACACCTTGAAAAACGTGTCAGACTTAATGATTTCGGATAATCTAGTCGATGGCAAATTGACAATAGATTACTTGACATCAATTGGACCATAGTTTGCCCAACTGTTTTAGTTCAACGCCCCCTTTTCAAGGACAATTTTTTGTGGAGTCCCCCTCTGGAAAACTCTATTTCAAGTAACAATAGCAAATGCTACTGTGTCTGTAACTTTAGAATCTCTAAAAGCTCGCTTGGAAATAAAACAACTTCGGACGGAAGTTATAAATCTATAAAAATGGAGAAGGTAAGTAGTAGAATTTACGTCGCACTTGAGCAATATAACGGGCTATTACTAAAATTAAGAAAAACTGCACATAAACACACTAGTAGTTTATTCACTATTATTCACTATTAGTAATTAATATCAATCAAATCAGGTACAATTAAAAGTAATCAATAATGAGAAGAATGAGCTGGTGTTGTGGTACCAATTGGTCTATATTACACTATTTGTGTCAACAGCATCCTTAACCCACCAAGTGATTTCACCGAGATATCTCGTCCATCAACATCCGACCAATTTTGCTACTGACGAGACATCTCGTCCATCAAAATCTGGTCAGTTTTGCTAATGACGAGATACCTCGTCGAGGCAGGAGGGTTAAATCTCCAAGGTCAACTATTTGTAGTCGATTCCCTTTTTTAGTTCAAAGACTTGGACTAAATCCACAACTAACTAAACAGGATGACAGAAATGCAATCAAAAATTGTCTTGCCACGGCCCAGAATTAAGTGCATATATCTTCTTTTGCAACTAGAACCCTTAGTACCCATTAATGAATTTCAAATTTCAACTTCATTTGTTGATATTTCAACTATGATATATATTGCTCTCCCTCTCTTTCCGCTGGGGCCATCATTGCTCCCATCAGTGCCTACTTTGGCAAACTACGAGTTAGGCTATCTCCAAATAAGTGAGCCCTCAGGGGCACATCTATATATGTGTACCGGAATCACAACCCCAAGTTACCCGAGTGATCTCTTTTTCCCCATGGGGTTTACTCTCTTTAGTTTCGACAAGGTATCTCGTTATTAGTAAACCTGGTAATTATTAGTATCTATTAGTAAAACTGGTAACTATTAGTAAAACTCGAGTGATCTTTTTCCCCCATGGGGTTTACTCTCTTTAGTTTCGATAAGATATCTTGTTATTAGTAAACCTGGTAACTATTAGTACCCGGGTGATCTTTTTCCCCCATGGGGTTTACTCTCTTTAGTTTCGACAAGATATTTCGTTATTAGTAAAACCCGAGTGATGATCTTTTTTCCCCATGGGGTTTACTCTTTAGTTTCGACAAGATATCTCGTTATTAGTAAACCTGGTAACTATTAGTAAAACCCGGGTGATCTTTTTCCCCATGGGGTTTACTCTCTTTAGTTTCGACAGGATATCTCGTTATTAGTAAACCTGGTAATTATTAGTAAAACCCGAGTGATCTTTTTTCCCCATGGGGTTTGTTCTCTTTAGTTTCGGCGAGATATCTCGTTATTAGTAAAACTGGTTCGATCTTGATGGACGAGAAATTTCTTCATCAGAAAAAAAAACGATCATATCTTGATGTCACCATCATCAAAGTATCGGCAATATCTTGATGCAAAATTGTCTTGTAACAAAATTAGTCAGATCTTGATGGACGAGATATCTCGTCGAAACCACTTGGAGGGTCAAACAAATTATATCAAACACTGATAATCTTTTGCAAGGTTAAGGGAGAGAGCCCCGTTGCGCATACTACCTTCTATTGTAGTCTATTCTTGAGCTGAAACAGACAAAACCCATCAATTTGCCTGGAAAAAAATCAGGGGCATATCTCCTTTAGATGTGTGCAGGCTTCACGGAGCCAAGGAACTCTAATGATCTTTTCTTTTTCATGGGGTTTACTGTCTTTAGTAAACACGGGGTCGCGCTCCCGGGGTAGCCAAGCGATCTCTTCTGCTTTCATCCCACTACTGTTATCCAATCCCTCTTTTTCACATTGACGTTGTCTTGTGTTTGGCCAAATATGGCCCTTGCGCCATAAAACCGCAAAACATCCCATCTGAAAAAGTGAAGCGAGTTTTAAATGACGTTTGGCGGCATGTCTCACGTCTCTTTCTTCCGTGCGGTTCGCCGTACATCACCACGCGATGACAACCGAAGCACGCCAGACTGCAAAATGTCGTAAAAATAACTGTACATGAGCAAGCCGGAGTCGCCATTAGTTCGGGCATTCCCGGGATTCCGGAGTCCAAATGATGCAATTTCACCTCATTTGACTGAGCACAAGGACCCAACGAAGCGTACGGAAGAATTCTTTTTCTCTCATTAAAATGTTCAATTCCTCCTCCTGAGTTTTCTGGATGCTAGTTTTTTTCTTTTTCTTCTGATGATTCCTGGATAATTACAGAGGTCGTGCTTTCGAATGCAAAAAAAGGCACTTCGCGGTTGTGGTTTGCGGAGACGGTCCGTGCGACCCTTTGTCGTCGGTGGCTGTTTGTCTTAAAGTGGAAAAAAAATTTCGTTTATGGGGAACTCTCATTTTCTTCTCATCCGAATCAGGGAATTTTCTGTTCCGCTATTTTTCTCACAGCACAGTTAGAAGAGGGTTAAAATCTTTAGACCTCTTCGGGTGGCGATGTATCTCTAAGATAACAGTCGATTTTTACCTCAGTAAATACCGTCTGGTCTACCAAGATATGTGTACCACACAGAAAGTCTGCCTTGTTGGCGTACAAACGAGACTGCCCATCACACAGCGCAATTAGAAGAGAGTTGAAATCTTTAAACCTCTTCTGGTGGCGATGTATCTCTAAGATAACAGTCGATTTTTACCTCAGTAAATACCGTCTGGTCTACCAAGATATGTGTACCACACAGAAAGTCTGCCTTGTTGGCGTACAAACGAGACTGCCCATCACACAGCGCAATTAGAAGAGAGTTGAAATCTTTAAACCTCTTCTGGTGGCGATGTATCTCTAAGATAACAGTCGATTTTTACCTCAGTAAATACCGTCTGGCCTACCAAGAGATGTGTACCACACAGAAAGTCTGCCTTGTTGGCGTACAAACGAGACTGCCCATCACACAGCGCAATTAGAAGAGAGTTGAAATCTTTAAACCTCTTCTGGTGGCGATGTATCTCTAAGATAACAGTCGATTTTTACCTCAGTAAATACCGTCTGGCCTACCAAGAGATGTGTACCACACAGAAAGTCTGCCTTGTTGGCGTACAAACGAGACTGCCCATCACACAGCGCAATTAGAAGAGAGTTGAAATCTTTAGACCTCTTCTGGTGGCGATGTATCTCTAAGATAACAGTCGATTTTTACCTCAGTAAATACCGTCTGGTCTACCAAGATATGTGTACCACACAGAAAGTCTGCCTTGTTGGCGTACAAACGAGACTGCCCATCACACAGCGCAATTAGAAGAGAGTTGAAATCTTTAAACCTCTTCTGGTGGCGATGTATCTCTAAGATAACAGTCGATTTTTACCTCAGTAAATACCGTCTGGTCTACCAAGATATGTGTACCACACAGAAAGTCTGCCTTGTTGGCGTACAAACGAGACTGCCCATCACACAGCGCAATTAGAAGAGAGTTGAAATCTTTAAACCTCTTCTGGTGGCGATGTATCTCTAAGATAACAGTCGATTTTTACCTCAGTAAATACCGTCTGGCCTACCAAGAGATGTGTACCACACAGAAAGTCTGCCTTGTTGGCGTACAAACGAGACTGCCCATCACACAGCGCAATTAGAAGAGAGTTGAAATCTTTAAACCTCTTCTGGTGGCGATGTATCTCTAAGATAACAGTCGATTTTTACCTCAGTAAATACCGTCTGGCCTACCAAGAGATGTGTACCACACAGAAAGTCTGCCTTGTTGGCGTACAAACGAGACTGCCCATCACACAGCGCAATTAGAAGAGAGTTGAAATCTTTAAACCTCTTCTGGTGGCGATGTATCTCTAAGATAACAGTCGATTTTTACCTCAGTAAATACCGTCTGGTCTACCAAGATATGTGTACCACACAGAAAGTCTGCCTTGTTGGCGTACAAACGAGACTGCCCATCACACAGCGCAATTAGAAGAGAGTTGAAATCTTTAAACCTCTTCTGGTGGCGATGTATCTCTAAGATAACAGTCGATTTTTACCTCAGTAAATACCGTCTGGCCTACCAAGAGATGTGTACCACACAGAAAGTCTGCCTTGTTGGCGTACAAACGAGACTGCCCATCACACAGCGCAATTAGAAGAGAGTTGAAATCTTTAAACCTCTTCTGGTGGCGATGTATCTCTAAGATAACAGTCGATTTTTACCTCAGTAAATACCGTCTGGTCTACCAAGATATGTGTACCACACAGAAAGTCTGCCTTGTTGGCGTACAAACGAGACTGCCCATCACACAGCGCAATTAGAAGAGAGTTGAAATCTTTAAACCTCTTCTGGTGGCGATGTATCTCTAAGATAACAGTCGATTTTTACCTCAGTAAATACCGTCTGGCCTACCAAGAGATGTGTACCACACAGAAAGTCTGCCTTGTTGGCGTACAAACGAGACTGCCCATCACACAGCGCAATTAGAAGAGAGTTGAAATCTTTAAACCTCTTCTGGTGGCGATGTATCTCTAAGATAACAGTCGATTTTTACCTCAGTAAATACCGTCTGGCCTACCAAGAGATGTGTACCACACAGAAAGTCTGCCTTGTTGGCGTACAAACGAGACTGCCCATCACACAGCGCAATTAGAAGAGAGTTGAAATCTTTAGACCTCTTCGGGTGGCGATGTATCTCTAAGATAACAGTCGATTTTTATCTCAGTAAATACCGTCTGGTCTACCAAGATATGTGTACCACACAGAAAGTCTGCCTTGTTGGCGTACAAACGAGACTGCCCATCACACAGCGCAATTAGAAGAGAGTTGAAATCTTTAGACCTCTTCTGGTGGCGATGTATCTCTAAGATAACAGTCGATTTTTATCTCAGTAAATACCGTCTGGCCTACCAAGAGATGTGTACCACACAGAAAGTCTGCCTTGTTGGCGTACAAACGAGACTGCCCATCACACAGCGCAATTAGAAGAGAGTTGAAATCTTTAGACCTCTTCTGGTGGCGATGTATCTCTAAGATAACAGTCGATTTTTACCTCAGTAAATACCGTCTGGCCTACCAAGAGATGTGTACCACACAGAAAGTCTGCCTTGTTGGCGTACAAACGAGACTGCCCATCACACAGCGCAATTAGAAGAGAGTTGAAATCTTTAAACCTCTTCTGGTGGCGATGTATCTCTAAGATAACAGTCGATTTTTACCTCAGTAAATACCGTCTGGCCTACCAAGAGATGTGTACCACACAGAAAGTCTGCCTTGTTGGCGTACAAACGAGACTGCCCATCACACAGCGCAATTAGAAGAGAGTTGAAATCTTTAAACCTCTTCTGGTGGCGATGTATCTCTAAGATAACAGTCGATTTTTACCTCAGTAAATACCGTCTGGTCTACCAAGATATGTGTACCACACAGAAAGTCTGCCTTGTTGGCGTACAAACGAGACTGCCCATCACACAGCGCAATTAGAAGAGAGTTGAAATCTTTAAACCTCTTCTGGTGGCGATGTATCTCTAAGATAACAGTCGATTTTTACCTCAGTAAATACCGTCTGGCCTACCAAGAGATGTGTACCACACAGAAAGTCTGCCTTGTTGGCGTACAAACGAGACTGCCCATCACACAGCGCAATTAGAAGAGAGTTGAAATCTTTAAACCTCTTCTGGTGGCGATGTATCTCTAAGATAACAGTCGATTTTTACCTCAGTAAATACCGTCTGGTCTACCAAGATATGTGTACCACACAGAAAGTCTGCCTTGTTGGCGTACAAACGAGACTGCCCATCACACAGCGCAATTAGAAGAGAGTTGAAATCTTTAAACCTCTTCTGGTGGCGATGTATCTCTAAGATAACAGTCGATTTTTACCTCAGTAAATACCGTCTGGCCTACCAAGAGATGTGTACCACACAGAAAGTCTGCCTTGTTGACGTACAAACGAGACTGCCCATCACACAGCGCATTTAGAAGAGAGTTGAAATCTTTAAACCTCTTCTGGTGGCGATGTATCTCTAAGATAACAGTCGATTTTTACCTCAGTAAATACCGTCTGGTCTACCAAGATATGTGTACCACACAGAAAGTCTGCCTTGTTGACGTACAAACGAGACTGCCCATCACACAGCGCATTTAGAAGAGAGTTGAAATCTTTAAACCTCTTCTGGTGGCGATGTATCTCTAAGATAACAGTCGATTTTTACCTCAGTAAATACCGTCTGGCCTACCAAGAGATGTGTACCACACAGAAAGTCTGCCCTTGTTGCCGTACAAAGAGACTGCCCAGTTTCTATAGGGGTTTCTTAACCCTCGTGGTGGTTGTCTCGACGAAGTATCTCGTCATTAGCAAAACTGATCAGATCTTGATGAAAGCTATCTCGTCATTAGAAGAAAATCGACCAGATCTTGACCAGGTCCTGTCATTATTAAAAAATCGGCAATATCTTGATGACAAGATATCTCGCCATTTGCAAATCAGATCTTGATGGACGAAATATCTCGTCGAAACCACTTGGAGGGTTAAAGTATTCGAGTTTGTCACATTGGCGTACTTTGCGACAATAACCTCTTCAGACGTTTGTGAGATAAGGGAATATACGATCGCATGTATTACTGTGTTTGAAGACCAAATTCCTTTGGCAATTACCATTTCCAACTATTCATCGCAGAATGGACAGTACAGTCTTAACCTCAGCACCAAGAGAGCACTTCCAAAAGATCAGTGTCAACGTTGCACTCAAGGCGCATCCAAACCCGTGAAATCTTCTCGCATTGGGAGAAGTAATGGCAGATACAACTAAACTAACGCGGTCTCAATGTTTTTCTACTGACGGGGACAAAGCGGCCGGGACACGCCTTTCAAACTGGGACCCTAGGTTTTAGGGTACTGTCCATTTCGATATTTTTGTCCCGGAAGACAGAAGAGAGTAAAAATCTTGTGAGAATACACTGAATGCGTATCTGCAATGACTCCGCAACATTTAATCGAATGTCATATTTTTACGTAAGAGTTGAAAACATTAACATTGTGGACATTAATAGGGAAGTATCCATTAGAATATTTAAAGTAATAGGGATTGAAAATGTCTTTTTTCTAGAAAAGAAAAAAACAAAAAATTCGAAAATGAGACCTAGGAAAATGCTTAAAAGACTGCTTTGTGAAGCTTTTACCATGCAATTTCTGTCTCACAATGTTTACTTCAAGAACCTAATTTATACATTTAACATCTGATTAAATTCAAAGCTTTGTTTTGGAATGCTAACAAATGATCCCTTTAATAATCAAATTAACTGTTCTAAGGATATCTAAAAAGTTCAAATATCTATTACCAAAGAATCTCGTTGATGACAATACATCGTAGGCTTACAAGTGAAACACAGTCAAAACAAATGGTTCTGAGAAAACGAAGGGAAATTCTACTCAACTATGCTATACTCACTAAGAGTGTTAAGAATAAATCTAACTTTCATGCAAAGAAAATATGACTATTAGCGAACTTCATTAGTCTAAAGATCATATTCTGTTCTGAAATAGCTAAAAAACTCTCGAAATATTTGACTTAATGTGTTTCATTTGTAAGACGATGACATCTCTATAATCTATTGCTGACTAACTAGTTATAGAGACCATGTTGAATTTTGTAGCCTTTATTCTTAATTTTAAACCTTTCGTGAACAATTTCAGTTTTTTAAACACCCAGGGGAGAAATTAGGTAAAATGATTTGAATAATTTTGTGAGGAACAAGATACATACCACAGTAACTTCACTAATTCGAGTTATACGGAAATCGGAATTCAAGCAATAGGTAATATTCACCTTCTAGAAGTACCAAGTGAAAAAAATAAGGCAGATTAATATCGATTTGTGAGAATACCATTTATGACAGGGATTTTCAGTGTAAGCAAACAAATCAGACGGAATGCTAAGATTTTACTTCGGCAACCCAAATGCCCTTGTATGGTACACATAGGATTACCAAAAATATAGTTTATCGCCATTTCGGCGACTTTGGCTTTAATTAAATTTACGTTGACCAACCAACTACCATATATCAATTCGAAATTCGTTCTTTGGAACTTTTATTGGCGAAGTTCTGACATCATATTCGAAAAAACAAACCAAGTGACGTCACGTTCGGAATACGAATAGGAGGCACGTTCCTCCGCAGAAACACTACTACCACCTATATTTTTTAGCTTGACTGAAAATGCCTCTCACAGACCTTAACTTCGTTCAAGTTGTCGAGAACGTTTTGAATTCCACAAAATATTTGTACATATGCTCTATGAATCAGATAGCATCAAGACATTCCAATGAACAACAACAAATTTGATGAAACAAAACGCAATTAATCCGCCTTAAAACCGAAACACTACAACAGTTACATCAGGAAGAAGTTTTTGCCATTTTTGTTTTCAATATAACCTCCCCGCCAAATGTCATCGGCCAGGGAAACAATAGTTTACGGTTGAAGGGAATAGTTTCACCGTAATTATTCCATTTCCCTCTGCTCTCGTGATTCGAGTAATTCCCTTTGGTTATTAAATACTAGTTCCCCGTTATCGGAACGTACAAAAAAAGTTGGGGAATTGCAGACGGTTTTCCCTCTTTACGCCGCCGTTATGAACTGAAGTGAAGACAGCGTGCGGTTTGCAAGGATGTAGCCAACCATGTCGCTCAGGGAGGCAACTACCTGTGAAGGAATCTGCATTTCCTTGTAATCAAGGGCCCCGAGAGCGCGTCTGAAATACATACCGCTGTTTCTTTTTCTTGGCTTTGAACTTTTATGAGATAAAAAATGGAAACAAACGCTGATGAAATTCGGGGTGGGAAGCTCTTTCCGGTTGTCGAAGTTTTGATTTGTGCGTATAATTACCTGAATGGATATAAATAAATTTCGTAATGATTTTAATAAAGGAATGGAAGTTTAAAAAAATCGTTTTAGTTCCTTTTTTCAAATTATTCGGGTCAGCTGAATTGGAAATTGGGAGCTTATTCGTTCGAGAGCTTAAATATATGGTTGTATTTTTTTTCTATTTTCACCTGCTTTCATTCATTTTTTAGTAATTCTATCCTTAAGTTCTAAAATGAATTGAATATATATTGGATTCTTCGACATGAATTCCACTTTGGGAGTAGTGTAATAAAAAATAACACCCACTATCTTGGAACCCAATTAGTTGTTCTTTGTCTATTATTAAAAGTTTATTCAATAATTATCCATGGAACGTTGTATTTAGTACTAGTAGACACAGGGAATATCTGCCCTAAACTTAATTGCTTGAATCTATTGGAAGCAAAGTGTCGTTACTCACATTTCATATCATATCCATCTATCATGAATTTAGCATCCATATCACATAAATGGATTTCATACCTCAAAACGAAATAAAATCATCTAAAACAAAATAGTAACTTCCTTTTACTTTCGAGGCCGGGATAGCCCGGTTGGAAGAGTAACGGATTAGCAATCGGAGGGTTGCGAGTTCGAATCCAACCAAAGACCGTCGCGTACAAAGGGGTTTCTGCACATTAAATCCATCGTGGCCTCAAGTGGCCTGGTGTGGAAGTTTGGAAAGTGGAGGACCAACTCTTTTATTGCCTCGTCATCTGACCGTGGTTCAAAATTACTTGGTGTTATCCTCGGATATTTCCCATCGGGATTGATCCGTCACCAATAGCCCGTTGTGTTGCTCCAGTTAATTAAAATATCTACCTACCTTTTACTTTCACTGGTATTAATCCGTGTTTCCAATAAAATGCATGTCAAGCAGCAAACATCAGTTGTGTTACCACAATTAGATTCTGAAGTTCACTTCAATTTCAACCCATTCACTAACTCAAAGGTGAGGCATACTTTGACTCCAAACCCATTTTTCCTCTCACATTTTCTTTTTGGGGGCTATGTTCCAGATTTCTCATTACTATCAGTAATCAGACGGCTGAAGAATTCCATTAGACTAGCGAGCAGTTCCATGTAGGTTTAGAAATACTATGCGGCTCAGATCAAGCTTATTTGAACTAAGCGGTGAATGAATCGGTCGATGTTACATTGTTTCTATCCGTTGTTGTCATTCGACACTAGACAAATAATACTTATTTCTGTGACATGCATGTAAGTGAACTATACATGGATTAAGAAGTGGATTGAAAAGAATACCTAAGGTGCAATGAATTCATGTGATTCTTAACATTTAACCATTAAATCTTGGGATTCGCTATTTCGTGTACAGCATAAGTGCTCATGAATATATATTCGATGAATTGCTTATTTTCAAAATAACAAATCTTATCATCATCTCAAAACAGCATTCATCATCTGATTGGTCCACGTAACGGACGAAGACCATTCATTCATCATCTGATTGGTCCTCTCTAAATAGTAGACCATTTAACCATTTGTGTCTCCACTATAGAAATGAGCATTCACAAATCTATCCTGTAATAAGATGTTATATCTCCAAACGGGGCGATAGGATGCCAAATCGGCCCACCAAGTCAATTCTTCACAGAGCAGTTACGTGACTACGAGTCGACGCATATTTATCGCACTTTTTGAAGCTCCTCTCAATAGCAATGCTCTGTCCACATATTTCATGACTATGCTATGAAATAGTCTGTCTTGTACTTGGCGCAGCTTGGTCAAATATGGCCCTTGTACGAACTGTGTCAGGAGTTTGGTTTGGTCCAGGGAGTCTCTCTCCCGCGCAGGGATATAAAGAAAAACACTCATTTTTATGGTGAAATGCAAAAGAGCGATCGGGTGAGAGACCACCCCTACAATGTGATAATGGAGTGAACCACGGTCAAGTGATAATGTTCTGTCGCTGCAATGTTGCACTTTGTACAGTCTTTATTCAATACATTTGTATCCATTATGAACAAACAGTACACGTGAGGTCATGTATACCAAAAATGCATCCATCTGTATTCTCATTATTACTCTTTCATTTCAATCCTGTAATTGTATTTTAATTGTGTATTTTTTTACACTTACCGTAAAACAAACAAGTAATATAAATGACTATTTTGTTTCTTTTGCCCTCTGAGTCTCACGAGATTTCTGAGTAGTGTAGGGTGTTCCTTTCCTTCCTTAATCCTTCTTGTGGTTGTCTCGACGAGGTATCTCGTCGTTAGCAAAAATGACCAAATCTTGACGGACGAGATATCTCGTCATTAGAAGAAAACGCGATCATTAGAAGAAAATTGGCCAAATCTTGACGGACAAAATATCTCGTCATTAGAAGAAAACACAATCTTGAGAAAATTGACCAGATCTTGATCTCGTAATGGTAAATAAATTCGGCAATATCTTGATGAAGAGGTATCTCGTCATTGTATATCATAAGGGCCCATAATGACGAGATATCTCGTCAATAGCAAAATTGGTCTGATCTTGATGGATGAGGTATCTCGTCGAATTGGAGGGTTAACGTAAAATGACCAACATCTACTGGTTGAAAAAATCCTAACATTACATTAGACGAAAAGGTCAAAACTCGTTAGAAGCCATGCAGGGAAGACTGCAGATTGAAGAACGGATATATGCAAGTAAACTCCTGAAAGGGTATACCACCGAATCGATTTATGGCAAATTTTAAAAAATTATAGGTACAGGGGCTTCGTACGAGAAGTGTGACAAATGAAGGGTGAATCGGTCTTGGGAAGTTTGGAACCTCTAATAAAATAATACCTCTAAATAAAATAGAGATTAGAAAGAATAACAACTTAAATTGATTCCATGAACACGTAACCTGTCATGCAATATGCGTCGACAGCCGATCTCATCTATCGTCAATCAAGGCAAACAATCTACCAACGGAGCATGAACATGTCCCAATAAGCCACTCCTTGCTCAACCCCCAACAAAGTAAATGCCAGATGATCCGTCGTACAAACGCAGTGACCTTGCCCCGAAATACAATGGCACAGATGCTGTGGTCTTTATGCTGGAACTTTCAATTACTCGCTCGATTTGCTGATTGACTGGACTGAAGACAGATGCAGATAAATCGAAGGTAATGGCAAGTGTCTGTTATGATTGGGTTCAAAGTCCTCTGCTGCACCTGTTGATCAGTATCTGTTATCGTGTCTTGTGGAGCGCACCAGAATCTGCTGATGTAGTGGTACTATGCTTGGGCTTGCACAATGAAGAAAGATCGTTTAACTTCCGAATAACCGTTACTCGCCATTTGGTTAGCAACTGGTATTTAGACTGGAATAGTGATATTGCCAATACTTGGCATTTCATTAAGAAACTATTAAATCTAGAGACACTGCTATTGGACGAAGAGGTGGCGTATTTGAATACGGATATTGCAAATCAACAGTCTAATGAAGCTTCTTCATTGGAACGTTTCTTCCGGTTGGACAATTTCAGTTGTGATCCATTTCTGACATTGAATTTATCTTCAAAACGGGAAATTGATCGGGTTGAATAATGACATTTGGAATAATAAAGATAATTTAACTTCTGCAGTATTTTGTGATTTGGTTAGTAATCGGTATTGTTTCAGTGGAATCGTGACATAACCATTCGTTGTATTTTATCGCGCGTTACACTATTAAACCTAAACTCTTCATTCAAAGGAATCCAGAGAATTGAATGCTGAAAACCCAATAACTCTTACTGATGCTAATGCTTTGGTAAAATTCAAACTCCTATCACGAAAAATTAAAATTAAACAACACATTTGTGAAATAACACCGATAGAAAACCCACCTCTACAGTATCCAGACTGAGAACAGGTCATTTTAAAGGCATGAAAATTAACTGATGGAACCAGAACTTACAAACATTCTAACAATTGACTGGGTGTTGAACTCACACTTCATCGTATATTCACCTGCCCTGCAATAGTATTTACTCTTCAAATCATCGATTACCATCCATTATAATCGACATCGCCAAAGCTGTGCAAAATTCACACGGCGACATCTGACTCAGAAATGGACACGACAAGAACATAAAACCTAGAGAAACTGATATTGAAAATCAGCAATCGAATGGAATGAAGCATTTTCATTGTTCAATAGATTGTTTCTTCCAATGAGAGCATTTCTTTTTGAACCATTTCTGACACTGAATTTATCTACAGTAAAATTGCAATTCTGAATTGGCCGGTTCACGGAATAGATTCGAACATCTGTCATTCAGGATTCATCTTTAGCTGCATGCCTTGTATCACTTCCCATTACTCCAACCACTGTTAGGGAATCCTCCCTTATTTTCCGACGTAACCTCTATTCCCTCTCCTCTTTTCAAGGGTCTTTCTGAAAGTGTCCTCATTAAAAATGTCCTAGCTCTCGACAGTAAATATGTCGTGTAGTCTCTTACCTCCGTGACCCTCCCCCAATTCTTATATTGGTTAATTTGGCGTTTTATGAAGCAAGGACCATATTTAGCCAAGCTGCGGCAAACACAATACAGGCTATGTTAATTAATGGCGAAAAGAAAGATGGAGAGAAGTAGAGAAAGATTGCTTGGGCATCCTGGGATTGCGACCTCCGTGTTTACTAAAGACAGTAAATCCCATAGGAATAGAAAAGATCACTAGAGTACTCATGAAGCCCGAACACACCAAAAGAAGCCTCTGGGGACCCCAATTCTTAGAATAGATACAAAGAGAAATGCCCTACGCAATGTGCACTGAACACGACAATGAAAAGAAAATCAGCATAACATAAACAAAAAAAATTGAATTAACCGTGCATTAATCACATTAATCAGGCGAAGATGTTATCAGTGTCTAAAAACGACCACATCTCATAAGCTACGTCTAATCTTGTGGATTGGCTAGACGCGTTGTTATTCCATTTAAATTACGGCACAATGGAATTGTCGAGTGGCGAAGAAGTGTCATCGAGAGCCATCAGAAAAAGTGAGGACAAAACGAACAGCTTGGCCTTTCGTGTCGGTTCGTTGGCTATACCACCCGGGGAACACAATGCATACTCATGGGCATTAATGGGCTGCATAAAACGATGATGCGACAGAGCGGTGGTTAGTAAGTCAAAACTGAAGGTTTAATTACTGACAGGTTTCTTTTTCGTTTTAAACCGTTTACATTGTCCCCATTCAGCCGCCACTCATTCTGTCCTGATAGTATTGGATAACTATTTTGGTATTGTCTTCGTTTATTTTGAAGACAAATGAACTCTGATTTGATTTTCATTTTTGGTTTTTGAAACTGGGAAAATGTACGAGGACGGTACAAAATCTCTGGTTGTATTGTAAATGTAATATAGTGACGATAAATGTAGAATTTAATGTTTCTGTATATCATATTCTAAAATTCACACATGAAACTTGCTGAGTTATTAGATCTTATAACACGCCTGAGTCTTGTTATATGTATCAAATACAATTATTTTAATCTTTCTCCGCACATGCTTATTAAATGGAGTTTGTTTCATTACATCATTTCGGTAGTTTTGTATGATCACTTCAATACCAAGGGTTGCTTCCCAAATCAAGTAGTAGGTCCCGGTTTAATTAGCTCTAATGTAGCAAAAAATGACCTCAGAGCGATAAACGAAACCCAAATCAAGTAACAAATACCTAACCCTTGTAAAATTTGAAAACATTGTGTGGATTTAAAATACTGTGGAATTAGAAAACAAAGAATCACTATTTATTCCAAACAAAACCCAAAACAAAACAAGCAAATGACAAAAAATTCACCTCATTGTATTCTGTCATCAAACTGCTAAAGAATTTCATTAGATAGGTGATCTCTTACGTGTAGTTTCAGAAATATATGTAGCTACATAGATCAAATCAAGCATATTTAAACTAAACGGGAAAATCGACGAATGAATCCCGTAACGATGAATTTTATATTGTTTATATCCGTTGGGTTGCCATCTCTAATATACAAATGTCGATTTCTCTGTCACTTACGTTAATGAGGTATATCAAAGGGATTTTAATGTAAACAAACCAGACCGAAAGCGAAGATTTTACTTCCGCTACCCAAATGCTCTCGCATAAACATCTGGGTTACCTTAAAATGTATTTACTGGCCATTTTGACGACGTTTGGCGTTTAATCTAACTGTTGTTCACCAATCAACTGTCATACAAAAATTTGGAATTCAGTCTTTAAAAGTTTTATTGGCGACGTGCTGAAAGCGAAAAATAAGCCAAGTAACGTCTCGTTCGGAATTCACACAGAAGCACGTTTCACCGCAAGATCACTATCTCCAACCAGAAAAAGCCTCTTGAAAAGAATTTTTTTTATCTGTCTTTTATTTATTGAGTCTCAAAGTACCGAAAAAAACGATCGAATACTTTTTAGAAGGTTTTATTCGTGACTGAAGAGGTGTGCATCGACCTTAAAATGAAATAGGCAGAGCATGTGAAATAACAGAGCTTCATGTTATTTCTTCCAGTTGTTCGGTTTGAAGATCTGTCACGTGGTTGTGGGTAAAAGCACGAATCCTAAATTAGTGATGGGTTAAAGTGATTATCCACCGTGATCAAAAACACAAGTCTGCGCTTCCATAGCCAATCGGCTGTCGATTTGTGATTTACCCTTCAGAGATCTTACGACAGCCCACATGATCCGTCTATTTCATTAGAAGGTCGGTGTTAGTGTGTCTATGACGTTGCAGAAAAGTCTCATTTTCCTTTAGCGTTTGATTTAATATTTTTAAGTAACCAATCGTTCTTTCATTCCCTTTTCAGTGACGATCGAGTGCAGGGCCAGAGAAATGATCGCCAAAGTGAAGACGAGCAAAGTGTTCAATGGCAGAATCTACGCCAAGAGCAGACCCAACTCATGCGTCGCAGATGTGGCCAACAGCGTCGACTTCGAGATAAAGATGGCCTACCATGACCTTAACTGCGACGTCAAACAAGACGTAAGTATTCCTTTAAGCATCCGTGATTAATAACACTGCTTTCATATAGGCTGTTGTATCATTTAACTCTTTGGGGTTAGGTGGGTTAAAAATTGTCCCACCTTTTTTTTGCTTAGCTTTTTATGCAGGGTGGAATATTTTTTTAACCCACCTCAAAAAGTTGAAATTACTCATAGTCATACATAGTTTAATATTTTAAAGTTTTTCATTGAGTTGGTAATGCTATGAACTAAAGCTAAATGTGTAAATAACTGAAAACAAAAGTTTACACATGTCAAAACGCATTAGTAACTTGTTGGCAATGTTGTGGTTAAGGTTGGGGAATTGTGTGGTGCAGTGAATTTTTGTCTTTCATAACGAATTTTTTCATGATTTTGAAATTTTTGATTTTTTCCATAAAAATTTATTGAGTGAATAAATCGTTTTACAATGAGATGTTATTTGATGTTTTATGCTAATTTTGAAGCTGAATAAGTGAATAAACAATTCTGGTGCAACTTGGGTTTTTTTCCTTTAAAATCGTGTGCCTCAAAGAGTTAATCATAGTACCCATTCATTCTGATTCTGTTCACTATAAACCAGAATCCTTAGAAGTTTTTAATTTCCAATTCAAATCAGAGTACCTTTTTCTTGCGCTTTTTTGCAAAAACTCTTTTAAACTTATTACCATTCGGTGTAAACTTATTGCCATTCTCATTCGAATGGTAATAATATATCACCATACATTATTACCGTAATAATGATGGATAAGATTAAAAAAAGAAAATTTGGAGTTAAGTGCTCTTTAGAGGCAATGCTATCTAGAACAGAATTTAAAATCATTGTTGTAATGATGAACCAGATCCTGTTCTCCCATTTATATTCATAAATAGTTTTCTACTTTGAAATCTCAAATTAGATTTTTTCCCCTATAATCTGATATATCTCATACCTCCCTGTAAAACCGTGGAATGAAAAAGATGACCACCTATCAGGTTTAAAAAGGATTAACTACTGGAGGAAATTCTTTTATAAACATCGCCATTTTTTCAAGGAATCGTCTCATTATCCAGACGTTGAACAAATGGTGAAAACATTCAATAACCAGAAAATGTCTAATATATATATTTTATAGAATTATTGTTATATAGATGAAAGAGAGAGATGAAATTAAATTGCGGTTCGTCTTTCTTTGCTTAAATTTATTTTAAAATAGAAATATTAAAATCCATTAAAAATATACAAGATGTTTTTTATTAAAAGACACTATTTTGTTTTGGAATACCTTTTGAATAAACCATTTTAATTACGTTTTTTAGAAATTGTTTAGTCAATTAATGGCATTGTTTATGGAATATGACATCTGCCAAATGACTGCGCTGCAAATAGGGGCCCTTTCGAACAGGTGACTTGTTCGACTTCTTCGCACCATTTCGTTTTTCCGCCATTTCTTTTAAAGCGTTTGCGTCAGTGGTCTTTTAAGTCAATATGCAATATAGCTAGTGCAAGCATGCGAATTCTTAAGTCCTGGCGGATTACAGGTGTTGACCTCGTCATCTGACAGTGGTTCAAAATGATGAGATCCTTGGATCTTTTCCTTCGGGATTGATCCCTGACCGTCGCCAACCAATAAACCCTTAAAACTACCATCGATCATCCAATGAAATAGAGACCCTGTTGGCGTAGTCGCTGTTGTAAGATTGCTCGGACTAGTGTTTGATCACGGTGGAAAATCACTTTAACCAATCAGTAATTTACGATTCATGTCTTTTCCCATAACCACGTGAGATCTTCAAACCGAGCGACCGAAAGAAATAGCATGAAGTTGCGAACACATGCTCCGTCTATTTTATAAGGTCGATGCGTAAAATAGGAGGAAGTTTTCCTAGAAGTCGATTTGTGTTGCTCCAGTTAATTAACTTGATTTATTTCTTCAACCTATTGTTTGCACTTGTGTTAGATATGAACAGAGCTAGTGCTACATGTATATGGTTGAAAAAAATATTAAAAAGGTTTTGAAATACACGAGTCCAGAGGAAGACAAGTATAAAGATTCAGCCATGAATGTCATAACATATGGACTAAAAGCATGGAATAGAAATAGCATGAAGCTGCGCCCACATGCTCCGCCTATTCCATTAAAAGGCCAATGAGAACTACGTTCGTGAATAAAACTTGTAATGCCGCGAAAGTGAAAATCATCCATAAAATGTATTGTTTGTCTTGGGCCGCGAGGAGGAAGTTGCCGTTTCAGAAAGTCTCAAAGGAAAGAATGGAACTTCAAAAGCACATAAAAAACGGAACACTTGAGCATGAAATCGCTTCACGGTTCGTTTTCTGCAGTTTACACACTCTCTTTCGGTTCCTATTTGCTACTTTGTTTCCATAGAAAGAGAGGCACAAGAAGTGTATCAAGGAATCATACATTGTTCATTTCGTGTAAAGACGAGATGGAAATGAAACACAGCCAACTGAAACTACATCGAACTGAATTAAAATTAAAAGGACCGTAACCTAGGCCTGGGCAATCCGCCAATGGAGCGCCAGAGTATTTCAGGGTGATCGCATGAATTAAGAAAAAAATACGATTTTTGAAATGTCAGCAGACCCATCTGTGCTGAAGTTTCTTAACCCTCCAAGGTGTTTCGACGAGATATCTCGTCATCAAGATAGTGTCGATGTTTTTATGGTTATATCTCTCACTTAACCTTCATATAATCATTTGAAATCACTTCCCCATAAAATAGTGCCGCGGTAGCCCGGTGGAAGAGTAACGGACTAGCTACCGTAGGGTTGCAAGTTCGAATCCAACGAAAGACCGTCGTGTACAAAGGGAGATGGTGCATGTTAAATCTGTCGTTGCTTCAAATGTCCTCACGTTGGTGTGATGTGGAAGTTTGGAGAGTGGGTGCCAGCACAGGTGTGGCCTCGTCATCTGACCGTGGTTCAAAATTACGTGGTGTTGTCCTCGATCTTTCCCTTTGGGATTGATCCCGGACCGTCACCAATAGCCCGTTGTGTTGCTCCAGTGTGACGTTAATTGAAATACCTACCTTCCTTCCCTTCGTGTTTGATCCCGGACCGTCGCCAAAATCCTGTTGTGTTGCTCCAGTGTGACGTTAATTAAATACCTACCCCCATAAAATAGAGTAACCATACAATCATAGCCCCTCCAGATTGATATCCTCCTAATCACGTTTCAGAACGAAAATTGACTATGCCCGACTCGTCACTATGATCTCACTTCAGTTACTTTTGTCCTACGAATTGGGGACAGCTCATTCTCACCTTTTTCTCTCCTCCAGAGTTTCGGGGAGTTCTCGAACGACATCGTGATCCAGCACCACGACATGATCGTCACCAACCAGGACTTGGGGCTCGCTGTCCACTGCCACTACGACCTCTCCAACAGAAGCGTCTCTCACGGCGTCCAACTTGAGATAAATGGGTAAGTCCGCAGAAGAAATATAAAAGTAGAGGGATTGAGTGAGTTTTTTACTGATATACCTGATCACCAAAACGCCAGCCTTGTAATTTATCTACTAAATTTTCAACCACTGCCGCAACTGTTAATGACAATATGTAGCTTACAGCCAAAGAACCACCCAGTGGAAGTCTTACCCCTTTTTGCTATATCTATGAATACTTTATGTCTATTAATTCTTAAATTATGGCAAGCAGGAAGTTTAGTAGAGTCGATAAAATATTGACCAGTTTGTTTTCCTGATAGGCTTTTTCATGTGCCCAGGATCTTGTGACCAGAACAAGTAGTAACATGACTCTCAGACTGATTTCGTCTGTTGAGTCGAACCTAACATTCATCATCTGATTGGTCCACTGGACGGGAGACATACATAAATTCATCATGTGATTGGTCCGCTCGACATAATGGTTGACTGGCGATTCCGCCAATTTTGTCGCTAATCTAGTATTAAAAATACGCATTCAATATCTACCCTGTCATTTGATGTCTTATCACTAAACGAGATAAGATGCCAAATCGGCCAACCAAGGCGATTTTTCACAGAGCAGTCAAGTGACAAGTTGGTCATTTTTTGAAGCTCCTCTCAATAGCAATGCTCAGTCTACTTTTATTTCACGTCTATGGCTCACTCCGCCTCATTTACCTTGTGGCTTAGAGCTGCAAGGTGGTTGGTCGTGGTCGTATATGGTCAATTCGCGTCGACAGAAAATTTCTTATAGATTCGGTCGTTAAACGTTATTGGCCGTTAAGCTTTCGTTTTTGTTTCATAAAATAAAATTTATTCTTACTCATTACTTAATCACAGTGACGTTCCAGAAGCGTTTATAAATCAGACTTGCAATGAAATTAGGAAAAGCTGATAGTTCTAAAATCATTCTTATATTAACTAGTGTCATGCAGAGCAACGCATCGGTGAACTTAGTAACTCGAAAATATAAGTAGGGGGAGAGTAGCGGATTAGCAACTGGAGGGTTGCGAGTTCGAAATTGGATCCAACCAATGACCATCGCGTACGTGGGGGCTGGTGAACGTTAAATCTGTCGTTGCCTCAAATGATCTCACTTTGCCATGATGTGGGAGTTTGGAGAGTGCCAGCTCAGGTTTTGACCTCGTCATATGATCGCAGTTCAAAATGGCGAGGTGTTGTCCTCGGACTTTTCCTTCGGAATTGTTCCCGGACTGTCGCCAATAGTCCTTTGTGTTGCTCCAGTGCGACGTAAATTCAACTGCCCACCTACCGAGGCACAATACAACGAAAATTTTTTGTACATAATTAGCTACTTTCTGCATGATGCATTCTCATGCGGGTGCCATCGTGGCTCAGTGGGTGTGCCCACTGAGCTCTGGCAATCTGAGAATTGTAGGCGGCACAGATTCTAGGTGCATTTCTCTCTTCTGTGACAATAAAACTTCCTTTGTGTATGTCCATGACTTAATGTTGCCTGTCTTGTGTCGCTTGGTCAAATATGGCCCTTGCGCCATAAAACCCAATAAACCAACCATTCTCATGCGTTGTTTCCGTTTCAGAGAGGTGGATCCTGCGGGCACACAGTCAGCAACTGTCAGCTCCCCCAACGTCACCATGATGATTACTGACAGGGCGGGACAGGACATCACGGCCGCACAGGTTGGAGACGCCCTGGCACTCCGCTTCGAGATCATCGACAATAACAGCTGAGTAGACACTTTCCTTGTACATTCCTCACCCCATCCGCAGTCCTTTGTTTTAAATTGTTGGATTGAATGAAACGTGTTCGTTTACTTGAACGTAGCTAAAACCATCCAGTACTTAATGCCGTGAGACGTTGCACCAGAAAACCTTCCTCGTGGTTGTCTCGACGAGATATCTCGTCATTAACAAAACTGGCCCGATCTGGATGGACGAGATATCTCGTCATAGGAAGAAAACTTACCAGGTCTTGATCACATCATAAAAAATTGGCACTATCCTGATGACGAGATATCTCGTCAATAGCATTGGTCAGAACTTGATGAACCAGATCGAATAAAAGGCAAAAATATCCTTATTTAATTCATTGATCGCTTCTTTAAAAATCGTGTTTAAAGTGTTTCGATATTTTCTTCTTGTAGTCAACAAATATTTATGCATTGCTTTTAGGCTATTAACAAAAGCGTTTAAGTTTTTTATTTACTGGGATTGTATAAAATAATTGAAAATTTTAATACTGTTCATTAAAACGTTGGCACCTCTTCCCTTCAATACAGCTTCTATTTGTCTTAAAGTAATCACTCTAAAACTAGTCTCTAAGTAATACACTCTAAAACTAGTCTAGGTAAAAAAACTCTAAAAATAGTCTCTTGATAACACACTCTAAAACTAGCCTCTAGTTAACACATTCTAAAACTAGTCTTTTGGTAACCTACTCTAAAATTAGTCTCTAGATCACACACTCTCAAACTAGTCTTTTGGTAGCACATTCTAAAACTAGTTTCTAGTTAACGCACTCTAAAACTAGTCTCTAGGTAGCACACTCTAAGACTACTCAATATTTTAAAGAAGTTTTTAAATTTTAAAATCACCCCCAAAATAGAGATCTTACGATACAAATGTAGCGACCTCTATATTGATATCCTGGGTGCTCCACTGAAGGGGCAAACTGATATAGTGCAGAAGTGTACCAATTATTTAAACGCAACGAAAACACTCCGGTTGTTTTTTAAACAAACTATGACGGGCAATGACAAGTGGATACTCTACAACAATGTGGAACGAAAGAGATCGTTGTGCATTCACTCACGTTGGAAGTTTGGAGAGTGGGGCTCAGGTCTTGACCTCGTCATCTGACCACGGTTCAAAATTATGAGGTGTCTATCTTTCCCTTCGGGATTGATTTCGGACTGTCGCCAATATCCCGTTGTGTTGTTCTAGTACGATGTTAATTCAACTACCTGCCTACAGGGGGTTGTTCTCATTCATCACCCCAAAGGCTGGTTTCCATCCAAAGAACGTGGTGATGTATGGATGGTGGGATAGCAAGGGAGTACGTATGAGCTCCTTCCACAAAACCAAATGATTCATTCCGACAAGTACTGCTCGCAATTATACCAGGGGCCCCAATGGGTTTTCCCACTGTGCTAGTAGCCTGCGAGTTGTAAGCGGGCAGGTTGATTCCTGTAAATTAACCTGGAGACATTCGTCACTTCTGTGTGATTAAAACTTTCCTTGTGTGTGTCTGTCTTGTGTTTAGCCAAATATAGCCCTAGAGCCAATCTACCTAATTAGATCAATTGAAAGCTGCCCTCGACGAAAAGCGTTAGGAATTAGTCAATAGGAAAGGCGCAATCTTCCATAGCAGTAAAGCAAGATCACGAGGTCCTCCTTTGGTGACTAGGCTAAACCTCTTACAACTCGGCTGGGAAGTTTGGACTGATCGACCTTACTCACCAAACATTGCACCTTCGGATATTTTCATTTATTCCGATACTTACAAAATTGTCTTCATGGAGGAACTTTCGAATCCTTGGAAAAGGCATCCGGAACAGTTCTCTGCCCATAACGATCGTTTTGGGAAGGAGGGAGTTACGAAGATGTCTGATAGATGATGGAACGAAACGGTCAATGCGTTTTACAATAAAGTTACTGATGACTGAAAAAAATGTTCCTTGCGATTACAATAACTGAACGAACTTTTTGGCCCTCCTAATATTAACTCTCCTGGTGGTTGTTTTAACGAGATATCTCGTCATGAGCAAAACTGATCTTGATGGACAAGATACCTCATTATTAGAGTAAAACTGACTAGATCTTGATATCGTCATTGTGAAAAAATGGCAATATCTTGATGACGAGGTATCTCGTTATTAGCAAAATTGGTCAGATCTTGATGGGCGAGATGTTTCTTCGAAACCACTTAGAGAGTTAAATCTTTAGATATAAGGATCGGTGTTGATGGTGATTTTAAGAGCCTTAAGGAGCATAAAGTTGTTAAAGAAGTTTTGTATTAAACTCTAACTGGGAATATTTCTCTTCACTTCTGCAGGTCCCTATGAGATCTTTGTGCGAGAGTTAGTAGCTATGGACGGTATTGACAACAGCGAGATCTTGCTCATTGACAGCTTAGGGTAGGTACACTTTTTTCTTCTCTTCCTTCACCTGTTGTAGGTACTGATCTAATAAGCCCTCGTGTAGCAAAGAAATGACACACCAAACCTTCACCTGAAAAAGTTTCAACCACTAACTAAAGGTGCAATAGCCTCATCTAATACATGAATTTGTTGCCTTTAGTGTTTAATTAGTTAAAAGTTTAGCTTTCAACAGTTACCAGTCGCATAAAGTAATCCATATCATAATACGTATATCAGGAATCGACAATAAAAAAATGCTAGCATATTTAATCTTTGTTTTCAGTGATGTAGCTAAGTGTATATAGGGATCGGAACCCTCCTAGGACCTGGTAAATTTAAAACAAAAATAGTAAAAATGTTTATTGATTTTATGTAATTTTCTTTAATACTATCAGGTAGAAAAAAAATTAAAAACTCGAAAGAAAAAATTAAAGATTTATTTGGAGAAAGGTCCCAAGAAAAAGAATAGCAGAAGTGTAAAGGAATCAATAAATAAATAATAAACAACGTTGTATAAAATAATAAATATCGTTTGATGTTTTGCGATTCGTTACAAAGTATTTCTAGAAAGTTCTACGATATAATGGAAGCAAAATTATATCATTTGCCATCAAAGTCTAATGGCGTTTTTGAATCTGAAAGAAACAGAACTCTCTGTTTCTTTCAGTTGATTATCGTCAGCACTATTCAGCACGTGGCAATAATTTTACTGGGACAATTAATTTCTATCTTAACTGAATTGGTATAAAAGATTTCAGATTCTCGAAAGTGGACGAGAAATTTATTTTCAAAAATGTTCTCAAACGCCATTAGATTTAAATGGAAAACGATATTTTCTCGCTTCTATTTTTTGAAATAAAGTTTGCACTTTTGATTATTACATCGTAGAACTTTTTATAAGCATCTTGTAACGAATCGCAAAACTTCAAACTATGTTTATAATTTTAGATAATGTTGACTATAACTTATCATTCTTTTATCTCTTTTGTTCAGTTTCATATTAAAAAGTTCTCTAGCATAGTGTGTGTTTAGTTATACATTAATTTTAATTTAAAAACGTGCCCCAAGGATCATGATAAATCGGGAAAAGATTGCTGTGTTGAAATTAATTGCTTGATGGTCATTGACTTTATCTTTTTCAGGTGTCCAACTGACGTCACCATCATGGGCAGTTTAGGAAAAGCTATCAACAATGATAAAACTCTCCTCGCTCCATTTGAAGCCTTCAAGTTCCCCACTTCCGACATTGTTCAGTTCAAAGCCTTGGTCACCCCCTGCTTACCTAACTGTGAACCGGTAAGAGAAGCTAACACACACACTCTGATAAAAACTGAGTTTTAATTAATATCTTCAAGTTGAGAAGCGAATCGGACAACCTTTTTATGTGCCTAGGATCATGTGACCAAAACTAGTAGTAACGTTACCTTTAGACTACTTTCGTCTTCCAAGAGGGAATGAACATTTATCATCTGATTGGTTGGCAGGACAGAAAACGCCTATCCATTGAATCATCATGTGTTTGGTCCACTGATTAATCATATGATAGTAGACTGGCGATTTTACCACTTTATAAAAATGCGCATTCACACACCTACCTTGTCATAAGATTTTATATCGCCAACGCGGTAAGATACCAAATTGGCCAACCAAGTCAATTTTTCATAGAACAGTCACGTGACTACTAGTCGACATGTTGGTAACACTTTTTGAAGGTCCTCTGCATAGCAATGCTAAGTATTTCATGTCTGTTGCTTAAAACGGTTTCTCTTTGTTGGACAGGTTGAATGTAGTGCGAAGGCACACAGCCAGAGCCGGGACTTTATGTCGATGGGTCGCCGCAAGAGGCGAGGAGCCTCCCCCTACGGTGTGGGCAACGTTGGACGGGTCGCGGACAGCGAGGATGAAATGGTCGTCATGCAGACCATTCAGATCACGGACAAGTTCGGATTCGAGAACAAGGACAAGTATTCCAAGAGGGGCAGAGAAGATGTCATGGGTAAGGAAACTCACTTTTATTCAAATATAGGGTGAACCAGCCAGTAATTGACCAGTTAGTGCACATTATTCATGCAAAAATTTCCCTGGAGCTAATTTTCAATTGCACTTGAAAGATTTGTACTCAGTACCTTGTAAAGAGGATGACTAAAATGAGGGTTTATAAAATTTTTAATATTTGATAGCTTAACCCTCCAGGTGGTTGTCTCGACTAGATATCTCGTCATTGCCAAAACCATTCTCAGATCTTGATGGACGAGATTGGTCTACGAGATATCTCGTCCGTAATTCAACTACCTACCTTTAAAAAATCAAATTTCCTCGCTGGTTTATCGCGCTTTTTTCTTGTCCTTCAAGAAGAGCGATATATCGAAGGGTTATTCTACCATTGTTTCAAAGTTGTCACTGGTAACAAGTTCGATGCACAGCTTACTTACCTTCACTGCAGTGGAGCCGTGGTAGCCCGGTTGGAAGAGTAACGGATTAGCAACCGGAGGGTTGCGAATTCGAATCCAACCAAAGACCGTCGTGTATGCGGGGGCTGCTGCAAGTTAAATCTATCGGGGTCTCTAATGTCCTTGCGTTGGCTTGGTTAGGAAATTTGTAGAGTAGGATGACAGCGTCATCTGACCGTGTTTCCAAATCACTTAATGTAGTCCTCGGATTTGATCCATCGTCAATAGCCCATTGTGCATCTCCACTGCGACGTTAATTAAAAATATCTACATCCTTCACTGCAATTACCTGACAATTCCCTTTTCAGAAGTGTTGAAGAAGGAGAGCAACTGCGTGAATCTGGTCGGTCTGATCGTGGCTTCCTCCATGTTCCTGGTGGCCCAACTGTTGCTGATCCTCGCCTGGGCCATCATGTGGCAGAGGCGACGACGCAGCAAGCTGGACGACGACTCCACCAACAGCACCCGCTCCTTCGCCTCCCAGTACTTCATGAACCCCAGACACTGACCGGCCATCGGAAGCTGACCAACAGTGTCACCAGGACACGGGAAGGACCTTGATCCTCAACATCGAAACACTCCATCGCTGTCAACAAGAACTCTCCACAAGGCATGCGTCTGTTGCAATCGACAGCATAATTGGGAGTGTGTATGCTCAGACGACGTAGAAACTGTACTGTTCCTTCTATGTGTTTATTTATTTGAAAAGTTGTGTGATATTTGTTTAAGTTATTGATCTGACTGTCTCGCTCACTCCTACTCATCTTTTCCTTTGCCAAAGATAATGTACTTCGAACAAATATTTACTACCGCACAGGTATGATTTAATTACGTGCGTTAATCTGAATTGATTTTTTTAGCCTTTTCGACATTACTATTTATTTACAAATGCCAGGCGTTAAGCCTTCTTGCTTGAAACATCTGAAAACACAATTTAAGATCAGTAGTGTCTGAATGTTTGCTATTCATTGGCCATCTAGAATTACGTAGATTACAATGAGGTGAATTCCTAAGTCTAATTCTAAATAAATAGGTATTGAGGCAATCATGTGCAGTAAGAAGACGAAACAAAGAAACGCCAAAAGGAAAACTTAGAATTGGAGACTAAATCAGCAAGGATCTGTCTCCAATTCCAAGTTTTCCACGTGGTTCAGTTGTTGCTTTGTTTTGTCTTCTTACTGGACACGATTGCTTCAATGCCCATTTATTAGAGGTGGACTTTTTTATGTTAAGTTGCAGGTAAAATCACAGATCATCTAATGAAATTGACAGAGAATGTGGGCGGAGTTGCTGTCGTAAGATCTCTGAAGAGTAAATCACATGAGCTTACGAATCGATTTAGCTGATTGGCTATCAAAGTGCAGACTAAGTTTTTTTTTTTATCACGGTGGATAATAGCTTTAACCATCAATAATTTAGGATTCATGCTTTTTCTTACAACTATGTGACAAATCTTCAAACCGAGCGATCGAAGGAAATAACAAAGCATTCTGTCCATTTCATTAGAAAGTCGATGGGTAAAATAGGAAGTTTTCACTGAAGTTGATTTATTTCACCAACCTCTTGGTTGCACCTGTGTTAGATATGAACAGAGCTAGTAGATGTATGGTGGGAAAGAATTAAAATGGTTTTGAAATTGGAGTCCAGAGAAAGACGAGTATAAAATGCAACCATGAATGTGATAATATGTAAACTAAAAGTTTGAACTATATTTTTCAGACATTCACATCTCATTGCTAGTCTATCAAATATAAATAAGAGAAATCACTTTATAAATATATTTAATTTACCTTTAGCACAACCTGTCAAAAACCATCCTCCTGAATACAACAGGATTGAATTATAAATTCTATAACAATTCAAATTAAGTGAATAAGTAATTTCACAGAAAATCTATTTTGGTGTTCGCGTGCTGAATTTACATGTGCTATCTGCATGTCACATGCAGTTTTATGTGCTTGATTGTTATTTATTTTTTGTGTATGAGCTGGAAAAATTGTCTTGGGATATTTTATGTGTAGCAATTTATTTATATAGAAGACCTTCCCATAAAGTTTTAAGATTTGGGAACAATTCATAAAATCAATTCATTTCTATTTATAATCATTGACATCTCATCTTGGAAGTACTCTAGCATTTCAGTACTTTAAGTGCTGCATTATATTTTTAGCAAAAGCCTTTGCCTAAAATATAGTGCAGGACTGAAGGAAGTTAAATCAGGAGAAAAAAATGTTTCATGCTCATCTATTTTTGCCTTGATCTTATCGCTACTTAAATTGAATCAAATATAATATAGGTATTTTTAACAGAAATATTTTTGTATGGTACATGTGTGTATAGTTTTTTGATAAAATAAAGGTGGAAAATTTTTGAATTTTTAGTTCTTTAAATTATAATTTTTAATTTACATTTTTTACATTGTTAGCTGAGATTAATGTGGACTGGATATAAATCATCTTGTATGGTAATATACACAATCACATCTTAAATGTCTTCAAATACTGTATTATAGTAGGACCTTGATTATTTGAGGTATGTGGACCGAAACCACCTCATATAATACGGAAGCAGTAACACAAAATGAAGGATACAATTTTGAATTACACAAATTTTTTTTTAATGAAGACAGTAAAATTTGTAAAATTGAACAGAATGAGATGGGCAGGTCATCTTTTGAGAATGGATCCAGAGAGAACGCCATTGAAAGTTTTTGATGCAGTCCCTTTTTGAGACAAAGGGGTAGACCACAAAAGAGATGGAGGGACTGTGGACTTCAGTGACATGAAAGTCAAGAACTGGAAATCCATGGCTGGAAAGAGGGTAGTCTGGGGAAAACTTCTGAAGGCCCGGGCTGACAAAGGGCTGTCGTGCCAAGTATGATGATAATGAGTTACACAAAAGAGCTTATACTAAATACAGGTCTACCACAGCCAAAGCACTTGTGAAATAGTAGTATTAGTGGCATAATTTTTTAAATAGTAACACAAAGTCTCCTCTTAAATAAACCCTATTTTAGTAGTAATTTTAATTGTTCAAATACAAAATGAATCGGCTAAAGCACAAAATATAATAATTAAGTATCAGACATTGAAGATCTTAAGAAATTTAAATTTTAAAATTAAATATTCTCTTGATAAGGTTTTGATGAGAATATAGCAAACAGATTCCGATGTTCTTACGTGGTTTCCACGGCTTGGCGCCAAAACTTCAAAATTGGCGTCCCTTGAAAAATTTTCTCCCTAAAGAAAAATATTTGTCCGTCTGCTAGTAGTTAAAAAAAAAGGGGACTAGATTTTCGTTGACCTTTGGTAAATTTTCAAAAAGGTCACCAAAATTTGAAAATAGGAGCTTTTGAGATGGACTTGCTTAAAAAGGTACCCTCAGTCTCCAAGTGGTCAAACCTTCATAAACTTGAATTCAACCCTTCATAAACTTGAATTCAACCCTTCCAAGAGTAAAGCTATGATTATCGGTGGAAAATTGGATGAAGATGTTATTTCGCCTTTGATCCTTGAGGGTTCGACTCTCGAATTTGTTGACCAATTTAAGTACCTTGGTGTTTTCCTGGACAGTAAACTCAAATGGAAAAAGCATATTGAATATGTTTCTTTCCAATAAATGCGAAAAACTCCTTACTGGCCTGTATCGTATTGCCAAAAATACATTTGGAGTAGGCTATGGGGTTTTAAAAGTTATGTATAAACAAGGTATTGTGCCGTTCATATCTTATGGATCCCGGATCTGGGGACAGGCTTTGGAGACTAAGACCAACAGACGCAGGTTGAGGAAGATTCAACGGAGAATTCTTCTGTGTCTTATCAGAGGTTATAAAACTTTAAGTTATGAAGCAACCTTTGCTATAGCTGGAGTTCCACCTTTAGACTTGGAAATTAAGTGCAAAAATGAATTGTATGCTTCGATTCTAAATGATTTTTCGACGGACTGTGTTCATGGAAAATTGCCTCTCTGCGACATTCCTCATCCGGCTGCTTTTGAACCAATTCATCTAATTAAGTACTAGAAAAATGTGGAGAAGCGTTTTCAGAAAATCTGTTTTACGGACGGTAGTAAGATGAACAATAAGGTTGGCCTTGCTTTTGTTCGATTTGAGGACAACTTCGAATGCGGCTTCCGGATACGAATAAACATCGTATCCGGAATGAATGCACTATCTTTCAAGCAGAATTGCTTTGTATTAATCTCGCAGTTAAGTGGTTTAAAGAAAATGGAAATTTCTGTTCAAAGTACCTTATTTGTAGCGATTCTCTTTCCTCTTTACATTTACTGAAGAATGTTACAAGCACAGAAAAATTGGTTGTTGAAACGCTTTTAACAATTATAGTTAATTATTATTTTAAAAATAGAGGAACTGAGATTTTTTTTGCCTATGTGCGTGGACACTGTGGAATTTACGGGAATGAAAGAGCTGATTTTTTAGCCAAAGACGCTTCGAATTTAGCAATTGATGTAAATTGTAACAGTCCTAAGTGTTACTTGAAAGGCTCATATTATGAAAAGCTTGTTGCTAAGTGGAACGAAGAGTATGTCTCGTCTGAGAAAGCTGGCCACACCAAAAATTTTTTTCCTACTATTAAGCATAGATTGAACTCAGAATTATTTTTCTTCACAAACTTCCAAATTACACAATTTTTATCTGGCCATGGAAATTTTGCTAAATATCTATATAGGTTTCATCTTCGGACTAATGATTTGTGCGAGTGTTTTAAAAAGCAGCCACAAGATGTAGAGCATTTGCTTTTTAGTTGTCCTGCATTTAAAACTTCAAGAATGTGCCTAAAAAATGATTTGAGAAAATTAGGTGAAACATGGCCAGTGAAACTTAATGTTTTTGTAAAATCTAATCTGCTTTTCTACTCATTTGTCAAGTTCATAAAATCTTGTAATTTCAGTTAAATTGTTTTCCACTGTTTCTTTGTTAAATCAACTTACTTCTGTAAGCCACGTGTTGTACTTCTGTGGTGCACGGGGAGTTTGCTTTTGTTCAATAAAAAAAAGAGGTACATAATAAAACAGCACACAACAAAATGCCTTTGTATGGTTGGGATAAATGACAAAACTATTTTTAAAAGAGCAGTTAAAAATCCCAAACTTACTGCATAACACGACAAAGAATTTTCGAAATGATCCATGAAAACATTGAGGATACCATGCTGGCTTTACCCAAGAGAAAAAATAAATATGGGGTCAAATGCAATGTTTATTAATTTTATTTGCAGTAATCTTCACAATGTTATTCGATTGCTTGGGTTTTATGATACAAGGGTTAACATTGGCCAAGCTGTGCCAAACACAAGACTGACAATATCATGTAATAGACATACACACAAGGAAAGTTTTACTGATGCAGAAGAGATAAATATACCCAGGATAAGCTACTGAAATCAAACTTGCACTGCCTATAACTTGCAACAATGTTATTTGTAACCACTGCAAATAACTCCTCCACTTTCATCAAATACTCAATAATAATGAAACATCTGTGCATGATTTCCTCTTTTTATTTCAAAAATGAAAAATATATGTACCAGGAGTAAAATTTCACATTCTAGTCTAGTCATTCAAGTTTGACTAGACTTTCTTTGAAGTTAGCTTTTAAGAATTAAAAAGCATACATGAAACTGAGAATTAAAATGTTATTTGATGAAAAAGAGGAAAAACACAGTAAAAAGTATGTACATCTTTATTAGTAAAACTATATAGTACAGCTAACTGATTGGTTTAGTTCCTTCAAAAAAAGGATCTTCTACCCTGATGTAAACAGCAAGAAATTTATCACCTTTGTTCCTTGTAACTTTTTTCGCCTCCTCAGAGCTTTCATACATTTTCTCAACAACTGGATCTTTTGCCTAGAATGAGAATGATCACTTAAATAAGCTAATGTAATAAAAAATTACATTAGACTGCTTTGAACAAGATGTATAAGAAAAATGAAATAAAAAATTCATATCCTCATTTCACTTACAAAACCTTCTAGATCTTGAAATCAAAATTTTTCAGCAGCAATGAAAGGCTAGATGCCAAACTGTAGACCAGTTATGAGATACAAGGTTTCGAAACTCCTCGATAAGGGATATAGACTTGCGAGTTTTTGAAACAAGTTTAGTAAGCATATTTGTAACCAAGTAATGTTAAAACCTCAAAAATAAACAGGACTTGGGAGGTTATGATAGTAAAATGATATGTTAAATCAAATGATCCATTACTCATTTGACTCAAAAAGTATGAATTACTTGTTTGACTCATTACTGCTGCATAACTAAAAGTTATAAATAAAGCTAAGATAAATGTGAACAAATTGTTAATAAGATCTTCAAGTCGCTTCGTGATTTGTCTTCTTTAATAGTGAAGGCTCAATGGGATAGCTGTGCCTTCGTTTTAAGATAAATCATAGGTCCGTAGGACCAGGTCTCATTTCTGCACATGGTTGGTATTTTAATTAACGTAGCACTGGAGCAACACAATGGGCTATTGGTGACGGTCCGGGGCCAAACCCGAAGGGAAAGATCCTTGAACACCACCACGTAATTTTGAACCATGGTCAGATGACGAGGTCACACCTGAGCTGGCATCCCCCTCTCCAAACTCATTTCTACACATGAATTATTCATGAAATCAGGATAAATATTGTGTCAACATAGAGCAAAAACTTATTAACTGACAAAAAAAAATTTGCTGTACAGTTGTTTAACACTGGAACATATGTTGGAGTCATTCTGATACAGGAGCGTGTTTGTCGCTTTCTTCCTTTTGTGTTGGATTTTGACAATTTCTTGTGACTTAATCATTTTACTTGGTACATATACAATATAAATTTTTATGTGTAATTCAATTTAGAAAATTTCTACAGCTAGATTTATGTATGCAATTCACTGGTGTCTTTTGGAAAATGAACAGATTTCTTGGTCTAAATAGCTTTTATTCAACAGAAAATGGCCTTAGAATAACAAACTCAGCAGATTTCTAAAGAGAATTCATTTAATAGTGATTCTTTATTTGACCTTGAATATATCTACACTTTTCCAAAGGTGGAAATGGTTCACTTCTTCATGTTTAAACCTCCTGGTGGTTGTCTCTACAAGGTATCTTGTCATTAGCAAAACTGACCAGATCTTGGTGCACGATATATCCCTTCCATCAAGATCTTATCATCTCTAATCAAAAGAAAATTGGTCTCAATATCGCCATCATAAAATAATTGGCAATATCTTGATGATGAAATACCTCATCATTATCAAGATTGGTCAGATATTGATGGACGAGATATTTCGTTGAAACCACTTGGAGGGTTAAGTTGGTGTCACGTTTGAAATTGCAGGGCTGCCACAGCCAAAGCATGAATAAAGCTGAAATAGTAGCATACATTTTTAAAAATAGTAGCCCAAAGGCACGTCTCCTCTTAAACCCTATTTTAGTAGGAATTTTAGTTACTCAAATACAAAATGAATTTGCTAGAGCACAAAATGTACTAATTAAGTGCAAAACAGATGTTGAAGATCATGCCAAGAAATTTAAATTCAAACACTAAATATTTCCAAAAGATTTTCAAGACAATCTAGCAACCACATATTTGATGCTTTTCTTTCATAGTTGACAAGGCTTGGTGCCAAAGCTTCAAAATTGGCTTCCCTTGGAAAACCTCTCCCTCCCCAAGAAAACTGAAAATATTTTTCCGTATGCAATTTGTTATAAAAATTAACTAAATTTTGCAATTTGTATAAAATGTTAAAAAAAATTACAGTATGCAATTTGTTATAAAAATTGACTAAATCTTCATTGGCCTTTGGTGAATTTTCAAAATAAGTCGCCAAAATTTTCGAAGTCAGAAAATTTTTTTAAACAGGAGCTTTTGAGATGACTTTGCTTAAAAGATATCTTTATAGTCACCAAGTTTTAAGAATAGTAGCAAAAAGGTCACCTTTTAGTCGCTTGTGGCAGCCCTACGATCCAAATATCTCATTCACAGGCGATTGTTGATTCAAAAAGGCACCAAAACGATAATATACAAAAAAAGTTGTAAAACACTTCAAATCTGTTGCAAGAACTATACAAAAACGAATCTGGTGATCTCCCATGTTCCAATAAAGAATCCAAATTATGTGAAGTTACATCACTTGAAGAGCGACACAGATGATGCTGACGATACTCAGAATAATTTGGATTTATACCATTCAGGATGGTACTTAATGGGAAATGTATTATATTGGGCGACTGATAGATTTGCTGTCAGAAATATTTTACATGAAAGTAATGGCCTGCTGATTTTGTCATGCAAAATATCAATGAGTCTATCATGAGTAAAAGTGTCAATGAGTAAAATCACCAAAATTATGAACCAGAATCAGAAATATATCTAAACTACAGGAAATGTTGAATTAAATAGTGTAATTTACATGCAACTAATAAACATACAAAACGTGTTGTTCAGTCAAGTAAATAGTGGGTGGAAACAGAGTTGCTGAGATTGGGCATAATTTGGGGTTCCTTCTTAATTTAGGACTGAGAATTATCTGTGTATGCAGAAAAGGAACAGAGAATGTCCATTTATAAAGTTGCTTAAAGCTAAGCCCAAGATTCTGTTTTGCTATCAATCCAAATTTGGTATCACCACTTATCAATGTTAAGCTATGCTACTGCTACAACCAAAAGGTGGCACTCTATATGAGAGCATACCAGTTGGTTGGTTGTTTTAGGGTTTTATGGTGCAAGGGCCATATTTTACCACGCTGCGCTAAACGCAAGACAGACAATGTCAAGTAATTGTGAAAAGAAAGGATAGAGAGGAGAAAGGAGAGAATTGGGCATCCTGGGGTTGTGATCGCCATGTCTACCAGAGGCAGTAAATCCCAAAGTTACCTCAGGTTTGGGTTTCATACCCAAACACACCTAAAGATGTGCCCGAGGGGAGAGAGCATGCCAGAAATGCTCATAGTACTACCAAAAGTAGATTTAGTAAAATATATTATAAAACTTTGAGTGTAACACGAACCAAATTGGCATCCTCAGAAAAAATTATCAGTTTATAGTTATTTGGTTCGCAGAATTTCAAATAAGATTCTGCACTCATAATAATTTTAAAAAGACACTCCACTAAAACTAAAATTACTTTCCTATATTTCATGACTTTGATCCCATAAAATGCTTTCTTTCTAAAATAAAGATTATTCAATGAAATTATTAATTGCTCATACCAATTCCTCTTCAGGTATTCTTTGGAAAAGGGGGTGTTCATCTAAATGTTTTACCATCCATTCATTCAACTCTTTTACATCTGTAATTGTATATACAATGCCCTATAAAGGAAATAAAACATACATGTACTTTGAAATCTGCAAAATCAATAACCAACTATGAAATGCAATTTAATTACCTATACATATATTTTCTATAAAAAAAATTAACTAATACATCTATATATATATATATATATATATATATATATATATATATATATATATATATATATATATATATATATATATATCACTAACATATGTGGCACAGAAATTGATATTAGTTCATGGCCAATGGCAACAAATCTTTCTTATCCCAGTGTAAAATAAAAAAATTACATTAAGTCATTGAGTCTGCAAAAAAAGTTTTGGGGCAATGGCAGATGGGTCCTTAAAAATGTCTTCAAGTATGGTTCCAATGCAATTCAGGATGTGTGAGGGAGAGGCTGGTAATAAGCCGCACTTTGTACCGGTGGGAAAGGATTTCTGGCCATCAAAGAACATCTTTTTCAAATGGCCAGATCGGAGCCTGGCAAGCATAGAAAAAGTTTTCAGGGGCAAATTTAAGGCAAGCAGCTCTCCTGGTGTTTTACTGAGGTATCAGTGATGAAAAGGTACTGGAGATGATCTGCGCAATGTCTTTTTAAATGTGGACAGGTGGTCGTCCCCTGAGAGTTGGACAGTACTTTCTCTTGTGCCAGGTTGTTTATTTGTGCAAGCTCTTGCCAATAAGTCAGCTCTCTCATTGCCCAGAATGCCAATACGTGATGGGATCCATTGAAAATTTATTTTAGAATTTTTATTGAAACTTAATATTAGAAGGGCTATTTTTCAAAAGAGGATCATAACTGGTGAAGCAAAATGGCAACAAATGAATGTATGAAATCAATCAGTACAGAATTCATTAGTCAATTTTGCCACTTTGTTTAAATATGCTCGATCAGAGCTATGGAGCTGCATAATATTGCTAGAACTACAAGTAAGAGATCTCAACGTTCTTATGAAGTTCCTTATCGTGTCTGATGATAAAAGGCAATGATTAATTTAGAAAATATAACAGAAGTGGACATTCAGAAGGTATTTGTGATAACATGACTGAGAATTGCACTTTTGCCATACTTTTCACAGGAAATATGAATCAACATAAAAAAAGAATATAAAATTCAGTTTTATATTTGACTAATTTTATTCCATTTGGAGGAATTTTTTCTCCCTGTCAGGAAAAATTCAGGGACCGTAATTTCCTATGGGCAGCCCAGTACAAATTAGCCTGGCTAAAATGATCGTCAACTAGGATGTGATCGTCAAATAAAAAAGTGCAAGATAAAGATGACTAAAATCCATAAAGCTCCCCATCGAAAAGGGGTAGTCGGGAGAAGCATGCACACCAATGCGATGTGTGTCCTCTTAGAAAGTCATGTCCAAATAAAATTAGAAAATTTGCCATAGCAATATGTTGTGGCAAATTAGATGCAACGGGATCAGACAAAAGCTTGCTCCATATTTTGTCAGTGGCCTTAAGCTTTTGATGGTCGCAGACAGACTTATTTATCTTTCGCTCTACCAACTTGCAAGCACAGAGATAAGGGAGAGGGCTGGGGTAGAAGACAAACATTTTTAGCTAGCTTGTCTGTATGCTCATTGCTTGGTTTGGAGGAATATGCATATTGATGCTTATTGCAAATGGATTTAAATAAGGTATGGAATGTGAGTAATGACACTGACATCAATAGGTATAAGCAATTAAGAAACTTTTGCATATACCAGAGCTAGATGTAATTATTTTAATGAAGTAATGAGTTTAAAAATCTAAAGTACTTTGAAAGTGACTAAAACTTAAAAAATTAATTCAATTGGTTTTATTTATATTTTTCAGATCTTAATTAGAAAGGACTTATGGCAGGAAGTGTATTCCGAGCCACAATGAAAATCCATGCCGAGGTAAGGATACAAAACGAGCCTGTTGAGCCGAGGGCCAGGGTGTCAGTAAGCCACCTGTTTACCAGGCTAACCCAGGGTTGGTAAGTTGGTTTTGGGTTTCATGGTGAAGAGCCATATTTGGTCATGATGCACCAAACACAAGACAGACAAGTAATGGCCATACACACAAAAGGAAAGTTTAATTAACACGGAAGAGGGAAATACACCCAGAGATAATGAACTTGCACCCCCTACAACTCACAAGTTGCTAGCACAGTGGACATAACCACTGAGCCACAACCCCGGCCGGCCCAGGGTAAAAGGCTGCTGTATGTAAAATCATGATAACTGTCATAAGTGATTATTTGTTTTGCCAGCTCGTAATCACTGCTATCACTTTCAGGTGTATCCAGCTGGAGTAAAACATAATATTTCTACCTTGGAACATATAACGCCCATTGTCAGTTCAACAATTTCTAACCCTCTCCGAATCTCTACATATCACTAATACTATAGTGAATAGTACTGTTATGCATTTATGGTAAATTTTCAAATTTTATGTACTTACGTGTTATCTCTTTTATTTTATACGATCTACCAATGCATTTGGAGGGTAGTTGAATTAACATTGCACCGGAGCAACACAACAGGCTATTGGCGATGATCCGGATTCCCTCCCAAAAGGAAAGACCGAGGACAACACCTCATATCTTTGAACTAAGGTCATCACCTGAACTGGCATCCCACTCTCCGAACTTTCACACCACACCAACAAGGGAACATGACAGATTTAATGTGCACCAGCCCCACATACACTAGTCTTCTGTTGGACCAAGTTTCAAACTCCCAACCCTCCGGTTGCTAATCTGCTACTCTTCCAACCAGGCTGCAACAGCCCCAACATATTTTGGACTCTATAACTAAGAAACTTGTGAATTTGTATGAAAGACTAAATTATAATTTTGTTGAAACTCTCCTGCATCTAACCACCTGCTTGATAAGACTGCACACCAATGCATACTTACATATGCACATGGACCTTGCATGGACTATTGTACTTTACGTGGACCCTTTAGATTTTATATGGATTCTATATAATCTTCCCACCTCCCCTCACAAATGCTTTAAACCACATGGTGAGTTGGAAGGCATGGGCTTGACGAAAAAAATGATAAATTTGCATTCAGGAACCGTTACAGGCGACAATCGCGGAAATGAATTGTAAATGTTTAATTTGCCTCCTAATTCAATGACCCCCAGGGGCACATCTCCTTACCATAAATGCATAACTACTATTCACAATAGTATTAGTGACATGTAGATATTCAGAGAGTCAGAAATAGTTGAACTGACAGTAGGCATTATGTCCCATAAGTAAGAAATTTATATCTATATCCAGCTGGATACATCTGAAAGTGATAACAGAGATTACGAGCTGGTAAAATGTTCAGGTGTGTGTGGGCTTCCCAAATCCGAGGTACTCTAGTTATCTTTTTTTCCATGGGGTTTACTGTCTTTAGTAAACACTGGAGCCACGCTCATGGGATACCCAAGTGATCTTTTCCAGCTTTCATCTTACTGTTCCGTTCCCCAATACCTCTTTTCCCGCTTTCATGACATTTTTTGCTCAATGTTGTCTTGTATTTGATGCAGCTTGGCCAAATATGGCCCTTGGGCCATAAAACCAACCAACAATCCAACACCAAACCAGCTAACCTAATCTAATGGGTAGATTGATTCAAACCACATGACTCAAATATGAACAATCATATCACTCTACATTATCTGCAAAGTTTGTCTTTATACTCTGAAATGAGTACATGTTCCTCAAACTGCATTTTTCATGAGTACATAGGATAGTGAAAGGCAATACATTATGTTGTTATCTGAATATGTATAATTTAATCATTCCAGTTATTCTTTGAAATATATTTATTCTCATAATGTCTTAAATCGCGAAGATATCGGTCAGGGTGCTGACTTCCTGATTGAAAGGTTCCTGGATGGATGTTTGTCATTCATAAGTGAATATGTGGCTTCTCCATAAATGGCCTGTGCCTAGAATGTATGGTATGTATGTGAAGTGTAAAATGAAATCCCCAGTGGTGTATACCAGGGTGATTGATGCCAAGTGGTTTACAATTACTGCCTTGTAGGGCCATGATGATTAATGTTCGATTGGTATGGGGCATTGGGTTTGGTTGATTGGTTCTTTTGGGGTTTTATGGCCCATATTTAGCCAAACTGTACCAAACACAAGACAACATCAAGTAAAAATGTGAAATGGGGAAAAAAAGAGGGATTGAGGAAGCGTTGTGGGAGGAAAGGAAAAACAAATTGCTTGGTTGTTTACCAGTTTAGGTTAGTTCTCACACGGTAATTAATGTGATTACAGTGACATGATTAAAATTACAAAATAAGAATTGTAAAAATGATACAATAAAAATTATTTAGACATGAAGAAATAATGAACTTAACAAATTATATTGGCTATGACAGCAAATATGAGTTATTTAAAAATGCCATCATTCATAGTAATTTGAAAGCTAAGAATTAGTTTCAAATGCCCATTACGAAATATTTGTTGTCGCATAAAAAATGTAAAAAGATGATAAACTTCTGATTACTTACCCCTACACGCAATACATAGGCATATTCTGACAGTAGTTGAGGACTTATAATCCTCCATTTATGCTTTTTGGCCTTGAAGTGAGGATCAGGGAATAGAAAAAACATCTTGCTCAGCTGTAAAAAGTAATCAAATCTTAGAACGAAATAATATGAATGTGTTCAATGCAAAAAAAGTCACTTATGAATCAAATATAAATATTTGCATCATGGGTGGCAATTGAATATAAAGGAAAAGTTTAAGTAAACTACTTTTTGAAAAATTAATAAAGATGAAATTGTGCACCTTTTCTCAACTGTTTTATGCATTCTATAAATTCCTTTGAATTCGTGAATTTTAGCTTTTCATTCAAAGTCACATTATGGAAAGACCTTAAATTAAACCACATTATTCTATAATGCACAATATATACATCAACAATACAAGTTAATTAGGCGAAACTAAAAACAATAGTGAATTTTAATTCATTTCCATTTAAGTTATTTAAAAACACAGAGAAAATATTTTGACAAAGTGAGCCTTGTGAATGTTCAACTAAAACAAACTTTCTAAACTTAAAATTTAGATTTTCTGATATATGAATTAAAATACAAAATTATTTTTCACTTTTGGGGAGAATAATTTAGGAAATATATAAATTTCATTTGGCACCTGAGCAATTTAAAAATGTAAAAAAGTATGTTTCATAAAACTGAGCACATTTTCTAGGTTTGTAACGTTAACATCATTTTGCACATTTTAGCAGCCGTCACCACTGGATGGCAGGAATAACCCTCTCGTCTAGTTGATGATTTTCCACCCTGCTCCTTAACATAACAACTTTATACACCCTTCTTCCTTGAAAGGCATGGGTGTAAAGTTCATCTAGAGGTTCATCTACTCCTTCTTCCTTGAAAGGCATGGGTGTAGAGTTCATCTAGAGGTTCATCTACTCCTTCTTCCTTGAAAGGCATGGGTGTAGAGTTCATCTAGAGGTTCATCTACTAGTTCTTCCTTGAGATGTAGTTGTAATTGTTGTTTTCTTTGTACATTGAAAATACTTTCTTTAATCGTAATTGTTGTTTGGCATTTTATATACACAGCAAAATGCTTTATAGTTTTAAGGCTTGTTCTTGTTTTGCAGATTGCTCGATGTGCAACAGTTTTATTTTCTGTAAATATGTATTATGCCTTGTCCTGAGATTTGATTTGATTTATAGCTCCTATATAGAGGTTCTCATTAAGGTTTTCCTGGCTGATAAGTTCACCTTTCTGAATTTTGTCTTAAATCAATACACTTAATTTTGTATAACAATTCCTAACTATTTAGATGACATGCGAATCTTGCTGTCCAGACCAATGTATCAAATTTAATTGTAATCTTGCTATCTTTATGTATAGAAAACTTGAACATTAGTTTCAAGCAGGGCCAGACGTAAGGCGATTTTAATGATTCCCTCAAATAGGCCCCATTCAGATTAATCCTCCTGGTAGTTATCTCAACGAGACATCTCGTCATTAGCAAAACTGACCCGATCTCGACATTATCAAAGGCAATGCTTTCATCTTTCGGAATTCAATTAGCATTCTTGGTGACAAGATATCTCGTCATTAGCAAACTTTGTCAGATCTTGATGGACGAGATGCCTCGTTGAAACCACTTGGAGGGTAAGAAGCCCCATCTTGAATGCATTGAGAAAAGATGTAGTCTTGGAATAAAAGTTCAGACTTCATTCTTATTCAATGAGACATTTAATTCACACAAAGAGATAACATGTTCACGGATAGTTTTCAGTATTCATGGGCTCAATTGGAGTACTTTCTTTAAAGATGAGAATTTCTTAAAAAGAGTTTCAACCGATTTTCTTCCTATCAGGAAGAAAAAGCATGCTGATCACGTTGCTTTGTGTGTCACGCAAATAAGAAAACAATACGTTGGTGATGTGACACAACTTGTAAATCGAGGCTGAGTAGAAGATGGTCGACAGTTGTCTTAATATGCCTCGTGTCCCCCACCAAAAAGGTGGTTAAATTTGAGGTAAAAAGAAATTTCACACTCCCATCAGTATCATGATGACTGCTTTCTCAGCACCTTCTTAAGAAAAATTTTGGCGGCACACCTGATTACATTGCAAGATTTACATTACAAGGGATTGCTACACAACCAGACATATGGATTGTGAGGATCGTACTGACTCATGAAATAAATACCTATTCTTATTTCTGTATTTTAGAAAAGAAAATAACTCAGTTGATAGTCAGTCAGGAAGGCATACGGAAGAATCATGATTACTTAATGGAAAGAGAATAAGTATTAAATCAATGAACTTTAAACATTTTTTGCAAGGCTGGTTGGGGTTAGTTTATTGGGTTTTATGGCACAAGGGTCATATTTGGCCAAACACAAGACAGATAACATCAAGATTGGTTACAAGGAATGCTATTATAAGGGATGGTCTTTGAATTAATATATTCTACTCTGAAAATGACAAAAATTAACTTACTTGCCCCTTTTCAAAAAAGTTCGGAAGATATTTCATCGCATTAGATCGGATACAGGCTATATTTTCATATTGTCCTGGGTTTTGTATACGTAGAGCTTTGATGCGCTCTTGAACGTAATCTGATACTTTGACACGAATCTCCAAGCCCAGCATCAAGGATTCCGGAAACAATGGAGACAGTTCAACTAATTTTAGAAAATTTATAAACTTAATAACAGAAATATACCACTCAGGTTTCAAGTTAACTAAAAAGAATAAGAACTTCAGTTAAAAAGCATGCTTAGTCCTCCAAGCGGCACCCCCATGAACCTCGAAAGATTAAATTAATCCAGAAAAATTCCTACACAGCAAGAGGCAGACTCAAAATTTTTAGGTACCTCTTCCTAGAAATATTTAAGGTCTGCTGCCCACCACACAGCAATCCCTCTGAACTCAGGCATGTCTCTCAGAGGATTAAATTTAGTTAAACTTTATGCTACAGCTGACTCTGTTCTAATACTATGATAGTATAACTGCTGTTCCAGCCATAGCCTAATTGTTAAACTAATAGTGAATTGTTAACCAGCATTATACGAATATACAAAACTTCAAAATGAAATAAGTTTCAATTTTTTAGATAGCTTAGGTAGGTATTTAATTAACGTTGCACAGGAGCAACACAACAGGCTATTAGCAATGATCTGGGATCAAATCAGAAGGGAAAGATCTGAGAACACCACATAATTTTGAACCACGGTCAGATAATGAGGTCACACCTGAGCTGGCACCCCTCTCCAAACTTAGACATCACACCAACATGAGGACTTTTGAGGCCATGAGAGTTGTAACGTGGACCAGCCCCCTTTGTACACGATGGTCTTTGGTTGGATTCAAACTCATAACCCTCCAGTTGCTAGTTCGTTTCTCTTCCAACCGGGCTTTAGATAGCTTAGGTAGTTTACTTAAGGGAGCACAGTACCTTTAAGCATACAAATCAGCAGCTAAAATAGACTAATTTCAGTAAACTGTATCACCAAAAGTTTTATGTGTACTATAATGAAATTTTTTGCAGGGTTTATTTATACTTTATACTACACAATGCAGAAAAATTGGTTTGATTTTTAAAAATTAAATAATATTTTACTAGAATTTACATAAGGTCATTTTTTAACATACTTTTTTACAAGCATAACTTGTGCGCAACATTCTGAGTCATCCTGTGCATTTTCTATAAAAACTAATGGCTGATATGAGCAACACACACAATGCTTTTATTTTAAATTAGAACCAAAAAATAGTAGTTAAGTAACACATAATATAGCACAATCAATTAATATTTCACTTCATTAATTTTTTCCAAATTTTCGCTCATACTATATCAAAAATATTTAATATATTTTTAGCTTTTGAGTAAAATTTTGGTTTCATTTTGAAGCCCTTTTGATAATCTATTTTCATTCAAAATTTCAGGAGTCTACGTTCATTAGTTGCAGAGTTATAGTACGTGCAAGCTTGAAAATTACCATTCTGAGATAAATGCAATTAAAGTTTAAATAGCTATTTTTAACATGGAATTGAAATTAATATAAAATTAAAACCCCTCAGAAGCATACAAAACTCCTTCTTTTTCCAGAGTTGTCTCAAAATTAGATTTTTTTTTGCTCTTCATTTACCTCTCCGAGCTTCTAACGTACTTTCGAGCACTCGAATATTTGAAAACCTCATAAGCTTCATATCATTCGCTGCAGCTGCTTGCTTCTCTTAATATTTTTAAATTGGCATTTTGCCCCTCATTGTAAACACTTACAATGCAACAGCTTCTAACGTACTTTCGAGCGCTCGAATATTTGAAAACCTCATAAGCTTCATATCATTCGCTGCAGTTGCTTGCTCAGCATTTGCCCAGGAATTATTTTAAGTTCTCTTAATATTTTTAAATTGCCATTTTGCCCCTCATTGTAAACACTTATGGCTTGATGAACAGCAATATTGACAATATTGCATCCTGCACTGGAAGTTTTAGGACAAAACTTCCAAATCAGAGAGTTCAACGACTCATTCGTGTTTTGAGTTTTACCCCCTAAACATCTCCTCAATAATTCAGACTGGGATAAATCTCTGAAGATAGTTTTAACACAATCCATAACCGCAGGTGGCAAAGAATGTTCATGATGAAAGACATTTCCTTCTGCTCGAGCTTTTTGAAATTTGCACCATGATTCTAATCCTTCTGGGCAAAAGTCATGGGTTGACTCATCATCAGTAGAGCGTTTATGGTACCATATAGCCCATATGGCTTTCTCATGGCCCTAACATTGTCAGAATTGCTTCTGATAGCATTACCATAATATGTGGTCAACTGATCAATAACTGTGTCAGTGAGCCGGCCTATCCCACTTAGTGGCTTTCTATCGGACACTATTTTTCTTCTAAGGTCTGTTTTTTAATTTTCTTAACCTCGTCCCCATCCTTTTTTGAATGTGACCAACACACTCTATTTTTTGTATGGTGTGTCACCATAAGGTGCGCACCATTACATATATTCGAAGAGTAAATTTAGATAATGTTTTTACAGGGGGGGTGGCTGATGGCCTTTAGCAACCCCAAAAATTAAACATCCATCAACTTGAAAACTTTATCAATTGAAGATTAGCAGATTTGCTAAAACATTCTACACTACTCTTCAATGAAAGGTTATATTCATTGACTGTTAATTACAGCAACACTACATTAATTTCAGTCAAGTGATTTCTTTTCACTTTATTTGGATGTTGACCACAGAAAAAGGAAACACATCTTATCATAACGTGACGCCTTTCATTTCTGGAGGGATGAAATTCCACCATTTCCATTAGATCCAAACAAATGGTGGAATGGCCAATTGGCAATATGCTACAACATATATAAGGCATAAAGCTAAAATTAACATGTGTCCTATGTATTCTATTGAAAAACCAGTATTTGTGTCCAACAGTATGCACTCCTACCATCGTTCTACCACTTTCTGTAAATCATACTAATTGTATCCCAAAAGTAATAGTCTGAAACAGTTTGTATCACTTCAAAAAGTAGTTATACCAATTGAAGATTAAAAGTAGTTTGCCAGAGGTTTCCAATGAGCCATTTCTATTGAAATGAGTAGCTTTAACTCGAGCTGTTGAAAATATAGATTAAGATCTGTTAGCATTTCACTTGATCAGTTTACAGCAGGGATGCACAGACTGCGGCCCTTTTATGAAAAAGTCTTTACTTTTTCTAAAATATTGTTACAGAAGTATGTCCAAGTTAAATAATATATTAGGTTTGTCTAATGGAACCAGGCTATATAATATGAATATTTTCCTTGTCTTTTGTACAGAATGTTTTCCTGTACAACTGCAGCAAAAATATAGTAGTTGGAGTCTCATAAACATGCAGTGGAGTTCTCTTTTGGAAACAAATTCAAAATTTGCGATTAATTTTTAAATTTCACCAAAAATTGTACAATCTTACTGAATATACACCTATAGTATCTTGTAATTCAGCCCAAACCTGTTCATTGTACAGACAAACTGTACAATTATTCACTTACCCAATAATCCCCCATATCCACAGCCAACATCAGCAAACTCCACCTTTGGTTTTGGTTCCACAGCAGTTGCATCAAGTAGTTTGGGGTAATATGGAATCCAATTCATGTGAGTAGGAGTTAATGGGCTGCAAATAACACAACGATAAATACCATATCAAGAAACATAAAAATTGGGTGCAAAACACAAAACAATATTAAAGAATACCAAAAGGAATACAAAAGGTAACGAAGGTTATACAGTAACCCCTTAATGAATCACACTTTTGGGGAGACAAAATGGTTGGTTTGGGTTTGATTGCGCAAGATCTCTAAAATACTATAAGCCATGCCAAACCACAAGGCAGAATATAACCCAATATAAAAGTTAAGATATTTACACTAGCCAAAACCACCCCCAACAAAAGTTAGATTTAAAATCATGTCGATATACTTCATTAAAGACAACTGAAATCAGAATATAAATTCAAAAGGTGTAGAAACAGTGAGTTTTATGTTTGAGACATAAAACATGGCGTCATGAATATGAAAATAGTAAAATAACTTTAAGATAATAGTGTTCATTTAAAACAGATGAAATGTGGTTGAGATTTAAAAGGTATGGTAGATGAATACATTTATATAAAATTTAAAAAGTCAATGTAATATAAAAATTTAAATAGATTTGGTTTTAGATTTTCACCCACCAAATCTTGAAAAGTTTAAAATTGGATTGTTAAATAAGTTTCAGTGATGATGGTTAAAACTGGCCAAAATTTATTAAAATATGAACAGTAAAAGGAGCCACGCAAACATTACACACAGGGGCACTCTTCCTAATAAAAGATGCCTATTGGTAAAACATGTGTGGCGAATTAAAAGCACATTGGAATATTGAGAACGTTATGAAGGCCATGATGAAATGCCCTAGAGCTCATTGTTTGTTTGCAAGCTCTAATCATCTTGTTACTCATTCCATGCAATGTCTCAGACAGCATGTTCAAGATCATCCCATTGAATGGGGAAACGCAGAGGTCAGTGTTTTTTGTCACTGCATAAGTTTTCTCACTGCCTGATATCCCGATGTCAACAGATACCCAACTGGGAGACAAAAAAAGAGAGTGAGAGTAGGATTAGAAATTAGGAGCAGAAAGTCAAGCATCAAAGGCCCTAAGCATTTTTCCTCAGTGCCCAAATATTCTACTTCGGTGCAATTTCAAAATATATTGTTTACGTGGATGTGTGTAAGAACAGTGTAATTAATGACTATGGCCTGGACTTTGATAATATTGCCTAGAATTTTTTCTTTTTTAAGGACTTTGTTTTTTATTTGCAATCCAGTTAAGTGTATTTACATATAGATTAGAGTAGATTCTTAAAAGAAAGTATAAAAATTGTGATATGAAAACTGCAGAAAAAATATTGTTAAAAGAAAGAATAAGCATTGTGATATGAAAAATGCAAACAAATTAACTTAAAACTGAGTGACTGGTTCCCTTATCAACAAACTTTGTAACAGTTCATTTGCATTTCTGTGTGTGGATGCGTGTATAACAATAGGGTCGCATTTCTTTTTAAGATATGTGTATAAGAATCATCATGGGCTTTCTTTTGTATTTTCATTTCTTCTGCTTTGAACTGGTTGCAAGTGTAAAGGAAAATTAAAATGTAATTTGAGCAGAATGAGACATCATTGAATGATGTAGATGTAAATGTTGTGTTGTCCAATAAATGTTTCTTTAATTGGTCTGATTCCTTTTTCCTTCAACATAAAGGTAAATCAGATATGTGTTTGGAACCATATTGTAAAACCTTGGTTGAAGAGAATTTGCATCATAAAGGAAAATAGTCAGAAAACTTAGATGTTAAAACAAAGACTGGGTGTGAAAGAGTGGTTGTTGAAACTAAATTTAACGGTGCAGAATGTGACTAACTGCTAATTACGAGAGCTGAGGGAGGGCCATGAAAAACTTGCTTATCAGAAATAAAAAGGCATAAATTATAAATTAATAACCATATTTTTATTTCAAGTTTTGCAAAGTAGCATGCTGAACAAAAATCAAAAAACTTTGTGGAAGAATAATTTTTCCTTCAGTTTCAAGACTCCCCTAAATCTATTTTATACTAATTCAAAGTAACCGCTTGGAACACTGACATTTGAACTCCTAATTTTATCAAGGGATAGGTAAAAAAGGGGGATAGTAGGTTGGTTGGTTTTATGGTGCAAGGGCCATATCTGGCCATGCTGTGCCAGTAGCACAGTGGGCCACGGAGGCCCCTAAAAGAGAAATAATTGTGCCAAATGTGCTATTTATTGCAAGTTTAAAGTAAAAAGGGTTTTGGTTTGGGGCTCACTTGCTATTGCTACACAAGTACTAATGGACCTTATGTTTAAAAGACGATTTAATAAAAGCATTTTAAATAGTTTCTTAGAAAATAATCCTCTATTTATACGTGCACTGTGTTCTCTGTTTACAAGCACTTTCTTTTGAAGCAGCGGAAAAGGAAACTGTTGGCGATTCCATGAGACTCAATTTTAACCCAAAAATTGTGATGATATTTAGAAACGTCCAAAACTGTTTCTCAAGAAACATAATCTTCGACACATAAGAAACTTTTCCCAGGCAGAACCTTTTACAAAAAGAGAGAAATCAAAATCTTGTTTTAAAATCAAAATGTTCGACACTGGTCCCACAAAATCATTTTCCCACAACAGACACGTGATTATTGAGATTTAGTGGTACTCAATGAAATAAAATAGTGATTTTTCTTGAAACATACTATTCCAAATTATGATCAGCTATGGGATTTGAATGAGCTCTTTGGCGATAATATCGCTTCTGGGGCAAATGAACACTTTCCATACTTAAAATTAATTAATTTACACTAAGGAGAAATTAACCGGCGAAAAACATGGGAATAAACCACAAAATATTGAATTTGTTTGTACACAAACATGTTTCCCAATGTTGCCAACAAAACCAAAATATTCAAATATAAAACTTTGTTCTCCAAACTAAAATCAATAGCCCGTTGTGTTACTCCAGTGTGACGTGAATTGAAAATACCAATACCATACCAAACTAAAATTTTATTTTGATTTTAAGAAACATAACTTCTCTTTGTTTGAAACTTGTTGCACAAAAAATTATGAGTAATAGAGGAGTCTCCACGGCTCAGTGGGTTTGCCCACTAAGCTAGCAATCATTGAATTTTGGACGGCACTCATGTGTATGTCATTCTCGTGGTGGTTCAATTCCTGTAAGGTGCATTCCTCCCTGAGTATATTTATATTGTGTCAGTAAAACTTTTATTGTGTGTATTTGTCTATTACTTGATATTGTATGTCTGGCGCAACATGGCCAAATCTGGTCCTTGCGCCATAAAACTCCAACAAACCAAACCAACCTTGGCATAGTGTAGTAGTTAGGTAGGTATTTTAATTAATGCCCCACTGGAGCAACAAAACTGGTTATTGCCAAGGGTCCTGGATCAATCCCCGAAGGAAAAATCCGAGGACAACGCCACGTAATTTTGAATCACACGGTCAGATGACGATAGCAACAACTGAGCTGACACCTCACTCTCCAAACTTCCACACCATGCCAATGTGAGGACATTTGAAGTCACGACAGATTTAACATGCACCAGCCCCCCTTTATACGCGATTGTCTTTGGTTGGATTCGAACTCGCAAACCTCCGGTTGCTAATCCGTTACTCTACCAACTGGGCTTCCGCGATCCCTGGCGTGATGTGGAAGTTTGGAGAGTGGGATGCCAGTTCAGGTGGGACCTCGTCATTCAAAATTATGTGGTTTTGTCCTCGGATCTTTCCTTTCGGGTTTGATCTCGGACTGTCACCAATAGCCTGTGTATTCCACCAGTGGGAAGTTAATTTAAATGCCAAACTTCAATGTGAATGTCCATTATTTGACGACGATAGGTAGGTGGGAAATAAGCTAAGAAGCTCACCATATACACACAATCAGATGACGAGGTTAATATTTGAGTACCACCCACCAAACTTTCACGCCACGCTAACGTGGGGACAATTGGGGGCCATGAAAGAATAAACGCGTACCAAACCCCACGTACATGACGGTGTTTGACTGTATCGAGTTTCAAAATCGCAACTCTCCGTTTACAAATCCGCTATTCTACCCACTACAGAGACCCGAAGCGACATATGGAAATTGCATTCGAGTAATGTGCCAAATTGCGCCTCTAGTTACGAAAGAGGTCATAACAATGATATCTAATTTATATCTTCACAGTTCTATGGATAATCTTCTTATATAACATGCGTGTGATGTAAAATTACAGTAGACGTTGGTGCCCAATGATGCATAATAATGTGTGACTTTTCCCCCCTACATTTAAAATTAAAACAACAATTTAATTCTTGTATATTCACATTTAAAAACAATACTATTTTTAATAGTTTAACCCTTTGAAGTGCAGAATGTCTTGGTCAACATGCTGAAGTACTGGCTAAAGGTAAGAGCACACTTGTCAGCATAGCACGGATCGGATTTAAGAATTGTTTGCATTGTTTTAAATGAGACTGCTCTCACCTGTCCGCATCGTATGTCGGCAATCCCGACAAAGATCTCGGTAAGAAAAAATCTGTTGCATTCGTGTTGCACAATGTGGGTGACAAATCGGCCAATCGATTCGTATGCCCACGTGATTTATCCTTCAGAGATCTTATGACAGCGATTCCACCCACATGCTTCGTCTATTTCATTAGAAGGTCAATGCCTGGAGGTGGCCCACTTTCGGAAAATGCCGATGCTCCGAACGCAGTGTGCGCAATACACCAAATTAATCCGATCCGTGCGATGCGTGTCGTCAATGCGAGGCGGAATCGTGTGTGCAAACCTCAACACTTCTATTCGATTAGCCGCTACTTGTATTTGAACACATTTTACGCTATTGATCGACAGATGACGGTACTATAGAGCAACGGCCGCGTGGTTACCGAAAAAAAACAGCTATATAATTAGCATAAGAATCTTTAAAGGGTTATTTTACAGTGAAACCACTTCACTTGAGAAGGTTGTACAAGAGAAAAATGCTACGTAGCATTTTCTCTGGTACAATGAAGTATTTTTATTAGATCTAAGATTATTACGAAATACCACCTCACACCTCTGTTTCATGGATGCGAGGGTCGGCTGAAGGATCGGCTTACAAATCATCTTTTTCCCTCCAAGTGGTTTCGACGAGAGAACTCGACCATCAAGATCTGACCAATTTTGCTAATGACGAGATACCTCGTCATCAAGATACTGATTTTTTGATGATAACGAGATCAAGATTTAGTCAGATTTTTTTTTCTGATGACGAGATATTTCGTCATCAGATCATCTGGTCAATTTTTTTCTAATGACGAAATATTTCGTCCATCAAGATGTGGTCAGCTCTGCAAATGGTGAGATTCCTCGTCGAGACAACCATGAGGAGGGTTAAGTAATGGACTGACCCATTGAAAGAAAGTTGGTTGAGTTTCTTTTTTAATGTAGTATGAGCCAAATCGGATCAAGCTGCCTCAACTAAAGTTTTCCGTCAAGGAAGTGGACATATACACACAAGGAAAGTTTTACTGACACAGAAGAATCAAAGGAAAGGATTTTACAGCAGAAGATAGGAATGCACCCCATATTATGAACAAAATGAAGCTTGCAATTTCTACAGAGTGTAGGTTGATATCATAGTGAGGAATCTTATTGAATCACCAAGGTCCTATTGTGATTGTCACTCATGTGTGATAATTATCATTTCCATGGCCAAGTCAAGTAGAGTCCATCTTGGAATACCATACGTCCCAGTTCAACTGAGCAGGGGAAGAACAATTTCCCGGGTTGAAAGGTCCCAGCCAATTCCAGTGTTCACAAAAAAGTGTATCTGAAAATTTTCTGTTTTTATTGTGTACAATTTTAGCATTTCTAAAGTCATAACTTAAATAATTTTGAACTAAAAACTATAATTATATGTCATTTTATAAGTAATGGGTCGTCCTGTAATAAGTGTGCTTGTAGAGTTAGATATCTTGCGAACCGCAAAACTAATGAAATAACTCTTGGGCAAATTGGTCCTTTCATCTTTGTTCATCTAAATAGAAATTTAAACTATAACAGCTTTAAAGTGATTTCATTTATAATATAACATTCATACTATCAGTTCTAAATTTGAAAAGAATCCACCGAAAAAAGTTTTTGCAGAACTTTGAAAATTCTACCTGTTTTACTGAAATCAGAGCGTTCGAAGTCATATCTCCCTTTAAAGGGTTTAAAATTAAAATACTTGGTAATCATTTATATATATAAAATAGGATGTGTGTGTATGTATATATGTATATTTTTTATACAAATCTACACCGTTTGACCAATCCACGCCAAATTTGGTACACTTATACTTTAGAACACTGTGGTCAGCATAGACTAACTCTTAACCCCCGTTCTATTGGCCCTAGGGGCTAAAAACTATTCGAAATCGCCATAGAAATAACATTGAGCATAGAGTGATTGCTTTAGGTAGCTATAGTTGCTTACCAGTGTTGATCGAAAAACAATTTTTTCCGAAACAAATTAAATTACAATATTTCTGTCTGAACTGACTTTTTAGTTCTTCCCATGATGTAAATAAATTATAGATATTTTATTGATGAAGAAAGAATATTTTAAAATATTTATTTTTGCAAGGAAATTCAAGGAAAGGTTTTCAGGAGTTCAAGGATTATTTCAAGGAAAGTTGGTGTATATTTCGACCCACTTTCCTTAAATAATTTATTGAATACGTAATGATTTGTAGAATTCTGTTTCATAAGCTTTTTAGGTAAGGCGTGTAACTTATTTTAAAATGTCCGGAATAGATACATGTGAATCCTCCATTGAAAGCAGTGATTTTCTTTCTGAAAAATTCTTAACGAACACAGCACGTGATTTTTCGTTTTACGTCGCCTGTACCAACGCGGATGGAGGATTGTAAGAATGCACGATTCGGAGAAAAAGGCAATAAAAAGCGCGTAAAGTGCATCCAATATATATATATATAATTTAGACGAACATCCCTGACAAAAAATCTCAATATACTGAACCAAAGATAAATTAATAGTTCGTTTGAATTTAATCTCTAGTGATCCGAGACAAAAGTGACAGAAAACTCACTAAATAAACAAATGGAGAAAACATAACGTACGCCAAACTATTCCTTTTAAAGTGGTTGGCAAATCAGCTATAAAAATAGAACGTGAGAAACAAGAAAAATTCGGAAAATTATTGTTTTTTCTATAAGAACCATTTTACGATATTTTTCACAAAATTTCTTGGATAGGTATTGTTTGTATCCTGCGAACGGCAAGACATTTTGGTAAAACATTCTAAGACTACCAGTGGCTGAGTAGTATTTCGAAAACCTATTTTTTAACCCTCCAAGTGGTTTCGACGAGATATCTCGTCATCAAGATACTGCTAATTTTTTTATGATGACGAGATTGCTTCAGTTTTCGATGATGGTGAGATCAAGAGTCAGTTTTCTGATATTGACGAGATATTCATCCATCAGATCTGGCCAGTTTTGCTAATGATGAGATAGCTCATGGAGACAACAGCAGGAGGGTTAAATTGACGGACCGAGTACCAGCGTACCAGTCGTTCACCGTTGAAATTGCTCTACAGAGTGTTTTTACACCATAGATTTCTTAAGGCTCAAAAATGTATAATAAATTATTATTTCAGCTTAACTTATCTATAATTATATTCTAATAAATAACAGTTCCTATTCGCAGTACTATTTTTAAATATATTTAATTTGTCAAATTTACAAAATTCAATATCACAAAATTGAGTGTACACCCGGCATATTTCGTCGGGAAACAAAATAGACATTTGGTTGCACACCGGTTCGCATGTAGAACTTCTATATCAAGAACCATTGAATTAACCAGTTTTCTGTTCCTTCTGTGGATATTGTTTCCCGATCCCCCACACTAAACCAATTTTTGTTTTATTTCTTCCTATTATAGTGATATTTAACAAACTATTCCACAACTACGTTCATAAATTTAATTTTCAACCTTATTAGAGTGCGATGGCTGTGTATAGTTGCTGCTTGAGATTATACAGCAATCCAAACTCAACTGCTTTGCTCTGTTTCTCTTTCTTTCTGAGGTCGTTGTCTTGTTGAAAGAAAAACTTTACCCTTAATCTAAATTTTGAACGCTTTTTCAACCCTTCCTTGCAAAATGCATCCTATTTTCCTCTGAGGGAAATAGGATGCTCTATAACTCCGTTCTGTAACCTGTAGTTTTCTCTACATAGCTTCTAACCAGTATTGGCTTTCTTGACCAATAGAATCTTCCCTGGGATTCTTTCAAACAATAGATATAGTTGTTTAGTTGTATTGTAAGGGATACAATACACTACTTAGAAATTTCGTCCCAGAGTATCGTCTAGGAATACCTGGTATTTGTATCTGATCTGCGGGCCAGGTTTTTCACTTATAAAAACTATGTAACCCTTTCGCCCCGACTTTTGCATAGTTAAAATTTAACTCTGAAAAGTAGTTTAATAGTTTTTGCTCTTTTTGACGAACGACCGTACTTTCGCGTTCTTTTTGTGTTTGCTTTCTCCCTTCCAACATTTATGAGTTGCTCAGCTAAGGGGACCATGAATTGTATTTCTCTCTTCTGTGACAGTAAAGCCTTCACTGTGTGTGTCAATTACTTGATATCGTATTGCGTCTGGCGCAGCATGGCCTTTGCTCCATAAAACCCCAACTAACCAACCTGAATCGATGCAACGTGAGGACATGTGAGACCGATTTAACGTGCCCCCTTCTTGGGAAACTAATTTAATATTTGGTGCACTCAATATTCCGTACTCAAAATTCAGAAACGACTGGACGAAATAACTTGAAACTTGTCATCCATGGTTATTTGGGCCGTGGTAGGCCAGTCGGAAGAGTTACGGATTAACGACCGGTTAGTTCGAAACTCGATCCAACTGAAGACGGTTGTGCACACGGTGGCTGATGCATGTTAAATCTGTCGTGGCCACAAATGCCCTCACAGTGTGGAAGTTTGGAGAGTGGGGTTCCAGCCCAGGCCTGACCTCTTCATCTGACTGTGTTTCAAAATTACGAGGTGATGTCCTCCGATTTTTCCCTTTGGGACTGATCCCGGACCGTCGCTAATAGCCCACTGTGTTGCCCAAGTCCGGCGTTAATTAATTACCTACCTACAAGGTTAAATTTACGCATCAGAATTAATAGAACACGCTATTCTGGATAGAATGGTTCGTTAGGATTTATTCTACTATAAACGATGAATGAATAACGAGGGGTGTTTCGACTTTTTTTCCTAATATTATAAATTAGTAATACATTAGGAGCACGTTATAAACTCCTTTGAATGGTCAAATAAATTTATCACAATTAATTTGTATATTAAAATTTAGAGAGAAATAAATATAAATAAATTATTAGTTACCATTATAGTAATGGGAACTAATAATTTTTAGTTTATTTGCAAATTTTTCCTGGAAATATCTTGCGATTTCTACTGAAGTCATTCGAATCTACTAATCTGTATTTTGATTCTTCATTTTTTTATCATAAAAAGTAACGAATCTTGTTTCTGAGATGTTCGTTTTAGACACGAACATCCGGCATAGAATCCGTTTTCGCAATAATTCCAGTAACACTAGCGATATCTCTTATAAAAGGGCAGAGCGTCCACGCTAACAAACCATTTCTAGATAAAGTTACCCTCGTTCCAAGCTGCTAAAGAATCCTACGTAAGTAGAATTAACTCTGGAATCTAATATGTACTATAAAACGTGTGTCCGTCTTAGTCAGATGTCGCCGTGTGCATTTTGCACAGCTTTGGCGATGTCGATTATGTTCTTGCTCTGAAGCTGTTCTTCAGGATTAATCCATGGTCAGCTAACTATTGCAGGAAGGTGAATAGATGATTAAGGTGTATGTGTACAGCTAAACGAAACTAGACCATATTATCGATTAAGTTTTATTGCTTCAAAATATTTCCCAATTTCTTAGCTTTCAAGCGATACCAAGATCTTGTAAATATTCGAAATATTTTTCTAGTTACCAGGGTTTTTCGTTAGGTTCGTATACCACGAGTACAAACATGTTTCCATAACTTTGAACTCAATTTCTGAATAACTGTTTTCACAATGCGATGCTTTCTTCAAACAGTGATAACTCAACAATGAATTCATCTATTATAATTATTTTGCATCGTTATTATCTATGCAATGCAGTGAATGTTCTAAACCTCAATCAGAGTTTTTAGTTAAGAAATTAATTTTTAGATGTTAAAATTCCTGAAAAAGTCTTGATTTTTTAAATTTCTTTGGCGAAAACAATTGAAAAAATTATCCATTCTCTCTAGCAACTGGATGGAGAGTCAAAACATGAAGAATAATATTAGGAATAGTTTCCAATAGGAATTGTCTTTCCGAACACATTAGAATTTGAGACATAACTGTTCAAAAAACATGCTAATTACCTGAATATATCTAAATTAGATAATTAATAATTAGCGTAATCTGATTTTTCTTACTGAAATTATTTTGAGCATAATCCAATGGAAAAAGCCTGAATTTTAAAAATCAAATTTAAAAATATCTTCTAGTGCATACATACACCTTAAGTGTGAGTTCAACTTCCAGACAACTGTTACAATATCTGTACTTTCTGGTTCCATCACTGTTATTTTTCATGCCTTTAAAATGTCCTGTTCTCATTCTGGATAGTGTTGTGGTGTTTTTATCTATCTGTTTAACTTCACAAATTTGTTTTTAATATTTGGTGTGGCAAGATTAAATTTTACCAACATATTATCACCAGTAATAGATATTGGGGTTTGTTCAGCATTTAATTCTTTGGCTTTCTTCGCCAATTGACCCGCTCCTTCATTTCTTTCTATTCCCACATGGCTGGAATCCACCGAAGAGTGCACATTCTCCGTGAGTTGGTGCAGAAGTAAATGGGCATCTTGGGCACATTTTGAGTAGCCATTTGCAATTGCTTCAGGCAGATCTGGAATCAATAAAGATGATAAATCCCTTAGTTTACTGTGTTGATGAGAGATCTAAATACAGTAGAGTCTCGCTTATCCGACATAAACGGGCCGGCAGAACGTCGGATAAGCGTAAATGTCGGATAAAAGGGAGGAATTAAGGAAGAGCCTAATAAACGTCAAACTACGTTATAATTTTACAAATTAAGTACCTAACCACATCACGTTTTACAGCATATAAACAGAAAAAAAACAATTCAATACACGATAACGTTATATAGTAGTTTATTTACAAATTAGCACCAAAACATCGTACTGTATTGAAACGGATTGAAGTTGACGTTAAAAATTGACTACAAATAAACATAGAATTGCATAAAATGAACTTACAGTAACAGCATTGTCAGAAATCAGAAGTGTTAAATCCATAAAAACTTCAGTCCAGTGATGATTTTAAAAAATTCGTGATCCTAGTCTGCTTTCTTGACGATTACAGTTTCTTCCCTGCCAAGTCTCGCCATCTTTGCAGCATCATTATGTCGATCCCCATAGCTTCTTGTTGCTCAACGCATTTCATGGCGATTTCTATAGCCTGAACTCCACCATTATGCGGGATTCTGAGAGGCTCAACAGTTGATGCTTGATCATCAATTTCGTTGCCATCGCTATTGACAAGAGTTGTGTTAAAATGTCTCACGCTCGCACACTTTTCTCGTCGCCGATTTATGCGGGTTTTTTTGGAGGCGTTGAATAAGACGGAATGTCGTATGAGCGAAGGTCGGTTAAACGAGACTCTAATGTAAGTTTCAAGCCTTACTGATAGTTATAATTTCACTCATGAAATTGGAGGATATTTTTCCTGTTCCATCTTTAATTTGTAATTCCTCTCCATCTGGAAGCAGTCCAGCCAGCACCTTCTTTATTCATATTTTTGGAGTCTGATGACCCACCAATGTAAGCTATCGGGTTGTCCGGAAAGTTCGTGCCGATTTTGAAGGAAAATTGAAACGCAGAAGATTTAAATTTTAGTATACATTTATTAAATTATATAGGTGTTCATTCTGTTCTACAACCTTTCTCCATCTTTCAGGCAACTTGAAAATTCCATCCTTCCAGAATCTCTCAGGTTTTTCAGCGAAAAACTTTTCTACTTGATTTTTTATCTCGACCAAAGAGTTGAAGTTTTATCCATCAAGGAAATTTTGTAATGATCGAAATAGGTGGAAATCAGAGGGCGCGAGGTCTGGTGAATATGGTGGATCACCAGAACATCTCAACCGAGCTCCAACAACTTTTGTCGAGTTATCAAAGACACATGAGACCGCGCATTGTTCTGATGAAACACGACGCTCTTCCGATTCACTATTTCTGGACGTTTTTGTTCGATTGCTATCTTTAATTCGTCTAATTGGGAACAATACTTCTCTGAATTTATCGTCTCGTTGTTTGGTAAAAGCTCATAATATAGGATCCCTTTCCAATCCCACCAGACACAGACCATGACCTTCTTTGGATGAAGACCGGCTTTTGGGGAGGCTAAAGGTGGTTCATTCCGCTTTCTCCAAGATCTTTTTCGCTCAACATTATTATAAATGATCCATTTTTCATCCCCTGTCACTACTTGCTTCAAAAATGGTGTCTCCTCGTTGCGTTTATAGAGCGAGTCGCAAATGGAAATGCGATCCGTCAGATTTTTCTCCATCAAAACGGTTTATGTATCCAAGCCTCACAAAATGCTTGTGGATGGTGGATTTTGACATATTTAACATTTCTACTAATTTACGTGTAGTATAGCGTGGGTTATTCTCGATCAGTGTTTTAATCTGATCTTCATCTGTGGTGGAGGGCCTACCCGAGCGTTCTTGATCTTAAAGTTGAAATCACCAGTTTTGAACCTAGCAAACCACTTCCGCACAGTTCTTTCAGTTACAGCACCTTCGTCATAAACAGCACATATCTTGTTTGCCGCTTGTGTGGCATTTTTGCCTTTCCGGTAAAAGAAAAGCATTAAATACCTAAAATGCACTTTGTTTTCTTCCATATTCAAAGGCGTATAAAACTGACAAAAATTAACGTATCGGAACCAATTTTTTTCCAAATATGCCTGAAGTACCGTCTTTTACGATATGTACACATTTCATTTGTTTTCAATCGTTCTGATACATTCAGACCTGTCCTTAACGCCACCTACCAAAAATCGGCACGAACTTTCCAGACAACCCGATATTTTGCATACGTTGCTCGTAATTGCAACTGTACTTTGGATAGCCACTATAGCCACTTAAAAAGCTACAATCCTTTACTGAAAGTCAATTTTAAAATAACAAAAACAGATTGGAAATGAATGCGAGTTTAACTATGTGAGTCATTCAGGACCATTACTGAGTGGTGTGTGGGCCGCAGGAGACCAATTGAAAAAGTCGAGGATTAGCAACCGGAGTGTTGCCAGTTTCAAACTCGATCCAACCAAAAACCGCCGTTTACGGGAAGGCTAGATCACGTTAAATCTGTCGTGGTCTCAAGTATCCTCACGTGGTGAGATTCATTGAGAATCATCAGGACGATTGTCCCAAGAGACTGAAAAACCTATTTTTTCTTGTTCTAGCAGATCTTATAAGTCTGCAGTTGTGACGAGAGTGGCAAGAGTGGTGTAAGGCAACCGGAGAGAATGATGTATTGATATTGAGTGTAATGCAGATTCCAAAACAATTCTTTATTATTTCAGTAGACGAGTAGTTACATCATGAGGTTGTTGAGGGTTTGGAATGGCTCTGAGGGCTCCTTAGCCCAAGAGGCTCGTGAGAGAATAGATAGTTTACAAAGATCTCGCTAGAGGGATTAGGATTAAGAAAAATATTATTGGATCAGGGGATTTAACAAGAAAGTTCATTGGTAGAAGTCGGTGGTTTTACGAAGGAGGAATGTGGTCTTACATATGCGATTTGAATGCAGGAGAGTCCTTGGGAGGTACAAGTTAACGAGGCGGCTTGAGTTCAAAGGTGAAAGGAGGTCGCAAGATATGTCCGTGGGAGGTCCAGTTAACGAGACGGCTTGAGTTCAGAGGTGAAAGGGGTTGGCAAGATATTGACCACTTAGATAGGGAGACAAAGACTGGGATAAAAGGGGACCGCTAAGGGGTGATCTGTAGTGAAAATTGTACTTAGGGGGTTAGTTTTAGGTAACGTTTCATATATATAGTGTAACTTAGAATGATGATATAGATGTAATTACTGTATAGATGAAATAATGTATAAAAGTTATGTGCTCTAACATTCTGGATAGATATATAACCTAGGGGACATGCTCTATTCTCATCTCAACCACATTTATTTAAACTGATACATTGTCTCACACTAGGCACTGGAGTGTGTGTTGGTGTTAGTTGGCGCGGTATAGAAGTTTGGAGAACGGTGTGGTAACAGGGGTTGACTTCGTGATCTGACTGTGATTCAAGATTACGAGGAGTGGTCCTATGATCTTTCCCTTCGGGATTGATCCCGGACCGACGTAAATTCAATTACCTCCCTACCTGAGCGGGGGCTGGGAGTGCACTCGCAAGTAGTCAGAACATTTTGGGGCAACTGAACATCAGGCGCAGTATGCCTCCTACTTTAAATTAACGTGTCCATCAATAAGGGTTCCGAAAAAAAGTTAATTTTATACTTATTCGTTCTTTGCAAGTTCTTTTTGCGATAGAATGAAATATACTTCTTAATCTGCTCCAATTGCTCTTAATTTGCCTTAGAATATTCAAAAAGCACTCACCAGGGGAGTGCCTTTCGAATTCTTCCAGAAATGATTTTGGAATTAAACAGCAAAGGTGCATGCTAAAGCGAAAAACATCGGAGGAAATAGAAGTTTCGTAAATCATATAGTCTGATTGGATTTGATTGTACGGAGGACACACCGTTTCACCTGTGTGGCTTTCAGCTTTATAATTCGCTTTACGGAGGGGTTTCGGGGATTAAGGTAGAGCTGAGCAATCTATTATACATATAAAACATTGAACAAACAAAAAAGATAGTACATAAAAACATAAGTAAAGGGCAAAAGATGTAAGCATAGAAATACAGTAATCCGGCAGATATCAGACAGATTAACGAAAACGCGGATTAGTGGAGGTTCATTTAAAAAGACGCATTTTAATAGTAAAACCTAAGTTTATTGCACAAAATATTACAAATACATATGAAGGAACCCGTCGAAGCTCGGGAGGCAATTCACACAAACACAAAAACACAACCAATGATAATGGACTGTATTAAGGTTTTTAATGATGAACAATTATTCATCAACAAATGACAACTCTTCCCTGTGAAGAATTACACAAAAGTATCACATGAAGCTAACGCGAAAACCCCTCATGGATTTCGGTTGGCACGGAGAGCGCGGCTGTCTCCTCACACACAAAGACGAGGCTGACGCTACTGGCGGTTGGCGCAAAAAGAACACGTGATCAACTGCGCGAGCGCTGTGAAGAAACTGAAACCAAAACTAAAGATCACGTGGCCAAAACTGAAACTAAAGACAGCTCAATGCAATCCAACAACATACATTAAAATGGACATTAGTGTTGTAAAAAAAATTACGAAACGAAGTATTGCATTTTCCTGTAGTTTACATAACAATAACTAGGCCTACGTTAGGTTTACGTTATCAGGTCTAAAAAAGGTCAATTTTCTTTTGTTTTTTTTTTGTTTGAAAAGACGCTTTTAACACTTTTTCTTGAAGTCGTTTTAACACCAAGGTATCATTCGCGGAGACACCATTTTCTTCTGCCCACGTAATGAATGAATCCACGGCAGGAATAGGAGTATGCCTAATACGCTCTTGTAAAAACCAAAGATACAGGGTATCTTCAACTTCAGGAAACTCACCAGTTTTTAATGTTTTGCGTGAACTTTTCACATTTTCATTGTTTTTGAAGAAATATCTAATTTTTTTTCACTGTTCTTATGTCGTGTATTGTATATATATAGCACGGTCTACTCCAAATTCATTAGCGAGGTTCACTAACTTTTCCAAGCCGATTTAAAATTGTATGTTTCTCAACTAGAGGTAAAGTTTTATGTTTGCTCTGTAGCGACGTTTTTCACTCACAGCAATAATTAACACTGAGACAAAAAGCGGTGGACGTGGGGTTCCGTGTGCAATGACGCGTACAGATCGTTAGAGTGAGCCTAGTGTTTACGTTGTGCTAAGATCACTAACACCGACATACAGTGACTTGTTTCCCTTTCGCACCCTTCTCAAAACGCTGGACTACTACTGGAGGGCCGGATTATAGAGGGACCACTGTATCGACCTTCTAATGAAATAGACGGAGCACGTGCTAGCAGCTTTTGTTATTTGTTCGGGTCCCTCGGTTTGAAGATCTGTCACGTGGTTGTGGGGAAAAAGCATGAATCTCAATTTTTTGATCGGTTAAAGTGATTTCCTTCGTGATCGAAATCACTTGTCTGCCTTCGATAACCTAAGTCGATTCGGGATTTACCCTTCTGAGATCTTACGACAGCGACTTCCCCTACATGCTCTGTCTATTTCATTAGAAGGTCGATGAGAAATATACTATGACGTAAGAAAATTATTACAAAATTTGTTAAAATTACAGAGAACAAAATTTAAAAAAATACAAACTATATACAATTTAGAGGGACTATACACACTGAACAAGGATACATATTATTGTCATCGCCTCTGGCGTCGTTTTGTACCTGCCTACGTAGCATATCTCCTAAGCAAGATGGCCTGGTCGGTATCGCACTGGCGTCCAGTCCTGTGGCTTGGCCTCCTCGCTCGCCGGACCTCAACCCATTGGACTTTTTCTTCTGGGGGCACATGAAATCTTTAGTGTACCAAACGCCTGTGGACTCTGCTGAAGATCTCGTAGCGAGAATCGGTGTTGCCGCAGACAAAATGAACACAACACCAGGAATCTTCCAGAGGGTGCACCAGTCATTCCTTCGACGGTGTGAACTGTGCAACGACACGCGTGGCCGCCACTTTGAGCACTTGCTGTGAGTTTTTCTCTGATCAATCAATCAGATTGTGCAACTTTTGGTATCGTTCATTCGCTTTCCCAACACTTTTATTAGTTGATGTTGAAATTCTAATTTTACTCTTTTCTGCTTCTCAGAGTGGAATGCGACCCTATGTTCCATGGTAATTATTGCTCGTCTGGATGGGTACTATCACCCCTCTTATTTTGTAAAAACAATTTAGACACCCTATATATATATATAATTCAAAATTACAAACCAAAACAAAGAGAAATCCAAAAATTTTAAAATCAAGAAATTTAAGAATTATTAAATTATTAAATTTCTAAATTTCTTGATTTTAAAATTTTTGGATTTCTCTTTGTTTTGGTTTGTAATTTTGAATTATTTTACTTTCCATGTTGTGTCTGCAGCTTTAGCGCGCATACATGGACAGTTCTGCCTTCTGCCTTCTGCTTTCTGGATTCTGCTTGACTATTTTTTACCCCCAACTTTTTTGGTTTTTTGGCTTTTTACTTATCTGCTTTTTGATCTTTTGGCATTTTGCTGGTCTGCATTTCTAATATTTTGACTTTTTGATCTTTTGGCGTTTTGCTGGTCTGCATTTCTATTGTTTTACGTTTTGATGTTTTGTATATTCTGTAATTTGATTGTTTTTATTATATATATATATATATATATATATATATATATATATATATATATATATATATATATATATATTCATGGGCAGCTAATATCACTGCCCCTGGAGTCAGCAGACAAGTATTTAGATAATTTCAGTCATCTTCATATCTCCATTCGCGGTCCGCGGTAGCCCAGATGGAAGAGCATCGGATTTGCAATCGGAAGGTTACGAGTTCGAGACTCGGTCCAGTCAAAGACCATCATGTACATAGGGACTGGTGCACGTTAAATCTGTCGTGGCCTCAAATGCCCTCACGTTGGCGTGGTGTGGAAACTTGGAGTGCCGGGTAAGTTGTTGTTATCGTCACCTGACAGTGATTCAAAATTACGAGGCGTTGTCCTTGGAGCTGTCCCTTCAGGATTGATCCCTGACCGTTGTCAATAGCCCGTTGTGTTGCCCCAGTGTGACATTAATTAACTGCCTACCTTGTACCTCAATTCCGATTGTTTTGCATTTGATATGCATATTTGTCTTCATTTGTGTTGTTGGCATAAATTAAAAGATTACGCCATGTCTATTGGCTTTTGAGAATGAGGCCCTTGAGACCCAGCTCAGGAAGCTGTCCTGAGGGACAGCCGAGGCAGGAGACGATGTTCTCTGCGAAATCTGAGCTGAATTGCATTTAGTGCACATAGGAAATTGCTTCAACTCAATTATATCATCATTGTGTTCACTGCGAAGCCTCAAAGGACATCGACCTTCTACTCAAATAGATGGACCATGTGGGCAAGTACTCTGACGGGTGGAGTTACGAATAGCCGATTGGCAGTTGAATCGCAGACTAGTGTTTCTGTTCACGGTGGATAATCACTTTAACCAATCGATGATTTGGGATTCTTGCCTTTACCCGCAACCACGTGACCGATCTTCAAACTGGAAGGAAAAACATGAAGCTGCGGGCACATACTCCGTCTATTTCATTTTAAGGTCGATGTCAAGGGAGCAGTTTCGTCTTTTCTGCTGCCCATTTTATCGGAAGGTATCGGACTGACTGCAGGCGTACCAGTCATGTAGGACCAACCTGTTTTCTCTCCCGTATCCCTTGATAAAACTTTTCATTTACGAGTACCTCTTCTCTCATAGCCCTTCTCACCCATGCCTCTACGCAAAAATGTTTGTTTTTGTTAGGTAGTAATGTTTTTAGGTTAGCTAGCAAATTAATCAAACGACTCAAATTCATGACACTTCACGCTTTTATTTTTGATTTTGCAATTTTTTAAAATAGCAGCCTAACATCAAAACAAACAGCATTATAGTAATTTTCAATCACATAAACTTATGATAAAAGTTAACAATTTTTCAACTTGATAGGCAAGTTTTCAAACGTTGCCTTCAAGAATTTCAATGCGATCCTTGAGCTTGTTTTATGGAGCTAAGTTTTTTAAAATCAGGTTCAAATGAAGACAGATATAATCTCGAGTCACGAGCAGCATCAAGCTTATTTCGATATTTATTCTTAATATATGCATAAAACGAGAACGCTCTTTCGACAAGCTCTGTGCTCGTGAAAGGCAATAAATATTGTATTGCTTTATAACTGAGTTCTTGGTACTCTTCTTTCACTGCTACCCAGAAATTAAAGAGATTTCTTTTTTAAAAAATCAGATTGTAAAGAAGAATCAGTCGAAAGTTCCAATCAACGTTTCTTTTTCATAAATTGATAATTTTTCGGCTTGTTGAAAGAACAATTCGTCGAATGGATTTGATTTAAGTTATCTTCACTATTTCGCTTTGGGAAAAACTGTCTGAAGGACACCTTAAGTCCTTTTAAGTGAGCTATTATACTTCTTTTGACAATGTCATCTCGTTTTCAGATAAGAAACTGAAGTGTCTCAAGAACTTCACACTGGTCTTTTTCGATATAAGATTCCCAAAAATCCAATTTCTTGATCATAGACTCGATTTTATCAGACACCTTAAAGACGGCTATAGAACTGTTCTGTAATCCCAAGTTGAGTTTATTTATTTCTGAAAAAATATCAGATAAGTATGCAAGCTGTTGAAGTCACTCGCTTTCATGAAACTTAGAGCTCAACTGAAAAGGTTGGTCTTCCAAACAAAGTTGAACTTCATGTTTCAATTCAAACAATCTTATGAGTACTTTTCCTCGTGAAAGCCACCTCACTTCAGTGTGTGATATTTTGTAGAGGCTATCCATCTCTTCACACAAAGATTTTAATAGTCTGGAGTTTGTTGAATTGGCCTTAATAAAATTAACAACTTTCACAGATTGATTGAGCACTTCCTTCAATGAATGTGTCAGGGGTTTGGACGCTAGGCTTTGACTGTGAATACAGCAATGGCTCCAAGCTACATGGAGAGTGACTTCTTTGATGCGACAGCGTAAGAGCCAGACATAGATTTTCCACCATCCGAGAAAACACCACAGTAATTGGTCCAATCAATACCTTTTTCACAGAAATAACCCTGAATGGCATTAAATATTATCTCGCCTGTGCATCTTTCAGTGAGAGGATAGGACAGTAAAAGATTTTCTTCAAACACGCTGTCATGCAAATATCTTGCAATAACAAGCAAAATTGCCACATTGGAAACATCAGTGCTTTCATCCACCTGTATTGAAAAGAAAGGGACTGTTTTTATTCTTTCAATTACTGTAGATTCAATATCGTCAGACATGTTAATTCTTCGAGAAACTGTATTATTTGAGAAGGGAATATTGTCAATTTTTCGGACATGGTTTTCACCGAACATATAACGAACAGCATCTTTGATACAAGGCGATATCAAATTTTCAGCGATTGTGTGATTTTACCTCTTTTAGCAATACGATAACTTATTCTGTATGATGGTTCAACCACATTCTCATAAACTTTGCAGATTCCACAAAAGATGTTAGATTAGGACCGTTTGATAGTCGTCGACAAATCTAACGTCTTTATGTTTATAACTTGGATGCTTTGTCTCTCTATTAATAAAGATGGTTTCATGGCACCGTTCGACAAAATCTCTCCACAAAACAGCGCACAGTGGTTTTGGACAGTCTTCATCTCCCGTTACTGAAAAAAAAAATCCACATAACAAGTATTCATCACAATATTTTTCTTTTTTTCGACGAGTACTTCTGTTGTGGTTCCCTTGCTTGTTGTTCCCTTGCACTTGTAAATCAGACTGTTCCGAAGTACTTGCATCTTCCGATTCAGCGGGTTGAATTTGAATGCTATTGCAGCTCTCATAATAGTGCCTGTTTACAACCACTTATCCATTTTGAGACACAAAACAGTATCAATAGAAAGTCATTTAAAGCATTAAAGTAATAGCTAAATACTTCAAAATAAGCACTCATGAAAAAGGAACGAAGCTAGGCCTATTAATTCACGTTACTCAAATGGCGAACACTAGAATGATGTCCTGCTTTCAATCGCGTTTTAACGGAAAAATGCCGGAAGCTCAGACGATTCGATATTTTTCTAGAGAATTGCTAGAAACGAAAGAAACAACAAAGAGAGGGGAGGCCACATGCGTAATCTCGTGATATGATTGGTGGTAGGCGGGGCAATGATCAATCAATTATTAGGTTTACGCCTATTACTTCTTTTTTTAGGTGTTTTCCGCCATTACTAATATTATTTTCACGTACCCCAACAGGACCGCCCCGTACCCCAGTTGGGAACCGCTGATGTAGGAGATTTGGTAGTTAATTAACATCGTACTGGAGGAATACAACGGGCTATTGGCGACGGTCCGGGATCCATCCAAGGGAAAGACGCCTCTTAATTTTGATGATGATAACAACACCCTGAGCTGGCACCCCACTCTCCAAACTTCCACACCATGCCATTTGAGGCCACGACAACTATAAAGTGCCCCAGCCCCCATGTACACGACGGTCTTTGGACTTAGTTTCGAACTCGTAACCCTCTTCCAACTGAGCTATCGAGGCTCTCATGATTCGGGAGAGACCCTCAACTTCTATACATATGCAATCTTCAGTTGTAGTGGCAAATTTGTTGTAAGGAAACTTGACTCCAAATACGATACTTGACTCCAAATTTATAATGGGTTTGTCTTATCAGATAAGAGTGCGGTTGATTGTTTTTGGGTTTTAATGCGCAAGAAGTCAGGGCTCGAAAGTATCATTTTTAGCGTATGTCTATGGTCTTGTGGATTTCATCGGAAAGGTTCTGGAAAAGTATTTGTGGTATGGATTTGATATTGCAATCGGGCGATGTAAGAGCGATAGGTATCGCTGTGAGAAATGAGGGGGTTGAAACAGAATGCGAGAAAGGAAATGAAGGTGAAAATATTATAATACTATAAGATTTAAGCTACATTAAATAGGGAAAGGCTATATGCATGACATATATGTTTTCTTTTTCAGGTATGATGCTTGTGTTACTTCTCGCGCTGGTCATTGTAGTGAGTGGGCAGTCCACGAACATCTGCCCACCAACCTTCGTGGACTGTTCGTGTGGAGACGACGAATACACAATTGCCATTGAAATGAACACGTAAGTAAAGCACACTGGAACGTTAAGTTACGAGAACGGGGGTGATTAAACCTGTCAATAATTACCGTTCTTCTCGGTGCTCGATTGTTAATTTGGTTCGCTTCTTGATGCATTGGTTCGAGGGATCGGAATAAGAAATACGAATACGAACGGATTTGGATAGACGTACAAGTGTAAATGATCCTTTATGCAGGTGGCAAAACGGTAGAACATTTACGCGTTTGCATAGTTTTACTTGTTTAGAGTGTCTCAGTTTCCAATTATATGAAATACTTTTCGTCGTTTTACTATCAAAACCTCGTAAGTCTTGAAATCAAAATGTTTCAGGAAAGATAAAAACAAGATACCAAATTGTAGATCAGTTATGAGATACGAGTTTAAAAATTCGACGAAAGGGCTTTAAGACTGATGTAGACTTGGGAGCTTTTGAAATAAGTTTAGCAAGCATATTTGTAACCAAGTAATGTTAGAACTCCATGTATCGAAAAAATTGAACTTACGAGGTTTTGATAGTAAAACGACGTTTTGTTTCTTTTCCCCCTTTTCCTCATTCCTTTATGTATTGATTCTGGACCCTCACTAAAAGCCCGTTGTGTTGCACCAGTGCGACGTACATTCAATTATCTACCTACCTCTAATAGCGCCTAGCCGAATTTGAATATTCTTTGATAGAACTCGAGTTTCTCTTTTTTACCACATTGCGCTCAACGCCGACACCATTTCATCTCTGGCACTCAGAAAAATTGAACGTGAAAACATAAATGTGCTGAACAATTATTCTTTCAATATCCAATATTTGTAATTATTATTTTAAAATTCAATGACTTAATATAATCAATTTAAAAAAAAAAGAAGACAACAATTTCAAGATGAAACAAAGCCGACTCCTCTGAATCCAAAAAGTTGTAGATAATCTCACAATACAAACTATTAAATCTCACATAAACTCAGTATAAATTCTTATATTCGAATCAAAAATTAAAAAAAATATTACTCTAATATGGAATTATAAAAAATTACATATTTATACTTAGTTTTACAAGTATTACCGCTCTTACGCGTTTCACCTTACTCCTTTTTTTATACCTGTCTTGTTTTAACCCTCCTGGTGCTTGTCTCGAAGAGGTTTCTCGCTGTCACCAAAACTGATTAGATCTTAATAGACGAGATATCTCGTCATTAGATCTGATCTCGTCATGATTGAAAAATCGGCAATATTTTAATGACGAGATATCTCGTCTTTAGCAAAATTTATCAGATCTTGATGGACAATATATCTCGACATAGCAAAATTGGTCGGATATTGATGGACGAGATATCTCGTCGAAACAACTAGGAGGGGTAAAATGTTTGGTAATTGTACTTCTTTTTGTAAAGTGAAACGTTGCAAACTCAAAAGATTTTAAAGAAAAGATGGTCGAATAAAAAAAGGTTTTGAGAGCTCATTTTTGTGTCAACAAAAAGGAATTTTCAACAAAATAATAATTCAACATCCTTTGCACTTCCAACGAGGGTCGGCGTACAACGCTCCAAGTAGCCATTTGAGTAACTACGGTTCTTACGCAGTCGTCCGTATGACTATCAAAATTCGACTAGCCACTATTAGAAGTTTTTAGTCAATTCAATTGCCCGTGCTACTACTTGATACCTAGTGATTTCCAAGCGAATGTAAACATAAATAGAAGAATCTTTATTATTCAAACTCCGATTAACTAGGTGTGTAATTCAAGCCGGAATTAATAACGAATTTCATTGCTTCATGAATCTTTCAGTAGCAGTTGCAACATGTAGTACCCTAATTTTTTCTGCATTTCGCATAGGCTGTTTTGTGTTATTACGTCAGCATTATCCGTTTCTGGTTATCCGAGGTGGTCTAGGACCACATTATCTCGGGTAATTAAGGTTCTATTGGGTTTTAACGAAAATTTTCTAAAATTTCCATTCTTGCATTAGAAATACAATTTCCATTCCAGGACTTCCGTAATTGATGAAGGCACCGGTATGTCTCGATGTGTGGTAGAAGGAGATCCTCTGCAGATCTGCGAAAGTCGCAAGTGCGTCATCATCCCCAACGACAACTTCGCTATTCTTTTCCAGAGTAAGTGTTACGTTCATCGTAATGTATAAGTTCATGGCGCGATGCGACGACCAAGTGGCATGTGAAGATGACACAATCCCAAATAAAATTAGACAAAACAGTCATTTCTATACAATTTACAATCAGGTTCGAACATGCCCTTGGTAGCTGTCATAAATCTACCATTCTTATTATTACCAGTCGTATAACGACAAATTGAAAAAAGCGTTAAGGTTCTGATTTCAGACGCGTTCAACTGCTCAAAGGACAGTACAGTAGTGACGCCAATACCAAGTGAGCGACTCCCTTAGCCAATAGCTGACTGGAGTTCCCTGATTTGACCAAGTCAGATTTTCTTTCTATAGGGTTAATTAACCCTCCAAGTGGTTTCGACGCGATATCTCGTTCATCAAGGTCTGTCAAATTTTCCTAATGCCGAGATACCTCGTCGAAACAACCAACAGGAAGGCTAAAGGCTTTAACAGTTTAAGTCAAGGATTCTCGAAAACATTGAATGAATCCCCCCGGAAATGTGCTGAAACATAATGGAAAATGTGGTCAAGAGACCATATCTGCATGGCGCTAGATGCGGTCATTTGGCCGATGTCATATCCCATAATTTAGCAGGAAAATATTAGACGCAGTTCATGAATTAACAGGTGGATTTTCTGATTCCCAATAACGGCTGTTCTCAGTGTCTGACTAGCTCACCAGGAAATCGAGAAATCTCTGAGAGGCTGGTACTTCTGGAATGCCCGGTAGGGCTGTCAATGCAAAAATAATCTGGCATTAGACAAGAAAATTTTTCAAAGAGCTCTCTCTAATGTCCTTCTCACGTTTAGATTCATTCAGTAAAGTTACAAAGACCTTATTTCTTCCGACTGTCTGTCCTTCTAACGCTTAGATTCATCCAGTAAAGTTACAAAGAGTCATCTTTCTAATGTCCTTCTCACGCTTAGATTCATCCAGTAAATTTACAAAGACCTTACTTCTTCCAACTGTCTGTCCTAATGCTTAGATTTATCCAGTAAAGTTACAAAGAGTCATCTTTCTACTGTCCTTCTCACGCTTAGATTCATTCAGTAAAGTTACAAAAGTCATCTTCCAACTGCCCTTTTCAGGTGTAGGTTCGCTCATTGAATCTAGGTGCGTCTAACGCGATCGAGTATGTGAGTAAAATATATTTCTAAATATATTAAAAATCTTATGTTACGATTCCACTCTGGTTGCAAACTGCTTCTTAAATTAATTCGAATTCTGCATTTCAGAAGGAAGTATCATAAATCCATCCAATTCCTTGGATGAAAGCAGTACCGAGTTGGACGTACCACCTCCTAACGTATCCCAGACTGAAATAGGTAAGACTGATATGAATTTGAATTTAATGATAGCGCACTCTCTTGAAATTATTCTAATTGATGTGAAATTTATTTTTCCAGAGAAGGCATCTGGCGACTTGGACCCATTGGAGCCGCTCGTGTATCCGGTGCAATTCACATACCCAAGATCAGGTATTTCTGGCTTCTCAGATTATACAATAAGCTTTTAATTTTTCGTGATATTAATTGCATATATAAATATATATAAATTAGTTTTGATTAAAGAATTAATAAAGTATTTAAATTCATGGCACACATAGTCCGTCACTGAAAGTATAGAAATTGGGATAGTTTCTGTAAGTATACACGAGTTTCATTTCTTCGCTCTTGAGATCTATATATATGTGGACCTTTGGTTTAGTCCTCTTGAAACCCTTGAATTTTTTATTGTAATCATGAACTCAAATATGTGAGTAGTTAAAAAAAGTATATTTTCGGGGTCTCAGAACCTGTAACGCCACTGCTTTCTTGGCCAAATAAACGTTCTTGTAGACTATGACTATCCATAAAAGACTTTAGAAATGTGAATGTAATGTGGTTCTCACGGGAACGCTGCAGAGCTTGGGGCAGTTGATTTCTGGATAGGTGTGAAAGGTTGTCTCGGATAAGGGCTGCCATGCACAGAAGCCAAAGAAACAAGTATGGCGATCGCCATAGATGATTTATCCCTCGCCAACTTTGGAATCGAACGATTAGCTCGGGGCCAGAATCACCCCTAAAGATGTCAATTGACCCCGAAAGGATTGGTTTACTTTTCCTCTAGTACACTGGACCGCGGTAGCCCAATTGGAGGAGCAACGGATTAGCAACCGGAGGGTTGCGATTTCGAAACTAATTTCAGCCAAAGACCGTCTTGTACACGGGACTGGTGCACGTCAAATCTTTCGGGGCCTCAAATGTCTTCACGTTGGCGTGGTGTGGAAGTTTGGAGGGTGGGGTGCCAGCTCAGTTGTTGTTCTCGTCATTTGACCGTGGTTCAAAATTACGAGTTGTTTTCCTTCTATCTTTCCTTTCGGGATTCAACCCTGACCATCGTCAATAGCTCTTTGTGTTGCTCCAGTGCGACGTTAATTAATTAGCTACCCTACCTCCAGTACACTAATTCAGCTAATAGACTCGTTCAAAATCACGTGACCCAACTGCCCTCTAGCGGGAGCGCTGGACTACAAGCTAGTAAAGCGTCAAAAATGTGAGATGATCTTAGTAATCAGTCAATCAAATCCCTCATCGATGACACCTATTCTCTAAAAGACTTCCAAACTCTACTCAATAAATCCAGCCAATCATCTTGTCTAAATAGTTTATTCTAATGATTCTAATATCTATGTTGACCCACGGTAGCCCAGTTGGAAGAGAAACGGTAAGCCTCTCAGATAAAAGTTGAACATGAAAACATTTATATCATACTTAGTTAAATACTATTGGCTATTTGGTTAAATACTGAATGAAAAAGTGATCGGTAGGTAGTTAAATAACGTCGCACTGCTATTGGGGACGCATCTTTCCCTTGGGGATCGATCGCGAACCATCGCTAATATCCCGTTGTGTTGCTCCAGTGTGACGTTAATTGAAATACCTTCCTATCAATTTTGAACACGTTTTATGTGTTATAACTTCATATTTCGGATCAAACTTTATATATTAGCTTTGTTGTAGGAAACAGAGTCTGCAAATTTCGTAACAATAGGATCATAACTGCAAAAACTTGTTTTGAAAGTCCACTGTCCTTTTAATGGATGTCGTCTAACTTGGGAACAATGACTAACAATCGAAATTCCAGTCTTCATTTCGTATAATATATAGCTGTATGGACGATGCATGTATACAAATAGTAATTCGAAAAACCATCACCATTTTCTAAAAATGGGTGTTTTTTTATCTTTTAGTTCCCCGCCCCTGACCAATTTTTCTTCACGGTATTTGTCCTATGCTCATGCTAAAATGCATCTACAATTGACAAAATGCGTTGACACAGGAGTATAAAACCCTGTTCGGTTATTGAAGTGTCTACAATTGCAGTGACAACATTCGCAGGGAACACGAAAATATAACCACATGGGACGAGGTCGAGGCTATGCAGGTGAAACTGAACAAAGGAAACGGTCCTTCAGGAACCCCTTAATAATGTGACGACAGGAGCAATTTTTCAAATTTTTCGAGAACTCGCGGGAGAAGTGAATTGGTAATTGATAATTAATTAACGTAGCACTGAAGCAACACAACGTACTATTGGCGACGGTCTGGGAACAATCCCGAAGGGAAAGTCCGAGGACAATGCGAGGAATAAATTTAACGTGCACAGCCCCCGTGTACACGACGATCTTCGGTTGGATCGAGGCGGGAGAGTTGAAATCCAGGTAACAAGAAAGTGTGAATCCCTCAGGGTACTAATACCCGTGTCCTGAGCGGATTTTCGCATATCAATGTATTTCACCAACAAATGTAGACCCCGTAATGTGACCATCAGATACAGTCTGTCTACCAAGAAAACCGCTTCAGACAGGAAATCTGTACCAGTCTGTTGAGACTTGACACATTTTCCATAGGAAATTCCTGAAGCCTTCGAAGATTAAGAGATTCCTGAAGCCTTATCACGTTGGCGCGCTTAGCGACAATTGTCTCCCCTGCTAGATAAGAGTTCCACCGTCACCACACCATCCATCCTGCCGTCGCCAAACCATACACTGCCAAATTCACCAAAACCTCACGCGACTCACCTTCACTCAAAATGTACGAGACCTGTTTCTATTGCGATCGCAAAATATCTAGACTGCGTCTGGAACAATTCTCCTGGTAGACTGATAGATACCCAAAACACGAATTGACCATATATGACCACGACCAACCACCTTGCAGCTCTAAGCCACACTGAATGAGGCGGAAATAAACGTGAAATATAAATAGACCGAGCATTGCTATTGAGAGGAGCTTCAAAACGTGTAACCAACATGTTGCCTAGTAGTCATGCTCAGTGCAAAATTCATTTGATTTGCAGATTTAGCATTTATCACCTTCGGTGATATAACATCTTATGGTAGGGTAGGTGTGTGAATGCGCATTTCTATAGAATGGCGACAAAAGTGGTGAAAACGACAGCGTGCACTTTGTCGTGTGGGCCAACCAAATGATGAATGAATGGATGGTCGTCTTCTCCCTTCCCATGGACCAATCAGATGATGAATGTTCGTTTACTCACGGCAGACGAGGCGCAGCTTGTCTACTATTGGACCTTGCGCCATAAAACCCAAATCAATCAACCAACCACGGTAGACGAAAGTGGTCACGTTACTCGTAGTTTTGGTCACATGATCCTGTGCACATAAAAAGGTTACCATCACTCACTCTACATTTACATATTTCTTCTCTGATTACACCATCATTTCAAGTTTTCGTTTAAGAATTGCATGTCCTATTCAATAGTTTCACTAGGTAGACATAAAACTTACTGAATGCGGTTACTGGATATGAAATATTTTATGAATCTGAAACATATTCGTTCTTTTCCAGTACGTGTCACCGCGGGCTTCCTCGTGCGCTCGAAGAGACATGGCAGAGAGTGCAGAGTACCCGAGTTGAGAAACTCTGAAGTCACCTGCTGGAAATGGCCCAATTGGCAGTAAGCTCTCTATCTTTTGCTTAAGAATCCTAACTACAAGGAACGTAATATGATCTTTACTGTGCTGGGCATCCGGAGATGGGCTGTTATTTCGATCGCAGTTTGAATAATAACGGGTTTCAACTGTTGGATCGAAAATATTAAGTTATTGATAAGCGTTATTTCGACAGCAGTTTGAATAACAGTTATTGAATAATGACGAGGCCACGGTAGCCCAGTTGGAAGAGTAACAGATTACTGGGACGGAGTTTTGTACTCGGTCCAACAACAAGTATTACGTGGATCCTTTCACACGTGGACCTCAGGGGAAACGAAATAACGGATGATTTAGCGAAGGAGGGTGTCGATGAATAATTGTTCGATACACACTCATTGACGTTTCTTGAGCTTTACTCTATTAGCAAAAGTCTTGATTAGAAGGCATGGATCGTTCACACTCTTGGTATCGTGGGCATCGGAAGATCTCTTGCTCTGAATTGCGACAGACATATTCATTCTCCCGCTTTTTCAGTGGCCATCTGAGGTGTCTCACTTTTTGCTGTGGTCGCAAGATTCATCCTGTTTGCCTTAAATGCCAGTCTGACCAGGAATGCCCAGCACACATTCTCGAGTGCCCGGGGTTGTCCCAAGGCGACCTGTTTTCTAAACCTCTTTTGACTTTGCGCGGCATTACATTCAGTACGAGCTCAGCGAGCATTACATGCATCATGAGCTCAAGGCACCTTGCTGCCCTGAGTTCGTACTGCATGGCGATATCGGGTCGAAGAAGTCGATGGTGACGGATCCAAGGCTTCATGAGTCGATTTTGCAGCCACTCACATGGACTTCTCTCTTTCGCTCAGACGGTGTCTTGTCTGAAGACTTTCGGTTCCCAGAAGCCTCAAGGAACTTCCTAAGTGTAGCTCATTAGTCGCGATACTACTTCAGGTCGTATCCCTTGCACACTTTTGAAAAATTTTAAGTAGCTTTCGCGCCTCCTACCTCTGTCTAAATTCAGGCTTTTCCAGTCGGCAGTGACACGCTTTCGATATAGTGCAGCTCTCTAACTACGAACATTGCAGCAAGCCATTCCTCTTGGGGACATCAAGATGTCCACAAAGCAGTTCGTCGACTCCTTGTCGCAAGAGTCGTGCAACCTTCAAGTCACCAACAAATTGCATTGTTTAAAACCCATCATTCATCAGTGGCCAGTATGTCCAGTGCGGATGTCAAGCTGACCCGCCTTCGCATCGGACACACACGATTCACCCATCTTTTACTAGGAGAGCACACATTTTTTCAACTCATGCTCTACTCCATTTTCTATTTATCACATTTTAACTGTTTGTCCTGTTTTTAATCATCAATGTATCACATTTTTTAAAAACACAATTTTAAATATGCGAGATTTGATTAGGGAAAATGCCCATTCAACGTTTTACGCTCAGTTGACTTTTTAAAAACCTCATCTAATTTTTTTCCATCTTTTAAATTTCACACTCAACATTTAATACATGTAGATTAAGTTCTTCAGTTTCATCAGTTATCTTGTTAGATGATCTTGTTTCATCATCTGACTATTGTTTGTATATTTTTATTCTCATCCATACATGTTTTAAATCACCTTTTATCTTTATCTTAGACTATTAATTTTTATATATTTTATACTTTTATTGGGTAGTATGTCTTGTGTTTGGAGCAGCCTGCCCGCTTTGGGGCCTTGCGCCCGTAAAACCGCAACATATGATCCTAACTACAAACTCGGTTGCTCAAGTAATGCTATGCCACGTGGTTCAAACGTAGTGACTTCTAAAGGGATGTGTAGAAACTTCAGTTAACGAGCGAAAGGTGATACAGTTTCACTGTCTCGCTCAGGATGAACAGGCAGCGGCCGGTTATATCTCGTTTGACGCGCCTCTATCCAACGGCGTATGTACTATCTCTGTGTGGCTTTTATCATTTGCGAGCAATAGCGGCAAGAGTGGGTTAATTTCTTTTGGCACTCGATTCCTTAGCAAAGAGAAGACGTAGCTTTATTTCGAAAACAGCGACTTAGAAATTTGATCCTAGCAGATTTTTATGTAGTGTATTATAGAATTTTATATAGTGTGTGTTTTCGCTTAAATTCTTACGACTCATCCCCTTTTTACACATGGTTATATTTTTCAGGACCTGCAAGCAGAAGTGTATATACGGACATGGGATCAAGCTTGGATTAAGGACCTCAAGGTCATGCACCTACACATGTAGAAACTCGGAAAACAGGTGGAAACCAACGAGATTCAGAGACTGCCATCGTAAGTGTAATTTACTTACTTAACTTAATGGTAAACTTAAAGGCTATAACCTCAAAATTAAGCAAAACATCCTGCTTCGATTTGTATAACCAAGGATATTCAGTAGAAAACTGGTGCATGTTAAAATTTTGGAATCGACTTGATTCAGTCATCGGAGAATCATGATTCAGCAATTGCCGGCTCTTACAGAGGTAGGTAGTTGAATTAGCATCGCACTAGAGCAACCCAACGGGTTATTGGGACTGTTCGGGATCAATCCCGAGGCCCACACCTCGTAATTTTGAACCACGGTGAGATGACGAGGCGAACACCTGAGCTGGCACCCCACTCTCCAAACTTCCACACCGTATCAACGTGAGGACATTTGAGGACACGGCAGATTTAACGTGCACCAGTCTCCACGTGCATTATGATTCTCGGTTGGATCGAGTTTCGAACTCACAACCCTCCGGTTGCTAATCCGTTACTCTTCCGCTATCACGGCCTCTCTGACAGAAGAATGAGTTCTTGATTCTGCAGAAACTCATCCCAACCTCATTCTCAATATGCAAAAGCGACATCAGTGATCGAGGTGGTCATACTACCTACTAAGGACCACCTCATCTCTTTATTTTAAGTTTCACATTTACCCTTCTGCCTCATGACAGCCAGCGCAATGTCCACCACTTTAATTCAAATACATTTTTTACTGTTCGCTTTTGTTCTTGGTATCGGTTTGTGTTTACCCATCAGTTCGAAAACTCTCGACGTACCTTTTACATCCTTTTTCCATAAAGTATCAGCTGAAAACCTTACTCTTCCTCAACCCTTCAGGTGGTTGCCTTGACGAGGTATCTCGTCATTTACAAAGCTGACCAGATCTTGATGGGCGAGATATCTCGTCCATCAAGATCTATCAAGTCTGATCTATCAAGATCTATCAACATCTATCATCGTCTATCAAGATCTGGTCAGCTTTGTCACGTCGTTAGAAGCAAACTGAGCAGATCTTGATCTCGTCATCATAAAAAAATCGGCATTATTTTGCAAAATTAGTCGGATCTCGATGAGCGATATATCTGGTCGAAACAACTCGGAGGGTGAAGTGTTGCACGCAAATATAAAACCGAATTTTTAATCAGTAAGAAAGGATATGACACAGGGGATACAAAAATGCTAAATCTTAGCAATCTCCCATGTCTACATACAACTGAAATTGTGTTTTAAGCAAGTTGTTACTCACAGGTAAAACACAAATATTGTTTTGTTTTATAGCACTCTTTTATTTTACACTTTTCTCTTTTATGATAATTTCAATTTATACATGGTGTAGGCGATCTTCGACAGATCCTAAAGTGGACGAATCAAAACAACATGTCCGCCTGCGGGTTCTGACGGGCCGCCGTAGCCGAGTTGGGTGAGCAACGGATTAGCAACCGGAGGGTTGTGAGTTCGAAACTAGGTGCAGCCAAAGTCCGCCATGTACACGGGGGCTGGTGCTCTTTGAATCTGTCGTGGCCTCAAATTCCTTACGTTGGTGTGATGTGGAAGTTTGGAGATCGGAGTCTCAGCTCAGCTGTTGAACTCCTCGTCATCTGACCGTGGTTCCAAATTACGCGATATTGTCCTTGGATCTTTGGGGCCGTCGTGGCTCAGTGAGTATGTCTACTGCGCTATCAACCTTCCAGTTGTAGACGGATCAGGTTCAATTTCTGCCAGGCGAATTCCTCCCTAGGTGTATTTCTCTTGGTTGGTTTGTTTTCTTGAGACTTTTAGCTGCAGAATCAGGCCTTTGTCTCCAATCTTCCTAAATGATCTAATTTTAAGACAAAACACAGAGATTAAAATTTTTCAATTGATGTGAGAAGTCTTGTTATGTCTCTAGCTTGTTGTGGTTTATTTATAATGCTTTTTATGAGATTTTTGAAGGTGAAGTTTTGAGATTGGAATTTTATTCTTTCGATGAGTCCTAGGGCGTGATATTTCTCTCTTCTGTGTCAGTAAAACTTTCATTGTGTGTGTATGTTTATTACTTGATATTGTCTTGTGTCTGGCGCAGCATGGCCAAGTATAATCTTTCGAAAAGATTCTCTTGCTCCTTTCTTTTGAGAAGAATCCTTCGGAAAGATTCTCTTGCTCTTTTTCTTGGGATGGAATCTTTCGAAAAGATTCTCTTGCTCCTTTCCTTTGAATAGAATTCTTCGGAAAGATTCTCTTGCTCTTTTTCTTGGAATATAATCTTTCGAAAAGATTCTCTTGCTCCTTTCCTTTGAGTAGAATCCTTCGGAAAGATTCTCTTGCTCTTTTTCTTGGGATGGAATCTTTCGAAAAGATTCTCTTGCTCCTTTCCTTTGAATAGAATCCTTCGTAAAGATTCTCTTGCTCATTTTCTTGGGATAGAATCTTTTTTAAAGATTATATTGTTCTCATTTCCTCTTATAATAGAATCCTCTGATAAGATTATATTCCTTTCTTTAGAATGAAATCTTTTGTAAAGATTCTATTGGCCAAGTTCAAAATTGGTTAGAAGTCATGCAAGAAAGACTGCTGGTTGCAAGATTGCGTGAGAATCCCTCAGAGGGTTCAAACGATGTTATAGTCCGACTCCAGATAATTAGCATTTGAGTTACGTGGTCTTAGTCGATTCTATGCATTAAGTAAGAGGGCGGGTTTGATATATGCAATGTTTCTCAAACTGGCATCTTTAGCACGTATTCTATTCCCAAAGGCGACGGAAGCGACAACAGTGGGTACGAGTTAGCTAATCACTTATGGCAGCGATTTTCAACATTTTTCGTACCCTGCCATTAAATTATACGATACATCAAACATATATTAGCTTTTTTGCCGATCTGGTGAAACTGATGGATGAAATTTTCATTGATTTCGAAAAATAATTGTGGTAGTTACCCATCCCTTTTGCTCCAAACTGGCTTTAAAAATATTTTTGAAGCAATTAATTCATGATATTGTACTCAAAAATATTTATATAGGTAGTAAAAGTACGGATGTTACTTGAAAATGTTTGTGAACACAAAGCTAAACCGTTAAAATTAAATAAATTTCCCGCACTTTAACCCTCCGAGGGAATTTGGCGAGATATCTCGTCCATCAAGATCTGTCGAATTTTGCTTATGACTCGCTTGATGAGGGGTCATCAAGCGAGTCATTAGCCTCCCAGTTGTTAGTGTTGCCGAGTTTTTGATGATGACGAGATCAAGATATAGTCAGTTTTTCTTTCTAATGACGAGATATCTCGTTCATCAAGATCTAGTCAGCTTTGGTAGCGACGAGATTCCTCGTCGAGACAAACCCTGGAGGGTTAGGCCGTTTCACCATCTCTAACACACATCAATATCGTTCTTGTGGTACATCGGCTGAATATCGTTGCCTTCTGGTGATTGCTATACATTATTTTATGTATAGCAGCGATTTCCCTTGATGATCTCACTTCCTTTCAGGAAATGAACTTATCCAAGGTCATCTGCCTTCGCAACAGAGCAGGTAGTTTCGTGCATAAAAGGCTTATTCGTTTTTTCTTTGCAGCTTACATTAACTGCCATGTGATCTTGATTTCGCCCGGAGATTTGAGGTGCGTGGAGCCAGGCAAGGGTCCAGCATACTGTGACATCGATTGCGCAGCGTACGGCAGGAATCACCACAGAAGGGTTAGATTCGTCTGCAGCTGTTGCAAGCCGAACAGACTTCCTCACTGTGCTGCATTGGAGAGAAATGGTGAAACAATATTCTTTAACTCCCAACAAAGATTGCTTTTTAAACCATTCCTTTCACAGGTTTCGTGCGTTGTATAGTATATATATATATATATATATATAGGAATTTAAACACAAGAACACCAAAAAAACTTCGAAAAAATGAAGTGTTGGTGGATGATTTTGGCATTTTGCTGGTCTGCATCTCTGCTGCTTTGCGTTTTAATGTTCTGTATGTTTGATTGATTAATTGTTTATTGTTATAATGGGACTCAGACGAGGTCGATCCAAAAATATCCAACGTTATATTTTTTCCCCTTAACTAGCTCTGCGGCTTGGACTTTGGCACATTCAAAGTAGTCCCCCACTGCTTATGATATAATTTTCTAGATCCCGAAGCCTTTCCGTGGCTGAGAGGAAACCGTCATAGCTGCACAAGTATGCTGCGCTCTTCGCGTTTCTGTTTCCAGCTAAAATGACCGTTCCCCAATACAAGTTGTTGTTGAGTCGACGTTGCTCCTGATTATGTGAAAAATTTATGGCTGAAAATGTCCTGAATCTACAAAACTACGGATTACCTTGAAGTATAGGCAGTCATCACACTGGAAAACACGAAGGTTTTCAAGCCCAAAGAAGACATGGACATCACGAAGCATTCTGAGGATCTAGTTCGCTACATATGTATGCTGCGTTCATTGCATTTGGGCTGCAAATGTCCTGGGACTATATAACTACTGTTTACCTTGAAGCATAATGCAGCCATCACACTAGAAAAATATCGAGGTCTTTCTTCACTCCCAAGGAAGACATTTTCATCACGAAACATTCTGATGATCTTGTTGACTGCACATATGTGCTGGTTCGTCGCATCTTTGTTTCCAGCTAAAATTGCAGCTGCACAAGACAATCTGTTGTTGAGTCACTGCTGTTCCGGATTTAGGCTTAACAACATCTTGGGCAATACGACAATGCACAGTTTCACTAGACTTACTTCCCAACCATGATGCCATGCGACCTTTAACCCCTTCCTAAGCTCAAGACGACTCTCAAAGATTTCAGAATACAGAAGAAATCAAGAGAAATCTCATATAGATCACTTCGGATCTTTCCCTTTGCGATTGATCTCGGATCATCACCAATAGCCTATTGTGTTGCTCTAGTGTGACGTTACTTAAAGTGCAATGGAGTATCAAAAAGTAAGGTGAATTTTTGATTGACAGAAAAATGTGCAGAGATAAATATATGAAAATTTATTATGTTTGACAAATCGTATCACACTATCATTTCACAAAGGAACCATAGTGGTCTAAGCATTTATTCCAACGTGACACCCAATCATCCATGCCCTTTTCGAAGAAATCTTGCTCCAAGTTCCCTAACCAGGAAACCTGTTGTGCCTCTTCCAGTGTATGGAAACGCTGCCCACGGAGGTGTTTCTTCAGGGGCCAAACAAATGGTAATCCAAAATGGCAATACTGCTCACTGAACCATTTGAGCTATTCAATGCATTTGCAATATCATGTAACCTCACTCTTCTGTCTTCACGAATCATAGCATCGACGACAGCCACATTCGTGTCGTTACACCACACATACACTTGTTTCTGCGACATAACACTCTCTCCATAGACTTCCAAAAATTCTCGATGAATATCACGTTTTTTCCCCTTGGCCCATAAAAAACGAATGACACCGCGCACCTCCTCCTTGGAGTAATGCTCAAGCCGATGCGCCGTCTTTGATTTGCTCTAAGCACCAGACGGGTTGACGTAGAAGTTTCTACAAGCCGTCACACTTCTATCACCTTGGTACTTGCAACATATAAAAAAATTAATTAGCTATATAAAAAACTGAGTTTTAGAGACAAATTCACCTTACTTTTTGATATATCCTTGTACCTACCTACCGGATATAGATCCCAAAAAGGGTTTCAGGGTTGATTCCCACTGGGCTAGCACTCTATGATCTGTAGGCGACGCAGGTTCGATTAATTTAACCACCTAGGTGTTTCTCAGTAAAACTTTCCTTGTATATGTTCATTTATTTACATGACGGAAAAATATTGCTTGGAGTAGGTTGATCGGATCTGGGCCTTAAACCCTAAAAGACCAACCAACAGTACAGTTTTGGCTAGTATTCAGCTGGGTTAGTAAGCTAGGCTAGTAAAAGAAATAATTTGAAAGTGACACAAGTAACTGGAGGCTGTGTTTGGCCCAATGCGAAGTACTTCTTAAAGTACTGATTTAGGGGATAGAGATCATCCAGAACTCATTGACTGTACCTCGTAGATAGAAATTACAAAATCGTGTTTTTACAGCGTATATTCATAAGTTTATGTGAATCGATGAAAAAAAGTGATTTTTCAGAGAAAAGCTTAATTTATTTTATAATTTATTTAAGATTAGTCATTAAGGTAATCCGGAAAATAATCAGTCAAGTATGCATCAAGTAGTACTCATTTCAATATGGGAAGCAATGACGATGGCGTTAAAGTCAAAGTTGCCTTAATAACTTCCAAAAAAGGTTGGAACCACCTCGGGAAGTGATAGGTGATACCTTATGCAGAAAAAAATGATACGAATTCGACGATTTCAAGACTTGGCTACCATAAATGCTTAGGCTGTATCAATATGTGACCAGTATTCCCATTTAGAATGACTAGATCAGCGATTTTCAACCTTTTTCATCTGATGGCACACATAAAGAAATTGGTGAATTTCCATGGCACACCAAAAAATATACGATCTGACAAAAAATCAGTATAACTTTGCTTGATTTACAAAACAATAACAATAATTACCTACTCCCTTTTGCTACGAAGTCGGAGCAAAACTTATCAAATTTTGTAATAAAAAAGCAATACTCTAAACTATTTATGCAGCTATTATTTAAAATTGATGGTGAACATACTTGTCAAAAGTTCAAAAACCGTTGAAATTAAATAAATCTTACACAATTTAAACCGTTTCACCATCCGTAAGACATACCAGTGTCATTCTTGCGGCAGAATGGTTGAAAGTCCCTGACCTAGACCAATCTTTTAATCACTGGACCATTTTGAACATGATTTTCCTGTGTTTTATAAAATGTATTTTGTGTTTGTGAGTCCTACCTTATAACATAACTCAAATTTTTCCACATTTCAGTACACTTGATCTCAAGACCGTAAAGCCTATTGGGAAGTCAAATATGGTGGTTTCATCGCTCTATGGAACTGATCCATGTGTGATTTGCATGTGTTGGAAAAGAAATCAGCTTGAACAGATTTTACAACTTCTGTGAACTTGAAAGAAATTTATCTCAAGAATTTCATTGAGTTGATTTTCAGGTTTTTCTTTTTAATAAATGCTTCTCTTCACACTCTGACTTCTTCTTTATACACTAGTTAATGCCTTGACTGGTATGCCCAATCTGCATTTAGAGATAAATATACCTGTAGTGAAACTCGGGCTGTAAAGAGGAATTTTCAAATCCGGGCAGACGCGACAAGTTTTTCGTCAATACAGTTAGCCGTGGTAAATATGTATCGCTCGAGTTTCCCTTTACTGCAACAAAGCGTTGAATGCCGACCCTATTTTATTATTTCCCCTCAGAGAAAAGTGGGACGTGAAACTATGTATATATCGTACTACACTATCTACCAATAAGTATTTGGACACCTGTGATAGAAAAGAAAAACAAAATTTATTCATATTCAATAGTTGGTAGAGTCTCCACGAGAGGCAATTACAGCCTCAACCCTCCGGGGCATGCTTTCCACAAGTGCTTGTATGATGGCTAGTGGTATTTTCTTCCACTCGGCTTGGAGAAGACATGTAAGTTCCTTTACCGATTTTGGACGGTTGTTGCACCCCTTAATTCGGCGATCCAACTCGTCCCAGAGGTTCTCCATAGGGTTCAGGTCTGGGCTCTGGGCAGGCCAGTCCATTCGGTTAGCCCCATTGTCACCATACCAATCCATGGTGGACCTCGCAACATGACAGCTGGCGTTGTCGTCCTGGAAGTAACATGGGTACAACTCGTAAAACTGCCACAACGTAGGAAGCACACTGTCATCCAAAATAGTGCAGTAGGCGTCGGCGTTGAGCTTACAATGAATTGGGACCAAGGGTCCCAGTCCATACCAGGAGAAACGCCCCAGACCATAATTCCACCTCCGCCGAACTTTACTGTGGGCACAATGCATTCTGGCAGGAGGCGTTCTCCAGGCAGGCGCCAGACCCAGACCCTGCCATCCGAACGGTAGAGGGTGAACCTTGATTCGTCGCTCCAGAGAACCCGTTTCCACTGATCTACGGTCCACTTTCGACGTGCTTTGTACCACATTAACCGAGCAGCGCGGTTGGACTTTGTAATCAAAGGCTTATGGGCGGCAGCACGACCATGAAAACCAAGCAGATGTGCTTCCTTAAGGATGGTATTCATCGAGACAACACTCCCAGATGCCTGTTGAAACTCCTGGAGTATGTGGGCCATCGGTTGGGTGCGGTTCTTCCGAATTTCTCTGGACAGCACCCGTCGGTCTCAATCTCCCAGTTTCGTGGGTCTGCTGACTCGGGGCACATTCCGATAATCACCGCTCACCTTCCACCTTCTGAATCACATAGGCCACTGTCGATTTTGGGTAATTCAGCTCACTAGATAATTCAGCTCGCTAGGATCGGCCATTTCTGTGATACCCGACCATTACACCTTTCTCGAAATCAGATAACTCTGCACTTCGTGGCATCTTGCATGCGACTAATGCCAATGTTGTTTCCTACACGATATTTAAGGGCGGAGGGCGTGACGTATATCAGAACCGCAGATATCGTCATTTGCATGGGTGTCCAAATATTTATTGGTAGATAGTGTAGCAGAATTACCTGGTCTTCCTCGGTTTGAAGTGGTTAAATATTTATTGAAAGGGGGCGTATTAGCCAGGTTGGAAGAGCAACGGATTAGCAAGTACGGGGGGGCTGGCGCACGTTAAATCTATTGTGGCCTCAAATGTCCTCCCTCACGATGGAGTGGTGTGGAAGTTTGGAGAGTGGGGTGCTATCTCAGGTGTTGCCTCGTCATCTGACCGTGGTCCAAAATTACGAGATCCTCGGATCTTTCACTTCTGGATTGATCCCGGACCGTCACCAATAGCCCATCGTGTCGCTTAGTATGATGTTAATTAACTACCTACCAACCTACCTACATATTTATTGAAAAAGTAATCAGAATAATCACTCTTCTTTCATAGAAAAATTCAGATAAGTGTAATGAAAATAATTTTTTAAACATCATTTGGACATTTTAATGGCGACAAGAATTACTTTGGACACAAATACGTGCTACATCTATCCATGTAATTCATTTCATATTCATAGGACCCCTGGTGTAAGACAAAAATATAAAAAGTGATTCTAAAGTGACTACTACAGAAATCGATTTTAAGTTTTGGAGTAATAATGAATGCTTCTACGTCGAAGAGTCTTGCATTTTCCTTTCGATATTTTTTTCTTGTGGCCCTCTTGCAATAGAGATGTGGTATTTTCGAATTTCACCAACATAATGAGAGGATGACAAATTAACTTGATTCGATATTCATGATTAATTTCCTTTGATGCAAATATTTTTCTTGAAAATTTCACTGAACGGCAAATGAAATTGCAGAGCTTATTTTAAAATTCTTCAGCACACACATAACAATGGGAATCTTTTCCAACCTTTCGAGAAACGGAAGGTCGATTTTATCCTTTAAAAAAATCTCAAAGAAATGTTTTCAAAGAGATGTTCACAGATAGCTGAGTTGAATGAGAATACCCTCAAAACTAGAAAAGTAAGCATGTGTGATCGTAGCTGACTATTGTAATCCCTTGTCTCGTCCCTTTCATAGAAAAGTTAAGACTAATGTTTTTGACTTTGCTCATTATTTTCAGCGATTGTCAATCGCCTCATTGGCTAAGATGATCGGCCCAGGAAATGCAACCAATCTACAAGCCTTAGGAAGGACTTTTAAATGTTACAAGTAAAACCTTCCTCCGTGACATACTCTCGAAAGCAGAACTATAATTGCTCCCTAAAGGATGAAGTAAAATTTTTAAAGTAATTTTTAATGAGATTTTACTTAACCCCAAGTGCTGCGACGAGATATCTCGTCCATCAAGATCTGACCAATTTTGCAAATGACGAGATATCCCATCAAGGTGTTGCCGATTTTTTTATGACGACGAGATAAAAATCTGGTGAGTTTTCCTCTAATGACGCAGCATGGCCAAATATGGCCTTTGCGCCATAAAACCCCAACAAACCAAACCTCTAATGACGAGATATCTCGTCCATTAAGATCTGACCAATTTTGCTTATGACGAGATTCCTCGTCAAGACAGCCACAGGAGGGTCAAAAGCATTTCTTCAGTCGATTGGGTACTAATGCTCGATTGCATATTTTATTTGTATTACCAATCTAAAGGGACTTTAAGCCGTAGAAGTGGATACAATTAGTATAAAATGAAACAAATGAGACTATAACATACAAATATAATATTAACAATAATTCTATCTAAATTTGGAGTTTAATTACACCCCATAAACATTTAAATATCTAAACAAATTGTAATTTCTTCGAGATATTAATTAGCAGCTAAATTTGTACGTATTAAATGTAACAATGGAAATAAAAACACTTCTTTTTTCTAAGAATGAATTGCTTCTAATTATATAACAATACATATTTTTCAGAATGCTTTTAAACAAATAGGTTTAAATCATCGTATTTCTTTTCGATTGTTAATCAAGCATTGTTGTAAGTAAATAGTATAGCTCACAAAAAGATTTTTTCATTCCTGTTCTGTCTGTCAAACTGCTAACTGGCGATTTTTTAAAGTTTTGATCAAGTGAGATTATAAACGTTTGATTAAAGCTATTTTTGGTTGTAGAGGAATCTTCCGCTGCAACTTAATTTGCAAACAGTACTTTTTTGTGCTTTTTGCAAAGAAACAGTACTTTTTAGTACTACCTACTAACAAACAGTACTTTTCAGTACTATCTACAAACAGTACTTTTCAGTGCTACCTACAAACAGTACTATTCAGTGCTATTTACGTCATTATTATAGACGATGTTAGAAAACAAGTTCAGAAAAATAAGTTCAGAAAGTCTTCACGGGCTGCATCTACCCGATGCCGGGTGCATTTGGAAATAAGCCAAAAAGCCTTTTAACACAACTTTCATAATTTTATTTACAAGATTAACAGACGACAAAAACATACATACCACATACCGCCGAGAACAAACTTAATCTGACTTACAAAATTCAGCTCGGAAGCTGACGTCACTTTTTACAGCGCCGCTCATTGGACAGTTACATTCACGCTTACTTCACTTCACAACATCCTCCCCCCTTGAGACTCAGATAGAGTCTCAAGCTCATAACTAATGTTATTCAAAAGATCAAGTCTCTTTGGAGCTTTCACACACCTTCCAAAGGAGGTGTATCTTTTCATTATCATATTATCAGGTGTTAATGTACTTTTAAGACAGGAGATGCCATCAGAATTAGATTCCTCTTCACCCTGTTTCTTATCATCAGTTACATTAGTTTCATTTGCCTGTATCTCCAAAGGGAAGATACGCTGTATCGGACGTAAAACTGTTCCATGCTGCGTTTTAAGTTTAACTGTGCGAATCTTTCCATCACGTCCTGGAATCAACTCAATAATCTTTGCTAAAGGCCAAAACAAACGTTTTTTGTTATCATCTCCCACTAAAACTATTTCTCCAACCCTTGGCTCACGTGATCGCTTTTCATTATGCTTTTGAACCAACTGACTCAAATACTCTTTTCTAAAACGTTGTCTTAGATCATTTAACAGTTTACTTCTATATTTAATTCTCGTCCTAAGATTTCGCGAATCTAATTCGTCAATATCCTCAACACTGGAACTCCGTGTCTCGATAAGAAACATAGCAGGTGTCAGAGGAACCAATTCCTCCGGATTTTCAGAGACATATGTTAACGGTCTACAATTAATTATAGATTCACAGTCACAAATCACAGTATTCAGTTCTTCATAAGTTAACACAGATTTACCCAAAGTACGTTTTAACAGTTCTTTTACAGTGCGGACCAACCTTTCCCACCAGCCTCCCCACCAAGCTGCGGTGGGTGGAATAAATTTCCAAAGTATTTTAGGAGTTCTGGTTTCTTTTAATATTTCATCCCAATTCAATTTCGAAAGATCATTAGAGGCGCCCCGAAAGTTAGTTCCGTTATCACTATAAATTGTTCTAGGCCGCCCACGTCTAGCGATAAACCGCCTAAGTGCTAATAGAAAAGCGTCAGAAGAAAGAGAATTCACAAGTTCAAGGTGAATGGCACGGTACACGGCACAAGTGAACAGTGCTATCCACACTTTTTCTTTATTTTTCAGAAAGAGAGGCCCAGCTAAATCAATTCCCACAATTTCGAAAGGCGCACATTCCGTAACTCGGTCTGGTGGTAAAGGTGTCGGTTCGCTTGACATAGATTTAACCTTAAAGCGTTTACAAGCAATACAGTTATATACAACATTTTTAATAGCTTTCCTAGCCCTGATAATCCAAAATCTTTCTCTTATCAGGCATTGCATCATTTGGACACCCGCATGACAGTTTTTTATATGTACAAATCTGATTAACAATTTAGTAAATTCACATTTATCTGGTAACAATATTGGATACAGAAAAGATTTATCATCATCTCGATAAAGTATTCTGGTTTTCACTCTCAAAATACCTTCATCATCTATGAAAGTTTCAATAAAATTTGACGACTTTGCATCAGACAGATAATGTCTTTGAACTAAACGAATTAAATTCTTTTCAGCATTTTCAATTTCAGACTGTGAAAGTTCATAGTTTTTACATTTCTCATGTGCCTCTTTACAATTATTCACAAATCTCAATATCCATGCAAATACTCTAATCATTTTATCATAACTGGATACACTGTTTAGATGCCAAGGGGGTGCGTCTTTTGATAGATCAATATACACTACTTTTATTTTTTTTTCTCTCTACGTCTACTTCAGACTGACAGTGTGTTTCACCAATAGGCCAGTACTCAGGGCTTTCTCGTAACCACGAAGGACCGTCCCACCATCTAGAAAGGAGCATTTGTCGCGAAGGACAACCACGCGATAATAAGTCGGCAATATTCATATTTCCTGGAACATGTCTCCATAACTGACCTTTCGACAACTCACGAATTTCTCTGACCCTATTGCTCACAAAAACAGACCAATTGCCTTGTTCTCTTATCCACCAAAGCGCTGTGGTGGAATCGGACCAAAATGTGATTTTTATGTCTGGCAAATTGAGGGCTTTGACAATAGAATTCGCAAGTCTAGAACCTATACAACAAGCCATCAGTTCTAAACGAGGTATGCTTAAAGGTTTCATGGGGGATACCCTGGATTTCGCTCTAACGAGAATTACTTTTACTTCAGAATCAAGTATTGATCGAACAAAGACGCACGCCGCATACGCCCCCTTGCTAGCATCCACAAAGACATGTAGTTCAGATGAAGAATTAATTACCATGTAACGAGGAAAAGTAACAGCTTTTAAAACATAGACATCTTTAAACCACTTTAAAAAAGTATTTATATCATTAGGGGACAATTCATCGTCCCAAGCAATTTTCAACTTCCACAAGTCTTGCAATAACAGTTTCGGAAGCAATGTAGTTGGGGTTAACAAGCCAATAGGATCAAAACATTTCTGCACAATTCCTAAAATTAGTCTTTTTGTGATTTTCGTATCACATGTTAATGCTTCCATATCTGTGCAACACTTCAAGGTATCATTATCTAAATTCCAAATTACCCCTAAAACGCAAGTATCTCCTGAATGTTTATCAACATTTATACCTGCTACATTGCTTTCAAAACCACGCAAGTTAAAACATCGATTTGACTTAATTAATTTAGCATGCTCAATGAAACGTTCTTGTCCATCAGTATTAAATACTCCTGATACACAATTGTCTACATAGAATGAACTTTTCAGTTTCTGAGCAACATCTTTATACTGAGGTGGGCAATTGTCTAAAATATGCATTATAGAAGCATTCAACAAAAAAGGGCTAGAAGAGACTCCAAATACAACTCTACAGTGCCTATAAATGAGCTGCCCTTCATAACATGGGAAAAAAAATCTAAGAAAATTTCTGTCCTTAGGTGCAACAGACAACATTAAAAAAGCTTTCTCTATATCCGCACTTATACCGATTGGATACATTCTAAACCGATCAAGAATATCAGGTATCAATTCAATAAGATTAATTCCCTTAAATAAACATTCGTTCAAAGAGGGTTTCCCTCTCTCCGCGGCAGAAGCGTCAAAAACCGGACGGATTTTAGTAGTTTCACTATCTAGTTTAATCACTGGCCTGTGTGATAAATAATGACATTCTTTATTCAATTCGAAATCTGTCACGCGTTCGATTATGTTCAATTTTCCCATTCCTGAAACACCTTCTGATAATCGGTGAAAAATTCACCACATCTAAATTTATTGATCATTTTTTCATGTCTCTTCCAGACTAATTCTTTATTATTAGGTAAATTCGCAGAACTGCACTTCCATGGAAGTTCTACTTCATATCTTCCAGCGGGAAGAATTTTCATTCTATCATTAAAATCACTTAAATTAAGATCACCTTTCTCCCTTTCAATTTGGGTTGGATCAGATATTCCTAAAATTTCAAGTTCCCATAATTTGTTTATAGGTACTTTCATTGCATGCATTGATAATGTCGTCAAAATATTATCTTTCTCACATGAATTTTTCAGTCCATCCAAGTTTCGTTTCAACGGCCGTTAAGCCAGACTGTAATTCAATAGAATTTCCTGTCAACAATTTTCCTACAACATCTGCACCAATCAAAAGATTAATTTCGGTTTCTTTTCGGAAAGAATCAGTAAAATCTATCTTATTTTCTTTTAATTCATTCAAAATCCCGTTAGCTTTAATCTTAGGAATAAAACCACAAATCCTTTTTTCAGAAAGAGCTTCAAAACTACAAGCAAAAGTTCTTTTTAAATTACTGACCTCGACAGAAAACACATAATGTCGTTTTGGTTTCGTTTCAGCCCCCCCAAACAGCGCATGTATAACAGTTTCGTCTCTCAGTGGAGATGCTTTAAGCTGAGTCATAACATTTTCGCTTACGTAATTACTTTGACTTCCTGTATCAATCATCGCGCGAATAATTTTCTCATGACCTAGATATCGAATAAGTACGCAAAGAGTTTGCAAAAATACAATTTCGCTTCTGCCACAATTAGAGAGAGAACTCTCAGATTTTGGAACATTCTTTTGCTCATCATTTTTTTCTTGTTTGGAACACATAATTTCAAAATGAGGATTATTACAAATAGAACAATTCAATTGCTTTTTTACACTACAAAATTTACTTAAGTGACCAGCTCTTTTTAAACAAGAAAAACATGCACCTTTTTTCATCAATATTTGTTGTTTAGCAGCCAAAGTCATTTTCCTCGCGGTAAAACATTTTTCACTAGGATGAGACTTATCACAAAAAATACAGTTATTAATTCTCTTACCTGAATTATCAACAAGGCTTACCAAAGCTGATGCTGTTGTCAGGTCAGCTTGTTTTACCTGTTCAATAAAGTCCTTCTTTCGATGACTTTGGTGCGGCGCGAAACCAGTCCGGGCAAGTAAAACCATTTCTTCACCCTTTACTTCCTGTCGAAGAAAATTCATCAAATGTTCTAAAGTTCGAGATCCTTTGGTTTCTGTCGAGTCGTGATTTCTACTTCTTTCCCAAGCCACTAACACTTCTTCTGGAAGGCAACTCTCCACTAACGGCGTTAGAAAGTCCCCGTACTTTTCTTGTGTTCTTCCCAAGCTTTCCAATGCTCGCAGTTTCCTTCCAGTTCATCATATAGAGAGGGAAGATCCGTCTTCGCTCTTCCGGTAGCAGCGTTCTTCATAACTAAGCTTAACAAATCTCTAACATAGATTTGCACAAGCAAATCTTCTCGTCCAAAACGCTCTTTCAATTGTTCAATTGCCTTAGGGTAATTAGCCGCCGTAGCTGGGAAACTCAGAACTAAACGTTCTGCTTTCGATTTGGGTTCCATAGATTGCAATAAATATTGCATCTTATCCTCATCGGCAATACTTTTGTCGTCGTGTATTTTCTGAAACTGACTCCAAAAAGTCAGGTATTCTTTCGCTTCGCCATTGAACTTTTTCAGCTCTATCTTTGGCAATTTAAATTTTCTCGTTTCCTTATTGTCATTCGGCAGAGCGACTTCTTGCAATTTCAAATCTATCTGAGCACATAGCTCTAAGTATCGGTCTCTGTAAGTTTCAGATTCTTCTAAATCTTCATTAAATAAATGTTCGTCATCTTCACTCTGTAAAAACTGTTCTGAAATAGCAGTTTGACAGACATCAAGTCTCTGAAACTTATCACTAAGTTGAATTCTCAAAATCGAAAGCGATTTCAAATCACATACTTCTTTCGATAATGCCGTTTCTATTTTCTTTAAACTCAGAGAAAAAGCAGTTCTCAGCCCTTTTCGTTGTGTTTTTAAAGCATTTAAATTCATTTTCAAAAGTTCTAGGTTCAAAAGTTCTTAAATGGCCAAAGCACCCAGTCCCGCCGAGGGTACCACTATGTTAGAAAACAAGTTCAGAAAAATAAGTTCAGAAAGTCTTCACGGGCTGCATCTACCCGATGCCGGGTGCATTTGGAAATAAGCCAAAAAGCCTTTTAACACAACTTTCATAATTTTATTTACAAGATTAACAGACGACAAAAACATACATACCACATACCGCCGAGAACAAACTTAATCTGACTTACAAAATTCAGCTCGGAAGCTGACGTCACTTTTTACAGCGCCGCTCATTGGACAGTTACATTCACGCTTACTTCACTTCACAACAGACGACTTATCTATCTTTCAAGATGCTGGACTGGTGCAGGAAACAAATGTAAGTGTGCCTCGTGCTCTTTGAGAATTTATTATTTTTCTTACATTTTAGTCTTTAAAACTTTATTTACTCTTTTATAACACAAATTTAACTTCTATTTCCCTTTGCTGTGTCTTGCCAGGTAGAATAATTTATTCTAATTTGCTATTTCAGAAAGAAGTTTCGAGAGAAGCGTAGAGAAAAGAAGCAAGCCAAGAAAGAGGCGAAGAAAGAGAAAGCAGAAGAAAAGCCATACGTCGAGCGCGACTACCTCGCAGAGTGGAATGCCGAACATCCCGAGGAATTCATGGACTTGCGTCTGCGAACCATCGAAGACGAAATGGCGGATAGGGCTCTACTCGAGACGCAATAGATTTTCATCGACAAAACCAACGAAGCTGACTGTGCAGAATCTGCCGCAGATCTCCAACTGTTGGATGAGATCACCGGAGCACCAGATGCTGAAGAGCCCTGCTCAAGTCAAAAGGCTCGCTGTGACAAGACACCAAATGCTGTCCTGATGAAGCGCAGTGCTTCTGTCCGTCTCACAAGAGGAGACTCTCAACAGGATCTCATTTCGAATCGAATGAAAAGTGGACTTCTCTTTTTCGGACGAAACGATGCCATCGTAACCAACAACGCCGACATGAGATACCTCATTCTTTACGACACTTTCTTGGGACTAGAAGTCAAGACAGACAAAGAGTTGTACATGCCATGGGAAGACAATGCTCTCTTTGGAAACAATCAAGTTCAACGCTGCTTCAGCACTCCATATCTTCATTAATGAGAATCAACAAATAGAACTTAACGATGTTTCACCGAAATCCGTCTTCAAAACTTCAAACTGAGTTTAGAAATTTCATTTGGCTGAACGAGAACTTCATAGTTATTTCTTTTAACTTCTCTATTTGAAAAGAAACACAATCCATGAAATTTTGAATTTTAAAATCAATAAAAATATTTTAACCTTCCTCCATATTATTTGCATTGTTTTTATCTTAATATCCTTAAGACATATTTGAACTTCATCGGTATCCAACTGTGTCTCAGTAGCTTTTTTCAGGAAATGGTGAGAATATAATACCTTTCTGCATCTGTATAAATAATAGGTCGCTATAGCTCGGTGAGTAGAGTTACGGATTAGCAACCAGAGGGTTCCTTTCGAATCCAACCAAAGACCGTCGTGTATAGATATGGCTTATGCATGTAAAATATGTCGTGGCCTCAAACGTCCTCAGGTTGGCCGGTGTTGAATTTGGAGAGTGGGGTGCCAGCTCATGTGTAACCTCGTCGTCTGACCGTGGTTCATAATTATGTGGTATTGTCTTCGGATCTTGTCTTTGATCCCGTACCGTCCCCGATAGCCCGGTGTGTTAGTCCAGTGCGACGTTAATTGAAATGCCTACCGTTCTCCATTGTTTCTTTTCTGCAGAGACAGTACAAAACAAATCGTTTTGGGTCTCAACTTGGTAGAGGGAGCCCACGACTACGTCAAATTTCGTCAATGGTACGGTTATTTTTAGGCTTGATGACGCAAGGGTCATATTTGACCAAGCTCCGCCAAACACAAGTAAAACGTCAAGTAAAGGTAGGTAGGTTGGTAGTTAAATAACATTGCACTGGAGCAACATAGGGGCTATTGGCGACGGTCCGGGATGAATCCCGAAGGGAAAGACCAGACAACACGTCATTTTAAACCACTGTCAAATGACGAGATCAACACCCCACTCCACAAACTTGTACATTACCCTAGCGTTCCAAATGCTTCATGTTAGGTCATTGATGAATATATAATTTTTAGATAGAAAGAAAGTTCTTCACAGATTAAAAAATATGAAATATTATTGTTTACGTTAAGTAGTTTTTGAGAAAGATCTTCAAACATGCAGCATCAAGTTATTTCGTAACTGCTCAGCAAAGTTGGAAGTCTTAAAATGCCTGAAACTTCTAAAATATTTCGTTTTGAAGCGAAATATTTTGAATATAGTTACTTATACATGAACTTAACCACTTTAGCAAATTTCATGAACATTCGTAACCCTACGGCCACATTTTGCTTCTGATTTTTGCTCATTTCACATGGAATGACCCTGTACGTTAGTGAGTTAACAAGTCTTAACTAAGGGCCCCGGTAGCCCGGTTGGAAGAGCAACTGATTAGCAACCGGAGGGTTGCGTGTCGAATCCAACGAAAGACCGTCGGGAACCTCAGTGGAGCAACACAAAGGGGGGGGGGGCGTTGTGTTGCTCCACTGTGCCGTTAATTAATATACCAACCTACCTACCAGTTCTTTACTAAAAAGAGGAACCGAATGCAAATATTTGATAGAGGACATGTACGGGGATGCTGCTGACGAAAATCAAGCCATCTATCGTTCGCTTAGAACAGAAAGTCATTAACTGAGAATATTTCGAAGACACTAAATGCTTATTTTCATGATGATAAATATCTAACCATACATGACTTGTTTAAAAGATATATAACATTATGAAAATTTGTCTAACTCTTACTTTTTAACTTAAAACTAACAGTTTTTAAATACTGTAAAAGTAAAACATTATCTGTCAGTTAATGAGTTTCTGCTCAAGCCTAGAATATAGATAAATTATTGGTCCAACACCAGTCTCATTCTTATAGTGAATATTTTTAATATTACTTTGATTTGATGTTAATTAGAAATAATAGTGAGAAATATGTGTTTATGACCAATTTATTTTTTGTTGTTTCATTTTCATTTTAAAATTATAATTCCTGTTGCTTCCTGGCTTTATAATTCCTGCTGCAAGTTTTATTTCTAAAATAGCTTTTTGAACACACAGTAACTATTTTTGTGAAATTTTAAAATTGTAGGTTCAATTACATTTGGAATTTATTATTACTTGATATAGTTTTCCAGAGGAGCCGCCCGAATTAAATGTCGTTGAAAAGGGGGCGTTGTGCCAAAAAAAAGTTATGGTAACTATTCACCAGAGGATGTCTTAATTTTGCTTTGATTTTAGCGAATGTTGGCTGCGGTAAAAGGTAGTTCATCTGGTATAGATCTGTGATCTGTGTAGATCTGGTATAGATCTGTGTTGGGTGATGTTCTCCAGCCAGACAAAGAGGATGGTAGGTAGTTCATTAGCGTCGCACTTGCAACGCAAAGGGCTATTGGTGGTGGCGCGAGATCAATCCCGAAAGGACAATATCTCGTAATTTTGAATCACGGTCAGATGACGAGAACAACACCTGAGCTGGCACCCCACTCTCCAAACTTCCACACAACACCAACAAGAGGATATTGGAGCCACGACAGATTTAACGTGCACCAGCCCTAGTATACACGACGGTCTTTGACTGGACCGAGTTTCGAACTCTCAACCTTCCCTTTACTGATACGTTGCACTTCCCACTGAGCTACCCCAGACCCTGAGGAATGATGGCCGGAAGGAACCATTTGATCCCCGAGGGGTGTACTCGGACAATAATCCGAGTGAGGAGGGGAGAGGAGAACAATGGGGGTCACTAAAGGAAGTCCAGTGGTGGACACCGATCAGGAAGAATGTACTGAGGGTTCTTCGATGTCATATTCCAAAAGACTTGGAACGTTGTAAATATAAATATACAAATAGCATGTGCGATACTCTTAAAGATGAATAAAACTTTCCGAATAAGCCTATTTTTCCATCGCTCCACCTATTGCTTTTAAATTTTTAAAAGATGCTGTGATTCTAAAATATCCTAATTTTCAACGGAGCATTCACCGAGTTAAAGGCAGAAAATATGAACTTCAGCGTTTATTCAGTTGGGCTATAATTACACTATACGTCACACCCGAAGCCACAGCAGTTAACATCAACTTGCGGTTGAGGTTTAACATTTTCCAACACGTCAATTTATTCAATTTATTCAACTCCACATAATCAAAGTAGTCCAAGCGTCTTCCCAAATCTTTACACTCTCTCGTGGTGAAGAATATGGCGTCGATATTGCGGAGGCATCGCTTCTGAACCAAATCTGCTGTGAGCACAACAAGCAGAAACCACATTGAAAATTGTGCAGTAAGAACAACAGATGTTATCGGTCCATCCTTTCCAGCGAATACATTTTCGTCTGACAGGAATATAACTGTAGTGAACACCTGTATCGATATTTTGAGAAAAACTAAGAAAACGGGGAGGGACAACAATTTTTCGATGTTTCTGATTATTGAAACCTGCTTTTGGCACGTCTTCCAAGCCTTAAGTGTATGAAAAGAAATTAAATGTTTGTTGAATTGAACGCTACGTTCACAAATAAGTATACATATTAAAGTATATAAATAAACGGTTATGAACAAAACACCATCAGTCGAATGAACAATTAGCGTATCCATAATTAAAGCAATAGCTGTGTACTTTTTATGACAGAGGGCTTCAAACAGCCTGCAACTAAAACTGAAATGAAAGATGCCTGGTTGAATGCTTGTGTACAAAAGTCGACACGTAGAAGGAATCGTTGGGCAGAGTAGAAAAGATGCAATCATAAAAATTACAACCATGTGCTTCGTCTTTTTTCGCTCCTCCATCAAAGATGCGACAACGGCACAGAGTTCTTTTCTGTTATTGAACATGTTCCACCAGAGACAAAGTTCTACGCCAGCCTTAACTGTTGAGATTATAGAAAACGCTACAACTTTTCCAGTCCTTATTACACAAACTGGAGGAATGAATAGCGTCACGTGAAATACTACCGCCATCAAGAAGCAAATGAATTTATTATCTCTGACTATTCCAATTGTAGCTAGAAGAAAGACGATAAATTTTACAATAAAAGTTCCACAACAGCCGCCGTCTATCTTATGTCTGCTTCTTCCTTTTCTATCAACTGTTTTTGCGTTTAATCTTGCAATAGTCATTTCTGGATGTTTTTCAGAGTTCCTTATCATTTCAGATTTTAGAAATCCTCTTGTATAGCTTTAGTTTAAACTTTTTTGCACAAATTGAGCTGCTGAAATCAGTTCAGTCCTCCATTTTGTCGACTTGGGACTATGACAGCGGATTACACCAGTTCACTTGAAGTTATAGCTATGAGGTATGTTGTATTTATACGAAGGAATATATACATTCGTTTTCATTCAAATACTAAAAGATCATTCTAATCTGTTTGAGCAATTCCAAATAATGAATATCGATATCTCCCGGAAACTTTTCAAATGCACCGAACAATCAATTGTATTAGCTGGTACCAAGGTAGAGAATAAACCTTTCTTTTGAATCGTAGAATGTATTTCACGAATTCTGTATCAAACACTTTGTGATAATTGTTTCTTCCATGCGTGTTCAGTTAATTGCTTTCCACAGAAGATTCATGTCGTCATTTTGTGCAACCATTATCTATACAATGAAAATTGTCTTTTACCATTCAAAATTTTTAATTTCCAGAATCAATTAAATTCATTTTCTATCAAGCTCTTTTGAAATGTGCACGAAATAGTTTACAAATAATCTCTCAAATGAATCATAATTTATTTTATGAAGGATATTGATTAACTTTTTTTTTGACTCCACTCGTATTCAATATTTTCTTTTGTGATCAAGCTCCCAATGGCAGATCGGTTCTTCACAAAACACTCACATACATTATTTGATAACAATTATTTATAAATCATTTGGTTTTTTTTCAATGCATTTAATCGAATGGGGGAAAATACGTCCTAATATAGATTGTTGAGGGAACTTTTATATTAATTTCCCTTCATGTAAGAAATAAGTATATTTCGACGCTACACCAAAATAAAATCGTCGTTTACAACAAACTCTTATGCCCTCCATCGAATTAATCGTAATAAAATTGTGATAGTTCATCTGTATTTTCTACAAGAAAAGGGGTGAAAGTTTCACTTAAGTATAGTGAGTGATCAAATTATCAGAGCCACATTGCAATAAGAAGGTATTTTCCGAGTTTGTGGTAAAAATGGATAGCGTCTGGGAGAAAGGTTGTAAAATCAATAGTGTTGCCAAGTATGTATTTAAAATTTGTTAACATAAGTACGTCATAAAAAATAAAAATAATTCAATGTAACTGATGTATTCGAAGTAGCTTTATTTAACAATTATATTTTCATTTTACATAGGATGTTCTAAATGGAATGTTTTAGGTAGAATATTCAAGATGGAATGCTCTAGATGGAATGTTCTTGATCAGGTTTCGGCGGACTGCGACTCTCTGGTTACGTACATGTGGCTCTGAAGTCTCTGGCATCACAATTGAATCAGCTCAATCGTAAATTACAAACCTAGGGAAATACTACTCTTCCAATGGTAGAAGTTATATCGCTTGAAAAGAAATTGACTCTGTTGAAGATTTAGAGAGGGGAACTTTAGTTAATTTTCCAAACATGTCTCAATACTGGATCGCAAGGTTTCGGAAATTCAGAAATGATAAAGCCACTCTAGCTTTTATTACAAATTCTCCTAATGCCCATGTGAGAGAATTAAAATTTTCTCCGTTTGATAATGGCATGGCTAATTTAGAAATGCAATTATAGGACTTGATGTTGTCTGCTGAAACGCAGTTTGCTTTAGAGCACACAACAGACACTCTAATTGATTTAATCCTTTACATATTCAGCAGAATTAAACCACGATATTTGTTACTAAGCAAATTTCACAACGGATTTAAAAATAGCTTGGTATATCTGTTTAATATGTGGTGGAGATTATACACACAATTTTCATACCAATCCGGGACTTTAAAAGGGAGAAATCTGAAAAAGAGTACGAGTTTTCCATGTTTTCGACCAATCTAAAATGGAAAATCACTTTCTTCCGCCACTCAAATGGCTCTGAATCCGAAAGTTTAGTTCGTTTTAGAAATCGCTTTAGGGACCTGCTTAGTATGCTATTTCCCACATACACAGAAATTTTCAGCTTGTTTCTACCATAATAAAGGGAGGAATGGCGTATGGTTTAAGTGAAAACGTGAAAAACGAGCGTTTTAGCACGAATGGAGACGATTTTCGCGATTTTGCAAGTTTCGTTCACTGTAACCGGAAAAGCTGTCGATGGATTTTAAAATCGCTTTGCATATAGGATTATTATATCGCGGAGTTTATGCACAGAAATTTTCTGACCAATCTGGTATCTGGTTCGGGAGAAATCCGGAAAAGAGTGCGATTTTGCCATTTTTTTAACCCATTTAACTTAGAAAATCACTTTCTTCAGACCCTCAAATGGCTCTAACTTCGAAAGTTTTAGTTCGTTTTTAAAATCGCTTTAGGTACCTGCTTAGTAAACTATTTCCCACATACACAGCAATTTTCAGCTTGTTTCGACCATAATTAGGGGAGAAATGGCGCATGGTTTAAGTGAAAACGTGAAAAACGAACGTTTCAGCACGAAAGGAGACGATTTTCGCGATTTTGCAAGTTTCGTTCGCTGTAACCGGAAAAGTTGTCGACGGATTTAAAATCGCTTGGTATATGGGTTTAAACGAAAAGCAATGCTTTGCTTAGTGTGCCGCCATCTGTAATCCAAAAACAGAACTAACTGTTCCCTTACACGTTTTAAAATAGTAACTACCCTGGTAGCGTTTCCAATGAAATATCAGTTGAGGATAATTTCGAAAAAAATCAAAAACGAAAAAAATACAAAATATTAAAAAAAACAGTTTTTCTTCATAAATATTTTAATGTCTATATTGATTTTTTAATTAATTGTTTATTATTGCCCTCCGAGCACGCTACTGAACTGTCCTATACTTAAAAAAATATGTTATGTACATACCCGATTGAAAATTACTTAAAATTAGCAAAAGCAGTATGTAAACAGAATTATAGAATGCACTTGAATGAACGTAAGAAGCAGCAAAACCGAACTACTGAGGCACAGACGGAAAGAACTGCACGGTTCTAGCTGTGATCACAGTTTAATATACTAGTAACGTTAGTAAATCTAGGCATAATAGTAAACTAATAGTAAATCTAGGTATGCACCCCTGCTACAAAGACTAAATAGCAGGGGTGCATACCTAGATTAAAAAAAGCTGTAGTAAAGATGACTACTGCTAAACGTCAGACCGACCCAAGTTGCATATGAATCCCACCGGGGAGCAGGTAAAGGGCTCTCAAATTGACAATTATCTTTTATCACTATGTCTGTTCGCCTTCCGGTTGCCGAAGTATAGGTATTATATACTAGTACAGACAATTCTTTTCGTAAAAAAATAGTTCTTTTTTTATAAATATGTAATATTATCTCATTTCACTATTTTACTGGCATCTGATACTTGTTGAAGAAAAGCCTTATATTTTTTATTGTCAAATAAATTTCTTTGAATTTGGCAACCCCAAAAAATTTTCAAGCGACCCACCGGTTTGCACACCACTGCATTATAGAATAAACAAGTCGGGAAAGAGCGCTCCATAGATGTGGGAAGCAGTTCCATGCAAAAGCTGGGACTCGGTTGAAAAAGAAAAATATATTTTTGAATAAGATTCCTATATTACTTTGTGTGCCACTTGCAGAAAAAGAAAAAAACTAGAATGAAGTTAATATAACATAAAGTTAATATAACAAAATAAAATCCAGTTTCTCATTCATTACCATTTCTATCAAACTCCCCACACTGCATGGGCATGTATTTGAGTGTAAGAAAGAGATGGGAAACTGAAACATGCAATAAAGTATTTTTTATATTAAAATTCAGATTTTTTCAATTTGACACAGAAAATATATACGTTTGCATTTTTTTTCTTTTACAGGTCTTTTTTTCTTTAAAATAAAGAGTTTGGCAGAGAAACTGTAACCAGTTAAATTGTATTTTGGCGAGTATTAGTCGTATATTGGATTTTAGATATTTTTTGTTCCATAAGTGCATTTTTATTGGGCTTTTTCTACAATTTTTAGATAATTAAAATCCCAGCTTTACTGATTTCACTTTGGTTTGTTTCATCACCAGAACATTTTATTAGAAATAAATTGATGTGAAGGTTCGCAGTCCCACGTTTCGAATATAAAACTGTTGAGTCAAGAAACGAAACAAAATTGTCTCATAAACTTTTCTACAAGACAAATCTCTCAGTTTTTCAAAGAGCAATATACCATCACTTGCCATCCTGTCGTGTCAGATGTATTTACCATCTTACGTACATTGAAAAGCAGGGGTTTTGATATTCAATTCTGTTGGGTCCCGAGTCACGTGGACATCAAAGGTGACGAGCTTGCTGACAGTCAGGCGAATGCAGCTATTGTTTCCCTGCAGCAGACCGTTCCTTTAACTGACATCAAGATGTCCACAAAAGAACTTTTCATCTCATTGTGGCAAGAATCTTGGAATCTGCAAATCACCAATAAATTGCATTCTATCAAACCATCTATTCACTCATGGCCATCTGCCCCCATACGAAGGACTGACGTCAAACTGACCCTCCTTTGCATTGGGCACACACGATTTACTCATCGTCATCTTTCGTTTGGCGAAAGCCCCGATTTTTGTTCTTCAGATTTTACTGTTCATCATATTTTAATTATATGTCCGGCTTTTAATCATCGCCAAAAATTTTTTTAAAGTACAATTTTAAACTTGCAAGATTTGATTGGGGAAAATCCCCATTGAAATCTTTTTGCATTTTTACGTTCTGTTGGTTTTTACATTTCATCTAATTCTTTCCAAGTTAAAAATGACTCATCAATCTATTTTATCAAATTATTTCATAATTCAATCTTTTAAATTTTACTTTCATATTTTATGCATAGATAAATTAAATTCATTAGTTATGCTGCAGTCAATGGTCTTGTTTTTATCATCTGACTATTTTTATATAGTTATTCTCATCTACACCATTTTACATGTTTTAAATCTATCTTTTATCTTTGTCTTGGACTTGATTTTTAAATCTTTTTGTACTTTTATTGGATTTATATCCTGTCTTGTGTTTAGCGCAGCTTGTCCGCTTTTGGACCTTGAGCCAAAAACCCTAACATCCAATCCATTCCAGTTTTTTCAAAAAAATATTTATGCTTGAGGAAAGAATTCTTCAAATCATCGAGGTATGTTTAGTTTTTCCCACGTTATTAAAAATCAACAGCGCCAAACGTTACACAGTACTATCTTGATTTCCAACTGAAATCGTGATGCATAAATCGAATACAAGAGGATTCTTTTCTCAAACTGAAGAATGGACAATGTTTGTTACATATGCAGAACACTATTCGTCCGAATTCCACATTCTTCTGTGACAAACTTCTAGTCAAAAGTTACGAACCTATACAGATTAAGGACAGGATTGTGTCCGGCCTATGTAAATCTGACGTTGCAAACACTAAGCTTATATTTGACAATTTGAAAATCCATGCAAGTTAATGTGTTGAAAACGTTGTGAACTCGTGCTTATGTGACTTGAATGTGTCTATGTGATTCTGTATTCCACATTTATTGAACTCATAGTTTCCCAAACCTTTTTGACTCAAGGACCTCTTAATAAAGACAATTTTCTTCGGTGCCCCTTCTGGAAAACTCTCTCAGCTAAAAAGATTGCAAGTGTAGCTGTGCCTGTAGTTTTTGAATTTCAATTAAATATTTTTGTTACAGATTTCAGAATGCTAGGTTGGAAATAAAACAACATGGAACTGAAATTATGCAGCTTTTATCAAAATGAAACAAAATAAATGGCACATAAACACTCTAGATATTGCTTACTATGATTAGTAATTAATATCAATCAAATCAATAGAATGAAAGACAGTAATTTAAGAGAAGGATGAGTTCATGGTGCTGAGTTACCGATTTGTCTATATTTGTTACTTACAGAGCAGGAAACTGATAACTTCGTCGCACAATTCTGATTCTTAAATCTCATCACCTAATTACAGTATTACACAGTAAACTTCATGTAACATAGCAGATTCTTGCCTCTGTAATCTTTCATTTCAGCGTAATTCACTCACGCTCCATTTAAATTTACTGATTGTGACCAAGAAATAGTTAACATTTTGAAAAAATTAATATTGTATTTTGAACATTTCATGAAACACGTTTCGAAAACTGAAATATTTGTTTTATTTATAGTGAGAAAAACAGTACTCTGAAAAATATTGAAAAAATATGAAATTTTTATTGTAGTTATGTTTTTGAAATTATTTTTACAAATCAGACTGAAACAGTTGGTGCCACTTTAAACAAAGTGTGTATTATATATTGCGCATTGTGAGTATTAATCTCTACATTGTAGTGCTGTTACTATGTAGAATCTAAAGTGGTTTATAACTATTTGATTCATTTCTTTACATTTTTTAATTTTTACTACGCTTTCTATTTTAATATTTTGAGTATTTTAGTTTCTTGACAATTTTGTAAAGCATTCCGGTAAGTCCCATTGACATATCCATTTTCCTCTTTTTTCCCTATTTAAGGTCCTTGTTCACTATTCAGGCATAGCGCACAAGTCTTGTTTGGAGGACTGAATTTTGTCAAGCCGAAAATGTCCCTTTTATTTCAGCGTAATTCACCTTAATTTCGCCTTTCCTCTTTCTAACGCTCCACTTGAACCGTTATATTTGAATATTGCTGTCTCAGCAGCGCTAACTGTAGATACTTTCCCAGGCTCTCTTCAATAACACCCTTGGCCCATCCTCTATTCATACTCAGTCAGCAAGAGTCCAGATTTTTGTTTTTATGATGTGGAGAAATAGACACGTTATTCGTTTTTGTGTTGAAATTGATACAGTTCTATTATAGAAGTCGTAATTACGAGTCTCCGACGAAAGGAATTTTGACTCGAAGAATAAGTAAGCAAGTTCGAGAATAACTAAACAAATTAATATTTCAGCGATGTTTTACCCTGCGAGTCTAGCGTTTTGTGTCATCTAGTGAGTCACAATCGAACGCTTTACATTCGTTTTTATGCTTATTTAGTACGTACTGATTTCAAAGTCGCAATGAAAGTGAAAAGGTTTTCAATTTTAACCTTTCGTTGGGCGTAATATGTTAACCGCTGAGTTCAGGCGCAATGTGCTTGTGTGTGATGGACACACATTCAAAAAACAAATTAAACATCTAATTAAGTTCATTTATACAACTGCCAAGTGGATGAACATCATAAGGGGTGTCAAAAGAAGAAAAATTCGAAAGTTTCTAAAAAAAACATGTATTTGACATAAAACTAGTCGAACAAATTTTAATGACCTACTAACAAATACCGTAAATGAAATTAGAAAATCGTAAAATAAAAAAAAGTAAAGTTAGAAAATAGTAAAGTAAAAAAATAGCAAGTAAAGTTAGAAAATAGTTTTAAAACGTTCACAGTATTAATAGCTATTCAGTCACTTCGGAGAGGGGGTCTGTACCTTCTCCAGTGAAGTAAAGTAAAAGTGTGACGAGTTCGGGCGCAATGAGCTTCTCTGAACAAAACTTGAACAACTTCCCGTCAAGGACAAACTAAGTGGGAAGGTTGCATAGCGCACGAGCTACTAGGAACGCCAGGACAAGCGGATGACACAACAATAATCCTATTAGACAAAATTTCGAAGGTTAGCACATGCGCATTAGTTGTGATTTTGTATGGGTAAAATACTTGAAGGAAGGATATTCGTGAAAATGGGGAAATCTCGGTATGCATAAGTTTAACATTAGGATTCTTGCTCTGTCTAACCTGGGTTCCATAATTCCATTAGTTTTTTTTTTTATTTTTCGGTGTCACGTTCCATTACTAGGCGATATCCAAACATATTTTCTTAATCGTTTTACTTTGATCGGTTTTAGAGTCTTCATCATGTGTTTTTCTACTTTGTTTCATTACGAAGTTTTATTGCATTAGGATTCCTGCTCTGGCTAATCTCGCGAAGTATTTAGTTTATTTTTTCATCACATCACTTCAGCATTCTTTGGTTCATAATTTTGCAACATTTCAAATGTCATTTCTTTTGTACTTTGCTCTTAACTTGATTTTTATAACATTACGTTGCGTTTTGCATTTCCTATTCTGCCATATTTTCTTGTTCGCGAATTAACAAATCCGTAAATTTAATTTTTATCTTTTTCAAGATACAAAATTTCGCTCATTGTATTTCATAATTTAAATGTATTCTTCGAATATAATTAAAGCAATTCATAATTCGATCTAATTTCGTAAAACTTGTATAAATTAAAAAGTTTGACAATTAATTTTCTCCCGAGTCCTTCCTTTCCTTTGAAAAACAAATTTCTTGTGCTTCTATCTCAGATAAATTCAAGGGGTTTTATTTTATAAATTTTGATTTGAAAGCATTACTTGATATAAATTAAGGGAGTATTGTCTGTTTATTAATTGAGTATTGAGTCATTAATTTTGATTTGTAGGCAGTCACTCACTCCTTTTGTTGATATATATGCAGCATGATTGAAATAAAGTTCCTATGTGTGGTTAAGCATGATAAAGCATTCTCGACCATACCAATTTATGTTGCCTCATCAGAAAGTGTGAAACTCAGTTGAATGTAAAATGTGTCTGTTCCCCAATTACATTTCCTTCCAAAAATTCTTTGGAGGAACACATCAAAAAAAGACTTCACTTGCGAAACTGGAGAATTTTTTTCCATCAAAAATTCAATGGCTTGGAAAAGTGACTGAGAAAGAAATATTTTTCAGGTTTGTAAAGAGCAGAGGAACAGCAAAAGTAAATGGGAACTGCACCACTTATTTTTAGTGTTATTGTAATGGTCAATTTTCTATAGCATGGGAAAATATTGAGCTGAAAGGTTCCAACAAAAGTAGTTCTACATATCCTATGAAATTCACAGAATAGCAGTTATTTGTATGTGTAAAACTATGTTGGGGGGTCATGATGACTTGGATAGAATGAACATTGGCAAAGAGGTATTGCTTTGAAGCTAGCAAATGGCATACCCATCACAATTCTTGATTACATTAGAGCTCGTATAGAACCGTTCATCTCTTAACTCGCAATTGTGTCTTATAAGTGCAAAAATTACATTGGTTTCCAAATGTCCCTGTATTCACAAAAACAAAATAGTTATTTATCTTATGCTGGCCAAGAGATGATCAAATTGAGATTTTATTCACTGTACCAATAGGGTGTAGTTCTTTAGGAGTTGCATCAGGTGCCAGTTCTATATGCCAAAAAATGCATAATTAATGATTAAATATATCATTTTTCATTGCTATGATGTAAGGTATCTTGCTGATGTAATTTTTCTTACTATGAACAGAAGAAAAATATTTGTTTTATAATAAAATGACAAAATATTAATCTGAGTAATTCTTATTCATTTAATTAATTGCTAAGTGTGCAATAATTTATTCACAACTTTTCACTAGTCATTCCATGTTACTGATTAGTCCATGACCTCTCAGATTTTGATGAAACTTGGTTCATCTAATGACCTTACCTTGTTATGAATGGGAAAAAGAACGAGAGGAAAACTTTTTAACCTTCTGTTCGAAAATAATTAAGCTTTGATTTTAATGAAAATTACTGTATCTTGAGATTGTTACTGTAATTTCCTCAGAAAACAGATGGGATACATATCTGGAGAGTGTCTCACTTTAAATGGGTTTTAATTAACTAAGAAGCATGATGCAGATTTAATTTATTTCTAAATTAAGTATTTCAAAAAGGGAATTCAAAATTCTGATAAAATTACAAAATTATTTTGTCATTCAAAATTTTAATGTTTTCGATAAGACACACTGGGGTTATGTGTGAGTTACATGTATGGAGATAGCCCAAGCACAGTATGTAATGTATCACAGAAGTCATACTTTAAACAAGTTTAGAAAATTATGCTAGTATAATACAAATTTAATTAACATATTACTAGAGTTATACTTATTTATATATTATAAATGAGAATATCAAACTTACTAATTTATTGTAACCAATGTCCTCACGTTGGCGAGGGTGCCAGCTCAGGTGACCTCGTCATCTGAACTTGGTTGAAAATTACGTGTTGTCCTCCAGTGCGAAGTTAAAGTACCTACCCTAACCCGGTTCTTAATGGCTTCCCGTCTTCGATACTAACACCATCTGAAATAGATATTGACGTTCCTGAGCCCTACACAACTCGCACGATCAAGGCAAATCTGTCAGCCTCGTAGCAACACCATTGTAATAATACAAGTGAGGGAGTTATACCGACAGTTAACGACGATCGAATCACAGTAAACAGTCATTCGTCAGGTTCAAAATAAAAAATTCTAGCCACTACTTGATTTAAATGTTTCAAATAGTTTTATCCTTCTATCGAAGGGCCGCGGTGGCCCGGTTGGAAGAGTAACGGACTAGCAACCGAAGGGTTGCAAGTTCGAATCCAGCCAAACACCGTCGTGTACAAAGGGGGCTGGTGCACGTTAAATCTGTCGTGGCCTCAAATGTCCTCACGCTGGCGTGGTGCCAGCTCAGGTGTTGCCTCGTCATCTGACCGTGGTTCAAAATTACGTGTTATCCTCGGATCTTTCCCTTTGGGATTGATCCCGGACCGTCACCAATAGCCCATTGTGTTGCTCCAGTGTGACGTTAATTGAAATACCCCCCTTCTATCGAATTTTCTTAGTCAAACCTAGTCTTAATGAGGTTTGACTTCTAATATTTAATTCTTTTAACTTAACGTTTGTCCCGCTTTTCGAGAATCTTATTCGGGGGTATTTCAATTAACGTCACACTGGAGCAACACAACGGGCTATTGGTGACGGTCCGGGATCAATCCCAAAGAATCTTATTCGGATTAGCAGCCGGAGGGTTGCTAGTTCGAATCCACCGTGGTTCAAAATTACGTGTTGTCCTCGGATTTTTACCTTTGGGATTGAGCCTGTTGTACCAGTGACGTTAATTAAAATATCTACCTATTCGCATGGGCCTATTCTATACCAAGTTGTCAACATCTGCCTAAAATTGAGCACTTGATGTCTTTCTTCCTCGTGGTCAAGTAACGCGTGATGCCAAAGCAAAATCTTGATCCATCCTTTAGAAATGTTTTATTTCAAGTCGATTGTGAAAGTTTTTACGCTATTATGAGTTAATCCATTCTTGGAGGCAACCTATTTTTCTGTCGGGTAATTCAAAATTATGACTAGACGGCTATCCAATAAAGCTCTCGTTTATTTCTTTGCCTTAAACACAACCAATACCTATATTCCGGATGTAACGGACAAGTCTGATTTTGGAGTTAGTTGTCTCACACCCATAATACAGAGGCTGTTCGGACATTTCTTGAACGATTTTAATGGACTGAAGCTCAATTTTTTACACGAAATTTTTGTTTTAAAAGTTCCATTTGATAGCCCTTATTGTTAACTATCTTTCTACACATTAATTTCCATGGTAATGACTTTTGTAGTAACGACAGTGGTATTTTGTCCCGTTCTGGTTTTTCGGTCGACGTTTCGATAATGCCCGTTTTAAAAGTCCATACGTGAAACATCTAGAGATTTAGCAGGAATATCAATAAAGGGTATTGACTTGATACCAGTTTCTTGTTTTCCAAGAATTTAAGTCTATTTAGATGTGGGCTGCTTGCTTTGCCCTGATGCAGTTCTACTGATCGTTGGCACTGTGGGTAAAGATATGGTATTTTCTTTTTGAACATTGGGGATAAAAGTCTTGATAATATGTGGGAGTTAATTTTCCCTTATATGCGCAAAACCGGCAACAATCATAAATCTTAGAGAAAGTTCTCACGTTCACTTTGCTATAGTCCTTTGACTTGGCAGATTCTCTTAAAATTGGAAGATCTTATCTTACAAACATTTTCAAAAATGTTTTCTTTTAAGGAAGTTTTTCCACTTTCGTCTAAAGGTACTTATCGTACCTTTAGACGAAAGTGGGTACCTATTACCGACTTTTACAGCGTTTTCGAATAATCATTTTCTTCGGAAACAGCCTTCCATCCATTGCCTATTTAAAAGCGCCATTTTGAAAGTAAACAAAACTCTTGAGTTAGCAGACGATAAGTTACTTTAACTGCTGTGGAAATAAAAGTCTTTCGTAGCATAGAACTTTTTACAACTCATCAAAATCGTTCAAAAAAATGTCCGAACAGCCTTGGTTGGTTGGTTGGTTTTTTTTCTTGAGACTTTTAGCTGCAGAATCAGGCTTTTGTCTCCAATCTTCCTAATTGATCTAAATTTAAGAGAAAAATACAATGAGATTAGAACTTTTCAATTGATATGAGAAATCTAGTTATGTCTCTAGCTTGTGGTTTATTTATGATGCTTTTTATGAGATTTTTGAAGGTGAAGTTTTGAGATTGGAATTTTATTTTTTCGATGAGTTTTTTTCTAGGGCGTGAATACTTTTTGCAGACGAAGATGATATGTTGAAATGAGTCGATAACTTTACAGCTGTCACAGAGATTTGTGTCTGCTAGTTTGAATCTAAATAGGAGATCTGGAGTGATTAACATTCGGGATAAAAATCTTGAAAAATAAACATCTTCTTTTCTTGACTTCAGTGTTTTTTACATCATATATGTTTGGAAGGTTGCCTGAGATTTGGTAGTATTTGCTATGATTGAATATTGATCGATCAGAGAGGTCCAACTTGTTTCCTATGTATTTTGTCGTATCTTCCGGCGATAACCATTCAAGAAAGATGTCTTCTTTTACTGATTTGGCGAGTTGATCTGCTTTTTCGTTTATTTCAATGTCTTTATGTGCTGGAACCCAGATTAATTTTAAATTTGTAACGAGTTTTGCGGTGTTGATTAGTTTGTTTTTAAGTCGTAGGATTACTTTCGATGATTTGATGGAACAGTTTTGTAGAGCCAGTAATACAGATTTACTATCGGTGAAGATACAGTTATTAGTGTTAAAGTCATTAAGCTCATCTAATGCTTGGCATAGGGCTAAGGCTTCCGCAGTAAAGATAGAGTTGATGTTGCTGATTCTGTATTTGATTATTAATTTGTTTGAATATCCTGCAATTGCTGTAATATTGCTTGTTTTAGATGCATCTGTTGCTATTAGGTGATAACTAAAGAGTAGTTGATCAGTCACATTTTTAAAGAGAGCCTGGATGCAATTATTTGGTAGGGATTTTGTTTAGAAATCCAAATTTTCGATAAAAAACGAGATGTTAGGTGGGAATGATTCCTCTGGAAAGATGAACATGATGAGATGATCTGTCTTGAAGTCTTCTTCAAGTAATTCAAAACAAGAGATAATCGACGAACTATTTTGTTCGAGTAAATTAATATTATCTTGAATAATGGAATGCAAGGGGGAGAAAGTTCCCAAAGAAATGTGCTTTATCCAGAATTTATTACTTATTTTTTTTATTTGGGTTTTAATTTGGATTGTGTCTGTGATTTTGTGGAGAATAATATTTGGAGTCCAGTTGGGGAGTCCGCATGCAGTTCTCAATGCCATGTTTTGACATATTTCTAAATGATTTATGTTTGTTTTTTTTGCATGAGTTTAAAATTGTACTGCTATAATGGAAGAGATTACAAATTGATGTTTTTGCTAGGTGTATTAAGTGATGTGTGCGAGCACCGTAATTTTTATTTGCTAGGGCTTTAAGGATATTTATGCGTTTATTTTTAGTTGTTTGATGAAGTAATTAAGATTACCATATTTGGAGATTGTGATGCCGAGGAATTTTAGTTCATCTGTCCATTCGATCACGTTGCCATTCATAGAAAAGCACCAGTCAAAAGTAGTTATTTTTTTTGATAGGTTTATAATTGAACATTTATATATATATATATTATGGGATATTTTAAGATTCCAATAGTTGCACCATCTACTGATATTTTCTATTGTGTTTTGTAAATTTTTTTTTATGTAATCTGGATTGTCGTGGGTACAATAAAAAAGGATATCGTCTGCATAGATTATGTAGTTAATACCTATTGGTATTGTTTCATGAAAATCTGCCATGAATATTGTGAAAAGAATTGGGGAGAGAACACTACCCTGAGGAACTCCTCTTCTCATTTCAATTGGGTTTGATATGGTGTTTTCCCATTTTACCCTTATTGTCCGATCTTGAAGGAAGTTATGAAGCCATTTGGAGATATTTCCTGAGAGTCCTATATTGAGACATTTCATTATTAGGCCATCTATATAAATTGAGTCATATGCAGATTTTATGTCTAGAGATATTGCAATTAAGAATTTTTTTTTGAGAATGGACATTTTTTATTGTCGAAAATATAGTGTTTGGATTGCTGTTTGTCTGTCTCTGAAAGGTAAGAAGCCAAGATGAGTAGGTTCAATTTTATTATGTTTAATTAAGAAAGAGGAGATTCTTCGGGATAAAATTCTTTCGAATATTTTTGCAGGTACTGAAGTAAGAGATATGGGACGGTAAGAAGTGACATTATTTTTTGATTTCTGTGGTTTATGAATAGGAATTATTAGTGCTGTTTTCCAGCTATTTGGTATTTTGAAGTTAAGCCAGATATCATTAAAAATAGATTTTATTATTGTAGTTGATTCTTGGTTTAATCCTTTGAAAATTTGTGCCGAGATGCCATCTTCTCCAGGTGTTGAAATTCGAGTATTTTTTATTGCATTATTTAGTTCTGTTGATGTTATTGGTTTGTTTAAATCAAAATTTTCTATATTATTATAGTCGATAGGAATAGGGTTGTGATTGTCGTTTGTAGCAAAGAATTTGGCGAAGGTATTGGTTTGGTCTTTTATTGACAAGATTTCTTTGCCGTTGAGTTGTAGAATAATGTTGGATTTCTGCTTTTCATTCTTTCTTCGATTTAATATGTTGAATATACGAAAGAGAAAGTAGGAGTTTTGCTGCATTTTTTTTGCAGACCTCATCCCAGTATTTTTTTTTGCTTTCTCGAATAGCTTGTTTGAGTTTTGCAGAGAACTTTTTGTATTTGATCCAATGGTCATCCTTGAGAGAAATTCTAGCCTTTTTTAGATAATGCTTTTTTAAGAATAGTAATTGATTGCATTTAGTGTTCCACCATGGTGTTATCTTTTCGCAATTTATTTTCGTGAAACTATTTCTTGATTTGGTCTCTTCTATCAGATTTTGTAGTTGATCATAGTTGTTACAGTTTTCCTTGGTAATGTTAGTATTAAGTTGTTCTATGACTCTGTTCCATTTGTAGAAAATTTTTTTAATTGGTGAGTGGGTTTCATTTTCAATGTTTATTATGATGGGAAAGTGATCACTTTCATAATTGTCATCTTCGATATGTAAATTGCATATAGGAAATATTTCAGACGAGCAAAAGGATAGATCGATAAGAGTAAAGGTTCCGTTTGGGTCAATGTGGGTTGGTTTATTGTGATTGATAAGGCATAGGTTTTTTCCAATGCCCAATTGAACAAGGTCTGGCCTGCAGTGGAGTGTGAATTGTCTCCCCAGAGGTCATGTTTTATGTTGAAGTCGCCGAGGAGGAAACTATTATTTTTTTGTTGTTTGAAATATTGTTTAAAGTTTTATATTCAATTTTGCCATTAGAGTAGAAATTAATGATCATAAAAGGTCTATTTTTTGCATGTATTGGACAGCCAATATTTCATTTTCATTGTTATCAGTTGAAATGTCAATTATTTTTGATTGAATGTTCTCAGATATTGCGATTATTAGGCCTCCTCCAATTTTGTGTGGTCTATCTCTTCTGTAAATTATTTTATGTGGGATATGGAAATTATTATGTGGTTTTAGAAAGGTTTCCTGAATTGCTATTATTTGGGCTGTCTTAAAGATTTCTGTGTCCAGGACCCATTTTTTATTTTGAATCCCCCTTGCATTCCATTGTATGATGTGCATGTTTTTTTTATTTATTTTTTAGCTTTTTCTTTTTGATTTATCTATTCGACCCTCCTTGGTGCTAAAGTTCAGGTAATTATCATTGTTAAGAATCGTTGGGGGTGTAATTGATTTATTTTTGATTCCATTATCCGTTTTCTTTTTTTTCTCCCTTGGTGGGCTTGTATCTGTTTTATCATTGGTTTGAGATTTCGAGTTGATAAGGTTCATTTCTGCCATTGACATGAACATATCAGACACTTTTTCAAGCATTTGGTCTAATTTTTCTGAGAAAGTTTCATAAAGCTTTCTTGTCAGCTGATCAAGGGATTTTTCAATTTGGCTTATTTCATTGTTTTGATTTGATGATGTTATTTTTGTTGAGTATGTGTTTTTTTTGGTGAAATATTTTCTTCTGGCTTCGCTGTAAGTTAACCTGTTTGATGATTTATATTGAAGGAAATCTGTTTCTTAGTTTGTAAGGGCAGTTGTTATAGTCGGCTCTGTGGTTTTGGCCACAGTTTACGCATTTTATTGGTTTTTGACATGGGTCCGTATGTTTTGTTTCTCCACAGGTTACGCATATATTTTCGGTTTTACAATGGGTAGAATTGTGGGAGAATTTGAAGCAGGTAGTGCATTGTCTTGGTTTGTCTATGAATTGATTTATTTTTTGATTTGTTAGAAATAGTTTAATTGATTTGGGAATAGTTGTTCCCAAGCAAGTTATTAGTATTGGATATACTCCTTCTTTGGAGCCTTTTTGAAATCTTCTTAGTTCCAAAATGCTAATGTCATTCTCAGTAGTGAGTTCTTCTGCAATTTCTTCTAATGTGGTTGAGGTGTGTATATCAAATATTAAGAATTTCGTAGTTAGGCTTTCCCAAATAACTTGGGGGACTACTGGTACTCCTTGTATTTCTGTTATGTTAACAAGATTGCTTGCAACTGTGGGATCATCGGTAGAAATGAATATTTTTCCGGATCTTGTGAAATTTAAGTGTTATTTTTTTATAATTTGAAGTTTTGTAAATAATTTCTGATTTTTTTTTGGATTGTTTCTTGGGATAGTTTTGGTGTTAGATGGATTGAGAAATAGTTTGCAGGAGGTGGCACCTTTTTGAAATGCATAATTTATTGAGTTTTCAATTTTGTCGTTGGTTTTAAGGAATTTAGGGTCGGGTTCTTCCATAAGGTTACTCGTTTCTTCGGTAACCCTAAATATTGAAGACGTCATCTTGCTACATCTGTTAAATGTTGTATTCGGGTCCAGACCCCTTTTTTTCGAATTTAGATAAAGTAAAGTCACTTACCTTCTCTTCAGGAAAGTGAGAAATGAGAAGTTGTATATGAAAAATGAACGAGTCTTTCGTTGCTTAAAGGAAAAAAAAATGTCGTCCGTACTATGCTGCTAAGTCCGACAGCATAAAGAAATTCGTGAAGATATTCTATAATTTCATTCTTCAATATAATAGGATATCTTTTAGCGGTGTAATTTCAAATATCTGGTTCGTAAAGTGTTTGCACTTCAAGAAAACTCGAGTTTTAGCCTCAGCTTCATCCCAAATTCCTCCAAAACTCTCCGAACAGCCTCTGTATAGACGATTACGAGTTTCCTTTTCGTAGTTTTAAGGGGCCATTTTTATTTCAATGGAAGATTTTGTTTCATTATATTAAAAAGATAACATTCGCAAAGCCTCAGTTCAATGTTTTTATCCGACCACCTGTTTAATGTAAAACTTCAATTTAGATTATGCAAGTAAATTTTTTTTGTTTTCCATCTCCATATCAAGGGGTACCCTTAAAATTGGTTAAAATAATGTTCGTAATAAGTAAATTCGAAGCAACTTATGCTATTGCACGTTTACGGTGGTTTGTGTGGAATAAGTAAAAATGTACTTCTACCAAGCGTATTAAGTATATGCAACATTTAAGAATAGAACGTGCTTGACAAACGGCAGGTGACTCAAAAATGTATTGGGACAGGACCAAGACAAATTTGATATATAAACCTCGAGGTGAACAGGGAAAGTAAATATCCTTAACACCAGACATGTTAAATTGAAAATTCGACTTTCATGATTGAGTATTTAGAATAAAGCGTATAAAAGGCCTTTCGCAAAGAATTCACCGAGAATTGTTATTCGTTTATATTTACACTAATCAAAACTTTTGGTAATGGGAGTTCAATACTGAACGTGATATTAAATTTCAAAATAAGTTTTATATAACGAACTTAAAAAATGAATAGCAACACTTTTCAAGTTAAGTAATGTTTTGAAATTTAAAAATGTATCGGTCATTTTGATTTTAAAATGGTAAAATATTAATGGCAGCATTAGGGGGTACCTTAAATACCAAAATTAAAATTAGCAGCAAATATTAAACTAGGTTTCAATTAAGTTCATCTTTACGAGCAATAAATGATATAAAATGTCTATTTTACAATAAACAACTTTTTTAATCACGGATCTTTCAGTACCTAAGAATATTCATAATTTATACCGACGATCGGATCACAGTAAACAAACATTTAGTCTGGTACCACATGACCCATTCGTCAGGTTAATAGGTTCAAAAATTCTGACCTATTGAATTTTCTTAGAATATTTACTTTTCGTCTAATATTTAATTCAACTTAACATTGAATTTTGTTCCTATTCTATACTAAGTTCAGTCAACATCTGCCTAAATTTAAGCATGTTTTTCTCACGGTTAATTAACAAGATGCCATTCCAAGTAAAATCTTGAGCCTCTTTCAAGTTACCATGATTGTGAAACATTGTTTTTACGCTATTACGTGTTAATCAATTTTTGGAGCCATCGTATTTTTCTGTCGGATAATCCAAATTACTAGTATGCAACTTATGAACCGATACTACTATATTGCAGATGTGGAGTATTGGTCATTTTGTTTAACTTGTAACCGAATTCGAAAACTAACGATAGTGTCACGAAAAAGTCTTTTCCGTAATTTAAAGAGGCCATTTTTATTATTTCAATGACTTTGAGCAACACAACTGGCTATTGGTGACAGTCCGGGAAAGATCGGGACACCACATAATTTTGAACCACCTTCAATTTAGGTTGCGCAAGTAATATTTCATATTATCGTACCTAAGTAAAAAAATGTTTCAATCTTTATCAAGGTACCCCCTAAAATTGTTTAAAATAAAAATGTTCGTAAAATTTCCTCAGGAACAATATTAAGGTTATATTCCCAATGCGGGGAAGCCCTTAGAATTTACAATCTAAACTATAGTTTAAAAGCTAAAACCGAAATTGGTCAATTCCAAAGTACCGGAAGACAAATTTGATAGAAAATCCCGAACTGAATATCCTTGACACCAGCCATGTTAAATTGAAAATTATAAAATTCGGCTTTTACGATCGAGTATTTAGAAAAAAAGCGTATAAAAGGCCTTTCGCAAAGAACGAATTCACCGAAGAGCCAACATTAGTCTTCGAGAATTCCGTTATTGGTTTATATCTATAGACGTATCAAAATTTTTAGTAATGACAGTTCAATACTGGACACGTGATGGTATTACTTTCTACGCGATATAACTCCTCTATTTGGCAGTAAAAAGGTCAAATTTCTGCATTTCAATTTTTGGAAGGTTAAGAAAAGGGTTGTAAAATTTTAAACTTCATCCTATATCACGAAAAGCCATCGTAACTCCTATTCAAAGTTTAGAGTACAATCCTATTGAAAATATTAAAATTTCTTATGAAACTTGCCGAATAGATTGAGAAGTTGTCATACGTAAATTAGGAACAAAATTTTATTCTTAAAAACTAATTTAATAAGATGTCCCTAATACTCTTGACCATTTTCATTTGATATTTTATTACTTATATTCGTGTTTTAGTAAGTCTTCAGTACTATATTATGTTATGAAACAATTTACTTTAAAACATGCATTTTACACGAAAGTTGGTTGCCCCAATACTTTGTCATTATACGCCTGATCACTTGTAATTGCTGATATTTTAGGAAATATCTTGGTATACGTTTTCGATCTCAGAATCCGGATTAAATTTCAAAATCAGTTTTAAGAACGAAATTAAAAAATGAACAAAAACACTTTTCGAGTCAAGTAATCGTTGAAATCTTAGTGTTAGCAAATAAATTTCGAAATCAAATATAAAACATTTAAAGATGTTATGAATTTTAAAAATTATCGGATATTTTAATGCTCCAAAAAGGGCATTAGGGATACCTTAAATACCAAAATTTAAATTAGCTGCAAATATTAAACAAAGTTATCTTTTGTAAGGTAGATGCAGATATTCATGCTTCTTTACGAATAAATGACATGAAATGATTCATTTTTACCATAATATAAACCTAGATTGTAAAATTCAGCCAACAGACATCCAAAGAACTAGCGGTTCTCAACCTTTTCTTTCACTCTAAACAACCACTAGAATACAGTAGAGCTAACCAACTTCAATTAACAAGGTATTATCTATTTCGATCGGTTTGGGGATGTCAACGTATTAAAATTAATATAGCAAAACATGCATAGCGATCTGTTATTGAATATTTAAGAGTACTTTTCTTTCGCGAATACATCTTTATTATATTTAAACTAGTGATTTTAGACAGTTGTCCAATTCACATTTAATTTTCAAAGTAAAAGTAGACCCATACAGTAGAAAAACTTCAGTAGACTTTAAATTGTACCATTCTCAATGTATTTGATCTCAAAGTAAACGCTTGTCAAAAGCTAAAGCAATGATTCCACTTGGAACCGATCACACATTAATATCAGATCTCCAACTGACTAGATTGAACTTTAAAAAAGTACTTTTGGAAGTCCCTTTACAAGTTACTTATCAACTTATTACAGATCAACTCGACGATAAGCTGACTTCTGGCGATAAAATTTAAAGGAAAATACAGTTAATGAAATTCCACTTTCTAGGAACTAAAGTTAATCTCTATATTTAAGCTGCTTTTGGAGCAAATATCTAGAAACAACTTTCAATTGCACTGTTTTTTTGTAAAACAAAACTATTATAGAACTGTTGTCAAAGAAACCATACTTCGATTACTATAAATGTGTCAGAAATGTAAAAATATGCGAATTATCTGAATATTTAACATATAAAATTGACCACAATGAGTTCGCCTGTTACGTTCTGCTGTAGTTTATTGTAAGGATGGGAGAGGTGCATTCATTGGAATACCACAGGTTGAGAACCACTTGTTCTATAGACCCATCCGGGAAAGGACAGGACATCCCCTGGTTGAAACGAGCATACACACACTACCGGGAAGACCCCGGCTGGATGAAGCTTTATTATAAAAATGCAAATCGTGTCAATGGGGACCACACATCGTAGGGTAGGTTTGCCAATTAAGAGGAACACACGAGTACAGTTCATAGCAAGAATGGATGACGTAGGTAACTCGGGTTCAGTTCGTAAATGGATGCAGTCGGAGTTCTTGTGATAGTATCCAGAAAAAAGAGATGAGACAGATGTTGGTCATTCTGGGAGAAGTCGGTGTCCACCAGTGAAGGCACCTGTTGGCGACGGTCCGGGATCAATCCCAAAGGCAAAGATCCGAGGACAGCACAACGTAATTTTGAATCACGATCATATGACGAGATAACACCAGGGCTGGCATCTCACTCTCCAATCCTGAAAAAGTGAAAGTGTAAGACTAATGCAACTCAAACAAATATTGCGGTTATCTACTTTAAAAACTGTTTTTGTGCTCAAAGATATAGAATGGTTTTTTTTTTCACATTTGTGAAAGTCGAATGAGTGTAATGAATGCTTCCGAGATATAGTAAAAAGTACTAAAAACTTAAATATACATACTTTTTCATGCTCAGTTTATCTGTTCGAATTTCATTTTAACTAAGCACATTAATTACATAAGTTGATTTATGCTGTAACCCGATTAACTTATTTGAAAAATAAAGTACTGTAGAACAGCCATGCTAGAGCGGGATTCGAACCCAGATCTATTGAATCGAGACCGTTACTCGGTCACCAGTCATGTTTACTGATAAAAATGGATTGGATTTTTGGGGTTTTATAGCGCAAGGTCCAAAAGCAGACAAGCTGCGCCATACTGACAAAATGGTACAAAAATATTGCAGCATCCTCTTCGACTTAAGTTGCCACCGAACATCTGACGATTTCATCCAACCTGTTTACTTAAACATCGCAACGAACCATACATGCAAAGTGTGCTTTGTTCAGACCCTAAACAAAAGCGGGACCCCAAGAGCAAGAACGGTATCTTGGTTGGATATCTGGATGAAGTTCATGGCTATCGTGTATGGGTTGAAGGTACACGGAAGATAGAAAGAACCAGAGATGTAATCTTTTCTCCCGAATCAGTGTCAACATCAGTCATTTGAAGTATACCAAGCAGGGGTGCCACCAGGGGGATCATGGCACAAGTTGCGCCATCATAATTTTTAGGGGGAATTTTTTCAGGGCGTTTTCTTTTGGAATTTTCAAGGTGGAATTTTTTCGGGAAAAAAATTATTTGATAATATACCTTTTCATTGTTATATATATATTTTTTCATAAGTAATTAGACTTGTTTCCTGCTATGACAACAATTTCACTATAGGAAGTTATTCCAGAATTTTTTATTGAGAAACGCTTAGTTGGCAGCGCCGATACTCTGCCCATTCATAAACATCCGACACCTTGTGGTTGTCCGTCACCGTTACGTCGTGTGGATCGCTAGTAATCCCATAGACAAGATAAAGTTAAATCACCAGTTGAAAGCAGGTAGCCGTGTACGTTTTGTGTAGTCTGTCTCTGAGAAGGAAATGAATTTTAGTTCAGTGCTGTTCGATTCCTGAAAACGTCATTGATGATTTAGAAATACAACCCTCTTCATCAAGTATGACCCAAGGCGTAGATTTTGAAAACCTTGATGAAAATGAGTCAGGAAGAAGTTGATGATGAAACTGAATTAGGACACGGAGAGGTAGAATCATGTAGCAATCCATCTGCTGAGAGACCTTCAGTTCCCATTCAACAAGAGGAAACTAACTGAAGATTCTCCTGATGATAGATTGAAAAACCCAAGAGATCCAGCATCATATGCCAACATCAAACTGTCAGCTGAGGAAATAAATAAAGCACTATATTTGAAAAATCAAGATTTGTCTTGTCACTTTTCCTTCAATAGGTGGAAGAATATTCAACCAACATGGAAGAATGAAGTTTTACCAAATGAAAGAGTAAAAGTTAGAAAATGGCTGGTATATAGCCAAGAAAAAGATGCCATATTTTGCTTGTCATGTACTGTTTTCCCTCCCACGCGAACAGTCAATATGGGGAACAACTGGCTATAGAGGATGGACAGAGCATAGGGGATTGGGATATTGTGCTCCATGAAAAATCTAAAACCCACTTAGCACAAATTGCGAGGATCCAATGGATCTCTCAAAAGAGGATTGATTCACGTTTAGCTGAACAATCAGATCAGTTAGTTCATCCCAATCGAGAGGTGCTATCTGTTGTCATCGATATTTAAGTGAAGAAATGCTTAGATTTCGTAAAAAGGATGTAGCAAAAGAAAAACTCAGGTATTTTTAGGCTATTGAGTAAATATTGTCCTGATGCTAGGGTATACATTGAAAAAATTGATAAAGCTAGAACTGAAAAAGGAAAGCTGGGATCTAATTTCCTGAGTTATCGAAACATTTATGATGTAATTAACATGAGTGACATCGTTGCTTCAAAAATCAGATAGTATAAAAATGACAGTATAAAATTTATTCTAGACTCAACTGAAGACATTAGTAAAAAAGAATGTTCAACATCAGTGGTTCGTTATATTAAGCATACTGACCCGCATGGTGCCCCAAAGGAAAATGTCAAACCTGAAGAGTGGTTCATTAGTGGAGATACCACAGGCCAAAATCTTTTTAAAGAAATAATGAAATGCCTGAATTTACTTGGTCTTGACCCAAGTGGAATTATTGGTCAAAGTATGGATGGGGCTGATAATGAGGAAAATTCAATGGTGTAAAAGAGCTAATCCAGAGAATGTCCCAAAGTACTCTATATATGGTGTTTGCACAGATTTGAGTTAATTGAGGAAAAATCTATGGACATATGCCCCCAAATGAAAAAATCTATCTTCTCTTTTAGAGGAATTATGTCTTCATGTCAGGTCATACAAGGCATGACCTTTTTACTACAAACTTGGACAAAGGTCCAACCAAAATAAGGAGACTGAAAAAAGTGCAAACTACAAGATGTCAAGCAGAAATGATGCAATGCAAACAGTTGTCACCTGCTATGACACAATAAAGGAAACGTTGCATAGTTTGTTAATTGACAAAAAAGCTGCTAATGAATCAAAGGCACTGGCAACTGGCCTGTGGATACAAATGACCGATTTTGAAAACATTTGCTCAATACATGTTGCCTCAGCTATTTTCAAAATGTCATCAATCACAATTGTTCTACAACCAAAAATAATTAATTATAGCAGTGTGTCAAAAATTGTTGATAAAACCAAAGCTAAACTTGTAAAAATGCGGAGTTGGAGTGGAATATAGTGAATGATTCAATTATTGCCTTTGCTGATGTGAATATTTCACAACCCCATGGCAGAAGCAGAAAATGCAAGAGGTTTATGCATGAAATGTCTATCGATGAAAGAATAGATGATCCTCTTAAGAGGATCAAAGTGGAAGTTTATTTACAAGTACTAGATTCACTTATTAAACTCAATGACAGATTCTGACAGTTCTCTTTCTATAATCTCACAAATGGTAGTGCTTTCACATGAAGAAATTTTGAAAATTGCAAGAGAAAAAGAAAAGCAGGGATATAAATTCTTGCCAGATTCTACATCAGTGAAATATTTGTGTGGGTTTTACGATCTTGAAAGTGACCAAATAATAGAGGAACTAGAAACTCTTGCAAATGTGTAGAAGGTTACTCACTCATAAATCGACATTTTAGAGAAAGAAAAGTGTAAAAATAGGACACCAGACAGGGAATCTGATGTTTTAGGAGGTGAAGATGGAAATGAAGTTGAAGTCCGTAAAGATGGAGTGAAGATTCAGACCATGAGTTGCTTTTGTCTGTTGATCAGTGGGTAAAAAGGCTTTATTAGGCCTTACAGAGGCCTGCAGTACGTCAGCATTTCCTCAACTCACCACTGTATCGTATCCTTTTATCGTTACCTGTCACAAGTAGCTCAGAGGAAAGGACGATGAGCCGTTTAAAGATTGTAAACAGGTTATGAAGCAGCTTAGGGGACGATTGGTTGTAAAGCTTATTGATACTATCATCTGAGAATAACATACTCAAGAACATCACAAATGAAGAAATTATCGAAAAGTTTACCATATCAAGTGCACAGAGAAAAAAGCTTGTTAAAATCTTATAAATAGTGCATAAATCCCTGTGCTTAAAATTTATTTTCTGGTCATACTATAAATTTTTGTCAACCTAGAGTGTTCGGATGTTTTCTCTTCCCTCCGCATAAATTGGCTGTTTTTCTGTCACTACTCTAAAACAATTTAGTTTTTAAGGTTTTATGAATACTTATGCAACTCAAGTAAACATTACGATAATACTCATGTCATCAGGTTTTACACATTTAGTACGTTTTTCAATATCTGATTATTAAATTATTGATCTTCATTGATATGTTCCATTTTTTTATATTCTATTCGTCCATTCACTCAATTTTAGAGTTTTTTATGAATATAAAAATTATTCTTATACAAAAGGTCAAGGTAAAATACTTGTTTTATTCATATAATATTCAGAATCTTTCAAAACTGTTTTTACTATATGATAGTTATTTTCATTTGCAAAGTGTAAGTAATATCATTGTTTATACATGAAATTGCAGTTATAAATATAAACTGATCACTTTCCTAGCTGTTCTGGTTTTATTTATCTCATCCAAATTTATCTCTTAATTTTATTTATCTCTAACTGATTTACAAAATGTAGCTTTGTGTGGATTCAGTTGGAAATTTGAGATTTCAGTAAAGGTTATATGGTTAACTGGATTTCAGGGGCGGTAAAGAAATTTTTTTTTTGGGGGGGGGGGTATTTGCGCCATTGGGCTTAAGTGGGATGGGCACCCCTGATACCAAGAACCACATTTGGAGGATCTGTCAGTGATGAACCTGGTTCATTTAACAGTGCTGATGTTGGATATGATGCTACTGGAACTGTCTCAAACAGTACACTAGCTGAATTGGACAGTTCTAGAGTGGACTCTGTTTCGGACGATTCTTCTGAAGATACCCAACTCAGAAGCAGAGACCAACTGAACGCTTGACAGAGTGCTGCATTGCTGAGATGGAGCCAGAACACTACTATCAAGCAATAAAATCAGAGAATGCCAGTGACTGGCAAGATGCTATGAAAGAGCTTAAATCCCTAGCAGATAATAAAACTTGGTACCTGGTTCATCTGCCAGAAGGCAGACGAGTCATTGCTAACAAATGGGTCTATAAAAATCAAACGGCAAGCCAATGGTAACATTGAGCGATATAAAGCCCGTTTAGTCGTCAAGGGTTTTTCACAAAAGGAAGGTATTGACTACTACGAAACCTTCAGCCCAGTGGTAAGATTTGAGTCATTTCGTGCTGTGATTGGGGTTGCAGCCAATGAAGGTCTAGAACTGGTGCAATTTGACGTGAAGACAGCTTTTTTGTATGGAGCATTAAAGGAAGAAATCTACAAGAAACAGCCCATGGGATTTGATGACGAGTCTGGCAAAGTGTGTCGATTGATGAAGAGATCAAGACATTTCCTTGAGGAATTAATTGCAACAAGAGTTCAAGGTAACCTACAAGGATGCAGAATACTTTCTCAGTTTAGAGATTAAAAGACTGCAGTGGTGACATTGATGTTACTCAGCAAAGCTATGCTGAGAAAGTAGTGAAACGATTTTTCATGAGTGAACCTAATCACATATCTACTCCAATGGAAAAGGGGCAGCTTCCAGAAGATACTACAGAAATAAAATCTGAGAAAATTCCGTACAGACAAGCTGTCGGCAGCTTAACGTACATGGCTGTATGTACCCGCCCTGATATTTCATTTACAATTTCATATTGCTCCCAGTTCCTGGATTAGGCTGATCAAAGACATTGGTCTATGGTTAAGCGGATACTACATTAAAGGGAGTACATTAAAGGGACTGCTTCTTTTGGATTATTATTGTTCAAATGTGGTTTTCAACCAGGTACATTAGATGCGTATTGTGATGCAGACTATGGCGGTGACGTAGCAACAAGAAAGTATGTTTTTGGTATCTTTTTCAAGTACAATGGAGCAGCAGTAGGCTGGGCCAACCATCGACAGCAATCTGTTTCTCTAAGCACCAGAGGCAGAATATGTTGCTGCAAGTGAAGCTGCCAAAGATATGGTTTGGCTGAAATGGTTGTTCAATGTTATTGCTCCTTTGAGAACTATTCCTACACTGCAAGTTGACAACGCAAGTGCTGTTCATTTGTGTAGGAATCCGGAGTTCCATCAACGAACAAGACATCAAGTACCATTTTGTGAGGGAAAAATGTTGAACATATTGCTGGTGACCTGCAGGTTGCTGACATTTTAACAAAAGCTCTGCCTAGGAAGCGATTCCAGGGGTTGGGAACAGCCCTAGGTGTTATGGACATTGCGGAACTAGTTCAAGGGGAAGTGTTGGTATAATGAACTTATTTCTATTGTTCAGACCACCTATATATATCATCATAATCGATGTTTTCTTGTAATGTAATATCTGGCAACAAACACCTTATGTTGAGTATGTTGTCATTTTTCTGCAGCTTGTTTATTAAAAGGCTATCGTATTATCTGTAAACTGTTTTGTTATTAAAATAAAACTCATTTGATAAAAACACTGGTTTTATATTGAAAGAAGCTATCTCAACTTAATTTAATAACTCCGTCATCAGTCATGTATAATGATAAAATGGATTGGATTTTTGGGGTTTTATAGCGCAAGGTCCAAAAACGGACAAGCTGCGCCATACTGATAAAATGGTACAAAAATATTGCATCATCCTCTTCGCCTTAAGTTGACACCGAACATCTGACGATTTCATCCAACCTGTCTATTTAAACATCGTAACGAAGTAAACTATGGGAGTTACTTAAGATTGGTTCTGTCAGGGGTACGGATAGGCAGGTATTTTAATTAACGTCGCACTGGAGCAACTTGGAGAAGTTCCGGGATCAACCCTCAAAGGGAAAGATCCGAATCGGGGTACGGGAATCGGAACTTAAATGTTTGATTTTTATTCTTTTGTTATGTGTGTAAATTTATTTTGCGAATGCTCTTTGAAAACATTTAACATTATTTAGTTCCCATTTGGGATTATACTCATTTCATCACAATACACTTACATTCAACAAATCCAAATGTTCTTCATATGAAGATCTGAATTCAACTTTTGGATTCAAGAAACTGTCCGAGTGCAAATTAAGAGATCTTCCATCTATTCGAGGAACTCGGGTTTCAAGAATTGCAGAGCCACTAAAAACAAGAGCATTAGCATTAATAAAATAATATTTGATGTCACATTTGCTTAATTTCAAAACTATTAACAAATCAGGTGAAATGTTAGTTTGTGAGTAGCATTATTTTATTATCCAATCTTCAACAGAAACATCTGACACGCATAAAAAACACATGCGCGAAGCACTGACACACGGAGCAATGATATATTAGCAAAGAAATTATTCAAGTATTAAGTAATTTCATGCGCTAACATACATGCAAACACATACAAAGAATAATTTCATGATTACCACACATGCACAAACGATGCATGCACTAAGTAATTTCATGAACAAACATACGCACTAAACAATGACGCATGCACAAACAAAAGGACAAAACAAAAAGAACACAAACGACCACACAACAAACTTTCTATCTGAGGTTTCCAAGTCCATTTCGTGGAAAGACGAAATTATAGTTCGTGAATGGTCCAACTTAATTCGATCTATAATTTTGAAAAATTGAAATTTTAAAACTATTTGAGATTTTTTAAAATTTAAGGCAGTGCATTCGAGATGTGTTCTGGAGAGATTGTGAAGCCGGAAGCGGTTCCCGATGGCACTCAGGCTGATCTCTGGCCCAGTATACTCAACCTATGCCAGTTTGAGAAGGGAAGCAGCGGCAAGAGGAATATTTTCCCCGACGATAGATTTGAGGATTTGTGATCTCTTGTCTATGTGCAGAACAGGTAGACATTTGGGTGAAACTGCATAACTTGTTTGAACAGAAAAACAAACAAGCTCAGTATGCATGTCAACTACAGTTCTCATCCTTTATAAGAGATTCGTCAGACACAATGGCTATGCATATAGCAAAGTTGGAGCGTATTGTGTCAAGGATAATCAAGCCTTCAAATGACTGTCATCATGAGCAAACTGCTTGAAACTGTCAACTGATTTTGAACCTCTCAAAATGGCATCATGCACAAGGCCTGAGGAGCAGCAGACACTGGATGAACTAAAGAGACTCTTGGTTTCAAAAGAGCAAAGGAAGTCTTCTGAATCCTCCAAGGAATATGAAACTCCAAACTCTGGAAGGAATGCATCCAAACCTGACAAGGCAAACAAGCAGGGGAAGAAATTTAAGTGTTTCAAGTGTGGCAAGCCAGGCCACATGAAAAGAGACTAAGCTGATGAAACCTAATGAAGTGTTCATAAGTGAATGCCTTATGGCTAAAAGTGATAACTCATGGGTTATTGACACTAGTGCTACACAGCATATAACAAACAGAAGCGACTGGTTCCAGACATACGCAGAGTATGAATGCCCAATTGAAATGCGTGTTCGGAACAGCTCTACAATGAAAGCCTATGGGTATGGTGTTGTTCTGTCCAGATGCTTGTCAATGGCAGCTGGAGGAATAGCATGATGGAAAATGTGCTGTATGCTCCAGAAGCATCAAGGAACTTGTTCTCTGCGAGTCAGGCTCTGGACCATGGATCAAAATTTAACATGTCAAATGACAAGTGTGAATTTGTCAAACAAAAAGGTGTTGTATGTAGCTGTAGGAATTCACTCTGGCAACCTTTTTAAACTGTTGTGCAGGGTAGTGAACACAGCTCACAGCAGCTGTACATCTGTTTCTGAAGCTCAAATTAATGAGGTAAGCTCACTTCAGCTGTGTCATGAACGTTTGGGACATTTGAATAAGCAGCATGTATCTAAGTTGCTGCTCTCTGAGGGTATACAAGTGAAGGCAGACAAGGAATTTTGTGAAGCATGCGTTCTCGGTAAACAGCAGACTACCTTTTCAGTCGTCAGCAGCATGCAAAAGATGTTGGTAAACTTATATACACTAATGTTTGTGGGCCTATGGAACAGGAATCAATTGGTGGTTCTCGTTATTTTGTGTGTTTTATAGATGAGTACTCTATATTTAGGAAAGTGTATTTTCTGGAACACAAATCGGAGGTGGTCGATAAATTGAAGGAATTCTATGTATTCTTCCAAAATCAAACAGAAAAGTCAATCAAGGCAGTTCTCAGTGATGGTGGACCAGAACATGATAACAAGAGCTTCAAATATCTTCTACAGGAAATGGGTGTCAGATAACTAACTGAACTTGGATAACTGTAACCATAACGATCCCTAACTAGAACTCAACAGACCATGTTGATAAGCAACACATTCTTGAATGATGTAAGACATATACGTTGTATCTTTCTCATAATTGTTAATTTAATAAAGGATAAGTTAAGTGAATAATATGTATTTTTATATTACATTAATTAAGACATCACTGACAATCCACATGACAAGACATGGTGTCAGAATTTAGAGGATTGAATTAGATTGTGACCGGCGTGGACTTTTGAATTTGCGGTGCATATTACTATTGTGGATCTTCGGAGCGATGGAGGTTTTTAGAGCCCCAGGCGAGCTCAAGTTTTCTTCTGGAAATGTAAAAGAAAGCTGGAAGAAGTGGCGACAGCAGCTAGAGAAATATTTGCTGGCTACGGAAAAGGCTCACGACCGGACATAACAAAAATTGCAATTCTACTAAATCTACTCGGAAATGAAGGTGTAGAAATCTTCAATACATTTAAATTTGAATCGCCATCCAGTCGAGACAACTTTAATGATGTGCTTGGAAAAGTTCTGTCTACCAAGGCAGAACGTTGTATTTGAAAGATACAAGTTCTTTCCGTGTCCAACAAGAGGCACAATCCATTGATAACTACATTACTCAACTTAAAACTTTGGCATCTACCTGCGAATTTAATTATCAAGCAGATGGCCTAATCCATGACAGAATTGTGTTGGGAGTCCGTGACAATGGACTGAAAGAACGTTTGCTGTGTGAACCAGTTCTAGATGTACAGAAAGCTGCTGAAATTGTCAGAGCTGCGGAAGCAAGTAAAGAACAGCTAAGATCCATGAGAGAGATGGGAGCAATGTCAAGCGAAAGCAGTGGGCATAAGGCATAAGAAAAATACAAGAACTCAGTATTCTAAACAATCATCGGAACATGACTAAGAAATGTGGGAGACGACATAAGTCAAGAGTGCCCCGCATATGGAAAAGTGTGTTCCAAATGTAAAGAAAGGAATCATTTTGCTGTTGGGTGTCCACAACGTGCCAAGAAAGTGCACCAAATGGACAAATGTGAGGAAGTAACATTTTTATTGACTCTGTAGGCAAAAAGTGTGTTAACATGGTAAGTCAAAAATCTTGGTGTAAAAATGTAACAGTATGTGTAAATAAGGTAACAACCGAAGTTAAATTTAAATTAGATACTGGGACAGAAGCGAATATTTTGCCTTTAAGTACATTGAAAAGTGTGAATTCTGAATTTCATGTGAAACCGACGAATATAACTCTTATGTCTTATGGTGATTTTAAAAGATAAGACCTAAAGGTACTGTAATTTTACAATGCTCTACAATCAAGCATGAAAACATTCCATTAGAATTTTTTGTAGTAGATGTAAATTCACAACCTATCTTAGGGTTAAATGCATGCTCAGAATTAAAATTAATTGAAGGAGTTGATGAAATCAGAATTGAGAAGAAAGACATTATTTTAAATAAGTATAGAGAACTATTTAAGGGTACAGGAAAATTTCCAGATGAACTGTATTGAATTGTGCTAAAAGATAGTGCTATACCTGTAGTTCACCCACCTAGTCGCATTCCACAAGCTCTACAATCGAGATTAAAAGAATCGTTAAATAATTTAGAAAATGAGGGGATCATTTCTAAAGTCAATAAGCCAACTGACTGGGTACAAAGTCTTGTGGTCGTAGAAAAGCCTAATGGAAAGCTACGTTTATGTCTGGACCCCAGAGATTTAAATAAAGTAATAAAAAGGGAACATTATTTAATTCCTTCAGCAGAGGACATTATAAGTAGACTTGAGGGACAGAAAATATTTTCAGTGTTAGATCTGAAAGATGGATTTTGGAAAGTGCCACTGGATGAAGCGAGTTCTGAAATTTGTACATTCAATACCCCATTTGGTAGATACAAATTTAATAAAATGCCATTTGGCATAGCTTCAGCCCCTGAGGTTTTTCAGAAGAGAAATCAAAAACTGTTTGGAGACATTCCTGGTGTTGAGATTTATTTTGACGACATCATCATTGCAGGTTCTGATGAAATAGAACATGATGCAACTTTGCATAAGGTTCTTGACAGAGCTAAAAAGTTAAATGTTAAGTTTAATCCCGAAAAATTTCAGTTCAGGGTACCTGTCAAATCATATCTAGTTCAGATTCAAAAGCTGATCTGGGTCATATTAAAGGTATTATTGATATGCCAACACCTAAATGTAAAACTGAAGTAAGGAGATTGTTGGGCATGATAAACTTATCTAGATTTATACCCAATGTTTCAAAAGTTACTGCCCCCTTGAGAGGAATTACAAAGCAGAATGTAGAATTCATTTCGGATAAGGAAAAGAAGCTTTCAACAAAATTAAAACATTGTTAACTAATACCCCAGTATTAAAGGTATTTTCAGGGTCAGAAGATACAACAATTCAATGTGATAGCTCAAAAGATGGGTTGGGTGCATGTTTAATACGGAAAGATCAACCAGTGTCTTTCGTGCCGAGGAGTTAAACCAACAGTGAGAAAAACTATGCTCAGATCGAAAAATAATTATTGGCCATAGTATTCTCATTTCAAAAGTATCATAACTTAGTATATGGACATAAAGTAACCATACAAAGTGATCATAGACCCCTGTTATCAATTGTAAAGAAACTGATGCATCAAATATCCTCTAGAATGCAAAGAATGTTACTTAAACTTCTAAAATATGATTTTGAGATAGTATATGTGCCAGGTAACCAAATGTACTTAGCTGATACATTATCACGTGCATTTTCAGAAAGTGAAAAGGTTAAAGATGACCCTGAAATGTTAAACATGGTACATAGCATCACAAAGTAGTATCGGATAACGTTCCATTTAACAGCTATAATTATAAGCAACTTGCCAGGGAATGGGATTTTGACTATGTTTTTATTAGTCTTCACTATTCATAGAGTAATGACATGGTTTAAAGAGCTGTAGGAATTGCCAAGAGTTTGTTCAGAAAAGCAAAAGAGGGAAATAAAGATTATCATGTAGGACTAATGGAATACTCCTATATCACAACTTGATCTGTCCCATGCTCAAATGATGTTCAATCGTCGACTAAAAACAAAACTATCAGTAACAACTAAATTATTAAAGAATGAAATTTTTAATAATACTAGAGAAAAATTAGTACTAAGTCAAGAGAAACAGAAAAACTATTATGATAAAACAGCTCATCCTCTACAAGAGCTTAATCCAGGAGATAATGTGAGCATACAAAATTATGTAAATAAAACATGAGAACCAGCTCAGGTCGTATCACAAGAAAAATCTGTTCCTAAAAATCTGTTAAAGACAAGTCGGGCAGAATTTTCAAACGAAACAGAAGGCATCTTAGAAAATCTAAGACACCTTTTACTGAAGAAACAGATTGTAATGATATTAAGGATAGTGATAAAATATCACCAAGCCCAAATGACATAAGCAGAACTAGTGCTCAAAGTGCGAACAAATCAAATACCACAAGGACAAGAAGTGGTCGTGTTATTAAGAAACCTTCACATTTACGAGATTTTTAGTGTAAATATATTGGTTGTTTCATAATAAATTATTGTTAATTTGTGTAATTTTAAATTAAGAATTTTTGTGCTTTGTAATGTTGTAATTTTGTTGTGCATAATTTCAATATGTATTGATGAACACAATAACTGTGAACTTGGATAATTGTAACTGTAACGATCCCTAACTAGAACTCAACAGACTCTATGTTGATAAGCAACACATGCTTGAATGTTGTAAGACATACAAGTTGTATCTTTCTCATAATTGTTAATTTAATAAAATATAAGTTAAGTGATTAATATGTATTTTTATATTACATTAATTAAGACATCACTGACAATCCACATGACAAGACAATGGGAGCTCGGTTTTGTCACAGTACTCCCTATACTCAACAAAATGGAGCTGCTGAACAAACTAACTGAACACTAGTAGATTCGGCAAGGTCAATCATGATTGCCAAAAACTTACCAAAATCATTGTGGGCAGAGATGATTAATGCTGCAGTGTACATTTTGAATCGAGCTGGAACCTCGGCAGTTAAAGAAAAATCTCCTTATGAACTGTTCTTTGGCAAAATTCCAAGACTAAATCATCTACGAATCATTGGGATAGTATGCCTTGTTCAAACCTCTAAACAAAAGCAAAAGAAGTGAGACCCAAAGAGCAAGAAAGGTATCTTGGTTGGATATCTGGATGAAGTTCATGGCTATCGTGTATGGGTTGAAGGTACACGGAAGATAGAAAGAACCAGAGATGTTGACACTGATTCGGGAGAAAATATTACATCAGTCATTGGAACTGTGAGCTTGTTTAATTATAATTTGATTGTCGCGAGAGGGCGCCACTGTGAGTATGGTATGTATACACGTTTTTGTTGCAGTGTCAAAAAAGAGAAGACGGTCTGGGACCGTCTATTGCGAATGTTATTTTACGGAGGACCAGTGGGTCGATTGATGTGAAAGAGGCACAGGGTGGCATGTATATATATTAATTGTACATAAAGTTGTATATAAAGATTATTAGATTGAATTTCCGTGTTGCCATCCATCGAGACGCCTACATAGAAGTTGGTCAGTTGGAAATAAGTGACAAGAATCATAAGTGGGATATTTGACCGCGTGGATAGAACAATTATATGTATACAACAAGGACAATCAATGTGAAGTTTAAACTAATCACCTGAAAGCCGAACAACGCTGTTGGAACTCATGACCAACTCCTAACAATTTAAGAAGGCATGTGGCATGAAATTTCTGAAACTCCGTCTTGGTGTAATTTATTTTTAATTTCTGTGTGAAATTGTTGAGGAGTTCCTTTTTAATTTCTGTGTGAAATTGTGTAAAGGAGTTTATTTTAGTTTTTGTTTTATTGGTTAAGGAACTTTGAAATAGTGTGTAAAAATGGCATTTCTTGCAAAATCGAAAAAGGTAGATTTAATTTCTTTAGCGGAAGAATTAAATATAAAATTACCTGATCACGCAGTCGTTGTTGAAATTAGAGAGTTAATTACGAAAAGTAAGGGTTATGATGAGGAATTTACGTGTGATTTGTTAAAAACGATAGTAAGTACCAAAGAAAATCAAAAGCTAAACGAACGTGAATTAGAAAGACAGCTAAATGAACGTGAATTAGAAAGACAGTTCGAACTAGAAAAATTAAGAATAGAACAAGGTAACGTATCTAATGAAAGCGAAAATGGAAACCAAAATGAAATTTCTAGTAATTGCATGATTACTAAAATAATGCAACGATACGAAATGAGGGATGGAGACATTAGTTTTTACCTCATATTGTTTGAACGACAAGCGAAACATTTAAATCTAAGTCCTGAGAATTGGGTTAGTCATTTGGTTAATTTATTACAGTATGAAATTAACCAAATTATCGCGAGAGTTCCGGAAGAACTTTCAAATGACTATGGATATATGACTATTACTATTAAAAAAGATAAATTAAGTCCGGATAAATTCCGACAGAAGTTCTTTGACCATGCCAACTACCCAAAAATACATGGAGAGATTTCAGGTACGAATTACAAAACTACTTTGATGTGTGGTTACGCGGAACTAATGTAAGTGAATTTGATGGTCTTAGAGAGTTAATCATAACAGATCAATTAAAAAGAAAAGTTCCCGTTGCAATGAAAGAACATTTCGGGGACGAATGGGTAAAAATAGTTAAATCATCAGAATTAGCGGATAAACTAGATCAATATGAAAATGTACGAATGAAAAATTTGGAAAGTAACTTGTCCAAATTCAAAAACGGAAATCAAAATATGTATGAAAAAAAATACGAATTTACGTCTAGACCAAGAACACCGTTGAATGAGTCAGCTGGGTATGAAAGAAAAACAAATCCTAGTTTCAGTAACAGACGATATACAACCCGAAGTAATAATAATAAATATAATAGTCAGACAGAATGGCGGCGTCCAATGCAGAAGCAGAAAGATAGATGTTTCATTTGTAATGAAAATACGCATTTCGCTAGAGCGTGTCCAAGACAAAAAAATAAATTCGATCAAATTAGAGAGCAGGGTGTTACCAGACAAGGAGAAAGAATTGAACGGAATGAAGGAAGCCACGTGTCGAAAAGAGATCAGTTTAGTGACGACTAGTGAGGGCGGAATAGACAGTGAGACATCATCTTATGTTAAAATTGCGCGGATAAACAAGGGTTCGTTGGAGTTTGCAGCTCTGATTGATACTGGGAGCGATTCCGTTATTTGTAGGAATTCTGTAGCGAAAAAGTTAGATCTAAAAATAGAACCAGCTTCAAACGTAATGTACGGATTTCGGAATGTCAAATTGTGTGCCGCACGCGCACTAGGAAAGTCAACAGTAGATATTTCCTTGGATGGCGTTGAAAAAGGTTGAAATGCTTATTGTTAGAGACGACGCTTTACCGCACGACTTTTTAATTGGGAGATCATTTTTGGATCGGGAGAACATATCATTTGCTCGCATTGGGAATAAATTTCATGTTTATTATGCAGAGGATAACCCGTTTGCTAACATGGAATGTGAAAAGAATTCGGACGTAAGAGAATTGAAAACATCTAGTAAAGTGTTACTTGAAAGAAATTCAGTGAATTTTGTAAGGGGTCAGACTACCTTGGTAAATGACGGCTTGGTAATTATAGAGGGAGAAGAAGGGTGTTACGATTCTTTGTTAGAAATAAAAGATGGTGAAACAGTAGTTCTAATTATTAATATGGGAAATGAGAATGTTTTATTGAGGAAAAATCAATGTGTAGAAAGAGTTATTGAATTAGACCCCATTTGTTTGGTTAATGAGGAGAATTGTTATGTAAACGTGATAAAGGAAAATAAGCGTTTAATCGAAATGAGTGAAATTAAATTTGACGAAGGAACATCAATTGAGAATAGAAGTGAAATTTTGAAGTTAGTCAATGAGTTTAGGGACTGTTTTGCACTGGAATTAGGGTGAACAACGCTAACTAAAATGAGTATTAAGGAAGTAGAGGGGAGTAAACACTTAGTGTACGACCCTATAAAACGAATGCAATTGAGAGGGGGATTATCAAGGATGTAGTGAGGGAATGGAAGGAAAACAGTATTGTTTCTGAAACATGTTTGCCGTATGCTAGTCCGGTACTGTTAGTCAAAAAGAAAACGGGAGCACAGGTTAGTTGTTGATTACAGGAAATTAAATAATCAAACAGTTAAAGATAAATTCCCGTTACCTAAGCAACTTCCACAATGTTCACAACACTAGATTGCGCTTTGTAAATAGCAAAGCTTTATAATAGAAAGTGCTTTGTAAATAGCACGGATATTTACAAATACCATTGAGTGAGGAATCAAAATTAAAAACCGCGTTTATAACACCGGATGAAACGGGTCAATTTGAAAGGATGATTTTTGGATTGGCTAATGCACCATGTCTTAGGGCGACTACTGAACACAAAAGCTGTGTTATTTGAATGATATATTGATACCAGCCAAAAATTGGTACGAGATGGTAGGAAGACTGAGAGAAGTACTTGAATGTCTAAGGAAAGCTAATATAACACTCAAATTACCTAAATGCGAATTTGGGAAGGAAGTTGACTTTTGGGGTTTTGTGATCAGTGAAGAAGGAATAAAGCCAGGAGTAAGGAAAGTGGAAGCAATAGCGACCTAACCACAACCTAAGAATGTTCACGAAGTTCGCCTTTCTTGTGTTTGACTGGTTTCTTCAGAAGATTTGTTCCGAAGTATGCTGAGAAGGCAGTACATCTAACTTGTTTAATTCAAAAGGACAAGGTGTTGAGAAGTCAGTTTTAAATGTATTAGTGCTCCTCATAGATGGCAGCACGGTCCCCTTGTAACTATTGGTATATGTGTTCCTTTAATAAAATTTCAGTCTAGCTTGCTCCACCTAACAGGTATGTTGCGGCTGTTTTTATTCTTGGGCTCATGCTATTAGTTATTTTATTATCCACATAACTGTTTGAGTAGGTTTTTAGGTTATGGGCCCAGAAAGGTCCAAGAATAAAATTTTGAATTAGTTAGGAAAATTTAAGATATTTATTTCTATGTTAAATTGTAGGATTAAATACTTAAACGTTTGTCCCATGTGGTTAGGCTTAGTTTCATGCATGGTTTGTAAATGGTAATTTTAAATTGTTACTAAAATCCATAACCATTAGGCAATTCCAGATTGAGATTAGGTAATTTATTTTGATAGAAAATTTATTGAAATTAATCTCAAACTTAATATTTTTTTTGTCTAATAGGATTGATAAGTTAAAATTTAAACATGCCTGGAGACTCATTCAGTCATAAGCAGTTAGTTGGTAGGGCTAACTTCATTGATTGGCAATTTACAATGAAGATGCATTTAATTAAAAAGGATTTATGGGACTATGTTGCGGGAATTAAAGAGAATGATGCAAAAGATGCCATAGCCTTGTCATACATAGTAGAAGGGGTTAGTGAGACCACTTTTAATGATTTAAAGGATCTAAGTAGTGGAAAGAAAGCCTGGAATGTTTTGGCTAAGACATATGATGATAAAGGGATCACTAAAAAGGTGTCAATTATTAAGGAATTGGTCAATACCCGTTATGTGGATTGTAGGGATATGTCTGATTATTTACACAAGGTAATTTCAGCATATCAACAATTAAAATCTACAGGTCTTAAAGCTGATGAAGAGTTAGTTGCTGGGATAATTCTAGCAAATTTACCAGATAGGTTTGAACCTCTTATCATGGCACTAAAAAATTGTGGTGAGAAAATTACTGTTGATAACATAAGGACACGTTTAATGGCTGAAGATGTTAAGCCTTCTGTAAATGAAAGTCAGGAACAGGCTTTTGTGAATGAAAAATATAAAGGAAGAGGGCAGTTTAAAGGAAGGTGCTTCAAATGTAATTTATTTGGGCATAAAAGTGTAGATTGTAAGAGACCAGTTCGTCCAAAAGGGAAAAATTATTCAAATAAATTTGGTAGGCAAAATAGCTCTAATGGGACTAAAGGTAATAAAAGGGAGGAAGCTTATATAGCTGAAATGTACTTGGCTAACTCTAATCCAGATCCAAAAATTTGGTACATGGATTCATGTCTCCTACCATATGACCCCACATAAAGAGTTAATTGAAAACTATTGAAAGAGTAGTGTGCAGCAAATTAAAACTGGGAGTTCTCTGATAGAAGTTGAGGGTGTAGGAGATGTAACATTTCTTTTGGCTAGAAATGGAGAAAAAGTTAAAGTAACATTTAGTAATGTCTTACATGTACCCAAATTGTCAGCCAATTTGTTGTCAGTTAAATATTAAAATAAGAAATTTGGCATGGTTAGCTCTTTCACTGATGAAAGATGTTATGTTAAAAAGGGTAATCATTTAGTTTCCAGTGGAACTGGGATAGGAGATAATTTGTACTCCCTGGATCTCAGTAATGATTGAGCCTTATTTAGCACCGTAGGTGTCCCAAATGAGGTACTACACAAAAGAGTAGGCCACTTAAGTGAAGGAGGGTTGAAAAGACTAAATGATATGGTAGACGGTTTTGTATTTAAGGGTAGTTTGAATGATTGTGTTCCTTGTATAAAAGGCAAAATGCAAAGGCAAAAATTTTCCAAAGGGTAAAGCAAAAAGAGCAAAGGAATTGCTAGAAATTGTGCAGTGATCTATGTGGTCCAATAAAAGTTTCATCAATTGGCGGTTCATGTTATTTTCTGTCATTTATTGATGATTTGTCTAGGATGACTTATGTTTATTTTTTAAAACACGTCTGAAGTTTTTTTAAATTCAAAGAATTTCAAATGTTTGTTGAGAAGCAGACTGGCAAATCAATCAAAGTACTGCGATCCGACAATGGGACAGAGTATGTCAATGGAAAAATGAACGAGTATTTAGTATCCAGAGGAATACAGCATCAAGTCTATTCCATACTCGCCTGAACAAATGGGGGTTGCCGAACGTAATAATAGGACTTTAGTGGAAAGAGCAAGGTCTATGTTGGTGGATGCCCACCTTGACCAAACTTATTGGGCAGAAGCAATTCAGACTGCAAACCATTGCAAAAATGTATCTCCAACTGTAGCAGTTCCAAACATGACTCCATATGAAAAGTGGACTGGAAAAAAACCTAATTTGGATTATTTGAGAGTTTTTGGTTGTCGTATGTTCTCACACATTCCAAAACAAAGACGCTCAAAATGGGATGAGAAAGCTAAAGGCTTGATGTTTGTAGGATATTGTCCAGACAGGAAAGGGTATCATCTGATTGATCCAATCACAAAAGAGATGGTTAATGCTCGAGATGTACATTTCTTGGAAAATCAAATGTATCAAGATAGTGGGAGCAAACCACAATTTTATGATGACTCCTTATTCAGTTGGAGTGTTAGTGGTGGAATAGGCAGCTCATTTGATAAAATTGATGACAGTAATGATAATGCTGTAGGGACAGGTAGTGAGTTAGGTAACCTAAATGACCAAAATGATGAGGGTGAAGGGACAGACAGTGAGATAGATAGCCTTCATGACCAAAGTAATAACAGTAGTGTTTTGGGGATAGTAAATAACGACCAACCTCTATTGGATAGGCCATAGAGAGGTATAAGACCTCCAGCGCGTTATCAGGATTATGATATGAGAGGTATGCCAAAATTACAAATTCAAAATTTAGATAGTGTATGTTATGTTCAGGCATTAGCAGCAATAGCTAATGATTTTCTTTCAGAACCTAAATCAATTACTGAGGCACTTAATAGCATTTATGCACACCATTGGAAAGAATCTTTACATGATACAATATCAGGTCATATTAAAAATAAAACGTGGGATGTAGTTGATAGGCCTCAAAACGTTGATTGTAAATGGGTTTTTAGGATTAAGTATAATTCTCTGGGAGAAATTGAAAGATTTAAAACGACTAGTAGCAAAAGGTTTCTCTCAGGTTGAGGGTATTGATTATGATGAAACATTTTCACCTGTAGTTCGATATGTAACCTTGCTTGTTTTGTTGGCATACTCGGCTTTGTATAATTGGAAGTAGACCAAATGGATGCGGTTAAGGCTTTTGTTCAGGGTAAATTAAGTGAAGAAATTTACATGAGGATACCTGAGGCTTTTAATGAGTATTATCATGGAAATTTGGAGGGGGAAGTCTTAATAAAGCTTTAGATGGGTTGAAACAAAGTGGCAGACTTTGGTATCTTATGCTAGAGGAAGGATTAAAAGATATGGGATTGAGACAAAGTTTTTTTGATAGTTGTGCTTTCATTAAACAAAATGAAAACAAAGAACTTGTAATTGTTACAATTTACGTAGATGATTTGCTAATTTTTAGTAATTCTATTGATCTAAAAAATTGGGCTAAAGAGCTAAGTAACAGATTTGAAATGAAAGATCTAGGTTAAGCAAATTATTGTTTAGGCATTAAAATAGAACGTAACAGATCTAAAGGGTCCATTAGCCTAAACCAAACTCAATATGTGGAATGTATTTTACGTAAATATAACATGCACGAGTCTCATACAGTCACATCACCTCTAGATCCTAATCAGATTCTTACAAAACTTCCATCACCAACAAATCAAGAGGCTATGGCTGAGTGTAAAACATCTGATGTACCTTATCAAGCTGCTGTTGGGAGTTTACTTTATGCTTCTCAGGCAACCAGACCTGACTTATCCCATGCAGTGAACAGTTTGCCAGTTCTGCAAAACTGGCAACATCCATTGGAAAGCTGTTAAGCACATCATGAGGTACCTTCGTGGAACGACAGTTGCTACACTCAACTACTCGCAAAGCTATGGGTGTGAAGTGGTTGGGTACTGTGATTCCAATTATGGAGGTGATTTGGCTGATTGCAGATCAACAACTGGCTAAGCGTCAACCGACTATAGCCACAAGTACCACCGAAGCTGAATATATGGCTTTGTCCGCAGCTGCAAAGGAAGCCATATGGCTGTCTAAAATTGTGAAAGAACTGGGTATTGAGGAAGTCAAACCCATAAAAAAAAATTGTGATAACAGAGGTGCAGTAGCACTGTCTAAAAACAGTGTCAACCACGGTAGATCAAAACATAGACATTCAGCACCATTTTGTGCGTGAAGCCTCAAAACTTGGACATATTGATGTCCTTAGTGTGTCAACATCAGATATGTATGCTGATTTTTTGACAAAAACTGTCAATAGATTCAAACATGAACTTTGTGCTACATCTTTAGGTCTGTGTCTGTAAACCAGAATATTTGATTCTCTGGTCTTCAGATAATTGTTTGTGTGTTAAATTTCTAATTGTTGTGTTACTTTTTTTTATTTCACTGATTATGTTTTCGAATGATTTCGTTAAGTATTTAAAACTAAAGTGGGAGTGTTGAGAAGAAGTTTTAAATGTATTAGTGCTCTTCATAGATGGCAGCATGGTCCCCTTGTAACTATTGGTATATGTGTTCCTTTAATAAAATTTCAGTCCAGCTTGCTATTCTTGGGCTCATGCTATTAGTTATTTTATTATCCACATAACTGTTTGAGTAGGTTTTTACAAGGACTTTGAATGGACGGAGAAGCAGGAAAATGCTTTTAGAGAACTCAAGGGTAATCTAACCAACAAACCGATAGTTGCTCATTACCAGCACGAAGCATTGACTGAGGTACACACCGATGCTTCATCTGATGGACTCTCAGGTATACTCCTACAAAGAGGAACAGATGGTTGCTGGAACCTAGTGTACGCTGTCAGTAAAAAGACAACACCGGCTGAAAAGAACTATCATTCTAACAAACTAGAATTGATGGCGATAGTGTGGACTTTGTACAGACTTCAACAATTCCTGCTCAGAATAAAATTTACTATCGTCATCGATTGACAAGCTGTTGGATATTTTTATCTGATGTAAAGCATACTTACAACTCAACTTGTGATGTTACTTCGTTTTAAGTGTTTATTATGATTAGACTAGCGTTGTAAACTCATGATGCGATGCTGTATGAACCTGCTTCCTTTTTTGTACTTAATTATCTCTTAACTTAATCTAAATAAATTATTTGTTTTGTTAAAATGCTTCCTCATCAATCCATGGCTTCAAATTGGTAGCAGAGCGTGGTTGATATTTGTAAATGATTTTAAATTAGAATTCATTCGAATAAGCCTAACTTTGTATTGCATTCTTTGGGAACTTTTCTGAAGCCTAACCGCACACTTAGAAAAATGGATTTCAATTCAACTAGGATAGAACAGTTGAATGAAACAAACTATGCAATTTGGAGCATGAAAATAGAAGCTCTATTAGATGCAAAGGATTTATTCGAAGATGTAATTCTAAGAGATGAACCTGCCTTAAATGAAGATGCACACGATCATAAAATTTGGTCAAGAAAAAATAAAGAAGCTTTTGGAATAATTGTTCTTAGCCTGACAGCGGAACAAGCGATCATTTATAAAGGCATCAAGAAGGCAAAAGAAATTTGGGAAGCAATAAAGATTCGTTTTGAAGGAGCTGTTGAAGATAGAAGAACAGAGTTATTGCTGGATCTGACGAGATTGAAAAAATTGCAAAAGGAAAGCATAGATGAATACCTTACAAGGTCGCAAGGACTTTCACAGCAAATAAACGAACTGGGTAAAACGGTTACTGAAAGAGAATTAGTTCGGTATATCGTGGAAGGTCTGCCAGAAAGTTATGAGACGATTGCAATGGCATTATCTGTAAATAGAGGCATCAACTTCACAGACCTGAGGCAAACCTTGATGAATTTTGAAAAGAAAAATAATAAGGGTGAAGAAAAGTTCTGTACAGCTTACAGGACTTATGACAAGCAAAAACAGAAGCAGAAGTTATGCTACACATGTAAAAAACCTGGACACTTACAGAAAGATTGCTGGTTTGGAAAATCTAACCAAAATGTTAAGAAAAGAAATTTTGATACAAAGCGTACAAGGAACTCTAACAACTTCCGAAATGAGTGTGCACAAGTTTCTGAGGAGGAGCCTAAACTTGGTAAAGAATTAGCTATGACAATAAGTGAAAAAGTATATGGTGATAAGGAACTGACAGAATGGCATTTGGACTCTGCCTGTACATCACACATGACCCCAAATGAAACTTGGATGGAAAATTTGAAAGAAGATAACATAATTGTCAGTGTTGCAGAAGAAGGTAGAAACATCGAATCGACCTACCGAGGAGAGATTAGAGCAACTACTACTGAAGGAGATACAAGAACTATCAGATTAAAGAATGTCTTATGTGTTCCAAAACTCAGAGGTAATTTAATGTCTGTTCCGAATATTGTTAAACATGGAAATGAAGTAGTGCTTAATTCAAAAGGAGCATACATTTATGATGAAAATGGTCAATTGGTGTGTGAAGGTAAATTAAGAGACAATATGTTTATTGTGAAACTGATACCTCGAAAGACAAACACAGAAGATGAAACATGTCTCCAAACACAAGTAAATTCCTATGAAATGTGGCACAGAAGACTTGGCCATCTAAATCATGAATACCTTAAAATGATGTTGGCAAATAAAATGGTACGAGGACTAGAAAAACTGGAAGGAGAAATCAAAACTTGTGATTCATGTATAAAAGGGAAAATGGCACGTTGTTCATATGACACCACCTATTCAGAAACATCAGAAAAACCCCTTGAAGCATTACATATAGATCTGTGTGGTCCATTTAGAGTGGCAACTTTAAGCGGAAAGAAATATATGATGACAGTGGTGGATCAGTTTTCAAGAAGATACTTTGTTGAGTTTTTGAAATCCAAAGATGAAGCAAGAGAAGTTATACAAGTCTTGATAAGAAAACGAGAAAATGAACTGAACACAAAAGTTAAAAGAATAAGGACAGATAATGGAACTGAATTTATCAATGAAGGAATGTGTCAGTATTTGGATCGAAAAGGCATAAAGCATGAAAAGACTACATTCTATTCACCGAGAAGTAATGGAGTGGCTGAAAGAGCAAATAGAACACTACTTGATAAAGCACGAACTTTACTGATAGATAGTCAGTTACCCCTTGAATTTTGGGCTGAAGCTGTAGCTACTGCAGAGTATATGCACAATATAACACCCACAAAGAACCGAAGATATAAAACACCTATGGAGCTTTGGAAATCCAGAAAACCTTCAGTACGTCATGTGAAACCGTTTGGATGTTTAGCATATTACAAAATTCATGACAACAAAAGACATAAGTTAGAAGCGAAAGCTAAGAAAGGTATTTTCCTAGGATATTCAAGAGAAAGGAAAGCTTACAGAATATTTGATGTTGAAGAAAGAAAAGTTTGTGAATCATCAGATGTAATATTCGACGAATTAAAGAATGGATATATACCAAATGCAGAGAAAAAGAAAGAAATAAACTACATGGAAATAAGCTACACTATGGATAATCAAGATGATGATGAAGAAACTAATATAAGACCTGAGACTAACTCCGAAGACAACTTGGATGAACAAGATAGTAATAATTTAAGTGTTGATGATGGAAGTAATGCGGTAAGGAGATCATCACGAAATAGAAGGATGCCTACAAGATACAATGATTATCAAGTATATTCTGCGGGAGACTTCACACCAGAAACTTATGAAAGTGCAACGACATCTAATGACAAAGATCAATGGACACGTGCAATGGATGAAGAGATTAATTCTATAGAAATGCATGAAGTATGGGAACCAGTGGAAAGACCTAAGAACAAGAAAGTTATCAAAAGTCGTTGGGTATACAAGATCAAGAATTGTGATGATGGGAAAAATTATAAAGCAAGATTAGTAGCAGTTGGTTATGGACAAAAACAAGGTGTAGATTTTGAAGAAAGTTTTAGTCCTGTGATGAAATGGGATTCATTGAGAACACTTCTGACACTTGCATCCACATATAATTCAATTGTAAAGTTCTATGATGTAAAAACAGCCTATTTAAATGGAATATTAGATGAAGAAATATACATGGAACCTCCTATATAAAGGTTATCAATTACCAAATGATAAAGTATATTTGATCAAACGCAGCATTTATGGATTACCACAGTCAGGAAGGTGCTGGTACAATAGATTTTCTGAAATATTAGAGCAAGCAGACATGAAGAAATTAAAATCAGATCCATCTGTGTACACTAAGAGGAAAGGCGAAGAATATATTCACATTGGAATTTATGTGGATGATTTTTTAATTGTGGCAAGTTCAAATGAAATTATCAATGAAGTAATATTAAGGATTGAAAAGAATATTGAAATTAAGGAAACAACAGATTCAAATATGTTTTTAGGAGTACAAATCAAGCAAGCAAGAAATGAAATAACCTTATCCCAAAAGAATTACATAATCAAAGTTTTAGAAAAATTTAAAATGCTGGATTGTAATCCAATGAAAACTCCAAGTGTAGCTGGGGACAAGGAATTGGATGATTTTAAAGAATCTGAACATTTTTCACCACAAAAATACCAAGAAGTGATAGGCTCCATAATGTATTTGGCAACTTGAACTCGACCTGATATAGCTTGTATTGTAAGTAAATTGTCTCAATACAATCAAGATCCTAGACAGATACACTGGACTGCAGTCAAGCGAGTTTTTCGATACCTGAAAGGGACTATGGATTTTTGCCTAACACTTAAAGCTGCAGATGGAAAACTTAATGCAAGCTGGAGCACAACAGCAGATGGAAAATCATACAGTGGATATTTATTGAAATTAGGGAAGTCCCTCGTTGGTTGGAAAAGTGGGAAACAGAAGCTAGTTGCATTATCAACGATGGAATCCGAACTAATTGCAGCATGTGATAGTGTTTGTGCAGTGAAGTGGCTAAAATATTTACTTGAAGAATTAGAAGAGGACTCTCTTATAGCCAAACCTATTAATGTGAAAACTGATAGCAAGGGATTAATGGACTGGGTCAATAACCAAAAAATAAGTAATCGCACACGCCATATAAATAGGAAGTATCACTTTATTAAAGACGACAAGGATAGTGGAGAAATTCAATTCTCATATCAAAATACGAAGGAATTAGATGCAGATATGATGACAAAACACCTTCCTAGTGATATCTTAAACCAATATATGGCTGGACTAGGATTAGGGCCAATAACACCTACCATTGGATGCAAGTGATTATGGACTGTTACCAAACTAATTAAAAAGCATAACATAAATAAGGACTGTAAATGATAAAAATATAGGGGGGAATTGTTGGATATTTTTATCTGATGTAAAGCATACTTACAACTCAACTTGTGATGTTACTTCGTTTTAAGTGTTTATTATGATTAGACTAGCGTTGTAAACTCATGATGCGATGCTGTATGAACCTGCTTCCTTTTTTGTACTTAATTATCTCTTAACTTAATCTAAATAAATTATTTGTTTTGTTAAAATGCTTCCTCATCAATCCATGGCTTCACAAGCCTTAGTCTATATGAACGCAAAGAAGTTGACAAATCCTCAAATTGCCAGGTGGAGCAATCTTATTCAAGAATACGATTTTGAAGTAAAACATAGACCAGGTATGAAGATGTCTCATGTAGATGCAATGAGTAGAGCTCCTACCTTAGAAGCTGATGACACGATGACTGAATTGATCGAAAGGAATCTAGAAGTTTATCTAACGATGTCTGTTGATGAACAAATCCTTATGATTCAACGAGGCGATCCCGAATTGGATAAGATCATTTCCATTTTCAAGAAAGAAAAATTTGAAAGAACAAAAAGCCGACAACCAAATTATTGCAAATTACGTTTTCAAGAGAGAAAGACTGTATCGAACCATAAAAGACAATGGAAAGAAAGACTGCTTTACCTTATACCTAGATCCATGTGCAAAAGTACTGTAGTCAAGTTTCACGATCTAATCGGACATTTTTCAGTTGACAGAACTGTGAGTAAAATTAAGGAATTGTATTGGTTCCCAAGAATGAAGCGCTACATGAAGAAACACATATCGATGTGCTTAGTTTCCGGAGGTAAACAACAAGGACTGTTACATCCTATTAAGCCTGGAAAGAGACCATTTTCCATAACTCACGTCGATCACTTGGGTCCATTTGTAAGAAGTTCCAGAGGTAACCAACACTTACTGGTCATCATCGATAATTTCACGAGGTTCTTACGATTGATACCTGTGAAAAGTACGAAATACAGCTACATTCAGAAGGCATTGAAAAACTTCATCAACGACTTTGGTCTACCAGATCAAATCATTAGTGATCAGGGTTCCAGTTACACCTCACAAGGTTTAGAGAAGTTTTGTCGAGAAAATGGCATAGCTCATACTCTAAACTCCACAAGATAATGGGATGGTTGAGAGAGCTAATTGCACCATTATCCCAACCATAGCAACATCCATGGAAGACCATAGACACAAAGACTGGGACTTGAGAATGAAAGAAGTGGAAAGAAATCTAAACAATGCCTTAAACAAAACTAATAAGACTCCTTTCCAAATGTTACAAGGCTACTCACCAAGATTTAATGATGGAATTTTACGAAAACAAGCTGATGAGAGTGAAGAAGGATGGACTGAACCTGCGGAGAAGCTCTAATACCGACAGGAGAACCAACAAAAACCCAACCAAAATATCGAGGTCCTTTAATCATAACTGATGTGCTACCAAGTGACACCTACAGAATCACTCAACTAGGGGAAAAGAGCAAGGGACATTCTTACACCACTACTGCACACGTAAGCCAGTTAAAGGCATGGCCGAACCAAACTGATTCTGATACAGAGGACTCATCAGATGAACTCAAGTGATTAAAAGACTGCAGTGGTGACATTGATGTTACTCAGCAAAGCTATGCTGAGAAAGTAGTGAAACGATTTTTCATGAGTGAACCTAATCACATATCTACTCCAATGGAAAAGGGACAGTTTCCAGAAGATACTACAGAAATAAAATCTGAGAAAATTCCGTAGACAAGCTGTCGGCAGCTTAACGTACATGGCTGTATGTACCCGCCCTGATATTTCATTTACAATTTCATATTGCTCCCAGTTCCTGGATTAGGCTGATCAAAGACATTGGTCTATGGTTAAGCGGATACTACATTAAAGGGAGTACATTAAAGGGACTGCTTCTTTTGGATTATTATTGTTCAAATGTGGTGTTCAACCAGGTACATTAGATGCGTATTGTGATGCAGACTATGGCAGTGACGTAGCAACCAGAAAGTATGTTTTTGGTATCGTTTTCAAGTACAATGGAGCAGCAGTAGGCTGGGCCAACCATCGACAGCAATCTGTTTCTCTAAGCACCAGAGGCAGAATATGTTGCTGCAAGTGAAGCTGCCAAAGATATGGTTTGGCTGAAATGGTTGTTCAATGTTATTGCTCCTTTGAGAACTATTCCTACACTGCAAGTTGACAACGCAAGTGCTGTTCATTTGTGTAGGAATCCGGAGTTCCATCAACGAACAAGACATCAAGTACCATTTTGTGAGGGAAAAATGTTGAACATATTGCTGGTGACCTGCAGGTTGCTGACATTTTAACAAAAGCTCTGCCTAGGAAGCGATTCCAGGGGTTGAGAACAGCCCTAGGTGTTATGGACATTGCGGAACTAGTTCAAGGGGAAGTGTTGGTATAATGAACTTATTTCTATTGTTCAGACCACCTATATATATCATCATAATCGATGTTTTCTTGTAATGTAATATCTGGCAACAAACACCTTATGTTGAGTATGTTGTCATTTTTCTGCAGCTTGTTTATTAAAAGGCTATCGTATTATCTGTAAACTGTTTTGTTATTAAAATAAAACTCATTTGATAAAAACACTGGTTTTATATTGAAAGAAGCTATCTCAATTTAATTTAATAACTCCGTCATCTGTCATGTATAATGATAAAATGGATTGGATTTTTGGGGTTTTATAGCGCAAGGTCCAAAAACGGACAAGCTGCGCCATACTGATAAAATGGTACAAAAATATTGCATCATCCTCTTCGCCTTAAGTTGACACCGAACATCTGACGATTTCATCCAACCTGTCTATTTAAACATCGTAACGAAGTAAACTATGGGAGTTACTTAAGATTGGTTCTGTCAGGGGTACGGATAGGCAGGTATTTTAATTAACGTCGCACTGGAGCAACTTGGAGAAGTTCCGGGATCAACCCTCAAAGGGAAAGATCCGAATCGGGGTACGGGAATCGGAACTTAAATGTTTGATTTTTATTCTTTTGTTATGTGTGTAAATTTATTTTGCGAATGCTCTTTGAAAACATTTAACATTATTTAGTTCCCATTTGGGATTATACTCATTTCATCACAATACACTTACATTCAACAAATCCAAATGTTCTTCATATGAAGATCTGAATTCAACTTTTGGATTCAAGAAACTGTCCGAGTGCAAATTAAGAGATCTTCCATCTATTCGAGGAACTCGGGTTTCAAGAATTGCAGAGCCACTAAAAACAAGAGCATTAGCATTAATAAAATAATATTTGATGTCACATTTGCTTAATTTCAAAACTATTAACAAATCAGGTGAAATGTTAGTTTGTGAGTAGCATTATTTTATTATCCAATCTTCAACAGAAACATCTGACACGCATAAAAAACACATGCGCGAAGCACTGACACACGGAGCAATGATATATTAGCAAAGAAATTATTCAAGCATTAAGTAATTTCATGCGATAACATACATGCAAACACATATAAAGAATAATTTCATACCCTACCCTTACATGCACAAAGTAAATAATGACGCATGCACAAAAAGGACGACACAAAGAAAAAGGGACAACACAAAAAAAGGACAACACAAACAAAAAAGGACAAACACAAACAAAAAAGGACAACACAAACAAAAAGGACAAACACAAACAAAAAGGGACAACACAAACAAAAAGGGACAACACAAACAAAAAGGGACAACACAAACAAAAAGGGGACAACACAAACAAAAAAGGGACAACACAAACAAAAAGGGACAACACAAACAAAAAAGGACAACACAAACAAAAAACTATTAAAACCCTGAGAGTCACAAGATATTCGAGTTGTGTAGTATTGCTTTTACCCTGCAACACAATGATTCGATACCAATTAAATCTATTGGATGAAGGAATCCGAGGTAATATTCTATTGGTCAAGGGGGTTTTAGCAAGACGCGTGAAAGAGCCACATTGTCTACCATAAGGTACTTCATGGAGTGTTTTTGTTGTGGCTAATTTCGCAAGTACAAAACTGGTCAAAAATTGTGTAGGGAAGACTGCAGGTTACAGAACGGATATATGCGTGTGAATCTCTCAGGGTTAAGGGCATTTCTATCCTTTCAGATCTATTTTTAAAAGGGCACTGACCGGCGTGATTATGGGACGTACATCGTACTATGTATTACATACCGTGCAAGAGGAAAATAAAAAATATCAATCCTTAGTTTTTAATTATCACCAATAACAAATCTAAAATTATAATTAGTAATTATTCTGGATGTTTTTTACTTTACTTAAGAAACGCACATTAATAGGTAAAAACATTTTCTATAATAGTTGATGGAAATTCTTCAAATATTTTCAGTGTTAAAAGTATTTTTAAATTAATGTGTATTAATATTCGTTGCCCACTCTTTTGATGATTAGTGAAAGCTAAACACTTTATACCGAGTATGAAAATTAAAGGAAATTCAAAAACGAAATGTTTGATCACTACTTCCATCTATTCACGTCACGTTCATTCATGCCACGCGTCATTAATCGCACTCAAATTCGATCTTAAAAATCACAAAGCATCGAATGTTCTGGAGACAATCATCGAGAACAAATCTTTGTAACATTGCTATTATTTTACGATTGACTTTTTCAAATCGGAGAACTGAGTTCTACTTTTCAAGGGTAACTATGAAAAGTAGCCATTTATGTTTATGTAATTCATAAACATAAACCTCTTCACAACTGGTATAGAAACGATTTTTAAACCCTAGTCAAAGACAAAACAAGGAGCGTGTAGAAAAGCCTATAATCCTGACCTAAATTCACGAATAAAGGAACTGTTGGTGTTTTTCACACTTCCCAGTGAAGTTAGGGGAATATTAAAATAATACAAGTAAAAAAAATGAAAAGGCGTAGTATTTGTATGTTGCATAACAGTAAAATACTAGTCCAAAAATATTTGAGGCTGTCGTGGTTTAGTGAGTTTGCCCACAGCGTTAGAAATCTGCGAGTTTAAGGGGGCGCAGATTTGATTCTTCCCTGGGTGTATTTCTCCTTTCTGTGTCGGTAAAACTTTGTTATGTCCATTATTTGACGTCTTGTGTTTAGAGAAGCATGGCCAAATATAGTTCTTGAGCCATAAAACCCAACCGACCCAAAAGATTTGGTAAAACTCAAAAACAAGGTAACGGCCCATCGCCGAAGTTGCGACTCAAATTTGAGTCGTTCGCCAAAGGGCTATTTGGATAGGCCGCCATATTGGATACCTTCCACTTGCGAACAAAAGGAAACGCATGTAGCAAACTTACGATGAGTTGTTAATTAGCGATGGAAAATTATCGCCAATTTGGGGGTATTTCCATTAACGTCACACTAGAGCTACACAATGGGCTATTGGTGACGGTCCGGGATCAATCCCAAAGGGAAAGATCCGAGGACAACACCACGTAATTTTGAACCACGGTCAGATGACGAGGCAACACCTGAGCTGGCACCCCACTCTCCAAATTTCCACACCACGCCAACGTGAGGACATTTGAGGCCACGACAGATTTAACGTGCACCAGCCCCCTTTGTACACGACGGTGTTTGGCTGGATTCGAACTCGCAACCCTTCGGTTGCTAGTCCGTTACTCTTCCAACCGGGCCACCGCGGCCCTATCGCCAATTGGTGATGGTAGTGATCTTGTTAATCCAATATTTTCTCGTTTTTGATCTTTAGTCATTATTAGGTTAGAAAAAAAAACGCATTTCCGAAGAGTTTAGGAGTTGTTAAGACACAAAAAGATCCGAAATTCAGCTAAAGTGGCTGTTAATTCGGAAATAAGTGTAAGAACCGAACTGCAACAAGGACGAACTTCTCTATCATTTTGAATTTGGACTATACTTTAACGCGTAAGTAGAGGACTCAATGGATTGGTTTAGATTTTATGCCGCAAGATTATAAATTAAATAAATAGCAGCATAAAGCGAAAGGCAAAAATAGAATCAGATGAGAAATTTAATTTCCATGCTTAAAAATTTAATTTAGAAAATGTAGACATTCCTGTTTAATTTATTAATATAAAATTTAGATATTTGAAAGATCAATTTCAATACAAAAAGATTTGAATGGGAACGTTCCACAAGCAAATCCTATAAATTTTGAATCGTACTCTTGAAATTTTTGAGGTGATGTTAGAAAATGTAAACGATTAGAATTGATGAACACTTAAGGTACTTGGTATGATTGACATGATGGGGGCTCTCTCCCAACAAAAGACGAGTTAAATGCGTAGGTCTAATGTTAAGGGCGGGACAGATTTACATCCGTCCTTCGCACTGGAGATACTGGTCGCTGGTGAATGATTTCTTATAGAATGTAACTTGCAGATTCCTGAATCACCATAGTTGAAAAATATTTTGTGGACTGTTTGACGTTACTGAAAAGGATAGCTAGCTGCAGTACTTTCACATCAGGCGTCAAGCTCGTTACCCTTGATGAAAACATGATTCCGGACTTATCAAAACAGAATAACAAAACCCTTGCTTTGAGAGACAAGCAAGATAGTAGATATCTGACACAAGATGGCAATTGATGTTATAATGCTGACTGTTGTAAAACTCAAATTGTTAGTGTTAACTGATACCAATTTCTGCTTAGTGGCAGGATAGCATTTCCACAGTATATAAGGAGCAGGAAGTATGAAAGCTGTAACTATAAATAGTATTATAAAAGACTATTGCACACCACGAATCTTATACTCATCCGTGAAAACTGGTAAATAGGTATCATAGTGACAACGGTTTAAACGGAATATTTGTTGGAAAATAGCTGAAGCAGTGTCTGTATTAGCGTACAAAGGGAAAGCACTGATATAACTTATAGATGGAATCCCATGGTGGGAGTCTAAAAATCCCTGTTTGATGGGACGCGTCATTTGGTTTGAAACACTGATGATGAAATTTGTGTAAAGTCGATTCAAACCAGGGGTAAGAGTCATGCTTGAAGGGATGATATTGCTTGTGATTGTTGATAAGATCTTAAAATAATCTTTTATGCTACAGTCTTCAACTCTTTCTAAAGCAACGTCAAGCAATAATTAATCATGAAATCCCACTCGCTCTGTTACCATGTTAAAGTTGAAGGGTCGTGAATAAAATGAACAGACATGTTACTAAAAAAACGAAATGTTTATACACATTCGCAATGAGAAAAGGGATTTAGGACACCCAATGATCTAAAAGGCAAACGTAACAAGTTAACTCAAGAAATTCGACTCAAGAATTGGCTACTGCGACATGGATGCTTAGAAAAGACAGTGTGTTTAATGAACACATAATTGCTCAATTATCACAAAACTGGAAAAAAATTTCAGCATTAGTTGCATATAAAAAATATTCTGGAAGTCAATAGTTTGGTAAAAATGTTAGTGATAATTTCCCTTTTTAACAAGGAATTCACTCCTTATGTTTTCGCGAAATATATTTCCGAAAATATATTTTTTAATATATTCAAAACTTTGAAATCAAAACTAGATTTAAAAATATGCAAGATTTTATTAAAATAAAAATGCGAGTTAATGATGAAAAAGATATCAATATTTACACTTTACTAAAATCCCAGTACGACAGAAAAAAATCTCAATACTTTTTAACCAAATTCCTACTCAAAGCTCTTTAGTGACTGTCACAAAGTGAATATTCTTGATATAAATTAAATTACCATCAATTATTTGGAACACAGGTTAAAAAAAAAACATTTTTATGAGTGAGACATTTTTAATGCCCGACTTGATATTTCATTCAGGCACAAGCAAAATTCAATTTTTGTGTCATCAGACAGATTTAATGATAAGGGCATAAGTTTAAGTTTTCGACTCACTTGTGATGAGTCTACAAGCAAACTCTGTCGTGACTAGGTAGGTATTAATTACCGTCGCAATGGAGCAACACAACAGGCAATTGGAAACGGTCCGGGATCAATCCAAAGGGAAAGATCCAAAGACATGATTCGTGATACCTATGATAAAGTAGATATCATGGCGGGTACATGCCTCCTTTGTGACACTTTACAAGTGCTGATCTTTGATACGAACACATTAGAAAAGGATGTACATGGAGCGTACATCCTTTTCTAATCCATGTTGTAAGATTTGAACTTTTACAAGACGAGTGTTGTACTATTTTCAATGTCATCGTTTGATGGGATAATACGATCAATACTAAGGCACTTAAGGGTAAGTAGTATACTTACGAAAATCACCCAAATTTTCAGATCCCACACATATAGAACCACTTGTTATTCTCTATTCATGTCACCTCACGAGTCTTGATATTCGCTTTTTCTAGGACGTCTTCAACGCATTCTCTTCCTTCCTGACACTAACTGAAAAAGATCAAAAGAAGTCTGCTCCATAGAGCAGTTAATTGGGGAAGTCCTTTGCAGGTTGAGAACAGAAGCAAATTTGGTGGCTTGAAGCAATTCCGAAAGGCATCAAATCTATCACAAGTTGACGGCTTGTTTCGAAACTTTCAACAGGCGCGAATTAACTTTCTGGAGTTTTGACTTTTAACGATTTAGAACTGAGAACTCGATCTCATAGAAATTGTTTCAAGTGATTTTCCCTCACAATACCAGTTTTCTTAAGTTTAGGTATCTTTACATTAATCTCAGCATAAAATGTTTCGAGATAATTTTTTTATACCATTTACTCCAAGTGTAGCAACTTTCACTAAGTAATGCTGACCCACACAAAAGCAATGCTGAATTGGTTAGAGAAGCATTTGGTTCTTAAACATTTCAGGGGCAGTGAGATATCTGGCATAGCACCTCTTTTGAATGTTAAAGAATTATTGAGTATTAAGCTGCTACAGTATTAAATAGTGTGACACCTTGGGGTGCTCTAGATAGGCGATGACACATTAAAGACACCCACCGCAATCTAAAAATGTAATTTCTGCCTATGAGCAAAATGCATTTCACACAAGGTAGATCTTCATCCTGATCAAAGGCTTGAAAACATTGAACTCAAATTACAGAAAAAAATTATTGTCATACTTAAAAATGTGAATGAAAACGTTCGGAAAAAAGAGAAATGAAAATTCTAAATCAAAAATAGAATTGTGTGGCTAGAACAAGAACAAAGTACGAACTCAAATTCTGTTAGGGACACTAGGATAGAGGGACTATGACAACGCAGTCTTATTTAGTGTACAATTCCTCACAAAACTAGTTTATTTTCATTACTTATTCACATTATACACATCGAAAGATGTTGGGAAAACGTTGGAATTTCCACATGGTAAAGAGATCTATAAGAGTTAATGCTTAGTTAAGAAGCTGCAGGATCTAAGCGGTTGCATTCAAACGCTAGAAGGTCGGAACTGGTATAAGAATTAAGCTTTGGTGCCTCATGTTCTCCAGATTGTCAATACTGAGCAATAAAAACCGTTCTTTATCCACACATGAACTGCAGCCATCGAGCAGAAATCGCTTTATAGCAGATGTACTTTAGTGGCCAGGACTATTATTCCCTATCATGTGTCCGATCTTCTTGTGGTTTGCTCTGTCCAAGCACAATTGATCACAAGTATGTAGACGAAGTACCCAATCTCTAAGAGATATCTGGGTTTCATCTCGCATTTGAGGTGTGATTGCAGTTAAGTGGACTTTAGTGGGTGACAACTAAATCAGGAACCTCTGAAAATTCAGAACACTTGCATGGAGGGCATACAGATTTCTCTCAAATAAGTAAATAAGCTCGAATGATTCGATAAGCTCATTAGTATTAAAGCTTTTCTAAACTCTACTTGTAAGCTCAATTTCCCCACTAAATTCTACTTAAAGCCTTTACAAGTCAGGCTTTCAGTTTTTTACTCTGTAAAAATATAGTGGAACCTGACTTCGTGAGAATCTCAAAGTGAGAATCCTGTTCATGAGAATGATCTGTTCATGAGAGAAAAAGTTAAAAGAACGCCGAGCCGATGACGTATTCAATTGAATGCCGACAAAACGTCTTTGTTTTAGAAATGTCTCCCCACAACAACGCGTTTAAGGGTGATCAATACCACAGCGGTAAATTTAGTAAAAATGCACACTACTACTCCTTGCTGACATGAGCGGGAACGAAAAATTACCCTTATTGCTGATTGGGAAATCCAAAACTCCAAGCTGTTTTAAAGTGAAAACGCTGCATGTTGACATGCAACGACGATTCTACGACGAACTGTCTAAAGTATGAGCCAATGTAACAAAAAACAATGTTTTCCTAATCTAATTAATTACCAAAAGTTAGTAGAGCCTTATTTTGCCTAATTAGCATGTTATTCTATATGCCTAACGAAAGTATAATATAAAAATAATTCGGATATTTCATACTTTGCCTCATTCATTGAAAACGCCAGGCATTCTATACAATGCCTGCTTTTCATACATTGCCAGTAACATAGAATACAAATATATCAAAATACAGAGGGCAATAAAAATATTTTTGATTATAATTAGATATCAAATATAAAATCATAGTATAGACAAATTTCAAACATACGTGAGGTAGCATTCTACAATCAGCAGTCGAGAAGAGAGAATCTGTTGACACATGTGACCTCAGGTGTCTGAACACCTGTTCCGAGTCTGGGGTAGAGGAAGAATTTCTGTTCCATTCCTCTTAGGACGCTTTTCCGTGCTGTGTCCATTCCACGTCGATACACCAGTGCCACTGCACGTCAAGTCACTTGTTATCGTTGCAATCATGTTGGAAATACCGGTGATCATGTACTGAGTAAAGGCAAGCCAGACATAGTTCCAGTATCGATCATACGAAACGAAAATGATTCAAAGATTATCACAGCTTTGGGTAAGCATATTTATAAAAATCATAGTAGACAAATTTCAATCATACATGCAGCAGCACGTTCCAATCAAAAGTCGAGAAGAATAGAGAACCTGTTTACACACGTGCCAAATCAGGTGTCTGGACAGGTGTTCGAGTCTGTCCTCTTAGGACGCTTTACCGTGCTGTGTCCATTCCACATCAATACACCAGTGCCAACTGTTCATGCCACTGCACGTCAAGTCACTTTTGCTATCATTGCAATCATGTTGGAAATATCGGTGATCAAGCACTGAGTAAAGGCAAGCCAGACATAAGTCCAGTATCAATCATGCTATATGAAAATGATTAAAATGCGTACCAACGTGTCACCCCAAAACGAAAGGAATTCTATACAATGCCTGCTTTTCATACATATATAAAATACAAATATATCAAAATACAAATGGCAATGAAAAAGTATTTTTGATTATATAATTTACAAATAGAGATATCAAATATAACATATATTTACTTAATTTAAGAAAATATTTATAAAAATCATAGTAAAGATTTCAATCATACATGAAGTATATATAATATTAAAATAATTCAGATACTTCATAATTCGCCCCAAAACGAAAGGCATTCTATACAATGCCTGCTTTCCATACATTACCGGTAACATACATATATAGAATAAAAATATATCAAAATACAAATGGCAATAAAAAAGTATTTTTGATTATATAATTTACAAATAGAGATATCAAATATAACTGTGTCCATTCCAAGTCGATACACCAGTGCCAACTGTTCATGCCACTGCACGTCAAGTCACTTTTGCTATCATTGCAATCATGTTGGAAATACCGGTGATCAAGCACTGAGTAAAGAAAGGCAAGCCAGACATAAAGTCCAGTATCAATCATGCTATACAAAAATGATTAAAATGCGACCAACGTGTCGCCCCAAAATGAAAGGCATTCTATACAATGCCTGCTTTTCATACATTACCGGTAACATACATATATACAGAATACAAATATATCAAAATACAAATGGCAATAAAAAAGTATTTTTCATTATATAATTTACAAATAGAGATATCAAATATTACATATATTTACTTAATTTAAGAAAATATTTATAAAAATCATAGTAAAGATTCCAATCATACATGAAGTATATATAATATTAAAATAATTCAGATACTTCATAATTCGCCCCAAAACGAAAGGCATTCTATACAATGCCTGCTTTCCATACATTACCGGTAACATACATATATAGAATAAAAATATATCAAAATACAAATGGCAATAAAAAAGTATTTTTGATTATATAATTTACAAATAGAGATATCAAATATAACTGTGTCCATTCCAAGTCGATACACCAGTGCCAACTGTTCATGCCACTGCACGTCAAGTCACTTTTGCTATCATTGCAATCATGTTGGAAATACCGGTGATCAAGCACTGAGTAAAGGCAAGCCAGACATAAGTCCAGTATCAATTCTATGTCGATACACCAGTGCACGTCAAGTCACTTTTGCTATCGTTGCAATCATGTTGGAAATACCGGTGATCAAGCATTGAGTAAAGGCAAGCCAGACATAAGTCCAGTAGCAATCATGCTATACGAAAATGATTAAAATGCATACCAACGTGTCGCCCCAAAACGAAAGGCATTCTATACAATGCCTGCTTTCCATACATTAACGGTAACATACATATATAGAATACAAATGGCAATAAAAAGTATTTTTGATTATATAATTTACAAATAGAGAGATATCAAATATAACATATATTTACTTAATTTAAGAAAATATTTATAAAAATCATAGCAAAGAAAAAATTTCAATCATACATGTATTATGGACGGGTTGCTTCGTCCTTTGGTTTTAATGGATTGGAGGCAGGAGTTCTCATCATTTTAAGCAATTTAATTAGGATATAAGCATTTACATGTGAAACTATATACAGATGAAAATTAAAGCTATTGGGTGATTGCAAATTAGCCAGTTCCTGAGCTACATCTTAACCGTCTTCATCTTTTACTAGCTCTGCTCCTTCTCTGCGTAGGTGTTTGCGACTTGGGCGTTGGCTGATCATCATTGGTTGATTTCATCCAATGGCTGGCTGCAACGTTGCTGCTGGGGGTCTGGATGATGCAATATGCTCTCTGGTTGCGTCTTTCGGAATGTCACATGGCTGACGCAAGAGTCTTCGTGATTGCGTATACCTGATGTTACACTCGGCCATCGACCCTGCAGGACCTCCTGCACAGCTAGGTGTCTGAAAATACAAAAAGAAACGGAAAGAGAGAGGAATAACAAAAGAAATGCAGCAGTGAGCATATTTGGGATGCTCCGGCACATCGAGAAAGTTCGTCTTCAGAAAAGTCGTCTTTTGCAACTTTACTTCAAAGCTGCGTACTTTTCTCGTCTTTGGAAGGTGTCGTCTTATATTTTGATCTTCTTTTGTCTTGGCAGTCGTCTTAAAGAAAGATGCGTCTTAGGCGTCTTTTCCTCTCAATTTTCCCTTTCGTCCTGTCGCATCATATTCGTCTTTGGGGAGAAGATCTCATCATGAGGGTTGAAGAAGTTTGTTGAAAATGGAAACGATGGAAGTAGCGAGGAACTAGCATTAAGTAAGAATACAAAATGAATAATGATGAAAATTGAAATGAAGAAGTAAAAATGTCAATTCAGTTCAGTTGCTTGACCAAAATTTGATGAGGTCAGCAGAAGTGGATGTTGTTTTTGGTCCTTCGTGGGAACCGATTTTTCGTACGTCGTACCGATCGTTTGGTAGAACATGTGTAATTTCATACGGGCCGTAAAATTTAGGTCTTAGTTTCAGGCCTGTCCCAAATTGGGTTCGTTGTATAGCAATACGGTCACCAATTTTATACGATGTGGGTTGTTTTCTGCGTTTATTGTAGTGCTTCTTGTTAGTTTCTTGTACTTTCAAAATGTTTTTCTTGGCTGTGTTACGTAGTTCGTTTTTGTCGTCAATAGTAGTTTGTAAGTATTCTTGTTCTAGAATTTGTTTGATTTTATGATCAGTTTTATTCTGCATTTTTATGCCAATAAGTAACTCGAATGGAGTGTATTGAGTTGTTGTTGAAGTGGTACTGTTTATAATGCGTTGAACGTGTGGAACATGTGTGTACCATTTAGTTGGATCATCGATACTAAGCTTGGAAAGAACAGGGATTAACGTTTGGTGCATACGTTCAATTTGACCATTTCCGCGGGGAACACCAGTGGTTATGTGTTTTAGTTCAATGTTTTCGTCACGGCAATACGTTTCAAAGTCATTTGAAGTAAAAGCACTTCCTCTATCGGTGATAATACGTGAAGGGTTGCCGAAATTGGTTTGTTGCACAGTTAATTTTTCGATGGCTGTTTTAGCTGATGTCGTCTTAACTGGATAGATCCAAAGAAATTTTGTAAAGGCGTCTACTACGGTGAAAAGGTATTGATATTGTTTGTTGGTGGACGGGAGAGGTCCAAGAAAATCTATATGGTACGTGTCCAAAGGAACGTTACCTTTGGGGATGGGATGAAGAAATCCTTCAGAATTTCCCTTCTTTCTTGAGGAAAGAATACACGGTATGCAGTTGGAAATTACATTTTCAACTATTTTCCTTAAATTAGGAATAAAAAAATCTTTTTTAACGAGTGTCTCTGTTTTGTTGATAGCGAAGTGTCCTTGTGAGTGCGTGGTTTGCACTATCTCATGTTGCATAGACTGTGGTAGAACTATAAGTTCTTGGTCGTCGACAATTTTGTAAAGCACGTCGTTGTTTACAATATAATCATTCATTGGTGTGTGTGGCAAGACTTTCTTGATGCTTGAAATGAACGCGTCTTGATTTTGTGCATCAGCGATCTTTGGTGTGATGGAGTCTTGTGAAAGGATCATGACTGGATAACGACTTAGTGCGTCAACATGTTTCATTTGTGTAGCGGGTCGGTGAACGACTTCATAATCAAAATCTTGGAGAAAAATGACCCATCTGGCGATTTTTGGTGCTAAATCTTTCTTGTGCATCGTTTTTTGGAATGCAGCACAGTCAGTGATGATTTTGAACTTTGTTCCAAGGAGATAAATCCTAAACTTCTTAAGCGCTTCTATGACTGCAAGTACTTCAAGTTCATAGCTTGAATATTTGGCTTGTTGTGGTGTAGTTTTTTTACTCATATAGTGGATGGGATAAAAGTTTCCGTCAGCAGATTGCTGTAAGAGAACACCTCCAAATCCATGTGAGCTAGCATCAGTGTGTAATTCTAGAGTAGAATCGCGGTTGTAAATGTGTAGAACTGGGTTTTGCGAAAGTTTTTGTTTGAGAGTCTGGAACGCTTCTTTTTGTTGGGAACCAAAGTGAAAAGGAGTGGATTTTCTTAACAAATCACTCAGTGGTTTGGCGATTATAGAATAATTTTGAATGAAGTTCCTGAAATAGCCGGTTAGGCCTAGAAAACTTTGCACTTGTTTTTCGGTGTTAGGCACAGGAAAATTCTGGACAGCTTGAGTCTTAGAAGGTGAAGGTTGAATTGTTCCTTTCTCAAGGACGTGTCCTAAAAATTCAATTTTTCTTTGCAAGAAGTTGCACTTTTTTAGATTGAGCTTAAGGCCATATTCAGAGGCAACTGTCAAAACACGTTTGAGTTTGGCGATACCTTCAGCCTCGTCTTTCGATGGAATGATGATGTCGTCAAGGTAAATGACGAGTGTGTTGTCATTTAATAAATCTCGGAAAACAGTGTTAATAAAGCGTTGGAAAATTCCAGGACTTGAACTCAAACCAAATGGACATTTTAAAAATTCAAACTGTCCATCTGAAGTGACAAAGGATGTGTATTTAGAGCTCGAAGGGTCTACATCTACATGGAAGAAAGCATTTTTAAGATCTAAATTTGTGAAAACGTGTGACTGTTCAAGTCTGTCTAACACATCACAAATGACAGGGAGTGGATACCTATCTCTAATAATCTTTTTGTTAAGTTGTCTGTAATCAATACATAAACGATAAGAACCAGATTTCTTCTTACATAGAACAACATTTGAAGCATATTCTGAATAACTATGTTTAATTATACCATCTTTTAACCATTCTTGTATTTGTTCACGAACGATTTGTTGTTCAGTGAAGGGTAAACGTCTCGGACGATGACATACAGGAATGTCATCAGAGAGGACAATGCTCATCTTGATATCAGTGCTTTTTACTTTGTGTGGAGTGTAGTCCTTAATCATATTGTGTAACTCAATCTTGTGCTCAGCGTTGAGAACATGACTCAAATCAATGAGTTCAGTGTTGACCAAATTAATGAGCAGATTTGGTTCATCTTTGATCAATTTAACTCCAGTCTTCCCAATTGAAAAGTTAGCTTGCTGAATACAGTCATTTCCGAAAATAAGTGGAAAAGGTATACAGTCATCACGAACAACGTGTATGTGTGACTGAAATGAAGTGTTGTCAATTATGATTGAACCTTGAAAAAATCCAATAGGGTAAATTCTTTGTTTTCCAATACCAGTGAAAGTTATTTGCGAAGGGTATAGCGATGGGGATGCAATTTTTTTATACCACGTTTCCTGTAAAATAGTGGCTTGCGAACCTGTATCTACAAGGGCATCTAAGAGAACATCGTTAATTTTAACTTCAATTTGCATAGAGTTCAATGTTGGACCCACGTTAAGAGTAACTGAGTTAACGGTGTGGTCAGCTGGAGGTTTAGATTTCGATGAAGCTGAGAATGTGTTTTTTGGGCAAGCGTCACTTTTATGTCCCCAAGAATTACAACTAAAGCATTTCGGAGATCTAGATGGACAAGCACTTGATTTGTGGTTCCGACGGCCACAGTTAAAGCAGATTATCTGATTTCGAGTACTGTGTGGTTTATGCTCAAAATTTTGGTTACCCTTCTCAAAATTTCGTTTATTATCTTGCAATTGTCTGACATCTCTATGGCGTTCATTTGAAATGCAAGAAAAATTCTTATTGTAACTCTTATCTTGTTGGTAAAGTCTTTCAAATATTCGTAACTTTTCTTTGAATTCGGGAAATGTCTTACACCCATAAAGTATTATTTTGTTATTTGCAGAACTAGGAATTCCATTAATAACATAATCAAAAATAGAAGATGCATCAATATTTGCACGTGAGCCAATTTCTCTCATATCAATTAAATAATCACTTAATGACTCATTATACTTTAAACGCCTTTGTTGCAACATTTTATGGACATCTGCGCTATTAAGTTTTGTTGAAAATTCCTCGAGTAAACTCTGTTTTAAAGAATTCCATGTCACAATACCATGTAAGGATTGAACATATTTAAGGGCTGAAGAAGAAAGACATCTTTTGCAAAAAATTATTCGGTGAGAATTATTGACAATTCCGTTCAGAAAAAATATTTCCTCGAGGTCGTTTAGCCATAATTCAATTCCAAATGCATCGGATGTACCGTGGAACTTTGGAATGGAATTAGCCAAGTCCTGAAATCCTATATGAACGAATCCACTGGCACCAGCGAAAGGAGTTGGTGCGAAAGTTTGTTTAGTCTCTGCGGGCGAGAAAAAAGGATCTGGGATGTGACCTTCAGAAGCAGCTGAGGAAAACAAATTTCGGTGATAGACGTTGTGTGGTGAATCATGGTCTTCAGCTATTGTTTCGTTTCTCACGATTGGAGAATTAACGCGTTGATTTGGATCGTTCGGCTGACCGATGTATGTTGATGCGTTCTGAGCTAGATCGTCTTGTATACTTCTGGTTTCAACACGAGAGGGAGGAAAGAGATGAGAGTCTATCGGATCCGTTTCCTGCTCTTCAAAATCCGACTCAATTTCTGTTGTTGATTTGAGCAGCTCGAAATCCTTTAGACTGTCGTCAATTGCATTTAACAGCTGTTTGGGTGAGCCGTTACAATTCAAACCCAAAAAATCACATACGAGAATTAAATCGGTATGCTTTAAAGATGTTAAAATTTCCTTCTCGGATTCCTCTGATCTCGTAAATTCAGGGTCAAATCCAGAAAACAGTCGTAAGTTTTTCCGATTCATTCGGTCGCCAAAAGAGTTAAAAATTACGAAATGCAACATCTTACTTACTTTTGTTTTGGCATTCGTTAAGCCCTTGGAGATAAATGGAATTTCATTGAGAGTGAGAGTCGTCATTGTGGTGAATATTAAAATTCCAAACAAAAAAATGAGGTTGTACTCACAGATGTGACGAAGATGATATCTGATGGTAATCCAAATTTTTTGGCTGATAGCCCACTAGATATTTCGACAGGAAGGCAGTTTCGTCAGAGGCGTTTTCTGGTCCAGGACATCGATGTTGTATCGTCTTCAAATCCGTCTTGTGGTGACCTGGCCGTACTGGCTTGAAGTTTCGTCGTGTCTCCGCCGTCGTCTTCCTTCAATCTTAAGCAATCGTTGTGGTTTCCGGCATCTTCCGTGTTGGTTCAGGCATCATCTTTGGTGGCTGGCATCGTCTTAGGTGGTTCAGGCATCGTCTTAGGTGTTTGGCAACGTCTTAGGTGGTTCAGGCATCATCTGTGGTGGTTGGCATCGGTATTATGGAGTTAGTCCGAGCCCTCATTTATTATGGAGTGGTCCGAGCCCCCATGTATTATGGACGGGTTGCTTCGTTGGTTTTAATGGATTGGAGGCAGGAGTTCTCATCATTTTAAGCAATTTAATTAGGATATAAGCATTTACATGTGAAACTATATACAGATGAAAATTAAAGCTATTGGGTGATTGCAAATTAGCCAGTTCCTGAGCTACATCTTAACCGTCTTCATCTTTTACTAGCTCTGCTCCTTCTCTGCGTAGGTGTTTGCGACTTGGGCGTTGGCTGATCATCAATGGTTGATTTCATCCAATGGCTGGCTGCAACGTTGCTGCTGGGGGTCTGGATGATGCAATATGCTCTCTGGTTGCGTCTTTCGGAATGTCACATGGCTGACGCAAGAGTCTTCGTGATTGCGTATACCTGATGTTACATACATGAAGTATATATAATATTAAAATAATTCAGATACTTCATAATTCGCCCCAAAATGAAAGGCATTCTATACAATGCCTGCTTTTCATACATTACCGGTAACATACATATATAGAATACAAATGGCAATAAAAAGTATTTTTGATTATATAATTTACAAATAGAGATATCAAATATAACTGTGCCCATTCCATGTCGATACACCAGTGCCAACTGTTCATGCCACTGCACATCAAGTCACTTTTGCTATCGTTGCAATCATGTTGGAAATACCGGTGATCAAGCACTGAGTAAAGGCAAGCCAGACATAAGTCCAGTATCAATTCTATGTCGATACACCAGTGCCAACTGTTCATGCTACTGCACGTCAAGTCACTTTTGCTAACGTATCAATCATGTTGGAAATACTGGTGATCAAGCACACTGTTCATGCCATATGCAAACATCAAACTTTCATCAGACACTTTTTCCACTTTTAAATCTTATACATCATTATCGAAACCTAGATTCGAGCCATTTCGCATGTCCCCCAGATTTTAGAAATTAAAAAAGAATAAATAAAAAAGGTGCCATACATAAAACATCCATATTCAAATGATTGTGCACAGTAAGAGATAGCATTTAAACTTTAGAAGGGCGGAATAATAAAGATGAAAGAATATGGAAAGGTGAGTGAAATGGAAGAGAGGATGGATCACTGGGGTACCTCGGGGTTGTGAAACCCGTGTTTACTTCAAGAAAGTAAACCCCTGAGGGCAAATCCATTCAAAATCATAATCTGCTGAAATCTACTTTCAAATTAACCTGGGCTTGTGAGCCTAAATTGAAAAAAATTATCCACCAGAACTATTACAATTTTTCTTTTCTCAGTGCTTCCACTCTTCAAGGAAAAAACACTTTTTGAGGTTATTTTTCATTTCAAATTGCAATAGACTAACCAGAGTGAACATGTGAAGATACAGTTGCTGTTTGGGTTCGAAGGGCCCAGTTTTTATAAAACCCAATTTTTTAGTAAACCTATAAATTATGCCAGAGTTTTGGATGACACAGCCTTTAAAGGTATACTAAGGAACCCTCGCTAAAAAGTAAAAAGAAAAATCAGGTCTTATTAAGACCAGGGGGAACCCTGATACTACATGAGGGAAAGTTAACATTTGCACTTTTTTTTTAAAAAATAGAAACATGCATGGTGATATTTCTGCTTTCTCCAATTTATTTTTGACACATCAGTATCAATTGTATGTAAATAGGACTCCTACCTATTCGAATTAAATATGTTACTAAACAAGTAAAATCCTGTTTCAAATTCGGTCTTTACAATTGTTTACTTGATCATTAACCATTTCTGTCACTCGCAGTTTTTCCCTATTAGGATGAGCTGGTAACAGATGACTAATTAAATTTCCTAATAGAACACAACTAGGGAAAGCAAAAAATACAGGAAATTTCAATTTAAAAATTGTTGTAATTGCAGCAGAATCTGACAAACATCTGAAATCAAACTTAAGAGGCTCGTGGGTCCCAAGAAAACTAATATATCTTCTAATACTGCATGAGCAAGGACTGGAATTTAAGTATTTTGGGAAAAATTTGAACATGTTTCAGCAATGACATACATTTCTAATATCAGCTAGTTGAAACAGCTCTGCAATTATATAGGAGCATTAATGTTCACCCAGTTCATACAATACATTATTCAGCAATTTAAATTGAAGCAGTCTGTTTGGTACCATAGCCTGTTTACCAGTATACTATTCATTTCAACCTATTCACTTGCACAGTGATTTAGTTTTAAATATCAATGTAAAACATCTTGTATTCTAACAATTAAATTATCATAAATCAAATATTGCTTGATGTGCCACCAAGATACATGAACCGACATTTTCTAAAAATATACTATTTTGTCTAGTTTCCTTTAAAAGTATTCGAATATACGTAGAGTTCGGAAAATCCTTTTGACTCATTCCTATAAGTGGATGCACTAAGTTTTACAACGTCCAAATAATCATTTTCTATTATGCATGGACAATCAACAACGTTAACAGTCCTTTTCCTGGAAGCACATTTGAATTTCAATGTGCTATAAGACAATTTAAACAGTACTTTAAAGTTTGGTTTTACCTTGACATTAGTATCCAATAGATGAAAAAATCCTTACATTTCAAGCATGTTAAAAATTACCTCCTTAACACGCATCTTTAAGCTTTAGAGAAGGTAAACAAGTCTTTCCTGTTGTGGTACTGACTTTAATACATAATTGGCTTATAACATATTGTACATTATTTAGCAGCAAAAATTGGTAGTGCCTAATTTTTACTTAAAGCATTGAAAAGACAACATAGTACTTTCAAATGGGGTTTCAATTTTAACATTAAAATGTTAAGATGGAACACCATTACACAAAGACGTCAGTTATAAACACAAGGATGTATTAGAATTTGCAGGAGGGCACCCAAATACCTTTACGGCTCTAGTTGACCTTTTGTAAGTCATGATAAAAGGCCAAAGATGGTGAACCTGCATAGCTAATCTCATAGTACTTTCAAATGGGGTTTCAATTTTAACATTAAAATGTTAAGATGGAACACCATTACACAAAGACGTCAGTTATAAACACAAGGATGTATTAGAATTTGCAGGAGGGCACCCAAATACCTTTACGGCTCTAGTTGACCTTTTGTAAGTCATGATAAAAGGCCAAAGATGGTGAACCTGCATAGCTAATCTCATAGTACTTTCAAATGGGGTTTCAATTTTAACATTAAAATGTTAAGATGGAACACCATTACACAAAGACGTCAGTTATAAACACAAGGATGTATTAGAATTTGCAGGAGGGCACCCAAATACCTTTACGGCTCTAGTTGACCTTTTGTAAGTCATGATAAAAGGCCAAAGATGGTGAACCTGCATAGCTAATCTCATAGTACTTTCAAATGGGGTTTCAATTTTAACATTAAAATGTTAAGATGGAACACCATTACACAAAGACGTCAGTTATAAACACAAGGATGTATTAGAATTTGCAGGAGGGCACCCAAATACCTTTACGGCTCTAGTTGACCTTTTGTAAGTCATGATAAAAGGCCAAAGATGGTGAACCTGCATAGCTAATCTCATAGTACTTTCAAATGGGGTTTCAATTTTAACATTAAAATGTTAAGATGGAACACCATTACACAAAGACGTCAGTTATAAACACAAGGATGTATTAGAATTTGCAGGAGGGCACCCAAATACCTTTACGGCTCTAGTTGACCTTTTGTAAGTCATGATAAAAGGCCAAAGATGGTGAACCTGCATAGCTAATCTCATAGTACTTTCAAATGGGGTTTCAATTTTAACATTAAAATGTTAAGATGGAACACCATTACACAAAGACGTCAGTTATAAACACAAGGATGTATTAGAATTTGCAGGAGGGCACCCAAATACCTTTACGGCTCTAGTTGACCTTTTGTAAGTCATGATAAAAGGCCAAAGATGGTGAACCTGCATAGCTAATCTCATAGTACTTTCAAATGGGGTTTCAATTTTAACATTAAAATGTTAAGATGGAACACCATTACACAAAGACGTCAGTTATAAACACAAGGATGTATTAGAATTTGCAGGAGGGCACCCAAATACCTTTACGGCTCTAGTTGACCTTTTGTAAGTCATGATAAAAGGCCAAAGATGGTGAACCTGCATAGCTAATCTCATAGTACTTTCAAATGGGGTTTCAATTTTAACATTAAAATGTTAAGATGGAACACCATTACACAAAGACGTCAGTTATAAACACAAGGATGTATTAGAATTTGCAGGAGGGCACCCAAATACCTTTACGGCTCTAGTTGACCTTTTGTAAGTCATGATAAAAGGCCAAAGATGGTGAACCTGCATAGCTAATCTCATAGTACTTTCAAATGGGGTTTCAATTTTAACATTAAAATGTTAAGATGGAACACCATTACACAAAGACGTCAGTTATAAACACAAGGATGTATTAGAATTTGCAGGAGGGCACCCAAATACCTTTACGGCTCTAGTTGACCTTTTGTAAGTCATGATAAAAGGCCAAAGATGGTGAACCTGCATAGCTAATCTCATAGTACTTTCAAATGGGGTTTCAATTTTAACATTAAAATGTTAAGATGGAACACCATTACACAAACGTCAGTTATAAACACAAGGATGTATTAGAATTTGCAGGAGGGCACCCAAATACCTTTACGGCTCTAGTTGACCTTTTGTAAGTCATGATAAAAGGCCAAAGATGGTGAACCTGCATAGCTAATCTCTACCCTAACCTACAAACCTTCGATGAAATGAATGGTGCGATGGACTGAAAGTCTGGGAGTGAAGGAAGCCATCACAGAATGATTTATCAGATTTGAAATCAGCTCACACGCATTCATTGCAGTTAGAATTAATATAACATTGGTTCAGGGTAGGAACAGTCACTTTCTCCATTGGGGATCAAGGCAGAAACTGTTGTACAAATCCAAGATCATGTGACGTCACAGAGAGGGAAGCAGGCCTTTCCTAATTTTTCAGGAACCTTACAGGAATAGGTTGTGTAATTATTTGTTTAAAATTCTTGGGACAGGCTGAAGGATGGCAGGACATCTCCATAAGAGTAACTATGGGCATAATTGCGATTTCGGGGGCAATCTAAAACACATACTTTTGTTGAAAATTATTAGATTGTAATGTCTTTTTTTGGGGAGGGACCAACTTCCACCTTGAAACTGGACAATTGCGCACCTTTAACCAAATATTTTTTGCCATACATAATTTAAACTTATGCCAAACCACTTCTTATACTTATCAGCTTTAAGATCAAAATGGCTACAAGCTAACTACATGTTACTGTGAGTGAATACTCACTGATTTTGAGAAACGTGCATGCATCACAAGTCGATTTACAAAATGTGCCATTTCTATTTCTTGGTTACTTCAACATACAGGGTTTTCTGAATGGACCACTCAGGCATCATGAATCTGATATGGCCGTATTTCTAAAACTGAGGAATTAAATTATAAAGATTTGAGTTTTGTGCGAATAAAGTAAACTGCAAATCAAGTGGTGTAAAATAAAATATAAAACTAATCAATCAACTAAATAAAAAAGATAAATAAAAATAAAAAGGTTTAAAAAATTTGTTTAAAATTGATAATGAGATGCTGATGTGTTGGCAACCAGGAAAACCATGAAACATTTCTCCAGAAAAATTTTCTAGGTCTATATATATAGGTGAAATCTTGAAAATGTGTGTACTATACACATAAAAAATACATATCCAAAATGGCAAATAAATCTAAACTTTTTTTCGTTTCCACAGCATCAACTCTATAATTAGTAATAAATATTACCATTTATACAAAGTAAAATTATCTTGATTGTTATAAAAAATGAAGTCTGCATAGATGTTTTTTTATGGCACAAGTGCCTGAAGAGATAAAATTTCAGACTGAATTCTCTGATAACCAGTCATGCCTTGCAAAATGTCTTGTAAATCACATCTTGGATTAAACTATAGTTAATAAACATAAAGACTTAAGCAAGTAAATTCACCGAATTTGACAGGGTACTGCATAAGTTATTTTGGCAAGATATTAAAATCAATGAGGAATTTCTGAATTTTTGTGATTTGAGATGTACTGATTGCTCAGAGGTTGGTTGATCAGTTTTACTTTTTGAAACAATTATCTGTCCTTAAGTGAAAATGGTCACTTAAACCTTTCTCAAATGAAGCAATCATTCTGTTTGGTGATTTTTTAAGGATTGAAATGTTCAATAGAAATGAAAATCAATTGTAAGTATTTCAAGCAATTTTGACCTGTTTTATTATAGAAGGGAAAGCGTACCAGTGTATTTTTTCAAATTTAAGTATTGGTGGGGAATAAAAGAACACGACTAAACACATATTCCAACTGAGCTTGATCTCAAGTGTTCTTATTATTCATCCTCAAGTAATAGGCTTAACACACATGGAACGTTTAACTACCTACAAGAGACAGAAATACACTGCTGGCCACCGTAAATGCAACACCCTGAAGGAAGCATGCAAATAATATGAAATTTACAACATGCATTAGCGGAGGTGAGATATGCAAATGATTAGAATTTCAGCGCAGACGCACATCACGCGCGCCTGTGGCGCCACTTCAAAGCGCTATTTAAGGCTTGGAGATTTCGACGATTTCAAGTACGGCAATTGTGTTTTTCTTGTGGTTTTTTAAAAAAAAACGATCAATTATGCCTCGTAGAAAACAGCGATCATCTTTTGATCAAGTATCCGAGTTCGACAGAGGAAGGATAGTGGCCTACCGAGATTGTGGATTATCTTTCAGGGAAATCGGTAGTCGTGTTGGACGAAACCAAACAACTGTAATGCGGATATGTGATCGTTGGATGCAGGAGGGTACGACGGACCGACGTGTTCGATCGCATCCACCTCATTGCACCACTTCACGTGATGACAGGCATATTGTGCGTATGGCAGTGACGGATCGCTCAGCCACATCACGAACCATAGCACAGCACATTCAGTCTGTACCGCATCATCCAGTGTCTGCGCGTACCATTCGACGCCGTTTACAGCAGAGTGGTCTGTCCGCAAGACGTCCATTGCTTCGTCTACCCTTGACGCAGAACCACAGACGTTTCCGCCGCCAATGGTGCGATGAAAGAAGGATGTGGACGGCAGAATGGAATGAAATTGTCTTTACTGACGAGTCACGCTTCTGTCTGCAACACCACGATGGTCGGATTCGAGTCTGGAGACACCGTGGAGAGAGGATGCTGAACAGCTGCGTTATGCACCGCCACACTGGTCCTGCACCGGGTACTATGGTATGGGGTGGTATTGGATATCACTCTCGCACTCCTCTAGTACGCATTGCCGGTACTTTAAACAGCCAGCGCTACATCTCCGAGGTGTTGGAGCCAGTTGTCCTTCCTTACCTTCAGGGCTTGCCCACAGCCCTATTTCAACAGGATAATGCACGACCACACGTGGCACGCATTGTCCAAGGGTTCTTCGTCAATCGCCAGATTGAATTGCTTCCCTGGCCAGCTCGCTCTCCGGATCTTTCGCCGATAGAAAACATGTGGTCCATGGTTGCTCAACGATTGACCCAGAATACATCCCCAGCTGCCACACCAGATCAACTTTGGCAACGTGTGGAAGCTGCTTGGTCTGCTGTACCCCAAGAACACATCCAAAGTCTCTTTGAATCAATGCCGAGGCGTGTGGCAGCGGTGATCTCCAACAATGGCGGCTACTCTGGGTACTGATTTTGGCAGGAACCACACTTCACAGAAGTCTATAAATTTAATCATTTGATACTTGGTCAACATGTTATCTACAAAATAAATTTTGTTGTGATATCTCTTGTCTTTCTTGGTGTTGCAATTTGGGTGGCCAGCAGTGTACAACCAGGGTCAGTTACAGGAATCGAACCTGTGCCTCCAACAGCTCGCAACCTGCTAGAGTAATGAGTAAACATTGAGCCACAGAGGCCATAGTAGAAAATGTTCAAAATAGTGAGTCCTTAAAATTGAACCAAATAAATTATTCTGCATTTTGTATCATTACAATATTCCAATACATTGACGAGATTCCCTCAAAAATGATCCACTTAGAAGGGTTTGTGATCTCTCTTCCATCCTAGATGAAAGATTGAATGTCTGAATAGAGATGGGCGATGTTTTTGTGATACGTCCAATATTACTGGTCAGTTATTGGTTTCGACAGAATAACGATTTTCAGGAATTTGGTCATTATTTCAATAAATAGTTATTAAAATAAATTGTTTCAATGGTTTGAAAGATTCATAGGATGCATTTAACTTAAAAGAAGTAGCTATATAATGAGTTCCATATCATATACACTATACAAATAATTATAATTAAAACCCAAAATGGCAGCATTTGACAAAAGAGTTTGACAAAGCACAAATCTGAATAATTCGTTTTCTTGCAGGAAATTATGGGGAAAGAATTAAGAGTTCTCTTTTTTAAATTCAATTACACTTTGCCAGGGTACCATACCCCATTTGAATTATTCAGAAACTTTAGAATGGGAACATCTAACGTCATTGGTAGATATCAAAATATTTTTTGTAAACGAAGAGCTAAGCTGATTAATTAATGAAAATTTATTCTATCAAAATAGTAAATCATTCTAGAAATCAACATGGAATCCAGTCAATAAATGCTTGATTAGAATATAAATGATTATAAAAACAGTCATTAAAATATTGTCCAACACATAAAGTTCTTGTGGCCTTTGTTTTGCATCAACCTCTTAATAGGAATGAATGATGAGATATACATGTGATATTGTCGAAAAGAATATATTTTTGTATATTGTGAAGTCATAAAATTTTGTCAACTATGGAAAATTTGATCCCAGAATAAGGATTACATTTCATAAATGCTTTATGCAGTTAATTAAATTTACAAAATCATAATGCAATACCATAACGCATAATTATATTTTACAGGAGATTCTAGACTTCTTAAACTTAATGCACGATATTACAAATAATTGCTTTTAAAAATTCATTTTCGCAGAATGGCAGGTATAAAAATGTACAAAATCACCAATTTTATCACATTAAATTTATTTCTTTAGTTCTACCTAAACCTAGTGTAATCAACTTAAAATCCTTTGAAGGTACAACTCAGTCAGCTTTTCTGTTCCTGAACTTTTGGATGGAATTCGAAACAAAAAACCTAGTCGAGGATTTATTTCGTCATCTTACAGCAGAACAGATTGGTTCAGTTTCTTTTTTAAATTTAATTAATTTAATATCTATCAAGGTATTCTAAGATATTTTGCAATGATCATTGACAGAAGTCTTCAGTCTAATGGTTCTGATATATTCAATAAAAAAAAAGTTTTTTAAAATTAATTTATACAATGACACTAGTTTTACCAGCATAAGACCTTTAACGTTTGGCTCGTATCTTATGCAAATCGTGTCCTGGAAATTTATACTTTCATTTCGATTGCTATATTAGGCATAAAAACAGTGGCTGAAGTCTACATGCCCGACAGTATGCACTTAGTTGGATGGGTAAGTTACTCAAGGTATGTTCATTTTGATACCAGATATTTTCTCTATAAACTGGTGTACTTATTTTCCACAGCGCACTTTCCCTAAGCTTTTGTAGGTGAGCAATGTTGGAGAACGAAAATATGTTGCATATAAGCAAAAGATGTAGATTTATCGTGAATGTGTATATTGCACCATCCGTTAATTGTTTAATTAGGATATCGTATGCATCCAGCAATAAACTAGAAGAAATCGTTCGGAAAAAGTGTATGCCAGCTGAAAAGCATCATCTGAAAGTGACGAGACTAGATTTGGGAACAATACAAGAAAACATACTTTTATTAACATTGTCTCCAAAATAAAAATTTCTGTTGGTAAAACTAGGTAACTTAGTATTTAATTTGAAAGTTGAATGGATTATAAAGATTAATTACAGCCAATAGCAAATAGTGGACAAAATGTTTCTCCAGTTGTGAGCAAGAGAAAACTAACACCAAGAGAAATATAACCAAGAAAATACTTATAGCAAGAGACGGCAAGTCTATGGATCATTCATTTCCTTGCTCACTCCGCAGATTCCAAATCATAGAGAACATCACAGGAAATGTTAAGAACCAAAAGCAATGATATGGAGCAGAAGTTTCGTAGGGTTTAATTAATTGAAAAAGAAAAATAACCACTTTTTAACCCTTTCATAGGCACACCACCCCAGAAGGGTTTTGAATAGTTTCCTTTCCTCAGTTCAAATAAAAAATTTACTTTGACCATTGACTACATTTAAATTATATTTAATTGCATTGAATTTTTTTTAATATAAGCAATTGTGAAGATCAAACAGAAATACTAGTATCCACATTAGGGTTTAGTATTGTAAGAGATCAGACAAGTGGTACAAAACCTTAACAGTTTGAAGAGACTCAATAGTCTAATAATTCCAGACATGCACATTGCAACACAATTTTGAAGAGAAAAATATATTAATTGAATACCAGCTTATAAGTAACTGAACGATGCCCCTACCTGAACTACCTCGAAGGAGAAATCAACTTTCATTCTTAGAACAAATATCTCATAGTAAGTCAGAAAACCACTCTACTCAAGTATCCAAGCTATGATCACTCCGAGATCAAACACCCAGTTAAAATCTTTAGTAGCATCCCATATATATATATATATATATATATATATATATATATATATATATATATATATATATATATATATATATATATATATATATATATATATATATATATATATATATATATATATATATATATATATATATATATATATATATATATATTCTAGCAATACTTTGATATTTTTTCATCCTGCCAGGTTGTTTAGAAAGTGAAAATGGAGGAATAGGACATGTATTTTTACTTGCTTTTCCTCTTTTCTGAGCTTATAGTGCATTTCAGATAGAAACAATAATTTATTTAAGAGAATTTCTCGAGATTAAATTTTTAACATTGAAAAAGTGTAATTGTATCGAGGAATTTTTGAGTTCCATTCAGATAATTTTAAAATGCATTTTATAGGAATTTTTAGGTAATTAATATATGGTTACTACATACAGAAAGCCATAATTGAGACTCAAATAATGTATAAAGTAGAATTACAACCCTTATCACTGCAACCAGCAGTAATGATGCCAAGCACAAGCCTGCGTTCTATGCATGCTAAAACATTCTAGGACAGATAATTAAGTAATCTCTGACACCGCTCGATCGATCTTTAGCTGTAACAAGAGTATTCTGCGAGTATAAACTATTACAGCATCCTGTAAACCTGCTGCCAAAAAATACCCAAGTGTAGAGCTTGCTGAGATCAGGGGCCTAAAGCACTAAAGGACACTTTTCAATTGAGGCTAAAGTTTAGACAAAAAGGGGAGGGTCCAGCCCCCTCACATTGCAAGGTCCACCTACAAGGTATTTAACCTATAGACTACGGGCAGTACAAGTCGTACCATAAGATTTTTCCTTCCTAGAGCGGCTCGGTACAGATGCTGTACCCAAGATTTTATCCCCCTTTTAAGTGACCGCTGACATCGATCACCATTTGCGAGCTGTCATCAACTGGTCCTAAAGAGGAACGGTCCTTTTGTTCAAAGCCCTACCCTACCCTGTCAATCATTCTGTGAACGCTGGGAAACTCAGAATGTCGCGCCAGGTCATATCTCTAGCATGCCAAACACTATGAAAGAAAAGCGCGCAAGGTGGTCAGTCGTAAGTCATTCACGACTCTCTCCCAAGTTCTGTAGGGGGAAGGAAGACAAGAGAAATCTGCCCTTCTGAGACACAGGTAACGAAATTTGGGCGCTGCAGTGTAAGGAATAGGCCCACTGGCCTTATTCATTCCAAAAATAATTTTTGGAAACAAAAAAGTTATGCCGAAGTCTCAAATCAATTCGAAGTCAAATGAACATGTCTCAAAAAGTAAAGAATCAGTAATGATATATTCTTTTTTTATACGTTCGAAAAATAATGATATTATAGCCTAGAAAATTTGCATAAGCAGTGGTCTATATTACGGGCCAGCGAGATAGCATTCGAGTCCCTATTCTTTAAATTAAAGGGCTGATTAAACATAAACAATGCTGCCATGAGTGGCATCTTAAGCATAGTATATGGCTTTGAGTTTATAGTTCTAAGCCAGAAGTGATAGTAGTGATTACAGGCTGATGAAACAAATAATAGGGCATCGCCATCTGATTTTGTGTATAGCATCACTTTTCCCTTTTGTCAAGTTAAACCTTTTTTGTACACATGGACTTGGCCAAGATCATCCGTCTTCTCACTAAAACTGCACAATATAGAAATGGCTATATTTGCAATGAGTTTCGAATTGGTTCAGCATGGAAGAACCAATTTGATTATCAAGAGGAATCAAGTGCTTTCATACCTAATCATTAAATTCTTCAAAGAAAATAAATTAATTAGAAGTTGATCAACATTTCCTTACTTAATTTGAAATAAATTATAATTAACATGAACAATTTTTGTTGATAAGATGAAAGAATAAAGGTGTGGAGAACTCTGGGTGAGTGGCCTGCAGGCAAGAAAAACATGCCAGTGCAGCTAACTTAAGATACAAAAAAAATCACAAATGACATTAGAAAAATGTGTTTTGAGTCGGATTATAGGTTTTCCAGATTCGTGTTTTGAATATATAATTAAAAGGATTTTAAATTCGTCTTCAGATCATCACGTGATTCAGCATCTAAATGAAAAATGTTGCGAGTGCTTAAACCTAATTTTAACTTTTGACAACTTTCCTGACACAAGCAGTTTAGTTCAATGTTAAGTCGAGTTCAAAACTTAAAGGCTTGTCTCAAGTCAATGATTTTTTTACTTCTTTCGTAGAAAACAATACTGGTGCTAAAACAAAAGAAAACGATTGATGAGAAGAAAACCAAAAGACAAACTCTGAATCTTCAAGCTGAAAATACACCCACTTTTTCATGGGATTTTGTCAGTATAGCAAAGTATAAATCAGAGAAAAGTATACTTTTAAATAACCAATTTTAAAATAAAGTACACTTTCATCGAATCAAATGGATACTGCTGTCTCTGAATTTAAGAACATGTTCATAGACATGCAATTGATGCAGAAAATTCAGTAACCTGGAATACAAAAACAAAATATAGGGTTCGGGTGTGAGACAGATTTAAAATACTTTTCAAATGAAGTCAGCAGAAGTAGATTTTCCCCTGTGAGAATAAGGACATTTTAGCATTTTATAAGGTTTTAAAAAGGTTTTGTAGCTGCTTAATTTTCTTATATACCCCAGATTCCCTTGATAACTATTAAATGTGAAATCAGCCTCAATGCAGTTCCCTCTTCTAATGCTGATAGCCTCTCATCAGAATGCTCACAGAATAAAAGGTAAGACACAGGTAGGTTCGTCGAATTTAAACTAGTACACTCATTTAAGCGAGAGCATTCACAAGTGTGCATATCTTTGTTTCAAGATACAAACTAAAGTTGGAGTCCTTGCATATTTCGTAAAAGTACGATTGCGAAGAGAACAGTTACATTCGAAAGCTGAATTAATTGAAATGAATGAAAGCCCTACATTGTTATAACGAAAACATTGTTACAGAATTGTTTCAAAATGTAGCAATCAACAGAATTCTTAAATATTTATTGTTTTTGAATATATATGTATAGTATAGCATTAGTAATCATTTCATTTCTTAACAATAGGAATTCATGATTAAAGTAAAAAATAAAGCTCTCTTTATTTGAAAAACAATGCCTTTTCAGCTTTTTAACATTTTTTTAATTTGTGAAAGCTTAATTTTATTTAAGCGTATTTGGAAAAATTACTTTAATCTTTTGATACACTTCAAATAATAAATTATTTTTACAATTTTTTTCAATTAGAATAGATTATTTTGTGATAAACATCAAATTTTATTGTTACTTATGTGTCAACTTTAATTGAGGACGCCAATGCAAGACCCTGACAACTCCATTTTTTCAAACACATAATTTGTAATTTGTGGATATTAATTTAATGATGATTAATAATTAATGTGCATTAACGTTAAGCACGTATCTTACGTGTCCGGGCAAATGGGGTTAAGTCAAAATGGCTACTTTTCAGAATCTTAATTCAAATATCTTTCTCAAATATTCAGGAAGAAAAAGAAGCATGTCATGATACAAATAATGGTAATTTTGATTCATTCAGTTTTGATTTTAAGTATACATACTTTTTTAAAATTATAACGTACTTGACTCCTTTGAACAGATCAAATGTTCAACTTAACCCCTTTTGCCCTGACACAGAAGATATATATCAATCTATATTTTTCAAACGCAAAAATTTGTCATGATCTATTTCACATGCCCAGCTCTAGAGTTCTCTGGTTCTTGCACCAGCATCCTCGATAATGGTTAGCTTAAAGTAGTCACTAGAACAATAAAATTTGGCAAATAAAAGTTAAATCAAGACATTCAAAAAGAGTGATAGGCAAACTTGCAATAAAACTAGCAACATCAATTTATGTGGTAATAAAACATGAATGTATAATTCTGATAATCTCAAACCATTTTTAGATTTAAACTACAGCATCAAGTGAAGAGTTATACATGCCAATTTCCATGTTCTTTTATGCCAGTTTCATACTTCGAACAATCTCAAAAATAGTCACAACTCAAAAATGAAGTCAATTTCACATTAAATATAACAATTCATTTTATTAAACTATAATAAACTGAAGGTTTGAAAAACCTTCAGTTTATTAGAGTTTAATGAAATGAATATGGGAAATATGTTAAAATTTTAACCAAGATACCAAAGCCAAGAAAAATGTACTTAGATTTTCAATTTTTTCATTACTGTGAAATTATTTTTTTGAGTTGTCACTTTTCTTGAGGTGTGATGTTAAATTGTATTAGACTTCCGAAGAATCAGCACAGAATCAAGTATATTTTCTAAAATCATACAAATTTAATAAACTTATAAATCAATGTAATATATATTTGAACTTGCTCAGGATGTAGTTTTTCTCCATCTCACACATAAATATTTTCTCAACAATTTTAAATTTAATTAGGAACAGTTGTTTTAAATTATACAATTTCTAAAATTTGATGACCCAGCTGCAAGTTCTCCATGACAGTATTACATGAAAATAAATGAGCAATATAAATATATTTCAATAGTTACATTGAAGTTGCATTTTTTAAGTCACAATACACCACTGCCTCAAAGAGCTCTGGGAATATTGCATACACACCTGGACTCGCATGAATGGTAAATTTGAGTTTTAAATTTATGTACTTCTAGAACACAGGTCACTGCCCAGTCTCAATTTTACTCACTAACCCTGAGGATAGTGTTGAAACACTCCATTTAACTTTGGAAAACAAAATCACTTATTGGAAAATTAAAAAATATTTGCACTTATTAAAAATTTTCATTTATTTGAAATTTTAACAGTGCTATAGTGTTTAGATATATAGATTAGATTAAGTTAAATGGAGTGTTTCAACACTATCCTCAGGGTTAGTGAGTTACAGAGTATATTACAGATTTCTTTGTCTTTTATTTGTTGAATTTTAAAAATACTTTTTTACAATCCATTTAAAATTTATTATTGCTTCAATTAAAATTGTTTGATTCCAAACTTATCCTTTTTGGTAAATTTCTAATCAAATTTATTACTAATCATTTTCATAAAGTTAATTTTATAAAAACATTGCAACTACTTTTAAAAGTATTTAAATTTTGATAAAACATTCAAGAAACAAAAATATGGTCATATACTAATTTTACAAGTTGCAATAACTGAAATGTTGCAAAAACAGTAAAAAGTATTTTAACATTGAACAAATAAAACACTGCAGTGACTCGTATTCAGAAATAATTATTTTTTTTTCACAACTAAACATTTACCATTACTATTAACTCATCCATGACCTAATGAAGAGATTGCATAAGCAAATTTCTTTCAAGTTCAGTATTTTGTCAATACAATTTTAGTTGCAAACATTACTAATGAAATTTTAAATTAAGCATGCCAAATATAAAATGCATAATTTAAGACAGAAAGGAAACAGGCTCTTTTTCCAACGTTTTAACTTCCATCAAGTTAAAACACTGTGATAGTTTTGATAAAAAAATAATTCAAAATGTCTAACTTTTTGGACTGGCAATTCAGTTATATTGATCACATTCTTTTATTAAATATACCTTCATATAACATGAAGGCACGATTAATATGAAAATGTATTTGGTTAAGAAATAAAAACTAGTAATTTTTGTTCAACATTCTATGAACACAAAATAACATTTAAAAAAAGGCTTATGCATTTTATGAAAAGTACGAGGGTTGTTTGATAAGTATAGTAAAACAGCAAGTTAAATATTTTCAGGCAAAATCCATTTAATTCCTCACAAGTCTCCATTGAGGACTGCAAACTTTGTCTGAATTTACTGATCGCCCAGACGACAGCAAGGCACTCCTTTTCGGTTGTAGAATAGTTCTTTTCAGCGGCTGTCAGGGACCTGGATGTGTAGGCTATTGGTCTTTCCTTATCATCTTGGACCTGTATTAGTACTGCACTGATGCCATAACCGCTAGCATCTGAATGTATCTTCGTTTCTGCGTTTGGAAAGAAATGCCCCAAAACAGGGTCACTTGTCAGTAATTTTTTGAGTTGCAAAAGATTCCCTCTGTGAAGTGCTCCAAGAAAACTTTACATCTTTCTTCAATAAGTCATGCAGGGGCTTTGCGATATCGGCGAGTTTTTTGACAAATCGTCGGTAATACGAGCACAGGTCCAGAAACCTTCGGACGTCTGCGATATTTTCTGGAACAGGAAAATGTTACAGCAACTATCTTTTGTGGATCGGGATAGATCCCATGTTGATCAACTAGGTGTCCCAATATCGTCAATTTCTTTTTGCCGAATGAGCGGAATGTTGGAATTCAGTGTCAGTCCTGCACATTTCAAAACTTTCCTCAAGCATACTTAATGTTCTTGGAAATTTGGTGCATATGCAATGATCTAGGTAGCATAGACAGATATTCCACTTCAGGCCTTGTAGTAGTGTCCATCATCCGTTCAAATGTAGCTGGGGCATTGCATAATCCAAACGGCATGACTTTGAATTCATAGACCATCTGATGTCATAAAGGCTGTCTTTTCTCTATCTTTGTCATCAACATCTATTTGCCAGTAGCTGGACTTTAAATCCATCATAGAGAAAATTTTTGCACCAACTAGGCAATCCAAAACATCGTCGATGCGTGGTAGCGGATAGACGTCTTTTTGGTGACCTTGTTCAATCTTTTGTAATCGACACAAAAGCGCCATTCACCATTTTTCTTTTTCACAAGTACGACTGGAGATGACCATGGACTGACTGTCTGATGGCTGTATCATGTTTTCTTTTAGTATCCTTTGTACTTCGTCTTCAATTATGCGTCTCTCAGTGGCTGATATACGATAAGGTCTCTGCTTAATTGGGGTGCTGTCATCTGTGTCGATCTTGTGTTTCACAGCATTGCATCTGGATTTCTTCGATTTTCTGTTAAAGTAAAAATGTCACTTAATTCTTCCAGCAGATTCAATAACTCATCTTCCTCAGCAGTAGTCAGCTCAGTATCTAAAATTTCTTTTAATTTTTCTCGAGTTAATCGCCTTCTCGACTTGTCTCTTAGAACCTTCTCGATCTTCATCATTCAGAGAACAAATGGCGTCGTTTGCTACTGTCGTTAAGCAAGCTATGTTCATCCCCTTTGCAGTTGGTATCGACGAGAGTAATTTGTTACCCATACTTTACAACAGCCATTGTCAACGTTAACAATTGAAGCTGGTATAGACAGCTCTTTCACGCATGAGAATTTTGTTGCCAATAATCATAGTTTTATCTGCCTCTGGAATTTCTGGATTAAGAGCACATATTTGCTTTACAGAATTGGCTTCAATTAAGTAATCTGTTGTGGCAAACAAGGAGCAATCTGATTTACTTGACACTGTTGTCTGGAAGGATTTCTGTAAGTTTAAGTTCTTCATTTCCACTATCTATGACATCAGTGGCGCGGAAAAAGTCCCACCCAAGTATCATTTGGTGGCTACACTGCGGAAACACCAGAAATTCAAATGGTTTCACAGTCCCATTCAAGTTGACTTTTAATGCACAGCGTCTGAGGCGGCTACAGGTTTTCCACGGGCAGTTTTCAGTACAGGTCCATTCTCAGAAAACAGGAGTATTCAATTGTCCGCGTAATTCTTCAGATATGACGGAGTAATCGGCACCTGAATCAACAAGGGCTTTTACATTGTCCATTCACTGTGATATAGGTGGTATTCTTTTTAACTTGGTCGTAGTGTACGTCGGAGGATTTTCTTCAACTGCGGCCTTGCCTCGAACACAGGTCGCCTGAGTTAGTTTTCCTCATTAGGTCGGTGTGGAAAACGGCTGGAGCGGCGTACAGGTTGGAGGTTGAAGGTGCGGTGATGGTAAGGTGAACTGCTTCTGAAACTGAAGTGGGTTGTGCATAGTTGTCGTCAAAGCTGTGTAGGGACTCAGTGTCAATTTCTCGTCATGGGTTGGATGTTCTGGCGGCTCTTGCATCTGCAAATATTTGTTGTCTCTCCCTACAGTACATCAGCACGTGTCCTGGGTGTCCGCAATGGTAGCAGATAGGCACAATATTGGCAGCTCTCCACAGGTTTTATGCTGTGGAATGGCGCTATTTCTGGCCTGACGTCTTGGCTGTGGCCTAACTGGAATTGAAAGTCGGGGAGTGGCGTTGCATCTCCTTGGACATGTGAGTGGTGCCAGAGCTTCCATAACTTCTTCCAGGACCATAGATGCGACGTCCACTGGTGATTCAGGGTCGTCTTCATGTAGCATTGCACTTCCGGCAAGAGCTGAAGCTCTTCCCTGATAATGGTACGTACCAGCGATTTTATGTCACCGATGTCTGTTTCGACAGACACTGCAGACATTAGGCAGCCTCTGGAATCTTGGGTAGGGCGATACGTCTTCGTCGGAGGCTTTCTGTTTGACGGCAGCATTTCACAAAAGCATCAACGGTCTCATAGTTCTGAACCAACAGGATCTGGTACAAGTCCTCTGCAATCCCCTTCATGAAATGGGCTACTTTCCCGACTTTTGGCATGGAGAGGTCAATTTTTCGGCAGAGCGAGTGCGTCTTGGATGTATGATTCAACCGTCTGGCCGATTTGCTGTGCACGTATAAGCAAGTCTCTCAGCTTGACGCTTTATATGTCATCTGTTTGGCAGAACATGTTGTTCAGGGAATTCCTGAACGCAGTCCAATCAGTGAAAGTGTCCTCATTGTTATCAAACCATTGTCGGGCTGTTCCGGTGAGATAGAATATAACGTTCGCCAGACACATCTGTTCGTCCAAGCGGGTATAGCTGGCGATTCGTTGATTGGAAAGTTCTACAAATTTGCATAATACAGAACATAAGTACAATCTTGAAGAAGTGAGAAACACAAATAAAAATTTGTTTTTAGGCAACTTGCTTCTAGTGGGATGCGAACTCGTACCTTCCGCTTCGCAGTCAGATACTATACCAACTGAGCCACAATATTTAGTTGGAGGGAATAAGTTTCGCTACAATATGCATTCAGGACTGCAATGACATTCTTATTCCACGAGTTTCTTCCCAGAGAACCACATTTTCAAGTTTTGGAACAAGATGTTGCACAGGGAGAATGAGGGTATGGAGAATAAGGAGGATGGGGAATGAATTCAAAGTCAACACTGCAGAGTTCCAACTTGTGGGACGGCGCATTGTCTTGGAGAAAGAGCACGTTCTTGAGCAAATCTTGGCCGTTTGTTTCATTTCTTTGAAAAGGTCCAATAATGTGTGATAATTGGCTCTTGTTATTGTTTTCCCCTTTTCCAAGTAGGCAATTACGATGATTCCTTGATATACCGAAAACAGAAGCTATCACCTTTCCAGATGACAAAAAAGATCTTCAGCTTCAGCGCATTTCACTACTCAGTCCAATGTTGACTGCTGATTGAATTCTGGTGTGTAATGGTGGACCTGTTTCATCCAGGTACAAATCGACACAACATATAGTCCTGCAGATTGTGGTTGAACATTCAAGTGTCCTTTCACAGGAGTTTTTCGTTGACAGTCAACAATCGCAGCACCTATTGTGAACAGCTTTTTCACATACAGGATACTGTGCTCCAAGTAGTCGACTAGGATAGCTCCTTTGGGATACCAAAAAAATAGCAGCCATCACCTTCCCAGATGAAGAAATGGCCATCGCCTTCTTCAGCATACTTTCACCACTCAGTCCAGTCTAATGTTTTGACTGCTGATTGAACTCGGGGTGTGTAGTGGTGGACCTATATTTCATCCGGTTACATAACGATGCAAAAAGTCCTGCAGATTGTGGTTGAACATTGAAGTGTTGTTTTCACAAGTTTTTGGTAGACAGTCATGAATCACAGCATTTATTGTGCAGATTTTTTACCTGCAATTTTTCATGCAGGATATGGTGCACTAGTTCAATTCAGATGTCTAGTCTCAGATACAGCTTAGCCAGGTATGGTCCTTGCACTGTCACAACAGTATCATGTACTTTAACTCAGCATTTTTCCACGATACCATGGATTTTTTGCAACGATATCCGCCATGGTGGCTTTAACTGGGTGCCCAGAAAGCGCTTCATCTTTAGAGTGCGTGTTTAGCCTCATTTCAACTCATTTTTATTCAATACCAATGTTCTTAAATGATGGTGAAGTCCGCATAAACTTAATGCAACTCCTCTGATATGGGTGGTCATCCACTTTTTTAAAAATAAAACTGTATTATCACTTCACGGAATTTTCCCATCTTGTGGTAGCTGCTCCAAACGTCTAAAGAATGCAAACAAAGCATCGATTCTAGATGAAATTTGGCACAGCAGCTTGAAGGGCGACACTTGCCAGCAGTGATGTCACCAAATTAATTGTAGTGGCATCTCAGAAATTTACCAAACTTATCAAACCCTCGTATTTTAAATTAAAAATAAAATTTTTATGAAGATCAATCTCAAAAGCATACAATTTAAAAAAAAAGTACTTTAATTAAAATTTCTATTACTTAATTTTTAAAATGTGTCATTCTTTTAAAAAAATTTACTTCTTTTTAGATTTAAAATAGATATTTAATACATTACAATTCTGCAGAAATCAATTAAACATTTATAACTTTTTAAATTTTAACCTTTAATTTTTATTTTCCAGGTGTGTTCTTAAAGCTTTATATTTATCCTCATACAAAAATGACTAAATATACAGACACGAGCTAAAACACTACATTCAGATCAAGGAACACTTAATTACAATAAGTTTCTGCAATTATTTGTGTCCTTTTGTTCTAGGATGGTGAATATCACTGTTGCAGAAGTCATAAACAAAGTAAGAGATCAATTCTTGTGACAGTTTTGATCCCATACGATCAGCCATGCTGACAGAATTGTGAGAAGTTGGCACAATGAACCTGAAACATTGTTCAAGTTCAACAGGATACACTACATTGAGTAATAATGTTCAATCTTGGCAGATGAATGCAATGGACAATCAGCGTATATCTGCAGTGTAGAGGATTTGCATATTTAACCCAGGACATTTTAAGGAGCAGGTTAAGTTCTGGAGCATGTGCTACATTCAATTCAGACTTAAAACATACCTCAATTGAGGTTTCTTAAGTAAGGTGATAATCAGGCAGTCTCTACAGCACACTATTTCTATAGCTGTATTTTAGAACCCATTTCCATTGGGGACATGTAATCTTATTTCAGCCACCATTGTTAAAGAATGTTAATCACTGTGTTGTCACAACATTGTTGAAGTCAGTGGAATGTTCAACTTTCAGAATAAATGTTCAATGAGCATTAACAGTCTTCATCAAAGTTCAAGTTCGAGCAGTGCTCTGTTCTAGAGCTGCAGCATACATTTATACAGTAATATATCATAAATATAGTCCATAAGTGACTTTCAAAGTCCATAAGTTTAATCCATAAGTTCTACACAGATATATCAAAATAAATACAGCTTCATTGAATAACAGCGAGTGTCTGTATACTTGATGTGATTTAGTGCACAATAAAATGAGTATTCCCACTCTTTTTACAGTTGCTTTTAAGCAATGAGACTTAACGTGGTGTGAAGGAAATGAAAAAGCTTAGTAATAAATTAAACACACATGTGAGGTGCTTACATTCAAAAACAAACAAATCCACTTTCTTCACTTTGCAAAAGGAAAAGATATAATTATTAAGCAGCCCAAATAAAAGTTACAGAAAAAAAAACAATGTTTTGGACCATGCTATATTTTATAATCCCAAACCGGATTTGTATGGTTTTAAATGCAAGATCCTCATATAAAGGTGAAAAATGTATGGCAATTGTGAACAAAGAAAAGTGGCATGTATAAATATTTACTTGGCTCTAAAATTATTAATTTGAAAGAATCATAATTTAAGGATTTTAATGTAACATAATTTTTTATTTAATAATTTTTTTTGATTACTGATCAAATGCTGGATTGCAATTTTTTAAAGTGCAAAAAAGCCGTAATTTGAATTAGATATTGGTAGCAGTACTTCAATTTTTAATGTGAAATAATAGAAATGTTCTAAACCTTTAAGCATAACTTTTTTATCTAATTACTTGGATATTTATGCATTCATAACTTAATTTATAATTTGGAAACTCTCCAAAAAAGTACTGCACACTAAAAATAACTAGTTATTTTATGATTTAAATACAATCTCATAAAAGTTATCACATTACTTTTTAATTTACATTTTACAAAGAACAAGATGCATTAAAGTTCATTAGATTCATGATTTATATTTTGATTGCTACATTTTAATTATACAGAAGGAAAATAATCCTTTTCCATATTAAAAAAACTGCATTTAATAAGGTATATCCAGAGATATCACAAAAAATCTAGAGCTAGTAGAAAATGCAGTAGAAAGTCATCAGCAAAGATTTTTCAGGAAGTGTTTTACTTTCCACATTTTCATAAATGTCTTCAGTATTACCTTTTTAAATTTCAATTCTTCCTTTAACAAAAGCAATACAAAAAGCATTTGCAATTTTTTTGACTTGTGTACATCTCCCACCATCTCTAGAAAAGATCTCTGCAGCTCATTTGCAGTCTAATTTCTAAAAATACTAAAATTTTACATGGTTTTCAAGTGAATTGTCTACAATTCAATTTCAAGTTATTTCTCTGAAGTTTGAAACAGCTTTTAGTAATTTCAGCTTGTAGGGTTTCCATTACATACTCCATTGATTAATTTCTCAAATGCGATGCACTTTTAGTTCTAATTTAGAAAATTGAAATTTTGTACATAAAGCCTCTTGGTCAGATATAACAGGGCCTACTACACATTTTGAATTGTTGCATGATAAATATTCATCTGTATCATGAACAATGGACACCAATTTTATTCGGAAGTTCACACACATAACAAGATATCAGTGTACAAATTTAAATTACTAAAACCTTAAAATGGAATGAGGTCGTGGTGTTGCAATTAAAGTAAGTCGTCTGGTCATAATAAAGGCCCTTCACTATTTTGCAAATACTTACCTTGTAGTGGGAAGGATTTCTTTTATTATGATTCCATTGATATATCAGCCTAAATCCTGACATACCCAGTTAACTTTTAAAAAGTTCAAAGAAACCAAACAATGACCAAATTCATTAATCTTTAGCTAGTCAGTCAGTTGATGCTTTCACTGCTGGCATCCATTTGTTTTTTTAAATAGTTGTCTTACTTTTGAGGGATTATTAATTAGCATAAGAGAAATGCAAAGTGCTGCCCAGTTTTACTAATTGGAAGGAAGTACAAATCAGTTGGAGTATAAAATTAAATAAGAACTGATAAACAGCTGAAGTTGAAAATCAGCAAGAGAAACGAAACCTCCAAGAAAGAAAAAATACTCATTGTGCCATTCACAGCTGTTTTTGTTTAAAGAGGGAGATTCTTCCAATATTTTAGAATTTGCCTTATTCATTCAAGGTATGTTTTTTCTTAGAGCTGCAGAGGAAAATCTGACATTTACTAAAAAAGTTCAAAGAATTTCAAAGCCTACACCTTGATTAGAGATATCAAATTAGAGATAAAAGGTCTGATGCCATTGTTTAATAATGACATGTAAACAGACAAGTTTACTTTTTTTACATCTGGTCATAAAGTAAAATTCGGTAAAGACAGCATCTGTTGATCTCTTGCACATCAATCAATCTCAAGTTTTAGCACCTTTTTCTCTCCATTAAAAGCTTTTACATATATATATATATATGTATGTATATATATATACACACACAGGACTGGTAAGGAACTTTATGCGTTCCTACCACAAAAAAATATAAAAAAGGAATCTTAACAATTCAGATAAATTATTTCATAAAAAGTGAGCTCTATCTCAGTTTAATGATAGAATTGATATTGAAACTTCCCTTACACAGCGAGATTTAAAACTAATATCAAAATCCAAAAAATTTCTCAACAGAATTATTTCAGAATTCAAAAGCATGCGTCAGAAAACAATCATTTCAATCAAAATATAGTTAAGAGAAAATTACGCTTGTCTACTGCATTTCTGATGACCTAGCATCTATGCACTCACGAAACAAAAGGAGTATATTGAGAGAGCGTGCTCAGGAATTGCAGATCTTACACTAATTTAAAGTACCGTTTCTTAAAGCTGTCATGTGTATTATTTTTAGTCAGTTTAGGACAGACCACATACCAGTGGTGTAGGAAAGGAGAGGTGCTCAAGAACCCTCTCTTCATCAAATATCAAAACATTTTCTTCGTGTCAAACTGAATCACGTGATCTCCTTGGAAGTAAAATTTTAAAAGTTCATTACAAATATCAAGATGAATCTGAACCTATAAAAACCATCTCAAATCACACTTTCCCCAAAAGATTGTAAATTTTATTGAATCCATTTCATTGTTGCAGTTTTTAGAAATACAGTGGACTCCCTCTTAGCCACCACTGACCAATTATGTAATGTAAATACAGTAACATGTGTTAAGTTTTCTTAATTATACATATATATTACATTAAAGTAGGCTATATACTTAGTTTTATTCTAATAAAAACGATTTTGGGAGTGTATTTTAATGTTATTAAGGAAACGACGGTTTAACAGGCCAAATCGTTATCCGTTCTGGGTCCAGGTCCTGAAGTGGCCGGTTAAGAGGGAGTCCACTGTACATACATGAAACACATGCAGTGTTAGCTCACCACCACATCTGAAAACACATAATTTTATATACTATTAAAAAGGTGTCATGTATTGTAAACTTTATAATTAATCCAAATAGTATATTAAATGATTATAAATGCTCAATTATTATTGCATTTTTTAGATTATCTAAGGTTTTTGGTGTTTGGGTATAAAACTACTTAAGCTTCCTTTCATAATATTTTCAATTGATATGCCTGTCACATACTGTAAAACCCTGGGAATGTTTATCAAATGCTATCTCAGCCAGCCGTACACCCAGATACATTCCTTTTTAAACAATGTGGACAAAATGAAAAGTCATTGCAGTTCTGGCACAAACAAATCCTCTAACGGAGAAAGCTAATCTGGAAGCAATTCTTAACCATCAATAAGACAGGTTGATAGCTTCAATAATTGGTCTACTCTATTGGTCAATTTCTCTAACAAATGGACTGTCAATAGAAAGAACACAGCTAAATAAATCCTACACACAAGTACCAATCAAACTAAAACCCAACTTATTTTATTTGCTAAAAATTCAGGAGTACGATTTCACAATCCTGCAATCTTACAGTGCAACAAAATGACTCCAGCTGAGCCGAACCTAGTAAAGGCTGGATGTTTTGGGGTTTTATGGTACAGGGGCAACACAAGCCAATGTTAAGTAATGAACATACACACAAGTATAACTGACACAGAAGAGAGAAATACGCCCAAGAAGCCAAGTAAAGGCTTGGGGAGCACAATACTTGAAAAATTATCTATGAACAGACACCAGAGAATGTCTAATGTCTGCAATAAAATCTTCCAAAATGATCAAGGCTATTTGCAGTAGCATTCTATGCAGAGAAATGGAGCAATTTTAGCAAAGTCGGTTGAATTTTTGAATCAGTTGCTGCTGAAATAGTTCATTAGCCTACATCTGAACTAGAGCAGTCTTTGATGTAAAGATAAACCAGGTGGCTTTAAATAAGTTAGCTTGAGGCTCCACTGTTTATAGGAACGATTAAAGCATTCAGCAAAAGCTTATGTAATTATGATTAACAGTTCACTTCTATCAGTTTATGTTAATATAACTAGACACGAAATATCTTATTAACAAAAATTAAGTTTAGCCCATTGAATCATCGTGCCAAGCAACCAACCTACACTTTACTACGTAACAAGAGGTGTGAAAGTGACTTCAGGTTTTCAATTGCAATTAGATTTGCTATGCAATAATCAAAATACTTTTGTTTTTAGATAGTTTAGAAAACTTCAGAAAAGAAAAAAATATAATTTCTTAAAAGTTACACAACTTCTTTGTCTGTCATGGAAAGGAACTAAATTTCTTTACTGGACATATTCATCAAATCTGTTAGTATCATACGCATCGTTTCAGTTTTTGCCAGGCCGTACAAAATATATCCTGATTTAATACATCAATTGGCGTCCCCTCCCGATTTCTTTAACACAAATTTCCTGTTCCATACATTTCCAGTTTCCACATTTAGTTTTTACTTCTTATTCTACATATATGTAATGTACATGCACTTGCTGTTATGACATAGGTGCAAACAAATGAAAAATGCTAAGCTCAAAAAAGGTTTAGTTTTATTTGAGCTTCCAAAATAAATCATGTCGTGGATAGCAATTTGATATCAAGCAAGTGTCATATGAAGAATAGAATAGTTCTCGCAATTTCTCTTGAATTTTAATTAACCCTCCCTTAATCAAGCAAAACTGCCTAGTTTTTCTTACAAATGAGAACAGAATTTAAGAATGGCAGGATGAAAATGAGTGTTTGAAAGTTCTATGGGAAGAATATATATATATAATTCAGTTCCATGGCTAGAATTTGTGAATTTGGACCCAGAAATTCCTCAAAGATTGTGCTATTTGATCTGGGGTCAACCCTGTTATGTTGCTTGGCCACTTACAATCAAGTAGAAGATAAGATAAAAAATGAGTAAATTTAAGATTTAATATAAGATTTAGACAGCAAGTTAAGAGATCCTTTACTACTCAAACACCACTACTATACAAATAGACAGTAACAAGCCTTTGTTTCATTGGAAGCAAGACACCAAGTTGGTATGTTAACTTGGGTTTTATGGCGTAATGTCCAAAATTAAACGTGCTACAACCAATATCGGTCTAAATAATATTCCATTGCATTGAAAGGCAAATCACCATTAAGATATATCAAAACGTTGTAGGAAACATAAAACAAAGTAACACTAATCAAAAACTACAGCAAGCCAAGCCAACATTCAATTTAAAGTATATTCATAAAAAAGTAAAATGCACTGACAAAAACATTGATTAAAACTGATCTGTTGACAAACACATCTAGCCTGTTCTTACATTGTCAAAAATTAGATGTAAAAGGGTAGGGTGTTTGACATCCAGTTCGAAAAGATACCCATGCCACTAAAAAGAAATTTTTTTTTAAATTTCACCTGACTACTTTTTACGAATTTGAGGGAAAGAAAATTCTTTCCAAAGAATGGTTGGCAAAAACATGGGCTTTATGATAACCCAAAAATGGATTGTGTATGCTTGTATGCATATGGCACAAACAGAAAATTAGAATATTGTTGAATGAACCATAAACACTCATAAAGCACCACATTAATGGTTATACAAACAGAAAGCCTTACTTGTTAACCAAAAGGGAAATTTTAAAGAATCTCCAGGTGGAAAATAATCAGCAAATCGAAGTTAGCATATTCTACTAGGAAGATTTCGACCTTATCACGATTCTGTTGCATTTATCACCAAACATTCTACTTCAAAAAAGGTGAAATTGTGGCATAAAGAGCATTAAATGAAAACAGTCAAGATCCCAAGAGATTGGAAAAAAATTCAGGAACATTTTAATGAAATTTTAAAACCTATTTAACATATCAGTAAATCGTCATAAAAATTTTAATTAGAAAATTTGTTTAAAATTCAATTTGGTGAATTGCAGATTTCAGAGGCACTCTAAATTAATCGCTAACAAGTGGTAATTTTTCTATCAACTTCTGTTTCAGATTAAAAATATGCATGTTCAGATTAAGTACTCTAATTTTTTCCAAATGATAGCTTTTCACTGCGCTTCAAGTATCACAAGTCATGCTTTTGGTTTTGCACGCAACTGTCATTTTTTTGCTATACAAGGGTTACTGAGATGGATCAATAGCTAAAACAGGATTCTAATCCACCACATAACAGATGGGGATTCAATCCCAGAGCCTGTTGAAAAGAGGGTCACCACTAACCTATCAGGTCATATATACAAATTAAAGATATGAATTGTTTCAAAACACTTTATTCCATTAAGATTTTTAACTGAATGAAGGGAATCCAAAAAAATAGAAGGAATTCAGTTATACTCACAAGAGTTTTTGGTTCTGCTGTAAATGACTAATATAATTTACCCTTAATCACATGGCCTGAAGAAAGGATTAAGATGAAAGAAAATTTATTACCCTTTAACAAAACGGCAAATACAATAACGATACAAAATGGAATATTGAGATCATATCTACCAAATTTGGTTGGTTTGTTGCTCTGCTGTTTTTGCTACACGAGGGCTAATTAAATTGGGGCCTACTACAACAAATTGAAACTTGCAGTCAATATATTTGACCGTCTAAATGTTAATTCTCAATCATGACAGAATGAACAGACACTGGGATACAAGATATCTAGACCGAAAAATCAACACCCCCTTTCTAATTATGTACACCCTTTCTATTTAATACTTCAAATTATGTTTCTTACATTTGGACGTTCAACTTTCAAGATTAATTGTCCTGAAAAGCCAAAATGTCTTAGAAAGAAACTAAATTAATTTCAAACACAATATCAATGTCACATATGCTGATATACCAGTTTAATACTCACTAAATATTTTTGCCAAATAAATGCTTAAAAATGCAAGTTTGGTGAATATTCCTGACTAATTTTCTTTTAGTTAAATTCTTCTAAATGATATTTAAAAAAAAGCGAAAACCACATTGTAGGTTTCTGGAAACAATTTTAAAATCATTACATATAGGAGAGCATAAAATAAGATTACAGGGAAATTAGATTAAGGCATACAAAACAGAAAGGCAGATCATTGGTTATCTTGGGTTGCAAAGCCAGTGTTTACTGAAATTAAAACCACTGAGGGACATCTTAAACAGAGATGTTATTCTCACATAAGCAGTAGTTTAACTACTGAACACATGCTTAATCGAAACTGAGACAATTTTAATTATTTTCCCAGTTCAATAACAATTTAAATTTGTCATGTTAACCAGTTTCATATAGCTTAAAACAAGCTGAATCATGTACTCTCTTAAATTTCTCAACAATGAAATAAATTATTATATTTCACAAAATGATTATGGATCCTACAAGAGGTATGTCTCCACTTTTAAACAGTATAAGATATTTAAAAAAATCATGAGAACTCTAAAAATATATAACCGAGTTTCAGCAATAGAATAGGGGATTTTTTAAAAGCTATATGCATATTTGCAATGCATAAATGAAACAAATTTGTGCAATGAAAAACCCTTTTATTTCTAAAATGAAGAAATTTAGCACTGAAAAATATGATAGATAATGGAGGAAATTCTTAAATATTAATTTAAAATCATGATACATTTATAAAATTACCCAATAAAATAAGAAAAATATGGATAGTGTCCAAACTCAACACTTCTCGGGTTGTAGCGAGAACAGGGAATAGATTTTAGGAAAGCCTATAGTGGCAAAAAGTTAAGATCTGTCAATACATGAAAAAATTGTCTCCATCTCTAATTATTGCTATCATTGACAAAACATAGAATGTATAACTTAATAAAGGGGAAAATGGCACTAGATTATAGAAAATAACTTATATACAAGAATAGGGATTCGACCAAACACCCGATTCAGTAGTTGAATAAGTTTCTTGATGACATTTGACACAACACCTGGTTTTATTCATATTGTGAAAATTAAAACCAATATCAATCAAACAAATGAATAGGTATTGAAGGGTTCAAAATGTGATGTAAAATCATTTAAAAATATTTTTCTATATTTTATTTATGTGAAAATATTTTAAATCTAAACAGTGTCAGTTGAAATTGCCAATCCTTTATTTTGATCTCCTGATTTCGATCTGATTATTGCAAGGTACCAAATTATAAAATCCTCAACCAAACCAGAAAAATTAAAAGAATCTTAAACTTAAATGTGTTCTTTTGCACTTATGGTGTTGATTTAAATTACCATATTTAACAGATACAAATTTTTAAGCTGGCAACCTTTGGGCAATCAATTGTAAAAATCTAATATTGTCTTCTAAAAATTCTACTTCGAAACTCAAAGACTATTTCTTCAAATTGACAATGCAATGTAGAGTGAAACTAACAGTCGAGTTGTACTAAACAGATAATATATATTTTAAATACGGAATATGCAGATAAAGACTTAGTCAGATATTCTGTCTAAAGTTTAAGGAACTCATTCTTTCCTTTTCTTTCATGATATCTTTTAACTACAAATACTGATGAAATTTTGATAATATATCCTAAATGATTAATCCATCAACTAATTTTAGTGGGCAGAAGATTATTCTCAAGGTTTTTCTATACGGAATTTTTTCCCAGTTTAAAATTGAAAACAGACAACACATTTTAGACAATATAAGTGAAAGCACTTTATGAGTCGTAGAAAGCTTGAAGTTTTCTCAATTATTTCTAACAAATTTTCCAGATTACTCAACAGGAAATTGCCATCAGCATCTGTATATCAAAATTTTAAAAGCATATAGCAACGCTTTTTAATGCTCACTACATAATAAACTTAAAAAATAAAAAACAGCTTGATTACTTAATAGTTTTTTATAGCCTAATAAAAAAAGAAACACATTTTTCTAAGAACTTGGAAACTTCCAAACTCAATTAAGTTTAATTCTAATTTATAGCCCTTTCATAATACTTAGTTTTTTTATTTTAAATGCACTACAAAAACATAAAACAAATTAAATTGAGTTCAGTTTATTTAAGTTATTTATTTATTAGTAAATTATGTTTCATTCATAAAACCCCTTGTTCTATACATAATTTGTTTGGATCAGCCCTCTTTTACGCACATGAATTTTTAATGTTGCATTCATCAAACGAGATTAAAGTGGGCAAATGCAATTTTTTTTAAATGTATACAATTGGTGCTACAACTTCGCAGCATCATATACCATCATGTTTCATTCGAGAATCCATCCTTAATTGGAAAAATTTTATTTTTTAAAATTACATTTTTTTTAACTTTGTAAGACTTTAAGAAGCTGGTCCACATTCGTACAATACACGAAACTGAAACTATCAACCAAAAAACTGTTATTTACAGATAGATTTATTGTTCAACTATTTTGTATTATTAAATTAATAATACTTACTAATTAACAGAAATATATGGATTTCAACTTTATGTGTAATTAATTCTATCTTAATTCATTCATGCAGACATTAAAAGACGTGTTAACTTTCTACAGCAAAGCATTCTATTCTGATGTGAAAATGTACAAACTAGATTTTCTTTAGAATGTGTTCCATTTTAAGAAAGTATTGACATCAGCAAGCATAATTCCTCACTTTGTTAGCTTAGCTTTTAACATTATTATTTTGTGTTTCCCAGAAATTTATGACAAACATCTGGCTTCATTAGCTTTTAGGAACTGAAAATTAACTCACCTGTCTTTTAGAGAGCTTTATTTAACACTGAATTAGACCCAAATGAAAGCAAATTATGGTTTACATTTTGAATTTAAAAACTAAATTTTAATACTTTTGGATTAGAAAAAAATAGTACATTTCAACTCTTGTACCTGATTACAGGAAAGGACTGTTAAATCGTATTTTAAGGCATGCACAATCAGATTTTACCAAGCATAATCTTAACACAAGGGCACTAATAAGTTTAAATAAAAAAATTAAAAATAAAGCAACGATACAGTTCGTATTCATTTATAACTTGGTCATAAAAAAGGTTTTGTTTATCGCTCTACTAATCATTTTTGGGAGACTAATTAAATCCAGGACCTGTGGCTTAGAGGATTCTGAATCACTACAAACATCCATGCCTAGACTTAAACCCAGTCTCTTGAATCAAAAGGCCAGAGTACTACCCTTTCGACTACCAAGCCTATACATAAAAAAAGATAAGAAAATGATGCATTTTAGTTCTTGCCCAATTACACCAGTTATTTTCTTGATAAAACCATGTTATTCATTTTCTTGGTGGCACATGCAGAGTCAAATTTACAATTCATAATATTTAGTAAAAACAATCCTTTAGTAATTTCTCAATCCATGAGTACAGCACATTTTAATTGTTCTCCAGAATTCTTAAATAAAATATCTTTGAGTTCTGGTATGAAATATAGAGCCATGAAATTAAATTTATTTCTGAGATACTCCATTTTTATCTCATTGATTGTAAATAATTATTTGAATTGCGAATTCCACAAGCCCAGAAACTTTATGGCACTCAAGACTTTAAATGAAAAATCAATTTAAATATGGGTTTTAATACATTTAATAGAAAAATTTACAAAATAACAATTAAATGTATTCAGTATTTTTTACAAACTGGAATGCAACATTGATTCCACTTCATTCAAGAAGTCGATAGTGTTGTCCAGCAATCACAGGAACGTTGTTTTGTGACCAGCATTCACGGGGCCCTCGTGACCACCAGTCACAGACAACATTACCCAGAAAAAGACACTTAAAAGATGGAGCTTAAAATTAAAGAGTTTATCAGAAGTAAACGACAAACACAAGCTAAGTTTTACAATATAGAACTTAGATAAATATGGTTTGAGGATTTCAAAATTAATTTTTCAATTACTTAGCTCGGTTTTAAGATTTTTCATTCAGTTTATGCAATTAATGAGATACATAGGTAAGAATACATTGGAGTTTCAATACCTTTAATAGGGTTGCATGTGAATCACTGTACTTATAGATTGAGAAATTCAGAACATCTTGGGTTTTGTTGTTACTATGGTCATTTTTTGTAACATGGGGGTTAATTTAACCAATATCTGAGGAATTAAGGAGCAGTATCATAAGCGACTAAATGCAATCGGTTTAATTATCATGCTTTGTTTACAAATTTAAAGACAAGTCAAATTATCACTTCTCTAATTTATGAATGAAAATAAGGCTAAAAATGTATTATATCCAAACTGATTAAATTTTGTTTCCAAATATAAGATTTTAAAAATGCTTTACTAACATTAAGTATTTATTTGTGGAGAAAAGTTCATTTTATATTCTTGGGGACCAGACAAGCCTCATCGACAGAAGGAAAAAAAATCTAAAATTATAGATTTGCTCATGCACAACAATAAATATTATGGATTACACTTTTAGTTACTTTTTAAAAAATCCATCAATGTACAATCACTGAATACACGATAAAATTATAAAGTTCAAAATATATTTTAATAAGGTACAAAAAATATCCCACCCAAATTGTGAGCAGCTTAAAAAGATTATGGTAACAAAGATTTTTTTTCCAGAATGAAATTGACCTTTTATGCATTCTCTGCATGGCACTGACAGAGAATACAGTAACGCGATAAAACAATGAACAAACTTCATGCGAAATGGTCTCAAAAATAGGAAAAGATTAACATACAAGATTTAAAAATGGAAAAACATGCAACTACCTCCCACAACAGGTCATCAGACACATAATCCACGTTTCAGTCCTGAAATAGAGAAGTACAAATGAAGGAAAAGGCAAGTACAATTGGAGTTTTTTTATATACAAACACAATGAAGCAAAAAATGTTCATATAGCAATCAATATTATATCAATGAAAATTATGGTGACAAAATTCGCCCTATTTTAAAATTCCAAGAATTCTATAATATATAATATTCAATGTACACCTATTACAGCATGTAACCTACTTGTGACTTAAGTATTGAACATAATGTAGTGCAGGAAGATAAGCTTTCTCCAGATAATGTATCGAGATTAAACATAACCAGCAAATGTGTAGTGCTGTGTGTGAATAAACATGTTTTTCGTTGGTTTGGGATTTTATAGCGCAAGGGCATATTTGGTCAAGTTGCACCAAGCATAAGAAAATTGGATGTAATTGTGAAAAGGATGGATTGGATGTTGGGGTTTTATAGCGCAAGGTCCAAAAGTGGACAAGCTGCTGTGAAAAGGATGGAGGAAAGGAGAGATTGCTTGGGTATCCTGGAGTCATGATACCTGTGTTTCCCATTCAGTGAACCTAGTGGGAAAATAGATCACTAGAGTACCTCAGGTTTGTGAAGCCCGCACACACCTAAAGATGTACCCGTGAAGGATAAACATGTTTTTGAAATTTAAAATGTGGACTTAGTACATGGACATGACTTGTGATGATGACTCAATGATAGAAGCCAGTCATCTAGATGACAGGCTGAGTCTCTCCACTTTCGCTTAAGACTAGGTTGATAGGTTTGGGTTTTATGGCACAAGGTCTGATAGCTGGCAAGCTGCCCCAAACACAAGAAACAGTTCAACCCAGTAGAATGTAAATACTCAAATTAATAGTCTATCTAAAAGTGGATTCAAAAAATTGGTAAATTCATTACTTCTTATAATATAAAATAACATTTAAACACCAACATAAATAAAAACAAAAGTATAAGAATGAACCTTGTCATGAACATAAAAATAATGAGTGACAGTTTAAAAGTTTTAAAGTCGGGTAGTTTAAAAGACATGAAAGATAAAAATCATTAGATGGAATTTTGAAATTTCATGCTTCGCAAAAATTTAAATAGGTTTGGATGGGAATTTTCCCCTAACGAATCTTATTGGTTGAAAATAGTTACTAAAAATTTACTGGCAGTGACAATTAATCGATTAAAATATGGTGAATGGTAAAAGGTATACGACATGGATTACACACAGAGGTACTTTCTCCTAATAAAAGATGACTGAATAAAATGTGTCCTATACCAAGACAAGTTAAAAGTACATCCAAGTGTTGTAGCGTAAAACCAATCCTAGTTATTTAGCATCAGATAAGTGAAATTAGTGATATCAGTCACAAGAGATTCTTTGATTATATAATTAGCAATTAATTTAACATCAAATATGACCCATAATTCAGTAAAATCTCTAACCTCATGAGCGAAATAAACAAGGAAGTACGAGTGAACACTGGTTTATGATTGGTATCATCTTCCAATGCAAGAATTCAGGTATTGTAAAAAAAATAAAGTTCTGTAGTGCTATTATTGTGAGGATAAACGATTCTAAACTTTGAATGAATCTTGAAAGAAATATACAAGCATTACAATTATAAAGTACTGTAATTAAGGTTTCAGCAAGATCGTCTTAAAACATACAAATCACAGGTATAGCGTAAATTATAATTACCATGTTTTATTTGACTCAAGTGAATGGTTCCTCATCCCTCTAATATTCCAGTCCTTCATTGGCTAAAACAACATCTGTCAAAATTCCATCAGCCACCTACCAATGAGATATTTTTATAATCTAGTACTTAATAAGAAATAAAGTTCAGAAAAATAAATTATTTCACAGAAAGTGAGCTTTTAGTAAATAAGAGCACATAGATGAATATTTTTCATTTATTTAAACTGCACAAGAGAAGAAAAACACTTAACCCTGAGTCGTGCTCACAAGATTTCCAAGCAGAATTAGTATATACAGTGGTGCCTTGAGATACAAGTTTAATTCATTCCATGACCGAGCTCGTAAGTCAAAATGCTCATCTCAAATCAATTTTCCCCATTGAAATTAATTGAAATGAGATTAATTTGTACCAGCCTTCCAAAAAAAACCTCCATTTTTTTATAATGTATTTATAATGAACAAATATTGTAGCTAGAGTTAGCCTTCATCGAGCCCTTCTGCTTCAGAATAGTTCGTATTGTAGAAGTAGTGTGATCGTACTACGTTGCCAAATCTTATTCTTACGCCCTGCTCATGTTTGTCTATTATCTCACTCTTTAATTCCATGGATATTATCTTTTTCCTTTTCTCACCACTTTTCTTTACGCTCATCTTCTTTGGACTCATGGTTATAAGAAAAAAAATCAGCTAAATAACTGTACATCACCCCGTTTTTCCGTTTTCAGAATTGACGCATCTGATCAGAGAAAAGAAAAATGGAAAAAAAAGTAGAAAGGGACTCGGGCCTCCTGGTGGCAGTTGACAATAAATGCCAAACCAAATTAAGAACTTAATTGATTTTTGTGACACTTTTGTGTTAACTGTCATCAGGTGAGGTAAACAAGTGAACTGAACGACACGCAAGACTCGGGAATCTGAGCGGAGTGGTGGTTGTGATATCACCCGAAGCAGGCTCGTATCTCAAATTCTGGTTCGTAACTCAAGGCAAAAAAAATCGACCTAATGACAGCTTGTATCTCAAAAAAACTCGTATCTCAAGGTACCACTGTATATTGAACACACAACATAATGGCTAAAAAACCACTTTATTGGTCATGGAAAAGATTCTTTTGATCAAAGTCATGCCTGGTTTGAAAGTCAAGCAAAAAGACTGCTTGCACACTGAATGCAATCAATGTAGTATACTGAATCACCACCCAAAAATCCATTTGATACAATTAGCTTTTGATTTTCAGTGTCATTTTATTTACACATCAAGCTAGTCTGTCATACAACGGTATCCATAAATGTGTTGCACTTTTTAAATTTAGGCCCCAGATTACAGAATTCACAATAAACTCACTTAAATATTTGAAGTACCTGAGCAAGAACCTAATTTATAGTTGCAAATTTTTATACAGAAACATTTACCATTGAGTCTTTCTTGAAAATGGCTTGAAGGAGAATTTATTTCTATCTATTAAGGATGCAGAGGTAAGATCTCTACCAAGTTACAGAAAAATGTCAAATATTTTAAAAATTTAGATTTGAATACATAATTGTTATCTACATAAATAATGGATCAATCTGAGAAGTTACTGTTTAGAAATAAATTGGGAAATTTATTTTAAAGGTAATGAAATTTTAAACCCATTTAAAATTGCAATCATGTATTTTCATAGTTTTCTGAAGTATTCTACCCATTTAAATCCAATATTTTGAATATTTATAGATTCCACTTCTTGGATACAAAATTTTTAAAAAGTGTTTAATTTAGCATACAATTTTGATTCATTTATTGGCCTTATCTACATGGCACATTTTTTGTTTCTTAAGAAATGCAATATATCAAGGAGTTACAGTACAAGAGGATCCTTCCTACAAGCACATAAAACTCAATAGTTAATGACAAGTAAAGCACACATTTGTCAGCAGTCATGACTGAATTCAGTGAAGTGTTTCCTAACACACGACTTAATTATAAAACAGCCATCTGACTCAACATTAGGTGGGCCATGGTAGCCCAGTTGCAAGAGCAATGGGTTGAGAGTTCAAAACTCAATACAACAAAAGACAACATGTATGCAGAGGCCAGTGCACATTAAATCTGTCATGGCTTCCATTGTCTTCACATTGCAGTGGTGTGGAAGTTTGGAGTGACGTCAGATGAGCTTAGGTGTTGTTATCGTGGTTCAAAATTACGAGGTGTTGTCCTTGGATCTTTACCTTCGGAATTGATCCAGGACCGTCGCCAATAACCAATTATGTTGCTCCAGTGTGATGTTAATTAACTACCTACCGCCTTGACACACTGGGTGTTTTGAAGTTGGAAGGATTTTTTTCCCTAGTTGCTTGAATATCAAGAGTGCACTTATGCTACAATCCATTGTTTACCATACCATGCCAAACTGACCATATTTTAAACACCAAACATATATAGATATTCTTGTGTACATATATTCCAGTTAAAATAAAAGTACCTCAATTTTCCTCTCCGCTTGACCTCCGTTCTTCCCTCAACTCTCTGCTGATTCTAAAGAGATATACATGAAAACAATGAAGTGATTGTCAGCACAAGACAGAATGCAATCCAATAAAACAGTTAAAATACTTAATAGTAGTCAAATCTATAATAAAAGTATGTATGAAATTGTGTAGGTTCACTACATTTAAGACACAACTAAGATATTTAAAATACTTATTTAAAAGGTTAAAGATAATGAGTTTTTTGTCGACTGTATTGTAAGGCCCTTTTCAAGGCTATCTAATTTTAAAGGCCACATTTTAGAGATTGTTAAGATTAATGCAAGTAAAGAAATGTTCACTAGAAATGAAAGCCTTTTTAAGTCCTGTGGGAAACTTTATGACAATGTCCCATACAAGTACATTTTAAAAGCTTAAGTACTTTAGAGAATGCACATAGCCTGACAGATGACAAATCTGCTTATGATCAGATCCAAGTATTATAGGTGGCAAAAGGGGATCTTCATAACATGGATAAGGCCATGACAGATTGATAATGTTGTCACTCATTGTAAATATAAATTCATTTGTACACATTGTTAGAACGAAGTTATTTAATCACCTAAAATTTGCTACAAAATGTTGACTAAGAATGTATTTACTACCCAAAGAGCAAAAGTAATGACCTAAAATATTGCATATTTTGTAAAACTTTTTAAAAGAGGTGCACAAAACCAAAGTCGAAACATTCCCTATACAGCACAAAACATTTAAAAACACATTTTTCACTCTTATTGCAGTTTCTCTGCCAAACTGAAAAATAGGTCCTATAAAAGAAAACTAGCTGGTAAATCCTGTGTCACATTGAAAGTTCGAATTTTACAAACCAAAATATTCATTAAATATTTTATAGTTTGCCATAGGAAAGGATTTTTCCTGTCCTGATTTACAAAAAAGCAGACCCATGATCAACAAATCTTCAAAACGATTTTCAATGGACTGTCAAAAGTTAGAAACATGTAAACATTTCTTCACTTTGTGATTGTTCAGTTTCCAAAACTTGAGGGAAAACTTTTTCAGACTGGTAAAAAATGGAGCTTTAGGGGGAATACAATTTTCTTTGAAAACACCTAAATTTATAAAATGGCTCAAAACATAAATTAAAAATATCTTAAAATGAACAAACCCTTTGCCATAAAAATAAAGGGAAATGAATTAAAATTCAAAACACAAGTACTTTAATCTAAATGTTTAGTTTTCCATGACATTCACTTGACTGACATTTTCCACATAAAAAAATATCCTTATCCTTGATTTATTTAGACAGTTACACAACACTAATGGTAACCATATTTTGAATTAAAAAACTTTTTAAGGTATAGCAGGGTATAAACAAGGCCATTTCATGTGAATAAATGAAACTTAATAACATAATAGTAATGGATCACTATTATTTCACAATACAAATCTACTATTAAACTATGTATTCATTCTTGCTCTATTCATACTACTTACATTCACGATTAATGACAAAATTGGACCTCACCAATCTCAAGTAAAGATCATCACATTCTGGTCTAAAAAAGCTTTAGAAAATAATCTTGAAAATTTCGACTTAGTATTTCACTTGCATGAAAAGAAATTGGAGTATTGAGCACAATACACAGAAACAATTTCAATTTGAATGGTTGAAAAATTAAGATTCTCAGAGCGCTTCAGAATTCATAATTATACACACACCAGACCTAATAAAATGACAATTAAAGTGAATATTATAAAGAAATACAAAAATGTAGAACAATTTTGCAAAATTTATCACAGCCTTACCTTCTCTGCGCTCTCCTAAATTCCTTCTGCCACCTCCTAAATTCTCTCTCTTGCTCCTCCTCCTCAGTGAGCTGAAAAACAAACATTTCCTCACATCAGATTATGCATTCCTTTATTGACAACACTTTTGACAGATCGGAGTTGTATTGTTTACAATTACCATCAGCCATACAAAAAAATTGCTAATCACCTTTTTTGTGTATCATAATTCTCTTGGATTACAAATAAAAAATTTGAGCATTTCATCAAGTAGTAGTGTGGATTTAAACAAAACCCATCAATTTTAAAAAGTAAAAAACTATTTGAAAACATTTTTTATTCAAAGGAGAATATAAGAACACTAAGGAGAAGTAAAATTACCTTTGTTACATTTCGGTGGAAATATTTTTGAACAGAATTTAAATTTTATTCTGCTCATTTAGAGGATTACACATACACACCTGTAGGACTTTGTCAGTAGTCTAAATCATATACAGTAGAACTCCAATTATCCGAACTCGTTATCCGGATTGCTTTGAGAAAAAAAACAAATCGGCAAAATCCGCATTTTAAGTTTCTTATAGGTGAATGATAAAAAAAGTGAGCTAGGTGTAGCGATAGCAGATACACAGATGATGAGTCACTAGTCCTGTCACTTACAGTGTGGCTTTGGCTTTCAGTTGTGTCGTTTGTTGCTGTGTTCCGTCTTTCGTGTTGTTTTATTTGTTTTACTATGCAGTATAGCTTATCGTTGAGAGACAAAATAAAAATTAAAAATCATTGAACAATTAGACAGGAGTGTCTGGTAAGCAGTTAGCTTAGATGTATAGCATGGGAACATCAACAATTTCGGACATTAAAAAACAGGTCTTTAATTTTAATCTTCCTGTCCTAGAGAGTGAAGGTGGGAGTTTGTCGAGAAGAGCTATGAAAATGGCAGAAAACAAAGAACTGGTGGAGGCTGCATTCAAGTGGTTTCTGCAGCAGGGAGCAGTAGGAAATCCTTTTTCTGGGCCGATTGTTTGCGAAAAGGCGAAGCTTTATGCAGAGAAAATTGAAGGTTTGTCTTCTAAGGGGAGTAATGTTTGGTTACAGAATTTTAAGTCAAGGCATGGTATCTGTGAGTTAGATTAAGTGGCAAGAAGCTATCAGCAGACCCTAAAGCAGCAGAAAACTTTATTGAAAAATTCAAAATGGAAACAAAATCTTATGATGCCGAATTTTTATATAATGCAGATGAGACAGGCCTTATTTGGAAGGCTTTGTCTAGAACTTAAGCTTCTAAAAGGTAATCTAGTGCTCCTAGTCAAAAGGTTAGTAAAGATCGTTTAACCCTGCTAAATTGTGCTAACTCTACGGGATACCATAAAATACCCCTTCACAGTTGATAGACAAAATCGAAAAATCCCTGGGATTTCAAAAATTGAAAAACTGCCCCTCTTACAAGAATCAATCAAAGGCCTGGATGACTGCTGCTCTGTTTACCAGATGGTACGATGAAGCTTTCATACCAGAAGTAAAACATCAAAAGGCCTTAGGAAAGCAAGGCAGTAAGGTGTTAATCATTGACAATGCACCCACCCCACAGAACACCTTGAAAATGGACGTTTCAAAACACTCTTCTTGCCGCCAAATGTAATGAGTTTGTTGCAGACGATGGACCAATCGGTTGTGGAATCTATGAAGCGCAATTCCAGAAGACAACTGTTAAGGAAACTTTTGATAGAAGATGAAGGCATTGTGGCTCATCACAAAGATTGATCTAAAAGACTGCTCTTACATGAAGGTGGAAGCATGGAGTTTGGTGAAGTCAACGAAATTAAGAGCTTGGAACAAATTGAGAGGCATTTCAATCAAGGAGGAGGTACAGAAAGAGGAAGAAAGGGCCTTGAAAAGCAGGAGGAAGAGACAGAAGAGGACGAAGTGTCAGTTGACATAAGAAACCATATTGAAAATTCCTGGATGTTCCGAGTGCAGTGCAGAGGATGTAGGCAAGTGGATGGTGTGTGATTCTTTGGATCCTGGATTCCAAATTCTCAGTGACAAACTCGTTCAAAGTGTGCGAGAAGAACTCATTGATGACCCGGAAGATGATGACATTGCTACTCAACCAGACGCAGAACTGTCAGCTAGTAAGGTGTTTGAGTGCCTTGGTACGGCGCTAAAATGGATGGAGCGGCAGCCTGAGTGCGACCATCTACAGCTTCTCACCGTTAAGCGGATGCGAGACTTGGCTGCTTGGAAACAAGTAAAGACAGCGAAACAACTGACTTTGACCGATATGTTCAAGCAATGATACATTTTAATATACAGTATGCAAGTACAAAATGTAAACAATATTGTTTTCATGGTCATTAAATTAAATTACAATTACATACTAAAGCAAAATTCGTTTTTTTTTACTAAGAAATAACCTTTTCGTGAATTATCCAATTATCCGGATATTCAATTATCCGGATATTCAATTATCCGGATGGGTCTGGTCCCAATTGATCAGGATAATTGGAGTTCTGTATTTTATTGAAAGAATGAAAAGTATTTTATTTTAGAATTTGGTTTCATTTCGTTTGTCACTCTAGATAATTTGTTTGTAAAAAATGAGTGAGGGATGTTTTTTTAATGAAAATATACAATGATTTTTTTTCTGAATTTCTCAATAGACCAAGTAGGAAGCAGCCTAGAGTGGAAAATTTTGCAATTTTCTCAACGAAAACTAACCTTTAAATACCAGTTTAACACTTTGAGCCACACATTATTGTACATCTTGCTGGTATATTCTTGGGTAAATTTCTCTGTAATAAATCATGAAGCAACGAGGCTGATAACGAACTACAAACTGAAAAACTTTGGAATAAACAATGCAAGTGAACTAGACAGGATTAATATATAAATTACCCCATTATCACAATCAACATCGTATGCAGACCTATTAAATGAAAAAGCATAAACTGATGTTATCAGTGTCTAAATTTTTCAGTATAGGAAGCAATGTCTTGGTTCAGTTGGCGATAAAAGCACCCTCAATATATCAAATACAAAGTAAGCATATCACCTTCATGCAAATAGCATACCAACAGTACTTCAATAAAGTTTTATTTATATAGGATGATATTTTTGCATTGATAAAAGAAACACTTCACCTTTTAAGTGAATTGAATGAAATTTTCATTAACTTTGTATTATCCAAAAATGTTACGTAAAAAGCCACTATTCAACTATGCAAGAGAATAATTTGAAGAGAATAAGGAAATATTTGAGGTCCCATGCTGCTTTTCTCAGGATAAAATAGCTTAATAGATCACTGAAACCAATTCCCAATCCTAGAAGTATTTTAGCATCAAATGAAATTTAGATATTCTTTTAGAGAAGTATTAATTTTTCAAATCAACACGACAGAAATCTTTTGATCCCTTGATAATAATTGAAGTACCATCTGAACCATTATGAGAAATATTTCCGCATGGCAGAAACCTCCCCACCTGTTAGGATGACAAGACATTGCCTTTGGTTGTGTCTGATTACATTCTGGGTTTCCTCGAAATGTGGCCTTGCCTACATCGTGTATTTATTCCACCTGTAACACAGGAGCTTAGGTAAAACTTGGGAGTTTTAAATTGGGGAGCCTCTACACTGTAGGCATCTTTCTGCCATTGAAATCTTCCACATTGAGATGAAGGGTGGAAGTCACCAGAGCACCACACCCCCTTCCCTAATCAGAATTCCCCTAAATCACCTCAACTCTTGAGTTTTTCACTTTTTCTCAGACTGGATTAACAGCGAGCCCTGTGAACATGAATTGGACTCCTAAATGTATCAATTACATCGAATTCGTTACTTTTTCACTCTTATTTCCCATTTTCCAAGTGCTTAACATGACTTATCCTTTCCTTTTGTCTTGTAGTTTTTTTATTCAATGGATTAAAGTTTCTTATTAATTATTAGGTTCGCTGAAATTCAGTAGGTACTCTGTAATTGATACGTCCATCCCTTTTTTATCTCGCGATTTTCCTCAGTGGTGGCTTTGCAAGAAATTTAGTTCTCTTGCACTGATTGAAACCGACTGTTTCAATGAAGACAAGAGGGACACTGATTTGAGAGGCCCAGAAGTAAATTCAAATGTCATTGCTATAGCCTAGATTTCCAGGTAAAGTATCCAAATTCCCAGCATAAGTAAAACTAAGATTTATATTTTACTGGAAATCATGAGAAAGCTTATTTAACCACAATATTTTTCTAACAATTTTAACTCAACACCATTTTTTCCTAATCAATCAGTTGCAGTAAATTTCAGACAGGGCACACTTCCGACATAATCGAGAAGTATTGTCGAACAGGGAACATCAACTCTGACTGCAATTCACTTAAGTACTGCAATTCTAATTGCTTTTTCACAATGGGTCATGAAGTAGATGGGGCACTCCAAAATAGTTAGAAGACACTGCCAGATCCAGGGGCAAGCAGATGAGGAGGGCTGTCCTTCCCTTTAGGTAGTATTTTTGTTAGAATGTCTAAACTGCACACAACAGAAATTCTTTGCTCATAGAGTAGTTCTTTGTAAATTGAAACTGCAATCAGACAGTAAACGCACCCGAATGCCCCAATACATTTGACTTTTAACAAAGATTTTTCAGCTAGCATCTTTTACTTTAAACATGGTTGAACATAATTGTTTTGAAATCGATTGAAAATTTGTTTTAATTTTTCCATAACTAATGAATTTTTGTAGAGGGGGTTATGACGTATACCACAAAGTTTTACTGGCACAAAAAAGGGAAATACACCCAGGGAGGAATCGAACCTGACAGGAATCGAATCTGCACCGCCTACAACTTGCAGATTGCAAGCACAGTGAGCATACATACACACTAAGCCACGAATTTCTGTAGAACATATGGAGTACACACACAAAATTTTAGAATTGTTTCCCCCAAACATAAAGTCCTTTCTCCCATTTTGGAATCTACTCCAACCAGCTGTTTGCAAACATGTGTTAGACCTGTTATACGTTAGAATCATGAGGGGATGGTTATGAATGCAACAAAGTTAGACGCTTGCTCACCTGCTCCACCTGTTGCTGTGTTTCCTCTTCCTCCTCATACTCAATGGGCTGAGCCCTCAAATTCAATTGTCCTGGTCCAATGGCTTCAATACCATGGACGACTAGGATGTGAGTTCTGTACCCTTCAAGAGTCCAAGATACATAATCACATCCAAGTGCGTCACATGGAATACTCTCTTCCGATAGGTATTCTCTTATGTCCTGTATTTCCACATCTGCTTCTTCCTATTCATAGGTAATGGAAATTACATTAGTAAGAATAAATAGCAAAGAATATGTTTAATATTAAAAAACAAAACATGGTACTTATTGGCAGACATGGAAATCACATTGCGCATCATGCAACTTTCAATGATTCCCAGGACGTAGATTCACGGACTAATGGCAAGGTCGCCAAAAATTACGAGTTATCTCTATTATTTTCATTTTATTTATATTGTTAATTTATTGTTACTAAGATAATAAAGAGTAAATAAGGAATTTAATTTGAGGTGTGACATATCATTGATTTAGTAATTGTTTTAATGTTTGGTTCCATTTTTGTAGTTGCGAGATTGATTCTAAATTTTCATTCTTCGACAAGCTATTCCTATTTTTCCAATTATTTAGTATTCATTAATGATAAAGTTTGTTCAGATATGTATGTGCAGTGCCTGGCACCACAGCTACTTTGTTGTGCATATGTGCAATTTTTAAAATTACATGCGACTTGTTAAAGTTAAAAATAACACATGGTGAGGTGGACCATCAGCCAATCAGTGGAGGGTCATGGTCTGTGCATTCCTGCTCTAGGGCTTAGCGCTCCTTCTGGTTGGTTATTTTGAGGTTTTATGGCGCAAGAACTAATATTTTGGCCATGCTGCGCAAGACACAACACATACAATATCAAGCAATACACATACACAATGGAAGTTTTACTGACACAGAAAAGGGAAAAACCCAGGGAGGGATGCACCTGACAGGAATCAAACTCGCACCGCATACAACTCGAAGGTTGCTAGTGGAGTGGAAACACCCACTGATCCACAATTGACAGGCTCAAGAAGGATGGGATTTAGAATTTTAAGGCACAAGGTGCTTGTCAAAAGGTGTGCCAGATGCATAAATTAAACAAATAGCAGTGTTATGCTAAAAGGCTAAAAATGAGAAGTCAAGAATTGAGAGAAGTATAAGAATTGATTTACGTGCATAAAATTTCGAGTGTGAAATTTGAAGGACTGAATTATCATGACTCCTTCAGAATTTGAAAAATAATTAGATGATAGTTAAAAACCAACCATACATAAAAATGTGAAAAGGTTTGAATGGGGATTTTCCCCAACTCATCTCGCAGATCCCCGAAATGGTTATTACTGAACCATCCTGAATAAAATCAACAGAGCTTAAATTGAAAAAAGCTCTCAATAGTTGCAAAACCAAAACATTCGTCTATATCAGGGGTCTCCAAACTATGGCCCGTGGGCCAGACCAGGCCATAAAATCGGTCCCATCTTTGTATAAATTTACATTTTTATTTAAACACCTATTTTGTTAACTAGTTTATTTCATAAGCTTTAAAAAAATTGACGTTGACCCAATGTCCATCCCCACACACACGTGTATATATATTTATTTGTGTGTTGTTGGCCCACCTGACTTCCAGGATTTTTCAAATCGGCTGGCCCTCAAGTGGAAAAAAGTTTGGAGACCCCTGGTCATGCATATAATTATGCATATAATTATGCATATAATTATGCATAATTATATGCATAATTATATGCATAAAATATGCATAATTATGCATAATTATATGCATTAATGCCCCCCATGCATATAATTATGAAAAAATTCAGTGAATATTTTTTAATATTCTGCGGATAATAATTTGGGTTTTCTCATTGTATCTCAGTAATCCCCTTTGGAAAGGGGAAACTTCCTTAAATTTTAATGTTTGAGTAGAAGACAGTCGTTTATAAAACCATTTCGTTAATGAAAGGGTAGGAAAATTAATGTGAACTATTCTGATTTATAAAATTTAAAATTAATACTTTCATGAGGGAAAATGATTTAAGTATTATGGCTTTATATCATAATAAAATTGAAATTAAATGCAATAGCAAGATCCAAGAATTCAAAATTTTACCTTTCAAACATTTGCCTTGCTATATTTTCTAAGCATGTCTCATGCCCAACAATTTTCAATTTAGAGGAGCGACGAATTAAAATCGTAATTTTAAAAAAATCTATTTAAATTTTTTAAACGATATTTTATTTAAAATATTTATGATTTTTTTAACACCCCGGTGAAAATAAATCAGTTTTTGGAGTTGGAAGTTTGACACTAAATGACATTTCTCTTAGGAAAATATTATAAGTTCTTCTTTTCCAAGATTGGTTGAATTTTTATCACTAAAATACAAGTCCAATAAAATGGGTAGGAGATTAACCGGAAGGAGGTAGTTAATTAAGTAGGTAGTTAATTAACTTTGCACTAGAGCAATATAACAGGCTATTGACAGCAGTCCTCTATCTATCCCGAAAGGAAAGATCAAGGACATCACTTAATTTTGAACCAGTCAGAAGACGAGAACTGGCACCCCACCTTCCAAACTTCCACACCATGTCAACATGAGGACGTTTGAAGTTACGACACCAAGTATATGATGGTCTTCGGCTGGACTAAGTTTCGAGCTTGCTACCCTCTGGTTGCTAATCTGTTGCTCTTCCAACTGGGCTACCGTGGCCCCAAGAAAATGGGAAGATAGAAGCACTGGTGTAATGCCACGAGAAATATTCATCCTGAAATTCCTTTGTAAGGAATGGTAAACCTCTTGAAAGGGCATCAGTTTGTGTTTCATACTTTCATGGACTTTAAATTGAGGTCTAGAGGAATTGATGTGAAGCTCTTCATGATTCTGGGACACAAAAACCTAACATATAGTAAACTCATCACAGGAAAATATATAATAAATTAATTTTCTCTATTGGCATAACTAGAGGGTATTGATATAACCAGAAAGGGCTCTGGTCTTGGCCCCATGTCTTTCAATACAAGAGCCAGGAACAGTAACTCGTTTTAACATGAGATTTATTACGTAAGATTTTCTTGGAGCAGGGAATCCTTACCTCAGACATCCAGAACCACTCTTCCTCATCAACTATTTCCTCCTCTGGTTCACCAAACTCCTCTTCGACATCCACCTGCTCTTCTGTCCTCTCTTCGATGTCTTGCACTCTCTCCTCTGCTTCCTCATTCTCTTCCTACACAAAAATGCAATAAGATAATAAGAAAAATAAATGTAATAAGGTGTTATAACACCTTATTTATATATATTAATACATTGAAATTGCATTGCACATACATACAGATGATGCAATAACCTGCTTTAACTAAAAATGTTCAGTTTAGCACAGAATCTAAAACGTTGAATTCCATTTAAAGGAAACTTTTTATCATAAAGGGATGTTTGTATTATTTCCTTGTTCACACATTTTAAACCACCCAATAAAGTGTCACAAAAGAATGAATTATTTAGTTTTTGCACATTTTAGATCATAAATGTACATTTATACGGAATTTCCTAGCATTTTTTTCATTCAACAAGAATATTTCCTTTTACTTTTGTTATGTAATTTTCATTTTGTGAACAAATAATTGTTTAATTTTATAAGTGTAATTTGCAACTTCCTTGAAGTTAACAATATTTATGTTCATCAGTTCACATTGTCCTCCCAAATAAATTTGTGGAGGTCATGAAACAAAAACCTATTTTATAAGTAAAAAACCAAAACTTGACTCTAGCAAAGGCCACAAAACTAAAAATAACAGTTTCTAACAAGACAATTTGGAAAACTGTCCTACTCAAAAATTAAGTTCATTTTAGCTGCACTAGGGCTAATTCGATGGAGGTTTCTGCCTTAAGAGTGAATTTTAAACACCTTCCCAAAACAGATTTAATTTTATACACTCTATGGTCACTGTTTTATTAGAGTATTAGTTAGACTGAGGCCTACAACTTAAGGTAGATTTCGAACTGATATAAACATTCATGTCTAAACCAGTATTCAAGCCCTTAAACAAGGTGTAGAATGCTAACTACTCAGTTACCAGGCTGGTATTCAAAAACTTGGATTTCAAACCAGAGTCAGTAAAATCGAGATAAAATTAGGTACCAGGCTGAATGTAATTGTGGTGGATTTTATTTTAACATTGCTATGCTTTTTACAGTTTAAAGACTGCATGATTGTTCAAAAAATTTAAACAGATCTTAGATCAGTTTCTTACATTGGGCGCTACTGCCACCCTTTAAGCAAAACATGTGGTAGAGCCCACTTTGAACATTTTGAAGGAACGTTAGGGGCAAAGCTGGTACCAGGGGAGGGGCGTTGAAGAGCAAGTGTAGGTAATAACATGCTAAAAAGATGTGCCGTCTAAAATTGTTTTAATCAAGCATTTATCCACTTGACCAAACAGATACTAGTGATGCATTGTTAGTCGGTTGTTCTGGGTTTTATGGCACAAAGGTAATATTTGGTGAGCTGCACCAAACAGAAATCGTCAAATAAAACATATAGTGAAAGGAATAGGGGAATAGTGTAGTGTGATGAAAGCAGTAAAAGATCTCTTGGGTACCGCGGGATCGTGACTCGTGTTAACTAAAGACAGTAAATATCATGGGGAAGGAACAGATCTATAAAGTACCTCGGGTCCATGAGGCTTGTACACACCTAAAGGAGATGTGCCTAAAGACACATCATAGTAAAATGCAAATTACAACTGATTGATCTAAAAACAAGGCAACAGGTTGCAACAAGCAGATATTAGCATGCATGCATTTACACTTATGCAGGTTCTTACAAGAGTAGCGGCAGGAATCTATATTACGTCAAGTTCTATGGTCTATACTAAACTAGACTTTTGAACTCGGAACATTGAAATTAGCTAACGTCATGCTGCAAATACAGCAACATCCAAGTGCAAAGGGTTAAATCACTAATTTCTTTCCAAATTGAGTGACGAGCACTTATCAGTTTGGTGCACTACAAGTGAAATTACTTCATTTTAGTGCTAATCCAGAGCCTCTATGATTACAATGGACAATATTACCAAGATTGTGGGGGTTTTCGAATATTTTATTATTCCAAAAATTAATTTATTTGTGATGCAAATTGCATGCAAGCAATTTCCTTTAAGTAACTGTTTTAGATAAAGTTCCCCCATGGCAAGTTGAAACACTTGATTTTGAGTTACTTACACAGGTAAATCCAAGGCAATATTTTTAAAATATATAAATAAACCATAAAGAATTTTTAACAATTTTATAGATAAACCCCATGGAGGTAAGTAGTTAATTAACGTCACCCTGGAGCAACACAAGCTATTGACGATGGTCCGGGATCAATCCCGAAGGGAAAGATTCAAAAATGCCTCATAATTTTAAATCAGTCAGATTAGGTTTATCAACTGAGCTGTCACCTTACTCTAAAAACTACACCACCCCAATGTGAGTACATTTGAGGCCATGACAGATTGAACATGCACCAGCCTTTGGTTAGGCCACATACACAATGGTCTTTGGTTGGGCCAAGTTTCAAAATCACAACCTCTGGTTGCTAATCCACCACTCTTAAAACAGGCTACAGCAGCCACCCGCAGAAATAGACCTTAATCCCATTTCTTATAAGGAATTCTTGAATAAATGTCTTCGTTTCTCCGATAACCACACTTAGTGACACTGTTAACATATTTTTACATATTGCTCAAATCTATACAAGTAACCTATCACTTACCACCATCTTATTTGCAGCGACTTTAAGGTATCTTAATTTAATCTAAATATTTTCCCATTAAAATAAAAAACCTTCTTTTCTAAACTAGCTTTAGGAAAATATTGTTCTTTAAAGTGAAATGAAATTATTGTTTCGTATTTTAAAGATCAAAATAATTAAGCTTGAGTTTGTGGTACTTGGAAATCGAGATTGAAAATAAACCATAAAGTTTCAAAAAATTGCACTTAAAAAATCACTTATACAGAGCTAATTTTTCAGCTGTTGTGTTACACAACTTATTTCCAAGTTTTGAGTGTACAAAAACAAATTGAAAATCCAAATGCCAAAGTAAGAAATTGATTCATATCAGTGATGTTATTAGTTGACATTACAATATTTGTTGACTTCATGATAGTAGTGACAACTAGGCCTGGGAAATTTTTACCTATTCCATTCTATGTACTCTTATTTTAAATCTGTTAACATATTTTTACGATTTGGTGTCCTGAATAAAATATCAAACTTCTATGTACAGCACTTACAAATACTTTATTTGGGGATTACGACCTATAACCTAAAACTGTTTTAGTGCCTATAAATGACTTAAAGTGACTTGAAACGTAAAACCTTTTAGAGAAATTTTGACTTCAAATGCATTTTAAGTACAATTTTTTACAAGATGGGGTAGTGGTGCTAAGATGCATTGTCATTTCGAACAGTAAAATGTACAACTACTCTAAGGCTAATTATACAAAACATGTAAAAAGACAAAAATTCAAACTAAAGAAATAATTATTAATGGATGCTAAGTGTTTAAAATAGTACTGTAGTTCAAGTAAACTATTGCTGTAGTAGAAAATTCTCCTATATTAAAATGTAAAAATTTCTAAACTTTGCTAATAATCTAAAGTGATATTTTAGTTAATACCTATAACCTAAAAAAGTTTTTAAAATCTAAATTATAAGTTTGTGAAAAACCTAATTTAAGATCCTTAGCACCTAAAATCAGGAGTCTGGTGTTATACAAACACTAAATCTAAATGAGTTTCCATCATTACAAGACACTATTTTTCTGAAAGAAATTATGCTTTTGGAGTTGTAGGCTCAACACTAAATGACATTTCTCTTCAGAAGAGATTAGAAGTTCTTTCTTGGCGATCATTTGAATTCTTATCACTAAATAAGAGTCCAAGAAAATGGGAAGAGATGGGCACTCAGCATGCCACAAGAAATGTCCATGCTAAAAACATCTATTCCATTCTCACAAATGGCAAATCTCTTGAAAAGGCATAAGTTTAAGTGCTAAGCTCTAAACAAAGCTTTCATAACATTATTTGTGTTCTAGAAGAATTAATGTGTAGTTATTGATGATTCCAAGACAAACCTAATACTAATTATACTCATCACATGAAAAATGAGTTTCAATTCATTTTCTCTATAATTATAAACAGTGCCATGGCCAGAGGGTAGGCTCTGGGCTTGGCCCTATCTTTCAAAACAGGAACAGTAACTTGATTTAAAGAGAGCAATATAAACATAGGATTATGTTTGCCCTATTGGGGCAGGGAATCCTTACTTCTTCTGCAACCTCCTCCTCTTCAATCCTCTCCATCATCTGCTCTTCCCTCTCTGCCACAAACTCAACCTATACAAATGCGCAATTATTATATAGAAAAATTTAATAAATGTGTAATAAAGGGTTATAACACAAGTATACATTAACATCCATTGAAATTCTAAATAATGACTAAAATTACGATGAGATTTCAAAGGTTGTTCAAAAATGATCGTACTTGTGTGTGACATCTCGTAGCCTTGAAATAAGTTTTAAAAGGATACATTTGGGGATCCCCAGAGTGGATAGTTAAAAAGAGATCATTCAGCAACATTTATAGAATTAAGAGTAGTATCTCTCAGACCATTTCTCATGCATAAACCAAAGTAGGAATATAAAAAGGGTGATTTCTAAATAGTCATGTGAATTGTCCAAGAGTAAGTATCGCAGATGAGTTGTATGGCTCAATATGCAGTAATAAAGTCGAAGCGACAAAAGACGTGCAGAACCAAAGATGGTGCTTGGTAAACTCAGGTAAAAGCTTTTAACTGTTGAGGTCCTGAAGGCACTGGAACAGATCCTCAGTGCGGTGTGATTCACAGTATTAGGCTTTCGTAACAGACTTGCTGGCGGAACCATAGGTTATACACCCAGTCAAGTCTGAAACGAATTATAGCTCAATAGATATTGATCATGGAGGATCGATCTGCTCCCCAAGATGTTTTTCAGAGTAGAATATTAAGCTTTTCTCACAAGACATCCGCAGCTGTGTGACGTGAGGAGGAAGGTAAGTGTCTGGTACAAAATGATACCTAGATATCCTAATGAACCCAGGATGTCTTCTGAGTTGAAAAGCTGAACCCGTTGACAATACTCCACCTCGTCAAGCGAGAAACAACTGTCTGAAATTGTGCTTGATGTACCACATGTCATTCATTACCTTGGCAATGAATGCTCAAGTCATCAACATAAAAATCACCTTGGACAGTTGGAGGTAATTGGTTTAAAATATTATTTATTTTGATGGAAAATAGGTCAAGTTGGGAATGCTTCCTCTTCTTGGATATAAATATCGGACAAATGAGAGCCAATTCTAACTTGAAACTGTCGGACGTCTAAGAAATTCAGAATAAAAATCGGTAGATTTCCTCGAAACGCAAGATAATGTAGATCAGAGTTATGTGTTAAGTTTTATGTATTGATCACTGAACATTAAATAAATTAGTGTAATGTGAATAGTGTGCAAGGTTAAATCACTGCTTAACTGCTTCTAAACTCTTGTGTGATGAGCGATTAACAGTTTGACACACTGCAAGTGAAATTTCGAATTTTAGTGCCCATTTAAGGCTTTATTGATTACATACAAAGGATATTATTTCAATAACACTGCAGTTTTCAAGTATTACTTTATTAAACTGGTACTAATAAATAAATAATTTTGATTTGACACAAATTACATGCCAGCAATTTTGTTAAGTTAACAAAAGTTTTTCATGGTAAGTTGGAACACTTGATTTTCAGTTACAACCCAAATGAATTCAAGGCCAACTATGTTTAAACAGAAAAAACTCTGAACTTCATAACAATACATTTTTAACATAAAACTAATGAAGGAACCAAAGAAATAAACAATATCAAATATTAAAGTGCACCGTTATTCAGTCCTCAACAAATAAAACATTACTAATGTTAATTTTATAATTTCTATTCCGAGCTGTTTTATTTCGAAACTAGCTTTTAAAAATAATAAAATTATACATAGCTACATAAATATTTTGGTGAAATTCAAAAATAAAAAGCAGAACGACACAAACTTGCAATTTAATTTCAGTTAGTAAAATTTTCTAAAGAGGTGTGCCGAAAAAATTATTTAAGGTGCATCGAGCTAAACTATCTCGGGAAACTGCCTAAGACAATGAGATTTTAATACCACAATTATTTGAATAATCTGCATTGTCAAGTAACCCACTTCTTTTTAATGACACCACAATAAAGACTATATGATACCCACAGGATACCTTTCTTAGACTTATCATTGAAGCCTTGAAATCAATAGAAATACTTCTTTTAACACTTTCGCCCCGACTTTTGCATGATTAAAATTTAACTCTGAAAAGTAGTTTAATTTAGTAGTTTTTGCTCTTTTTGACGGACGACCATACTTTTGCGTTCTTTTTGTGTTTGCTTTCTCCCAACATTTATTAATTGCTCAGCTAAGGGGACCATGAATGATAATAGTGGTTAGGTTTTATGTTCCACGTCACACTTCGTAATCCATGCATTCACAACAGAAATCATAGCTAAAATCTTTTTCCACCACTTGTCTGATTTTCTGCCATGACCCTGAAAAGTAGCCATTTCATCACAGCGGTCAACTCCATTCATGTATATATTGTAGTGGGAAATGGCTTCTGGGCAACTAACGTCTAATTTTGTACCATCTTTTTGTTTCCGAACCACGGTCACTAATTCATCAGAATGAATGGGCGTGCTCAAAAACATAAGTCAGCCATTTGCAATCTGAAAGTATTACCAGGTTTCTTTAGTCATATTTTTATTCCCTAATTCCTTAAGAACACTGAAAACGTAAAAACCCATTCAAAAGTGGGATTTATTTACCCAATCTAATCTCGGGAGTGTATATGCCCATGAGGCCCGAAAGGGTTAAAGCAGTTAAAGTCTGATAAGTAGTTGGAGTAAAGTTGCAATGGAGCAACACAACATGCGATTTGCAATGGCCTCATAATTTTGAACCATGGTAAGACGAAGAGGTCAACACTTGTGAGCTAGCATCCCTCTCCAAACTTCCACACCATGCCAACGTGAGGACACTTAAGGCCATGACAGATTTAACGTGCTTCAAGTACACGACGATCTTCGGTTGGATCGAGTTTCGAACTCACAACCCTCCTGTATCAAATTAATTCCTCTTCTAACCGGGCTACAGCAGTCCTTGCAGTAAGTCTGAAAGTTGCCCTCGGAGAATACAAAATTGAAGGATAACAGGTTGCACCAAATGTGATTCCAATAATCCATGTGCTCAATTTTTTGCCATGTTCAGAGAACAAGTGAACGCGTTATTTCAGTAATTACTGCAATATTGGTCAACATGTATCTTGCTTTAATTATCCTTCTCGCCATGACTTCACTTTTCATGTATGAAAATACAATAAGGAATCAAATGAAAATTTTTGCTTTTAAATTTTAAAACGAGTGCTCCAAAAAAGAGCAAGTGATTATTTTTATTACTAGCCTTCCACATGAAATCTGTACCCTGGCAATCAGAAAATAATCTCAGTAATTTTCAAATTCTTTGAACCTTACATAGGTATATCCACTGTGTTTACTGATTTGATTTTGGTATTTTAAATCAAAAATTGATTGCCAGAAAACTAGCACCCAAGTTTTGGGTTTTAATTCCTAGTACAAAGTACAAGCTATTTGAGAGTAACTACATAAAAACTTTCAGAATACCATTCTTAGGAAATCGAAGTGGAAACTTGAGCTTTAAATTTTGACAGAGCTCCAAATAGAACTCTACAAGAGAATTTTTACTATTTTCTTGCTATATCAATTATTGCAAATTCGTTTAATTAATGGAATTGTATATATTACCTCTGCAGGTTGGACTTCCGGCTCTGGTGTAGGGCATGTGCTGAAAACAATGGAATACAGTAATGTGTTAGTCAATAAATCACTTAAGCAGATTTATAATCATTAGCTATATAATCAAGACACATTGAGCACTAAAACATTCACTCGTTATTTTTAGAGGGGAAAACGACTGAAAATCGTGCTTCAGTGACTATTTCAATTTTCTTTAACTGTCAGGTAAGAAATCTGATCTCATTCAATTTATCCCACTAGAAATTTCCAGAAATCAAATACAATATTATCTAATAATAAACTCAGTTGGGAGTGAAGTTTTTAACCTATTCTATGTTCACCTGTTATAGTACATAATACTATGCAATTATTAAATTAAGATGATACAGGATACGAGTTCATGGGATGAAAACAATTAAAATGCAAAAGATTAAGTTCTCAGGACAATTGTTTACTACATTCAATTGCTAAAAGATTGAATGAGTTATGTAAAAATTTATATTCGTTCTTTAATTATTCCATGTGCAAATTTTTGAACACCTTATAAAACAGCTATACCTGTAATGTAAGTTTTAACATATCGTTGGTAGTATGTTTGCATAAATTTGAACAATTTTGCAAATAAAGGAGCAATCATCTTGCTAACTTGGAATAGGTGAACAAGTCCTACAGCATATGGGCTTCTCATAATTCTCAACCAACCTCAATTCTTTCTGGTTAGCATGAACACACACAAGTAAAATAAATGATGGTCAATTGAATAAATTCTCTAAAATTTTAGGTCAATTCCCATTTGCACCTGAAATATTCATGAGAATTTTCATTACTAGAAAATACAAAAGCCCCACATATAGCCTCCTATAATATCCTTCCCCGTACAAGTCAAGAAATCTGAACTGAAGATGAAACACAAAGATATAATTTGTGGATCCGTGAACGGTCATCATCCATCATATAATTACAGTTAACACAAAATGTTTTAATAAGTTTTGTGAAGTTCGATTCTGTGACTATCGGAATTGTGTTCTGGAACTTTGGAACAAGAACCAGTGTACAATGAGAACAATGTTTAATAGTCAGTATCATAAGTTCAGTTTGTACTTGGCCGTCAACTTGAATGTTCGTGAGCGATTTGTATCTCCATGTTAAATTAGAGAACAAGTTCCTAGCAAATCAGTTTTCAATTCACGAAAACGTAACAGTAAGCATTAGCACAAACTTAACAAAAAATTTCGAATTTAATTCTACTTATCAGACAATCTGGTTCAGATGAACAAAAATCGATTGAACTTAAAGAAAAAAACTCCTCCCTTCTCCCAGGACAATTCCGTGAATTTATTACTAACTTCATTGGCTAATTTACAACTGATAACTATCTAAGATATTCAGATATCTGCATATGGTATCAATGCTTCAAAAGTGGCAGAAATACTGAGTGTATATTTGGGGAAATAAAAGTGAAATATTTCTTTAATGCTATTTCTAAAATATCTTTTTGGTGAACCACTTTGAAATTATTTCTTCATTTGGTTCAACCAAGATGCATCATTCTTTGCCAAAAATTACCTTACACTTCCTCATTGCTAGATTAAAACATTTAGTGAACTATTATTTAAAAAGCAATTATGGTGTAAACCTTCACTTAACATGAAAATTTCATTTCTAACACAGGGCCCCATCGAAATGAAATCTCGGCTACATTTTTAAAACAGAATGAATGGTACTTTACAGAGATTTCACTAATTTCACAATGCAGACTCTGAAAGGAAAAGATACTGAAAATTGAAAAGTAATGCAGTTTCCAAATTAAATAGAGATAAGCTACATGAAAGTTTAGAAAAAGTTTTGGTGAAAATATGTAAGAAAATATGGAAAATACATTGGAGTTTCTAGGGAACTAAAATTAAATTACCTCTCGGGTTGGTTCCTAGCAGCGATTCGTGCTGATCTCCTGAGGCTGTCAAGAAATAACAATTGGTGATTTTCATGAATTGTTCACATTATTTTTATCAAAAAGAAATAAATCACTATCCAGTAAAATAAAGGTAATTGATGCTTCTATACTTGCTATTAATTAAAATTCCTGAATTCAGAATAAGACTTCTGCTTAAAAGTAACTTTTTCCAAATCCCACCTCAAATCATACAGAAAATGCATTGAAATTTTACTCATCAGGTTTTTACTTGTCCCTAATTATTGCTCTTTTTAGTCCCTATGCTTCTTTTATGTTATTAAAGAATCCAAAAGAAAGCTATGTAATGCTCCTCTCTCTCTTAGAGAATAATTTACACTTTTATTTACTTAACTTACACTCTAAAGAATGTTTTACACTTTAAATTAAATTATTTAAATATATTTTGGTTATAAATCTGTATAATTGGGGCTACAAAATTATCTGTGCCTACAGCCTTGAAATGACTTGATCTGTTACTGATTAGATTATTTAAAAGATGAGAAAAATTTAGAATGTGAGGTTACCTTCTTGTGTCTGGTCTTTTTCTTCTCCTTCCTAAAAAAGAAAACCCCAATGAATCAACCTTTTTGCCATTAAAAAAATGTATACACGCGTTTTGACAATATAAGTACTGACAATCTAAGAACAGTAAGGGCAAGATTTACACTAGCATAGTAAAGTAGGAAAGGGGGTGCTCAAACTCTTGGATAAAACACAATTTTTTAATTACGATCTCTAACAGATCTTGTGATTTAAAAAAAAATATGGATAAGAGAAGTCAATTAAAAAACTAACTTGAATCCCATTTTTTCTCAACAAAATAACCAAATTTTAGGATTCCTTCAAATTCGTCTCACTACTGAAGGTTTTGTCACAGGGACAAAGTCACAGGGTCCGCAACTCGTGAAAGACATCTTAGTTCTTGTCTGATTTTAATTAATAAAACAATTCATTTGTTCTTATTGAACATAGAAACTAAATTTCATTTGCAATCATGTAAAATCAAGGTCTTGAGCAAAGCAGAGGCATCACTCCTGCTTATCATTTCAGAGAAATAGAAATTTCAATAAAATAAGGTTCAACGAATTTTAGATTATTTTAATAAAAATCAATGTTTGCAAATATAAAAACACGCAAATACAAAAACTTCTGAACTGTTCAATACATAAATGATAAGTAATTGTAAAATAATTCTATAGTTAATGTTTGAAAAATTGATTCCTGAAGAAACGGTAATTAAATCCAAATCTTTGCTTTTAGGAACCTCTTATATGCAACCCTTCCTGTAGATAGATTAAATCAAGTATTAAATAATTTAAGGACTTGCATCCATGAATATCAAGACAAAATAAAAGCACAGGAGTGATATATACTAATTCCATCAAGGAAATACTGTTAGTGTTTCAGACTATTACTCTTTGTATATAAAAAAACTATTACGCGCGGATCAATATAAATCTTATATAATCACAACATTTATCAGTTGGAATTAGCTGGGTTTCCTGGTGCAAGGGCCATATCAGGCTATGCTGTGTCCAGCACAAGACAATGTCAAGTAATGGACATACACAAGGAAAGTTTAACTGACAAGAGAAAATAAACCCAGATAAATTTCATGAATCGAACCTACCTGTATTGCCTAAAACTCGCAGGTTGCTAGTGGGCAAACCCATTAGGCCCATTTATCAGTTAAGGATAAAATAACCACAAGGCCCTAAAATTCTGGGGCCTAGGACAACTGTGGAAGGTAATGACAAGGTTTTCTGGCCAGACAAGAAAGTTGGCCGAAAGGAACAATTTGATCCCCAGTGGACAAAACCTTCATAAATTATTCTCAGTGCTGTCTTACAACATTCGATTCCAACTACAGGCTTTCTTAAATTTGGTTAAAACCGAATAAAGAGTTATAAATTTTTCACATGATTAAAAGCTAAACCATCCTTTGAAATTGTCTCTAAATAAATTTAAGATATTTCCAGTTTACTAATTTTTTGCCAAGTTAATGTAAAAGGAAATCTTTCAATATAACTTTAAAACAAAAATTGTATGATTTTAAAAATTGACTTGGTTTCTTTAATAAAACAAAAAGCTTAGATCTTACAAGGGTGTTTACATTGTGTGTTTGCTGTCTTAGACATGTTATGCCTTCAATTTCTTCGATACAACTTTCAAACAAATTGAGAGGCTTCTGCTTAAAAATAACTTTTCCAACAAATATCCCACCTCAAATCAGATACTAGTTGAAATTATACTGATCAAGTTCTTGTCCCAAATTATGGCTTGTTTTAGTCCTGATGCTATTAGTTTGTTACTATTAAAAACAAACCCCAAACAAAAGCTATATTATCTCTTCAAGAATAATTTTGTTTCGCTATACAAAAAATTTGTTTTATACTTTTAAATTTAATTATTTAAATATATTTTGGTCATAAATCTGAACAATTGGGGCTACCAAATTATCTGTGTCTACAGCTTTGAAATGACTTGATCTGCTGATTTACTCTATTCAAAAGATAAGAAAAAGATTTTGAATGAGCAAGGTTACCTCTTTCTCTCTTCTACTACCCTCCTCCTCTTTGTCGAGGGACCGTCATCATTTTCATTTTTTCTTTTCTTTTGTCTAAAAAAGAAAGCTCCAATGAATCAACATTTTTGACATTAAAATTAATGTATACGTTCTTTGAAAGTGTAACAGAATCATAACTACTCAACTCTACAGAGAGTTGCAACACCTCAACTCGTGGATCCCCACAACAGATGCTCTCATGTACCCATGGCTAAACGTTGTTAAGATCTAATAAATATGTTAATTCTTCATGACTTAATAATCATTTAAAGAACATGACATGGTGTCAGAAGTGGGGTCGCGGAAAAGAAAATAACAAATAAATTAGTTTCACAACGTGCGGATAATTGAGCCGAATAAGCCTAAAGATGGAGATGTTCAAGCCGCCAGGGGAAATGCAATTCAGCACGGGCAACGTTGCAGAAGCTTGGAAGAAGTGGCTTCAGAAGTTTAACAACTTCATGCTTGCGACGGAGAAAACAGACAAGCCCGACAACATAAAGATTGCGATTTTGCTGAACCTTTTGGGAGACGAGGGTGTGGAGATTTACAACACCTTCAAGAGTGGAGATCCCGATGCCCCTGAAAGGTTTGAAGACATTTTGAAAAACTTTGAAGGACGTATCCCGTGCAAAAATGTAGTTTACGAGCGATTTAAGTTCTTTTCGTGTAAGCAACTCGATGGGCAAATGTTCGACAACTACTTAACCCAGCTGAAAACATTTGCTGGAACATGCGAATTCGGGGATCAGGAGGAAAGTCTGATTCGTGATCGGATTGTGCTTGGAATTAATGATTCGAGCCTGCAGGAACGGATGCTCCGGGAACCGACGTTAACCCTAAAGAAGGCATCGGAGTTCGTCAGAGCTGCAGAAGCAAGCAAGGAACAATTTCAGTCGATGAAGAGAATCGCCAGTTCCAGTCAAGTATGTGCTGTAAAAGCCTATGTCTCTAGAGATAAACGGGACAATTATAATGACTCGACATATGATTGTAAAAAGTGTGGTCGAAATCACAGAAGAGCCCAGTGTCCTGCCTATGGGAAAGTTTGCACGAAATGCAAAAAGAAAAATCACTTTGCCATAGCGTGTAAAAAGATGAACATTCATGAACTTGAATGTGAACAAGCTAACAACGAACTGTTTGTTGAAGCCCTCACAGTAGGACAAGTAAGTGAACTGTATAAAAAAAATACTGATGCTACTTGGTATAAAGTTATAGAGTTGATAATAGATAACAAACAACTCGACTTAAATTTAAATTGGATACAGGTGCAGAGACTAATGTGCTTCCATATGCTTTAAAATGTTATAACATAGAATTAATTTGAACTGAAACTGTATTAGTTGCATATGGAAATTTTAAAATTAAGCCTAAGGGCAAAGTCATAATTGAATGTGTTTCAAATCATACTCAGGTACCTATTGAATTTTTTGTTGTTGAAATGAATGCTACGCCAATATTGGGTTTGATTGCTTGTGTTAAGTTGAATTTAATACAAAGAATAGACAGTTTAAGTGTTGACAATAAAATTGATCTTTTGAAAAAGTACAAAAATGTGTTTCAAGGTCTTGGTAAATTTCCTGGTGAGGAATACCACATGGAATTAAAAGCTAATGCAGTACCAGTAATACACCCACCTAGAAGGGTACCACAATCATTGCAAAAGCGCTTAAAAGAAACTCTAGATAGATTAGAATGTAATAAAATTGTGTCTAAAGTAAACAAACCAACGGACTGGGTTCAAAGTCTCGTGATTGTTGAGAAACCTAATGGAAGCCTTCGCCTTTGTCTCGATCCCAGAGATCTAAATAGGGTTCTTAAAAGGGAACATCATTTAATTCCTTCGGCTGAAGATATAATCAGTCGAATAGAAGGTAAGAAAATATTCTCGGTTTTTGACCTTAAGGACGGGTTTTGGCAGATCCCGTTAGATACCGAAAGCTCAGAAATATGCACCTTTAACACTCCTTTTGGGCATTATAAATTTAATAGGATGCCTTTTGGGATTGCCCCTGCTCCAGAAGTGTTTCAAAAGAGAAATGAAAGGCTATTTGGGGACATTGAGGGGATAGAAGTATATTTTGATGATTTAATTATAATTGGTGTTGATAAAAACTCTCATGATATAGCTTTACTTGAAGTTTTGAAGAGATCACAAGCTCTTAATGTAAAATTTAATGCTGATAAATTACAATTTAGAATGTCTGAGGTAAGATACATGGGCCAGATAATTTCAGATAAAGGTATAAAGCCTGATCCTTCACACATCAAAGGTGTAATGGATATGCCTGTTCCTAGTTCTAAAGGAGAGGTCAGAAGACTATTGGGCATGATTAATTACTTATCTAAATTTATACCAAATTTGTCCCAAATTACAGCCCCTTTAAGGGAGTTGATAAAACAAAATGCAGAGTTTGGATGGGAATTTGAGCATACTACAGCATTTAATAAAATTAAGGAAGTACTCATCAGAGCCCCAGTACTAAAAGTTTTTAATAGTTCTGAAAGTATCACTATCCAGTGTGATAGTTCAAAAGATGGGTTAGGTACTTGTCTAATACAAAATGGGCAGCCTGTCTCTTTTATGTCTAGAAGCCTCACTGAATGCGAGAAAAACTATGCACAAATTGAAAAAGAGCTGTTGGCTATAGTATTTTCTTTTGAAAAGTACCACAATTTTGTATATGGACGACACACAGTTATACAAAGTGACCATAAGCCACTCACATCAATTATAAATAAACCTATGTCTAAAATCTCATCCAGGCTACAGCGAATGCTATTAAAACTTTTAAAGTATGATTATGACGTGCAATATGTACCTGGAAACAAAATGTATTTGGCAGATACATTATCAAGGGCATTTAATGGTGATACTCGGGTCAACGATGACCCTGAGATGGAAAATATTGTACATAGTATAGCCAAATATCTACCTATGAGTAAAGCTAGGTTAATGCAATTCAAGAATGAGACAGATCAGGACAGTGAATTACAAAGTGTCATTAAGTTCACCATAGAGGGTTGGCCTAAGGGAACCAAAAATATGTCACACAATTTAAAATTGTACTTTAAATCACAGGGTGATCTTCATGCTAATGAAGGTTTATTATTTCTAAGTGATAAGATTGTTGTCCCTAAGACATTAAGACAACAAATGTTAATGTTGATCCATGAAGGCCACTTTGGAATTGAAAGGTGTAAACGACGAGCCAGAGAAGTGATGTATTGACCGGGCATGAACACTGACATAGAATCTGTAGTGTCACATTGTGAAATATGTGAAAAATATAGGCATTCCAATGTCAAAGAGCCTTTACAACCGCATTCTATTCCTGACAGACCGTTTGAAAAGATTGGGGTGGATATTATGGAATTTGGGAATATAAGTTATATAATAATAATCCATAATAATATATCTTATAATTATGGATTGTTATTCCAAATGGATTGAAGTTTCAGAGCTACGAAATAAAACAGCTACTGAAGTAATTAATGTTCTTAAGGATATGTTTTCAAGATACGGAATTCCGAATATTGTTGTTTCGGATAATATGCCATTTAATAGTTATTTGTACAGAGACTTTGCTAACACTTGGGACTTGGAGTACATTTTTACCAGTCCATATTTCCCACAAAGTAATGGTCAAGCTGAAAGGGGGGTAGGTATAGCTAAATCCATATTTAAAAAGGCTAAGGAAGAAAACAAACATCATTTTGTTGGTCTAATGGAATATAAGAACACACCTATATCAGGACTTCACCTTTCCCCAGCTCAGTTAATGTTCAGTCGAAGACTGCGAACAAAATTGCCTGTAACAAACAAACTGCTTAATGCAGAATTGTTTAATAATGTAAGAGGGCTGTTGACTAAGCGTCAACAAACCCAAAAATGGTTTCATGATCGTTCTGCAAAATCTCTTAGTATACTAAGCCCAGGTGATGCAGTACGAGTGCAAAACATGAAAAAGAAGACGTGGGAACCTGCAATTGTAATCTCTCAAGATCCCAACTATCGCGCTTACACAGTTAAGAATCAACTGGGAAGGGTTTTTAAAAGAAATAGAAAACACCCGATTAAATCAAATAGTAATTTTAACGAATACAGTGGTGATTTTAATATTGAAAACATACCTGATGTAATAGGAAGCAACATAACAAATCAAAGTAATATAAATAATAATTCTAATGTAACTGTCACTAAGAGTGGACGCATTTGTAGAAAACCTAGACATTTAAATGACTATATATTGTAACTTGAAATGTACATTTGAAAATTTGTGTACCTATGTATGTTAATGTATAGTAATTATATCTTTGCATCATGTAATCTTGAAATGTGTTAAATTATATTGAATATAGTGTACACATCTAAAGGGGGATGTAACAGAATCATAATTACTCAACTCTACAGAGAGTTGCAACACCTCAACTCGTGGATCCCCACAATAGATGCTCTCATGTACCCATGGCTAAACGTTGTTAAGATCTAATAAATATGTTAATTCTTCATGACTTAATAATCATTTTAAGAACATGACAGAAAGTCTAAGAAAAGCAGGGGATAAGATTTGAACGAGCATAGTAAATTGGAAAAGTGAGGTGCTCAGACTCCTATCCCATTTATCTCATCAATGACAAATTACAGCATCGCTTTCAGAACAGATCTTACTCAATGAAAACATGGATAAGAGAGACAAGTCTTAAAATCTCATTTTCTGTCAACAAAATAACAGAATTTTAGTATTCCTTCAAATTCATTTCACTAGTGAAGGTTTTTCCATGTGCAAACAAAAATCACTGTCCACTTGCTCCCACTCATGGAAGACCATCTTAGTTATATATTCGGTCTCATTTTAATTATCAATAAAATAGTTCACTCATTAACTTGAATTAATTATGGGAAAGAATATTTAATTTTTAATGAGTCCTCTAGATTAACTATCATTTCAAGCATTTGGGTTTCAATTGAGTTCCCCCATAATTTGACTTGCCATCCATTTCTCTATTCCCAGCAATTTTAATTACTCAGCTGCAGATAGTCGATGAAAAGTATAGAATCTCACATGGAATGCCTAACCCATGAAGTATTTACCAGGTAGGATGGACATACCAAGCAAATCAAACAAGAGGTCAAGCATCTTTCTGATTTGGTTTGTCACGCGAGTCATTTTTGCTAGACTAAAATACTTAAAGTGGATTCCAAACCATTATGAAATTCCATACCATGACTGAGATTCCAAATCAGAACCCATTGAACCAAGGATCAGATCACTAACCACATGCCTACAAGGAACGATAGCATGTACCTACCTGGAGGACTTGTATGAAAAATCTGCCCTTGTGCTGCTATGAAGGAATTAGGAACCCTAGGCATTAAACAGAAAAGTCTCTTTAAAGTCGTATTACAACCAGTGCTTTAGCATATCAGTTGGTGCATGAGCATAATAGGCCAAGCCCTCCCTAAAAAGCTAGTTCATTTTTGTCAAAAGTTTTGTTTTCAATCAGCGTAATCGAAATTTCCCTAATCACAAATAAATTGTGAAGAGATCTAAAACCAGTTTTAAAAAATCCAACACATTCAGCATTGCAGCAATTTGATTGGAAGTGCGAAATAAAAGACTGGGCCCAACTCCGAAATTATTCTCTGAATCAAATGTTTAGAGTGCTTGAGGAACAAATGGAAATCCAGGTTACAGGGGACATGCTGACCATTCACCTTTGAATGCTCCCCATTTAATTTTTCCCAAATAAGTTTAGGGGAGGGTTCTTGCATTTTGAAGACTGATTCCACTTTGTGTCAAATTCAGTGATAGAAAGGTTTTTCTTTCGCATCTCATTGACTGACTTGCAGCAAACCAGGCAATGAAAAATTTTACGAACACATAATTTTGAAATTCAAAAAAGAAAAGCTTCCAACTGAGTCCTTGATAACATGTATGAGTACTATGGAAATAAAAAAGCTTGAAATTATAAAATTTGAACTTCAAACATAATGTGCAATGATAAAAATGTACTGAACTGCAAAAATATATAACAAAGGGAATAAAATGAGTCTTAAGAAAATAACTTACACCCTTCTGGATACGTCTTGGGTACAGGTCTGATGTGCGACCTGTGGGCCCTAAAAGGAAATTCATTAAGTATGTTACAAAAACATTTAACTAGAAATACTGAAAGAGAAAAGTTTAACAATGTAAAGACAATAAGACCTTGATTAACTTTGAAAAATAAATGAACAGGAATATTTTATGAAAATCAGATAACAATGCATTAAACAAATTATTTGGTGGGTATAAATGATCACTTCGGCTCAGAAAAAGCTAATTCCCCATTATCATTAATTGTGCATTATGATACTAAATCCAATGCAAAACCACTCAATATAATTAAGACAAGTTAGAGTCATTTTAATTGAAAAATATTTTATTTAAAAATGAATTTTGCACATTTATATATAGTATTGTGGAACGGGTTTCATTCTAGGAAAACTCTGAGGGATAAAAGCGCACAAGTGGACAGACTAATGCAGTTAATGTGCAGTGCACATCCGGTGGACATCGTAGTCGCAGTGGACAGTGTGTTTGCAATTTTGTGTTTTTATCGCTTAGGTGATTTTACAGAACGCCAAGTTTTAGAATGATAAAAGGAAGTGGACATGGGAGTTCAAGTCGGAACCGGTTTCTAAAGTTCTCGGCTTCTTCCTCGGAGGTGATTGCGGTGGATGGACATTTTGATGCTTTTCGATTTTTTTCTACTTATATATAACACATCGCTTGAAATTGATTCTTCTGAATTGAATCAGTATTTCTAACTCATCAAAAGTCATGCATTGTTAAGAGATCTTTAGCTAAAAGAACTAGAAGATATTCAAACTTGATTTTTTGGTGTGAAGATTAAAAGGGTTTTGCTCGAAAGCGAATAATTTATACAAGAAAAATAAAAGCAATTATAATTTGATCACCGCATTCGAAAACTGATTTATTTTTAATTACAGATAGTGGTGCAAGATTTTAGTGATGTCATTTTTGGATACCTATGATGGTTTTTAAAAAGAGAAAATAAACACGATTTTTTGTGTTTCACTGCATTTAAAATTACCCTGAGCATTTGTGCTTGTTTTTTCATCAGTTATGAATAAACTGTTCTGCAGATCTGTAATGAAATATATTTTATTTAAATCGTTAGAAAAATCTAGTCATGAGAGGAAATCTGTTTCGTAAGCAGTCGAAAAAACCATTGAAAGGTGCTTGATGAAAGGCGTTTGAGAAAATCAAATGATTTCGAGAAGGGAGCGGTTTGATATTTGCTCGAAGGCAGCTAATATCTGAGAACGGCCCTGGTTTTATTTATTATTTACTTATACGTGATTAAGTGGAATAACAGTTCGAATTTTAATTGGTACCCAAACAAAGTTATACGCTGTTTGTATAACCATCACTCGCTATAAATTAAGTATTTCAAATAAAACGGGAGACTATTTAACACATAACATAAAGTGGAGTTAAAATGTAAAAAAAAAAAATACCTCGGGACATGCGACCTTTATAAGAGTATCAAAGTTGTTTCATTATTTTGAATATATGAGTTACCATATACATATTTGTTTAATACACCTAAATTTGAGTCGTTTTGTGTTTAAATTGGTCCAGTTCCACAGAAAAAAGTCGCAATTATTCATAACTAACTCGATAAGAATATCTTTTTCATACCGACGAAATTACTTTCAAATTTCATTACACATGATAATACTTGCACAAATATGTCATGTAATTTAGCATTCCACTCAAGCTCCAAGAACAGATCTGGTCACTTGATTCTTTGTTGAAACCACTTTTTTGCTTTTATATTTAAAGCAAAAATTTATTACAATATATCTGGTAAATCAGATAATGGTAAGTGCTACAATTTAAAAAATGTTTTAAGAATTAAATGGGAAAATTTTCAGAAAATTGTAATTTTTTCACTATTTTTAAAGTCGGTCTTGTTCAAATCACATCAAATTTGCAAAAGTTGATTGTTTAACATACTCTAACTGAAAAGCACCAAGTCTCAAGTTTTAGATGTTTTGCTTTTTGTATAAATAGTAGTAACACCTGAAATTGTGAGACTAAAACGACTATCCTGTGAGTACATTGTTTATTTTTAATATTTGTTCTTGTTATTTTTTCAAAAAAGGACTAAGATTGTTAACTATAAATTGTAAGATACACAAAAAAGTGCAAATGATTTCATGCCATTTAAAAAAGCTTTGAGAGTTTTAATTTGGTTATAACTGGGAAAACAAAGTAGATAAGTGGTTGAATTAACGTCGTACTGAAGCAACATAACAGGCTATTGACGACTGTTCGAGATCTATCTCGAAGGGAAAGATCCGAGGACAACACCTCGTTATTTTGAACCACGGTCAGATGACGAGGTCACACCTGAGCTGCCACCCTCATTCTTCAAACTTCGACACCAAGCCAAAAGGAAAGAAAATAGGATAGGCGTTCAAAGTTTACTTATCGTATAAAATACTATCTGTAACAACAGCTCTAAAAATAGCTATGCATTACTTTTATCTATACAAATAATTAAAAGTATTTATTTGAATTTTCCTGCACAATAATATTCTCCCTAATGTGTTTTTGTGTCGTTTTGCTTGAGCAAATTTTATCAGTTTTTCATCATGTTAAAATTTGAGCATGATTTACGAAAACGTCTTTCCTGAGTATGCGAATTTAGATCAACTTGATTTAAATCAGTGATTTTTATTTAAAAAAATCATGTTTAAATATATTTTCAATTTTCCATTTTTTCTTAGGAACTATTTAATAATAATATTGAAAAAGAATAATCTGGAACAGAGTGCGTGTTATTGTATACAAAATTTTTCACGTCACTGCACACCTACAAGCATAAATAACTTCAAGACACACTATGAAGGAACATTTTTCTATTAACATGATTAATTTGTTCTATTTCATACTAGGGATTCAATTAGTAAGATCCTTCTTTCAAATATTTTTGCATTATAAAACATAAACATTCCAATTAGACATTCGTTTCAGATAAGTCTTCTTATGCAGTCATAAGCAAGGAAAAAACAAAACAAATGGAATGAAAATACCTCATCCATACATCCTCAGTGATTGATATTTGACATAGTTTTTATATCGCATCCATGCATAGACGTAACTAGACGGGGCATTTGCCCCTGGGCGCCGGATTAGGGGGGTGGACGCTAAATTGGCCGAGTATTTTTTTTACTATAGATATTTACGTATGATAAAAAATGAAGAGGAAAAACTTATTGGTAGACTACAAGAACTATAAAAGGAGCTAAATACAGAATGTGTGAAATAGCAGGAAAACTTAACCTCGATCCTCTTTTTAAAGAAGTACGGAGGGGGAAGAAGCGGAGGTTTGATGAGAAGGACGAAGTTGAAAGCTATGAATTCTCAGAAGAAAAAATATCAGATATTGATTAGACAAATAATAGATCGGATTCTGAATGAACTGAGGCAAAGGTTTCAAGTCATTCAAAACATGAATAGTTTATTTGGTTTCCTCAATGGAGCTCGGTTTGAAACAATGAATGGAGAAGAATTGAAGAACCAGACACTTGAGTTAGCTACCACATATATAGAAGACTTAGACAAGGACTAGCTGCCGATAGAAGTGGAGAGTTTTAAGTATCATGCCTTGGATTTAAGCCCTAATATAAAAACGGCTACACCATCAGGTCTTCTGACGCTAATTTACAAGAACGGACTTGAAGACGCGTCCACCAACATAACGACAGCGTTGAGAATTTTCCTCACAATACCAGTCTCAGTCGCCTCAAATGAAAGAAGTTTTAGCAAACTAAAGATCATAAAAAATTACCTCAGAAACCTAACAGGACAACAACGACCAACCAACCTGAGCATCATATCTATAGAGCACAAGTTAGCTTCAAAGCTATCTTTTGAGGACATTTTAAAAATGTTTGCAGCCGAAAAAGCCCGTAAAGTTAGGTTTTAGTCCAAACTTTCTGTGTTTAAATTTTTTTTTCACATTTTGTCAATAGATTAACAGATTGTGAAAAATGTCTAAGTATAATACTTAGGATAATAACTTAAGTAAAATCTGTTATTAATTCTTGTTCCACAGTTTTCCAAAATCCTTGAATGGTTTTCGGTCGACGTTTCGATAATTCTCTTTTTAAAAGTACAAAAGCACAAAAGTCCATGGGTGAGACATCTGGAGATTTAGCAGGAATATCAGTAAAGGGTATTTATTGACTTGATACCAGTTTATTGTTCCATTTTTTCCACGAATTTAATAGTGGACTTAGATGTGTGGCTGCTTGCTTTATCCTGATGCAGTTCTACTGACTGTTGGCACTTTGGGTAAAGATTTGGTATTTCTTTTTTGCATATTGGGGATAAAATAGGGTCTTGATAATATGTGGGAGTTGATTTTTACCCATTTCCCCCTCCTTTTTACTTTTAATTTTTCATTATATGCAAAACCGGCAACAATCATAAATCTCTTAGAGAAAGTTCTTATGTTAAAGTTACAAAGTTGAACCACGTTTTAAGATTTTTCTCCTCTTTTATGATAATAAATTGTTCTTTTTTATTGCAATCTTTTAAATACACCCACGCCTCGTCTATTGTCACAACATTTTTCCATCTTTCTCCAGCTAAATGCTTCTCATACAGAATTCTACAGCGAGTTCTGCTTTCTGCAATATGTCGTGGAGATAGACGATGAACATTGTAATTTTTGGCCTTTTTAAGATTCAAATCACTGTTAATTATTTTATTTACAGTTCAAACTGAACTTTTAATGACTTTGTAATAGTCCTTTGATTGGCAGATTCTCTTTTAAAATTAAAGATCTTACCTTACAAATATACTCTCTTCTTTTTTGGATACGTATTTGGAAATATTTTTTCACTTTTACGTTTTTTTCCTTTCTCATTAATAATATCGTACCTTTAGATATCGAAAAACTGATTTTTACAGCGTTTTTGAATACTTGAATAAGCATAATTCTCTTCGGAAAGAGCAGAAACAGCCTTCCAACCATTGATTATTTAAAAGCGCCATTTTGAAGTAAACTCTGAGTTAGCAGGCGATAAGTTATATTTTAACTATTTAGCTGCTGCGTTTATCGTTTATCGCTTTTTTTATTTTTGCATTGTGGTGACATTTAAAAAATCGTTTGGCTTTAATCTTTGCTTGCTTACTTCGTAATATTCTATGAATTATTTAAAAATGGCTCGTAGTCGTATGGAAACAACGAACAGCATTCGAAAATTGATTATTTTTCATCATAGTAGTGGTAAATCAGTTCGGAATATCTCTAAATTAGTAAATTTATCCCATTTTACGGTGCAGTATGTGATAAAACGCTTTAAAGAAGAAAATCGGATCGAAAACAATGTAAGGAAAGGTCGTCCTGTAAAGTTAACTCAACGTGATCAGAGATTTATAGTTAGAAAATTTGTGAAAAATCCACGTTTGAGTGCTGTAAAAATTTCTACAGAATGTACTGAAAATTTTTGATTAAATGAAAATTTTTTGTAAGTACGAAAAATAGAAAGCTTAGGATTTACTTCGCAAAATCAATGATAAATAAGCCCGAAACTAATTGGAATCATGTCTTATTTGCAGATGAAAGCAAATTTAACATGTTTGGTTCCAATGGGCGTATAATTGTATGGAGAAGAAAAAATGATTAACTAAATCCCAAGAACTTAGGCCAAGGCGGTGGAGGTGTCCTTGTGTGGGGGTGCATGTCAGCATCAGGACTAGGTAATTTGGTATTTATTGATGGCATAATGAATCATGCTCTTTATTTAAATATTTTAAAAGACAATTTAAAATTATCAGTCCAAAATTTGGGTATTGGAAACAACTTTGTTTTTTATCAAGATAACGATCCTAAGCACACGGCTCTCAGCGTTCGCCTCTGGAGTCTATAATTGTCCACAAGTTCTGAAAACACCACCTCAATCGCCGGATTTAAACCGTTACCACCGAGATAACAAGGCCTGACCGCTGCCGTCATGGCGTCTCCCTAGTAGTCATACGTGCGATACGAACGACCACCGCCGTATTGGAATATTCAAAGCCTAATACAGTGAAATCTGTCTACAACGATACATAATATATTCTATATACGTCGAGACCACAGGAAAATATTGTTATACGTTATTGCAAATTATTATAGCAGTTTGTAAATATGGTTTTTCCCTAGTCAAAACTATGATAATCTCAGAATGAAACTTTTACACCCTCGCGTCTTTCTTCCTTATTTACTAACGATAACAGAGAGTGTGCGTAAATAGTAAAAGCAATAACTTATTAAAAAACCAGTCAAAATTATACCGTAAATTCAATTAAAAAATAGCGAAAAACTCGCTTATGACTTTTATTAACTAAAATACACACGTCAATCAAGCTTAATACCGCCCAATATCATAGTTTCTCAAATGTGACCATAAATCAAAAAGAAAAGAAAACCCTTTCTCATAGTCTAAAGAAATCTAATTAATGTTTTCTTCATCATTAAATCTGTAAAAATGGGAAATCAAAGCAATTGAACTGTAAAAGCAATTGAAGCGATTATTATCATAGTTGGCTGAAGAATTTTTCATTGATATTTCATTTATAAAATTCAAACAATTTTCAATAATTTCCAAATTATTAACGTGACAGGGTGTTTTGATTTGATTGTTATCTAAACAGAAATTTCTTGGCCATATAAATGTTTCCATTTTCAGATTTGAATGTATTACAACAGTGTAATTTGTTGCAGGTCCTGGATTAAAACAAATTTTGAAAAAAGTAACTTTTGACTCCTCAATTAGTTTAAACCAATTTTGTTTATGGGGTAATGAATCCAGAATTTCTAGTAGCCTATTAAAATTTTGAAAAGAAATAGATTCATGATGAGCAATGAACTCAGATTTGCTTTCGTTGATAGCTCTCAATAAATTGAATTGATCAGTTTCACGAATTTTATCTTCCCTGCTTTTACGAACGGTGGGACAAGTTTTCGAGAGATATTTAGGGCAATTCGGAAATATACTTGGTATAGTACCAACTTTTAAACGGAGACGTTTCATGGAAAAGGTAGAACACTCACCAGTTTTTTTTGTTGAATTTCGATACATTCCGGACGATATCATCGTTTTGAAAATGAAGTTCGCAGACTTAGCTGCGTTTTGATGGTGTAAAGTCGGCTCGTGGAATCGCCCTGAGCCATCTTTTTCTAATATTTTTATCCTCTGGAAAGGAGAGAACCGCCATATTTGGTGCATCACCATATCTATAATTTCCAGAGCAAGTAGGTACACAGCATCTAAAGGGCATTTTGGATAGCCTCGTGGTTAAGCCTAAAGAAATCGGCCTGGACACACGTTAAACGTGTTGTTTGACGAAAGCCTTTAACACCTTGACACTGTAATGTTCCACAAATGTTATATAACAATATTTAACTGCAGCTGCACTTGCTTTCCGGTAAAATAGTATAAAAACCCTAATTTCTTAAGCTACATTAAAGGTAATCCATAAGTAGACGGCCATGCGGCGATGTTTGTTATGACTACTAGTAAGCGAGTCACGTGATCGAAACGTCACAGCGGTCTGGCCTTGTTATCTCGGTGGTAACGTTTAAACCCAATAGAACACATTTGGAGAGAACTAGAGGTTAGAGTACGAAGACACGGCATTAAAACAAAAAGCGAACTAAAAACAGTAATTATTGAAGAATGGTGGAACATTGATGCAGAAATTACGAAAAAACTAGTGAACGTTATTCCCAGACGTTTAAAAGCTGTTGTGGATGCTATAGGATATCCTACTAAGTACTAATTTACCGAAATATTACAATATTTGCTAATATGTAGAAATTTTTTTAAAGTGTACGAAGACTTTTGTGAGGTAAGTTTTTTGTTACTTTTTGATTATTGATTTTCCAAAAAAAAAGTTTTAAAATATTTTACGTAGTTTTGTTAAGAACAAGTTATATATGTTATTAAAAAATTCCCATTCTGAAATATTAATTTTATTAATGGATAGAGCAGTATTTCTTTGAAATTCGTAAGTGTACGAACAGTTTTGGGAGTCACTGTATCTCGATATCATTTGATAAAACCTTTTCATTTCATTTGCAGCGATTATAAGTATGAAAGAATATTCCAAACATGTTACTCTTAGATTATTTGTGAATGAAATATCTTAGAATTAATTTGGTATTTTATCTTGTACTAAAAATGAAATTGCTGCAAATTAATCTATTTACCTTTGAAATCGAGCATTTACCATCGAAGTTTAATAAAAAAATTTGGACTAGTGGAATTAATGTGTGGTGGCGATATCAGGTATTGTGGGGAGGGTTTTGGTTTGGTTGGTCGGTGGGGGGGGGGCAAGGCGAGTTCTTTCCTCGGATGGAAACTAGCCTAGTTACGTCTCTTCATCTATGAACTAAGAATTACAATAACAAGGGGACTAAGAATAGTGACTAAATTGTCAGATTTGACTGAGTGAAATTGTGATTAAATTTTTAGAACACTTATTTTATAAAATTTTGATGTAAAAATACAAAAGTAAAATTAATTATATACAAAAGAATTACTGACTATGTATAAATATGCTAATAATAATAATAATTTAATGAAAAAATAAACATTTTAAGTATTAATATAAATATCCTCATATTCTTTTGTCACAGTAAATACATATATTTCCTTCTTATTTCAGTGAGATACTTGAGCTTGTTTCTGTGAACACTTTTTTATATCTGGGTCTATGGTTGAAAGAGCTACACGCAATTCATGATCAAGACTTTTCAAGGATGATCTCTTTAAATTCTTGATAGTGAGCGTAGAAGAGAAACTTTTGCTCACACATGTATGTTGCAGCAAATGGTAAAAGAATGTTCATAGCTTTTTCGCCGATGGATAACCCTCCGGTACCGTCGCCCCATCATCAGGACTTTGCGGTAAAAATTTTCGCGTCACATCGGTTGGGAAGCACTGGCTTACGGCACCGAACGATAAAACTTCGGAACTAGGGGACTTAAGCTCCACCCTGTAGATGGGACGGCATCTGTTAGTCATGTTTATAGAAGTGTTAAAATGTGTAATTTACATAAATAAAAATCATATTTACAACTCGCTAATTGCACTTAATATTCAATATTAATTTTAATCTCTGAATTATTTGGAAAACACAAGGTTCGAAATAACGGAACCCAAAATCTCACCCCGAATTCAACTGTAATATTCAATATGTAGAAAAAATACGGACTAAGAGCAATCTGTGTGTGTGAGTAGTTTTTTCTGTCAAAGAATAGAGGTCTGATAATTTTAGGTAAATATGGGTTTTTACTTTCTTGAAAGTTAAGTTATTTGAAAATGCAAGTTTACCTATGATTGGTGGTGATTCTAAGCACGAAATGTGCCTTTTTCGATGGCACTATTCAATTGCCTCTTCAGCTGGTCCTGCTTCATGTATCTAATTCACATGACTGTCAAATAAATTTATGAAACAAAAGAACTCACGGAAAAATATATAATAAAAACTAATTGATGTCTGTTAACAATATTTAAAGATTTACACAATTCTTGTTTGATGAATATGTCAACCACATATAAGTAATTATGACTGCAGGGAAATTCTTTGAATGCTCAGGTGAGTTTTTTCAATGTTCAGATTCCATAATCTTTCTCTAATCATCTTAACTAGGATATGAAAAAAATCATGATTGGAAAAATCATAACACTCCTATTCATTCGATTTAAATGTGATTTTTTTAATATTTAAATTGGATTTTTATGATTTTAATTCGAGCCTTGCCGGACAAGTTTCAACTTGTTGGACATGAGACATGTAAATAGTGTAGTTTCTAGATAGTTTTGATACATATTAAACAGTAAAATATTTGATGAATAGCATTAATAAAAAAAATATCAGGGAAAATTTTTGAAAAATTTAAACACAATATAGGAACTAGCATAGTTAATCACATGATAGAGTAAATAAATGACATGCACAACAAATGCCATGCATAAGCAATAGTTTTCCCATCTGGTACTCGAATTATTTAAATTACACTGCTGGCCACCCAAATTGCAACACCAAGAAAGACAAGAGATATCACAACAAAATTTATTTTGTAGATAACATGTTGACCAAGTATCAAATGATTAAATTTATAGACTTCTGTGAAGTGTGGTTCCTGCCAAAATCAGTAGCCAGAGTAGCCGCCATTGTTGGAGATCACCGCTGCCACACGCCTCGGCATTGATTCAAAGAGACTTTGGATGTGTTCTTGGGGTACAGCAGACCAAGCAGCTTCCACACGTTGCCAAAGTTGATCTGGTGTGGCAGCTGGGGATGTATTCTGGGTCAATCGTTGAGCAACCATGGACCACATGTTTTCTATCGGCGAAAGATCCGGAGAGCGAGCTGGCCAGGGAAGCAATTCAATCTGGCGATTGACGAAGAACCCTTGGACAATGCGTGCCACGTGTGGTCGCGCATTATCCTGTTGAAATATGGCTGTGGGCAAGCCCTGAAGGTAAGGAAGGACAACTGGCTCCAACACCTCGGAGATGTAGCGCTGGCTGTTTAAAGTACCGGCAGTGCGTACTAGAGGAGTGCGAGAGTGATATCCAATACCGCCCCATACCATAATACCCGGTGCAGGACCAGTGTGGCGGTGCATAACGCAGCTGTTCAGCATCCTCTCTCCACGGTGTCTCCAGACTCGAATCCGACCATCGTGGTGTTGCAGACAGAAGCGTGACTCGTCAGTAATGACAATTTCATTCCATTCTGCCGTCCACATCCTTCTTTCATCGCACCATTGGCGGCGGAAACGTCTGTGGTTCTGCGTCAAGGGTAGACGAAGCAATGGACGTCTTGCGGACAGACCACTCTGCTGTAAACGGCGTCGAATGGTACGCGCAGACACTGGATGATGCGGTACAGACTGAATGTACTGTGCTATGGTTCGTGATGTGGCTGAGCGATCCGTCACTGCCATACGCACAATATGCCTGTCATCACGTGAAGTGGTGCACTGAGGTGGATGCGATCGAACACGTCGGTCCGTCGTACCCTCCTGCATCCAACGATCACATATCCGCATTACAGTTGTTTGGTTTCGTCCAACACGACTACCGATTTCCCTGAAAGATAATCCACAATCTCGGTAGGCCACTATCCTTCCTCTGTCGAACTCAGATACTTGATCAAAAGATGATCGCTGTTTTCTACGAGGCATAATTGATCGTTTTTTTGAAAAAACCACAAGAAAAACACAATTGCCGTACTTGAAATCGTCGAAATCTCCAAGCCTTAAATAGCGCTTTGAAGTGGCGCCACAGGCGCGCGTGATGTGCGTCTGCGCTGAAATTCTAATCATTTGCATATCTCACCTCCGCTAATTCATGTTGTAAATTTCATATTATTTGCATGCTTCCTTCAGGGTGTTGCATTTACGGTGGCCAGCAGTGTAGTTTGATTTTAACCCATACCCGGTGACATGAAATTTTTTGCTTTACATAATTATCATATATGAATAAAAAGTATAGAATTGCTTTAGTTAATTTTGTATTCAGTAATCAATGTGTTAGACTTGTTTTAGAGAAAAATCATGTAACCAATGGAAAATAAAATAAAAATAACTTGTACAAAAAATTCATGGAAAAATTCCAACTCATTAATATTCAGCTTGCAAAAAGTACTTATTTGTGAAAAATGTTATTTGTAAGTGAATAGTAAGAAATGAATAAGACATGAAAATGTACATATATTGAAATCAAATGTTTATTTAAAAAAATTTCTGAGCATCAGTATTTCCAAGCACAAACACATAAAGGGTTTACACTAACATACACGAAAATGAAGCTTTTTTCTATGAACAGCATAGGATAAGAGTAATAGCATTCCTCCAGAATATTCCAATTGTGTGGAATTTTGAAGCTGCAATAAAAAAAATCATCATTGCAATCATAATCATAAGAGCTTTCTGCTTTTAAAACCCAAATTTATTTTAACGTATTCAACTATCAGATGGACGAATTAACTTTTACATTCCAAACTTCCAATTCCTTAAATATAGAATAGTTATGCTGGCAATGCAAAGAATTCCTAGGGATCAATGCATAAAATTAACCAACATATTACACCAAACAAAACGAAAATATTGAAATTTCCCATTATAAAGATTTATGTGTAAAATTTGAATACTTTTGATACTGCAGAAAACTATTTTGTTGTGACTAAGTGTCAGGGTACAAAGAAATCAGGATTAAAAAATCATCGGATTTATTTAAAATAAAACCAACACTGATGAACAGGCATGTGAGTGACACCTGTTGATCAACAGCCCAATAGGGAAATACATAGTTGTCTAATAATTGATACCTATCAAAAAATTATTCAGTATCTTCAGGGGAAGGATGATTTTCAATACAATGGTTGAGGTGAATTAAATACGAGCAAATTTCTAAACTTATTTGAATAAAATAACATGAATCTTGTTTTCATAATTATTTAATTGTAATAAACGTAATACACACAGAGAAAGGAAAATGAAATTTAAAATCTTGATTTAAATCGGCATACCATGATCTTAACTAAAAGAAATTTATTATTGATGCCATATGAAATGGTCATCAAAAATAAACATCATTTAGTTTTTAACTGCTAAATATTGAATGACTAGGTGACACCAAATAAGTCTATTTTTTCTTTTCAGTTGGAAAACTTCAGACATCAGAGATTTGTAATATATCTGTAAAATATAAACTGTATTTCAATAAATAACAAAACACAAATCTGTTATACTCGTAAGGCAATACACAACATACTTTCATTGAGAAAAACATTTTAAACTAGAAATGTTTCAACTACCAGAAATCATTGATTTATAAGATCACACTGCAACCCCCCCCCCCCATGTTCAACAGTTTATTCTCTCAATGCTGCTTTTCGAATAAGTCTTCTGAACTAAAAGATGTTTATTATTTGTTAAATCCTCCGTATATTGTAGAGGGTGCTGTGTGAGCACGAGGGTTAAGATTCAGGAATTAGACTGAGAGGCTTCATTAGCCTTACAATGAGAAAATGGTCATTCCACAACCTTGTTATATTTGTTGTTAATAAACTTGTTTTGTTATAACAAATTGTTTTAATTCAAGTCTACTCAAAAGTGAGTTAGAACAGCAAGCAATAAGTTGAAAACAAATTACTGAAGAACTGACTACAGGTTTCAAGCAAACTTAATAAAGAACTATTGCTATATTCTGTTAAAATATTTCTATACCAGGAGATTTCTGCTTTGATTTAAAACTTAATATCTCATCGCAAAACTCATTTAAAGACATAAAACTGGTCAATTTGCAAACATCCTTACCCAAATGAGAAATTGTTACCAAAGCAGAAACTTCACCAGTAAAATTACAACACATAAAATCCATGCAACAGTGGGTTAGAAAAGCAAGCAATAAGTTGAAAACAAATTACTGAAGAACTGATTACAGGTTTCAAGCAAACTTAATAAAAAACTATTGCTATATTCTGTTAAAATATTTCTATACCAGGAGATTTCTGCTTTGATTTAAAACTTAATATCTCATCGCAAAACTCATTTAAAGACATAAAACTGGTCAATTTGCAAACATCCTTACCCAAATGAGAAATTGTTACCAAAGCAGAAACTTCACCAGTAAAATTACAACACATAAAATCCATGCAACAGTGGGTTAGAAAAGCAAGCAATAAGTTGAAAACAAATTACTGAAGAATTGATTACAGGTTTCAAGCAAACTCAATTTTGATTTGTGTTAAGGGTTTTGTAATAAGTAATTACTAAAAATGTGAACAAATTATTTCGAACTGACCTAAAAATCGTTATTAATCATATGCAAACACAAAATACTACTACTTAAAATTATTAAGGTTTAAGTAGATACATATTAACTGTAACTGCATGATCTATAAATTATTGTTTACATACACATTTGACATCTGTTTAATTCCTTGTTTTGTGTAGGTATGTACAAATACTTTTATGTTCCAACGATAGTATCATAAATAAATTGTCTAAAATTTGGTATGTTGAAATCTGAATTTAAAGATGTATTATTTACTTTTTTATAAACATAATAACATACAAAGACACCACAATTTATATTGTCAGTTTGCTTGACATGGGGAGGGAAACTAAAAGTCCATTTATTTGAGTTAGGAAATACACTACTTAATATTGAACACCATTTAAGCAATAAAAGTGATGATGTTTTATCTATGAAGTCATTTAATGGATCATAAAACTCTAAGGTATGGCTATCAATATTTACAACAATTAGACTCCAATGTTTATTGACATTGGCTGGAATGAGTAAAATTCTATGTTTCCTTAATTGCTCAAAATAAGAACCATTTAATTTCCCACCATTTAATATCAAAGAGGAACATATTGCATCCATTGATCCAAAGGTGTTTGAATACCTAATAACATTAAAAACAAAAGCATCAATTATTGAATCATACAGCCAACCTTTGCAAAAAGCAGAAGCTGATCTTAAAAGGGTTTCTTCTTCTAATGAAATAAAGAGATCTAAAGATTTCAGCATGTATGTCTTAATCTCTATGTCATTAACTTTTACTTCACATGTCAAAACATTACTTTTATCTATTGTCTTAAATTTTGAAAAATTACAGGAATTAGCATCTACGAAAGTATTATTTACAGTTGGTTTAATAAATGAGTCCTTTGAAGGAATCACTGTTCCTAACAAAACACAGTAAATGTATGCCCGAAATTTATTTGTATCAAATGGCACATAAACACTAGACTTGTATATTATCTGATGGGCAAAGTAACATACAAACACACCACAGTTCATTGAATCTTGTTGCAACACATGTAAGGGGAAATTAATAGTCCACATCCCAGTTGTACAACCAAAATAATTTTTAACATTATCTAAAATTTTGCAATACCTGTCAGAAATATCATTATTTGATGGATCGTAAAAATCAATGCATCTTTTTTCTTTATTAATAAGTATTAAACACCAATGATTTTCCATGCAAACAGGCAGAAATAAATATTTTGATGATAAAATTAAAGGATTGCAAGCTAGTAATTGATCTGTTGATGACATGCTATTTATTATTAGGTTTGTAATAGCAGAATCAATTAAAACAAAGTCTGGATTAACCGTACACAGCACATAAAGAAATGCATCAATGATAACGTCAAATAACCATCCTCTGACAAAATCTTTAGACTTCAATTTAATAGCACTTTCTTCATTAATAGTAATAAAAGGATCCAGAGATCTGAAAGCTGTTTGACACAATTTGTAGACCCCAATGCTTTTAGTAAAAGATTCACCTGTTTCATTGTTTAATTTTGTAAATGGTTCATAGGAATCTATCTTTGCCTTTTTGCATGGGGTCATATTTACAAAATAATCATCAACATCTTCCGAATCTAAGAACCTTTTAGCACTATTCCTCTTGTGAAGCATTGCACCTTTCTGTTTTTTTCGGGTAGCCTGATTTGGAGCCACTTTTGAAGAAGGAAAAATATTAGAATTTTTATCAGTCTCTGAGTTTAAAATGCCACGGCATCCAGCAACTAATGTTTGCAATGTTGTATATACATTGTCAAGCATGAATTCTTGAACTCGCGGATCATTTAATTTTTGCGATAAGGAATCCCATAACTTTTGACATGCTTTTACTTTATCAGCCTTGGAATGAGGATTGTACAAATCTTTAGCAATAAATGTAGATTTTAAGGGTTCTTTAAAACCATCTGTTTCAATCCTAGGAGCATCATCAAAAAGGTCATTGTTATTGAGATTAGTTTTAGGATTAGTGGAATGCACTTTATGTACATGCTTACACAAATTAGAACTATCTGGGCAGTTGCAATTATATAAATGACAGCATAATGACCTGCAACTAATTTCAAGACATTTAAAATAGCAGTGATCAATCATAGGACACTTAGTGTTTACTAGCTTTACAATGTATTCTTTATGTTTCTGTGATTGGGACTTCACAGACCAAGTATTAGTATTAAGTAAAAGCAAATCTGTATCAGGAATTTTGCTACCTTTTTTATGTCTGGCTTCAATGTCTGGATTTTCTTCTTTTGGTGGAATGTCATTTAAAATTCTATTTTTATACGTTAAAAAGTTATCTTTTTCGATATCAAGTAGTACTTTTAACAAGGTATCTAACCTTCTATTAAATTTACGTCCAAAGTAAACGGTTTTAACTGATTATGAAATGATTCACAATAATTATTTGTATTAACTGAAGCATGATAATATCTCCTATAAGATGTGGCCCACAATTCACATCGGTTAGAATATTCCCTTTTAAAATAATTTACAAATAACTCGCAATTTTCGGAACAGTTCAAAAAGTCATTAAGTCTATTGAATTCTGTAAGGTTTTTTTCATTTAGCAGATTCATTAATTTTAACTTAATTTCATTTCGTAGCATTTTATCAGAAATGTAAGAATTTAAATTCCTATTCCAGGCTCTTAACACATGCCACTTGCACAGCAAATGTTTTACTTCATGTCCAAACACAGCCTGAAATGCACTAAAAGTAGTGTGGTCATCATCAGTCATGACACAATTAACATTTAAATAAGGAATTCTACACTTAAGACTTTTAAAAAGGCAAATCATTGTTTCATATGTTAATGAATTTGTAATAAAATGTGCTACTGGATACCCATGACTAAACTCATCCGAGACTACCAAATTGATCAAATAAAAATCATATTGATTCGTTTTATGGGTTGAATCAATGCATAATATTTTACTGCAAGACTTCACCATCATATCCTTTTGATCTTTAGTTTGAATTCCTAAAGCAAAAGAGGTGTTACAATTTTTTAAAAGGTCTAAATCAGGACCATACAGTGTACGAGAGCCTTGAGGTTTAAAAATTAACACTGGGTCATACTCCTCAACTTTTAACTCCTCAACAAGAGCAGCAATGGAAATTGCATCACTCTTTGGTTGCAATGCGAGTCCATGACGAGAATATGACTTAATTACTTTCCGTGAAAGGAACACTTCTTTTACAGGGAAAAACTCCCTACAATCACGATCTCCAAAATTTTCTCTCAAAAGCAATTGAATTTTTTGCACAGGAATACCTAACAATAACTGTGCTTTAATTAAGTCACGCATACTTTGCTTCAAGGGTTGAAACCTACAATTTTTAAATTGTAGGGGATGGTTATGATTAGTGCTGTAAGAGACAGTAACCAAGTCCTTTTACTCACAAGCACATATTCTGACAGGACAGTTAAGATTAGGTATTGTACCTTTTCTATTTTTGCGATTTGTTTTCCTGGAATTTTGAAATTGAGATGATAGAAAATTAAATTGACAAGAATAATAATGAAATGTTTTAGAGCCATACTGCTTGCCTCCTGTTGTTTTAGTGAAAGATGTAAAAGTTGATGTTCCTTCCATCTCTAACCAATTTTGGAAACTAACCATTGAATCGAATGAAAGTATTTGAAGAGAATCTGAATTGTGTATTTCAAACACATGCCTATTTAAATTTCCAAGGTGCTTAAATGGCCTATTACAGTCTGGAAAAATACAGTAATGCATTTCCTGTTCATTAATTAAAATACATAACTGCTCATGCTCAATAAATTCTGCCTCACTTTTAAAAAACTTGCCACAAACTGGACACTTTTTGGCCCTTAAGGTTTTCACATAAGCTCTTGCACATACCATTTTATGCCGTTGAAGATTGTACTTATTTGAAAATATATTTAAGCATTTCTCACATGTCTTTAAATCAGAATTTGGTACACATTTACTACACATGAATTAGGAAGAGATAGGATATCTATCGATTTTGAAATAGGGAGTGGCGAGTTACGTTGATATTCTTTTGAACTAATTGAAGAGGCTAATGGGTTGTCCGTAGTTTTAGGTGATATAAATGAATTGGAGTTAACACTAGACATAGTTTCCAAAACAGAATTGTTACATAGTTCAGAAATAGAGATTTCTGAAATTGAACAAACATTAGCTGAACAGTGTTCTCTCATGGTATCAGGAACTTTGGTGAGATCTTGCAGTAAGCTACTATTTTCCTGCACTTTACACTTGCTCTTATGATTGGAATACGATTTTCTGGAAAGGTAAGACTTAAAACAAATCTCACATTGCCGAGGATATGAAATTTTAACACTAACATTACATGTTTTAAGATGGTTTCTAAAAGTGACCTTTGTCTTATAAATTTTTTGACAACATGCACATTGTCTGGGATATAATTCCCTTTCGACCTCAAGATGCTCGACACTACCCCCACCAGTTCTACAATGCTTAATCAAACCTTCCACCTTACATTGTTTATTAGCACTATTATTTCCCAAACTATCAGATAAGCATACCTTTACTGAGCAATAGCATTCTAGGTTATAAGAAAATGGAAGAGTGGTAACTGATTGAACAGCTGAAAGATGATAAGTATCAGTACTTACAGGTGGAACAGGAGGAATAAAAAGTTGAAAATTACTCATGTTAGTGTTAGAAATAAGTTTCGGTAAAGGAGGAAATTCTAGCAAAGAATGGATGTCAGGAACATTAGATTTACTAGAAGGGATAGTAGCGTTACCACCGAGATAACAATAGTAGAGGTATTTGTTGGAGAAAGGACAGGAGGTACAGCTGTAGTCTCTGCCGCGCGCGGTGGCAACGACTCTTGGCGTAGTTATAAGCGACTCATGCCGGGTGATGGTAACCCATTTTTTTCTCGAATTTTCTCCTGGTTAGGGTTAACCTGTTTTTATGGCAACCTTGCCGGCGTCCAGTTCTGTCCAGCATTGGTTGTTCTTTTTAGTTTGGACACGGTGGAGAGCGGGTCTTTTTTTTTTCAGGATATTGCATCAGGTTGTATTTTTTCGGTTTATTTTATTTTATTATTTCTAGAATTCCTTATTTAAGATGCCTTCTGTTTTTAGTATTGTAGATAAGTTCCAGGAGAATTTTTCTCGCAATTTAAAGTTTTCTTTTTCTGGTGGTAGGCTAACTTACTGGACTGAGGGAGTAGCTAATCGTTTTTTTTTTGTTACGAGTTGTGTCGAGATAAAGAGTTTTTTTAAAGGAAACGGGATTAATTAAATCTAAAGTTTCATGTGATAAATGTAACGGGGATATGACTTTTTCAGTTAGGAATGCTGTTAGCGATGGTTACACACATTTGTCGAAATCGTCGGGATGATAAGCCTTGTCGTAGTTATAAATCTATTAGACACGGGTCATGGTTCCGTAAGAGTAATTTGAAGATGGAGGAGATTTTTTTTTTTGACATATGAGATTTTAAGGGGTACAAAGACGGAAGATATAGGGGAGGAGTATTTTTTTGCATCCCACACTTTAGCCGATTGGCGGCAGTTTGTTAACGAGGTGATTTCTGATTTTGTTGAAACGCAATCAAAAAATAGGAGGGGTAGGTAAGTATGGCGAATGTGCGATTTCTTTGCAGATCGCATGGGAAAACGCAAGGGTTCCTATAATGATTTGCTTTGAAATTTCGTTCCATTAAAAAAAAACGAATGGGGTGCGACTGAGAGTTCAGTTCACGACTGGCAGCCCCGTTTAAACAGGAAACCCTCATTTACAGTGCAATCTGTTAAAATAACTTATATTCTACTTATGTACATTTTTTGATTCATTTCATCCATATGTACAGTATAGATTCACTGTTGGAAATTGGAGAAAAAATGGGTTACCCTCACCGGCATGAGTCGCTTATAACTACGCCAAAAGTCCATATAATTAATCAATATTTGCAGTGTTTTTCTAGTCTCAAAATGTTTAATTCAGATTTACATAATTCTTCCGTACGTATGCAGTATATATTCGATGTTGGAAGATTTCCTTGGCGACATAAAAAGTGCGCCAAACACGGCGCCAAAAAAAACGCGTTGCCACCGCGCGCGGCAGAGACTGCAGCTGTACCGAACAGGAACAGACTGAATAACTGAAAGAGCAGAAATATTAGTACTTGCAGGTGGACTAGAAGGTAGAAAATTAATCATGTTAGTGTTAGAAATAAGTTTCGGTAAAGGAGGAAATTCTAGCAAAGAATGGATGTCAGGAACATTAGATTTACTAGAAGGGATAGTAGAGGTATTTGTTGGAGAAAGAACAGGAGGAACAGACTGAATAACTGAAAGAGCAGAAATATTAGTACTTGCAGGTGGACTAGAAGGTTGCAAATTACTCATGTTAGTGTTGTTAGAAATAATTATTGGCAAAGGAGGAAACTCTAACAAAGAGCAGATATCAGGAACATTAAAATTTTTAGAAAGGACAGGTTTGAAAGGTTACAGAACACATATTAGGCTTAGAATAGGATTGGAAGTTGCATTTAACAGATAAAGTAACATCTAAAAATGCACTTACTGCAGGAGTGTCCTTCTTGGAGATTGCAGCTTCCATTGGAATCAGCAAACTCTAACAAAGAGCAGATATCAGGAACATTAAAATTTTTAGAAAGGACAGGTTTGAAAGAGATTACACAACACATATTAGGCTTGGAACAAGATTGAAAGCTGCATTTAACAAAGTAACATCTAAAAAATGTACTTACTGCAGGACTGTCCTTGGAGATTGCAGCTTCCAATGCAATCAGCCCTCCTAATGTTTGTGAAAACATTTTCGCCAAACGAAGATTCCCTTTTCTGTTGAGATGTAATCCATCACGTCCCCAGAAGCCTTTCCATGAACCAAGAGACTGACAGAAATAAAATGCCTCTCGGCCCAGACAAGCCTTTTCTAGTTCATGATTGACGATTGAGGTCTTTTGGTTTAAAAACTCTAGTTGAGATGCCAGAGAAGAACGGGACTCAGAATCCAGAAAAAAATTGGGACCACGTGGTATGATCCCAGAAATAACCACCTTAGCAGCAGGATACAAAATAGAAAGCTCCTGAAAAAGGCTGGTGTATTCCTGAAGAATTTCAGAAACATCACCAGCAAGATCATTAGTCCCTACATGAAAGAGCATCCATTCATACTTACCTAAACTACTAAGTTTCCCAGATATCCTTTCTATCTTCGCACCTGGAAAAGAAATGAGAACTTCATCATCAACTTCATGATCCTGCAATTCGCTAATTAAGTATTCGTTCAAATACTTAATCATTGAATCGCCAATTATGAGAAGTCTCATTATTAACACTAAGGGACAAGATGAGAAGTGGAGAACGTTTAAGACAAAACTAAATCAAATATAAATGGTATTATAGATGGAATAAAAATGGAAAACGTAGTAAAACAAAAACAATGTTTTTCACTAAAGAAATTGGAAACATGTTCCAAGACGCGCACTTTTCAGCAACTATTGCAACAGAAAGAAATACTATGATCAACAAATATAAATCGAACACAATGAAAATGTAAATCAAATACGCAAGTTTATCAGAATCAAAGGATAAAATATATAATTTATAGGAAGCACAAAATAAGCAATCCACAGAAAGTCACGTCCGCCAAATTCACTTCAGAAATGTAGGCAGCAATCTGAGCGTCTCCGGAAATGAGTCACTAACAGGACCTCAGAAAAACGCCAAAGAAAGCATGCCAATTTTCGTACTAGTTCAAGATAGCTGGACCAACTGTGATGATAACCCAGTGAAAGCGGAAATACTCCCATGTCCACCATGACGTCACACACTCTATCCCCCCAAAAGTTTTACTAGGATGTGTAAGTCCCAGTATTGTGTTGGATATTTTTATCTGATGTAAAGCATACTTACAACTCAACTTGTGATGTTACTTCGTTTAAGTGTTTATTATGATTTGATTAGCGTTTCAAACTCACGATGTGATGCTGTATGAACCTGCTTTTCTTTTTGAACTTAATTATCTCTTAACTTAATCTAAATAAATTATTTGTTTTGTTAAAATGCTTCCTCATCAATCCATGGCTTCAAATTGGTAGCAGAGCGTGGTTGATATTTGTAAATGATTTTAAATTAGAATTCATTCGAATAAGCCTAACTTTGTATTGCATTCTTTGGGAACTTTTCTGAAGCCTAACCGCACACTTAGAAAAATGGATTTCAATTCAACTAGGATAGAACAGTTGAATGAAACAAACTATGCAATTTGGAGCAGGAAAATAGAATCTCTATTAGATGCAAAGGATTTATTCGAAGATGTAATTCTAAGAGATGAACCTGACTTAAATGAAGATGCACACGATCATAAAATTTGGTCAAGAAAAAATAAAGAAGCTTTTGGGAATAATTGTTCTTAGCCTGACAGCGGAACAAGCGATCATTTATAAAGGCATCAAGAAGGCAAAAGAAATTTGGGAAGCAATAAAGATTCGTTTTGAAGGAGCTGTTGAAGATAGAAGAACAGAGTTATTGCTGGATCTGACGAGATTGAAAAAATTGCAAAAGGAAAGCATAGATGAATACCTTACAAGGTCGCAAGGACTTTCACAGCAAATAAACGAACTGGGTAAAACGGTTACTGAAAGAGAATTAGTTCGGTATATCGTGGAAGGTCTGCCAGAAAGTTATGAGACGATTGCAATGGCATTATCTGTAAATAGAGGCATCAACTTCACAGACCTGAGGCAAACCTTGATGAATTTTGAAAAGAAAAATAATAAGGGTGAAGAAAAGTTCTGTACAGCTTACAGAACTTATGACAAGCAAAAACAGAAGCAGAAGTTATGCTACACATGTAAAAAACCTGGACACTTACAGAAAGATTGTTGGTTTGGAAAATCTAACCAAAATGTTAAGAAAAGGAATTTTGATACTACAAAGCGTACAAGGAACTCTAACAACTTCCGAAATGAGCGTGCACAAGTTTCTGAGGAGGAGCCTAAACTTGGTAAAGAATTAGCTATGACAATAAGTGAAAAAGTATATGGTGATAAGGAACTGACAGAATGGCATTTGGACTCTGCCTGTACATCACACATGACCCCAAATGAAACTTGGATGGAAAATTTGAAAGATAACATAATTGTCAGTGTTGCAGAAGAAGGTAGAAACATCGAATCGACCTACCGAGGAGAGATTAGAGCAACTACTACTGAAGGAGATACAAGAGCTATCAGATTAAAGAATGTCTTATGTGTTCCAAAACTCAGAGGTAATTTAATGTCTGTTCCGAATATTGTTAAACATGGAAATGAAGTAGTGCTTAATTCAAAAGGAGCATACACTCATGATGAAAATGGTCAATTGGTGTGTGAAGGTAAATTAAGAGACAATATGTTTATTGTGAAACTGATACCTCGAAAGACAAACACAGAAGATGAAACATGTCTCCAAACACAAGTAAATTCCCATGAAATGTGGCACAGAAGACTTGGTCATCTAAATCATGAATACCTTAAAATGATGTTGGCAAATAAAATGGTACAAGAACTAGAAAAACTGGAAGGAGAAATCAAAACTTGTGATTCATGTATAAGAGGGAAAATAGCACGTTGTTCATATGACACCACCTATTCAGAAACATCAGAAAAACCCCTTGAAGCATTACATATAGATATGTGTGGTCCATTTAGAGTGGCAACTTTAAGCGGAAAGAAATATATGATGACAGTGGTGGATCAGTTTTCAAGATACTTTGTTGAGTTTTTGAAATCCAAAGATGAAGCAAGAGAAGTTATACAAGTCTTGATAAGAAAGCGAGAAAATGAACTGAACACAAAAGTTAAAAGAATAAGGACAGATAATGGAACTGAATTTATCAATGAAGGAATGTGTCAGTATTTGAATCAAAAAGGCATAAAGCATGAAAAGACTACATTCTATTCACCGAGAAGTAATGGAGTGGCTGAAAGAGCAAATAGAACACTACTTGATAAAGCACGAACTTTACTGATAGATAGTCAATTACCCCTTGAATTTTGGGCTGAAGCTGTAGCTACTGCAGAGTATATGCACAATATAACACCCACAAAGAACCGAAGATATAAAACACTTATGGAGCTTTGGAAATCCAGAAAACCTTCAGTACGTCATGTGAAACCGTTTGGATGTTTAGCATATTACAAAATTCATGACAACAAAAGACATAAGTTAGAAGTGAAAGCTAAGAAAGGTATTTTCCTAGAATATTCAAGAGAAAGGAAAGCTTACAGAATATTTGATGTTGAAGAAAGAAAAGTTTGTGAATCATCAGATGTAATATTCGACGAATTAAAGAATGGATATATACCAAATGCAGAGAAAAAGAAAGAAACTACATGGAAATAAGCTACACTATGGATAATCAAGATGATGATGAAGAAACTAATATAAGACCTGAGACTAACTCCGAAGACAACTTGGATGAACAAGATAGCAATAATTTAAGTGTTGATGATGGAAGTAATGCGGTAAGAAGATCATCACGAAATAGAAGGATGCCTACAAGATACAATGATTATCAAGTATATTCTGCGGGAGACTTAACACCAGAAACTTATGAAAGTGCAACGACATCTAATGACAAAGATCAATGGACACATGCAATGGATGAAGAAATTAATTCTATAGAAATGCATGAAGTATGGGAACCAGTGTAAAGACCTAAGAACAAGAAAGTTATCAAAAGTCGTTGGGTATACAAGATCAAGAATTGTGATGATGGGAAAAATTATAAAGCAAGATTAGTAGCAGTTGGTTATGGACAAAAACAAGGTGTAGATTTTGAAGAAAGTTTTAGTCCTGTGATGAAATGGGACTCATTGAGAACACTTCTGACACTTGCAGCCACATATAATTCAATTGTAAAGTTCTATGATGTAAAAACAGCCTATTTAAATGGAATATTAGATGAAGAAATATACATGGAACCTCCTAAAGGGTATCAATTACCAAACGATAAAGTATATTTGATCAAACGCAGCATTTATGGATTACCAGTCAGGAAGGTGCTGGTACAATAGATTTTCTGAAATATTAGAGCAAGCAGACATGAAGAAATTAAAATCAGATCCATCTGTGTACACTAAGAGGAAAGGCAAAGAATATATTTATAATATATTGGAAGTAGTAAAACTTATGATTACTGAGAAATACTCTCATACAAGTGAAGAAGGAACTTTATTGAATTAGTGCTAGTACAGGTCGTATACATATCCAAGATTAGACATTCTTACTGTGTTTTTCTCTATATCGAGTTGAGTTGTGCTTGGACAGCAACAGTTAATATTTACAAATAATTAATTATGGATATCAAATATAAACAAATTATTGAACTAAATATATTAATACTTAAGATATTACAATACCTCCTTTTTAAATAAACAAAAAGGCACTTAAGTCACAAATACAAAATTAAAAGTCATTATAGATCAAGTCTATCTGGCTTCTTTCTGATTCGTGTTGGGTAACGTCTGCCTGGGACATCTGCAACAGGAGTATCATTATTTGACCTTTGAGCAATGCCCACCTCTGTAAGCGAGCAGCAGCCATGGTTGGTACTGCCTTAGTAGGAGAAAATATTGTAACCAAAGGTTGATGATCAGTGTATAGCACAAAATTTCTTCCAAACAGATACTGGTGAAATTTTTTGCAAGCAAAAATTATGGCTAGGGCTTCTTTTTCAGTTTGCGAGTAGTTGACTTCTGCCTTTGATAATGTTCGAGAGGCATAGGCTACAGGTTTTTCTTCACCGTTTACAATGTGTGATAAAACGGCACCCAAACCAACAGGTGAAGCATCACAAGATACTTGTAAAGGAAGATTTTCGTTATAGTGAGCCAATACTGCATCAGATGTTAGAAGTTGTTTACACTGTTCAAATACATTGCGGCATTCCTCAGACCATGTCCAAGGAACATTTTTGTTTAGAAGGCTGTATAAAGGAGACAATAAAGTAGATGAATTTCTTATGAATTTAGAGTAATAGTTCAGTAAACCCAAAAATGATTTAAGTTGAGAAACATTTTCTGGGGTTTTGATCTTCTTAATTGCTTCTAGCTTCTCTTGGGTTGGATGAATACCACTTTCATCAATTATATGGCCTAAAAACTCAACACTACTTTTAAAAAATTGACACTTATCTGCATTTAGTTTTGCATTATACTTTTGTAGTCTTGTCATTACAGTCTCTAATGTAGAAAAATGTTCTACTTCAGTAGCAGATGAGATTAAAATATCATCTTGGAAGCATATAACTCTAGGTATACCTTGTAATATTTGCTCCATGACTGATTGAAAAATTGCTGCGGCTGCAGATATACCATACATCAATCTACTTGGGCGAACCAAACCCATGGGTGTATTGAGAGTTAATAACTCTTGAGAGTCGGCATCCAATTCAATCTGTTGGTATGCTTGTGACAGGTCTAATTTACTAAAATGTTTGCCTCCTCTCAAGGTAGCAAAGAGATCTTGCTGAGTAGGAAGAGGATACTGGTTCGGGTCAAGGTATTTATTTACAGTTACCTTAAAATCGCCACACAACCTCACAGCATTATTTTTCTTCGGTACCACAACTACAGGTGTTGCCCACTTAGAATGTTCAACAAATTGCCAAATATTATTCTTCACCAATCTTTTAATTTCATCAGAAACAGAGTTTTTTAAAGCATACGGAACAGGCCTAGCTTTGCAAAAAACAGGTTGACAATTTTCTTTCATTTTAAGAACAGCCTTAAAATATTTAATCGGTTGGTCACCTACTTGAAAAATATCTGTGTACTTTTTCTTGAGTGCTTCAACACTGTTCACACACTTTGAGGATACTGAAAATATCTCATTCCAATTTAACTTGAACACTGACAACCAATTCTTTCCAAAGAGAGCAGGTCGATTACCACTTACAATAATTAGTGGTAACGAATGACTTTGGTTGTTGCACTGCACTTCAACGAGGAATTCTCCAACAACTGGGATTTCATTTTCTTTGTAGTCTTTCAATCTGGTTGACGATGGCACAATTTCAGTTCCGGGTAAATTGTCTTTCACCCACACTTCAGATACTATGGAAACATCAGCTGCAGTGTCCAGTTCCATGTCTAACTGTTTGCGATTAGCAATAACAGGAACAATGTATTTTTTCTTGCCTGAAACTTGATTTATGGTGTTCACGGCATAAAGGGAAGCCTCAGAGTCATCTTCAACCCTTTCTACCTTTTTTGTAGATGAGCCTTTGTGTTTGCTCATGCAGACAGGTGATATATGTCCACTTTTTCCACAAGCATGACAGGTCGCAGATTTGTACTTGCACTTGGCAGGGTCATGAGCAGCCCCACATCGGTAGCATTTGGAAAACTTCTTGTACTGTTTATTCGAAGCATTTCTTGATGGCTGATGATTTTTCTTTGGCACATCTGAAGAGCTCTGGCGGATTTTGTTGACGGCCGGTGTAAGTGTCTTCATACTTGCAGCGTCGCTTTCAGCTATTTCTATGGCGACAGCTGTTTCCACCACATCCGATAGCTTTAGAGCTTTCTTTGCCAGGAGTCTCTTTTGGATGTTTTCGTTGCACAATCCACAGACGAAACGATCCCTCAGTGCTTCATCGAGAAACGCACCGAACTCGCATGTAGAAGCCAACCTTCTCAGTTCCACTAAATATTGAGAAACAGATTCCCCAGCTGTCTGGTTCCGCCGATGGAAACGGAAGCGTTCCGCAATGATGATTGGAGCAGGTTTGAAATGTTGCTTCAATATGTCCGTCAATTCAGCGTACGAGCATTCTCTCGGCGACTTCGGAAGAAGCAAATTCCGTAGAAGTTTGTAGGTATTTGATCCAATAGCTGATATAAATACGGACACTTTCTTGCCGTCTTCGATATCGTTTGCGAGAAAAAAATGTTCCAGTTGTTCAACGTATAGATTGAAGTCGTCCACCTCCACGTCAAATGAATGTAACGCGCCGATTAGGCCTAACCTACTCATGGTGATGCTAAACTTTAATTACAGCAATAAAGAAAGCTTGTGAGTTCGAATTATCCTCGTCGCTACTATAATATATTGGAAGAAGTAAGACTTATGATTACTGAGAAATACTCTCATACAAGTGAAGAAGGAACTTTATTGAATTAGTGCTAGTACAGGTCGTATACATATCCAAGATTAGACATTCTTACTGTGTGTTTTTCTCTATATCGAGTTGAGTTGTGCTTGGACAGCAACAGTTAATATTTACAAATAATTAATTATGGATATCAAATATAAACAAATTATTGAACTAAATATATTAATACTTAAGATATTACAATATTCACATTGGAATTTATGTGGATGATTTTTTAATTGTGGCAAGTTCAAATGAAATTATCAATGAAGTAATATTAAGGATTGAAAAGAATATTGAAATTAAGGAAACAACAGATTCAAATATGTTTTTAGGAGTACAAATAAAGCAAGCAAGAAATGAAATAACCTTATCCCAAAAGAATTACCTAATCAAAGTTTTAGAAAAATTTAAAATGCTGGTTTGTAATCCAATGAAAACTCCAAGTGTAGCTGGGGACAAGGAATTGGATGATTTTAAAGAATCTGAACATTTTTCACCACAAAAATATCAAGAAGCGATAGGCTCCATAATGTATTTAGCAACTGGAACTCGACCTGATATAGCTTGTATTGTAAGTAAATTGTCTCAATACAATCAAGATCCTAGACAGATACACTGGACTGCAGTCAAGCGAGTTTTTCGATACCTGAAAGGGACTATGGATTTTTGTCTAACACTTAAAACTGCAGATGGAAAACTTAATGCAAGCTGGAGCACAACAGCAGATGGAAAATCCTACAGTGGATATTTATTGAAAATAGGGAAGTCCCTCGTTGGATGGAAAAGTGGGAAACAGAAGCTAGTTGCATTATCAACGATGGAATCCGAACTAATTGCAGCATGTGATAGTGTTTGTGCAGTGAAATGGCTAAAATATTTACTAGAAGAATTTGAAGAGGACTCTCTTATAGCCAAACCTATTAATGTGAAAACTGATAGCAAGGGATTAATGGACTGGGTTAATAACCAAAAAATAAGTAATCGCACACGCCATATAAATAGGAAGTATCACTTTATTAAAGACGACAAGGATAGTGGAGAAATTCAATTCTCACATCAAAATATGAAGGAATTAGATGCAGATATGATGACAAAATACCTTCCTAGAGATATATTAAACCAATATATGGCTGGACTAGGATTAGGGCCAATAACACCTACCATTGGAAGCAAGTGATTATGGACTGAAATTGGACTGTTACCAAACTAATTAAAAAGCATAACATAAATAAGGACTGTAAATGATAAAAATATAGGGAGGAATTGTTGGATATTTTTATCTGATGTAAAGCATACTTACAACTCAACTTGTGATGTTACTTCGTTTAAATGTTTATTATGATTTGACTAGCATTGTAAACTCATGATGTGATGCTGTATGAACCTGCTTTTCTTTTTGAACTTAATTATCTCTTAACTTAATCTAAATAAATTATTTGTTTTGTTAAAATGCTTCCTCATCAATCCATGGCTTCATATTGGATATGTGGATTTCAAAATTTGGAAACCAACACTTTTTAAGGACTTGGGTGCCAAAGAGTCCCTTGGGTTTAGGCTATGCGATTGAACTTAACAATTGAAAACCTTAACGCCAATTGAACTTAGAAAGTAACCTATTGTGCAACATAACTCTGGGCAACAGATTCACTGGGGCCACCTGTTGCCTGAAAAGATATTAATACCTTATTGTATCTAATTGACGCCTTGAATTTGAGGTATTCGATGGTTGGTACGATTTTATGGCACAAAATCCGTAAATGGATAAGCTGCGCAAAACACAAGGACATAAAAGAGTCAGAACAATAAAAGTTATATTTAAAATTATGTAGGTACAAGGTTCATATTGTGTATCAAAGATTATGTACTTAATAGACAACTAAGATCAAAACACTAATTCAAGAGATAAAAACCGAGTTTTATGATGATGCATCATGAACATAAAAATAGTAAAATAGCTTTTAAAGTGACAGTAATTTTCATTTAGAACAGATTAAATGTGGTGCAATTTAAGAGGTATGAGATAGATAAAAACATAACTTATAAGAAATTTAAAAGCCAATGTAATATAAAAATTAAGATTTGAATAGCGAATTTCTCTTATCAAATCTTACAGTAGATTAGAAATATTTCAACCAATTATTTAGTTATTTTGAATGAATTCCTTTTTTAAAATTTTGCAGCATTTTTTTAAGTTCATTATCATCATTAAGTTCATCAACGTGTGGTTCATGTATTTTGAAAATTTTAAGAAAACAAAACTGAAATAACTTTGTAGGATGAATTGTGTACAAAAATGTTAGATGAAAATATGGAAAGAGGATTAAAGAGTTTAAGCAATAAATTTAAATATAGGGGTTTCAATTCTCATAATGTTTGGAAATTAATCGTTCTAATCTAACCAAGTAATCAAAATGACCGTCCACCGAGGAAAAACAAAATGACCTAATTGAAAAGTTTGTAAAGAGGCAACAAAAATGTCCTTATTAATGCTACTCAATGACCAGCAATCCTCTTTGGCTAAGCAAATCCCTTGAGATTTCTGGTAAAACGCAAAACGGAGACCAGGGAATCCAAATCCAATCAATAAGGCCAATGGAACAGGGCAGTTAATGGTCATGGAGAATTTTTTTTTCCAAGCTTTTCAGCAGCCTTTTTCTCAAAAATAAGAGCATTTTATTAATGAGGCTGAGTGAAAATGCATCACATTATCAGCTACTAAATTTTAAAAATATTGTTATTTTGGAGGTTTGGATTCTTCAGCAAGTTAATTAATCTAAGGCAAATTCCAATTCAGACTTGTGTCAGAAACGTCTTACCACCATCATCAAGCAACTCGATTTTCGGACACATGGTATGTGGAAGGTATTTTAATTAATGTCACACTGAAGCAACACAATGGGCTATTGGCGATGGTCCGAGATCAAACCCGAAGGGGAAAGCGATCCGAGGACATCACAAAATTTTGAACCAGTCAGATAACAAGGTCACCAGAGCTCGCACCCCACTCTCCTAACTTCCATACCACATCAATGTCAGAACATTTGAGCCCCCTTTGAACGATTGTCTTTGGTAGGATTCAAACTCGAAACCCTCTGGTTGCTAATCCATTACTCTTCCAATCGGGCTACCGCGGCCCCAGCCACATGGAGTGAACTATCTTAGATGTTTAACTGTAAAATCAATAATTACGGTAATTTAAAAATATAAGATCGTATTATTCCTCCACTAAACTAAAAACTTGAGATTTGTGGATTTGGAAGTAAAAAGTTTGACATAAAGTAACTACAGATCATAATACACTATAATACAAATTAGTAATGAAAGCACAAAATTTGCTGAGGGTTTTTAGACTATTTTGTTTAAGAAAAAAAAAGTGTTACTTACTGTTGACCTCTGAACCCTCTTCTTCTCAGTCCTCTTTTTTTTAATTTTCTCCAGGGAGAAATTGGGGCTCGGCTGAAAAAAATAGAAAAATGTCAGACATTTCATGAACTCAATTACACATACAAGTATTTATAACTGGACCAAAACATTTCTTAAGAAATGTATTGTGTGAAAACATGGGAATCACTAAATGTATCTTGAGCAGTGATTGGTCAATTTTAAATTATTTTTATTCACTGTCACAAGTGGAATAACTGATGATAATTTTAAAATATATAGGATGAACCAACCAGTGCCTGATCACCTACCAGTAGTTGACCATTTCCTCATATTTCTCATTAAAACAAACTAGTTTATTCCACAATTTAAATGTATATTCTTAGTTAGTGGACTTCTGGAATAAATATTAACCAATCTAAAGCTCACTAATTTGTCTTTCTATCGATAAAAAATGTAAACAAAAATCAGATGGTAGTCAAATCACTGGGATCTATGAAATCATAGTGTAGTGTGAACTTGTTCTGAGGTGATGTCCCAATCTCAATTCTATTTCTTATTTGGAACTAATATTTTGGCATAAATTTAAAACAAATCTTATATGCAAAGTAATTTTTCTTAAGTTTTAATTTTAAGTCATAAACGTGGTTAATCTACTCGTAGAAAACTGCATCTGTCCAGTAATTGACCATACTGAATTTTGTAATAAGATTTTTGTAACAACTGATTTTAAATTTGAAGTTAAATATTTCATGATTAAGTGTTTAGCAATTGATTGAGGTAAATACAAAAAATGAGTCTATCCAATATTTGACCCGATGGTCAATATGGATGCATAGATTAATTGATGCCAAAGAATTCTTTAATATTATTGCAACATTTATTTACTTTTGAAATATTAGTTTGGAATGTATTTTAACTAGTTTAATAATTCAATATTAGTACTAACCATTATCACCATGTTACCATATAATGTTCGATAAATTGTTCTTTTACCTGAACTATCATACAAAAGAATTTCTACCATAGTGACAAATAACTATTCATTCACATTGAAATAGATTTTAAGTGCCAAAAATACACAAGTCAAAGTAAATCATTTCATGAATGACTTCATTGCATCTATGAATTTTAATTGCAGTTTTCCTTTTCACTGAATTTTGATATTTGTTTGGATTAACTATATTCAAGAGTGTTAAATATCAATGCAACCTTTGAAGCACTGTTAGGACAGTTATTTTGAGATATGGAACGAACCGGATGTGTTAAAAAACAACATAGAAAATTTAAGAATTGATCATTTTAACCAGTGCTCTTTTCCCAATCATTCTCAATTGAAAAGGTACAGAAAATGGACAGGCAGGTATTTAATCAAAGTCACACTGGAGCAACACAACGGGCTATTGGTGACGGTCCGAGATCAATCCCAAAGGGAAAGGTCCGAGAACACCACGTTATTTGGAAGGGTCAGATGACGAGGCAACACCTGAGCTAGCACACCACTCTCCAAACTTCCACGCACGCCAACGTGAGCACATTGGTGTTCCGTCTAAAAATTACCTGCATGTCATGTCCAAGTTAAAATTGCACGGGCAAATAATTACTTGGTAAACATTTACTGTACGGTCACCCTTGGCGACTTTTTCAAAATATCGCCAAAATGGCGACTTCCTGCACGAGCGAGATCTAAAGAAAACAGCGTAGTGAAAAATGGGTAAAGATGTAGAATCCGAGACATGTTTGTAGCCAAGCAATTTTTGTCGCCATCAAGATTGCGTCCAAAGCCAGGATGTTCTTAAAAAAACCGCGGACTTTCCTACGCGAACAACCTTTTGAATAGGGCAATAATAAATCAATCATCTTCAAGCTCTCCGGTTTTGCTAATATATTCTATTGCGACCCGGTGATATATTCCGTTGCGACCCGGTTAAGCGGTAACCAATTACAATCCTTCTAAAAAGCTAAGACATCAACTAACACAAAAAGAATTCAAATTTTAAAACGGTAACCAATCATAGAACGCAAAACATCGATATTTTGTTAAAAAAATGCGTTCGTTAAAAAAAAAAAGAAGCGCTCTTTCCTTCCGAAAAACCAACCTTTTCCAAGGTCCAATAGGGTTGCTGCAATTCCTTGTCGGGTCGGATGGGGGTTGCCATATAAAAAATTTATCGTCAATGTGGAAAAAATCGCGCCAAGGGTGACCGTACAGTAAATCTGATCCAATTACTTAAAATCATAAAAACCCGATTTAAATCAAATCCGCTCTCCGGTTGGTTGTTTTTAGGGGTTTTAAAGCGCAAGGGCCGTATCATTACAACGTTGCGTCAGACACAAAACATACAATATCAAGACACAATGACAATTTTACTGACACAACTGTCAATCCACTCGCAAGAATCGAACTGCCCCCCTCCAAGGGGTTTCGACGAGATCCCATCCAACTTTGCCAAAGACGACATCTCTTCAGATATCGCCGACTTTTTTAATGACGAGATCAAGGTCAGGTAGTTTTCTTCCAATGACGAGTTAACCATCAGAAAGGTTAATGATCGTTAAGCACGCAGCTAAAAGTGACGAGGGAAGTGTATTAAGTTCAAAAAGTCTTCCAACTACAAAATCTTAAATTACAACTTTTCATTTTTTTACTCGTATCCCTTTAGAAATTTATTCTGGACACTGCTGCGTTTTTTTTCTTCCAAACACCCCCTTGGTAATTTCTGGCGAAACATGCACAGGAGAAAAATCGTCCGCATCGTATGTTTCAGATTCGAATGGACAATGAAGAGTTAACATAACTTGTTATTATTTTAGTGCAGCGTTTTACTACAATGGTAGGTGTTTTAGTTAACGTCGCACTGGAGCAACAAAACAGGCCGGGATCCAACCCAAAGGGCGAGGCGATCCGAAGACAAACACCACGTAATTTTGAACAAGGGTCAGATGACGAGGTGGCTCCACTCCAAACCACCCTAACGTGCACCAGCTCCCGTGCACACGACGGTCTTTGGTTGGATTCGAAATCGCAACCCTCCGGTTGCAAGTCCGTTAATCTTCCAACCGGGCTTCCGCGCCCTTACTACAATGGACGTAGCATGCATCCCATAGAAACTTGAATGACTTACCTTCGATCTCTGCTGGCTTCTTAAACGCATTTTAAATATACAAAGAAATATACAGAAAAATTTAAAATTTACACAAAAAAATACACTTAAAAACGAAATACTATTAAATATATACAATGACTACAAAATAAAAAAACATTTAAATTTAAAATATCAGACTCACAATTAAAAGGTTAAACGGCTAATAAATCGGAAGAGCAAAAATTCAAGAATCACTTTGCGATCGAATAATCAGAAAGCAAGTGAACATCGTGCGGGAAACTAAAACTGAACGCAGGGACGCATGACGTCACATAGACCACAATTCTGAGCGGAAGCCTTTAAAGCTTTACGATTGGCCAAGAGTAGCTGTCAATCTCATTCAAACCACACCTTCCATAAAACACTCGTTAGCAGATGCACGCCAACACGAGCTAAAAGTGCGCCAAATATGCTTAGGATATACGCAATGGCACCTTTTTTAGGTTGGTATTTCAATGCACGTAGACAAAGGAGCAACACAATGGGTCACCTTTTTTTTAGAATAAACGACAACACAAAAGTTTTCTTTTGAATAAATCGACTCGAACAAACTGAGTTCGAATCCAACCAAAGACCGTCGTGTACAAAGGGAACTAGGGCACGTTAAATCTGTAGCAGCCTCAAATGTCCTCACGTTGGTAGGTATTTTAATTAAAGATACACTAGAGCAGCACAACGAGCTATTGATGAAGATCCGGGATCAAACCCTAAGGGAAAGATTCGAGGACACCACGTCATTTTGAATAACGGTCAGATGACGAGGTCACACCTAAGGTGGCACTCCACTTTCCAAACTTCCACACTACGACCACGTGAGGACATTTCAGGCCACGACAGATTCAACGTGCACCAGCTCCCTCATATATGGTCTTGGATTGGATTCGAACTCGCAAACCTCCGGTTGCTAATCCGTTACTCTTCCCAATAGCCCGTTGTGTCCAGTGTGACGTCAATTAAAATACCTACCTAACGTTACTCTTCCAAGCGGGCTACCGCGGCCCCGTCCTCACGTCGGAGTGGTGTGGAAGTTTGGAGAGTGGGGTGCCAGCTCAAGTGTTGTTCTCGTCGTCTGACAAGGTGGTTCAAAATGACGAAGCGTTGTCCACGAATCTTTCCTTTCCAGATTGGGAGAACGAGATTTGTTTGAGGGCCAAGAGCTTAATGAAAAAAATCTATAGCTGAATATACCGAGATGTCTTCGCACTTTCTCTGAGCATAACTATTTTCCACATCTCTATATATATTAAAGAACTATTTTATTCATTTTCCATTGCTTTCATCTTTTACGCTTTTCATGCATATTGTTCGCTGCATACGTGGAAGTGTTTGTTCATTCAATGAAACACTTAGAAAAATTGCTCAACTGTTTGTTGTTAAATGCATTTTATACGGGCAACTCGCAATCAAAAATCAACAGCTGAGAAATTTTATTGAATCTTGTTAAATTTAAAGCCTATATAGATGTTAGCACGAAATTCAAGAAAATATACATTTTATTAAACGATGGCCACTTTTAACTAACCTATCTTTTAGGTAGGCAGTTTTTCAACTAATGTAACTTGTTTTCTTATTACTACTTTGAATGTGAATCAATCGTATCCATTAATTTCTTTTATGCTGTTTCTTAAAAGACGTTATGTTGCTCCAGTGTGATATTAATTAAATATACCAATACTTTATAATAAACGGGCCGCGGTGGCCCGGTTGGAAGAATAACGGACTAGCAACCGAAGGGTTGCGAGTTCGAATCCAGCCAAACACCATCATGTACAAAGGGGGCTGGTGCACGTTAAATCTGTCGTGGCCTCAAATGTCCTCACGTTGGCGTGGTGTGGAAGTTTGGAGAGTGGGGTGCCAGCTCAGGTGTTGCCTCGGCATCTGACCGTGGTTTAAAATTACGTGGTATTGTCCTCGGATCTTTCCCTTTGGGATTGATCCGGACCGTCACCAATAGCCCGTTGTGTTGCTCCAGTGTGACGTTAATTGAAATACCCCCTTATAATAAACTTAATTACGGTTTTTCCTCTTGCCTTTTCCAATAGCCAAGTATTGCGTCATTCGAGAAGAATTGGCGATCTCTGAGGTGCCGCGTTGGCAGGCATTTATCGTCCCACCTTAAAATACTCAAGCTGGCGAAAGAGGAAGTGCGAACTGCTTACGTAACTCGGAAAAAGTGGGAAGTCATTGAAATCCCTATTTTCATTAACACTTAGCAATGCAGCTTAAAAATAAAAAGAATTCAGAGAACACTCCCTTATTCCAGTTTTCCAATCTTTCTCACGCTATGAACCAGTATTTTTTTCTTCGATTTTTAGCTTTGCACACACATTTTTATTTGCACCTTCGGTGAATAGCTTTTATTAACGAAATAATAAATTGCATTCAACTTGACTAAGTTGTAATATAAAATGAAGGAATAATTTACACGCAAACGAAAAAATGCCGGCATTAATTGCAGCCTAGGCCTGGTATGTCACTCTACTATCTTTTATGCTACACTAGCTGAATTACCCGGCGTTGCTCGGGTTGAAATGGTTAAATGTTGCTTGAAAAGTGAATTAGAATAATCACTTTTCTTTCACAGAAAAATGCAATCATTTAAGTTGTACGGATAATACGTTTTAACTTTTTCATAGCTTCTACAATATACTTCGGACGCAAATATATAAATTTAATTCCTGAATACATTGCAATATGTAAAAGATTAAGACATAAAGACAAACATAAACGAAATTCCGACGAAAAAATGCAGAATTCTAAAAAACGAAAGATGCGCTAAATGCAGTTTCAACTGCCTGAGTGTATTCTGAAATAGAGCAATTCGAAAAAAGACATTTCAAATATATTGATAAAGACGATGATTTATGAAATTTAGTAATGCTCAAATATGACTGCAACATTTCGCTGTGGTAACTCACATACACAAACACGGGATTCTAAATCAAATTTATAAAATAATAAAACATTAATTCTGGTCTCCCAAATCTAAAATAACAAAATTACGCTTTTATGATTGAGTTGGTCGAAATATACACCAACTTTCCTTGAAAATCTTCCTTGAACTCCTGAAAACCTTTCCTTGAATTTCCTTGCAAAAATAAATATTTTAAAATTTTAACCTTTGGGGGGAAATGACTAGACAATACCAAACCCAACTATAGAACAGAGTAACAGACTGTATGAACAATTTTTTTAATCCGCTGCTCTGTTTTAAATCTAGCATATTAGCGTACATAACATGTACGTGTTATTTACTAGTAAATGCAAAAAAATAAAGCTAGTGTTCTAGGCTGAGTTGAAAATCCTAGCATCGCATGAAAAGATCGTAGAGCGACAAACCAAACCCACTTAAGCAATTAATGGCGGACAAACGACATTTGCATTTTCTTTCGTTTGCTTGTAAATTAATCTGTAATTTTGTATTGCAACTTTGTCAAGTTTAACAGTTTTATTAATTCCTCTAAAAGAAAAACACCGATATCGTAATTAATAATACATTTTCGTGAGTGCAAACTTAAAAATCGAAACAAAAAATACTGGTTGAAAGCAGAGGTTTTGAAAACGTTGGAGTGGGGTGAGATTTTACAGGATTGCACAGCGCATGGCCGAACGTGGATTGGTCGCATAAGTTTCTTTAAAACTGCAGCGTCAGTATCTTGTGAATTCGGGGTACAATGACTTAGAAATTGATGTTAACCCTTCATTTTAACAGTGACCACTCAAAGTATTAGAAATTTCCACTTTTCCAAATGCTTTTATTTGATGGAAAAATTTTCGTAACATATTTGAAGCTACCTTTTAAAATTATTTATTAAAACTATTTTCCGACAACAGTTGCTTTAACTTAATTTGTAATAACATTGTTATTTTAACTGCTTCGCTATTAAGAACACATCTCTAAAAAGTGTTCTTCCCGTGGAGAAGTTTCATTCATTCTTGGTAAACTTGGAAACCTGAACCATTTTTCAAATATCTGCAAAAAGATTAGTTGCGACTATTGACAAAGAATAATTTTTTTTAAAGAAAATCATGTTTTTGGTATAGATCTGACGTAAAATTTTATGCAGTTTTGAAATTCGTTGAAATTTTGATTATCTTTAAAAATTCAAAAGATAGAAACTTGGATTAGGGAAATAAAAAACACAATTTAATGCATAATGGAAACACCTCGAAAACGAGCTAGCGGTGGGGTGTCACATGGTAACGCTTGAAAATCTCATCAAACGCGCGTTAGAAATCTCCATGTGAACAGGGCCTAAAGAAACATGCTCATTCTCTTTCCTTTCTATTAAAGACAAAACATCGAATTCGAATATTCAGAACTTATACCCCAATGACCTACACCAGTGGTCGGCAAACTGCGGCTCTTTGGTTACGTGCAAGTGGCTCTGAAATAAAATTGAAAAAATGAAAATAAAACCACTCAGTTTCTTTTATAAAGTTTTAAAAAATAAACACTCTAGTCAACAAAGGTGTTCAATATCCAGAATTAACAGATCAATAGTTGCAAAAATTGTACTTTATGGTGGTTATGTCAGCTGAATCTGCTCAACCGTCAATTTCAAGTCAAGGGAAATACTGATATTTCAATGGTAGAAGTTATTTCGTTTGAAAAGAAATTGATTCTATTCACTGAAGATTTAGAGGGAACTTTTGTTCATTTCCCAAATTTGTCTTAATGTCACCGAGGAGAAACAATGCCCTTATTAACAAAGATTATTTCAAGACAGCAGTTTTAAACATGAGAGAATCTTTTCTTGAAAGGATTCAGGAATTCAGAAATGATAAAGCGACTCTAGCTATTATTACAAATCGTCTTAACGCCAATGTGAAGGAATTAAATTTTTAGAATATACAACAGCTAATTTGGTTGGTATAGTAGCTGATTAGCAACCGGAGGATTGCGAGTTCGAATCCTCCAAAGAGCACAGGGTACGAAGGGGGCTGGTGTACGTTAAATTTGTAGTGGACACATTATTGTTAAATTTGTAGAAGTCAAATGTATTCACTTTGGCGTAGTTTGGAAGTTTGGAGAGGGAGTTCCAGCTCAGGTGTTGCCTCGTCACCTGACCGTGGTTCAAAATGAGGTGTCCTTGCATCTTTCCCTTCGGGATTGATCCCGGACCGTCGACAATAGCCCGTTGTGTTCCTCCTGTGTGACGTTATTTAAAATGTACATGAATACAAAACACGGCTAATTTTTAAATACAATTGCTGGACTTGACAAAGATTTATGGAGCTCCAAATTTGTACGTCTTGGTACTGAAATAGGACTGGAAAAAGAAAAATGAAGTCTGATTTTACAGCACAAGCAGACTTCTATAAAATACCCACAAAAGGCAGACTCAATGATTTTCAATACTTGGAATAGTCTTCCGGACTCATATCATGAGTTGAAAATATTTGCATTTGATGCAATTCTCTCAGTATGCTTGAGTCTAAATATTTATGTGAGCAATAATTTTCCAACATGAATTTCATTAAATGTAAATTGAACAGCCAAATTATTGATGCCAACTTGGAATCTTGTCTTAAATTAAAACCGACTAGTTACAAACAGGACATACAGAAACTTTCTAAGGAAATGCAAGCTCATATTGATTAAATCCGAAGAGAGTAATTTTTTGTGATTTTTTCTTCATTTAATAAAGATGTAATTAAAATATAACTTGTTATAATATTAATTTAACTTTTTTTACTTGTAAAAATATATTTGTGGCTCTCGAATAATTTTTAAATTGTTGTAGGGATAGGTCTGGGCTCTTCCGTCCCAAAAGTTTGCCGATCCATGACCTACACCAGGGGTGTCAAACTCAATTAAAACACGGGCCATTTAATGCAACTGGTAAGATTCATGCGGGCCACCTCACATTTACCAATTTTCTTAAAATTATATTTTGAAAAGAGGATTCACACACACACAGGAATATGGATAGGATAATTAAAACACATTATGTAATTAAGTGAATTTAGGGTGATAATTTATAATATTGCTATATAATTGCTTTTATTTTTAAACGTTTATTTAATTTAATGTATTTATTTATCTAAAATTAAGTTTTTTTACCGGAAACTTGCCAGCGCTTTCCTCCTACCAGTTTTCCAATATCTGGATTCAAAGACAGAGAACAGACAATCTTCATTATGGCAGATAGATGTTATCAGTTAATCTTGATCTGTAGGCCGTTTTATTTCATTTCATGGACGAAAATAGTTGCTCACACAAGTACGTACTCCCAAAATAGCATAAAATTTGTGCAGCAAACTTTTTAATTTCCGGGTATTTTTCACCTAAATAAGAATATGTTTTGGGAATTCCTACTTCTCGATATTTGTCTTTTAAAATCGAATCATTCTGGAAATCAATTAATTCCAGTTGTATCGAAGTGGGAGCATTTTTAACTTCAAAGGAAAAAGGCCTAATAAAAAGAGAAATTTTCTTTTGTAACTCTTTGAAATCATTAAAACGTTTATCGAATTCGTTTTCGATTTCTTCAATTTTACCACAATAGTGTGAAAAGGAGCAACATTTGAACTAGAGCATCGTGGGTCACAAAAAATTACCTCGGGGGGCAGCCAGTTTGACACCCCTGACCTACAACCATTCAAATTCATCATCTACGCCGCAAACAATTCGCCTTTTCATCCGATTCCAATAATCGCTGATGTGCAAACTAATAACATCTGCATCGTAATAGTCTAAACATCCTCAACGAAATCTGGAACTCTTTCAGCGAACGGGGGTAGGAAGAATAAGATCAAAGGTCTAGAAAAACTTCTGTATCAGCATTTTGAATGCAGCTGCGACGCTAGAACGGATCTTCTGGGTTGAGACTGATTATGAGGATTTAATTAAAAGTAGCCATCCTTTTCGTTAACTGGTTTATTTTTTCAGGGATTTCTTTTGCTTTCGCTCATGGGTCACTTTATGCCCTGTATTCAAAATATAAATTTGAAGGGGCACTCCAAACTCCACTCCACTCCTTTTGATTGGAATATTCCAATCAAAAGGCTAATGAACGCGATGCTAAATGAACATTTAACTTAAGTGATTTTTTGACTATTTTCTGACTTATCCATGGCCAAATATGGCCATTTGCGCCATATAACCCAATAAACCAACTGGGCTTATCATTTTGTATTTTACTTGTGTGATGAAGTCCAGTTGGAAGAGCAGCGGGTTAGGAACCGGGTTACGAGTTCCAAACTCAATTCAACCGAAGACCGTCGTATACGTGGGGGCTGGTGCACGTCAAATCCGTCGCGGTCTCAATGTCCTCACGTTGGCGTGGAGTGGGGTTCCAGTTCAGGTGTGGTTCTTGTCATCTGTCTGTGGTTTAAAATGACGAAGCATTGTCCTTGAATCTTTCACTTCGGTATGGATCCCTGACCGTCGCCAATAGCCCGTTGTGTTGCTCCACAGCGTCGTTAATTCACCCTCTCCCAGGTTGCTAATCCACTACTCTTTCAATCGAGTAAATAGGCCAACATTGGGGTCAATTGCGTCTCTGTGGGCTCTGAATTTTACGGCTAAAAATTTGTATTTTATTGCTTCCTTTGCGAGAAAGAAGCAACATCGAATCTTGTTAATGAAACCTCATTACTGGTTGTGGAAGCTGTGACAGTTCATTATTATTTCAGCTTTAGTTTTTAAGAAAACCTCTACTTTAAGGTAGCCACTCCTTCTGGGTGTGTAGTTCAGGGATCCATTCATCCGACGGTAAACGACATCGCATACGCGATATGCCCAAGTGAGGTCCTCCACTCAGACAGTTCGGGGTAGTTAATTAACGTCGCACTGGAGCAACACAACCGGCTATTAGCGACGGTCCAATCAATCCTAAAAGGAAGGACAACTCCTCGTCGTTTAGAACCATGGTCAAATGACAAGAACTGAGATGGCACCCCATTCTCCAAACCTTCACACCTCGCCTACGTGAGGACATTTGACGCCACGACAGATTTAACGTTAATCAGCCCCCTTGTACACGATGGTATTTGGTTGGATTCGAACTCGCAACGTTCCGGTTGCTAATCCGTTACTCTTCCAAACCAGCGCTACCAGACAGTTCTAGGATCCATTCAATTTGGGAATCTTCTGTTTGAAGTAAAAAATGACTGCTTCCCTATCGGACTCCTTGGGGTTTACTGTTTTTAGTTAAGACGGGGGGTCGCGCTTCCCCAAGCGATCTTTTCCGCTTCCATCCTACTACTCTGTCCCCTCTTTACATCTTTTACTTCGCGTTGTCTTGAGTTTGGTTCAGCTTGGCCATATTGAGCAAAGTCCCAAAACAACCAACTCAAGGCGTAGTCATTTTGTTGCAAAAATCTGCATGTTAACAAAAGAATGGAACACTACTTTCACATCGCAACAGCAATTGCCGTCATTTCGGAAATGTGCTTAGAAAGATAAGTTAGATAGGTAGTTACTTAACGTCGCACTGGGGCAGCACAACTGGCTATTGGTGCCGGCCCCGGATCAATCCCCATGGGAAAGATCTAAGGTTGGGTGGTTTGAGTTTTACGGCGCAAGATCCAAAAGTGGACAAGCCGCGCCAGGAAAGATCGAAGGACAATGCCTCGTAATTTTGAACCACGGTCAGATGACGAGGTCACACCTGAGCTGGCACCCCACTCTCCAAACTTCCCACATCACACCAACGAGGACATTTGAGGCCACGACAGATATAACGTGCACCAGCCCCCGTGTACACGACGGTCTTTGGCTGGACCTAGTTTCGAGATCGCAACCCTTCGGTTGGTAATTCGTTGCTTTTCCGACTGGGGTACCTTGGCCCCACAGTTAGATAAATTAAAAAACTACAAATTAAAAACAGTACGTAAAGTTTGAGTCGGAATTTACCGGTTTTGAGAATAGTGGGAATTTTCAAACTTTAATACTACGAGTACCCATACCTTGATCGAACCCAGGGATTGTTCAACCAAAGGTCAGAACAGTGTGACTTTAGGAAAGGTTTGATTGCATTCACCCAGATTATTAAAGAATTTATATTTTTCTCTTCCGGCGAATGTTACTTGAAGTTCCATAAAAAATTCGTAGCGCCCTGGCCCACAGTTCAATAGGCTCTTGGTTTGTATCCCGGTTCAGACATGGATGTGCGAAAATCGAAGTTTCATTCATCACGTAGGTAAAATACATGTTGATAAGTGTTAAAATAGTCAAATAATCAATATGCTTAATATTCATCTAGCATAACGGTTGGAATAAGAAATCTGAAAAGATTGCGGCCTCCTCCGAAATTATACTTTTAACACGTGCGCCATGAAGAGTTCATACACAAAAGCTAAGTCCTTGAAAAAATCGGGGCCACGGTAGCTCGGTTGGAAGAGTAGTGGATTAACAGGAGTGTCGTGGCCTGAAATGTCTTCACGTTGGCGTGGTGTGGAAGTTTGGAGAGTGGGGTGCCAGCTCAGATGCGACCTAGTCATCAGACTGTAATTCAAAATTACGTGGTGTCATCCTCGGATTTGATCCCGCACCGTCGCCAATGTGTTGCTCCAGTGCGACGTTAAGTAAATTACCCTATCTTACCTTGCAAAAATTATCCCCTTTCCAAACAAAATAAATGCCTCTTAAGGTAGGTAGTTAACTAACGTAACACTGGAGCAACACAACGGGCCATTGGCGACGGGTCGGGATCCATCCCGAAGGGGAATATTTGAGGAAAACACCTCGTCATTGTGAAGCAAAGTCAGATGATAACACCTCAATTGCCCCCTCCACCACTCTCCAAACTTCCACACCATTCCAACATGTTAACATTTGAGGTCACAACAGATTGACAGTGCACCAGCCCCCGCTTACACGACGGTTTTTGGTTGGACCTGGTTTCCAACTCGCAACTCTTCCGGTTGCGAATCCGTTGCTCTTCCAACTGGGTTACCGCAGAGCCCCCTTTGAAACTTAAATTGTCAAAAGGAAAAGCTCATGATTCATAGCCAAGAAACTTTTTTCTATTTCAAGTTCAGGCTCACAGGAAATTCGTTTGATTTCCCCTTCCAAATCCAGCTGCTTTCAAAACGATGACGCGGTGTTTCTTTTCTTTCGACCTCTCTGGTGGAAATGCGCTTGTTTTGGCAAGTGCTGCCCTTGCAGAAGTCGTTGGGTGTGGAACAAGTATCCTTGATCGTCAGGATGTTTAGACTATTAGACCGATTATTATTCAAATAGAACGGAAAGCGTCAACTGTTGGCGCCTCATATAACGAATTTGGATGTGAATGCTTTCGCTTGGAGCTGATGTAAGCATAATTCCAGCTACTCCTCAGAATAAACAGAAGGCAGAATATAAATTGCATGCAGCTAATGGTACAGAAATCTTAATATATGGCATAAAAAAATCTAACCCTTGATTTGGGATTACGCCGTGATTTTCAGTTTTCATTCATGATTGCTGGTCACAAAAGGTATTTTAGAAGCTGACTTTCTTCACAAATATAACTTACTTATTAATATAAATAAGAAAAAATTAATTGACGGAGCAACAAAGCTCAGTGTCCATTATATTGATATAATAGTCCAGGTGATATTATCTCTATTTCAAGTGATAACGACGTCAGCACTTGGAACAAATCCATAAAAATTTCCAGTTTACTTTTAAAATATCCCGAAATTTCTAAACCTAATCTTTTTCCTCCACGAATAAAACATGATGTTAAACATTTTATCGTAACTAATGGTCAACCTATTTATTCCAAAGTACGACAGCTTGATCCAAAACGGCTAGCGATAGCTAAAGAGTTTAAATTTATATGCTTGACAATGAAATAATACATCCATCAAATTCTCAATGGTCAAGTACTCTGCATCTTGTCACGAAAAAAGATGGTTCATATCGGCCATGTGGGGATTATCGTCAGCTTAATGCGCAGACGATTTCTGATCGATATCCCATCCCTAGGATTGAAGATTTTCATCATATTTTAAAAGACACTTAGATTTTCTCTAAAATTGATTTATTCAAAGCGTATTTTCAAGTTCTCATTGCAGAAGAGAACAAATGTAAAACAGCTATCATCACTCCTTTTGGTTTGTATGAATTTAATGTTATGAGTTTCGGTTTAAAAAATGCTCCTGCAACATTCCAAAGACTAATCCATGAAGTTTTCAGGGGTCTAGATTTTGTTTCCCCGTATTTAGACGATATACTCATTGCATCTAGCAGCACCAAAGAAAACGAAAATCACTTTAAATTAGTTTTTGAACGATTGAATACTTTTGGTTTAAGATTAAATATTTCAAAATCTATGTTCGCTGTTCAACAAATCGAGTTTTGGGGATACCTAAATTACACTTCAGGGTTCTCGTCCTTTACCAGAAAGAGTTCAAGATATTATCAAGTACAAACGACCAGAAGCAATTCATGATCTTAGAACTTTTCTCGGAATACTTGATTTTTATCGTCGTTATTTACAAGACGCAGCAAAGAATCAAGCACTGTTACATGAATCTTTATATTTATGGCCCTTAAAAATAGGATCAGAAAATTTAATCGTATTCGATTTATTGAATAAATTTGCCCTGCTTTCACACAAAACTTGTAAAAATGTGATAGTTTATAACTAAAGACGATAGTGGGTAATTTTATTTCTGAGAATAACGTATACCGACAACTAACTGTCCGTTCTAGTTTTCATGTACGGCAAACGTCTTTAAAATAAAGCTAAAATTAAATATTCAATTTAAAAGCTAAACTTTAGTTAATTTTTATTTGTCCTCAACGTGTGAAATGCGTAAAATAAGTTTCAATTTTCATTCATTTTTCACATCCTCGTCTTACATTTGAACTCGATATCACTTGAAAATGAACTTCTGATTTACTGAACTTAATTTACTGTGAGCTTATTTTTCATAGAATTTATATTTTAATCTTGCAGTTAGTGTTATTACTACTTAAATAGAAATTTTTATATTATATATACGCGTAGACACAAATTCTATTAGCAATCTCCTGGTTTTCGATATGTACTGTTTTTTGGGTTTCCTTTGAGATATTTTTAGTTTTAACATGATTTTCTCGTTTCATCGTGGGTTTAATCAAATTTTAGTTGAAATATTTCTCAGTCGTTATTCCAGTGCACTGGAATAACGAAACCTCTGAAAGAGGGTAGGTTGGAGGGTTAGTTTTCGTTTCGGATAGTCGGAACTCAGGGAAAATTGTGTTTAAAATAAAAACTAATTATTGTTACATATGTGTTATTTGTGCTGATACATTAAAATGTTTAGAGATAGGTTTTAAAAAATATAGAGATTTATTTGAAGGAAAATTAAATAAAAATTAGCTATAGATCGTAGGAAACACGATGAAACCTGCGAAAATAACATGAAAAACAAAGGTTATCACCAGTGCAGGATTTTGTTTGCGTGTCATCTTTTTGATAGTACTTTGTAGACAATGCCATATAAACAGAAATTCCCTTTCCAATTTTCTGGTTCTAGAAATGTAGTTTTGGGGAATATATTTTTATTTTACACTGGTCAATATTAAAATTTTAAGGAAATTGGTCATTTTCGAGTTAGTTTCGTTTTAATCAAAGTTTTATAGAAATATTCCAATTTTACATACGCAGTTTTGCTTTAACTTACGCTTAAACATTACAAATGACATCTAGCTTCTTGAGCCCAAAAAATCCGTGATCATCCCTTAACACAAAACAAATCCGTCTTAATATTTTTTATTGGTGGGTGAATCATCGGACACTGGAGAGTGAAGGTTGTATGTTTTTTCCTCTAATCTTGACAGTAAAAAACGAATACTTTAGGATTATAGAGTTAATGAAAATGTTTAATAATGCCACAATTTGAAGTACATAAAGCACTGTTTCTGTGATCCGCTGGCTCTTACCGGTTCCTAGGTCCAAAATAACCCGTCGTACGAAAAATTTTGAAAATGTACGAAAAGCTAACGTGCGAAAAATTACAACCGAGGTTGATGGCATTGGAATTGCACTGGAACGCATCGTATACTATGCGTGACGAAAGATTTACCTGTTTAAGTTGTCACTTCTGGTCAGCAAGTCGATTATATTGCATTTATTTATGTATGAAGATTGAAGTACAAAAACACTATATTCACAGGCAATTAGGAACGGATGTTTTACAAATCGAAAGAATATCAAATTTGTACGTCATTTTGAATACCTTTTAGATAATTTTATGCATTTTATTGGTCATTTTTGCACGTTTCTAAGTTAACCAAATCCAGGCTCTTGTGAACGCAGGGAAATCAATTTTAGGTTGGGAAAGAAAGATTTTCATCCTATTTTTAATGGCTGTAAAATTAAAACAGGTGATAAGGGGCAACAAAATATGTTATTAGGGACATTCCCTTTAAAAACAAGGCAATGCTTACGCTTAGAAAAAAAGAATATGCAAAAATATTAGTTGGGTCTATTGACAAAAAAATAATTTTTTCGAAGAAAATCATGTTTTTGGTATTCAGACGTAAAATTTTACTCTGATTTGAAATCCGTTGAAATTTTGTTTCTATCTTCAAACATTTAAAAGATAGAAACTTTGATTAGGGGAATAAAAAACACAATTTAATGCATAACAGAAACTAACCTCGAAAAACACACAAGAGGTGTTCACATGGTAACGCTCGAAAAGTCTTATCAAACGCGCGATAGAAAAAGTCGATGTGAATGGGGCCTAAGGCTCTAGAAATCGCCATGAAATACGTTGAGCAACAAGAAGCTATGGGAATCGACATAATGATGATGCAAAGATGGCAAGACTTGGCAGCGAAGAAACAGCAATCGTCGGGAAAGCAGACTAGGATCACAAATTTTTTAAATCATCACAGGACTGAACTTTTTATGGATTTAACTCTTCCGACAATGCTGTTACTGTAAGTTCATTTTATGTAATTCTATATTTACTTGTAGTCAATTTTTAACGTTAAGGGGACACGGTGCCCTTAAAATGATCAAAATATCGAAAAAAAATTTATTGCTTTATTTTAAATACACAACCCTTCTGAATGTGTGCAAAATTTCATAGCTTCAGCAACATTATTTTAGGAGTTATTTAAGTTTTTTCTCTTGGATGTAAATAACCGAAACCAAAAATTAAAACTTTAAATGGCTTTTTCTCAGCTTTCTGTTTTTGATGACTATGAAGTACTCAAATTGATAAAGCTTTTTTAAAATTTGATTCAGAGATTTGAAACTTTTTGTAGTTGTTCACAATAGTATATTTGACAATTCTGCGCGTGGGATAAGAATTTGGATGAAAAAAAATGTTAATTGACAAACTAAAATTATCTTGTTTCTTAGTTTTACACAGTATTTTTTAGAAAAGAAATTCTAGAAAAATTAATAATCAGAATACATGTAAACCCATGCACAGAATTGTGTAAAATACTGCAATGAATCGAAAAGTGTAAAAAAAATTTTAAAGATGATATTCAAAAAAGTAGTAGGAATTTTAAAATATTGATTTTTTTTTCAAAAAATTAAATTTCTGAATTATTGCTCTTGTAAAATTAAATTTTTTCGCCTGAAATATTTATTTTATGTGCATTTCAATATAGTATACTAAAAAAATTTTGCTACACATGAAAACAAAAAAAAAATTTCAAAGGGTACCGTGTCCCCTTAACTTCAATACGTTTCGATGTTTTGGTGCTAATTTGTAAATAAATTACCATATAACGTTATCGTGTATTGAATTGTTTTTTTTTCTGTTGATTTGTCGCAAAAACGTGTTTAGGTGCTTAATTTGGAAAGTTATAACGTAGCTTGACGTTTATTAGGCTTTTTCTTTATTCCTTCCTGTTATCCGACGTTCTGGCGGCCCGTTTATGTCGGATAAGACTGTACCACTATAAACTGCAGAGGGGGAGGTCGAGTCTATTCTTATCACTTTATGATTACGCAACAAAGGAGCATTTTTTTTCGAGATCGGAGTTGAATGAAATAAAATATCCTTTTTGGTGAGTCATCAATTGCTACTTTGGGGTTTCTTTTCGTAGCTCATCCTCAATCATCGGCGCAATGGGATTTGTAGACAACACAGTCACCAACAGAAGACAGGTGTTTTCTATCATCTGCGAAGGCCGCGATTTTTCGAATCGTTTCCCAAAACAAGTGAGGAAAGTTTCGAGTGATCCGAATAGCCTACCAATTTTCCTTTCTTCGATCTCGCTGAAAGTTTATGTTTAGGTGTGTTTTCCGTAAGCCGTACAAGCAAAGATTTTAAAGTGGCTGACATTTAGAGCAACATTTTTCCACAACTTATATTGGGTTTTTCCATTCAGAGATTTTGTTGGGCATCTGTTTCTTATATAATTAGCAGTATTTATCTCTGTGGTGCTGAGTAAATCCTCAAAAGAAGATCCTAACATTTGGAATATTTTGCCATATAGTTTTAATGAACTTACAATTTCAAAAATAATGAACTTAGAACATGTTTTTAGCATGTTCTAAGTTCATTATTAAGTTCAACATTATTAAGTTGTGCTCTTAAATTCATTATTATATTTAAAGAATGTAATGCATAGGTTACTAAGTATTCCATGCAAATTATTCTATGAAATATTCAACGCATTTTTTAAGCTTAATTTAAAATGCAGAGTAGGATTAATGCGTTCGCACGCACAACTTTGGTGTACTCACCGTATTGAGCACGTAGATTTAAAATTCGGTGTCAAGAGATACAATTTGGCTTGATGTAAGAAAAAAAATTGCTTTGATATCCAACGTTACCGATGAGCTACCTAGTTTTTTACGGCACTGCATATAGAAAAAACTTGTCACATCCCTTCTTCGTGTAGTGCCAGGCAAATTACATGCAAGCTCGAGAAAGATTAACGAATCGAGTCAACATGATTGTTTGTAATTATAACACACACTCTAACCAAAAACTATTTAAAATTTCGGTTCGGCTCTAAGGTCCTTTTTTGCGACACGAGGGCAAATTACACGGAGACCTACGACTGAAAATGGATTCCCAACCAGTGAAATTATCCACACAAAAACCGGGTTTCTAATCCAAAGCCCGTTGAACAAGCTGACATGAGGAACTGAGGCCATAGTTTAAATTTCACTTTCATGTCTCCAAATGGGATACAAACTGAGAAAAATTGTGAAACAAATTTAGCCGAAAAAAGAACTACACATATTGATCTAGAATTTCGAACTGTTTTGTATGTGACCTTTTTCTTTTAATGTAAAATTAGCATTTTTTTTTTCGTAAAAGAAAACCAATTTGCGACAAAAATGTTAGTTGGATGGTGACATTTTGTTTTTATATTACTTATAGTATTTGTAAGAAGTTTTTCCAAATTTGAAAAGTCTTGTTCTGTATTCTTTGTTTTTGAGAACGAACTTGTTCTTTTTGCTTTGTTATAATGAAATCCGCAGTTGGAAAAGAAAAAGCACGTTACGTTGAAATTTCATAGACACAGAAAGAAAATTGCAGCTGCAGACTTTTCAATGCAGCAAAATGTTTTCAGAATCGCAGGTGTTGGATTTTTTAAAATGCCCGGCGGCGCACCCAAATTTTTTTTTATCGTACATTAGCAAATGTTGTTCTATTACGTTGCAAATGCAAATGTCACAACAGCAGTTGTGATCCCGTACATCCCTCTCGATGTTTTGAAATTAAAGATGACAAATTAGTTTTCCAACCACTTCGTAGAGTTGTCGTATTTATAACTCAAATAGATTAAACGCAACTTTTACATACAAAAGTCGAATTTCTCTGGAATATCTCAGTTAATAGTTTGTAATACGCTTCGCACATACATTTCAGAACGAAACCGAATAATTGATTTTCTTAACCTGTGAAGACCATTCGTAAAATTTAGTACATTCGCGCAAGGTTAATGGAATCTGTACTTTATCATATAAGCCTTGCATTCCCCGTACATTTGTTTCAACGTTCTTCTGAGGTACCGTTTAACATTCTTGGGTTAATGATATTATGGAATTTAGAATCCAATTGTGAGGAAGGAAGTTTCATTAACGTCGCACTAGAACAGCACGTCGGGCTATTGGTGACGGTTCTGGTAGGTAGGTATTTTAATTAACGTCGCACTGGAGCAACACAACGGGCTATTGACGACGGTCGGGGATCAAACCCGTTGGGAAAGATCCGAGGACAACACGTAATTTTGAACCATGGTCAGATTACGAGGTCACACCTGAGCTGGCACTCCACTCTCCGAACTTCCACACCATGCCAACGTGAGAACATTTGAGGCCACGACAGAATGAACGTGCACCAGCCCAAGCGTACACGACGGTCTTTGGTTGGACTCAAACTCGCAGGTTGCTAATCCGTTACTCTGCCAACCGGACTACCATTGCCCCGGCTACGGTTTGGAATCCATTTCGAAGGGAAAGATCCGAAATACAAATTCAGTCGAAACTTGTTGAAGGATAAAATAAAATCAGTACACTCACTCTTACTTATTCAGAAAAAACCATGAGTACTACTTTTATGACACTTTTAATACCAGCATGAACGAACACCACTGGATATATATTTCTCCCTTAAAAACAGATAGGAATGGTATGTAATTGTGAATTTACGTCGCATTGAGGCTATATAACGGGACATTGGCGACAGTTCGGGATCCGTCCCGAAAAGAAAGATCTGGGGACATCTCGTCATTTTGAACGGCGGTCAGATGACCACTCTCCAAACTTCCACGCCTAAATCCAGTTGGGATGTTACTTAATATAAAGGTCACGCAATTGATTTTTGTTGCTTCTGAGAACAAGAATTTGGGGTGCCAGCGCAGCCCTCGTCATCTATCCGTGGTTCAAAATTAGATGGTGTTGTCCTCGGTTCTTTCCCCTCGGGGTTGATCCAGCCATTAGCCCGTTGTGTTGCTCTAGTGCGACGTTGATTAAATACCTACCTATAAGACACCAAACAGGTCTTAAAATAGTCATGTATGCAAACGAAATGCTCATTTGGTATACAGTATAGCTATTGGATCGCGGTTGCTAAAACAGCGAAAAATCCAACCATGCGCTTGATAGGTATGTATTTTAATTAACGTCGCACTGGAGGAAACGATGGGCTATTGGTGACGGTCCGGGATCAAACCCAAAGGGAAAGATCGAGGACAACACCACGTAATTTTGAACCACGGTCAGATGACGAGGAATGGGAAGGGAGGCTGGGAAAATCCCTGGTCTATTTGCCTCCTTAACAGTGAATAAGGGCGTATTAAGAGGGTTGGGTTGGGTTGGGTATTTCAATTAACGTCACACTGGAGCAACACAATGGGCTATTGGTGACGGTCCGGGATCAATCCCAAAGGGAAAGATCCGAGGACAACACCACGTAATTTTGAACCATGGTCAGATGACGATGTATTAAGAGGAAGGGAACCACTTCGATCAATCCACGAAGTTTTTCAAATGATAAAAAAAAACAATCGAAAATACCATTAAAGCCAACTAAATCAGGTTGAATCGAAGTTTCGTTTATTACATAGGTAAAATGACTGTCTGAACCAGTCAAAAAAATATGAACATTCATATTTAACATTCTTGCATTTCGATTGGGATAGAAAACAGTGAGACGATTGCCCTCCCCCGGCATCGAGTCGTGTACAAAGGGGGCTGGTGCACGTTAAATCCGTCGTGGCATCAAATGTCCTCACGTTGGCGTGGTGTGGAAGTTTGGAGAGTGGGGTGCCAGCTCAGGTGTTGCCTCGTCATCTGATCGTGGTTCAAAATTACGTTGTGTTGTCCTCGGATCTTTCTCTCTCGGATTGATCCCGGACCGTCACCAATAGACCGTTGTGTTGCTCCAGTGTGACGTTAATTGAAATTACCAAATACCTACCCATTCTCAGGTGAATCGGTAACCCGATTGGCAGAGTAGTGCATTAGCAACTGGAGGGTGGCAAGTTTGACACTCGATCGAGCCAAGGACTGTCTTGTACGTGGGGGCTGATGCACGTTAAATCTATCCTGTCCTCCAATGTCCCTCAAGTTGGAATATTGTGGTAGTTTGGAAAGGGGTGCTCGTCGTCTGATTGTGGTTCAAACTGACGAGATGTCCGTGGATCTTTCCCTTCGTGATTCAGAACGAACCGTCGCCAATAGCCAGTGTGTTGCTCCAGTGCGACGTTAATTCACTATCCCCTGTGAGATTTCTTTACGCAGATATGTTTATTATTAAATATTTATAAATATAGGGCCGCGGCAGCTCGGTTGGAAAGGTAATGGATTATCAATCGGAGGGTTGGGGGGGGGGGCAAGTGCGAATCCAATCAAAGACCGTCGTGTACAAAGCGGGCTGGTGCACGTTAAATCCGTCGTGGCCTCAAATGTCCTCACGTTGGCGTGGAGTGGAAGTTTGGAGAGTGGGGTGCCAGCTCAGGTGTGAGTGACCTCGTCATCTGACCGTGTTTCAAAATTACGTGGTGTTGTCCTTGGATCTTTCCCTTCGGGTTTGATACTGGACCGTCTCCTATAGCCCGTTGTGTTGCCCCAGTGCGACGTTAATTAAAATACATACATACATAATATATGTCGGAATGTCTCGGCGCCAACCTGCCCACGTTCCAAAAAGCGCGGGAAACATTGCCCAAAGCCCATTCGGAGCACTTCCCGCCAGAAGGCGCGAACCCCGCAAGTAGTATACGGGTGCCTATAGGCGGCGGAAGTGACGTCATACCACGTGACCGGAAGTGGGCGGGACCAAGTGACGTCATACCACGTGACTGGAAGTGGGCGGGGCCAAGTGACGTCATACCGCGTGACCGGAAGTGGGCGGGGGCAAGTGACGTCATACCACGTGACCGGAAGTGGGCGGGGTCAAGTGACGTCATTCCACGTGACCGGAAGTGGGCGTGTCTGAATGACGTGACGTATTGTTTGTTTACATTTTGGACTTGGAATTTTTTTTTGTCATCGTGCAGGCGTTGAGTTGTTTCAAGATGGCGTCGTTTCGTTGCCATGGTGATGAATCACTCGCGTAGTGCCATCTGGTGGAGATATTCGAAACCCTATTATTTTTAATTAAAAAGCAATTTCGTGGATTCGAACCCGGGACCATGGGATCCGAGGTCAAGTGCGCTATCCGTTAGGCTGTAAGAGAGTTAACTTAAGATGGTGAATTAATGTAGTGTTTATTTCTCTTTCTTTTGGACTTGTATTTTTTCTTAGTATTAGGAATGGGTTATTTTTAGAAAATGGTTTGAATAATTGCATAGGGGTTTTAATAAATGCTTTTTCAAAATGACTTATGGCGCCATCTGGTGATTTTAAAAGTAATTAATCTAAGGAACGAATTGATTTCTTAATGTTTTTACTTTATTCATGACCGGTGACGTCAGTGTGTTTACGTTTGGGACTTGGATTTTTTTTCCTTCTGAGATTTCGATGTGACGTCACGATTATGTCCATCGAGCAAGTCTGAACTTGAAAAAGTCTACTCACAATTCTTTATGTTATGAGTATGGTAAATTGTTTACAGATCGTGAAGACTGGGCATACTTCCGTCGATTGGAAAACGAATTAACGTATTAAAAAAAGACGAAATTTAGAAATTTTAGGTCAAAAATATACTGTGCCTTGTCAACTTGTAGCATACGAAGACTTTTAGAAGAATAAGCTATACTTTTAGTGGGTCTTCTATTGCAGCCAAGCCTTGATCTCCTTAAGTATTGGAAATAAAGGGAGAAATGGAGCGAATAATTGGTGCAAGATTTAATTTTGAGTTGGTGAACCGTTATAAAGATGATAAGGACTGCATAGTTGCCCATAAAAACAACGAGAAGGACTTGGAACTTTATGCACCCATAGCGCCTGTTTCATTTGGGCAGAAAAGACAATTTGTGTTTTCTAACTACAATTGTTTAAAAATTGTTCTGGAAAATGGAAGTTTGCTTGGAATGAAGTATCCAACAAACCAATTTTGGTTTCACAAGTTTCGTAAAATTCTAGCGTAAATAAGCAATAATCCACTTATGTGCCCCCGAACTGGAACACATATACTGTATTTTGGATTGTTTGTTTTTTATTACATAGTTTTATAAATTGTCTTAAAATGCAAGATCTGAAATGAAATTTTTCTATGCTATAAAGATTTATGGTTTTTTTTAAGTTAGATGTTTTTACTCAAAAATTAATTATACATTAGATGCTATAAGACCTATTTTTTAACAGAAATTTTGTTTTAATTAATATACACTTAAGTAAGAGTAAAATTTTTGAAACTTTATAAGACCCATACTATGAATACGTTTTCTTGTACATTTGAAGAAGTTTTAGTATAAAAACCATTTATCCTATAAATCTAAATTAAATGTTATTTTTTAAATTCTCTTTCCTTGCATATTATTTTTTTACTTTGAATAAATCTTCATAAATTTTAGTGATTTAATTTATATTATATAGATTTACAAACCTGTTTTTGGATGAAATATAAGGATTTTATATTTTAAAAGTTAATGTTTTTACTCAAAAATTAATTATATATTAAATACTATTACACATATTTTTAATGTTGAAGATTTTAGAAAACATTTTACAATTGAAACATATGCATTACATATTATGACAAACACTTAAATGGAGATCCATAAGGGAATATTGGAAATCTTTTTAATGCTTACACCTTTCTATTTTAAATAAACTTTTGCTTGTCTTACCACATACACTGTATTTTGGATTATTTGATTTTTATTACCCATGGTCTTATAAATTTTCTTTTAAAATACAAGATCTGAAATGAAATTTTCCTTGATTTTAAGATTTATGTTTTACTCAAAAATTAATTATACATTAGATGCTATAGCACATATTTTATTACAGAATTTTTTAATATTATACACTTAAGTGAGCGTAAAATTTTTGAAACTTTACAAGACCCATATTATGAACATGTTTCCTTACACATTTGAAGTAGTGAAAAATAGTATTAAAACCCTTTATCCTGTAAAATCTAAATTAAATATTATTTTTAATTAATCTTTCCTTGCATATTATTGTTTACTTTAAATACATTTTCATTCATTTTAGTGATTTTATTTATATTATAAAGATTTACAAATTGTTTTTAACAAAATTTTCTTTGATATAAGGATTTTATATTTTAAAAGTTAGATGTTTTTTACACAAAAATTAATTATATATCAAATACTATTGCACGTATTATAACATTGAAGATTTTTAGAAAACGTTTAACAATTGAAATATATACTTTAAATATTATTACAAACATTTAAATGCAATTTGCTTTTTATTTTTAATTTTACAATTGAGACATTTTTAAAAGTTTGGTTCTTAAAGTGTGTGTTTTATGCATAGTAAAAAAATTATTATAAAAAACCTGTAAGAGTAAAAAGAATTTTATGCATTAATTTCAAACTTTACAAGACCCATACCATGTTTCCGTGCACATTTGAAGTAGTGAAATATAGAATTAAAAACCATTTGTCCTTGAAGTTCTAAATTAAAAGTTATTTTTCTTTAATGCTTTTTCAAACCACACATTTTACTAAATATGAACTTTTATTTATTTGAAAACCTTATGCACATCGTACAATTAAATTGCACAGCAAAATACCAATACTGTACGAAGCTATGAAGTATTTTACAAGATACTTTGGTACTGTTTTCTTAATTTTAAGTGTTCTACATTGCTATGTTAAATGGATAGTAAGTGGTTTTTCTGTTTTTGAAAATAATGTGTGCACATCTGTGCTGCTAAGCAAATTAACTTTTGCCCTTTTCTTGATATTTAATGCATAATCTAAATATTTACTGACACCGCTGATAGTTTTACCCATGAGTAAAATTAAATAATAACTGAAAATTTTAAGTATTAATGTGAATTTTAAAATGAACAAATATTATTAAAATAATGGATTAAATCTGAATTTTATGTATTCTTAAAACAATCTCTGCAAAAACCAGCACAGACAATTCTTAAACAGATTGAAGGAAGCCACATGGAAACAAAGTTAATGGAAGCACTTTTTATAGAAAAAAACATAGTTCATATATTTTACACAAGTAATACATTGTAGTGTAAAAAATAACTTTAGTTTTTTACATACTTGCACAGACGCATATTTCCGACAAGCCAATTATTCGATGCCGCCACCTAAACTTTTGGGCAATGCAAATTATTTTTGTGATGACCACATGATAGTTTTTGGAAATCAAGTTGATATTCGGAAGTAATACATCTAAGCGTTTCTTTTCCATATGACCACCTTTGTAAGCAACTAGGTACTGAGTGGCCCTCTTGGTCTGATCGTACAATTCTAAAAGCTTAGAGTCTAAACTTTCTAAGGGAGCACAATTTGCTATGTCATGAGACAGAAATGAAGAGTACATACGTAATTTTTAACATATCACACAGTTGTACGATCTTTGCACTAAGTTTATGCTCAGACGATAAGTTAAAACGAATACTTGAAGCTACTTGCGATTTTTTTACAGCGATGTATGCATATTTACGTACTAAGAAACTCTCTTGAGTCTGAAATCCATCAAAATCCACAATTTCACAAATATTAAGCATTGCTATTGAAAAGCGTTAGCTGTTCTTGGAAAAATAATTGTAAACTGGAGGCCACGAAGAACTGGACTATATAACACCATACACTTACTAATCATACTAATCAGTAAAGTTAAAATTTATCTTTTGCGTTCCATAGTTACTCACAAAAGATAAGACTAAGTGAAGAATGTACATACTCAGAAAACATGGTGTTGGTGATAATGCGCGAAATAAAATTTTGTGTTATAATACAAGAAGATTTTAACGAAAGGATATACTTAAATGTGCGTTTGATTTTTTTTACTCTACGACGTTTATGCGCTGAATGCAATTCAATTCTACGACTAAACTTGAGCAAGAAAAAAATATCACCAAATATAATTTATAAGAGAAACGCATTTTGACTTTCTTTAAAACGAGAACTTTAAAGTATACTGAATTCTCTTGATTCTGCAGTTTTATGTTTTTTCTAAAATTACATCAACGAATTGAATTATTTATTTGTGGGCACACACAAGTCTTTGCCCTTATTGAAAGGAAACTAGTATCTTTGACAAGTATCAGATTTTTAAAAATTGATTAAGAGAAGAACCTTTTTTCATGGAATTTAATTCAATCTGCACCATAATTTTACACTTAAGAGTAATAGAGCATAATATAGTTTTAAGGAAAATGAATAACCATTATGCAAATTTGAAGCCAAAAGTTCCAAGCATGTCTATGCGCCTATCTACGTTTAAAGATTGGCCAACGCACATACGTTGACCTTAGAGACCTAGCCGAAAACGGATTGTATTATACTGGTGTCTTGGACGTGATCAGGTGCTATTGGTGTGGCGAAGGGGCTTGAAAATTGGTAAAAAGAAGATGTAGTGAGACACAAACACAAAGTTTTATCCAAAATGTTTGGTAGCCCATAGATGAAATTGTACAGGTGCTGGATGAAATCAACAACAATAATACCAATGATTTTATAAAAAACCCGATGTATAGCTTTACCCCTTATACAACGACAAGGACGAACGACTTTGAAAAATTTGCAAGGAATCGGAAAATGAATGCTACTTTACAGCCTTGCGGTCATTTGGTGACATGCATGAGATGTACGAAGAGTCTTTCAACGTGTCCTATGTGCCGAACCAATATTTTGCACAAAATTTTAAAACGTACATTTGTTACTAAACTGTCTATTTATTAGTACATGCAGTAGATGCAATTTCAAGTGATATACTGAACATGGTGAGGAAGAAAATCCAATTGTAAAAGGGTGGTATTGAGTTGCAAGTTATTAAATTGGCACAAGTGCTTCAGTAAAAAGATTAGTAAGGAAGTTTGAGATTCTAAAACCCTAAGACTCTTTATTAAGGAAAAAGTCGTGTAGGAAAGACTTATACACCCTTATAAATATATTGACTATTTTAATTATTAGTCGTTTGTTCATTACATGTTAAACCTATTTACTAAAGAAATTTAAAGAGTGCCTTAAACAGGAGTTACTAAATGCTTTTCGGCACATAGGACACGTTGAAAGACTCTTCGTACATCTCATGCATGTCACCAAATGACCGCAAGGCTGTAAAGTAGCATTCATTTTCCGATTCCTTGCAAATTTTTCAAAGTCGTTCGTCCTTGTCGTTGTATAAGGGGTAAAGCTATACATCGGGTTTTTTATAAAATCATTGGTATTATTGTTGTTGATTTCATCCAGCACCTGTACAATTTCATCTATGGGCTACCAAACATTTTGGATAAAACTTTGTGTTTGTGTCTCACTACATCTTCTTTTTACCAATTTTCAAGCCCCTTCGCCACACCAATAGCACCTGATCACGTCCAAGACACCAGTATAATACAATCCGTTTTCGGCTAGGTCTCTAAGGTCAACGTATGTGCGTTGGCCAATCTCTAAACGTAGATAGGCGCATAGACATGCTTGGAACTTTTGGCTTCAAATTTGCATAATGGTTATTCATTTTCCTTAAAACTATATTATGCTCTATTACTCTTAAGTGTAAAATTATGGTGCAGATTGAATTAAATTCCATGAAAAAAGGTTCTTCTCTTAATCAATTTTTAAAAATCTGATACTTGTCAAAGATACTAGTTTCCTTTCAATAAGGGCAAAGACTTGTGTGTGCCCACAAATAAATAATTCAATTCATTGATGTAATTTTAGAAAAAACATAAAACTGCAGAATCAAGAGAATTCAGTATACTTTAAAGTTCTCGTTTTAAAGAAAGTCAAAATGCGTTTCTCTTATAAATTATATTTGGTGATATTTTTTTCTTGCTCAAGTTTAGTCGTAGAATTGAATTGCATTCAGCGCATAAACGTCGTAGAGTAAAAAAAATCAAACGCACATTTAAGTATATCCTTTCGTTAAAATCTTCTTGTATTATAACACAAAATTTTATTTCGCGCATTATCACCAACACCATGTTTTCTGAGTATGTACATTCTTCACTTAGTCTTATCTTTTGTGAGTAACTATGGAACGCAAAAGATAAATTTTAACTTTACTGATTAGTATGATTAGTAAGTGTATGGTGTTATATAGTCCAGTTCTTCGTGGCCTCCAGTTTACAATTATTTTTCCAAGAACAGCTAACGCTTTTCAATAGCAATGCTTAATATTTGTGAAATTGTGGATTTTGATGGATTTCAGACTCAAGAGAGTTTCTTAGTACGTAAATATGCATACATCGCTGTAAAAAAATCGCAAGTAGCTTCAAGTATTCGTTTTAACTTATCGTCTGAGCATAAACTTAGTGCAAAGATCGTACAACTGTGTGATATGTTAAAAATTACGTATGTACTCTTCATTTCTGTCTCATGACATAGCAAATTGTGCTCCCTTAGAAAGTTTAGACTCTAAGCTTTTAGAATTGTACGATCAGACCAAGAGGGCCACTCAGTACCTAGTTGCTTACAAAGGTGGTCATATGGAAAAGAAACGCTTAGATGTATTACTTCCGAATATCAACTTGATTTCCAAAAACTATCATGTGGTCATCACAAAAATAATTTGCATTGCCCAAAAGTTTAGGTGGCGGCATCGAATAATTGGCTTGTCGGAAATATGCGTCTGTGCAAGTATGTAAAAAACTAAAGTTATTTTTTACACTACAATGTATTACTTGTGTAAAATATATGAACTATGTTTTTTTCTATAAAAAGTGCTTCCATTAACTTTGTTTCCATGTGGCTTCCTTCAATCTGTTTAAGAATTGTCTGTGCTGGTTTTTGCAGAGATTGTTTTAAGAATACATAAAATTCAGATTTAATCCATTATTTTAATAATATTTGTTCATTTTAAAATTCACATTAATACTTAAAATTTTCAGTTATTATTTAATTTTACTCATGGGTAAAACTATCAGCGGTGTCAGTAAATATTTAGATTATGCATTAAATATCAAGAAAAGGGCAAAAGTTAATTTGCTTAGCAGCACAGATGTGCACACATTATTTTCAAAAACAGAAAAACCACTTACTATCCATTTAACATAGCAATGTAGAACACTTAAAATTAAGAAAACAGTACCAAAGTATCTTGTAAAATACTTCATAGCTTCGTACAGTATTGGTATTTTGCTGTGCAATTTAATTGTACGATGTGCATAAGGTTTTCAAATAAATAAAAGTTCATATTTAGTAAAATGTGTGGTTTGAAAAAGCATTAAAGAAAAATAACTTTTAATTTAGAACTTCAAGGACAAATGGTTTTTAATTCTATATTTCACTACTTCAAATGTGCACGGAAACATGGTATGGGTCTTGTAAAGTTTGAAATTAATGCATAAAATTCTTTTTACTCTTACAGGTTTTTTATAATAATTTTTTTACTATGCATAAAACACACACTTTAAGAACCAAACTTTTAAAAATGTCTCAATTGTAAAATTAAAAATAAAAAGCAAATTGCATTTAAATGTTTGTAATAATATTTAAAGTATATATTTCAATTGTTAAACGTTTTCTAAAAATCTTCAATGTTATAATACGTGCAATAGTATTTGATATATAATTAATTTTTGTGTAAAAAACATCTAACTTTTAAAATATAAAATCCTTATATCAAAGAAAATTTTGTTAAAAACAATTTGTAAATCTTTATAATATAAATAAAATCACTAAAATGAATGAAAATGTATTTAAAGTAAACAATAATATGCAAGGAAAGATTAATTAAAAATAATATTTAATTTAGATTTTACAGGATAAAGGGTTTTAATACTATTTTTCACTACTTCAAATGTGTAAGGAAACATGTTCATAATATGGGTCTTGTAAAGTTTCAAAAATTTTACGCTCACTTAAGTGTATAATATTAAAAAATTCTGTAATAAAATATGTGCTATAGCATCTAATGTATAATTAATTTTTGAGTAAAACATAAATCTTAAAATCAAGGAAAATTTCATTTCAGATCTTGTATTTTAAAAGAAAATTTATAAGACCATGGGTAATAAAAATCAAATAATCCAAAATACAGTGTATGTGGTAAGACAAGCAAAAGTTTATTTAAAATAGAAAGGTGTAAGCATTAAAAAGATTTCCAATATTCCCTTATGGATCTCCATTTAAGTGTTTGTCATAATATGTAATGCATATGTTTCAATTGTAAAATGTTTTCTAAAATCTTCAACATTAAAAATATGTGTAATAGTATTTAATATATAATTAATTTTTGAGTAAAAACATTAACTTTTAAAATATAAAATCCTTATATTTCATCCAAAAACAGGTTTGTAAATCTATATAATATAAATTAAATCACTAAAATTTATGAAGATTTATTCAAAGTAAAAAAATAATATGCAAGGAAAGAGAATTTAAAAAATAACATTTAATTTAGATTTATAGGATAAATGGTTTTTATACTAAAACTTCTTCAAATGTACAAGAAAACGTATTCATAGTATGGGTCTTATAAAGTTTCAAAAATTTTACTCTTACTTAAGTGTATATTAATTAAAACAAAATTTCTGTTAAAAAATAGGTCTTATAGCATCTAATGTATAATTAATTTTTGAGTAAAAACATCTAACTTAAAAAAAACCATAAATCTTTATAGCATAGAAAAATTTCATTTCAGATCTTGCATTTTAAGACAATTTATAAAACTATGTAATAAAAAACAAACAATCCAAAATACAGTATATGTGTTCCAGTTCGGGGGCACATAAGTGGATTATTGCTTATTTACGCTAGAATTTTACGAAACTTGTGAAACCAAAATTGGTTTGTTGGATACTTCATTCCAAGCAAACTTCCATTTTCCAGAACAATTTTTAAACAATTGTAGTTAGAAAACACAAATTGTCTTTTCTGCCCAAATGAAACAGGCGCTATGGGTGCATAAAGTTCCAAGTCCTTCTCGTTGTTTTTATGGGCAACTATGCAGTCCTTATCATCTTTATAACGGTTCACCAACTCAAAATTAAATCTTGCACCAATTATTCGCTCCATTTCTCCCTTTATTTCCAATACTTAAGGAGATCAAGGCTTGGCTGCAATAGAAGACCCACTAAAAGTATAGCTTATTCCTTCGTCTTCGTATGCTACAAGTTGACAAGGCACAGTATATTTTTGACCTAAAATTTCTAAATTTCGTCTTTTTTTAATACGTTAATTCGTTTTCCAATCGACGGAAGTATGCCCAGTCTTCACGATCTGTAAACAATTTACCATACTCATAACATAAAGAATTGTGAGTAGACTTTTTCAAGTTCAGACTTGCTCGATGGACATAATCGTGACGTCACATCGAAATCTCAGAAGGAAAAAAAATCCAAGTCCCAAACGTAAACACACTGACGTCACCGGTCATGAATAAAGTAAAAACATTAAGAAATCAATTCGTTCCTTAGATTAATTACTTTTAAAATCACCAGATGGCGCCATAAGTCATTTTGAAAAAGCATTTATTAAAACCCCTATGCAATTATTCAAACCATTTTCTAAAAATAACCCATTCCTAATACTAAGAAAAAATACAAGTCCAAAAGAAAGAGAAATAAACACTACATTAATTCACCATCTTAAGTTAACTCTCTTACAGCCTAACGGATAGCGCACTTGACCTCGGATCCCATGGTCCCGGGTTCGAATCCACGAAATTGCTTTTTAATTAAAAATAATAGGGTTTCGAATATCTCCACCAGATGGCACTACGCGAGTGATTCATCACCATGGCAACGAAACGACGCCATCTTGAAACAACTCAACGCCTGCACGATGACAAAAAAAAATTCCAAGTCCAAAATGTAAACAAACAATACGTCACGTCATTCAGACACGCCCACTTCCGGTCACGTGGAATGACGTCACTTGACCCCGCCCACTTCCGGTCACGTGGTATGACGTCACTTGCCCCCCGCCCACTTCCGGTCACGCGGTATGACGTCACTTCCGCCGCCTATAGGCACCCGTATACTACTCCCGCAGACTGACTCCGGACGATTTGATGTTAAGACGTGACTTTGCACGAACGTGCCACCAGGATGTTAATCCCACTATGATTTGATGTTTAATCTGATATTTGTACATAATTGACCCCTGTAATTAACCCCTCTTTTCCCCTAGATTTTATTAAAACAATATTTAATTGTAACGATGCTCTCATCAATTCACTTCTAACATATTAATCCACAACATATATACGCTTATAAATATATATATTATTTATAACTTCCGGAGTTTTACAATATGCTATCCATTCTCGTTGGAACCGAGTTGTTTTGTTTGTAACTTGTGAGATTTATTGGTATCGGAAATGACTTGACGCCAGTGGTTAACTTTCCTGAGTGCGTCAAAATCCTTTTTCCGCTGAGCAAAAAGGGTTTTTCGGGGCTTTTGGAACGGTACTGTTCCCTTTGTACCAAGAGTTATATAAAACGAGATTTGGAATAGATGGTACGATATTATTAGCCTGTCTGTAAATAGTACGCTGTAAACATTTATAGATAATAAATTATACATCCCTACAAAATTGTTTTTTTGTTTGGTGCCTGGAATTTTTTAACTGATTTTGTCACTATTAATGTGCTGGTTTCAAATATGAAAACAGTTTTTTTCTATCAGCTCTACTTTTTGAGATTCAGCTTAGCTAAATTATAAAATATTTTAATATACAACTCATTGAGTAGTGGTTAAGTTTTTTATGTAGATTGGTTCCTGATTTCTCCTCGAACAACTTTAAGCTCCTAGAAAAACATCAATTTTTCCCGCTTTGAAGAATGTCGGGTCCGGCAATGGAATGTTTTGTGGAAGTTTCCTTATATTAAATTCTATGCATCTTATTGGTGTAATGTTTGTAATCTTAGGGACTACTAAAAATTCCGATGTTCTGATGAAATCACCACGCACACAGCATAATTAAACAATTCAGTACTTAGTTTTGATTTAATGGAAACAGTTGCTCCATTTAAACCTGACACTGGTGTAGTTTATTTTTTCTTGTTTTATTGACAAGAAATTTGCGCTTTCCTTTATAAGGCAATGGAACATACTGCCTGAATCTAAAACAGTGTAAGGGTTGCTGATGTCGTGAAGCGTTCTTCCCATAAATAACAGCAGTAACTGGAACTGCGGTTTCGCTGCTTATTTGTAAACACGAATTGCTCGCACAGATGGCCCTAGAGGGGTGATGTTCCCACTCGTAGGTTCACGGTTACGTTTGGAGTGTTGATATATTTATGGAGCACATGGCCCCGCAGGGGCCTAAATCTCCGGTGTTGAACATAGAGCTTGACTTATTGCAATTTGCCTTGTTAAGTATTGAAATTAAAAGCTAGCTTCGCAATTCCCTTTATATACTGGCACAAGATCTTGCGCTTTATCCGAATCGTGGGGAATGGTATCTTGTCGCTTGTGACAGATAAAACATCCATTCCTTGATTTACAGTTAATAACTCTGTGTGAGAAACTACTCAAACAATTTAAGCACAAATTATGTTTTTTAACCACATCAAATCTTTGGCATTTAATTTTTAACAATTCTGGGCATTTATAAATACGGTGAGATTTTAATTTAGAAATAACACATGAATATGAGTTATTTGTTATTTTTAGAAAGTCAATAAAGTCATCCCATTTAGGCAAATCCTTTGACTTCAAGGACATTTCAAATTATTTAAGTGTTTCCTTGTCAACCTTTTGAAGAACGATATTAATGAGAACACCCTCACTTAGTTTATTTAATTCTAAATCCAATGATTTTAATGCTCTAATGTGCTTGAACAATTTGTCAACTAGACCCCGTAAATCGAAAGCAGATTCAAAAAAAATCTTTTCCAAACTTATCAACTCATTGATATGACGGTTTACGATTAAACGCTTATTGTCACATCGTTCTTCTAATGCAATGAAGTATAACGATCCTCGATAATTTGAATTTGTTTCGCAGAACCCCTTAATGATGATTGTAAATAATACAATTTCTGCGATTCGTTTAACTGATCATTAGTATAAATGAGAGAATTAAATTGCACTTTGGAAAATATTCCAGTCTTCAGCTGACCAGAAAATTTCGGTAGAGGAATATCAGGTAGTTTCACGTTCACATTATCCTTAGACTTAGGCATATTTTTTTAAAGATAAGATTTAATTCTGGTAAATCTTACCTGCATAACGTCGACGTCTGTCTCCATTTCATCCAGAATTTTCTCATTTGCTTGAACATCTTCATCCAATAAGGTGTAATATTCCTCTCGAATATTCATTAAGGCTTGAAGAGGTCAAAACTTGGCATTGATTTGTATCAAATTTGTAACTTGGATATATATTTCCATTTCTTAAGTAGTCCAAAAGTTTTGAGAGTTTTCGATTTAGCGATTCTCGTTTCCGGTCGAGAATTTTCAACGAAGCCATGTTAAAATGAGGTAATTCCAATGAAACAGTCACTTGAGTTCTTGAGCACTTTTCGATGGATCGAAAGCGTGGCGAGAATTTGCAATCAGTTCTAATTTAATAGCGATGTAGCCGTACTGAGGCTCGACGATGACCAATCTGCGATTCAAAGATATGGAATAGGTCGATCAAAGTGGACTGTAGTTTTTATTTAGTTTAATTAATTGATATATATATATATATATATATATTATTATTATTATTATTAACAACTTGAATGATAATTTTGAGCACCATAACCCTGATGACAAAAGATTTTGACGTTTTGTAGCGTTCTGAGAGTAATATAATAAATAGGCACACATTTTTCTTGTAACTATCTATTAACTTAACTTTAACGGAGCTTTAAATCCGAAATTGGCAATTCAAAGTGTTCACAAGTTATGGGTCCAAAAAGCGTGAAAAATTTCTTTCGCTGTTAGAAAGTGTAGCAATTTTTACATTGGAATGGTGGTAAATCTGAGAAAAATTTCTGAATGGGAACAGGGCTATTATATTCGGGAGTTGAATTTCCGTCGCAACGGAGTTATTGGCAACGTATCAATCCTGAAGGGCAAGATTCGAGGACAGCACATCGTAACTTTGAACCGCGGTCAAGACAAGGAAAATTCGTTGTATCCTCATACAAGCGAAGTTAAATTTCCTTCGAAGCCCACAGATCTTAAAATGGTGTGAAAACGGTATATAGACAGGTGTGAAAAAATGATTAAGAAAAATCGAACAAATCAGATTTCTTTTATTCAAATCGGATTTTTATGATTTTAATTAAATCGCTCTCCTAATAAGCTACAACTTGTTAAACATGATAAATGCAAATCAGAGTAGTTTCTAAATAGTTTCGATTTCTGTTAATTATATGATGGTTTAGGAAGTATAAAGAAGCAAATCTTTTAAATATTTAAAACGATTAAAAGTTCTCTTGGAGCCTTATTCTTCCATTTAATACTCTTTTATGCTCCAAATATATGTATACTTAAATTTCTAAATAAATAACTATTTTAAAAGTTTAATTTTAAATTATATAAATTTAATACATTTTAATTTCCGAGCAATTTGTTTCAAAATGTAATCTGTAAGTTAAATTAAACTGTCGTTATATATAAGTTTAATGTGTTCTTTTTCTAAAAATACAGAAGGGTAGGTGGTCGTAAGATGGCCTCTTGTGAATGGTTTTTCGCCTTCTACATAAAACCCTAAAATCCAAATGAGTTTCTCCATTTCCGAAGGAGATATAATGCTTTGGCAGAGGAAATCGAAAAAATTAATCCGCATTGATTCGAATTTTCCTAATTGCAGGCATGATTGCAAGATGAATATTTTGCTTTCTGTGACTGTTATTTTATTTAAGATGAGATGAGTGTTTCATTAAATAAGCTAGGAAGTGAGTGAATCTTGTATTCGTTTGTACCATATCGAAAACCAATGTTAAAATTGCGCTGATTCTTTTATCAGAAACAACAAATTCCGACTTGAAAGAGCATCAGTTCATGTATATCCAACTTTTCCGTGATTAAATGTAACGGAAAATTAAGTTAGTCAAAATTAAGAGAAAAACTGCTATGTATGAACTGTCCTATGGTATAAAACCTTGCTTCTGCTGTTTAACAGATTTACGATTAATTAACGATTGAATAGGAGTGCGAAATTAATGATACCAAAAATCTCTTCCGTTTTCCAAACTGGTGACGTTTTTTTTATTTCATTTTTCAGTTGGAAACTGCTAACATCGATTGGTCCCTTTCTCATGCAATGCATTACTTGGGAGTATATAAAGAAACATCTACTTCCTTCTTTCTATCAAAGCAAAAACATCGAATCCCAATATTAAAAACATTTCAGTCGCCATCACATACAAATTCATGATTTGTGGCGCCAACAGTTCACTCTTTCATCTGATTTGAACACTCATGGCTGATCTGGGCACTAATGACATCTGCATGTAATGTCTAAACAGCATTGTTGTGTCTAAACAGCCTGCAATTCCAGGGAACTTTATTTATCCCTTCTACTCGAATTAGCACCGTCAGCACTTTCACAGAAAATGGGGTGAGGAGAAACCGATCACGAGAACAACCACTGACTCATCATATTTCGAATGCAGCTGCGAGATGCAAATGATTTTCCGAGATGCGACCGGAGCTATATTTTTGTCTAATTATGAGGAGAGAAGGTTTTTTTAATTTGAGGTTGGTATTCCGTTTTCGTTAACGAGTTGATTTTTCAGATTTTGCTTTTGTGTATGGGCAATTTATGCACGGTATTCAAAATATAATTTGGAGGGGGCACAATCTTCTCAGATTTCTATTCGAATCAAAAGGCCGCGATGATTAAATGACCATTTACATTTATTGATTTTTTTTTTTTAGATTGGTATGGCCGTTGTGCCATAAAACCCCCAAACCAACCAACGGAACAGAAAAAATAGAGAAATATAGTGTGGGATTGGGATGTTTAGTGCTTAGTAGAAGCAAAATTAGTAACTAAAAAATTATTAAATATTATTTAAATAGCATAGTTTCGAAGCCCATCATCTCAGACGCTTTTACTCCGCAGTTGTTTATGAGCAAATAAGTAGTTTTATTTTAAGGGGGCGCGGTCGGAAGAGTAACGGATCAGCAACCGGAGGCTTGCGAATTCGAATCCAGTCGAAGACCGTCGTATACAAAGGAGGTTGGTGCACGTTGGCGTGGTGTGGAAGTTTGGAGAGTTGGGTACCAGCTCAGGGGTGTTGCCTCGTCATCTGACCGTGGTTCAAAATTACGTGGTGCTGTCCTCGGATCTTTTTAACTTCGGGGGTTCATCCCGGACGTCGCCAATAGCCCGTTGTGTTGCTCCAGTACGACGTTAATTAAAATACGTATACATATCTGTAAAGCACCTACCTAACTTATATTTTAGGAAAGAAATTGAGGGCTATAAGAAAGGTATTAGGCTCATTAGCCGGGGAATTATTTCAATTTAGTTCAAAGTGTTATGATTCTTGAGAATATTTTCTGATAATTAAAAAAAATATTTGTTTGATGGTGAGAAGTGAGGAAAGTAGGGTTGGAATCAGGGTCGCTGGAGTTGGAAGCCGGTGGTAAAGCCAACTCTGCTGTTAGGAACGTGTTCTAAGGGATCATTTGACAAGAGAAGCGGTATTGTGTTTCGAGTGTTGGTGCCGACGAGAATCGTTCTGGACCAGTGGGTGATTTGCAGTGAAGCGATCAGTCAGGGTGGTTGTAGAAAAGGGGTAGTTGTGTATTTCGCGTGGGGTTAAAGAAAATTTCTTGGATAACGTTGCTTGTGTGGAAGGGAATAGAGTGAAAGAATGTAATGGAGAGTTTTAAACATGGGGTGAAAGGGGTTCAAAGTGGGAGTGGTGTCAGTTCAGGTGTTACCTCATCATCTGACCGTGGTTCAATATTACTTGGTGTTGTCCTCGGTTCTTTCACTTTGGGATTGATCCCGGAACGTCACCGATAGCCCGTTATGTCGTTCCAGTGTGACGGTAATTTAAATATCTACCTACCTCAATAGGTTCCTGCTGGTTGCACCAGTGCGACATTAATTAAAAAAATTACCTATCTACCTTCATTAGGTTCCAGGTCTGAATCCGATTTGGGGTCGCCGTGGCTCAGTGAGTTTGTCCACTGCGCTAGCAACTTGCGAGTTGTAGGTGGTGCAGGTTCGATTCCTGTAACTGCCCATCACTCCACTGTGTCATTAAAAATTGTATGTCCATTTAGTTGGCGTTGTTTTGTTCACGTTGCCGTGATGTGGAAGTTTAGAGAGTGCGGTGCCAGCTCAGGCGTTGGCCTCGTCATCTTACCGTGGTTCGAAATTACGCGGCGTCCTCGCATCTTTCCCTTCGGGATTGATCCCGGACCGTCGCCAACAGCCCATTGTGTTGCTCCAGTGCTACGTTATTTAACTACCTATCTATTTATCCCATTCTTCGGGTTTGATCCCGGATCGTCGTCAATAGCCCGGCGTGTTGGTCCAGTGCGACGTTAATTAAAATACCTATCTACTTACCCAACTGGGCTATCGCGGATCTCAATTATAATTTGGAATCAGCGAATACAAATCCTAAAATGCATCAAAGGGGGCTGGTGCACGTTAAATCTGTCGTGGCCTCAAATGTCCTCACGTTGGCGTGGTGTGGAAGTTTGGAGAGTGGGGTGCCAGCTCAGGTGTTGCCTCGTCATCTGACCGTGGTTCAAAATTACGTGGTGTTGTCCTCGGATCTTTCCCTTTGGGATTGATCCCGGACCGTCACCAATAGCCCATTGTGTTGCTCCAGTGTGACGTTAATTGAAATACCCTACCCCCTAAAATGCATCAACAATTCATCAATCAGCTGTTTTAATCCTAGAGTATTAGCCTACATAAAATCTACGTTTGTTTATCAGTAGTGAATGAAAAAATTATTAACAAGTGTCCTAGGGTTAAGGTGAAGTATCCTCATGTAGTATAAAAAGACCGCAGAGCGACAAACCAAACGTAATCTGCAATTAACGCCCGCGTTTTTTTCGTTTGTGTGTAAATTAATTTTTCATTTTATATTGCAATTTTCTCTAGTTGACACAATTTATTATTTCGCTAAAGAAAAGCTATTCACCGAAGGGTAAATAGAAATGAGTGCAAAGCTAAAAATCGGAAGGTAAAAAAAAGTTTCAGAGCGTGAGGAAGATTGAAAAACGCGAATGAGTGGTCTGAATTTTTCTTTTCGGAACTACAGCGTCAAGGAAAATTCGGATTTCAATGATTGCTTTTTCCGAGATGAGTGAATCACTTCGCAATCCATGATGGACAAAGAACGGTCCGTAAATTCGAAAAACGCGAAGACACGAGCCAATGGGATTTGACACGTGTGGATTGTTGGCAATGTTGGGGCGATAAATAACGGCTAACGGTACCTCAAAGATCGCCAATTCTTCTTGGATGACGAAATACTTGGATGCTGGATGGGGCAAAAGGAAAAACGCCAAATAGTATAGCTTCAAAAGCAAAAAAAAAACGGTAATTAAGTTAGTTACAAGAAACAGTAGAAAAGGAATCAAAACTTACAATCGACTCACATTCATTGTATTAAGAAAATAAGTTACGATTTTTTATTTAAATTACAACGGATGTAATTAAAACTGCTTACCTAAAAGTTTTTCGTTACTTAAAAGTGGACTTGGTTTAATAAACCTTTAAATGTTTCTCAGCTTGCATTTAGTGCTAACATCTACATACTTCAAATTTGACATGATTCAAAAGTTCTTTTGCAGTTTATTTTTAACTTTGCTAATTGATGGTATAAAATACATTAAGCAATAAACAATTAAACAATTTTTCTTAGCAGTGTATACTTTGATGTTTACGTTTAATTGAACAAACTCATGCACATGCAACAAATAATATGCATAAAAAGTAATTAAATAAAACAGTTTTTTAATATATATGAGAAATGGAATAGGGAAATAGTTATACGTAGAGACAGCGAGCAACCTATTGGTATATTCAGGCCATCACAATGTTTTTCATTTAACTCTTGGCCCTCAAATAAACCGGCTCTGCTAAAGTAAATTTTAACATATTTAAATAAACATGTAAATATTTCCCATCCTCCACATAGCCATTCGCCCCTGCTAATAATAGTAAGCGTCCGATAAAATATTAAGATAACTATTTATAAATCTGATCAGATGTTAAAATGTGATATACCCATTTTACTGCTAAAATTTATGTGTTTAGATGATTACTGGTACTTGGGAAAACATTTCACAACAATAGGATAAAGGAAGGTAGGTAGTTAATTAACGTCGCACTGGAACAACACAATGGCTATTGGTGACATTTCGGGATCCATCCCGAAGGGGAAGATCTGAGGACACCTCGCAATTTGGAACAGTCAGATGGCAAGGTCAACACCTAAGCTGGACCCCACTCTCCAAAATTCCACACCACGCCAACGTGAGGACATTTGAGGCCACGACAGATTTAACGTGCAGCAGCAGTCTTCGCACCTGGTGATTGTAAATTAATGCGGGCGTTAACACAGTCGAAATGTTTAGATGACTGGAAAACGAAACCATCCTATACCTTAAATCTTTCTGTGCTTGATAGAGCAGTGTTAGGTCTGTTAACTTGTCTAGATGTGATCCTGGGTGTTTGAATAGTGCTTCCTACAGTTTCTGTCACTTTTTTGGCTTGATCATACTGTGACATCTTAGCGCCTAGGAGTCTAGAATGGCCGGCTGCAGACCCGGAAGTTTCCTGTTAAAAAGTCCTTCAATACTGCGCTTGCGCATGTGAGGAGAATGAGAAACAGTTAGCTCACGGACTCCGTCTAGTTGAGACGTCTTCGTAGCAATTCGTAAATTTTAATATGAAAATAAGCATTTTTGTTTCGCGCGTCCATTGTAAACCCATTGTTTTGTCTGTGTTAAAATAAATGTTATTTTTTAATGTCCAACAAAAGTTCGGATTAATTCATCACAGACTAGAGTTTTGGTGTCAGAAGTGGGATGGAAGCAAGAAAGCAGGAAATGCAGGTAGGCCCACCCTTGTATTAAATTAAATTTATTGAGGTTCTGGCTTACCGGAATTAGTGAGGCAAAGAGCCTAAATAGTTTTGGTTAAAAAAACAAACAAAAAGAAATGACTACATATCCAATTTTATTTTGTGGTTATTTAAATTTTGTCTTTATGAAAGTTAATAGAAGTTGATGATAAAGTGAATTTGCATGTTCTACTAAGTAGATATTATCAAGTTGATAAAGTCACGGCCAAAAAGTGCCAAATCGAAAGTGAACGAAAATTTAAATTTCGTTTTGATTTTACTGAAATTTTGTGTTTTGTGCATTTAATGATTTGAAAAGAATCAGATAATTTGAATTACATATGGTAATTACACATTAGTAAAAGAAAACAAATATTTAATTGCAACTATATATATTGCATCTTGTGTATTGTATATGCTACGATATAGTTTAAGATTCTGTTATTATATTTGAGAATTGTGTTTGATATTAAATCTTATCTAGTATTTGAAGCATATTTGGCATTGAATATATTTTGTGAATCATATAGTTATTAGAAAATATTGGTAACTCTATTTATGATAACAAAATTGGATTGTTTACTAATAAGTTATTCATCGATCATGGCTTTTCTTTCTCGTGGGAGAAAAGAAGACCTCCTCGAACTCGCAGATGAACTTTGTGAAAAAGTATCGGATAATTGTAAACTGGTTGAGATAAGGAAAATTATCCTAAACAGTGAACACTATGAAGAAGAGGAAGTTAAAATTTCTTTAACTCGTATTATGGAAGATAGGATAAAGAGAGAGAAAGAAGCAAAAGAAAAAGAAGAAATTGCCAGACGAGAAGAAAAAGAAGAAATTGCCAGACAAGAAGCAAAAGAAGAAATTGCCAGACGAGAAGCAAAAGAAAAAGAAGAAATTGCCAGACAAGAAGCAAAAGAAGAAATTGCCAGACAAGAAGCAAAAGAAGAAATTGCCAGACAAGAAGCAAAAGAAAGGGAAGACCGTAATATTCGAATGGAAGAAATAGCTTTAGAGAAGAAAAAGCTAGAAATGCAAGCTGCAAGTGAGCTAGGACTATCTAATAGAGAACGGATGCCAAATCATAAAATTGAGCTCATCAAAATTACCCCGAAATTTGAGGAAAAGAAAGATGAAATGGGTCTATATTTAATAAATTTTGAAAGAAGAGCTGAGATGGCAGGTGTGCCTAAAGAAGATTGGGTGCCGTATTTACTAGGCGTATTGCCTTCGGAAATTTCGAGCATGATGGCTAGAGAATCGCCTGAAGATGCAAAGAATTACGAATATGTGAAAGATATTATTCTTCAGAGGTATAAAATGAGTTCTGAGAAATTGAAGCAGATGTTTTACCGTCATCAAAAAGTCCCGGATAAAACATGGAGAAGTTACGCTCATGAACTTACAAGCTACTATGATGAATGGGTTTCTGATTTGGAAATCAAAACTTTTAAAGAACTCAGAGACTTGCATATCACTGAGCAGATTAAAAGACGAGTGCCGTCTGAAGTAAAAGAACATTTTCTGGAGGAGTGGATGGACTTAAATTCTCCGCTAGAATTAGCTAAAAAAATAGATAAATTTGAAAGCTTGAAGGAGAGTCTTTCACCCAGAAATACTAAAGGTTCCCATAATACAGAGGGTATCAAGAAAACATCCGTTGGTTTTCGTAAGTTTGAGGGAGAAAACAAACCCTTTGGGAAAACAGAAGTAAACAGAGAAGATTACAAAGAGAAAAATTTTGAAAAAAGAAAGCAACTTCAATGTTATGAATGCAATTCCTATGATCATCTTAGACCTCAATGTCCTAAGTTGAAGAAAACTGAAATCATAGCCGCTAACGAAATTATGGGAAAGGGAATAATAGATTTGATGTCTCCCTACATTAGTGTCGGAACTGTAAATGGATCTCAGATTTCTATCTTACGAGACACAGGATCCAGCATAGATCTAATTCCTAGGAAGTTTGTTAAGCCACACATGTATACGGGTGAACATGTATGGGTAGCATCTCCTTTAGCGGATAACCCTATTTGCTTGCCTATAGCGGAAGTAAATTTAGTGTGTGAGTTGGGTCATGTTATAACCAAAGCTGCTGTCAAGGATAACTTCCTAGATAAAGAACGCTACTTACTAAGCAACAAGACCGTTGTACTTATAGAAGATATGAAAAAAGACAAAGACTCTGAAATTGAAGTAAAAGACTCTGCAACGCCCAAGTGCCAACGTTCTCCATATTTAAATGAAACATCGAAAAACGACTGCCCTTGTAACAGTAACCGTTTTAGTTCTAGCAGTGTTACTCCTAAAGAGACTGGAATCGTTGAAAATTTGTTACGTTCATATGGTTTTATACAATGTTGCGAAAGACAAGCAATATATTTTTTTCACTACAGTCAATTTTCTGGAAATATTGATAATTTAAAACGTGGTGATGCAGTTGAATTTAAAATTACTCATAATCGTCGTACTGGAAAACCAATTGCTAGTTCTGTTTGTAAAATAATGTGTAAAGAGGCAGTTTCTGGATTTGAAACCACTGAAAAAAAGGAAAATACTGAAGGTAAAGTTGCTTATGAAAATCGTGGCGAACGGCCCTATTCTGCTGAAAATGTTGATTGTAATGTAGATTTTCATCCTCCTAAAAAGATCACTTTTAGTATTCCTATTGACAAAAATACAAGAAACCTTAGACCTTGTAAAATGCGTTCGGAACAGCCCTTACCTGTGAGATACCGTGGTGTTATCTGTGCTCTTAAAGGAACATTTGGTTTTATTAAAAGGGGTGATGTAAAGGATATGTTTTTCCACTCTAGTGAATGCAAAGTGTTCAAAAATCTTAATCTTGGCGATGATGTTGAATTTGGAATACAGACTCGAAACAACAAGGAAGTTGCTGTAAGTGTAACTAAATTGCCCTTAGGGACAGTGATATTTGAGGACGTTGAAACTGAAAGTTTGGTTGGTGAAATAACTGAATGCTTAGACAAATCTAAAAGTCGTTTGAAGAAAGCATAAAAGTTACGAGACAAAGTTGAATTCACTGTGATCCAGGATTACGAGGTAGTCCATAGAAAGGGAAAACAGCATATAACACTGATAATTTAAGTCGTACGCCTCACGTACAAAACTAAATTACTATTGTTTGTATTTGTGATGTCTTGCATATATAAAAATATTTTATTCCTAGTGTATATTGATACATTTGAATTGCAAAAAAGTGTTAAATTTGAATTGAAAATCTAAATATTTTGAAATTGAATTTCTTCTTTGATGATTATTACTGAGTAAAAATTTTGATTATACTTTGTTAAAATTATGATATGTTTTTTTTTAATTTAGAGTAGGCGGTACACAGCCAGGATCTTAAGGGTGTATGGTCTACTTGCATATTGCTTTGGGCATGAGTTGTTGCCTTCGCGAAAATTCTGTTGCTGCTGTTTTGTATCTTTTTTGCAGGTGTCTGTCTCTGCAGAAAAAGAATCTTGAGGAGGGAGGAAATAGACTGTGACATCTTAGCGCCTAGGAGTCTAGAATGGCCGGCTGCAGACCCGGAAGTTTCCTGTTAAAAAGTCCTTCAATACTGCGCTTGCGCATGTGAGGAGAATGAGAAACAGTTAGCTCACGGACTCCGTCTAGTTGAGACGTCTTCGTAGCAATTCGTAAATTTTAATATGAAAATAAGCATTTTTGTTTCGCGCGTCCATTGTAAACCCATTGTTTTGTCTGTGTTAAAATAAATGTTATTTTTTAATGTCCAACAAAAGTTCGGATTAATTCATCACAATACAGTTGACTGAATTCTGCAATCAGCTTTTTCTCGCTTTATTTTTAAGACTGAGAAAGTATCGGTCAAGACCTCAGTTGCTTTGGTAACTTCAATAGTCTCTTTTTGAAAAACCTACTAAGAGGCAATGTTTGGCTTAGTACATCAGCAATGCACACGAGAGTTAAGATGAATTATCCGTTAGCGATTGCACATAAAAGGGTCCTAGCTGTTAGGCTAGAGTTGTCACTTGAAAAATGTGACCATTGTGAAATTTGCTCAAGGCACATCACGATTTTTTAATGTTTTTTTAAAGGCGCTACTGTGATAGATGCCTTTATATCCATCTTGTTTGACACATGGAAATAAGCTGACTGCCTTCATGCTTAGTGAGTACAGCATTTCTTTTCGGGGGGGGGGGGTATTTAGTTAACGTCACACTGGAGCAACACAACGGGCTATTGGTGACGGTCCGGGATCAATCCCAAAGGGAAAGATCCGAGGACAACACCACGTAATTTTGAACCACGGTCAGATGACGAGGCAACACCTGAGCTGGCACCCCACTCTCCAAACTTCCACACCACGCCAACGTGAGGACATTTGAGGCCACGACACATTTAACGTGCACCAGCCAACTTTGTACACGACGGTGTTTGGCTGGATTCGAACTCGCAACCCTTCGGTTGCTAGTCCGTTACTCTTCCAACCGGGCCACCGCGGCCCCATTTCTTTTCGGTGAAACTTTAAAGAAAGACCACTTTAATGATTGCAATTGAGTTTCGCACTGATTGCACATCAGAACACTTAGAAATAGAAAAATTCAAACAATGATTCAAATAAGGGGCTGGTTGAGTATTTTCCTACGAGATGACGCACGGACAACCCGACCACTCGGGGATGCCACCGCGCCTGCGTGTTTGTGTTTCAAAGGGGCTGCTTAGCCACCCCCTGTTTTCTTTTATCTGTCACTTGCGAGGGGACTGCCTGCCGAAAACCAACCTCGCAGCTTCGCTCTCAGTTGTAACTTGTTAATAAATCTGTTATTTGTTAATCCTGAGTTCTATTCTGTTAACTCACAAGGCACAGAACGGAATCGATTGACGTGTCCAAACATTTGGTCCGTCGATTCGCCGCAGAAAGGTATTTTACTAAGCAAAAGTATCAGCGCTTCTTTGTCTTCAGCGACGCCATTGCTGTGCCTCCCTTGTGAACTGCGAATGCCGTAGCTCTTCGCTACTGACGCTTGGATACTTTCAACCGAGTTCCAGTTGGTTCATCGTGATGTCTCTTATCAAGGTGCATTTGCGTAAAAAGACTATTGAACGTTCGAATTTTCTCTTGTTGAAAACAAATATTGAACAAGAAATTTTGAACTGTGACATTTTCCAGGTCCAATTCTTCAAAGATGAGCTTGAAGTGACATGTAAGAGACTTACTGTACTTTATGATTTCATCTTTGAACTGATTAAAGAGACTGAATTAGATGCAATAGTCAAGGAATTTCAAGAACTGAAACAAAACTTAAATACTTTGGAGGTTACTTTATTGCGTACGGAAAGAAAGCTGAGTGAAAACACTCCCGAAATTAGTGAGTCTCGTCATATTTTGAATCCGTACCATGAAGTTCGATTACCAACGCTAGAACTTCCAGTTTTCAGTGGTTCTATCGAACAGTGGATATCTTTTCGTGATTTGTTTAGAGCATCCGTTCATTCCAACAGACAGCTTTCTGATGCGCAAAAGTTGCAATATTTGAAGGGTGCAGTAAAGGGTGATGCTTTGAAAATCATTCAGTCGATCCCATTAACTGACGCTAATTACAAAGTTGCGTGGGATCTCTTATCAGAACGCTTTTTCAAACACCCGCGAACTTGTTTTTGCTCATATTCGAAAGCTGCTTTCTCAACAATTAGTGCAAGCCGAAAGTACTCCATCCCTTTTGAATTTGGTTGATGTTACAAGTGAATGCGTGCGTTCTCTTGAGGTGCTTGACCAAAAGATAGAGAACTTTGCCGAAACCATTCTGATGTTCATAATTCAACAAAAACTAGATTCGTCGAGGAGAGCCTGGTGGGAAAGATCGTTGAAAGATGACCGTATTCCTTCCCTTAAAGAGCTGCTGAGTTTCCTGAAAGATCGTGCCAGAAGTCTTCAAGCTTCAAAAGAATCGGTGATTCCGTGGAAAGCTCAAAGGGTAACATCTTTAACTGCGTAGTTTTCTATTTGTGAAATGTGCTGTTCAAATCACAAAATTTATAAGTGGTGCGAATTTCTGAAATTATCCGCAAACAAGAAATTTCAGTTAGTGAAGAGCAAAAATATTGTGCTCTAATTGTTTGAATTCCAGCCATAGTGCGAATCAGTGCAAAACTAACCACACGTGCAAGAAGTGTGGATAACGGCATCATACGCTTCTCCATTTCCAGTCAGCGAGCAAACGTTACAACTCCCCCAACCCTACAGGTCATGACCTCGGGCAATCCGACGGGGTCGAAGGAGAGGATCCAGACGAGCCAAATAGTTCTCCTTCGCACCCACGCATCTCCTCCTACTCTTGTGTTTCTCGAGGGGAGCGACGAAGTCCTGAGTGTCGACAAACATTGCTCGCTACCGCAGTCGTTAAGATTCGCGACTCAAGCGGGTTCTTTCAAAATTGCAGAGCTCTGATTGATCCGGGTTCTCAAGCAAATTTCATCACAGATTCTTGTGTTCAAAGACATGGCCTTTCACGTTCTCGAGCGAATATTGATATTTCCTGTTTAGGAAAAACATCTTTGGGAAAATCGGAAGGGGAAGTGAATTTAGTGTTTACCCCTCATTTCAAACAGACTCATAGAAAAGGCATATGTTTTACGCAAAATCACTGGCTGCTTGCCCAATTATCAGTGTACCAAAGATTTTGCTCATACCAAAAACTTATTGTTAGCAGATCCTAATTTTAACAATCCTGGTTCAGTAGAACTTCTACTTGGTTGACTAATAGGTGGGCCAATTACAGTTCATCCAAATCTTCGGAATGAAAGAGTTGCAGTAAATTTTGTGGAAACAAATGACGATATGTTGAAAAAATTCTGGGAATTAGAGACTGTCTCCACTGCTAGCTTACTCTCCAAAGAAGAAAAGCGTTGTGAGGAGCATTTCGTCAATACTCATATTAGAGACGAAACTGGTCGTTTCGTTGTGCCATTGCCATTCAAATCTTCCCCTTGTCAACTTGGCGGCACCTGGGAAATGGCTATTAGACATTTTAAGAACATGGAACGCAGATCGTGTCACTATTCTTAATATGAGCAGTACAAGGCTTTCTTGACAGAATACCTTTCAAACAATCACATGGAAATTGTTCCTGAATCAGAGGTGTTAAAGTCACCCTCCTCTTGTTTTTACATGCCGCACCATGCAGTTTTCAAGGAATCAAGCACTTCTACAAGGTTAAGAGTGGTGTTTGATGCTTCAGCGAAATCATCATACAACACATCCCTGAATGACATTCTCATTGTGGGTCCCAGGTTCCAAAAAGACCTAGTGCCCATTTTGCTGAGATTTCGTATGCATCAGATTGCGGTAACTGCTGATGTAGCCAAAATGTTTCGACAAATCAGAGTTCATCCAGAAGATGCAGATTTTCATCGTATTGTGTGGAGAAATTATTCCAGCGAGCCAATTCGTGATTTCCGACTGACAACTGTCACCTACGGAACTGCATCTGCCCCGCATCTTGCAACAAGAGCCGTTCGGCAGCTGACTATTGAAGAAAGGGACAATTATTCCTTAGCATCTAAGAGAGCAGCTCAAAATTTTTATGTTGATGATCTTCTGTCCGGTGTAGATACTCTGGTGGAGGCTTGTGAACTGTCTTCTCAACTTTTAGCGATGATGAGTATCGGAGGTTTTGAGCTTCGCAAATGGGCTTCAAACGTTCCTGAAATCTTGAAATCCATTCCATCAGAGTTGAATCATCCTCCCATGGAGATAAAGATTGATCAGTCAATCAAGATGCTTGGTGTCAACTGGCAGCCATCTAGTGATATATTTTCAGTCAGTGTTAGAAATTGTTCTGAAACAGTTGCTACAAAAAGAGCCATTCTGTTTGAAGTAACAAGGATTTTCGATCCTTTGGGATGGCTCTCCCCCATCGAGGATGTTCCTTCAAGAATTGTGGAAGACACACAAATGTGTCTTGGAATGATCCTGTTGGTGAGAAGGTTCAGCAAAAGTGGTCCAAATTCCAGTCAGAGCTTCATCATCTAAAGCTCATCCATATTCCTCGATGTGTTGTGCTATCTAATGCATTGCAAACGCAATTGCAACTCTTTTGTGATGCATCTGAGAAATTCCCGACTCTGATGGCAAGGTTCGTGTAGTGAATGTGACCACCTCGAGTGGAGAACTTCAGGGTTCCATTACAAAACTGTGTCCTTTACCATTAGACTCTGATTGAATTTTTATTATTTCTATTTATGTTTAATTTGCCATTTCAAACGTGTCTTCATGTACTCTATTTCTAAGTATTTTCATTGAAATTCGTATTTGATGTTTCTCTTTTTAATTTGAATTTTTTCATGTATCTGTTGAATCCCCGTGGGCCTCAAGGCCGGGAGAATGTTGAGTATTTTCCTACGAGAATGGCGTACGGACAACCCGACCACTCGGGGATGTCACCGCGCTTGCATGCTTATATTCAAAGGGGCTGCTTAGCCACCCGTTTTCTTTAATCTGTCACTTGCGAGGGGACTGCCTGCCGAGAAACCAACCTCCCAACTTCGCTCTCCGTTGTTGCTTGTTAATAAATCTGTTATTTGTGAATCCTGAGTTCTATTCTGTTAACTCACAAGGCACAGAACGGGATCGATTGACGTGTCTAAATAGGGCTCGTTCGGCGTTATTACACTCTTTTTATTGTGGTGACAATCTCTGAAGTCATCACAGAGCATCCATCTGTTGCAACACCGATGCATTTACCAAGATCGGGATTAAGGCTTCTCATAGTGCTTAACACAGTTTTACCGAATTTTTCTCCAGCCATTCAAGGATCTTTATTGTCTTCAATGGTTTATCTTTGTCGCACATATCGGCATCTTTATCATCTTCAAAACAATCGTATTCATCACTCATTTTCAGAAGCTGAAGAGAAATTTTCATTATGTTTGAGGTCAACTTGGAGATTTTAGTTTCCACGGATTTTTTTTATTCTCACGAGGATTGTTAAAACCTATGAAATCTTCTCTGATCATATCTCTGCCCTCCCTCTTTAATCCGTCCTTAGTCTGTGGTGAGGAGCTCAATGCCCCTGCCCATAAATCTTACATAAAAAGACTTCAAAATAAACGCGTATCTGAATGGCAGGGGTATCATCACTCTAATAAAAGCCTCAGGGTTAAGGATTATATCCCCGAGGACAAACTAGAACGCCTCATCGCGAACCGACACATTATTCGCTCAATTCTCCGCTGCCCAGTCTATCCCTGCCGTCCGTAACTTTAAAATTTATCTTGAAAATTTTTAGCCTGTAAATACCTAATTTTAAACGGGCCATTTGGAAGAGTAACGGACTAGCAGCCCTGAGGGTTGCGAGTTCGAGTCCAACCAAACACCGTCGTGTACAAAGGGGGCTGGTGCACGTTAAATCTGTCGTGGCCTCAAACATCGTCACGTTGGCGGGGTGTGGAGAGTTGGGTGCCAGCTCAGGTGTTCCTCGTCATCTGACCGTGATTCAAAATTACGTGGTGTTATCCTCGGTTCTTTTCCTTTGGGATTGATACGAATCACCAATTGCTCGTTGTGTTGCTCCAGTGCGACGTTAATTGAGGTACCTACCTATTTTTAAACATTTGATTTTAACTGTACATTGAAATTTACTTAGAAATTGCATAAATTTCAACCCTATTGCATTTGCCATCAATGTTATTTCATCTCTGTGTTTGTTATAGTTTGTTAATCCCTGTTGGGGCTTTTTACATTAAAAAAAACTATGTTCAGTACTTCGCAGAGGACGAAATTCCTGCGTCGAGCCTCTGTAAAACATTCTATGCAGGCCCATGATCGGCCACCTGTTATGTATACTTTATTGATGTTGCAACAAGTCGCCATGTGAGGGCGGTGTGTGCGGGTCCTGCCTGGCGGGTGTGTTGCTCGCTGAGTGTCTTCGGTGCTGGGGACGTTGGAAGACTCGAAACTTCTCCCCTCCCCCATATAAGATAACACCTCTTGGTGAGTCGGTGGCGTATATATATATAGAGAGAGGTCACACCTGAGTTGGCACCCCACACTCCAAACTTCCACACCACGCCAACGTGAGGACATTTGAAGCCACGACGTGCACCAGCCCCCTTTGCACGCGACGGCTTTGGTTGGATTCGAACTCGCAACCCTCCGCTTTCTAGTCCGTTAGGCTAGTTGCACATACATCGATTTCTGATCGTTCGGTGGGGTATTTCAATTAACGTCACACTGGAGCAACACAACGGGCTATTGGTGACGGTCCGGGATCAATCCCAAAGGGAAAGATCCGAGGACAACACTACGTCATTTTGAACCACGGTCAGATGACGAGGCAACACCTGTGAGCTGGCACCCCACTCTCCAAACTTCCACACCACGCCAACGTGAGGACATTTGAGGCCACGACAGATTTAACGTGCACCAGCCCCCTTTGTACACGACGGTGTTTGGCTGGATTCGAACTCGCAACCCTTCGGTTGCAAGTCCGTTACTCTTCCAACAGGGCCACCGCGGCCCCTGATCGTTCGGAAAAATATCGAGCGATATTTTATCGTGTGTTTATTTTATTATGTACTTGCACACACTTTTTCTGTGTAGTAAGTGCAGTCGTTTGTTAAAAACTGACTACTCATCTCAAGTGATATGGAAAATGAATCCCAAACGTGTTGCTATGTGGTTGGTGTGCCATCGTCTCAGGCGTTTTGACCAGAAAACGAAGGATAAAATAATTTGGGGAGTCTTCATATTGTTAATCGATTGATTGATTTTTTTTATGGCGCAAGGGGCAAGTCTGTCCAAACCACGCCAAACTATCAGTAATTGAGTAAATAAAATTAGAATATATCCGTAAATTTGAAAAAGTTCTAGTAAATCGTAACGTTTAAATTCTCTCTGGGCCCTCAATGGTAGCTAATAATGTCCCGAATCGGAACCACCTCATGTACGGTTTCCCAAACAGATATGAGGTGTCTAGCACAAAACAAATTAGCTAATGAAAGTATTAATTTTTTTAGATTTTAATGTCATTTTTAGATCAACAAAATCCAGGACTCGATAATCACTTGGAAGACTTCTAATATAGCTTTATGCAATAGGGTAGGTAATTAACACGTCGCACTGGAGCAACACAACGGGCCATTGGTGACGGTCTGTGATCCATTCCGAAGGAAAAGATCCGAAAACACCACCACGTAATTTTGAATCAACTTAAGGCAACACGGAGTTTAAAATATTATAAAACTTAAAAAACGCATTCCGGAATAACCACTTGGAAAGTAAAAAGTAGTTTGTCAGTAAAATAGGCTAATTATATAATTTATCTAAACTCGTTTTAAACATAAAAAGTCTAAGTCAAAAAAATCACTTTCGTTTTCGACACATTAGTTTTATGGTGGTATGCTTGTTTCTGGGATGTCTTTAAAATCGTAATAGCTGACTTAAATGAGATTCCTTTTCAACTTATGCAGAGAGCATGACACCCGATTCAAAACTCGATCTTTCTCAGTGAAATATGTCCACACATTTGAAATTTTGCTTTCCATTTATTTGTAAACTTTATTTTTAAAAGTTAAAAGCATTGCAATTCCTAAGAACGAGTCGAGGCTAGAGAGAAAGTTAGATAAAATCTTGATCAGTAACACATTTTTACAAAAATTTAATTTGTGTTTAAAACTAAAAATTCACCATGTCATTGCCTAACAATTATAAAATTTCACAATAAACAGTAGGATGAAGAGCTGTTTCGGACTTAGCATAACTTAGAAAATACGAAAATTTTTAGCGTAGTTAAATTTTTATACTTTCTAAAATAACAAATTTCGGACTCAAGTGAACACAGAAAAACAATTTTAGGTTTCTCTGTTGGAAAAAAAAGATTTTCATTCTATTTTTAATGGCTGTAAAATTAAAACAATTGATTAGGGGAGACAAAATATCTTATTAGGGACATTGACATTTTTGTCAATAGTCGCAGCTAATCTTTTTGCAGATGCAAAAAGATTAGCTGCGATTATTGACAAAAAATAATTTTTTAAAAAGAAAATCATGTTTTTTGGTATCGAATTGACTTAAAATTTTAGGCAGATTTGAAATCCGTTGAAATTTTGATTCTCTAACCATTCAAAAGATAGAAACTTGGTGGACGATGGTAACACGACGGTCATGCCGTGACGTACGTAAATCGAACCTTGTTCAAGCTCCCCGCTCTTCGTTCCACTAAAAGAATCACGATATTTTCTGGAACGATCGAAATCGATGTGTGTCCAACTAGTCTTAACTCTTCCACCACGGTACCGTGGCCCGGAAAATATTTGAGATGACAGAGCATATTTTACTTCTGAATTTGGATTACGTAGTTAGTACCCTAATTAAAAATTCGTGGCATGTTTCCTCGTTCTGGAGGAAGAGAGAGCTTGGTTTATTTGTGTGCGTCTTTTTGAAAAAAATAACTCTCAACGCTTATTCTAAAAACAGAACCATTACATAGTTATATTTCCAATGCATCTTTGGCGCATGCGGCGCGTTTTTAGCTCGAGTTGGCGAGTATCTGCTTAAGAATATTCCCGATGGAGGCGTGGTGTGAATGAGGGTTATAACTATTCTTGACCAATCGTAAGACTTTAAAGGTTTCAGATCAGAATTGCGGTCTGTGTGACGTCATGGAACCCTGCGTTCAGTTTTAACTTCCCGTTCAATCATCAGTTGCTAAGTTGATTTGTGAAAGCCTAGTTGATTTTGTTTTGTGCTCCTCAGAAATCTGTATTTTTTTTGTCAAAATGCATATGAGATTACGTAGTCAGCGGAGATCAAAGGTAAGTCATTCAAATTTCTATAGAATGCATGCGTCGTGCACTGTAGTAAAATGTATTGTACATGAGACGTGCAAATGTTTTGTTTCTAGATAGTTGACTTATGTTAAACATTAATATTTACGATAACATTAGCAGGGTAAAGTTTTTTAAGATTAAAACGCGATACACGAATGAGCAAAGTTAATCATGATAGAGTAAATAGTAAAGCTCAACAAATGCCATGCATAAGCAATGTTTTCTTAGGTGGTTTAGATTAGTTTGATTTAATAACACACACACACACACATACACATAACACGGGCGTCACTGCCGGGTTGGTGGGTTTGAAAAATAATTTGAATTTTTTAGTCCTAGTTTTAGGAGATTTAAGTACCATTTAAAATATGGTCGGAGGCATTCAGAATGCCTCAAAAAGTGTTTTTAGTCCTTAATTTTTTCCAGACACCCTTAGATCCCTATCCCCTACCCTATCTATTGAGTCACCCCCCGATGATTTGGTGCTGGTGACGCCCATGACCAGTGGCATGCAATTTTTGGACCTATAAATAAGGTTGAAGGATCCTACTAACACCGTATAATAAATTTCTGAATAAAATTAATATTAAGTCTCAAATTTCATAATTTGTTTGTTATATATATTTATCATATGAATAAATTGTATAGAATTTCTTTAATTATTTTTTATATTAAGTAATTGTTTGAAGACTGTTTTTTTTAGAAATCATGTCGCCAATAGAAAATAAATTATTAGGACCTTGCAACAAAATTCATGAAAAAATCTACCTCTCGTTAATATTTAGCTTTCGAAAAGTACTTTCGGTGAAAAAAATGTTATTTGTAAATTAATAGTTGAAAATGAGACAGAAAATATACATAAATTGAAATGAAATATTCCTATTTTCAACCCTTAGCATTGTTAACTATTTCAAAGTTATACCAAGTATACAAAAAGGGTTCATAACATATAAATAATTGAATCTTTTCTCTGATCAGCATAGAATAAGTATAATAGCATTCCCCAGAACATGCCAATTGAGCGGAATTTTGAGCATACAATGACAAGTAATTATTAAAATAGCATTCCGCTATATTCCATAATCTAGTTTGTCAACTCTCAATTATCCGATGGGCGAATTATCTCCTACATTCCGAATTTCAATTATATAAATACAGAATAGTTATGCTAGCAATATAAATAATTCCTAGGAATCAATACATAAAATTTCCCAATTAACCTTTACGATACGCCGCCCAAATTTCGTTACTCCTGTCTAAGAGCAGCAGATTTCTCTTAACTTCCTTCCCCCATCAGAACTTGAGAGTTGTGAATGACTTATGACTGACCACCTAGTGCACTTTGCTTTCATAGTGTTTGGCATGCTAGAGATGTCACCAGCACGACATTCTGATATTTCTCAAGTGTTCGACAGGGTAGGGTTTTGAACAAATGGACCGTCCCTATTTAGAGCCAGTCGCTGACAGCTCGAAAATGGTGATCGATGTCAGCGGTCACTTAAAAGAGGGGATAAAAACTCATCTGTACCGAGCCGTTCTAGGAAGGAAAAATCTCAAGGTAGGACTGTTCTGCCCGTAGTCCAAAGGTTAAATTGAAATAAAAATTAACCGAGATGGCACAAAACAAAATGAAAATATTAACATTAAAGATTTAAGTGGAAAATTGAAATGCTTTTGACATGCAAAAAGTTTTTCGTTGTGCTTAAGTCTTATTTTTTTTCATAAACAGACTACTTAACTTATTTTATATAGTACTTAACACTTATGTGAATAATATAACATGCATCTTGTTCGTAGCTATTTTATTTACAATATTGATAAACTTATACAGAAAGGAAAATAAAATTTTGATGTAAATCAATCATTTTTTATGAAAATCACTTGATTTTAATGCCCTGGTTTACATCTCTGCTATCCCTCAATCAAATTCAAAATAATGAAACAGCATCTTGGAAAACTTATATGTAGCAGATTTCTCATTTAACTACTCTGCATGAACATTAATTTTAAATTCATAATTTCAGCTTGGCCAAATATGGCCCTTGCACCATAAACTCACCAATCAATTAAAAATGTGTATTGCATGGTAATGAAATCACTCTCAAGCATTAATTAAAATCAAAATGCATTTTTAAAAGTAAACGTTTTCTGGCTTGAAATTTTAAACTAACCTGCTCCTGACATCAGTAGATTTAAATCCATCACAAGATATATTTAATTGATTTAGTAGGTGCAATATATTTTATATGTATATTTTAAAATTATCACTTGTGGCAGTGAGTGCTTTAATAATTTAAAATTGGCCAATGTCACTGCCCAAGATAGGTGTAGTGATTCACATGTTTTCACACCTACTGCATAAGAAATAATGCTTTGGTGTTAGTACCGTTTTTATTCAATGCTTTTTTATGTGTAATTGAGCTGCATGAGATGTCTGACCTTCTTTTCCCATTGTTTTTGCAGCCCAGTCCCAATTTCTCATTGGAGAAAATTGTGAAAAAGAAAAAGGGCAGAAGAGTTAACGCCGTAAGTAACATTTTGCCTCCAACAATATTCTAAAAATCTTTCAACAAAAATTCTGTGATTTCATTGCAAATGATAAAGCATTTGTAGCAGAAGACTTAATATAAAGACTTCATAGCAAGGCTTTTTGGGGTACTTAAGGTAGCGAGTTGTGGTAGGCAAAGGCAACCCTGCTTTGTTAGGATTATTCAACCTCATGATTATTTGAATCTGTTTTGCAAATCATTCTTTTGGATTTTACCATGCCTAAATGTCTCTAATTTGCTGGAATATTTTTATAACATTCATATTAAATAACCCTGGTTGTGTATTAAACCTAATTATTTAACTTGGGCAAACTTCTATAACAATATTTCGGAAAATTAAAGGTGTTTTAGTTTAAGTAAATACTTACCTAGTAGTAGCGCGCGCAAGAATTATCAGTTGTAGATTTTTTTATATTTTACACATTTTTGTTACTTTTTAAAATTTCACTAAGCTGAAAATGGTGTTTTTTCTAAGAAATTCACCCTTGGGGAAGAATTCATTAGAATGGCAAGCTCTTCCATGTAAATTATAACAAAATTACGGAGCTCCACAGGCTCTAATCCAGCAAATTTAACAAAGTGAAATTGGCGAATGAATCCAGTGGCAGTTGATTTCCAATTGTTGCCATTTGCCAACATACGAATAATGCTGATCTCTTAGTGAAATGTATAACTTTTAAACAAAATTTATCAATTTTCAAGTTCTTAGATTCCAATTTTTCGAATGTGGATTCTAAATTAGAAGTAGCAACTTGCAGAGGGTAGTGCTTTGATTATGCTCAGTTTTTAGCAGTATCTGTATGCTATAACTGATAATATAATTTCGAAGATCCAGAGGAGTAATGACTAGTGGGAAGTAAGACTTCCATTGCCTTGTCTCCGATAGCTGAATAATCCAGCAGCTTTTTATTTAAAAGTCGAATAAGAGTTTCCTGTTTAACTTTTGAAAGAAGTCATTTATTTGGTTAATAATTTTTTCTTTGAAATAACCACATAAATGCCAGGATAACTGAACAGAATGCATAATCCCAGCACAAATCTTTTTTTAAATAATTGTCAGCATTGCCTACCTCTTATATTTTAAATTTGGTCTTTAGCATTTTTATCTGCACCTTTTAATATCTCATTTGTTTTATCCAATGTTGGGTCACCTTCCTATTCATCACTTTTTACATTTCTACATTGTTCACTCTTTTTTACCACATTTGCAATGCATTTATTCCCTTTCAGTTATATTTAATGTATAAGCTAAATTTTTAGCCATCATTTTTCTTTTCAAGGTTAACCCATCTGTTTATATACATCATTTTTTATCCTACACCTTTTATGGTATTTAAACCACACCATTTCATCTATATAAGCAACATGTTTTTAACTCAAACATTTTACTAATGTTGATGACATGTTTTAATATATATCAGCTTATAAGTAAAATTAACCACACTGAGTCAAAAAGCAGATGAGAAAATGAAGGTGGAAAAATTTGAATCTCTGCTTGAGACTTCATGGGTTTATTCCATGTAAAACTGGTTTTACATGGAATATTCTAACATGCGTTTAATAAGAGATTTTCAAACTTGCCCAGTTTCCTAATTGCATTTGAATAAAATGTGATTTTGAACATGACAATGTAAACAGGTATTTTTTGGAGGATATAGTATACAATGCGTCCTGATGCAATGTCATCAACCTCGGTTTTAAATTTTTGTAAAATATTTTCATAGTTTTTAAAATTTTTTGCATGATGGGATTGTTTTGATCCTAAGAGCCAGTGGATCACCGAGAAACAGTGCTTTATGTTCAAATTGTGAAAATACCCTATAACCTTCACTCTTTCCAGTGTTGATTAACCCACCAATAAAAATAGTCAGAAGGATTAGTTTTGTGTTAAGGGGTGATCATGGATTTTTTTTTGGCTCAAGAAGCTAGCAAATGAGTTATTTATGATGTATTTTATCATAAAAGCGAAGTTGTGTATGAAAAATTGGAATTAGGGAATGTTTCAATAAACTTTGATTAGATCAAAATTAAAGCCTTATGCTAATAAAAACTGGAAAATGACCAATTTCCTACAAATCTTAAAAGTGACAGTATAAAATAAAAAATACCACCCCAAAACCTACATTTCTAGAATCAGGAAATAGTAAATGAAATTTCTGTTTATACGGGCATTGTCTACTAAGTACTATCAAAAAGAGGACATGCAAACAAAATCCAGCACAGGATAACCTTTCTGTGTCTGGTATGTTATTTTTGCTGATTTTATTGTTTGCTTTGATCTATAGCTAATTTTTATTTAATTTTCCCTTCAAATAAATTTGTATATTTTTTTAAGAATCTATCTAAACATTTCAATGTATCAGGATAAGGAACACTAAACAATACTTAGTTTTTAAAAATTTATAAACACAGTTTTCTCAGAGTTCTGACTATCTGAAGCGGAAACTAATCCTTCGACCTGTCCTTTCAGGGGTCCATTTCATGGAACAAATGGAACTGCGAATGAAATAATGAATGGGGAATATTTCAACTAAGATTTAAATAAAACCCTTTACGAAGCAAGAAAGTTCTATTAAAATTATAAAAATCTGAACAATGACCAAAGAAACAGTATCGAAAACTAGCTGATTGAAATTAGAATTTCTGTCTACACTACATATAATATAGTAATAACACTAAATGTAAGATTAAAATATATTCATTGAAAAATAAGCTCAGGAAATTAAGTTCAGTAAATCGGGCTATTTTCACTTTCAAAAGTCATCGAGTTCAATTTAACAAAAAAAAAAAAGAATGGAAATTGCAATTAATCTTACACATTTCACTTTGAGGATATTTAAAAAAATAACTATAGTTTAGCTTTTAAAATGAATGTTTAGTTTTAACTTTATTTTAGAGATGTTTGCTATACAAGAAAACAAAACCACCAGTTGTGTGTATACTTTATTTCAGAAGTAAAATTACCTACTATCATATTTTTACAAGTTTTGTATGAAATCTTAGTAAAATTTCTTCAAAATATCGAATCTAATTAAATTTTTGCATCCTATTTTTAATGGCTCTAAATATAAAGGCAATAAAATGCTCCATTAAAGTTACATATTTTCTATAGAAAGAGATTAATATTCCCTTTTGTGTTCATCATCATCAAATATGCCAAATGTGAATCAAGAAAATATTCAAGATACAATAGAGAAATTATTTTAAAAATTCACATTTTGGGTATCAATCTAATGTAAAATTTCCAGTAGATATAAAATCTTAAAATTTCCAATTTACCTATCGCAAAGATAGAAACTTGGACTAGGGAACAAAAAAGGCCCTAATGGCAAGGAAATGCAACTCACCTGAATTGCGCAGTTCCTTCCAATGTATCTTGAGTCACCTCCAAACTGTTAGAACGATGGTAGAATCTAGAAATTGTGGATGGCAAGCTAATGTGATAGTTTTCGCAATTGCAGCATGTGTACACTCCAGTAGGACTCCATGTTCTTTAAGCTACCCGTGCTTTTCATTGCTATCAAACAAGTGTTTGATAAGATCTCATGTGAACAGGGTCTTACTCATTAAGTGTTTCTTAAAAGAAATCTAATCTTCATACAGAGAATAACTTTGGACATCAGTTTAGACCCATTCTGGCTTGAAAATTTGGAAATTGTGTTTCACTTTTTTAAGTGTTAAGTTAAAGTAATTTCTAAAGTGTTGTAGTCAACAATGTTTTTTTTGCATATATTCGATTCAAGTTTTCATTTTGATTTATGGCTACGAAGTGTTTTATCTATTTTTCAATGTTGGTCTGTTAGTCTGATGTTCTATAAATCTATTTCTATTGAATTTTATTTTGTCTTGCATTTGGGAAAACTTGCTTATTTCTGGATCTTGTGCCACATAAAACCAGTACAACGAACCTTAAAATCGTAATGAAAATATAATTGAAATGAGAATTCAGTATTGATAAACAGAGTATGCAGATTGGAATGAACTTGATTTAAATTAAGAATCATGAGTTAAATCAAACTTCAGATTTTCTTTTTCTTCAAGTTCAACAATAATTTTAAAAATGAAATAACCTGGGACAGAAAAGAAAGCATGTATTAATTTGTCACTAGCAAATTTTAAAATTAACTTCTACTCAGTAACATCTGAAGAATTACCTCTTTAAATTGGAAATAAACGTTTGTGTCTGGCACAGCATGGCCAAATATGGCCCTTGAGCCTTAAAACCCCCAAACCAAACCTCCTGTGTTTTCCCTATATTGAGGACAATAGTATTGATTGCGATTCAGTGGTGCCAATTACAGAAATTATACTCCAGTTAACTTGTAGAAATTAACGGTACATTTGTAAATGCATTATCCTTTATGTGGTGGATGGCCTAGCCCTAACTAAAAAACATTAAGACATTAGGAGTTTGGATCCCTTGAGCATAACGTCCCTTCTGATAAATTGACCTAATAAGAGATCAAATGTTTGGTTACTTGTATTTGTAATATTTATAATTTGTTTTAGTGTTCTGGGCACTACCATAACAGTTTTAGATGAAGGGTTCTGGCTCCTATGGCACATGTATGGTATAGACATTAAAAAACTGGTAAATAATTTACAATGAGAAAACCACTCATTTGGGAGGTCTTGTGTTTGGCATAGCTTGTCCGTGTTTTGACCTTGTGCTCTGTGCCCAGTAGTTAGTTTTTGTTGGAATGACAACTATCCAACAATTATTTCCCTTTTTGCTCATTGTAAACTAGTTTCACTCCAGCTCCAATATAACTAGTAACTAGTTATTTTGTCAGTCTTCTTCATGGGAAGATAGTCTAGACTTGAACTGATGCCTTTTCATGAGGGAATTTGCTATTTTTGGTTAAAGGAATCACTGTTAAACATTGGCTTTCAGTATATTACAAACTAACAACGTTTTAACTTTTAACACGACTGGAGATTGGAAATATAACATAAATTGAATGAATTGTACAAAAATAATTTTACTTTCTGCCAAAGAAATGTAACAAAAAATGCTATCATGTGAAACATAAACATGCTTTCAAAATATACAAATATAATCGAATAAATGTTAATAGATAAAATCCTGATAAAATGTAAACAGAAGAATATTACTAGTGTAGGAAATACAAAACTGAATAAAAGGGCAATACCAGACATGAATTTCAAATGAGGACAAATATAAAATGCTATCTTATATTCTGAGTACCAACTTAATCCATCTTTGGAAGTTCCACATAGTATAACAGTTCCGGTCATTTATTCCTGAAGATGTTTCAAACACTCCTTACTTTGTCATCACAACCTTCGTGAATTTCTATCATTCTAGCTAATCTACAAAATTACCAAGGTAATTTCTCATCACCTATCAAACTATATCATTCACATTGAATTCATAAGTTCCATTAATTAGTATGACACAATTTACCCCTTTTAGTTGGAGAAGATACTCCCTTTTCCATATTTAAAAAATTTATGAGTTTTCTTGATGCATATACTTTTTAATTAAAATTCTTTTGTTACTTGGAATAACTCCCTTATCGTGACCAGTCTGGTAATTAAATCGTAGACATAGAGGTCTTTAAGAACAGCACACACTTCAACATGCGAGTTCTCATACATTTAAGGTGGTCTTATAGAAGCTGTCGGGATAAAAGGACTACATTTTACTCTAAGAGGAACCCATTTAAGTCGCTGGACTGTTGTGGCACTGTGGGTATGCTCTCTGCACTAACAAAATTCGAGTTGCAAGTGGCACAGGTTCGGTTCCTGACAGATGCATTCTTCCCTGGGTGTTTATCTTTTGTGTCTAAAAACTTTCACTGTATGTGTATGTCTTACTCGATTGTGTCTGGCACAGCATGGCCAAATATGGCCTTGCACCATAAAACCCGAAAACAACCAACCCTTTTAAGTCGCAGAACTCTGATGGTTACAAACACTGCATCTTTTACAATGTACACTTTAATTTCATTTGGAAAGAATACTCTGAACCCATTCACTTCATTTCTATAGCAAACAGTCCATTTCTACTGTTATAATTTATTTATGAAGGATATCACAGATACACTACAGTACTTGAATACAAAGAAAAGCAAGACAATTTTGAATTAATTGAACTGTTACCACATGCCAAATACTAATATTTTATTTCTTTCATCAAAAAGTATCAAGCCATCCAAAGACCTTGAATTTTTCTCCTGAACCAAAACCTAAAATGCATTGTGTTTGTAAAGTTTACATAATAATCTTATACATAATTGCTTTTTAATAGTGAAATATCATTAGGTATGGATTTTTCAACTTGGTTTAATGCATGATCACGATGCCTTGTCATAATGAAACTAGCTGCTCTACAAACTTTGCTATTAATTCTCAATAATTTAATCTGTCAAAAACAAATTCCTTATAGGAGATGAAAGCAGAAAACTTGTTTTATTAACTCTGCAAAGTAGTGTCCTAAAAGTTCCTGTACTCCAACTTTAAAAAAAATCATTTACCCCTGTTTTTTTAAATTGAATTTTATTGTCTGCTTATAATTTTATGGATTCTTTAATTTTCATCATTTGGTTTTCTCGCTCAAGTTGCGCGATAATAAAGTTCCATGTCATTTTGTTCTTAATTGCAAAATGAGTATCATGCATTCAGAGAATTGCGCTGCTTGAGTTTTATTTTGAATGTAAATCATATGAAAGATGTAAAGAATTTTGGTGACAAATATCCATCCAGATGATGCAATACTGAGTAAAGCTATACTATATCAACTCGTTCGGCGATTGCATGAGAGGTTTGGTGGGAGACAAACAGGAGTGGAAGACCGAAAATAGTTACACCAGACTTTGCAATATCCTTCGTTGAGTTTCTTGCACAATCTCCTCATCAATCCATGAGGCGTTTGTTGCAACAAATGGGCACATAACGTGGATCGACACAAGGATTTAAGAGCTTTGCACTTTCATGCTTATCGTGTAAAAATGTTACAGGAGATAAAGCCGCTAGACAATGAGAAGTGGCTTTATTATTGCTGATGGTTCTGGAGATTTATTCGCAACATCAACATTTTGAACAAAACATTTTTGTCTGATGAGGCATGGTTTCATAAGCGGTTATGTGAACGCGCAAAACTCCCACATTTGGGCGAAGACAAATCCTCATTCATTAATGCAAAAACCTTTACATTCTAAAAAAATTGGCATTTGGTGTGCCGTATCATGCAAAAGGATTGTTGGGCCTGTTTTACGAGTCAACTGTTGATGGCACTGTATACAGAACTTATCCAACAATTTGTTGCATTATTAGAAGTGAATGAACGAGATTCTTGGTTCGAACAAGACGGTGCAACCTGCCATACAAGTTATGAAACCATGGGCATGCTTCATGATATTTTTGTCGATCGACTCATCTCCAGAAATCTTTGACCACCTCGTTCCCCTGATCTGAACATCCCTGACTTTTTTCTGTGGGGATATTTAAAGAACAAAGTTTATGAAGATAATCCCCAAACAATAGATGATCTGAAAATGGCCATTGCTGAAAGGATACAAGAAATCACTCCCAGCATCTTGAAACGCGTTTCTAAAAATATGCGCAAACGACTTCAACTGCGCCTCCAAGAAAGGGGCGTACATTTTGAACATTTATTATAAATGCAAGTTCAAATTTTTTTCCTACGTTAAGTTAAAAGTGTTTTTCACCATTAGCATAAAAATAATTGTTTTAAAGTTTGTTGGTTTTGTATAATAAATTCATGAATCATCAGTATAGGAACTTTTAGAACACTACAACCATCACACCAACTCCACCACAGTTAAACTCCAATGCACCAACTCCAGCAAAGTACAATTCCAAAAACATAAAGCAACTGCTTCTTCCCCAGATTATTTTACTTTGTTAGTGCCACTATAACCATAAATTTTTATTCATTTTCAGGCAGCAGTTCAGCAAGCTGTTGCTGCTCAGGTTACCGCGGTTGCAGTTGCGGCATCTGCTGTTCCTGTTCAGCCCACTGTTGCCCACATCGATATGATGCCAAGAGTTGTTCTGCACAATGTGCTGGCTAGCACGCTGGTAAGAACTTTATTTTGTAATCGTAAAATAATTTGCTTTCATTTTCATAATTCACCATGCACTGGACCAGGCTATATTTATTTAAATCAGATTTAAATCAATTGATTTAAAATAAACATTAATTTGAATCGCTAGTTTTTAGCTTTCTTTTTATTAAAGTAGTAATGTGTGAAATTAGAATAACCTGGGTCAGGATTGCATGTATTTCCAAATAAGTTTAAAACTTTGCCTTCAACGCCCCAAGGATACTCCTTTTTCAACTGAAAATCATCTGCTTCCCTTTGAAAATACTAGAGAAATTTTAGTGACGAATAACTAATAATTAAATCCCTTTATCCACTGACCAATAAGTCAGTTCAATTGTGCCTAAAACTACTTAAACATAAGCACCAAAATTTTTTCAAACAATTTTAGTTTGCCAAATATCTGAGTGGTTTATTTCTGTGGCCCTCAGTTGATCAGATCCTGGTGTAGGTATAGATGTTTAATGGTTTGGAATCCACTTCAAGAGTCATTTATGTCAGCCTAATTTAATAAGCCTTGATGTAGCTCAGTATTTTTTCACATGCCTGATCTGTGCTAAGTCAGGGCAGTGGTAGCCCAGTTGGAAAAGTTGCAAATTAGCGACCGATGGAGTGCGTTTCAAAACTCATTCCAGCCAGACAAGTAGTATTTACATGGGGGGATGGTGCATGTTTAATCTGTCATGTCCTCAAATGTCCAAGCATTGGCATAGTGTGAAAATTTGGAGAGTGGGGTGCTAGCTCAGGTTGACCTCGTCATCTGACCGTGGTTCAATATTACTTGTTGTCCTTGGACCTTTCCCTTTGGGATGGATCCCTAACTGTTGCCAATAGCCCATTGTGTTGTGCCAGTGTGACATAATTCTACTACCCACCTATCAACTACTTGTGTGCTAAATCTTGTAATCATTTCAGGGCATGCCGATGTGGCAACCCAGAGTAGTGCTGCAGAGGCTCAGCGATGCTCAGCAGCACAGTGTGGAGGAGCTGGAAGAACCAGCGAAGGATCAACAGATGGAGGACACTCCTTCAAGGATAGAGGTGAAGTGAAAATTTTTGTTTTCAGTTACGTTTTTGATCACTGATATCTCAATGTATGTCGGTTTCCTCATCTCAAAAAAGATTTGCCAGTTTTTTGGGCATTTAGCTCTGTTTTCCATACCTATCTCAATGCTTTCTCGTAAACCGATGCTGTCTTTTCATTCTCTTTTGTCTCTCCCTTCCTTTTATCCTTTTTATTACATTATTTGGTATTGCATCTATTGCAGCTTATCCTATTTTGGACCTTGCACCACAAAACCAATTAAACTAACTACATTAGTTGAACTTTGGCCACATGCTTGGAAGCTGCATGAACTGCCTTAACACACATACAAAACCCCTCTTTCTTTCAATGCCGGGACGTGTAGCGGCAGTTATTGCTGCCCATGATGCCTACATAAAATACTGATTTCTTTGCATTCTGCAAATCTAGTAGAGCTGTAATTTGAATAATTTCACACTTGTGCCATTTATGTAATATGTATGGCTTTGTGAGTGGTATCTCATCGTTATCAGTGTTGCATGTTCGATGACCAGCAATGTAGACGAATGCAGTCTTCTAAAGGTAGATTATTTCCGTGAGGAATTGGTCATCTGCAAAGCAATTAATCCAAATTTTCTGGGAATTCGTCTTTCATAAGGTGTTAGGTCCCAATGGTTTAGCCTGAAAGGACCTCCTGAGTCCAAGCCCTTGAAAAGTGTTGGTTTTCGATTTTTAAAATATTTACATTTGTGATGCTAGAAATGTGCAAAATTCATTTTAATATTTATAAAATGCCTATTTTATAGAAATCACAAATTTATTTTTAATCATACTTGTGTTTTGTGACGCATTTAGTTTTCATTATGAAATATGAAGTAATGATAATGTGGGAAATTTGGCTACTTCTGAACAAATGCGATCATTTAATATGTATAATACATGTTACTTGAATCACATCAGCTCTACTTCATTTCACAGAATCATTTATTACATTTTTATGAGTAATTTTCTTAAAACATTCCTGTGTATTTGTTTTTCAAGTAAATCAAGATCTTACTGACTTTACATTGCGTAAACTTTTTTCTTTCTGTTAATACGTTTGTAATATCCTTAATATATTGAATTTTTTATTTAGAGCCCACCAACAGTGGAGGTAGAGGTACCAAGAAGGGTGTAAGTAAATTTCTTCATATTTCCCATTATTTATATTAATATTTGTTTGCAATCGAAAGGAATTGTATTTTTATTGGTGCACATTACTGTTGAGGTATCAGTTTTCTGTGATTTAATAGAGCTTTCTTTGTAACATTTACATTCCTTTTATATGTTATCAAAGAGAAGACTCAAATTGGTGAAAGCTTTTCTTTTTTCAAGTTCGTAATTATGTATCCATTAATTTTTCAAATCAATCAAGGGGATGTGAAACGAAACTATTCTGTCCCTAACTGACGTGTGGTGGAATTGATCTTAAAAATACATGATCCCTCCAATGAGCTTATTCGTTGAGAATTTAATGGGGAGCATTCAAGGTAGAGGGATCGGTATGTTCTCTATAGCCAGAATTTACCCATGTTCTTCAAGCACTCCAAATATTAAGTTCATGCACTTATTCAGAGAATAATTTCGACCCAATTTGCCCAGTCTTCTCTTGGTTCCCTTTTCCAATCGAATTAGCATAATTTTGAAAGCTCAATATGTTTAATGATTTTTTTGTTTTTAGATATGTTTTTGTATAATTTATTTGGTGATAAGAGCAAGATTTCGATTACATTGATTAAAAAGATAGCTCCTTACAAAAACTAGCTAGACCAAAAGTGTTCCATTTCGTGCTCGTGACTACCCCTCTGAATCTGCCCCATCTTGTTGCATAGACCTAGCAGTCTGAACTGCTAATAGTACTTACTGATTGTGCAAGACTTCAAAACAATATTCCTATATATTGCAAGTTTAATTGTTGCTTGGGATCCCAATTCCCTCCTGGTTTTTAGATAAGTTTTCACAATTTATCTGATTAGTAAAATTTTGATTGCGCTGATTAAAATCAAAACTTCAACGGAGAATCTGCACATTGTGACACAAATGGGCAGGTTCTTCATTCAAGCCCTCCAGGAAGATATATGCCAGCCTAGTAGCTGAGTGGTTAGCGCTCTGGTCCTCGATTCAACAAGTATCGAGTTTGAGTCTCATTCTCAAGTATAGAAATTCATAGTGGTATGGAATCCACTTTAAATCATAGGTTCAAGTCTAATTAGTCATTTAACAAAAATGACTGGAGCAACAAACCAAATCAGGAAGATACTTGGTGCCCTGTTGGTGAATTTTAATGGTGTGTCATTGACCAAGTAAATCCTTCATTAGGTTAGGCATTCCAGGCGATCTACTTTTCATCGAGTACCTGCAGCTGAGTAGTTAAAAAATGCTATGAATATAGAAGGCGGGACTAAAGGACATTGCATGTGTGCAAGTTATTGAATGGTGGAGGGAACTCAAGTTGTGAAATTCTGAACACCTAAAATAATAGCTAGTCTAGGGAAATCATTAAAAATAATAAAAATTAATATTACTTGCAATTAATTGAAGTTAACGAAATGACAATTTTATTGATTAATGAAAGATGTCTTGTATGAGTGGGGCAAGTGAACCCTGTGACTTAATTTGCACATAAAAGAAAATTTTTGTAGTGAAATGGATTTGAAGGAATCCGAATGGAAGAGATTTCGTTGAAAGTGGCAAATGAAGTCAATTAAATTAGATTTTAAGACTCATATTTCATCTATATTTTAGACGAGTAAGATTATTTTTAGAGATCAATTAGAAAAGTCAGGAAACTGAACACCATTTTCTACATTGCTATGCTCGTTCAAGTCCTGCCCTTGTTTATGTTGTCAGTATACTTGTATAAATTCCTTTAATGGCAAAATGGTTGATTCGGAGTTTACTTTTTTTAGACAAAAGAAGAGGAAGGGTTCTGATGACGATGAACCTTCTTCTAAAAGGAGGAAAATTTGGAGGCCATCCAGGTAACAATCTAAACCTTTTTATTTATTAAACAGATCAGATGAGTGGTTATTTCCAAACCCTCAGCTCTGATAACTTTGAGGCTCCAATAATTCTTGGATTTTGATCAAGATGTATTTAAATTGCATGAAATAAGTGTATAATGAAACAAACTAAAACTTTTAAAATTCATTTTCTAATTAATCTCGGTACAACACAGTATTAAATGAATTATCAGATCATAGTGAATTAATTTTAGTAATAAAGTAGTAGTAAGTTCATTTAAGTAAAATCTCAATTTTCAGTTTAGTTTTATATCGTTATTTTTATCTATTTAATAAGAGAATCTAACTTGTTTGGGGAGGGAAAAAGTGAAAATTTTGCAGTCGTATGTCTATTTGGATCGATTTCCATTGAAAGGTTTTTGTGGTGTTATATTTGTTTTATTCATAATTTTTGTGAATCTCATTTTTTATTTCATATTGTTAGAAATTATTGTAATAAGAAGCATTATTAGGCAGATTTTGTTTGGTTTCTTAAACATTAATGTAACAAAACAGGAAATGAATAGGGACAGGTAAGAGCTTGATCAGTATAATTTAAACACATTTTTGTATGATCTGAGGTAGGATTAGCAGGAAAGTTATTTTTAAACGAGTAAATACATGCTAACACCTACACTGCATCTAAGTATTCATGTTTTTATTGAAAAAACGAATTTTTTAAACAAAAATTTCAGGTTTTGTTTTAAAGTGATGAGGAATGATTTCCTTTTTACTTTAGTTTGAAGAATATTAAACATAGTCTAAAGCATTTACCTCCTAAATTTACTTAGAAGCTATCAATTACAAATATTTCAGTTCTTTATATTGATATGAAATTGTATTCAGTTTTACTCGAAAAAACAAATTTTAGATAGTTGGTTGAAATCGAATGTTGAGAAATAGCATTGAGAAAGTATTTTTAAAAAATCTGGTGAGTTGAAAAATTGAGAACCAGTTGAAATACAAAAATGATTAATTGGAGTGAGAATGTGCAAAAAATAAAAGGAATCTGAATGGAAATTTGTTTCAAATCAATTTAAGTTTTCTAAAAGTAGCTTAGCTTCTGCACTCCTGAAGTGGTCTCATTTCTATATCTTGTAAAAATTTTTGTGACTTTTCTTCAGTCTACTTGAATATATTATTGTGTATGATCAATTACCAAGATCCCATATTTTTCATTAAAAAACAAGTATTTAATTTGGGAGTTTGGGTTCATTTGCCCCTTGATTTAATGATTGTAAATGAAAATGATTTTCTTTGTTGACTCTAAATTTGGGACTTTTAAATGAAAAAGTATAGAAGCACCTTTGTTTTAATGAGCAATAATTTATTTTGCATTGATAAAATATAATTCCATGGATTTAAATCCTCTGATCATGTCTGCCTGCCGAAGATTGTCATGTACACAGGGGCTGGTTCACATTAAATGTCATGGCCTGAAATCTCACGTTGACGTCGTGTTGAAGTTTGGAGAATGGGATGCCATCTCAAGTGTTGACCTAGTCATCTGACCGCGATTCAAAATTACGAGCCGTTGTCCTCAGATCTTTCCCTTTGGGATGGATCCCGGGCTGACACCAATATCCCATTGTGATCCTCATGTGATATTAACTACCTACATCTGATCATGTCTGTCCAATCAGGTAAAGTTAGTTCATTGCCGAAATCCTCCAAATAATCATCTTCAAAGCTTAGAAAATTTTTGCTTGGGGTTGTATTTGGGATTCCTTTCCGTAAGTAGGAACTTTTTGAAAAATCATCAATATCAATGGCATAGTGTCCATGTACTCCCAGCATCCGCTTTGGAAGTCATCAATTAAATCAATTAAATCTAATGTTAAAACAAAGTTTGTTTTTGACAAAATACTTAGCAGACACCAGTTTTGATTTAATATGCATTTTCGCCTCTCTGTTGGCTACTTTTACCTTAACTGAAACTGATATACGAAATCGTCTTGATGTAGGATGACTTGCAGGTCTGACACAGCAAAAGCACTTGTTGAATAGTAACAATAGCAGCATATTCTATTTTTAAAAAATAGCAGAGTCTCCTTAGTTTTTAAAAGCAATTTTAGCTACTGAAGATATCAAATCAATTGGCTAAAACACAATGTGCTATTTAAGTATGAAACAGACATTGAAGATCTTGCCAAGACATTTAAATTTTAAAATAAAAATCTAAATACTTAATAAAGTTTTCATGACAATCTAGCAACAATAGATTCGATGTTTTCCTTTCATGTTACTAAGACTTGACGATAAAACTTCAAACTTTGTCCTTAAAGAAAAATGTATTTTCCGTCCATTTTTTTTGTTTAAAAAAGGACTAAACTTTCGTTGACCTTTGGTGAACTTTCAAGAAAGGTGCCAAAATTTTGAAATTAGTTTTTGCGACTACTTTGCTTAAAAAGATTCCCCTAGTCCTGAAAGTTAATAAATATCGAAAATTTGCCTTTGGCATCCGTGGATTTCTCAGGTTCCCCTAGCATCACCCTTCTCCAAGCCTCCCATAGCCATGCCTCAGCCCAGCTGATGGGGCCCAGTTGAGCCTAGCTCATGATCCATCAAATTTCATCTTCATGACAGCTGTTTCTGTAGGATGCATTTTGGAATAAAATCCATGTTCTTTTGCTACGTATTTTGTTGTTGCAATATCTTTCAGAACAATATTCTTTTAATTTTTGTTTTGTCCATTTGAAAGTTCTGTTATTGCTGTAATTTTATCATGAGGGATAACAACCAGGTACCTGAGTGATTTATCCTCAGTTTCATTTTCACTCTCGCCTACCCTTCTGCTTTTTTTCCTCCGTCATTGTGTTGTCTGTCTTGTGTTTGGTGCATCTTAACCAAATATGGCTTTTGCAATATAACTCAAACAACCAACCAGACGGGTTAAGATGGCTTGCTCGTAGGATCGATCTATTATCTAGTATTCAATATATGAATCTGTTTTACGAATTCTATCTTATCTAGTATTAAATTTGGCCAAGAATGTGTAACTCAGTTTGCTTCTCTCCACAGCTTGGCAAGTGCATCCAAGCCTCTGTCATTAGACGAAGGGTACGATGCAAGTGATGAATATTCATCCGAGAGGTAATTGATTTCTTACTTTTTAATAAATATTTGAAATAATTTGTATGCGAATTATTTTAGACCATTGTCAGTTGGGATGATTTCAGACAATCAGAGGTGTTAGTTGGATGAGCTCACCTATTTGTTCGATGTTTTTGATGGATAACTTTTAATTGTGTTTATTTAATCAATAATCAGCTTTCAAAAGTTATTTCTTAGAAAGTATTTTTGTTAGCCAATTTCACTCCAGCTGTCTTTGCTTAATGGATATGCTCACTGCCCTAGCTGCCTTCGCCTTTTAAGTTCAAGGCAGCGTTGTTTTGATTCCTGTCAGATTCGATTCTTCACTGGGTGTATTTCCCTCTCCTGTGTCAGTAAAGCAGTGTCCATTACTTGATAATGTATGGCTTGTGCCTGGCTTAGTAAGGCCAAATATGACCCTTGTGCCATAAAGATCCAGCAAACCATTTATCCAGTTTCTTTGCAGATTTACTCTTCCTTCTTTCTTATCCCAGTATAAAAAAACAAATTACACTGTCATTGAGTCTGTAAAAAAGGTTTTTGGGCAATGGCAGATTGGTCCTTAAAAATGTCTTTATGTATGGCTCAAATGCAGTTCAGAATGTATGATGGAAAGGCTGCTAATAAGCCATCAATGCGTATCATCATTTTCAAATGACCAGATCGGAGCTTGGCAAGCATAAAGTTTTCCTGAGCAAATTGAAGGCAAGAAGCTTTCCTTGTGTTCCACTGAGGTACCAGTGATGAAAGGGTACTGAAGATGATCTGGACAATTTCTTTTTAAGTACGGGCGCTATTTGTTTCAAAAGAGGATCAAACCTGGTGAAGCATTTTTTAATTGCTAGTATTGCTGCTTGTGAATCAATGTAAATATTTATTTTAAGGGGCTGACTTTTAGGGACTTCTTTTAGTGCTTCATATACAGCTATTAATTCTTCCTAAAAAACTGGGAGGTTTGAGTTATTCTTGATTTAAATTTCTTTTGAACCGAATTCATCTAATGAAGATGCCATTTCTGGATGAACCATCTTCAAAAAGGCTATCATCTGTAAGAATATTTATATTGTTTGTTTCTGTTTCTATTGTTTGCAGGCCTAGGGCTATTAGAAGTTCAGGTTGGTCCTCTTTTGGAGCATTCGGATATTAGTTGTTTTAAATGTCACTGTAGGTCATTGTTTATGTGGAGAGGCATAAGTACTTGGATGAGAGTTGATAGCAATATCAGTTAGCCTGTCAGTAGATATGGAGAGGTGAGGGTCTTTTTAATCTTGCATGAAATTTCTATCCCTTGATAAATTCTCCTGTCCTGTGTCCTTCTGGCACATTAATTCTTTTAAAGGTAAACTGCATGAATGATTTTTCTAGTTTGGTATTCAGCTGAATTTGCTGGGCAAGAGATACGAGTTCCACAAATGATTCGGGAGGCACTAGCTTGAATTCTGTCAATCCTTCGGAGGTTGGTTAGGTAGGCTGCTGTAGCCCAGTTGGAAGAGCAACAAATTAGTAGCCGTAGGGTTGTGAAACTCTGTCCAGCCAAAGACCGTCATGTGCATGGGACTGGTGTACATTAAATCTATCATGGCCTCCACTGTCCTTATGTTGGGATGGTGTTGAAGTTCGGAGATAGGGTTGACCTCATCATCTTTCAAAATTCCAAGGTGTTGCCTTGGAACTTCCTCTGAAGACTTGATCCAGGATCTTCTCCAATAGTCCGTTGTGTTGTACCAGTGTGGAGTTAATTAACTACTTACTTTGAATATGTATTGTCTGAATGTTCACAAATTATGTAATGCATGTTGAGAGAGCAGTGTGATTTCTTGACTTGTGTCATATGATGTTTTGTGTTTATATTTAGGAGCAGTCCGATTCCCGAGACTCTTTTCCTAGCTTCCCAGGTAATATTCATTTTCTTTCTAAATGATGCATTGTATTTCCCACTATTCATATGCTAGCCTAGGTTAGCAAGGATTGCATGTACAGTCGTGGAAAAAACCGAACCAACTCACCTTAAGGGATCCATTAAGAAGTTAATTTAGAGATAAGGTGGGTTTCCATTGAAGTCATACATGCATCTTAAATGTTGTGGTGGAAAGGAGATAAAAATAGCTACTTGATTAACAGGTCTGTTTGAAGCCATGGTTGGCATGATGGGAAAGGAAATAAAATAAATGATATATGATAGATAAAACTTTCATATTTTTGGGGCCCTCACATTAGTCACTGAATCTGGCCCTTTGCTTAAGTTCCTGGTGTAAGTAATGTAAACATACATTGGGAACCAGATGACTAGCTTGTGTAACAGACTAGTATGTGGAAAGGGTAGTTATTCTGGAACATCTGAAGAATGTTACATTTTAGGGGGTTAGTTTTGGAATGTTTCATTTTTGTAATAATGTGCATGCTGTTAAGATCTAAGGATGACCCTCCTCAGGTGTTGTGGGTAACAGCCATCTGGGGTCTTGAGTACATATGATACAGCACTTGCCAGATTCTTATTCCATTTGCTTGTTTCATCTGGTCCTTTTGTATTCACAGATGGAGCAAATGGAAGAGTCGGAGGAGGAGGGCTTGTCCCTTGAAGATGTAGCAGAGGAGCAGCAGCAGGACCGGCCGATGGCCCTCGAAGATGGAGCTGTTGTGGAAGAGGAGGAAGAAGGATTAAAATTTTTGGTAGGTGATTTTGTTCTGTTCTGTTTTGATTGAATCTCACATTGAGGAAAGTGGAGTACAGGTTGTGCATGTTAAATCTGTCATGGTCTCAAATTTCCTCACATTGTCATGATGTGGAAGTTTGGAGAGGGTGCCAGCTTAGGTGTTGACCTTGTCATCTGACCATGGTTCAAAATTAAGAGGTGTTCTTTGATATTTTTCTCTTCGGGGTTGATCCCAGATTGTGTCGCCAATAGCCCGTTGTGTTGCTCCAATGCAACATTAATTAACTATCTACCTACCTGGGGCACAGCTCCCAATTCCTCAGGGCCCGAACCCTTTATGGAACCCAGAGGGCTGTATGCCTATGCAATTTTGGTGAGATTTGTACCTTTCTGATAGTGACCTGATGCAAGATCATGTCCTACAAGAACTGTTTTTTTACACATAATATGGGCAGTGAAATATATGAACAGAAGTAAAGAATAAGTTCCGTAAATACCCTGATGTACAAATGAAACTACTGCTGCCTTACTCAGATTCTTCAAATAATTTTTGGGGCTGCTGTAGCCTGGTTGGAAGAGTAACAGATTAGCAATCAGATGAATGCGAGTTTGAATCCAAGAAAAGACCGTCGTGTACAAAGGGGGCTGGTGCAAGTTAAATCTGTTGTAACATCCAATGTTGTCACATTGGCATGGTGTGGAAGTTAGGAGAGTGGGGTGCTAGCTCAGGTGTTTACCTCTTCACCTGACCGTGGTTCAAAATTACAAGGTGATGTCCTCTGATCTTTCATTTTGGGACTTGATCCCAGACCTTGGCAATAGCTTGTTGTGTTGTTCCAGTGCAATGTTAATTAACTACCTACTTTAAAAAAACGATTTTGATGATCCATGCCAATTCGTTACTCGGATAATATCCATATACTCATGTTCACTTTGATACAGCCATATTATGATTTAGTTTAGATCTGTTGAAAGTATTTATTTTGAGAAAAAAAGATGGCTGATGAAAATATTTTGTTTTAGTTTAAACCCTTTCGGGAGGCAATGAAGCTGATGAAGGAAAGGGAAAGGCGAAGGTGAGTAACTTCTGAAATTCTTTTGTTTTGTGATTTTGCTTTAAGTGATACAGGCCATCTTAAGAGCAAGAAAGGCCTTGTAAATAATAGTGCACTGTCGCCTCTGCTCAATTATTCACTGGAATAAACATGTATATTTTATAAAAAAAAAAACAGAAAATTGTATGAAGTAGCAAAACTTCCTGAATGCTCAGCAGTTGTCCATAAATTTATGCAACTTATTTTTCTGTCTGGAATTTCCAGGTCACTGATTAGTGGTTTACTGCTCAAAGTATAAGTCATCTGTTTAATATCTAATTGCCTTGATTAGGTCATTATCACAAGAATCATGCACTAATTCCATACACAATACATTTGTTCACAACACTACAGACTAGTGTAGTGTTTAAGTAGAAATAAAAGATTTGAGCTCTTATTTTTGAATGAAGTATTCTTAAAGTAATATTTTGACAAGATCACTAAAAAATTTCCTGCATAAGCTGTTAACACGCAAGTCCGTATTAGTCATGAGTGCTGATGATATAGAATGTAGCCTTGGTTTCAAAATTTTTATTCAAATATCTCAATAAGTAAGAATTAAATATGTTGCAATACAATGGTCATTTAGTTTATTTGAAACATTGAGATTTCCATCACAAAATATTACTTTCAAGTGCTATTTCCAGCAATATTCCTTTCAAGTGTTTTGCATTGTCTATGCAGCTTTGTAAAAATTTTGTATTGCTTTGGGAAAATGAAAAAAAATAAATCCAATTAGCTCATCTTGAATGGGATACCGTTCCTAATTTTTTTAAAATTAAAATTTGGCGACCCAAAAGATTAATAAAACCTGAAGGAAAAACGGATTTTTTAAATGTTCATTTGAGCAAGATGTCAGTTTCTATTTTAACTTCAGGGCCGCGGTGGCCCGGTTGGAAGAGTAACGGACTTGCAACCGAAGGGTTGCGAGTTCGAATCCAGCCAAACACCGTCGTGTACAAAGGGGGCTGGTGCACGTTAAATCTGTCGTGGCCTCAAATGTCCTCACGTTGGCGTGGTGTGGAAGTTTGGAGAGTGGGGTGCCAGCTCAGGTGTTGCCTCGTCATCTGACCATGGTTCAAAATTACGTGGTGTTGTCCTCGGATCTTTCCCTTTGGGATTGATCCCGGACCGTCACCAATAGCCCGTTGTGTTGCTCCAGTGTGACGTTAATTGAAATACCCCACCCCCCCTATTTTAACTTCCTTGATTCTCACAAGGGAATTGTGGGCACCTGATCATTTCAGCTTCACACCATTTCATACTATGATTGGTCAGTGTTTGTCATTTGCAATGGGCACGTTCCCCCACCTCATGCCTCCAATTGATGCTAGCATCTAGATAATTTGCATTTAGTCCTACAATTCTTCCGCTGATCACTACTTTTCCTGCTTTTGGAAAAGACTGCCTCACTCTTTTAAGACTGCATCATCCATAGGGTACCAAGAAAATCTTTTGGGCTCCTTTTTAACATGCAGGAAAGAAACAATGCCAAATGGTGTTTGCTTATAAACTAAGCATAAGATTCATCTTTTGCATCTGATCTAATCTCTACCCTCCCAGTTATCAATATTACACTATACTCATTTAACTTGTTAGTCAAATGATGAATGTGTTTTGATGGATGATAGTCACTGAATTTGTTATTCCCTCCATTCCAGGCGCCAAGAATTCCAAAATCGTTAACGTTCTCCAAGGAATTGAAGAGCATTGGTGCGAGCCTAGACTCAAAGAAGAGCAGCTGGTAAGTCTTTCAATTTCTGTGTTCCTTCCATGTTGCTACACCAGTGCCATTGTCCATGCCAACACAATGAGGTCGCTCGTTGTTGCACCCATGTTGCACTCTGAAAGAACATTTAAAATCTCTAAATGGGCAGATCATCACTCCGCTTGAAAGCTCTGACACTGAACACCAACCATAGGATCACTGAAGCAGAACGAGAAAAAAAACATCTTGAAGAAATTTATTACTTCATCTATTCGCTCCCATCTTGAATACAAAATATTTGGAATGGAATACGATTTTGCCTGGCTGTCACGACTCAGGGTAACAGCAAGGCTTATACTGACCATGTACTGCAGTGTTTCAGGGTGTAATGGGAGAGGCTATTAATGATAATACAAGACATGGGACATTTTTGTTGGGGGACATCATGGAACTGATTCAATTTTGGGATCAGTTCCATGATAACAAAAATATCATAACATAGATATCATAACATAAAATAATCCTTCCCATTTTAAGCTTCATGCAAACAATTTTTTTATCAGTTTTTCAATTCATATTTATAAATGTAGACTTTTCTTTATTGTTCTCTTTACGTTATTTGTTTAAAAAGTTGAGGCTTGGTTTTGCTTGACATTTATAGTACCATCGAAAAGGATTTTAAAATCTAAAAGTTATAAAAAATTAGTTATATTTTAAAATGGATTAGACATCTAATGTATTATTAATTAACTATCACTTCCATAGTTTGAATTTGATAGTTTTTTTAGATAAAATTGTAAGTTTTTGCTAATAAGTAAGCAATTTGGTTCTTTTTTAAAATATGTGAGTTATTAATTTGCAGAATTTTAAAATAAATAGTTGTGTCATTTATAAATAAAAAGCGCAATTTTTTTCAAATTTTACTCCGCATTTCAAATTTACTCCATGGAAGGTATTTTCTGTCAAGTTAACTGTAGGTAGTGATATGTGGTGGAACATGGCTACCTGACCATTTTCTGTCACTTAGCTTATTTTCAAAAACAATATCATCACTTTAATAGTATTTATAATTAATTTTGTAATTTTATTCAACTCGGTTTAGTATTGAGGTTAGCTTTTAATTTAATAAAGTTCCTATTTGAATCTTTTAAATAATACAAATCTTTTAAATACTTCACTTACCTCTTGTACCAGTGACACGTAAACTGTCCTGGAAACATACCATTACAAAAACTTTTAGGCCAAATAAATTAACCCATAATGCTACTATGTTCCAGCACTCGTGTAATTTGTAACTCATGTGAAAGGATTTGACATGTGGTTTACATACACATACAATAACCATTGTATGCTACTTTATTCTGATATATTTACTTTTTATGTTGGGATCAATAGAAATTATCTGAATTTTGATTCAAAACTATATTAACAATGCTATGGGGAATGGCATGAAATAATTTGCAATTCCCAATTTGGAGTTCACTACTTATGCTGGTAAAATTAGCAATATGTGTCTACAATTAACAATTTTTGTAGATAGATTCTTAATCAATCCCAGTTCTTTTTGCAACTGATCTTGTATTCAAACTGGTGAAAATATCCAAACGATTTGGATATTTATTCAAAAGATTTGAATATGTGAAATGTTTACTTAGATTACAACAGGAAGTGAATCTTGGATTTGTTTTACTCATTAATAGATAGTTTAGAGGGAAAATAATTCATTCAAAGTTATCATATTGACTCTGGCAGATTTAAATTGTTCAATTTACCAATCAATATTACTCATGGTTGTAATTGCTGTTGCAGAATTGCATTTGATTCTTCCCTTTAGTTCTTGTTTCATCTACCCTATAACTAATTGCTTTACACTAAAAATTTTTTTCCAATTTTCATTCCAAATATAAAAACTGCTAAAATTATCCTAGAATTTCCATTTTCTATCAAATGTTTCCAGGTGGAAAATCAGATTGCATGAAAATTCCATGCCTACAAAATAAAAACTGGTATTGTGTTTTGAAGATAATTGGGACCTTAAAACATGTTCTGTACATTATTGTGAAACTGAAGTTCAATCATGTTGTGAATTACTGAAGAAAGCTTGCTTCCAGTTAACGAATGTTTTTTAAGTATATAACTTTGTAAGGGAGATCTAGCTGTAAGCTTTAGCTCAATACTTAAGAATTTTTCAGTTTAAAATTAAAACTACAAAATTAAATTTTTTTTATTTTATGTATATGATCAATATTAATGTTTTTTAATTTAAAATTAAGTGGAACACATTAAAATTATTTTATAACTAGCAAATAAGTTTCCAACTGCTATAATAAAATAAATACGAAAAATTATTTTTTTTTCAAGTAAAAATTTCCAAGAACTAGTTTGCAGCTTAGATAAGACGATAGCTCTAAAATGGATCGGTAAACATGCCAAATTCTGTGCAAAATTTGAATGAAGTGTTTTCAAATCCAGCATTCAACTGAAGCAAACTGGTGTAAATATCCCAATGATTAAAGAATTAAAGAATCCCAATGATTAAAGCATATTTCAAAAATATTTTGTATAAAATTTTTATCATTTTAACTAACCTCTTGACTTAAAATTTACCTGCATAAAACACAATCCTTAATGTCTCAGAAACATTTAATAAATTAACTTAAAAAATGTTAACTACAATCCTCAACTGAATTTTTTCCCCCATTTCATCCACTTTGATTGTCTGAGATGATTGAAAATAGTGATTCTCTTCATGAAAAATTGCAGAATATGTAATACATTGTTATTCAGCTTAAAAATGCCATTGAATGAATATGCTCTGCAGATGTTTCTTTGTAAACTCCACATCTTTCGTTTAACTATGAAACATGATTTAATAATTAAAAGGCTTATTTTAAATGCTCATAATATTGATTGACTATTTAAAATAATCTTTAAGGTATATTAAAGTTGGTAGAGCACTAGTTGGTAATACTTCTGAACAGTTTTTTTGATAATTTTATGGTGTATAAAAATGTTGGATAACTAAGAGTTTAAAGATATTTTAAGGAGGCGGCATTGTTATGCAATGGAGTTGTCTGATGATTGTTTCTTCTCGTGTATGTTATTTAACAATAAGAAAAAAAAGCCATATAACAATGAGCTGAAAATCCTGTCCAAAGTATATGGATGCTAATTGATAATGTTTTGTTAAAGATGGATGAGAGTGACTTACTCATGTCTCATGAAAGTAGAGAAGAAAGCATATTCATGCAACTACTGAGATTGAAATAGTGAAACTGACTTATTCAAAACAGTTATTTAAATACTGTATGGAACCATTTTGACTCTTCTGTGATATACAATGTTCAGTTTATCAACTTAGACTATTCTCTACAACCTCCTTCAAATGACTATTCTGTAGCAGTTGAAACTATGTCTGCAATAATAAACTGAAAGATATGATGAAAAACAATGAACTAATTGAAGTCTTATGAATTTTTTGAAAAAATGAAACAGCTGCATATCTATGCACCTATACATATAAAAAATCATGGTCATTTGTTCAAGATTGTTTAAAATGCCCTCTTTAGCATCTCATGACAGAATATTTCTTCACTCATCCAAAAGACTCAATGGATGCAAGTAAAGGCATTTACAGAACTTGCCTTCTGAGAATCACGATTTGCATATCAACTGAGTCTTGGTGCCCCCTACATTGACAACAAGGTAATCACACTTCACTTCAACATTTCATTGTGTCCTGATCTGTATGCATCTTGAACACTGCGTGTATCTAATGGATGGCAAGAAAAAGAAGTACATCCTCTGCAAGAACATGTCTCTAACTGCAATATGCAATTTCGAGACGAAGTGCATCAAATATCCTCTAAGCTGAATTGCATCTCCTGGAGAAATATTTCACTCCTGCAAGACTCCACTGTTGTGTTTTCTGCAAAGCTGAAACTTGCATTCTATGACAATCACAATCCGCACATCAATTGAGGAGTCTTGGTGCCACCTACATTGACAACAAGGTTACCACACGTTACTTTAAGATTGCATTATGTCCTGATCCAAATCCTTCTTAAACACTGCGTGTATCTGATGGATGGCAAGAAAAAGAAGTACATCCTCTGCAAGAACATGTCTCTAACTGCAATATGCAATTTCGAGACGAAGTGCATCAAATATCCTCTAAGCTGAATTGCATCTCCTGGAGAAATATTTCACTCCTGCAAGACTCCACTGTTGTGTTTTCTGCAAAGCTGAAACTTGCATTCTATGACAATCACAATCCGCACATCAATTGAGGAGTCTTGGTGCCACCTACATTGACAACAAGGTTACCACACGTTACTTTAAGATTGCATTATGTCCTGATCCAAATCCTTCTAAACACTGCGTGTATCTGATGGATGGCAAGAAAAAGAAGTACATCCTCTGCAAGAACATGTCTCTAACTGCAATATGCAATTTCGAGACGAAGTGCATCACATATATCCTCTTAAGCTGAATTGCATCTCCTGGAGAAATATTTCACTCCTGCAAGACTCCACTGTTGCGTTTTCTGCAAAGCTGAAACTTGCATTCTATGACAATCACAATCCGCACATCAATTGAGGAGTCTTGGTGCCACCTACATTGACAACAAGGTTACCACACGTTACTTTAAGATTGCATTATGTCCTGATCCAAATCCTTCTTAAACACTGCTTGTATCTGATGGATGGCAAGAAAAAGAAGTACATCCTCTGCAAGAACATGTCTCTAACTGCAATATGCAATTTCGAGACGAAGTGCATCAAATATCCTCTAAGCTGAATTGCATCTCTTGGAGAAATATTTCACTCCTGCAAGACTCCACTGTTGTGTTTTCTGCAAAGCTGAAACTTGCATTCTATGACAATCACAATCCGCACATCAATTGAGGAGTCTTGGTGCCACCTACATTGACAACAAGGTTACCACACGTTACTTTAAGATTGCATTATATCCTGATCCAAATCCTTCTTAAACACTGCGTGTATCTGATGGATGGCAAGAAAAAGAAGTACATCCTCTGCAAGAACATGTCTCTAACTGCAATATGCAATTTCGAGACGAAGTGCATCAAATATCCTCTAAGCTGAATTGCATCTCCTGGAGAAATATTTCACTCCTGCAAGACTCCACTGTTGTGTTTTCTGCAAAGCTGAAACTTGCATTCTATGACAATCACAATCCGCACATCAATTGAGGAGTCTTGGTGCCACCTACATTGACAACAAGGTTACCACACGTTACTTTAAGATTGCATTATGTCCTGATCCAAATCCTTCTTAAACACTGCGTGTATCTGATGGATGGCAAGAAAAAGAAGTACATCCTCTGCAAGAACATGTCTCTAACTGCAATATGCAATTTCGAGACGAAGTGCATCACATATATCCTCTTAAGCTGAATTGCATCTCCTGGAGAAATATTTCACTCCTGCAAGACTCCACTGTTGCGTTTTCTGCAAAGCTGAAACTTGCATTCTATGACAATCACAATCCGCACATCAATTGAGGAGTCTTGGTGCCACCTACATTGACAACAAGGTTACCACACGTTACTTTAAGATTGCATTATGTCCTGATCCAAATCCTTCTTAAACACTACGTGTATCTGATGAGATCTGACGTGTATCTGATGCAAGAAAAAGAGAAGTACATCCTTTGCAAGAACATCTGTCTCTAACTGCAATATGCAATTTCAAGACGAAATGCATCAAATATCCTCTAAGCTGAATTGCATCTCCTGGAGAAATATTTCACTCCTGCAAGACTCCACTGTTGTGTTTTCTGCAAAGCTGAAACTTGCATTCTATGACAATCACAATCCGCACATCAATTGAGGAGTCTTGGTGCCACCTACATTGACAACAAGGTTACCACACGTTACTTTAAGATTGCATTATGTCCTGATCCAAATCCTTCTTAAACACTGCGTGTATCTGATGGATGGCAAGAAAAAGAAGTACATCCTCTGCAAGAACATGTCTCTAACTGCAATATGCAATTTCGAGACGAAGTGCATCACATATATCCTCTTAAGCTGAATTGCATCTCCTGGAGAAATATTTCACTCCTGCAAGACTCCACTGTTGCGTTTTCTGCAAAGCTGAAACTTGCATTCTATGACAATCACAATCCGCACATCAATTGAGGAGTCTTGGTGCCACCTACATTGACAACAAGGTTACCACACGTTACTTTAAGATTGCATTATGTCCTGATCCAAATCCTTCTTAAACACTACGTGTATCTGATGAGATCTGACGTGTATCTGATGCAAGAAAAAGAGAAGTACATCCTTTGCAAGAACATCTGTCTCTAACTGCAATATGCAATTTCAAGACGAAATGCATCAAATATCCTCTAAGCTGAATTGCATCTCCTGGAGAAATATTTCACTCCTGCAAGACTCCACTGTTGTGTTTTCTGCAAAGCTGAAACTTGCATTCTATGACAATCACAATCCGCACATCAATTGAGGAGTCTTGGTGCCACCTACATTGACAACAAGGTTACCACACGTTACTTTAAGATTGCATTATGTCCTGATCCAAATCCTTCTTAAACACTGCGTGTATCTGATGGATGGCAAGAAAAAGAAGTACATCCTCTGCAAGAACATGTCTCTAACTGCAATATGCAATTTCGAGACGAAGTGCATCACATATATCCTCTTAAGCTGAATTGCATCTCCTGGAGAAATATTTCACTCCTGCAAGACTCCACTGTTGCGTTTTCTGCAAAGCTGAAACTTGCATTCTATGACAATCACAATCCGCACATCAATTGAGGAGTCTTGGTGCCACCTACATTGACAACAAGGTTACCACACGTTACTTTAAGATTGCATTATGTCCTGATCCAAATCCTTCTTAAACACTGCGTGTATCTGATGGATGGCAAGAAAAAGAAGTACATCCTCTGCAAGAACATGTCTCTAACTGCAATATGCAATTTCGAGACGAAGTGCATCAAATATCCTCTAAGCTGAATTGCATCTCCTGGAGAAATATTTCACTCCTGCAAGACTCCACTGTTGCGTTTTTTGCAAAGCTGAAACTTGCATTCTATGACAATCACAATCCGCACATCAATTGAGGAGTCTTGGTGCCACCTACATTGACAACAAGGTTACCACACGTTACTTTAAGATTGCATTATGTCTCGATCCAAATCCTTCTTAAACACTGCGTGTATCTGATGGATGGCAAGAAAAAGAAGTACATCCTCTGCAAGAACATGTCTCTAACTGCAATATGCAATTTCGAGACGAAGTGCATCAAATATCCTCTAAGCTGAATTGCATCTCCTGGAGAAATATTTCACTCCTGCAAGACTCCACTGTTGTGTTTTCTGCAAAGCTGAAACTTGCATTCTATGACAATCACAATGCGCACATCAATTGAGGAGTCTTGGTGCCACCTACATTGACAACAAGGTTACCACACGTTACTTTAAGATTGCGTTATGTCCTGATCCAAATGCATCTTGAACACTACGTGTATCTGATGAGATCTGACGTGTATCTGATGCAAGAAAAAGAGAAGTACATCCTTTGCAAGAACATCTGTCTCTAACTGCAATATGCAATTTCAAGACGAAATGCATCAAATATCCTCTAAGCTGAATTGCATCTCCTGGAGAAATATTTCACTCCTGCAAGACTCCACTGTTGTGTTTTCTGCAAAGCTGAAACTTGCATTCTATGACAATCACAATCCGCACATCAATTGAGGAGTCTTGGTGCCACCTACATTGACAACAAGGTTACCACACGTTACTTTAAGATTGCGTTATGTCCTGATCCAAATGCATCTTGAACACTACGTGTATCTGATGAGATCTGACGTGTATCTGATGCAAGAAAAAGAGAAGTACATCCTTTGCAAGAACATCTGTCTCTAACTGCAATATGCAATTTCAAGACGAAATGCATCAAATATCCTCTAAGCTGAATTGCATCTCCTGGAGAAATATTTCACTCCTGCAAGACTCCACTGTTGTGTTTTCTGCAAAGCTGAAACTTGCATTCTATGACAATCACAATCCGCACATCAATTGAGGAGTCTTGGTGTCACCTACATTGACAACAAGGTTACCACACGTTACTTTAAGATTGCATTATATCCTGATCCAAATGCATCTTGAACACTACGTGTATCTGATGGATGGCAAGAAAAAGAAGTACATCCTTTGCAAGAACATTTGTCTCTAACTGCAATATGCAATTTCGAGACGAAATGCATCACATATATCCTCTAAGCTGAATTGCATCTCCTGGAGAAATATTTCACTCCTGCAAGACTCCACTGTTGTGTTTTCTGCAAAGCTGAAACTTGCATTCTATGACAATCACAATCCGCACATCAATTGAGGAGTCTTGGTGTCACCTACATTGACAACAAGGTTACCACACGTTACTTTAAGATTGCATTATATCCTGATCCAAATGCATCTTGAACACTACGTGTATCTGATGGATGGCAAGAAAAAGAAGTACATCCTTTGCAAGAACATTTGTCTCTAACTGCAATATGCAATTTCGAGACGAAATGCATCACATATATCCTCTAAGCTGAATTGCATCTCCTGGAGAAATATTTCACTCCTGCAAGACTCCACTGTTGTGTTTTCTGCAAAGCTGAAACTTGCATTCTATGACAATCACAATCCGCACATCAATTGAGGAGTCTTGGTGTCACCTACATTGACAACAAGGTTACCACACGTTACTTTAAGATTGCATTATGTCCTGATCCAAATTCTTCTTGAACACTGCGTGTATCTGATGGGTGGCAAGAAAAAGAAGTACATCCTCTGCAAGAACATGTCTCTAACTGCAATACGCAATTTCGAGACGAAGTGCATCACATATATCCTCTTAAGCTGAATTGCATCTCCTGGAGAAATATTTCACTCCTGCAAGACTCCACTGTTGCGTTTTCTGCAAAGCTGAAACTTGCATTCTATGACAATCACAATCCGCACATCAATTGAGGAGTCTTGGTGCCACCTACATTGACAACAAGGTTACCACACGTTACTTTAAGATTGCATTATGTCCTGATCCAAATCCTTCTTAAACACTGCGTGTATCTGATGGATGGCAAGAAAAAGAAGTACATCCTCTGCAAGAACATGTCTCTAACTGCAATATGCAATTTCGAGACGAAGTGCATCAAATATCCTCTAAGCTGAATTGCATCTCCTGGAGAAATATTTCACTCCTGCAAGACTCCACTGTTGTGTTTTCTGCAAAGCTGAAACTTGCATTCTATGACAATCACAATCCGCACATCAATTGAGGAGTCTTGGTGCCACCTACATTGACAACAAGGTTACCACACGTTACTTTAAGATTGCGTTATGTCCTGATCCAAATGCATCTTGAACACTACGTGTATCTGATGAGATCTGACGTGTATCTGATGCAAGTAAAAGAGAAGTACATCCTTTGCAAGAACATCTGTCTCTAACTGCAATATGCAATTTCAAGACGAAATGCATCAAATGTCCTCTAAGCTGAATTGCATCTCCTGGAGAAATATTTCACTCCTGCAAGACTCCACTGTTGTGTTTTCTGCAAAGCTGAAACTTGCATTCTATGACAATCACAATCCGCACATCAATTGAGGAGTCTTGGTGCCACCTACATTGACAACAAGGTTACCACACGTTACTTTAAGATTGCATTATGTCCTGATCCAAATCCTTCTTAAACACTGCGTGTATCTGATGGATGGCAAGAAAAAGAAGTACATCCTCTGCAAGAACATGTCTCTAACTGCAATATGCAATTTCGAGACGAAGTGCATCAAATATCCTCTAAGCTGAATTGCATCTCCTGGAGAAATATTTCACTCCTGCAAGACTCCACTGTTGTGTTTTCTGCAAAGCTGAAACTTGCATTCTATGACAATCACAATCCGCACATCAATTGAGGAGTCTTGGTGCCACCTACATTGACAACAAGGTTACCACACGTTACTTTAAGATTGCGTTATGTCCTGATCCAAATGCATCTTGAACACTACGTGTATCTGATGAGATCTGACGTGTATCTGATGCAAGAAAAAGAGAAGTACATCCTTTGCAAGAACATCTGTCTCTAACTGCAATATGCAATTTCAAGACGAAATGCATCAAATATCCTCTAAGCTGAATTGCATCTCCTGGAGAAATATTTCACTCCTGCAAGACTCCACTGTTGTGTTTTCTGCAAAGCTGAAACTTGCATTCTATGACAATCACAATCCGCACATCAATTGAGGAGTCTTGGTGCCACCTACATTGACAACAAGGTTACCACACGTTACTTTAAGATTGCATTATGTCTCGATCCAAATCCTTCTTAAACACTGCGTGTATCTGATGGATGGCAAGAAAAAGAAGTACATCCTCTGCAAGAACATGTCTCTAACTGCAATATGCAATTTCGAGACGAAGTGCATCAAATATCCTCTAAGCTGAATTGCATCTCCTGGAGAAATATTTCACTCCTGCAAGACTCCACTGTTGTGTTTTCTGCAAAGCTGAAACTTGCATTCTATGACAATCACAATGCGCACATCAATTGAGGAGTCTTGGTGCCACCTACATTGACAACAAGGTTACCACACGTTACTTTAAGATTGCGTTATGTCCTGATCCAAATGCATCTTGAACACTACGTGTATCTGATGAGATCTGACGTGTATCTGATGCAAGAAAAAGAGAAGTACATCCTTTGCAAGAACATCTGTCTCTAACTGCAATATGCAATTTCAAGACGAAATGCATCAAATATCCTCTAAGCTGAATTGCATCTCCTGGAGAAATATTTCACTCCTGCAAGACTCCACTGTTGTGTTTTCTGCAAAGCTGAAACTTGCATTCTATGACAATCACAATCCGCACATCAATTGAGGAGTCTTGGTGCCACCTACATTGACAACAAGGTTACCACACGTTACTTTAAGATTGCGTTATGTCCTGATCCAAATGCATCTTGAACACTACGTGTATCTGATGAGATCTGACGTGTATCTGATGCAAGAAAAAGAGAAGTACATCCTTTGCAAGAACATCTGTCTCTAACTGCAATATGCAATTTCAAGACGAAATGCATCAAATATCCTCTAAGCTGAATTGCATCTCCTGGAGAAATATTTCACTCCTGCAAGACTCCACTGTTGTGTTTTCTGCAAAGCTGAAACTTGCATTCTATGACAATCACAATCCGCACATCAATTGAGGAGTCTTGGTGTCACCTACATTGACAACAAGGTTACCACACGTTACTTTAAGATTGCATTATATCCTGATCCAAATGCATCTTGAACACTACGTGTATCTGATGGATGGCAAGAAAAAGAAGTACATCCTTTGCAAGAACATTTGTCTCTAACTGCAATATGCAATTTCGAGACGAAATGCATCACATATATCCTCTAAGCTGAATTGCATCTCCTGGAGAAATATTTCACTCCTGCAAGACTCCACTGTTGTGTTTTCTGCAAAGCTGAAACTTGCATTCTATGACAATCACAATCCGCACATCAATTGAGGAGTCTTGGTGTCACCTACATTGACAACAAGGTTACCACACGTTACTTTAAGATTGCATTATATCCTGATCCAAATGCATCTTGAACACTACGTGTATCTGATGGATGGCAAGAAAAAGAAGTACATCCTTTGCAAGAACATTTGTCTCTAACTGCAATATGCAATTTCGAGACGAAATGCATCACATATATCCTCTAAGCTGAATTGCATCTCCTGGAGAAATATTTCACTCCTGCAAGACTCCACTGTTGTGTTTTCTGCAAAGCTGAAACTTGCATTCTATGACAATCACAATCCGCACATCAATTGAGGAGTCTTGGTGTCACCTACATTGACAACAAGGTTACCACACGTTACTTTAAGATTGCATTATGTCCTGATCCAAATTCTTCTTGAACACTGCGTGTATCTGATGGGTGGCAAGAAAAAGAAGTACATCCTCTGCAAGAACATGTCTCTAACTGCAATATGCAATTTCGAGACGAAGTGCATCACATATATCCTCTTAAGCTGAATTGCATCTCCTGGAGAAATATTTCACTCCTGCAAGACTCCACTGTTGCGTTTTCTGCAAAGCTGAAACTTGCATTCTATGACAATCACAATCCGCACATCAATTGAGGAGTCTTGGTGCCACCTACATTGACAACAAGGTTACCACACGTTACTTTAAGATTGCATTATGTCCTGATCCAAATCCTTCTTAAACACTGCGTGTATCTGATGGATGGCAAGAAAAAGAAGTACATCCTCTGCAAGAACATGTCTCTAACTGCAATATGCAATTTCGAGACGAAGTGCATCAAATATCCTCTAAGCTGAATTGCATCTCCTGGAGAAATATTTCACTCCTGCAAGACTCCACTGTTGTGTTTTCTGCAAAGCTGAAACTTGCATTCTATGACAATCACAATCCGCACATCAATTGAGGAGTCTTGGTGCCACCTACATTGACAACAAGGTTACCACACGTTACTTTAAGATTGCGTTATGTCCTGATCCAAATGCATCTTGAACACTACGTGTATCTGATGAGATCTGACGTGTATCTGATGCAAGTAAAAGAGAAGTACATCCTTTGCAAGAACATCTGTCTCTAACTGCAATATGCAATTTCAAGACGAAATGCATCAAATGTCCTCTAAGCTGAATTGCATCTCCTGGAGAAATATTTCACTCCTGCAAGACTCCACTGTTGTGTTTTCTGCAAAGCTGAAACTTGCATTCTATGACAATCACAATCCGCACATCAATTGAGGAGTCTTGGTGCCACCTACATTGACAACAAGGTTACCACACGTTACTTTAAGATTGCGTTATGTCCTGATCCAAATGCATCTTGAACACTACGTGTATCTGATGAGATCTGACGTGTATCTGATGCAAGAAAAAGAGAAGTACATCCTTTGCAAGAACATCTGTCTCTAACTGCAATATGCAATTTCAAGACGAAATGCATCAAATATCCTCTAAGCTGAATTGCATCTCCTGGAGAAATATTTCACTCCTGCAAGACTCCACTGTTGTGTTTTCTGCAAAGCTGAAACTTGCATTCTATGACAATCACAATCCGCACATCAATTGAGGAGTCTTGGTGCCACCTACATTGACAACAAGGTTACCACACGTTACTTTAAGATTGCATTATGTCCTGATCCAAATTCTTCTTGAACACTGCGTGTATCTGATGGGTGGCAAGAAAAAGAAGTACATCCTCTGCAAGAACATGTCTCTAACTGCAATATGCAATTTCGAGACGAAGTGCATCAAATATCCTCTAAGCTGAATTGCATCTCCTGGAGAAATATTTCACTCCTGCAAGACTCCACTGTTGTGTTTTCTGCAAAGCTGAACTTGCATTCTATGACAATCCCAATCAACTGAGGAGTCTTGGTGCCACCTACATTGACAAGGTTACCACACTTCACTTCAACATTTCATTGTGTCCTGATCTGAATGAATCTTGGAGACTTGAGCATATATTCCTGTTTTAAATAAAAGAAAATTGAATGACATTCCGTTCTGAAAGTCCAGAGACCATTGCAACATAAAAGTGGTCAGGCTCTACAGGAACATCAAAAGACTGCAACATGAACATATAAAACTGATAATATTATCAAAGTTCATTAACTTCTCAATACTGCGATGCATTTCACTGAAGAACATTCAGTGCATCGAACAGACATCGTTGATTCACAATATTACAGGACTAGATTTCTTGGTAATGACAATTTTCATCCTAAGGCTAGGACACGGCTCAAAGAGGAATCTTTCTACTGTAACTTCTACTGATGAGATGGAGCAAATCAGTCATCTTCAAATTTCTCAAAGTCCTGATCTTGAATACTTTGTGTAACCACTGCAGCTGATGGAACTTGAAAAGAAACCCTAATGTAGAACAGTGACTGTAGAGCAACAAGCCACCAAGTTTACTATTAAAGAAAGTTCCTTTTGCAAAAGACGATTTTAAGATTGCATATAGTTCTCATCTGAACACATTTTGAGCCCTAAACAATGGGATGAAACTTATAGCAAAAAAATACTTGGACATGCATAAGCATCTTGTGGGAAATAAAAGACAATTCAATGACATACCTACCTGGATTATCACAGGCCACAGCTGCAGATAAAAAAAAGTAGTGATCCAAGTATCATTTCATATAAGCTAGTATCCATGCACTTAATAGGCAGTCTCATTATAACTCAAAAGGGCACCTATGTGTGAAGGAAACCATGAGAAGTTACTTCTAAATGCATTTATGCTTAAGAAATATTTCCCTTGTTATTAAGTCCCTTGTTATTAAGATAAACAATAGCCTAGAAATACTTTTTAAATAATTTGAATTTCAATCTTAAATTATGTTAAATGCTGCATTAAAAAGCATAAGAGCATTAGATTCATTTAAATTGTATAATAGATTTCACTATTTTTAAAACATTTAAACAAAATTTTTTAACATTGCTTTTTACCCTCGAAAATATATTTTATGCATCTTAATGATGTGCAGTATTTTGCAACATGAATTAAAAAAGATACTTAATATTTTAATAAACCAATGGGTTTCTTAATATTTCTATTTCGTATGTTTCTGTTCTAATGCTAGATTAGACAATCTCTAAAAGTGTCAGTCATAATATTAAGAATTTTGAGCTACATTATTTTTCATGTACTACGTTTCATAGCTTATAAAATATTTCTCGAACAGAGATCATTTACATCTGAATATAAATTAAATCCTAAAGTTTGAAGACGAATGACTACATCCAGTCATGTAATGGTATAAAGGCAGAGCCTATATGAACAGGGGAAATCTCTTCCCTCCTCAATCATATCCTGCAAAAATGAAATATTGTATTCCAGAATAAATATTAATTAAACTTTTAAAATGAGTTGATTATTCACATAAATGCAAGGACTTGTTGATTGGGTTATAAATGTTATAATTAGTTTACATTTATGACCTCTGTTATAAATGTAAACTAATATTTTCAATACCCTTCACAAGATTTCAAAATATTTTATTCCATTCAATATTTATTTAAAATTTATATTTAAAAACGATTACAAACTTTCATGCATGCCATTGGCTTGTAAAAAGGATTAGTTTCTATGTACAAAAACACCCTAACACCCTTTTAATAAGTACTTCATCTATTGTTAATGATTGCTCACCTGTCAGGTTGACAGAGGTTGTAAAAAGGTAAAGCCTAATGGCTCTATGAATAAAAAAGAAATGGGGAATTAACCTTTTCAACACTGCTTCAAAATTTGGAAGCTAGTATCTATTAATAAATGCTTCACCTATTTTAAAAATGATTTTTCACCTGGCAGGTTGACCCTGGGTTGTAGAAAGGTAAATTCTCCATATGAGGAAAAAATAAATGGGGAATTACCTTTTCAACCATTTACTTCAAAATCTGAAAAGTAGTATTAATAAATGCTACACCTATTATAAAAATGATTGCTCACCTGGCAGGTTGATACTTGGCTGTAGAAAGGTAAATTCTCTGTATGAAAAAAAAAGATATGGGAAATTTTCTTTACAACCATTTGCCTCGAAATTTAAAGCTATTTATTAATAAATGCTTCACCTATTTTAAAAATGATTGCTCACCTGGCAGGTTGACACTGGGTTGTAGAAAGGTAAATTCTCTGTATGAAAAAAAAAAGAAATGGGAAATTACCTTTACAACCATTTGCTTCGAAATTTAAAGCTATTTATTAACAAATGCTACACCTATTATAAAAATGATTGCTCACCTGGCAGGTTGATACTTGGTTGTAGAAAGGTAAATTCTCTGTATGAAAAAAAAGATGGGAAATTACCTTTACAACCATTTGCTTCGAAATTTGAAAGCTATTTATTAATAGATGCTTCACCTGTTTTAAAAATGATTGCTCACCTGGCAGGTTGATACTTGGTTGTAGAAAGGTAATTTCTCTGTATGAAAAAAAAGATATGGGAAATTATCTTTATAACCATTTGCTTCGAAATTTAAAGCTATTTATTAATAAATGCTTCACCTATTTTAAAAATGATTTTTCACCTGGCAGGTTGACCCTGGGTTGTAGAAAGGTAAATTCTCCATATGAGGAAAAAATAAATGGGGAATTACCTTTTCAACCATTTACTTCAAAATCTGAAAAGTAGTATTAATAAATGCTACACCTATTATAAAAATGATTGCTCACCTGGCAGGTTGATACTTGGCTGTAGAAAGGTAAATTCTCTATGAAAAAAAAAAGAAATGGGAAATTACCTTTACAACCATTTTCTCGAAATTTGAAAGCTAGTATTTATTAATAAAATGCTGCACCTATTATAAAAATGATTGCTCACCTGGCAGGTTGATACTTGGTTGTAGAAAGGTAAATTCTCTGTATGAAAAAAAAGATGGGAAATAACCTTTACAACCATTTTCTCGAAATTTGAAAGCTATTTATTAACAAATGCTTCACCTATTTTAAAAATGATTGCTCACCTGGCAGGTTGATACTTGGTTGTAGAAAGGTAATTTCTCTGTATGAAAAAAAAAGATATGGGAAATTTTCTTTACAACCATTTGCCTCGAAATTTAAAGCTATTTATTAATAAATGCTTCACCTATTTTAAAAATGATTGCTCACCTGGCAGGTTGACACTGGGTTGTAGAAAGGTAAATTCTCTGTATGAAAAAAAAAAGAAATGGGAAATTACCTTTACAACCATTTGCTTCGAAATTTAAAGCTATTTATTAACAAATGCTACACCTATTATAAAAATGATTGCTCACCTGGCAGGTTGATACTTGGTTGTAGAAAGGTAAATTCTCTGTATGAAAAAAAAGATGGGAAATTACCTTTACAACCATTTGCTTCGAAATTTGAAAGCTATTTATTAATAGATGCTTCACCTGTTTTAAAAATGATTGCTCACCTGGCAGGTTGATACTTGGTTGTAGAAAGGTAATTTCTCTGTATGAAAAAAAAGATATGGGAAATTATCTTTATAACCATTTGCTTCGAAATTTAAAGCTATTTATTAATAAATGCTTCACCTATTTTAAAAATGATTTTTCACCTGGCAGGTTGACCCTGGGTTGTAGAAAGGTAAATTCTCCATATGAGGAAAAAATAAATGGGGAATTACCTTTTCAACCATTTACTTCAAAATCTGAAAAGTAGTATTAATAAATGCTACACCTATTATAAAAATGATTGCTCACCTGGCAGGTTGATACTTGGCTGTAGAAAGGTAAATTCTCTGTATGAAAAAAAAGATGGGAAATTACCTTTACAACCATTTGCTTCGAAATTTGAAAGCTATTTATTAATAGATGCTTCACCTGTTTTAAAAATGATTGCTCACCTGGCAGGTTGATACTTGGTTGTAGAAAGGTAATTTCTCTGTATGAAAAAAAAGATGGGAAATTATCTTTATAACCATTTGCTTCGAAATTTAAAGCTATTTATTAATAAATGCTTCACCTATTTTAAAAATGATTGCTCACCTGGCAGGTTGACACTGGGTTGTAGAAAGGTAAATTTTCTATGAAAAAAAAAAAGAAATGGGAAATTACCTTTACAACCATTTTCTTCACAATCTGAAAAGTAGTATTAATAAATGCTACACCTATTATAAAAATGATTGCTCACCTGGCAGGTTGATACTTGGTTGTAGAAAGGTAAATTCTCTATGAAAAAAAAAAAAGAAATGGGAAATTACCTTTACAACCATTTTCTCGAAATTTGAAAGCTAGTATTTATTAATAAAATGCTGCACCTATTATAAAAATGATTGCTCACCTGGCAGGTTGATACTTGGTTGTAGAAAGGTAAATTCTCTGTATGAAAAAAAAGATGGGAAATAACCTTTACAACCATTTGCTTCGAAATTTGAAAAGTAGTATTAATAAATGCTACACCTATTATAAAAATGATTGCTCACCTGGCAGGTTGACACTGGGTTGTAGAACGGTAAATTCTCCACATGAAAAAAGAAATAGAATTACCTTTTCAACCCTTTGCTTCAAAACTTGAATGTTAATATTTATTAATAAATGCCACACCTATTATAAAAATGATTGGTCACCTGGCAGGTTGACAGGTGGTTGTAGAAAGGTAAATTATGAAAAAAAAAAGAAAAAGAAATGGAGAATTACCTTTTCAACCATTTGCTTCGAAATTTGAAAGCTAGTATTAATAAATGCTAGTATAAAAATTAAATAGACTAGAGTTATAAAAATCGTGTTGCAGAATATTTGCAAGTTAGAATGTTCTTGAAGACTAGTGACCATTAATGGGCAGTGGCTCTTTCAAATAAAATAAGGGATGACATTTTCAATGGCCTTTGGCTCTAAATTAAAGTCGCAGTCTTTAATGGTCTTGTACCTTTCGGTTGATTTCCACTGTGTTCTCTGTTCTAGAAATATATGAATTTGATATTGAATCCTTAAATAAATTTCCTTCACACTAATCTGAGTGCAACAATTATCAGACAACTTGATCTCAAGTGTAAAGATCCTTGAATTTTTAAAATTTTTCGAAATATTTGAACTTATATTGTTACATGGGGGGAAGATTTCCTTTCCAAGCATTTAATTGGTCTCCACCTATAAAGACATGAATTAAACTTGAAATGCCAATAAATGTAAAAATACTTAACTACTGCTCAACCTTAAAATGTACCTGTTCAAATTATTTTATATTTTTTGGTTCTTTTAAAATATTAAAGAAAAAATTTTAAAAGGATTTGTTACTGAAACAAAGAAAGGATGATGATGTGTTGTTTATATGGCTTACTATTTATTATATAGATTCCTGATATAGCTGTATAACATTAATAGTACTAAAATATGACAATCAAAAAGCAATTTCGATTACTTATTACTGTTTAAAATAAATGAAATTGTTTTTTAATTTTTGTTAACTTCAGTTGTACACATTTGTTATCTTATCTGAATATGCTGCAATTTTTCTTATAGAGCAATCATGTTAAATTTCAATGTTTCATTATTTTATTTAAATGCTTAGATAGTCTGCATATATTTAAAATGGTTTTGATGGAATGTCAGTATCTTTAAATATTGTGGGTATCTTACTAGTTTGCTTCATTTTAGTGCAACAATTTTTACGTGTTTGGTCAACACAACATCGATTTTAATGAAATAATGTATGGAATATGGTCCAAAAATAGCTTGTTCCTTTGCCCATCCCTCTAAAAAGTAATCACATGAGCATGATGACACTAACATCTGCAGTTCTCCAACTGCTCTTAAATTTCAACTTTAGAGGTTCCATTTTCAAATTTGATTTAAACCTGTTTATGTAGAAGTCAATGTGATAACTGATATATTTTATTACGTGCACACTTAAAAAGTTAATTGGGAGGTGAGAACAGCATGTGACAAAAAATGATATTTCATCTGACAGAACTTGTAGAATTTTTTTTTTGAAATTCATTTTTATAATTAATTTCCTCAAATCAGGTTTGCATGGGTATATTTGAATGAATTGAATCCCATTCGATAAATGGAGCAAAGAAAATATTTTCATTTCCCATGGTATTAAAAAATTAAAGGGTTTTACAAATTGCAATTTCTAAGTGAAAAAAAAAACATCTCGAAATTGGGAGTAAACCATATGTCAACTATTCACATTAAATTTAATCAACATAAATCCACCGCGGTGTGGTAATTTCTGCATGTAAATGCGAAATATAAATTCTGAATTTCACTCAAATTTCAGTAATTCTATCATTTTGTATTACAAAGTGTTGCAGACAATATTTAAACAATTTACACTTTAAAATGGTGAAATGATTTCCTGACATCTTAAGAATGCAGACAGATCTTTTTGAAGTTTGTAGTGACGATTGATTTTGTATAATACAAATTAAATTGAAAACTAACAAAGTTGGGAGTGACATCCTAGGTGCTTTATTTTTAAAGCAGGCTGTGGCAGCTCAGTTGGAAGAGTAACGGACTAGCAACTGGAGGGTTGTGAGTTTGAATCAAACCAAAGACCATCGTGTACAAAGGGGGGCTGATACACGTTCAATCTGTTTTGGCTTCCAATGTCCTCATGTTGGCATGGTGTGGAAGTTTATAGAGGGGTGCCAGCTCAGGTGTGACCTCGTCATCTAACCGTGGTTCAAAATTACCTGGTGTTCACAGATCTTTCCCTTTGTGGTTTGATCTCGGACCGTCGTCTGAAGCCCGTTGTGTTGCTCCAGCGCGATGTTAATTAAAATACCTACCTATTTTTTAAGCATGATTATAGAACTACGAACAAATACCCACTAGTGTTTGAGTTCTGACCATTTAGTAAATTGTATTAATTTCTTCGTTTTTCATTTCAAAACACATCGACTATTATCAGAAATACGTTTTAATCATTGTTCAAATCTGGATATTAATTAAAAAACATTTTGCATAGTATTGAGCAGTATAACCCAGTTTTCTGCTACACAGTTGGAAGATTAACGGACTAGCAACTGGAGGGTTGCGAGTCCGTTATTTCTATCTATTTCATGAATTACCAGTTACAATTGGTATCAGTTATTAAAACAGGTGGTTAAAAATAAAAATGTTGAAACTGAAAGCATTTTAAAAAATTTAATTGAAATGGATTCAGAAATACAAAAGCTAGGAGGAAAACTGATAGGCTTGTTGAAATCGGTACGTTTTTACTTTCAATGGTACTATAAGTTTCAAAACAGCTTTGCTTTTGCAGTATTCGAGATGAAGAAATTATAGTGGTTTTGGGTAGATGCCAATAGTCACTTAAAATCAAAATTTATTAACGTAATAAAATAACAAACTACATATATAGCAACTTGGCATATTTGCAATAGAGTTGCATGACAGTTTAGCTTTCACATACAGAAAACCCAACTCTGAAGAAAAAAGTATAAATATATGAATCAGAGATGGATGTATTCCAATACAAAAGTATTCATGCACTTGATACCTAAGTTATACTTTGTATTCGATCCTTGTATTCGAATGCAGTAGTATTTTCATCAAAAGTATTTGAATATCAAAATGTTCATATAAATTATTCATCCAATTTATTTTTATAAAATAGCCTTATATCGCAGTTGGCTGATTTTTCTATCAATTAATCGTTTTTTGAATATGTATTCGAATTCTTGTTTGACACTTACAAGGCCTAGAATACTAAGTATTTCATTCTAAAAAGTTATCTCGATTCTCCATACCCCTGAAACACTTGCATAGTAATGGGAAGCAGTCACAGTTTACAGGTAAAAGTTTTCATTCGATGACCTTAAACCAATGATGTTCAATTATATTTGTAAAAGTAGTAATAAAAGTAGAACAATGATTTCAATGGATACCATATCGTAAGCGACATTTCATTTCAATGTACTGTGGAACCCTGAATAACTGTCATTGTCAGATATGGCCGTCAACCAAGCTGGGTAATGTAATTGTCTAAATGAAAATCGATGTTTCCCGTTCCTAATTGAGTGGAATGTTTGGGAAATCAAATTGGTTTAGTGATTGGGCAGTCATCAGTGTTTGGCTTCATTAATTTCTATTTCTCATTATTACCAGTTTCTTGTCTAACTTTTAAAATCTAGTGTTTGTCAAGCCGAATGGGAGCTGTTTTGGATGAAGTATCGTAGGCACGTTTTTAGAAAACAATTTCGGAGGCACGTCTACTATCCCGATTTTCTATTCCAATCAAAAGGCTTTTATGCTAAATGAACTTTAAAGTTAATGATTGTTTTACTTTATTCAGACAGTGATAAACTTATCTTCGGCATGCATTAGTATTTTGTAGACAGAAGCGAGCGTGACGTTTTTACGAGGTGGTTGTGTGGCTTGCGAGAAGCTCAGATGGCTATTCGAATTGAATCCAAAACGATATGTACTCTTAGCCCCATTAAATACTTGTCAAGCTTTCAATAATAGTCATTTTTTAAATAACCCATATACAACCAGTCAAACTCGAAATCGATTTGAAAATTTTGACCTTTTTCGATTATTTTACTAAACATAATAAAACTGCCGTTTTATCGCTAGCATTTCGGGAGCTTCGAGACCCCCTCCCCTATGATAACGTTCCTGGCATACTGTGTCCAGAAGCTTGCAATGCACCATTTCAAACTCGCATCAAATGCACTGATCAGATATGTTTTAATTCTTATTTATCGACTGTAGTGGTAATTTTTTTTCTGTTCTGCTTCAGTGATCCAGGTAAACTGCTCAGGTGCATCCAGGATATCAATCTGGATGAAGCTACATTGGTTTCGCATGATCTGTATTCTAGGGCCTGTAATTTGAGATGCACGTAGAGCGAACTACAGCACAATTGCAGGGATCTAGATTTTAAAATCTTGTAAATAAATTTTAAAATAATTGAATGTTCGTTGCGTGAAGCGTGTCTTTATACACAATTTCAAAAACTTTTTAGGATACTTTTTCTAGGTCTGAGCGGCTTTAGCTCCTCTCCGTGGATACGCCTCATCCTTTTTTAAACTGAAATGTTCCCTAAAATGAAGAGCTCATTAAAAATTCATTTTGTGGCGAAAGTGTTGCATAATATGCTTATATATGGACTAAATTTTGTATCAATATTTAAGTTGACATCTGAATTAAGTTGATACCGATATGCAAGTTAATATTTTAGTTTTTATCAGGCAGACTGGCCTTTCTATGAATGATAAATATGTAATATGATTAAAATGTTATTGCTTCAATTTTTATATAGAAGGTACCGTTATCTCAGGATTCTGGGGACATAACATCCTTCTTAGACTCTTATTCTATCTTTAGTGTTTAATTCTATTCTCATTACGCTTAGTATTGTACCAATATCATAAGTCATCCCTAACAGCAGGTTTGAGTCCTGCACATTGGTCTTTGAATAGTTCCCGCGACCTCCTAATTATTACGACGACATACTTTTTACAATTTTGTGGGAAAGATAAATATATTTACTTTTCTACTGGATCAATATCTCTTTAATATCTTCCTCTAATGGTAAGACATCGTTAGTGACATGATTCACCGAATCTCTTACTACGGATGCACGGAGAGGAAGGGTGGTGCATGCTAAACGATACTTGGTTATTAGTTGCTTAGTTATTAGCTAACAATTTAACTTTCACGTTATCAGGTAGTTGACTTCTCTATAGAAGATCGTCCATTTCATCTTCCAATCTGTTTTCAGATTTTCCAAAGTGGTTAAGTTTATTAAGGTTTCTGGAATAACTACCGTTCTCAAAACTGTTGAATGTTATTTTCCCCTATCATTCCTAAAAGAGAAATTACACCCAGTTACAATGGCAAAAAAACACCTTTCTGATTAAGCTTTTAAAGGATATATTTTTCTTTGATATTTCTCTTATTGTTGATTTGTATTTCTTGAGTTTCGACAAATTAACAAGAACATTAACTACTAAAACATTTTTAGACTTCACACTGACACTTAAGTTGTGGAATAGATGATTTCAAAACTACTACTCGTTGAGATGATTTCCCACTAGTTAATAACGATAGCTATCTATAGTGTTTTCTTATGTTCACATTTCTTAGGCACGCATATCCCCAAAATAACTTTATCTGGAAAGCAATATTCCCACAAACGGATTTGTTCATCTGTCAGTAAATATCCAGAACTAAATGACCATATGGAGCTTTGATTGCCTTTTTATAGGCATCCATAGTAAGCAACGTTATGATGACGTGCTAAACATGCAAGTTTAGCACGTCACATGCAAGTTAACGCTTGTTTGTAAATAAAATACAATGTGTTCAAACTTATGTCATGCATTACCTTACATCTTGGAAATATACACTGACGTGCCAAAGTCATGGGATAACAGTATACAAATTTACAAGTGGCACTAGCATCGCTTTAAAAGGGTATAAGTCAGATTGTTATGAGTGCTGTCTGTTGGACTCCTTGAAAGATGTTTAATTACGTGATAATGGCTACCTTGCTGGAATTAACGAGTTTGAACGTGGACTGATAGTTGGAGCTCGACGTATTTCGGAAGTTGTCGAGACTTAAGATTCTTTGCTTCAGTGCCAAATGTATTTCAAGATTACATCAAGGAAGGCATTATCTTCCACAAGGAACAGCGCATTGAGCGGCCACGTCTGCTGAATGATCGAGAGCAGCGACGGGCCGCTGTAGTCCGGTTGGAAGAGTAACGGACTAGCAATCGGAGGGTTGCGAGTTCGAATCCAACCAACGACCGTCGTGTACAAAGGGGGCTGGTGAACATTAAATCTGTCGTGACTTCACAAATGTCCTCACGTCGGTGTGGTGTGGAAGTTTGGAGAGGGTGCCAACTTAGGTGTGACCTCGTCATCTGACTGATTCAAAAGGACATGGTGTTGCCCTCGGATCTTTCCCTCAAGAGGTTGATCCCGGAGTGTCGCAGTGTCATTTTCGCAATCTAGGTGGACAAAATTCAATTTTCTTAGTGTCTCAGATTGTCAAAAATACATCATATCCTAAAAGAAATATGTCCCCTTAGCAAGAATACGTGGGTATGTTTCTAAACTATTTCTCCCAACCAGAAGTACAGAGGTTCAAAGTCTTTCTGCGTTGGCTGTAAACCATTCTGGCGAATGCGTATTAGTACTTTGATGAAAACTGAAAAGTTACAGGTCCTATATTTTCTTTAGCGCTATTTGGTGAATACTATCATTATCTTCTATTCATCGAGGTATGTTTACTTGCTTTTGATCTCTTGAATGCTATTTCATTAATTTGCAAGATCTTTTTGAATTAGCTAGCTAATTAGCGTGTAACGCAACTGCTGATTTCAAATTTCAACTAGACTTAACACATTATGCAGCCGTATATTACTAAAACATTACATGTGTATTATAGTCTAACTCATTTGACGTGGCAGAACAAAAAAAATCTTGCGCAAATTTGCAAACCTGAGAAATATTTTTTAAATTTCAGAATTACTGGAAATTTTTCGTCAGTCCATTTTTGGCATTGGTGATAAATTCGAAGCAAACGAAAATCGATGTTTAATAACATATTTTTCAAGAAATGAATGAACATTTGTTACCAGACACTGTTTTAAATGGTATTAAAGTGAAAATTCTCGAATTACCTGCCTAAGAATTGATCAAAAGAGGAGTAAAGTGAACAGGCCCATTGAGAACTATTCCTGAGAAATAATTTTTCTTGACTTCAAGGAAATCTTACCTTTTCTCATACTGTGTTCTACCGAGTAATTCAAAGTGGTTTGAAAAGTTGGCTTAGAATGCCTCAAATAGATTTTAATTCACATAGATTCTAAGTATAAAAAACGAAACTAGTAGCCTTGTAGAGACAACTAGTCAAAGAGAATGGCCTCTGAAGTAAATTACGAGTCGGGTATACGATATTCTACTTCAAATCGTCAAAGCTCTCTGTTTTCTGGAAGAGGTACACTTTTGAAAATTACCCGTGTCTTATTAAAAAGCCAGTAAAATTATCTGCAAATCATGATAGTTAACGCCAATCTTTCTATACACCAATATAAAATTATGTCAACGTAAAGGACATTGACTCTAATCTGTATACTCCATAACAGAATTAAATAAGCTAACCGGTTGTTACTCTTCTGGGATCATTATCACGGAAACTTCAGCTGTAGCACAACTAGTCACTTATCAACTGCTGTTATAGGGTTAAGTACAATTAATTCATGAACAATCCTTGAAACTGATTTTGTCAAAAGATAGTATCATAAATACAATTATGTGGGTCTGATGGTGCTGGACAGAAAAGATACCGGCAAATGTTTTCTGGGGTATTTGGGTATTTCAATTAACGTCACACTGGAGCAACACAATGGGCTATTGGTGACGGTCCGGGATCAATCCCAAAGGGAAAGAACCGAGGACAACACCACGTAATTTTGAACCACGGTCAGATGACGAGGCAACACCTGAGCTGGCACCCCACTCTCCAAACTTCCACACCACGCCAACGTGAGGACATTTGAGGCCACGACAGATTTAACGTGCACCAGCCCCCTTTGTACACGACGGTGTTTGGCTGGATTCGAACTCGCAACCCTTCGGTTGCTAGTTCGTTACTCTTCCAACCGGGCCACCGCGGCCCTGCAAATGTTTTCTGAAAAATAACAATCTGAGCAAAGTATGTTAAGTATTTCTATGGTATACCTTTGAAATCTATGCTTGTGCTAGGGTAAAAGACAAATTATTTGGCAAAATCCTGCTCCATTATTGTTTAATGAAATTTCTTTTCGCCGAGTAATTAGATTTTACTATTAGGAAGATAAAAATCTGCAAAATAATTTAAAGCTGAGTTTGTTGTTTTGATAGATGTAACCAAACATCAAACTGAATATTAACGATAGAAAAACATCTTAGATTTTTTAGAAATGCTGAGAGGTTTGTTGAAATAACTGCGATTAATGTAGCAATCAAGCGCTTCCAAATCAATAAAATGTTTAAATTCCGGTTTTCCGATAAACTTACACAAGTTTTCTGAACACGAAGCAAGTACAAGATACATACCTAAAAAGTATCCTTGGTACCTCAGTGCCCGTAGATTATACATAAAATACTGTTCCGTGGAGAATATTTGTCTTGTATTCTTCCGATTGGTTCGTTCTTAGAAGCACAAGCGAAGAAATAAACAAGCGATAAGGGAAATATTTACTACAAAAATGTTAAGAACTGATACGAATGGATTTAATGAATATATTACTCAGTACCTCAGATCCACTAATTGCAAGTTTAAGAGAAAGTTCTACAACTAAACGCAGCCAAATGCTTCCAAAAAGGTTGAATTTGTTTGAAGAACCTTCCCTTCAATACTTCAGTAGATTACTTAGGTACTTGGGATTCCAAATACATAATTTTGTAATATTTTTGAAATAAAGATTTTCCCTTTTAGTTTTTCGATTATATACATTTACTTTATTTTTCTATGGAACCGGTATGAGTGTATCTGACCATTATTCAGGTGTATATTAATATAAAATTGCAAAATATTTGGTTAATTATTGATCGAAATATATTTTATTATGGAGGAAAGTTGACAAATTTCTTTAAATTTAGCATATTTCTACATTCAAATAGTAACTAAAAATCGTTAAATATGTACAAACCAGTATTTTATCACTCACAACCTCTTTTAAACATCCAAACCCAGCGTATTTTGATGCAATAATTTTGTCCACCTAGATTGTTAAAATAACACTACGTCGCCAATGGCCCGTCTTGCTCCAGTGCGACGTTAATTAAAATACCTATCGAGACCAGGGAGATCTGCACAGAAGCGTCTGCTGACAGACGAACGACACTGCGTAAACTGACTGCCACGTTCCATGATGAATTAAGTTGGTCAAATTGAACAGGTCAATGACAAGAAATAGCTATGTTCAGTTGCTTGGTGACCATTTGCAGCCCTTTATGGACTCCGCCGACTAGTTGAGTCCATGCCACGTTGAGTTGATGCACTTTGCCGAGCTAAGGAGATCCCACGATATTCTATAGGTATCCCATGACTTGGCATTTCAGTATATTTTGAATGATTAAAATAACACTTATGTTTTAATGATGTGGTCCGAAATTCGAAACATTTTCTTTCAATTTATTCATAAGATCATCAATTACAATTAGTTCCGAGTTTTCAAATGCATCCGGTTATCCTCTTTCAAAATTAATCAGCGGTTCCTCTAAGAACCATTTTAGATGCACAGCATAACACCACTTTATAGATTTCAATTTCTTATGTATTTCCATGAATTATGTTTCGAACTAAAGTGGTTTTTCTCTTAGCGTAGGACCACACACAATGAGAGGATGGATCTACTGACTCAAAATACATCCCGCTCTTTTGAAATACCATTTAAAATATCGCATGTTATATAGCCTATCTTTTTCTGAAATAAAACTAGTTAATTTATTTTTAATAAAATCAGTAAAAGTCTATTCCATAAACCAATGATGATGGTCAAAGATCAAACCTTAAAGCGATCTTAAAATGAATGGGGAATGTTGCAGTTAACGGAAACTAACATGACTACCTTTTAAAATCTTCATTCAAGAAAATCTTTCATTATTTTTTCACTTCTTATTTGTATGCTCAGGAAATGTGTTATCTAAAATGCATCTTTTGTGAGGATAGTAAGCAGTAAAATAATGGGATCAATTCATTTACTCCTATTAAAGGAATGATTGACTTACTGTAGTGTGGTCTACTGTTCATTCAGGTTCTGAAAACCCTTATAAAAATGACAAAATTCATAACTCAATTCCAAATTTTATTTGTTCACAACAAAGTTTTACAAGCGACTAGGCATATTCTTAGATCAACCAATCTTTTGAATATAGAAATCAAAACACTTATTTCTTCAACAAATTTTCACAAGATACATAAAACTTAAAAATGGTATCGATTACTCTCCAAGATACCCGTTTTGAAGGGCACTACATCCAGATATCTTATCAATGAGTGGTTATAAACCTTGGAGACAGTCCTTAGTTTTTAAAAACTTCATCTCAACCAACCAAGAATTCAATTGTGAACTCCGACAACTTTAGGTACTTTAATACCAGGATCATCCAAATGATAGTTATCCAACATGTGATACCTTGAAATTATCTTCAAATTGATTTTATTTTTGAATTTGAGGATAAATTCTGGAGACAGATTGGTACTGTGACACAATTTCCCAGACAATCAATACTTGATTTTCTTCTAAAAATCTTTGGGATAATTTTTGATACTGGCAAATAACATCCCAATTCGCATGTTCTTAAAATTCTAACATAAATAAAAGGGATTGATTGTGTGATAGAAGGTAACAATCAACTTTTTTCTGCAAACTTCTAATTACGTCTTCAGTAAGCTTATTATCTCTTGGAAAGGATTTCCAATCCATATCAGAATTTAACCCTATCATCTTGAGCGTAAATAATTTGTTTCTAGATCAATCTCCTATACACTATGTTCGAACTAATCTATGATAGGAATGTTTATATACTTTTCATTTAAAAGTACCGATAACTATTAGCAAAAGTGCTATGCTTAATCTGTATACGTATGTTTGGTTCAGAATCTTAGAAGAAACTTCATTGCAAAAAATCAAGACGGGATGTAATTATAAACGTTCTTAGAAATCACAATCCCAAGATTTATGCTCTGTCAATACCTAGAATCAACTGGCCCATTGGTATCAACTTTAATCCATATGTCAACAACTTAAATATCGATACAAAATTTAGTCCAGATGTCAACATATACAACTTTAAGACTTTCTGTCCATATTTATTCTTAGATTTGCTGTCCAAAATGCGTTTATATATTTTTTACTAAAAATGTATATTAAATTGTTATGATCAATTAACAAATGCTATTTATTACTATAATTACGAATACTAAGTAAATGTTAATGGTATAACGAGAGAAATTTTCCTACAAATCTGTTAAGTAGAAGAAAAACAAGCATGAATAAGTCTTGTTTCGATACATTGTCTCAGTTAAAACAAATGTACACAAATTTATTGGATTAGCACTAAGTGTTTTTAACTATCACTGATTAAAAAAATTTTCATTGTGAAATTGCCATAAAATGTCCACTCATTCGAAAATGCTCAATTTTTTTATATTGTAAGCAAATCCTCAATCTGTTATGCAAAAAATGAAAAAGCTGAATCCACTATTTTAATTCTAATCATATTTTGATAGTTAAATCTGAAAAAAAATCAGGTTATGTATCTATTGGAACTCATGCAATTGTGGCTCTCGTGCAGAAAAATATCATAGGTTCGAGCCTAGTGCGAAATCCGTCACTGGGTGAATTGCTACCACCTAGCCCCTATCCCTAGTTGCACCACTGATGTAAATACTATACCTCCCAAATCGTGTGATGTGACTACAATGTGCGGGTTTGGGCTGGACTGTACGGTTATGTGGGCGTATCCCAAGATCGTACGATTTTCTTGCAAAATTTACTAATAAATCTGATTTCAAGAGATTCGATGCATGTTTGCTGACGATAATGTAAAATTGCCGATTCGTCGTAGTGTTTACAAGCAAGTATTCTGTACTACGGAAATCAAATTCTTCGTTTTCAAAGTTTAGTTTACCCTAAAACTGACTACATCATTTTTTAGAAAATGATTATATCTTCGCTTTATAAATACTTTTGTTTTTCAGAAATACAAAAAATCCTTATACTTTTTACTGTTATGAGCCTGAAAATTTTTCAAAACTCGTATGTTGGCAGGTATGAAATACTATATCAGTGGTGTAATTATCCAGTGTAAATATTACAAGGCAAATCTATGTTGAGCTATTCTTTGTGTCAGTCAGTGTTCTAGAGCTAGTGGTTGTGATGATCTGCAGAAAGACGATACCATTCTTTTGTATATACATGTTTCAGTTTTACACAGGTCGATAAGTTGTGCTAAGAACTCGTGCTTATTGTGTTTCAAGGGATCATGTTCCTTTAAAAATGTTACCAGCCATATTTACGATCGACTCATTGAAGAAATTCTCAGATTCCCTATGGTGCCGTATTGCTTGGAGACATGAGTTGCTGTTTTTAATGTTTACCTATGGCCGAAAGTTGATGCATTTCACTCACAAGAACAGTGCTTCCAAATACCACAACTGTACCACCTAACATTTGTATACAAACTACCTTGAAGCTTGTTATTTTGCCTACCTTGATCTAGCTCCCGGTCTTTGTCCGCGCATATAAGGACTAGAGCGACAAAACAAACCACAATCAAAACTTTTTGTGTAACGTATACTCAAGAACTAAAGCAGCTTAACTAGGATTTCATTTCGGAAGTGCCCATCTTGAAAAAAAGTTATGTGCAAACTGAGCACTATTTAAAGGACTGGTGTGGGTATAAGACCTTAAATTTCAAGTTAACACTCAAAATACTTACATTAAAAAATTTGTAATTACATGAGTTTGATTATATTTCTTACCTCTTGAGTTAGCTAATAATATTAGCGAGTTAAAAAAAAATTACTGAAGTAATCATGCCGCTTTTTATCTATTATTCCAGCAATTTTTTTTGTTTTTAACAGAATGATAGAGCAAGTATTAAACCTAAACATTCAGGGTGATCCGTTATGGCTACGCCATCTGATAAGACTATTTTAACGATATTGGATGTGAAAAAGGCTCACTAAAAGTATTTTAGGAATTGCTGTTCTTGAATTTTAAGTAAATCGTCCTGTGTAACTTTTTTAAAGTCCTTATCTGAACTAAACTCAATTTTCTAAAATAGAAAGTCCAGCTCAGGCAAATTGGCATTTTAAGTCAAGTGATTTCGAATCAGTCTTAATTAGGAACAAGTTAAACGTAAGCAATGCTTTTCCTCCAAAATTCTACCCTCCGTATCATCATGGACAGTCCATGGTATTACAGAAACACCAAAATAAGAATTGGAATTTTTAGAACTCGGGAATTTTTTTGGCAAAATTAGCAAAACTTTATTCCGTTCCCTTGGTTGCAATGAAAACTCAGCTGTAGCGCAGATCCCCATCGTCTACCAATTAACAAAAACAGACCAAGAGCCATTTTGAATTATGCTGGAAATGCAAACAATGACTTAAATTCAGTTTTGATTTAAAATTCAAATTTGTTAAAAAATTAATCTAATTTCCCTTTGGAACAGGACTGCCCTAAAATTCTTGACAATGGAATTGCAAATACTGTTGATAGTGTTTAGACCATATTTTTTCACTTCGTAACTGTCGATTGATGGCCGGAGATAAAAGTTCGAAATAACTTTACGGAATACTTTCTCTTCAACCGATGTCTTACGCGATCGAAACCTCTTTGAATTTTTATCCAATGCCAATATCGGATAATTAAGGTCCCCAAATGGTGGTGAATTAAATTTTGAAACGTATTTAACCAGAAAGTAAAATTCTGCAAAAGAATTTGTTTATTGAATCAAAAGAAACTAAGGATCAATTTTGTAAAATATGCATTTGATTTTAAGCATTTGACTCCAGAAGTATCAACAGTACAGATATATCTATTTCTACTTAACCGTTTTGATATTTAGTCTGATAAAACTGGCCAATTTATACAAGTGATAAGAAAACGAGTTTCACAAATTACATTTTCACTTAAGTATTGAAACTGCATGATACTTTTTTTGCATACAAGAGAAAAGTAGTCTTTTCATTATTTATCGTTTTGTTTACCCCAAATTTTATAAATTAAGGTTTGTTAAGAGGAAATTTCCACAAAAATATAATATATATCATTATAAAATGAATAACTAATAAATCATGTACAAAATGTAATGGACGCATAAATTACGGAATATCTTGCTGTTTACAGCTTACCACATCATAATTAATAAAATTTAGAAAAGTAAGAAATTTCTATAAAAGAGGTAATGCGTCATTAAGCACTATAAAAAGGAATATGATTATAGGAAAAAAATTATAGAATTTAGAGTATTTGGTTGGAAGCATTAAAATTAGATCTATCTGGAAAGCTTTACGTTTAGCACTCCTCAAACATTGTTGGTTTCAATTATGAACTGACGTATATTTGAATACATGTACTTTAACCTATTTAAAAATTTCTACTTTTTAACCGTTTCTAAGGTATTCGGTATCAGCGGCTATGTTAAGTGAAAACCCTAGGTCTGCTGTTTGTAATTTGTTTCTCAACCTAATGCCTTCTAAATATCCCAGAATTAGTGCTAAAATTGTGTTACTGCATTTATTACAACCACGCCGCTGACTGAACGCGCAGTGGTCTCAAATGGAGTTATTTTTCGCCTCATTCTACATCCTTGAAATATGTGATTGGGGTTTCTGATGACGAAAAGTTCTCAAAATATTGCTTTTTAACGATAAGAGCGGCCCTTAAAACTAAATATCTACCTTTGAAATTGAAATAGAAATCCGCTAAAACAGTTTGACATTTTTACAAGATAAATTCAAACCCAGACAATTCAAGAACTAGAATTTTTCTCTTAAAATGCTCCCCTTATCTCAGGAGAAGCACGTTCACTCACCGCCTAAGTGCATTTTTGCTAAACTGTTTATTTTCTACATTAAAAAAACCCCAGCAATTGCTAAAATTTTGTTTCCTGATTAATGTTATTTTCTTGCTCTTTTATCCATTCCGTCATGAGCACTTACTAAAACAAATTAGTGACAACATGAATCTTGGAAACACGCAGCTCCAAATTTCCAAAATGCTTGCTCCGAAACTCTACACTTGCTCCAAAAAGCCTTCAAAATAACTGCTCCGAAGAGTGCTCCCAAAACAAACTTTAACAATGTTAACGCCCCTGAACACGTTGGAGAAAGATCTTGTGTCACAGTACTTCAAAGTGCAACACGAGTGCAACAATAACCGACTCGGCGTGCGGTGGCGTGGACAGTGACGCCGGTGTATCGAGGTGGAATGTGCTCAGAGTACGAAAGCGAACCGAATGTTCTTCCTCGAGCCCAGGTTCGAACAGGTGTTCCGACACGTTCTGAGGAGTCGTTCGATTGGTTGGACGGGCTGGCATTGGTGAGAGGGGTGATTTGTATATCTTTATTTTCATTAATATGTTAGGCATGTGATTTTTTAAAAATTTTATTAAGTGAATATATATTGTGTATTTGATATTTCTATTTTGAATTTATATTAGTTTGTAGTGTGTTTTTGTGCATTTGTATTTTTCATATTTTGGTATTCTGCATCGTAAGTTGAAAAAGCCTTTTTAAAGGCTGGAAGTGCAGTTAAATTTTATAGCTTTATTTTTTAATTGAATATATATTGTATTTGCTGTATCTATTTTGAATTTATATTAGTTTGTAGTATTTTGTGCCTTTGTATTTTCATATTTTGGTATTCTGCATCGTAAGTTGAAAAAGCCTTTTTAAAGGCTGGAAGTGCAGTTAAATTTTGTAGCTTTATTTTTAATTGAATATATATTGTGTATTTGAAAAATCTATTTTTAATTTATATCATTTTTGGTATTTTTATGCATATTCGTATTTTCTGATTTATATTTTTGTATTCTGTCGTAGTGTATGTATATTGTAGTCATTGATGAGTCAAAAGCTGTGAAGAGCTTTGGAGAGTTGGTGGCGGAATCTTTCGAGCTTACAAGCTTGGAAAAAGCCTTTTTAAAGGCTGGAGTGTAGACAAATCTTTTGAGTTTATAAAAAGGGTTTGGAAACCTGTTTTGGGTTGGTAATGATTATTTGATCTTACTACAGCTTATGTGAAGCTTGGAGAAGTTTTTATGGACAGCTTGAAATACGTTGGCGTGAGTTTACAATCTTAGTGCAAAAAGTGAAGAGCCTTTTTAAAGGCTTGGAATAGAATAGAGGGTCCAGTTGTGAGCTTATTAGAGCGTACAAAGCTATATGAAACTTTGAATACAAGAGCTTATCGAATCAGCTCGTGTTGAGAACTTAATTTTATCAATGCAATATTTCTTAAAAGTTTTGTTTATTTTTTAAATTTTTATTTGGAAATTTGTGTTCTTTAGATCTCAAAAATATTTTATTACTTTGGGTGTTCTCATTACTTAGAAATTCCCTTTTTACATCTGTCATCTCCTTTTGTATTGCTGGCCGTGGTAGGCCCAGATGGAAGAGCAATGGATTAGCAACCGGAGGGTTGCGAGTTCGAAACTCGGTCCAGCCAAAGATCGTCGGGTATGAGGGGGGCTGGAGCACGTAAAATCTGTCGTGGGCTCAAATGTCCTCACGTTGGCGTGGTGTGGAAGTTTGGAGAGTGGGGTGCCTGCTCAGGTGTTGGCCTCGTCATCTGACCGTGATTCAAAATTACGAGGCGTTGTCTTTTGATTCATCCCGGACCGTCGTGTGTGCGGGTTCCATTCAATTAAGGCGAGTCGAAGAGAAGTTTTATTTTTGATTGGTTTCAATCTCGCTCTTTCTCTCTGTCTAGCTAGGACCTGGGATAATGGGCTCTAGCTGGTAACGCTTGTCTGCCAGCCAGTAGGTCGCGGGTTCGAATCCCGGTTTTGTAAGATCATGGATGCTAATGATTGCCCTTGTTAGGAGTAGCGATGGCTCAACCACTGCTCCTTTGCAAGTAACATTTTGTACCTTCTTGTGCCGAGTTAGTAATGGCGGGGAAACTTGCTCATTCCGGAGTAAAATATCAAACGCACAATTTTATATGAAGAAATTCATCGATGGTTGAGCTTCTGTCATCCAAACTTGTCGCAATAAGTTGAGCCTCATCAGTAAAATCTCAATTTTTTTTTCTTCAAGGGGTGATTTGAAACAATGGAAATAGGTACCAGGATCACGCTAATAATTTTTGGTGTGAGAATGTTTCACGGCATGGCAACGGAGAGAGCTGGTCCAAATGTGATTGCAGCTTATTACTGGCAAGGCAGTCCCTGAAGTATGCATACGCGTGGGGGCCTCATCAAATTCCCACCTCTTCTCAAAAAATGCTTTTCTGAGAGAACCCTTGATCAAACACATTCGGAAAATAATTTGATGGCCCAGTCTCGTTTCCCTTAACGCCCGTTTGGTAGAGTAGCAGATTAGCAACCGGAGGGTTGCGAGTTCGAATCCAACCAAACGACCGAAAGGGGGCTGGAGCACGTTAAATCTGTCGTGACTCAGAATGTCTACGTTGGTGTGGATTGGAGGTTTGGAAAGGGGTGCAGGCTCAGGTGTTGCCCTCGTCATCTGACCGTGGATCGAAATTACGAGGTCTTGTCCTCGGGTCTTTCCCTTAGGGATTGATTCCGGATCGTCGCCAAGAGCTCGATGTACTGCTCCAGTGTGACGTTAATTAACTGCATATTGCGTTTGATAATTTTTTTCGACTGTTTTCAGTAACGACGCATTCAGACGTATAAAACCTCGATTTTCTCTGATATAACTATCCATGTGTTTTTGATAGCACAAAATTTATCAAAACTGAAAAATCGCAGCACAAAAATGAAGCTAAAGCGCTTAAAATTTTAAGAGCAAGGCTATACGAATTTAAGGCAAAAAATATGAAGGTCAAGTGGAAAAAAATCAAATTGACTGGAGACCGGGCTAAAGCAGATAATACACCAAACCCCAACATCATTTCGGGAAGGATTCGAGCACGTGGACTCCCCTCAAAACACCCTTGCCCTTGATGAGTGCCTCGGTGGTTCTTATATAACGATGTCATCTTTCCTTTGGATTATTTATTTTCTTTTTACCTTCACTCAAGTTATTTACACGTCAAATAACTTTTCTATGTACTATTTATTGAAAATTAGCATATGCACATTATATACAGAGGAGATGTGAGGTTCTTACAGCTACACTAAGATCTTACAAGTAATAATAATATTCTCCGTCAGTCCAGAAGGGGCCGTATAGTGCTAGCGCCACCTAGCTCGGCTCTCATTGGCCGATCTACATGTAAATTTTCCACAACAAGTAACATTTTGTCCCTTATTGTGCCGAATCGTTAGTAATTGGGGGAAAATTTCTCATACCGGAGGAAAATATCAAACGCACAATTTTATATACAGTTGTTCACCGATGGTTGAGCTCCTTGCATCCCAACTTCTCGCAATAAGTTGAGTAGCCTCAAAAGTAAAAACACTTTTTTGCTTCAAGGAGTGATTTGAAACACAATAATGCGAATAGGTACCAGGATCTCACTAATTTTTTTGGTGTGAGATTGTTTTACGGCTCGGCTGTGGAGAGCTGGTCCAGATGTGACAGGTGTGATTGCAGCTTATTCCAGTCCTGAAGTAAATACCCGTGGGGACCCCTAGAGCGAAACTCATCACCTCTTCACATTCTATTTTCAGAGAAAGAACACCCTTGCTTAAACACATATTCAGAAAGTAATTCGATGGCCCAGTCTTTCTCTCGTTTTCCTAAACGCCGTAGGGTCGCTGTAGTCCGGTTTACTAACCGGAGGGTTGCAAGTTCGAGGCTGGATCCAACCAAAGGACCGGCATGTGCACGGGGGCTGGTGCACGTTAAATCTGTCGTGTCCCCACCGGACCGTCGCCAGTAGCCAGTGCTGCTCCAGTGTGACGTTAATCAACTGCATACCTACCCTAAACGCGTAATGTTGAATGAGCATTGCGTATAATAATTTTTTTCGACTGTTTTCAGTCATGACGCATTCAGACGTGGAGACGGGTCCAAGCGAATTAAAAACAATTAGGAACAAACCTTAATTAATCTAGCTTCACATAGACTAAAGCAGATAATACACAAAACCCCAACGTCATTTCGGGAAGGATTCGAGTACGTGGATTCCCCTCAAAACACCCTTAATGAGTGCTTTTTGAATATTCTAATGTAGAGATGTGCAGATTCAAAAGTATTTTATTACCTTCTCATGAACGTACAAAGCCCGAATAAGTTCAAAATTATTAATGTTGGAAAAAATTATTGCTGGGCTTGTTTATATTTGAAGTTGAAGAAAAACGGCGCTAGTCTTTCGGCCGCGCCTATTTTTCTGATCACGTTCAAGTGCTCGCCCAGCACACCTCTCAGAAGAGGGTCGTCAGCGAACTGCTCTGGAGAAGTTTTTCTCATTCACTCCGAACTCTTCGGTGCAAAAGGGCCGCGGTAGCCCGGTTGGAAGAGTAACGGATTAGCAACTGGAGGGTTGCTAGTTCGAATCCAACCAAAGACCGTCGTGTACAAAGGGGGCTGGTGCACGTTAAATCTGCCGTGGCCTCAAATCCTCACGTTGGCGTGGTGTGAAAGTTTGGAGAGTGGGGTGCCAGCTCAGGTGTTGCCACGTCATCTGACCGCGGTTCAAAATTACGTGGTCATCCTCATATCTTTCCCTTCGGGTTTGATTCCTGACCGCCGCCAATAGCACGTTGTGTTGCTCCAGTGCGATGCTAATTAAAATACCTATCTTCAGTGGAAGAAACCAAGACGGAAGTACATGAGGAATTGCACGAGGTGGTTCTCTGCTTAGGGCATCTGAGTAGTCCCCTCGATGTATTCTAAGTATACGGCATGCACTTAACCCTCCTGGTGGTTAGTCTTCGAGACGAAAACTGCCCTGTAGTGTCCAGTCTTTTTGGGGAAAAAACCTGTTCCAAACTCACCAGTTCTGAGCAAGGGACGATTTGTTTTGCCTACGTGGACTTCTTATCCCTTGGAGTAATAGGGCAGTTTTCTCTACAAGATATCTCCTCCTTAGCAATATTGGACGAGATATCTCGTCGAAATACTTGGAGGGTTAATTGTCATGATTATTGCATTGTCGAACGTAACCTTGAAATAGTACATGGAATTTACAAAATTTGAGAAGATTTAAATTGGCATGGAAGATTTTTTTCAATTCCTCATTAGTTTTTGTTTCTGGAAGAAATATTTTGTTTCAACAGTTGAGAATTTCTCAATCTGCTCTCTGTTCTGGATACCAGTTCTCTTTTCATTTGGAATTCCTATTCCTCTGCGCTAGAACTATCTTCAACTTTATAGTGAAAATTTTCTCTCGTACTTTGTTTTAAATTCCTTTTGGAAATTCTAATGGAATGATGGTAGACCAAGTCCATGAAAACACTCTTTAAAATGTCCAAAACTATCAAGGGATTCTCAAAAAGTTATTGGGAATCCAAACCGACAACTATGTGAGCCGGGGAAGCTTCTTTCTTCGTTCATTTATGAGGAAGGGGAAAAAATTTTTCATGCCGATTTTGAAATTTGGGAGTGTTAGTATGGCCACTTCTCAATCTTGGCAAAGCCGTCTGATTTTCGATCCCATAACCCTTTCAAAGCATAGCTTGGGCGAGTTCCCTGTACCAATAATGAGTAAAGGGAGTTAGTTCTCCATGCGATATAACAGCAGTTCAAATTACCGTCTTTAGCCAGCCCGTCTGGTATGCCATATTAATGCATGTATGAGAAATGATCCATTGTGAAAGTGGATATCAGCATATTTTGACATAATTTTGAGCTTAACCATTCATACTTTAATGTTTGAGAACAACTTTTCTGCTTTATTCCAAGTCAATGTTTTAAGAAAGTTATTGTTTCGTATCATAGGATACGATATTGATTGATACAAGTTGAAGAAATTTGCAATTAGAATGAAAGTGGTAATAAAAAAATATACAAAGTAACAGATGATTCTCTTATCGTCTCAGCATTGCTTTGGGTGGAATTTAAGTAAGTTACATTTAAAGTGAATGGTGTACTGAGAAAACTTTCGCTTCCTATTGGGAGTATAAAATTAATAAAAGTGGAAATATTTAACTGTAATTGAAGTATAGTTTACTAAATCTGAATAAAGGTTTCTCCTGGTCTTGGATATTCAGTTGGTTTTATTTCTTAATAGTTTTGTCTCAGAAAGAATTTCTTTTGCCACCAATTTAGAAAAGCCACCTGGAAAACGTGTCTTAAGCAATTTCCTCTCAAAATACAATTTCGTTTATTAATTCTAAAATCCAGTTACTGATATTGAGGCGTCAGTATTTCTCTGGATAACTGAAGAATTTGTCTTAAAATTACAGTACACATCTACGATATACCAACCACCGGATTTCTTACGAATAAGAAATTATTGTCCAAATTTTCAATTGCATGTTTAGTTTTTAATTTTAAAATTTAAATTTCTTGGAGAGATCAACGTCTGTTTCATACTTAGCACATTTTGTACTTTAGCTGATTGATTTTTATCTCAGCAACTAAATTGCTACTAAAATAGCAAGAGACTTTTTTGCTATTTTTCAAAATTTATGCCATTTAACAAATGCTGTGACAGCCCTAAACAAGACTGCGAATATTTGGCACAATTGTGCCTTTTCGCTTCTTTTTTGACTAACGGCTAAAAATGATTTGTATTGCATTGTCTGCGGAAAAGAAACAGAACTCGGTTGTTTAAAGCTAACTTCGTTGCCTTCTATCGAATCTTAGTATCCCAACTTATCAATATTACGCCACATTATTGAAGAAAGTTAGTAAAGTATCCCGTATTTCCTCGAGAATTAGACCCTCTTTTGTACTTTTACGGAGACACGGTCAATTTATAAAACGTGCAGTACAACCGATACTGGCCTTGAATTCACACGTGCTTTTGTACAACCCCCCCCCCCCTCGTGCAACTTTCTGTGTTTCTCTCTTCTGTGCCAGTAAAACTTTCCTTCTGTGTTTCCGTTTATTTATTTCACGGAAAAAACGTCAGTCGGACAGAAATCTGGCCATTGCGCCTTGAGAAATCTCAACCAACCCTCGTTTTCATGCATACCATATCGGAAACACATTTAAGTGTTAATTATAGCAAAACTCTCGAGAAAATACGGAAACAATCACAGAAACATGCCTGTTATTAACTTTTCGGATTTATGAAACATCCAATAGGAGGTCGACATCTCCGGATCCAGATACACATGATGGCGATACTTAGGATGCCTTCCAGAATTGATGTTCAAGTTCCATAGTTTGTTTCCACAGGCTCCAGCTATCTTTTCCATTGGGGCCTACGTTTGGCTCTCTTTCAGTGTGCTCTGCAAGACGTCGTCCTAGAAGAAACGAATCATAACAAGACCCGTGGTTGATGTGGACTGACGATGGCTAGTGGTCGTTCTATGTTTCTGACGTTTGAAAGCCTATTGTCTATGTAAGTATATTACCTATAATTGTCATTCTCATCGCATTATTCAACTTACCCATGAATGGTGTTCCCACTTTCCTTAGCCTTAAATGTTTGCTAGAAGTCCTTACAAATTTAAAAAAAAAACGTCTTAGGTTTTACAACTGCTTTCTTTAGCCTGCATTCCAAAACCAAAGTCATTTTGTGATACTCATTTAATTTTTCGCCATCAAAAATCGATGGCATTGTAGGTATAGGTTAACTAAAATTTCATGTTTTTGGAACTGGGTCCACCCATACTTCGTTAAAGATTTTTCACCTGTGCGGCCACGGCTTAATCTATTTCGATCTGTGTGAAATGTAGCCTTAAAAATGAAAAATGGTCTTGAAAAGGACCTAATGTTTCTTTTGCTTGGAGAGAGGAAAACCTGATTAAGTAGAAATTGCTACAAACAATCGCAAACTTAAATTTGTCGTTTGTTATAACTTAAGTATCATCTTGAAATTAAATGTATAACATATATATTGTTTGTAATTTATTAAATGCGAAGAAATTTTTATTTAAAATTTTGGAATTAGTGGTGGGGTAATGTCAGTGATTAAAGTAGACTACAACTTGTTTGCAAGAGTCCTATGGTATTAGTTTCACAGCTAGAGGGCTCCAATTTTGACAGGGCCCAAGAACATGAATGAAATTATATATGCCCTTCCCCACTCACAATACATTACATTGCCCACACGAAAGCAGTCCATAGTATGATGCACTTGCCACTTTCTTTGGGGCGAATGCTTTCCCATAGAATAGCATTGGAAGTTAAAACAAAGAGTAAACACATCAGTGAAGGATCTGAAAGTATGGTAAATAATTTGCGATTAAATTAATCGGGGACAATAATTGTTCAATGAAAACTTCGAAGATTTGTGGTCCACCTCACCCTAATCTTTTAAAATTTTTAATGTTTTATTTAGTGTTGGCTCAAAAATGCTTTGTTGTGTGAAGTAATGTATTTTTGCGTTTGATTCATTTAATGTCAGAAAAGGGAAAGATTTGAAAGTGCAATTTTGCTAAACTGTTTATTTTTTAAATTTTTAAAAAACAGCAGTTGCTAAAATTTTGTTTCCTGATTTTCTTGCTCTTTTATCCATTCCGTCAATGAGCACTTACTAAAACAAATTAGTAAGATTCAACTCAAAATTGATTCCTGTGGGCCGCGATAGCCCGGTCTGAAGAGTAACGGATTAGCAGCCGGGGTGTGAGTTCGAAACTCGATACAACCAAAGACCACCGCGTTTGTGGGGGCTGGTGCACGTTAAATCTGCCCTCAAAGGTGTAATTCTGGCCTTGGCGAGGTGTGGAAGTTTGAAGAGTGTTGTGCCAGCTCAGGTAGGGACTCAACTCAATTGTGGGATACTTATTCTACTAAGAATTTACGGAAAAACCAATTCCCACAACGTGTAAGATGACAAGATGAGGACGAGGAATAATTTCTTTTGTGATGCAAAGCAGAAATTTTGAATTAAGGGGACACAGTACCCTAAAAATGACTAAAATGTCGAAATTTTTTTTATCTTACATTAATTTTATAACTTTTAAGAAGATGCGTGAAAATTTTTATAATTGTAGCTGCAATATTTAGCGAGTTATGAATTTTTTCTATTAAATATAAGTAACGAAACCGAAAGTAGACTGTTTTGTCTGCATCTGATATATACACTGTCGAGTGAGCCTCAACCTTTTCGTGTTTAATTTCACGAGACTTTCTAATGCTTGCCTTTTCAGTTTGAAGTGAATTGCTACACACGTGTTTATTCACGAGAAATTGTTATACTGCTCAATTCTGCTTGTTTTCATATTTTAATTCTTGTGAGATCAGTGGTGTTTCTACCAGGCAGCTTTAGCTCGTGGGGATACACCACGCTCTCATGTAGATAACATAAGAACACCATTGAACGAGAGCCATTTGGCCAAAATTATGCCAATATATCAGACTTGCCTCGAATGAGCTCCTAGAGCGTTGTGTGAGATGCACCACATAAAATGCCAATGAAAGCCTTGATAGCATTATTTGGAGCAAGTGTTCCAAAGAAACGTCAGCCACTATACTCCAGTCAGCAATGCGGTATGTGATGCAATATCAGAATTTAATGGTGGCACATTTAAATCGATGGAAAATTTGCAAAAAGAAAGCGTACTCCGTTCAAACAAGCAGACTAGAACTTCAGCTGCTTGGCAAGATTATCGTAGGATTTATCAGAGGAAGAGAAGACTGGCAGTTACACGCAATTCTAAGGAAAAAAATTGCGCTAGCCAGGCTGGTGGTTTTTGAAGATTTATAATGTCATTAACATTCTTTAACAGTATCAACTCTTCCCTAATTTTTAAAATAGAAAAAATGCAAAAAAATCAATTCCTGCTTATTAGGTCATTTTTTTCTTATGATTTAAACATGTTTATTTACCAATGTAATTAGAAATTATAATGGATTTTACTTTAAAAAACTTATGACTTGAACAATAATATTTATATCAATGAACAGTATCAGTTAATTCTTTCATTTAATTAACTGCCATTTGAAACTTTAAAGTGCTTTTTCTCAGTTTTTTATTTTTCATGACTACAGTGTATTTAAAATGCTAAAGCTTTTTTTCTAATTGTAGTTTTGAAGCTTTTTGTGGTTGTTTACTGATATATTTAATAATTTTGTGCATGGCATAAGGATTTGGAAGAATAGTTATTTTTTCAAATATTGATGAAATCAAGTATTGTTTTTTGCTGTTTTTCCGTGTCACAAAAATATCTGTAAAAAAGTAAATAAGAGATACACACAAAATCCCATGCACAAAATTGTAGGGAACACTTCATGGAAGGTCAGTAAAAAAATATTTAAAAAAAAATTAAAATTTGAAGAGGGAGTAGGAATTTTAAAATATTGAAATATTTTTAATAAAAATTTAATATTTTAGTTATTGTAAATGTAAAAATGATTTCTTTCATTTGTAATGTATATTTAATGTTTATTGGAACAAGGTACACAAAATAATTTTGTTGTGAATATGAAAACAAAAAAATTTTCAAAGGGTACCGTGTCCCCTTAAATGCAGGCGCTGGCTCTAAATGAATTTTTCTTTGTGGGTTTTAGAGGCAGACTGAATTTAAGTATGATTATTTTTAGGTGAAGAGATTGTAACGAAAAGGCAGTTTTGCTCATAAAAGACGACTGAATTTAAACGGAATGTTTCCCTTTGGGATGTATTCCTGACCGTCGCCAATAGCCCGTTGTGTTGCTTCAGTGCGACGTAATTTCAACAACCTACCTTAATTCTTTAAGATAGGCCGTTTAGAGTATCGATCTATCGCACAATCTGCTATATCGTTCTTTGCTTGTCCTCTGAATTTGCGAGCAGCGGAGGAAATATCGATCTGTTCTCTTGGATTTGAAATTCAAAGGCGGCGTTTCGAGCAGTCTGTCTAAACTGAAGTGGTCGAGAGATTTGGGCGTCGCGAAAGTGGGGCGGGAAGGAATTTCTCTTTTCCAAACTATTCTACCCGATTTAGTGTTAGTTCAACCCTCTGCGTCGCGAGATTTCCTAGAAATGCAGTTTGCTTTCCCCCACAACACACCTGGCGAGTAAACAAGTACATTCATCCGTTGAAAGAATCGTAGTAAGGATTGTGTTGGTCAAAAAGGCTGAAGCTGCTCAGGAGTCATGCAGAGAGGAGTGCAGGATGCGAATCGTATATATGCGTGTGAACCCCTCAGGGGGTTTACGTAATTATAAACGAACGTAAATTAACGAGGTTTACGTAATTTAAAATGTAGATGTGATGCATAATTTGTATTTTGCTTTATTGATATATCGAGGGGTACTGGAGATCAGCGTCTTAAAAGAATGTGATTCCATTTTTACACCCCTCGACAACATACCGCCAATCGTCCATCCCGTTGTCCGTTTTGATCGCAGTAGCCCGGTTGGAAGAGTAACGGCTAGCAACCGGAGGGTTGCGAGTTCGAGACTGGATCCAACCAAAGGATCGGCATGTGCACGGGGGCTGGTGCACGTTCAACCTGTCGTGTCGCCGAATGTCTACACGTTGGTGTGTATTGGAAGTTTGGAGAGTAGGGTGCCGGCTCAGCTGTTGACCTCGTCACCTGACCGTGGATCGTTATTACAATGTCTTGTCCTCGGGTCTTTCCCTTTGGGATTGATCCCGGACCGTCGCCAATAGCCCAGTGCTGCTCCAGTGTGACGTTAATTAACTGCATACCTACCCTAAACGCGTAATGTTAAATGAGCATTGCGTTTAATAATTTTTTTCGACTGTTTTCAGTCATGACGCATTCAGACGTGGAGACCGTTCCAAGCGAATTAAAAACTTAATTGGGAACAAACCGTAATTAATCTAACTTCACATAGTCTAAAGCAGATAATACACGAAACCCCAACGTCATTTCGGGAAGGATTCGAGCACGTCGATTCCCCACAAAACACCTTTGATGAGTACTTTTTGAATATTCAAATGCAGAAATGTGCAGATTCAAAAGTATTTTATTACCATGTCATGGACGTACAAAGCCTGAATAAGTATTAATATTGAAAAAAATTATTGCTGGGGGCTTGTTTATTTAAAGTTGAAGAAAAATGGCGCCAGTCTTTCGGCCGCCCCTATTTTTCTGATCACGTTTAAGTGCTCGCCCAGCACACCTCTCAGAAGAGGGTCGTCAGCGAACTGCTCTGGAGAAGTCTTTCTCATTCACTCCGAACTCTTCGGTGCAAAAGGGCCGCGGTAGCCCGGTTGGAAGAGTAACGGATTAGCAACTGGAGGGTTGCTAGTTCGAATCCAACCAAAGACCGTCGTGTACAAAGGGGGCTGGTGCACGTTAAATCTGCCGTGGCCTCAAATCCTCACGTTGGCGTGGTGTGAAAGTTTGGAGAGTGGGGTGCCAGCTCAGATGTTGCCACGTCATCTGACTATGGTTCAAAATTACGTGGTGGTCATCCTCATATCTTTCCCTTCGGGTTTAATCCCGGACCGTCGCCAATAGCACTCTGTGTTGCTCCCAGTGCGATGTTAATTAAAGTACCTATCTTCAGTGGAAGAAACCAAGACGGAAGTACATGATTAATTGCACGAGGATCTGTGCTTAGGGCATCTGAGTAGTCCCCGCGATGGATTCTATGTATACGGCATGCTCTTAACCCTCCTGGTGGTTAGTCTTCGAGACGAAAACTGCCCTATTGTGTCCAATCTCTTTTGGAAAAAAACCTGTTCCGAACTCACCAGTTCTGAGCAAGGGACAATTTATTTTGCCTACGCGGATCTTCATTTCCCTTGGAGTAATAGGGAATAGCACCAAAAGCTCTTTCACTGACATCACAAAAACAGTGAATTTCAACTTGATCGCAAGTGCCCTGTAAATCACGGAAATAATATCTGGGAACCTCTATTTTACTGAGATAGTGTAGTTGTTCACACCATCTATCCCATTTTTTCTCTAAATGTTCTGGTAAATTTTCGTCCCAATCAACGCCCTGTTCCCATAATGCCTAGAACATAATTTTTACAATGACTGTAATTCTTCCTGCCACTTTAATTACAGTTCTCTTGGTTTTCTGACTTCACATAGTCTTTCCAAATTTTACAAATTCAGAAAGGTTATTACTAAGAGCATTCTTATCTGTATTCCATATTAATCCTAAAATTTTAAAAGGCATTGTTTTTTTGTGATGTTTCAAAGCATGTGTCAAAATTTAAAGCTCGTAAATGTTCCTTTAAAAGAGAATTACTTTGCCATTTGCATAGACATGTTAGCTTTTAGAAAGATTTCTGAAGACTCCTTTGACAATTTTAAAGCTTCTATTGTGAATCCGCCTATCAACAAATCATCCACATACATTGAATTATTTAGCATGACACAAGTTTCGGGATACTGAATTTCAAATTTTTTAACATGATGTTTAATAACGGCTCCTAATAGAAACGGACTAGAAGTCTCGCCAAATAATACACCGAGTCATTCTCATAATTACAGGTTTTATGAGAGAATCCCGATCTTGGGGAATTTGATCAATCCACAAAAATCGTGTTAGGTCCCTATCACTTTCTGTATGGCTTATTTGTAGAAATGCTTTTTCTATGTCTGCTACTACTGCGATATTATTAATTCGGAATTGCAATATTAAATCAAATAAGTCTGAATTTAAGTTAGGACCTGGTAATAGTACATCATTTAAAGATGGTGTAGGAGCATGAGCAGAGGCGTCAAAAGCAATGCGAAGTTTAGTAGTTAATTTATCCTTTCGAATTACCGGATGGTGGGGTTAAATAATGTGTCAAAGCCCCGTTACCCGAATTTATTTCCTGAGATTCAACCTTCTCTATTCCTAATGATTAATATTTTTCTATTACAGCTTTGTAATCCTCAAACAACGTAAGATTTTTCCGAAAAGTTTTTTTGCGACATCATGATTGTTCGGAATATCAAATTTCATTGGTAGTTTAACTTCGTATCTATCATTCTTAAATTTCAGATTCCTCAAATTGTTCTAAACTTTGTTTATCGCACAATTTTTTATCTGGGATCATCTGATTCCTAAAGCTTCAAGATCCCAAAATTGTTGAAGTTCAATTGATGTTTCATCATCTTTATTTTCCTCCCAAATCGAAACATACATTGTGCTTACTAAATTATGTGTTGAATTAATTCCATTAGAAAATCGCCCAAATCCAAATTTAGTTTCACTTAAAACAACAGTTGATGAAACACGCTTAAATTTACCTGTCATAATTGACCAATAATAATCGGCACCCACTAGTACATCTATTTTGTTTCCATTTTTATCTAAATCATCGGGAGCGTCGGATAAATTTATTCCCTATTTTTTAATTTCATGGCGCAATTCGGAAATCTTTGTTTATGAACGTTCTTGCAGCTGCGAAATCTAAACAAATGCGTACATTCACTGATGCGAACCGATCAACTTGCAGAGGATGGTCTGGAAATAAATAAACATGCGATTGAGATGGCTCTGAGATCCATTGCGGCTCATAAATTAATGATGAAAGTATAGCCTTTTCCTCTTTTGTTGGTGCCGCAACGAAATGTTCGGTTTGGGCCATGTATTCGTACAAGGATTTTCGATGACCTCTAGAGTTACAAATTGCGCATTTAATGTTGACTGATCTGCGCTGATTCTTTTTATGGAATTTTTTATAACATCGGAAACATTTAGCTTGTTTACATAAAGAGGTTTTGCGCTGCTCCAAATCCAAATTACAATTTTCGGATTTATGTTTTTCATTACAAAATGCATAGTAATTTTCAGTTAGAGTATTTAATGCGCACGCTGAAGGAGTTTTGGTTTTATTTCGGTTACATTGGATTCCGTTTTGTTGTTTTGTTCCCTGTGGAATTGTAACAAGGTCATCTGGAATACATTTATACAAAATGGATAATGATAAACAACCATATGAATCGGAATTAATTTCGAGTGACTCGAGACTTCTTATTTTCACAGATATTTCATCATTTAATTTTCTTAATGTGGACACATTTGATCTACGAACGGGTTCTAAATTTAACAAACGGTTGGTATGTGCGACAATTAAATCTTTTTTCCCAAATCGATCTTTTAGAATCTCAATTGCTTTCATATAATTTTCGGATGTTAAGGGAAGACCACTTATGGCCCTTGCTGCCGAATCCCTAAGCAATTTTTTAAGATAATTAAACTTTTCTATACCCTGAAGAGTTTCGTTTTCATGAATCGCTGCTGCATACTGAGGCCAAAACTCTTGAAATTCACAAATTTCACCCGTAAATTTATTCAAAGAAATACGTGGTAATTTTGTGTTAGTTTTTACTTTGATATCTGATATTGTTTCCGTAATAGATCGATTTAAATTTGGACTAGATAAGACTTCAGTCGGATTTTTATTTAAGTTTCCCAAATATCTATTTACTCGTGACTTACAGAACACAATCAATTCATTATATTCTAATGAATTTCCATCTCAGCCTCTAAATCATCTATATTAGTTAGAACTGCAATAGTTTTATCTAAATCTTCCAATGTTGATTTGTGTTCCAAAAGAACCGAGTGAAATCTCTTATTATATCTGGCTTACAATCAATTTCTTAAGTTCATCATCAATCTTAATTAGTTTAGTGACTGAAGTGCGAATAATTCTTTTAATTTTGTTCACTTTAAGATCCAAATCAAGTTTCCCGGCCGATGCACCATATGACGACGTCGTTTCGGTTACTTTCGTTTTGTTTTCGGTGGTCCTTATATAACGATGTCATCTTTCCTTTGGATTATTTATTTTCTTTTTACCTTCACTCAAGTTATTTACACGTCAAATAACTTTTCTATGTACTATTTATTGAAAATTAGCATATGCACATTATATACAGAGGAGATGTGAGGTTCTTACAGCTACACTGAGATCTTACAAGTAATAATAATATTCTCCGTCAGTCCAGAAGGGGCCGTATAGTGCTAGCGCCACCTAGCTCGGCTCTCATTGGCCGATCTACATGTAAATTTTCCACAACAAGTAACATTTTGTCCCTTATTGTGCCGAATCGTTAGTAATTGGGGGAAAATTTCTCATACCGGAGGAAAATATCAAACGCACAATTTTATATACAGTTGTTCACCGATGGTTGAGCTCCTTGCATCCCAACTTCTCGCAATAAGTTGAGTAGCCTCGCAAAAGTAAAAACACTTTTTTGCTTCAAGGAGTGATTTGAAACACAATAATGCAAATAGGTACCAGGATCTCACTAATTTTTTTGGTGTGAGATTGTTTTACGGCTTGGCTGTGGAGAGCTGGTCCAGATGTGACAGGTGTGATTGCAGCTTATTACAGTCCTGAAGTAAATACCCGTGGGGACCCCTAGAGCGAAACTCATCACCTCTTCACATTCTATTTTCAGAGAAAGAACACCCTTGCTTAAACACATATTCAGAAAGTAATTCGATGGCCCAGTCTTTCTCTCGTTTTCCTAAACGCCGTAGGGTTGCAAGTTCGAAGCTGGATCCAACCAAAGGACCGGCATGTGCACGGGGGCCGGTGCACGTTAAATCTGTCGTGTCCCCACCGGCCCGTCGCCAGTAGCCAGTGCTGCTCCAGTGTGACGTTTATCAACTGCATACCTACCCTAAACGCGTAATGTTGAATGAGCAATTGCGTTTAATAATTTTTTTCGACTGTTTTCAGTCATGACGCATTCAGACGTGGAGACCGGTCCAAGCGAATTAAAAACAATTAGGAACAAACCTTAATTAATACACAAAACCCCAACGTCATTTCGGGAAGGATTCGAGTACATGGATTCCCCTCAAAACACCCTTAATGAGTGCTTTTTGAATATTCTAATGTAGAAATGTGGGGATTCAAAAGTATTTTATTACCTTCTCATGAACGTACAAAGCCCGAATAAGTTCAAAATTATTAATGTTGGAAAAAATTATTGCTGGGCTTGTTTATATTTGAAGTTGAAGAAAAACGGCGCCAGTCTTTCGGCCGCCCTATTTTTCTGATCACGTTCAAGTGCTCGCCCAGCACACCTCTCAGAAGAGGGTCGTCAGCGAACTGCTCTGGAGAAGTCTTTCTCATTCACTCCGAACTCTTCGGTGGAAAAGGGCCGCGGTAGCCCGGCTGGAAGAGTATCGGATTAGCAACTGGAGGGTTGCTAGTTCGAATCCAACCAAACACCGTCGTTTACAAAGGGGCTGGTGCACGTTAAATCTGCCTTGGCCTCAAATCCTCACGTTGGCGTGGTATGAAAGTTTGGAAAGTGGGGTGCCAGCTCAGGTGTTGCCACGTCATCTGACCGTGGTTCAAAATTACGTGGTCATCCTCATATCTTTCCCTTCGGGTTTGATCCCGGACCGCCGCCAATAGCACGTTGTGTTGCTCCAGTGCGATGCTAATTAAAATACCTATCTTCATTGGAAGAAACCAAGACGGAAGTACATGAGGAATTGCACGAGGTGGTTCTGTGCTTAGGGCATCTGAGTAGTCCCCTCGATGTATTCTAAGTATACGGCATGCACTTAACCCTCCTGGTGGTTAGTCTTCGAGACGAAAACTGCCCTGTAGTGTCCAGTCTTTTTGGGGAAAAAACCTGTTCCAAACTCGCCAGTTCTGAGCAAGGGACAATTTGTTTTGCCTACGTGGATCTTCATTTCCCTTGGAGTAATAGGGCCAGTTTTCTCTAAAAGATATCTCCTAGTCAATATTGACCAGATATTGGGCGAGATATCTAGTCGAGATACTTGGAGGGTTAACTGTCATGATCATTGCATTGTCGAACATACCCATGAAATAGTACATGTGTTAGAAACTATCGTGTTTTGTGAGTAAGTAAAGTACTATGTAAAGTAAATTTGAAATTTACAAGATCTGAGAAAAGGTTTAGTTTGGCATGGAAGATTTTTTTTCAATTCCTCATTAGTTTTTGTTTCTGGAAGGAATATTTTGTTTCAAATTCCTTTTGGAAATTCTAATGGAATGGTGGTAGACCAAGTCCTTGAAATCACTCTTTAAAATGTCCAAAACTATCAAAGGATTCTCAGAAGTTCATGGGAATCCAAACCGACAACTATGTGAGCAGTGGATGCTTCTTAGTTCATTTATGACAAAACGGGAAAAATGTCATATCGATTTTGAAATTTGGGAGTGTTAGTATGGCCACTTCTTAATCTTGGCAAAGCCCTCTGATTTTCGATCCCATAACCCCTCCAAAGCATAGCTTGGGCGAGTTCCCTGTACCAATCATGAGTAAAGGGAGTTAGTTCTCCATGCGATATAACCGCAGATCTTGGACATGGTGAAAATTTCATAGGATGTTAATTGTTTCAATGACGTTTGTCTACAAATTATCTTCTTTAGCCAGTCCGTCTGGTATGTCATTAATGCATGTATGAGAAGTGATCCATTGTGAAAGTGGATATCAGCATATTTCGACATAATTTTGAGCTTAGTCATTCATACTTAATGTTTGAGAACAACTTTTTTGCTTTATTTGAAGTCAATGTTTTAAGAAAGTTATTGTTTCGTATCATGGGATACGATATTGATTGATACAAGTTGAAGAAATTTGCAATTAGAATGAAAGTGGAAATAAGAAACAGGGTAACACAGATGATTCTCTTATCGTCTCAGTATTGCTTCGGGTGGAATTTAAGTAGGTTACATTTAAAGTGAATGGTGTACTGAGAAAACTTTCGCTTCCTATTGGGAGTATAAAATTAATAAAAGTGGAAATATTTAACTGTAATTGAAGTGTAGTTTACTAAATCTGAATAAAGGTTTCTCCTGGTCTTGGATATTCAGTTGGTTTTATTTCTTAATAGTTTTGTCTCAAAGAAATTCTTTTGCCACCAATTTAGAAAAGCCACCTGGAAAACTTGTCTTAAACAATTTCCTCTCAAAATACAATTTCGTTTATTAATTCTAAAATCCAGTTACTGATATTGAGGTGTCAGTATTTCTCTGGATAACTGAAGAATTTGTCTTAAAATTACAGTACCCATCTACGATATACCAACCACCGGATTTCTTACGAATAAGAAATTATTGTACAAATTTTCTATTGCATGTTTAGTTTTTAATTTTAAAATTATAGATGTGATATATAATTTGGTGCTTTGCTTTTTCGACACGTCGAGAGGTTCTGTGCTTGAGCTCTGGCTTAAAAGAATATGTATGACTCGTATCGCCTTCATCTTCACACCCCTTTGAGTCTTGAAAAAGATGTCTTGATACAGAGTTTGCAAAATTGAGCCAAATTGCATCTTTTCAAGCTCTTTTTTTAACTCAAATTCTGTAGTGCCTAGGGGCACATAAGGCCTGCAATCTAGATCGCTAAAGTTTCCTGTCCTATGCAGCAAGTCTAGCTTCATACCAGTTCGCCCATCCAGCTTCACTTCTCTTGTTCCATCATACGTCGCCAGGTCAAACGCTTTCTCTTTCCATGAGGGGTCCTAGTCAATGATATATTAGAAATACTGTCCCTGTTCGTTCTTAAAATGTGTCCTGTAAACTTCCAACGTCTAAATTTGATTTCATGTCCTATTTCATTAAATTGTGCTTTATTTAATAGTTCATTTGAAATGTATGGCCAAAAATTTCTTTAAAATAATTTCTTAAACATTTATTTTGAAAAATATTTAGTTTATTGCACTGTTTTGGTATTTTTCCATGTTTCAGAACCGTATAAGAGAGAACTGAAAGTACTAGTGATTTGTACAGATTTAACTTATTTTGTATATTAGTTGCTCCCCACAATTTATTAAGATTCTTAAAACAGTTGCGAGCTTTTGAAATTCCGAGATCAATATCTTCATCAGTACCACCATTTTTGTTTATTGTTGCTCCCAGATATTAAAAGGTGCTTACATCTTCTATTGAGTTATTTTGCACCTTCATGGGAGTGCTAGATTTTTCGTTAATTCTAAGGACTTTTGTTTTATTCTGATTAATTTTTTAGTGTAACATTTTCTGAAAAGACATCCGTTTTAGTTTGTGAATCTCTTAAACCAGGACGACAACATGCCTTTTTTAACTCACGCCTAAAGTCATTTGCATTTTATTGTCTGCGGAAAACACAACTGAGTTGACTCCATCAGGTTGTCTAAAGCTAAGCTAATGATTTTTTTAGCTATCTATCGAATCTGTATCCCCACTTATTAATGCACTCTACTTTACTAGTTGGTGCCATGAAATCATTGAAGAAATTTCGTAAAATATGTACTATATTTCCTCGAGAATTGGGCCTCTTTTCCTGTTTAATTCTGCGAAGACTCGGGTCAGTTTCTAGCGAAACGCGCAGTCCAACCGATGCTGGCCATGGTTCAAATTGACAAGGTGTCCTCTGATATTTCCCTTCGGAATTGATCCGGAACCGTCTCCAATAGACCGTTGTGTTTTGTCCAGTGGGACTTTAATTCAACTACCAACCGATGCTAGCCTTGGAATTCACATATGTGTTTTCTTGCAACCTCCCTCGTTTTCATTCGAGAGTCGTAGGCGGCGCAAGTTCGATTCCTGTAACTTTCTGTGTCAGTAAAATTTGCCTTGTGTGTATGTCTATTTACTTCATCGAAAAATATTGCTTGGACCATTTGCGGAATGAAAAAGTCCTAACAACCCTTGCTTTCTTGCATACTATAACTGAAACACATTTAAGTGTTACATCAAAGCCAGTGTTCCTATTGGTTGAATAATCAAGCACTTCATCGATTTGAGAAAATCGGGTTTTCTATCGACCGAAGTAGTAAGGGGTCTTATATGTAGATTATTTCTCGTTTCTTCGTTCTTTAGTTGGAGCAAGAGGGGAGGAGGTTTAATAACCAAAGAGGTCTTATACTCGAGAAAATACAGTGTCAACTTCCGAAACATGCCTGTTATTCACTTTCCGAATTCATGAAGCATCTAATCAAAAGTTGACATCCCCAGATACACGATGACAATACATTGAATGCTTTCCAGAATCTGTTGAAGCCTCCCGATTTGCGTTACCACATGCCCCAACTACTGCTCCGTTTGGAACGGCCTACGTTTTGATCTTTTTCAGTGGTATAAAAACTCGTGGTTGATGTGGACTGACAACAGCGAATGGTCGTTCCATGTTGGAGACGTCTTGAAGTTTTCTGAATTCTGTAAGTATATTTCATAACTATAATTGGCCATGCTCCTGGCGTAATGAAACTCAACCGTGAACAGGGTTTCCTCGGGAATTTAAAAAGACCGGGTTTTTCATTTTAGCTTTTAATGGATCCTCTTAAGTAACTTTCTGAAAGTCCTTAAAAAATTTCAAGTTTTAGTTTATTCAAAAACACTGCATATTTTGTTTCATATGCATTCAAAACAAAGATCATCGTCCCAAGTAGAGTATTTAAAAAAAAAATCTCTGGCGTATAATAGATTGGCTTTTTTAAAACTTCCCGTGAGACCCAAACCTAACAGTTGTGAAAGTTCCACCTCTGCACTCACTGGTGAATCGATTGCTATTAAAGGCTAAAATGTAGCCTTGTAAAGGGCCTAATTTTTTTTTACCCTGTTATAGTAGAACCAACAATTTACATTTCATAAAAAGGACCTAATTTTTATTTTGCTTGAAAAGCGGGAATCCTAATGAAGTTGGACAATCACGCTCTTAACTTTTGTCTTTTTAAAACTTGTACATACATGTGACCAAATCCCATGCTGAGGTTCATCTTTTGTGTTTATATTTACAGAAAATGAATGTATATAGAGATGGTGTGACAAAAACATGTCCTCCAAAATGGAGGCGTAATCGGCCCACTAAAGTCTCAGTTTTTATAAAATGGTGTTTTGTAATGTTAATATTTTAAATCATTAATAGTCTAATTTGTATCTGAAAGGGACATTCAATTTTGAGAAGCGACTTTGTGAGCCACTATTAAAGTCCCCCACATCTGTACCGGGGGCCCAGTACAAAATCAGACGAAGGGCTCTTTATGAAATGCTTGCATCCCAAGTTTTAACTTTTACAAATATTTTTCTTTATGCAGTTTTAGATTTTATTGGTATAAACAAATGAAAGAATAGATAACTTTTAAATATGCTGAAGCTAAATGTAAATAGAAAATGAATATCATTATTTAAATGCTAAAAATGTTTATTTTTATTGAGTAATTTTTAATTTTGAGTTTTTATAATTGAGGTGGGGCAAGGTGGCAATTAAGGTGAATATAAATCATGTCTCTCTGTCATTAAAGTAGGGTCTGTTACCTGGTCATTAAATGCTTGACGGTGTCCCATTGATAAGTTTCACCGCTTCGAATTTCAGCAGGGAAGTTGCACAGACGAAAGAAGAGCATTAAATGCTTTTGCCGCACTCACAATACTATACAACTGCAAACCAACGCGTCATGTGCAACATCTTGCAATTAGCATTGGAATTTTTTATAATTATATCAATGGTAGGTAGAGTCGAATTTACATCGCGCACTGCAGTAACACGTCGGGCTATTTTACATCAGTGTGGTAAGTTGAAACAAATCAGTTCACAAATATCAGTAGAAGATCAGAGTGGTAAAATATTAAATATTTAAAAAATTACTGGGTTAGAGTATAAATTAGACAAATTGAAGATTTGTATTCACACTTGCCCCATCTTACCCTATGTTTTTGTAAAATATATTTTTATTTAGAGTTGGGGATTCAAAAATGCTTTGATGTATTAAACAGTATTTTTTGCTAAACATTTTGCTGAACTGTCAACTTTCTGAATGATTTTAAAGAACGTATAGCAATTGTTAAATCTTTTTTCCTGATTAGTAATATCAGTGAAGAATTACTTAAACATTGAACACGCTGTTCTTTCAATGTGTTCATGTGTGTAAACAATAGTAAAATTTTTAAAGCACTCTTATACTGTGAGCAATAAAATAGTGTACGTTTATTTCAAGCCCTGGTGCTGGTTTTTTAAATTTTGATTTGCAGTTTAAAAACTTTATAAAGTTCTGACTAAACATCCTTCTGACAGCTGTGTAAAGGGGTTCTTTGAAATGGTTCCAGTTAATTTACATTTAATTAAACTGGGAAAGATCAAAGCTGCTCAGAAGTCATGCAGGCAGAGAAGACTGCGGGGCCGTGGAACGATTATGCGTGCGATCCTCAAATAATTTAAAGGTTGAACCATGGATTTTGTGTGTAACGAAGTTTTATAATTTTAACTGGATAAAAGGCCACATGATAATTTGAGCTTTGGTTTAGCGACATGTCGAGGGGAACTGTATTTGAGCTCTGGCTTAAACGAATATGCATCACTCGCGTCATTTTCACATCCTTTTCCATGAGAGACACTCCTCTTAGATCCACATCAGTGGTGAAAAGATCTCTTCGCTATTTCGTCTTGGAATCAGAAATTATCCATTTTAAAAGTATTCTCAGGTTATGAGAGGTCGAATACAAACGCAGTCTTCTATCGCCAACTTTTTATCGCTCATCGTCACTATTGTAGAAGCCACTCAGCCATATACACTGATGGTTCGAAATCTGATAATTATGCCGGTTGCGCATTTGTATGCGACTCAAATACTTTTAGCTTTTCATTACCATCTTTCGTTTCTGTTTTACTACTGAATTTTTAGCCTTATACGAAGCTTTAACTCTTTCAATTACAAATTATATACGAATTCAAGTGTGTTCGAATCTTCGACATCGGAGTGTCAGACATCCCCTGGCTCATGATTCATACAATTCATAAAAAAAACACTCATCCGGCGTGGTTTCGGTATCACTTTTTTTGCTTGGGTACCGGGACACGTCGAAATTGTTGGAAATGAACTGGCGGACGCTGCGGCAAAAAAATACAGGGACTATTAAATGTACCCATTCCATACGATGACCTCCAACAAATTGTTCGGGACATCGTATGGAACAATGACTGGGACATGCATAGTCAAAAACAAACTTCACAGCATCCGACCAGTTATTTCATTATAACATGCCCTGTCAATACGACACTACGTTCTACTTTTAACTCGCCTACGCATCGGACACGCGTTTTACTCACAGGCATCTTTTATTAGAGGCTGCGCCTGTGTGTAGAGCATTGACTGTCTGGTTTTTAATCGTGATCGCCAGTATTTTTTAGTAACACAATTTTAAACCTACAAGATTTATTAGGGGAAAATCCCCACCCAAACTTCTTTAAATTTTTACAAAGCATTAAGTTTTTAAATACCATCTAATGTTTTATCTTTCATATCTCTTAAACTAGACTAGATCAAAACTTTTAAACTATTACTCATTATTTTGTTTATCTCATACTTCTGTATTTATTCATGTTGTGTTTAAATGTTATTTCGTGTTCTAAAAGGTAAATGAACATACTATTTTAGATACTTTTAATTTGAGTATTATGTATTTTACTTGGTCAAACTTTATTTTGCGTTTGTCCGCTATATCGGACCTTGTAAACCCAAACCAAGCATTACATCCCTTTCTTTGAGTCTTGAAAGAGATTAAATTGATTTCGTCTTTATGCAGAGTAAATAGAGCGCAATTGCGCCTTTTCAGGCTCCTTTTTTTAAACTTTTTGCTAAAAAGAATTGTATATTGCTTTTGTGAAAAAGAAACAGGAGAGAAATGCATTGACTCGCGTAGGGTGTCTAAAACTAACATGATTTTCTATCTGCATCAATACTTATCAATGTTACTCTACATTATTGTTAATGGCATAAAAGTATTGAAGAAATCTCGTAAAATATATAATGTATTTCCTCAAGAATTACGCCCCTTTTTTGTTTACTTCTGCTAAGACTCAGTTTCTTTTGAAACGCGCAGTCCAACTAATGCTGGCCTTGAATTCGCAGATGTATTGTGATTAAAACATGTAAAATGGTGTAGATGTGATAATAACTATATACACATAGTCAGATAAAAACAAGACCATTGACTAATTTGAGTATGCATAAAATTTGATGGTTGGAAATTCAAAGTATTGAATTGTAAAAGAATTCGATGAATAGATTGATGAGCAATTGTGAACTTGGAAAAAAATTAGATGAGGTGTAAAAAACCAATTGAACATAAAAATGCAAAAAGGTTTGGATGGGTATTTTCCACAACCAAATCTTGTAAGTTTAAATTTGTACTTTAAAAAAAAATTTTGGCGATGAGGATTAAAAGCAGGACATATAATTAAAATATGATGAGCATGATGAACAAAAGAGGGGCTCTCGCCCAACAAAAGATGGCGATGAGTAAAACGTGTGTGTCCAATGCGAAGGCGGGTGAGTTTGAACATCCGTCCTCCGCACTGGAGATAATGGGCATTGATGAATGATGGGTTTTATACAATGTAATTTATTCGTGACATGCAGGTTCCACGACTCTTGCCACAAGGAGTCGACGAACTCCTTTGTGGACATCTTGATGTCACTAAAAGGAACGGGTTGCTGCAATGGAACAGAAGCTGTCTTCGCAGCACTCTCAGCAAGCTCGTTACTCTTGATGCCCACGTGACTAGGGACCCAACAAAACAGAATATCTATACCCTTGCTCTGCAAGGTACGCAAGATATTAAAAATATCTGACACGACAGGATGGTAAGTGATGCTATATTGCTCCAGCTGTTGTAATGCACTCATGCTGTCAGTGTACATACAGTACTTACTAGATGATATCTGCCCTTGAAGGGAGCAATAAATTGTCACCGCTTCAGGAAGTGTGAATTCCGTAACTATAAATAGTAGTATAACTAAGTTTTGCTTTACCCTATATTGTCTCCATTTTTACAGCTGAATTTTATGGTTTACTTGAAGCTCTGAAACACATTTCTCACCTGGGGATATATAATTTTATTGTTTACATGAACTCTAAAAGTATTTTGGAATGTTTGTCAGCAGATCCCCACAAAATCACTTAGCTATTGCCGTGCTGAAATTCCATCATCAGATAACTCGACGTGGCTATAGTAACTCTTCCTGTTGGATACCGGGCCACGTCGGGATTGCGGGCAGTGAACTTGCTGATACCGCTGCCAAGAATGCAACCTTTTTGAGTCCGTGAATTTCATATGAGGATATTCGAATAACTATACGCGACATCATATGGAACTATTGACAGAGACTGGGAGCTGCAGAGTGGTAATAAACTTCATGGGATACAATTGACCATATCACCCTGGCCTTTGTATCCTCGTCGTCTTGATGTAATTCTAATAAGATTTCGCATTGAGCATTACCCATTGGTACTTACTGGCTGGAGAAAGCTCTCCTTTTTGTCACTATTGCAATATTGAGACCCGACTATGTATATCTCACTTTTTAACTTCCTGTCCAGGTCTGGCATTTTTACGTTACACATTTTAAAACTCCCTCACCTAATTTGTCTGTCTTGCTGGGTAATCCTCCCCACTCTGCACTTTTCCATTTTTTACACTTTTTCCAGAATTTTAATATGTATATAACTATCACTTTTTAAATATATATCAAATCGTACCTTTTTAGATTTTCTTGTGGATAGGGAAAACTATCCACATTTTATTGAACACTCAAATCTTTTTAAATTTTTAAGACCAATTCTGTATAGAATTTTTATCGTCTTTTAAACTGCATCACTTCATGTTCATTCGCTACATCGAAAACATTTCATTATTTTTATTTAGTCTTAATATTCTCTAATGTATTTCTATTAACTGATTTTATTGAATGACATTTAATCTTGTGTTTGGCGCAGCTTGTCCGATATTGGACCTTGCGCCATAAATCCAAATCAACCAACCATCATTGCCATTTCTCGCCAACCAAGTGAATGTGCAACACTGGTTTTTTACTTCGCGGCAAAGAGACGTAAGTGACTCAAGTCCCTTTGGCACCAAGCCAAAGACGGTATCTCTTGAGTAGATTATTTCTCTCATATGGCAGTACCAGTACACATGACGGTTCCGACCGTCCGCGGCCAGTCAATCACGTGCCTAAACAATCTCTCCATGCATCCAACTCATTTTGGCATTTACGTCGTCCATTGGTCGAGTGTTTTCAAAAAATCGATGGCATAGTAATTAGTGTTTTTAAAACTCCCCGTGAGACTAAAACTTTTGTATTTGTGAGTTTCTTCACTTGTTCACTCAAATTAATCTAATCTATTGCGATCAATATAAAATGTAGCCTTGAAATGAAAAATTACCTTGAAATTTGCTTGAAAAAGGACCTCATTTTTTTGCTTGAAGATCAGGAATCCTGATCAAATAGAAAAAGTGTAACGTACTTGTCTTTAAATCTCGAACCTCATCATAGGGATTTGTACACCTCTTGTATATATATCCTTTGTGTTTGTATTTACAGAAAAGGGGATGCATATATACTATAGTGTGACAAAAGCATGTGTTCAAACGCGTATCGCCAACTAAAGTGTAACTCGCAGTTTTGATAAAAACTTGATTTGTAATTGTTAATATTTGAAACAATTAATAGCAGTCTAATTTGTATCATGACTATTTTCCTAACTGGACAGGCAATTTGTGATATTTGATGAGCGACTTATGAAGTCATCTGCATCCTGGGCCCAGTACGAAATTAGATGGGCCCCTTATGAAATGAATACGTGCATACCAATGTTTAAATTGCAGAATTGTATACTTATTCTTCTCTTTTAATTTACGCAGTAATTAAAAGAGAAGAATCTTAATGAAGTAATAAGAAGTCTTTTAATTTACGCAGTAATTAAAGTAAATTTTGTTTATAACAAGTCTAAATACTTGTTATGAACTAAATGAAAGGATTTATAAATTTTTTAAGTATCGTATCGAAATTAAATATAAATAGAAAATTATATAATTTACAATTTTTTAAATGCCAAGAAATTTTTATTTTATTAGGTAATTTTTTTATTTTAATTTTATTTTTGTAATTAAGTGAGGTGTGGAGCAAGTTGAGTATAATACGTGTATGATTAAAGTTTCACCGCCAGAGCGCTTCGAATTTAGGCAGGAAAGTTGCACTGACGAAAGAGCATGAATGAAATTAAATGCTTTTGTTCCACTCACAATAATGCAGAACAATGCGTTAAGTGGGGACAGGGGTAGTAATTGTTGCTTTAAAACTTGTAAGACTTGGCTTCGCTTATGCTCCACTAAAATTGTTGATTCAAAAATACTTAATTGTGTTAAGTAGTGGATATTATGTTAATGTTCTTAAAAGGCTACTATTTATCAAAATTTTAGTGTTGGAATAACTTTATGTCAGAAAATGAAATTATTATAAAGTGCAATTTTACAAATTCAACTTAATTTTAAAAAAATGTATTTTGCAATTGCTAAAATTTTGTTAAGCCTACTTAGTGAGCAATAGAATATTGTACATTCATTACAATATTCTATTCCTGGGGGCTATGCTTTTAAAAAAGTTTTTATGCTCTTTTTGAACTTGAAGTTATAGCTGAACAATCTTGTAGGCGTTTTCGTTGAAATGGTCCAAATTAATTTGCATTAAATGATGTTAAGACGCGATTTTCTTCATGTGCAAACTAGTATTTTCTTATATTTTTACGATATGAAAAATAAGTTCGTCATATTATGTTTCTGAATACAAATAATTTCAATAGGATGTTCAGAAATTTCGTTAATTGCTTAACGAATTTGTATCTTTCTAAAATTCTATGACGATATTTTAATTTAAGAATTTGAAGTTTTTAGTATTGTTTTTTTGGAAAACATTTTCTACTAGTTATATTCAGCTCAAAATTGAGCTACATTCCAGTGAAGGTCATTTCACCATGCATTTTGTAACTTGAAGCTTTACATGATTTTAAATAAAATGGCCAGATGGGATTTGTGCTTTAGCGATATATCGAGGAGTAGCTCTTAAAAAAATATGTACGACTCAATTTAACACCCTTCGGCAACACCCGCTATTCGTTTGGATAGAACGTAACAGAAGGGTTGACCAGAACCGGAGCTTTGAGGTGGGGTGTCTTGTCTCGGGATGAGATTCCTTTTCCCACACCTGAAAGGTAGCTCAGTCGGACGAGTAACTGATTCGCAACCGGAGGGCTGCGAGTTTGAAACTGGATCCGACCCAAGATCATCGTGTACGTGTGCTGGTGCACGTTAATTCTGTTGTGGTCACAAATGTTCGAACGTTGGCGTGATTTGGAAGTTTGGAGAGTGCGGTGCCCACAGCTCAGATGTTCACCTGACCGTGGCTCAGAATTACGAGGGTGTCGTCCTCGGATCTGTCCCTTCGAAGTATATCCTAGATCGTCCCCATTAGTGCGATGTTACTACTGAACCCCTACACCTGAAAAGAAAGCGAAACGAAACAACTATTGCGTTGGCAAAAAGTTCGTTCGGTTATTTTAAGGCAATGGGAACGCTCCGGTTTCTTTCTGAAACAATTTGTGACGGGTGGAACGGAAGAGATTTCGGCAAGAAAAATGAACCACCAAGGTAGCTTCATCCGAAGGTGATGTGTGATTGGAAGACGAGCTCTTTCTGCAAAACCAAACGAATCGTTTCGACCAGGACCATTTTTTTTGTGGCTCAGTGTGGGTATGCGCTGGCAACCTGAGAGTTGTCAGGTTCGATTCCTCGGTGTATTTCTCTTCTGTTTCAGTGAACACTTTCCTTGTGTGATATTGCATCTTCTGTCTGGCGCAGCATGGCCAAATATGGCCCTCGCGCCATAAAAACCTCGACCAATACCGCTTCCTGGGTTCGGTCAACAGAGAAAAGATAATCTTCCATCACTATAACGTATGTTTCTTTGGTGAGCAGGCAAAAATTGATACAACTAGACTGGGAAGTTTTGACTCATCCGTCTTATTCACCAGTCCGTAAAGAAAAGTTTTGGGAATAGGGGAAATTATGAAATTCCTCAAAGATGGTAGAAAAAAATACGTTTAGTACGTTTTTCAATTAAGCTATTTGGGCGGTAAAATACATTACTTTTTTATTTAAAAACCGAACGAACTTTTTGTCAAAACGTCCCTGATGATCATTTTTGCGGGCGTTGTCTTTTTTGTTTATATTGTCCTTTATGTTTGTGTCGTCTTTTATGTTTGTGTCGTCCTTTGTGTTTGTGTCGTCTTTTTTGTGTTTGTGCCGTCTTTTTTGTGTTTGTGCCGTCTTTTTTGTGTTTGTCTCGTCTTTTTTGTGTTTGTCTCGTCTTTTTTGTGTTTGTCTTGTCTTTCGTATTGTCCTTCATGTGTCTGTCTTGTCTTTTTTGTGTTTTGTATTTTTTGTGTTTGTGTCGTGTGTTTGTCATGTCCTTTGTGTTTGTGTTGTCTTTTTCGCATGTAGTGTCCTTTTGTGTTGTCCTTTTTTCTGTCTGCTGTCCTTTTGTGTTGTCATTCCTCTCGCATATGTGTTGCCTTATGCATGTTCGTAGTTTCTTATTCCTTTGTGCATGCGTCTGCTTCGTGCGTATGTCACTGCTTTGTGCATGTCTTTACTTTGCATATGTGTGTTATGCATGCGTCATTACTTTGTGTTTGTGCTGTCCTTTTTGTGGCGCGGAACCCCATGACTCAGTAGGTTTGCCCACTGCGCTAGTAATCTGCGAGTTGTTGGCTCGAGTTTGATTCCTTCTCTTGTGTCGATAAAGCTTTCCTTGTTGTGTATGTTCACTTACGTGACGCAGCTTGGCCAAATATGACCCTTGCGCCATAAAATCGAATCAACCTACCTTTTAATTTATCATTGTTCCCCGCTTGTATATCTCCTTTTGCATGTGTAATCTCCGTGCATTCTTTATTGTTTGTGTGTATGTCACTGCTTTGTGCATGTCTATTTTTGCCCATGAGTGTTGCATGCCTCATTGCTTCTTGTATTGTAGTATGTAGTTTTTGTAGTGAGTTGGTACGTTGTTTCATATCAGGGGGCAGTTGCTATGGAGAGATAGTATTAGCTCAAAGGACCTTATCAGTTAGATATTTTATTCATTTCCATAGAACAGTGCTATTTCAAAAAAAATTAAAGAATATTTTTTAAAATTGCTATCAAGAAATCGTCGCTCAGTCTCATTTAAATACATTGTATTGGTAATATAATATTGGATGTTAGAGAAAAAAAAATTCAAGGTACATGTACCGGGGAAAGAATTGATGCTCCCTATATTCGCGTTTAGTTCTATTTCTTAAACCCTACCATTGACCGGTACTACAAGAGGCAAACGGGCGGCTTGTGAAGTGGTGAGCCACCTCTAACAGGGACAATCCATGTGCTTACAAACCGGGAATCGAACCCGATACCTTCTGGATGGCAGACAAACGCTATGACCATGTTACCAGCGTCGTTCGTAGTGAAACAATTCAAAGGAAGCTTTCAATAAGGACTGACGTATTCTATCTATATATAAAGCAGAGTTGGCGTCTGTGTTCTCTACAAATCTACACCGTTTGACCAATCCACGCCGAATTTGGTACACTTATTCTTTGGAACTCTGCGAGTAACGTAGGCTACATATTAACCCCGTTCTATTTGTTTGGGTATGCAGAGGGAGCTTCAAACAATGCGAAATTACCTTAGGAATAACGATCAATATCAGACCAGTTCACACCAAATTCGGTATATTCATTCTTTAGAATACTGCGGGAAACAGGATATATATTAACCCCGTTCAATTTGTCCTGGGTCTGCAGATGGGGTTAAAAACAATGCGAAATCCCCTTACGATCACTATCAGACCAATTGACACCAAATTTGGTGCATTCATTCTTTGGACGACTGCTGGTAACGCAGGTTCGACATTAACTCGGGAGATTTGTCCTTAGTCTGCAGAAGGGGGTAAAAGCAATTCGAAATCCCCATAGGCAAAACAATATTTTTATGATCACTCTAGGTCAATTAACGCCAAATTTGGTGCATTCATTCTTTAGAATCCTGAGGAAAACTAATCTAGATAGTTCTATTTTTCCTGGTTCTGTAGAGTGGGCTACGATTCCTCCCTTTCATTGCGCGTGTCATGGCCAAATATGCCCTTTGCGCCATAAATCTCCCGAAACAACCTTAGAATTTGCTCTACTATGAACGTCGCGCAAATAAAGCTGTACATTATCTAGTGAATGGATGAAATTATCTTTTCGGCCTCTCCATCGACCTCTAAAGATGGGATCAACTCGAAGAAAATTATCATTTCGGGTAACACCTGGCCCCTTTCCAGAGATTAGTTCCAATTTTATTGAATTTTGTACTTTCTAATTCGTGTGATCAATTTATGTAGAAGTATGGTGTGATATAATAACACAGATGTCAACCATTACTGATTTTCTGTGATGGTTACGGAGAACAGTGAAGTTACTCAAAATTCCAATTGATGTGGTCACTGAAATGGTATCCTTTTTTACAAAAACATCGCCAGGTTGGCGCCTTATAACAATCCAAAACTCCTTATTTTGTTTGCATTACAGTGTGACGTTCTTTTCTGCCCGTTATTATTATTTGGCAGTGACTTGGCGACACAAATTTGAAATCGCGCCACGAGCCTGTATCGCTAACGAAGATTTTACGAAAAATGAAAAACTTCTGGAGAGAAAAGAGAACACCTTGTTCGGATGGAAAACAGACACTGAGCTGCTACAGGTAGGTTGTTGGATCGACGTCGTATTGGAGCAACACGACGGGCAATTGGCGACGGTCCGGAAAGAATCCGAAGATGATATTGTTACAATTGTAACATAAAAATTTTTCATTCTCAATTTTAGGAATACTCACTTGAATCAAAGATGCTATTTCATTACAAGAGCCCATAAACGTAATGTAATGTCGCCTTTTTTCGCTTAATTTTCTGATTTTCTAAGTCCTATCGTGGTGGGTCAATATCCGTTTTTAGTAACATCTGATTTGGTAATTTTTATTTTGACAATTTGTAATGCAGAAAGTGTTTATCATAATATAACGTAAGGACGACATTGGTATAAAACTTTATCTTGAAGTGATTTGTGGACAACATAAAATCAGCGAATTTGTACATTGTCCCTTTGTCTATCAAGTCGCTTATCCGATTTCCGTCGTGGCTCAGTGGTATGCCCACTGCGTTAGCAACCTTCGAGTTGAAGGTGGCGCATGTTCGATCCCTGCCCAGTGCATTCCACCCTGGGTGTATTTCTGTCAGTAAAGCTTTCATTGTGTGTTTGTCTTACTTGATATTGTATGTCATGTCTGGCGCAGCATGGCCAAATATGGCCCTTTCGCCATAAAACCCTCAAACCAACCTATTTGATGACTTTGTTATTCCATGTATTTCCAGGCGTGTTAATTCTACGCCAAACGCTTTCCCGCTCCAAAAAAGCATTTTTCGAAAATGTGCGCCAAAACCACTAGTTATGTGTATGTTTCGCGCATTTTGCATTCAATATCGCCAACTGAATCCAAGCAAAAAAAAGAGGAGCGCCGTATTCCAGTTGGTAGAGTCGCGGATTAGCGACAAACCAATCTTAACTCGATCCAACCAAAGACCGTGAGGGCATGTTAAATCTGCCGTGGCCTCAAATGTTCTCACGGTAAATGGTGTGGAAGTTTGAAGAATCGGGTTCAGGTTTCGGATCTTTCAATTCGACTACCTGTCGAGGGCAGAAATGAATGGTGAGACTGGTTGTCTATAAACTTGCAATCAAGGCTTCAATGGGCGCAGTTTTCGCTGCTTTTCAGTATTTTAAACAAGGCGGTCCTGCATACTACTTAACTCTGAGGTTGAATAACGCAGCTTTCCTGGAAATGTTCGGGGCCGCGGTGGCCCGGTTGGCAGAGTAACGGACTAGCAACCGAAGGGTTGCGAGTTCGAATCCAGCCAAACCCCGTCGTGTACAAAGTGGGTTGGTGCACGTTAAATCTGTCGTGGCCTCAAATGTCCTCACGTTTTCGTGGTGTGGAAGTTTGGAGAGTGGGGTGCCAGCTCAGGTGTTGCCTCGTCATCTGACCGTGGTTCAAAATTACGTGGTGTTGTCCTCGAATCTTTCCCTTTGGGATTGATCCCGGACCGTCACCAATAGCCCGTTGTGTTGCTCCAGTGTGACGTTAATTGAAATACCCCCCTGGAAATGTTCTTTGAATTATATTCGGCGCAGGTTCGATTCCTGTCAGGTGCATTCCTCCTTCTGTGTCAGTAAAACATTTTTGTGTTTAACGGAGCACCTTGCCCCGAAGGGTCCTTAATCTCCAGTGCGATAGATAAGTGGCTTGATAATTGGTGCTGTCAAGTTAAAGAAAAAATTGATAAATTGAGATGAACATGAGGTTTGAGAGTAGAATTCGGGAGATTCGACTGCTTGTGCGTTCTTGACGGTGTTACCCGTTATGCAGGAATTTAAATGTACTGATAGGGATGTCTAATTCGTACGGCCAATGAGTATGAATTTTGTGGGAGGGTTTAGCTGGATTAAAAAGGGGATTTCAAATTGGCTTCGGCGAGGCATTCAACAATGACAAACAATTTGTCTGCCATTGTTGGATCGTCACGAAGTCTTGATAGAATTACTTTAATTCCTCCTATAGCGGAGAACATCTTGGTTACCTCCTTTATTCTCTCGGTAGGGCGTAGGTTTAAAAACATGATAGAAATTAATTCTGGTGCTATGTAATTTTAAAAAAAATTTCACCGGTCGCGCGTGGTCACTCCCAAGTACTGACAGCGACCATAGGTGCTTAACTTCCGGTGCAATTGTCTAGGCTTAACTTTGCTAACTATTCGATAGTAGCGTAGTTAAAGGATGTTAAGGTAGTATAAGGAAAGAAACAATGCTGTATTGCTCTGATGTATCTTGGTTTGTTTGTGTTAATTGGTTGATTTTCATCGTATGTGGGAATCTGTTGTATTGATTGATTGGTTGTTGATGTATTCTAGGTTGTTGAAAAATTTGTTTGATAGTTTGGAAATGTTCTGAGTGTTGTGATTTTAATGTCGTGTCTAATGTCAATATTTCTTTGGAACCATCTCGCTTTGGTGATGGTTCTTACTTAGTGTGGTGGACTGGAGTCTTTCAAGGGTGTTTATGTCTCATTTGCAGATCCCCAAATTTGGCTTGTGTATGTCATTATTGGTCTGAGGTAGCATAGGTAAGCGAGTATCTTGCTTTCTAAAGTCATTGTGGAATTCCGGGCAATTAGATGGAAGAGTTTACATTTTACTTCCTGGAATTTATGAGAGATGTATATGTTGTTTCTAACATATTATATGAGTTGTTTATCAATAATAACACCGAGGTATTTCACTTCCTGGGCCCACTGGATTTCAGTGGAATTAATTTTTATTTTTGCTTCGGGAGGGTTTTTTTTAGAGAAAATGATGGAAACAGTTTTTTCAACGTTGAGTTTGATTTTCCATTTAATCACCCAAGTTTCGAGATCATGGATGTGTTTCTGAAGTGCTGTTTGGAGGTGTTTCAGGTTGTGGTTTTGTGCTAGAATTGCGGTGTCATCAGCATACATTGCAATAAAGGTATTATGTTGTGGTATGTCGTTCATGTACAGATTAAAAAGGTAAGGTACAATTTTGGAACCTTGTGGTACTGATGCTAATATTTATTTTCTGGGTGTAGAGTGAGTACTCTTTACAACAAATGTGCGGTTGGTCAGATATGAGATAAGTTTATGAGTGATTGGCTTGTGTATGAGCCCATTTATCCAAACCCTGTCAAAGGCTTTTGCTATGTCGAGAAATACTACACCAGTGGCTTTCCCTTGATCCTTACCAGTTTAATATATTCGACAACTCTTGAGCAGTTGGTGTGAGGTGGAAAGCTGGGGCTTAAAACCAAATTGCTGGGGCATCATAGTGTTAATAAAACTTCTGTATCTGTTCAGTATGATTGCCTCAGCTATCTTGCTCATGATCGATAGGAGTGAAATTGGTTTATAATTTACTGGTAAGGATTTGTCTTTACCTGGTTTTAAAATTGGTATGATTGATGCAGTTTTCCAAATGTCTGGGAAGGTGTTCAGTGAGCATTAGATTGATGATTTTTGTGATAAGAAATATTTTCAGTGGAGCTTTCTTGAATGCCTTGTTTGTAATGGCATCTAATCCCGGTGCTTTTTGTACTTTGAGGGATTTGATGTGTCATGACCTCTGATGGGAATGTGGGCTCAATGTTGTTATTGTGGGGTCTAATCATGAATTCGTGAATAGTGTTTACAATGTGTTCAGTGTGTTGGCCATGGATGTTTTCAGAGAATTGTTCGTGTGTGTGCGAGTGCTGCTTTTTCCTGGTTTGAGAATGCAATTCCAGCTTGGCCATTTAAGGGGTGGAATTGTGCTATTTTTCTTGGCTGATTTAATCTTTTTCTAAAAGGTGTCGTCTTGAGTGTTGAGGTTTGGAAGATGTTCGAGCCAGGTTTGATTTTTGAATTTAATGATTTCTCGACGGATAATTGCTTGAGTTCTGTTTATCTCGGTTTTTTGGGATGGATCTTTATTGAATTGCCATTGGTGTTTGATTTTATTTCGATGTTTAATTAACTTGGTTATATGGCTTGGAATATAGGTTTTGTGGTTGTTAGGAATTGGTTTGGAGGCATCTTTATGAGCAGTTTTAATTTGGTCGGTTAGGTTTGTAGTGGCCGAATTCAATTCCTCACCGTTAGTGATGTTTGGAAATATGTAGTTTGTGTTCTGTAGAGTTTGGGAGAATTTTTCCCAGTTGGTACTAAAGGCTCTGGGCTGCAGTGGAAAGGACGTAACCAGGTCGAAGGTGATCAGAACTGGGGTTACCTCCTTTAGGAGGTCGAGTAGTTCTTTGATTCCCGACTGGGGAGAGTAGGAATTTACCCTTTGGGGAGGTTTGGTCTCGACCAATCGACTTGAAGCGCTCTCCTCAGTTGTAGGGCCGGGCCTATATCAGTAAAACTCGTCGTGTATGTGTCTATACTCTCTTTGGATTACCTCCGAGCTGATCGGACGTGCTTCTTGCTTCGCTGTCATACCTTCCGTCAGTCTTTAAAGGCCACTCGCAGGAATGCTTGCTTTACCCACTGGGTCTGAGCCCTTGGGCCGAACTGAGGTCAATTTATTTGAGGCTCTAACTGATGTTGAGAAATGCCGAATTCGATTCCAAAACAGAACTGGACATTAAAACTATTGATGCAAAGCTATAATACGAACGTGTGTTTGTGAATCAATTCGAAATGGACAATAACAATCCGGGATTATTGGAATCTAATAGATTCCAAATAAAACAACTTGAGGAACTCCAGGAGCAGAAAATAGGTGAGTTGATCTTTTTTGGCAATTGTTCTGGAAACTAATGTACATAAACGTATTGAAAATATTTACTGTGTTAACAATGTTGATATTGTGTCTAGTATTAAAAATGTTATACCTAATGAGCATGTAAATGTCAATAACTGAAATGTTAAATTCACCTGATATTGTGAGCTATGTGTCGCCTTCTCAAAATGCATGTAATGTAACCATCAATAGTTTAAAAAGGCCAAATAATTCAGTAAATGAATTCCGTATGCCGAAAAGATCGGCGAAGGCCAGACCTATCTCCCCCACTAAATCCATTATAGAGGAAACCAGTACAAATAGATTTAATAGTCTATTGATATGGAAGTCGTGACTGTGAGCAGCAACGAAGGATTCCCCTCATTTTGATGGCACTTACTGACAGCTATAGCATAATGTTAAAAAACCTGAATGACACCTTCCCGGATCTTAGAGCTATGCTCTCCGGAATTACATTAAAGTGTTCCCTAAAAGCGAGGACGCACATCGGGATATCACTAGATATTTAAACGAAAAAACCTCGAATTTGTTCTTACTCGACAGTAAAGATGACAAGCCGCGGCCCTGATGAAGCTGCTCACAGGAACAGATCGGAAATCGAACTGATGCCCCTTTAATACCAGGCGAGGAAATGTTCACTATACTTGAATTCTTTAAGGAGATCACTAAGATCTTCAAACACATCTCAGGACTTAAGTTATCATTTTTAAGATGTTTAATGTCTTTATCATCAAAATTTTCTACCTTCTTGAAACCATCAGTACTAACGCTTCCCTGACTGAATGACTCCCCCCTGTCCGACTCCCGATCTCAGTGTGTTACTGGAATGTAAAATGGTATCTACTCTAAAATCAATGAGATCAGATATTTTGTAGACAAGTATAAACCAGACATCTTACTTATCCAAGAAACCCATCTCAAGCCCCAACAAAACGTCAGGATTCCAAACTCTACAGAAATGACAGACAAAATCGTGCGGGAGGTGGTACAGCAATATTTGTTAAAACCAACATCCCACACTATCATGAAATCACACCACATCTTGTAGCGGAAGCTACATGTATCACTATCACACTTCCCAAACTACCTAAGCTCACAATTGTCTCAATCTATGCTCCACCAAAAAACCACTTTTCATAGCAGACATTGAAACTTGCCATAAATTCCAATATCATCTTATGTGGAGATTTCAACGCCACACACCCTGACTCGGGCTGTGCAGTTCCGATAGTCATGGACGATCACTCCACACCCTTCGCCCACACCAATATCAACGTAACTGCGCCCAAATCCCCAACTAGATTTGGAAGTAACTCTGCCAACACGCTTGATATTACCCTCATAAGGGAGTTCTATTACAAATACGAAATCACAGCACTGAACGAATTAAGCTCTGATCACTGTCCAGTGTTGATTACATTCGATATCAAGATTGAATTCCCCAAAATACAAAGAGCTCTGATCACTGACTGGGCTAATTTCACTGACTCTAAACAACATGTGCCCCTTGCAGCTCCCGCATATTAAAAGCAACGATGACCCATTGAAAGAGACGGAAAATCTTACCAACCTAATTAAATCGGCATATACCCGCCCCTAGGAACCAATCTAACTACATCCCGCCCAAAATAAGGGAACTTATTAAGCAAAGAACCCAAGCGAGAAAGGTCTGGCAGTTCTTCAGACACCCCAAGATAAAACCAATTTAAATAGGCTTCAGGCTAATGTTAACAAAGAAATTAAAGATCATACCCAAAAACAATGGCATGATTATCTTAGCTCTCTAAACCCAGAGGATAACTCCCTCTGGACGCTCGCCAAACGATTTAAAAATAAAAAGGGCACATTATAGGCCCAAATGGCATTGCAACCATAAACAAGGACAAAGCGGAAATTATAGCTGAGAGCGTAAAAGAGCAATTCACAATAAATGACATACCACACGCTCTCACTGAAAACACGGTTAGAGAAACCATTCAAAACTTCAAGGATCAAAACTACACTGACAACAACCACCACATTACACCCACCTCCCCACCGAAATTATTGAACTCGTACTAAAAACTAAAATTAAAAAATCCCCTGGACACGATTCTATCACAAGCAAAATGATAAAAACATCCCTATCAAAATTATTTACAGAATCACCAATTTAATGAACGCAATAATGAAAATGGGATACTTTCCAGACAACTGGAAAAAAGCTATTATCCCAATTCTTAAACTTGGTAAAGACCCAACATCTCCAACCTCTTACAGACCCATATCACTCCTGCCAGTGCTCAGTAAACTGGCTGAAAAAATAATAGCACAAAGACTCAATGAACATTTGCATAATAACAATATTCTCATACCACAACAATACGGGTTCAGAACCCAATTATCTACAACTCACCAACTCTAGAGTTACAAATTTCATTGGCATCTTTTCTCGAGAAGAAGGAATTGACGGCAGCACTCTTTATTGATATTGCTAAAGCCTTCGATAGAGTATGGCTGGAAGGACTGATCTTCAAACTCATTGAATATAAAATCCCCCATATATTATAAATTTCATCATATCCTATGTCCATAATAGATATTACAGAGTTCGTGCGCATGGAGAATTCTCCACTCACAAACCAACACTCGCAAGGGTCAATCCTAGGGCCCACACTGTATAATATTTATGTTAACGATATTCCGCAAACAAACAACAATTACCTCAATGTTTGCAGACGACACAGCCATTCTGGCTAAAGGCAGAACAAACTTTCAAATACACAATACTCTCACCAACCACATCAAACTACTGGAATCCTGGCTTAATTGTTGGAAAATTAAGATTAACGTTGAAAAATCAGTAGCGATCAATTTTGGACTTAAAAAGAAAAAAAATATAGAAACATCCAGATCTACAATCAAGAAATCCATGGCAAAACGAGACTACGTATCTCGGAGTTAAACTGGATCACCACCTTACATGGAAAAGTCACATTGAATACACAGCCAAAAAATTCAGAAATGCAAAAGGAAAACTGTTTCCGTTAATTGCACGAAACTCGAAGCTTAACCTAAAAAACAGAATACTTGTCTACAAAGCATTCCTGTTACCCGTCCTCAGCTACGCCTGCCAAGCTTGGAGTAATGCAGCGATGTCTAACATCAAAATCTTGGGAAATCAACAAAATAGCACTATACAAACGATAACCAGTTCACCATGGGTTCTATAGGCTATCGGATTGTTTACAGATAACTGAAACTTAAGACCATTGGAAAACACATTCAACACCTTTCTGAAAAATTCCACAACTATCTCATCAACATTAATAACCCAACCATCCACGACACTGAAGATTATTTCCACAACAATAATCGGAAAAGCAAACGCCCAATTAGCATTCTATATAGAGATAATTAATTTCCATCTGCTGCACTACCGACATGCTATTTACTAGAAGGGAACGAAAGTCCTCAACCCTCAAGTATTTTTCTTCTGTTCATTGTTTACTGTTTTGTATTTCCATTATGATTTAAATTGTATAATTATCCAGAACTATTGCCAATTTTGATCAACCATCTCATTTATGTTATCCGTGATGCATTTAAATATGAAGACAAGGGATTAAAGCCCCTTCTGGGCTAGGCTCCCTGAATAAGTCCCTGTATGTGTCTATTACTTGATGTTGTATGTCTTGTGTCTGGCGCAGCATGGCCAAATATGGCCCTTGCACCATAAAACCCCAATACCAACCAACCTGAAAATATTCCCGAGGCGTCAATTCAGGTTTCCTAAGTATAGAGCATAGGTTCTCAAACTTTTTCAGTTCACGGAGCACCTTTGAAATTGGAAATTCAACGCGGAGCACTAAATCTTATCTCTCAGCTATATACTGTAATTTAGTAAAGAGAACGACAAAATAGCATTGATGATACAAGGCAGTTTCGTCATTTAAGCTTGCAGGATATTAGATTTCACCGCTTAATTTTTTTTCTGCACTAATTTCCCATTGCAGACGGAAAACACACATGAAAAAAAACATTTGAAAATAAATTCAGGGCAAATATTGCAGATCCACAATTTGTTATTTTATTAATTTGGCATTATTACATTTGTTACAAATTTTTACTTGGTTTCGTGAAGCAAATTGAATGAGAAGGATGAGGCTGTTTTGATTTGCCAATGAGATTATATCTGGCTGAATTTCGGATAGTTGCAACTGAATATCTTGCTCTGCATTGAGACGTGATCTGTATTTTTTTCCTAGTAGCGGCGTATGCGGAGAATCCTGTTTCCGCATAAATAAGAGGTTGCGAAGGGCAGGAGAATAAGTTTCGCTCTATCTAATAGGATTTTAAATTCATCTTTTAGCGTACACCAAAAATCTGAGATTAATTTCTCAGTTTCAAACTTTGATCTTATCGCTCTGTATCTCATGTCAAATCAAGCAAGCATTCATATTCCTGTAATGTCAGAGAGGATGGTTTTTTGGATATAGAGTATGGTGTTACAAAACGTTTTCTTTTGTGTTTTCATGCAATCCTTTTGGAAAATAAGAGTTCAAAGTATCAATCAAACGCAAGAGAAGAACTTCAAACTCGTTTAAGATATCCGCAGGAATGTCTGATTCGAGTTCTCTAAATCTTCGAGTTCTATGTTAAAAATATGTTTAATAAAAATATTTTTAATTTTAAACATGTCCTACCTTTTCGCGGAGCACAGTTTAAGAAACGCTTGTATAGAGGATTGAAACTACTGAATGTTAATATTTCAATAAGGTAGTTAATTAACGTCGTACTGGAGCAACACAAGGGGCTATTGGTGATGGTCCAGGATCCGCCCCTGAGGGGGAAAAGATCCAAAGACAACGCCTCGTAATTTCGAACCACGGTCAGATGACGAAAATAAAACCCGAGCTTCCCCTCTCAACCCAATCCTCTTCCACGCCAACATGAGTATACGACAGATTGAACGTGCACCAAATCACCGTGTACACGACGGTATTTGGCTTGACTGAGTTTCGAACTCGCAACCCTACGGTTGATAATCCGTTGCTCTTCCAACTGGGCTACCGCGACACTTTCATTGATAAGTCACATTTCGACTGAATGTTTTTTATTGTTACAACTCCACAAGACGGATTGCAGATTTTCCTTTAATGAGTACAATTCTTTTGCTATTCAAAGTTCATTATATTTATCTCCGTTTTTTTAATAATTTAAAATGGAAAGCCCCAAATTTGTAGCCGTGGTTATATTCGCCTATTCCTTTATTTTTTTTTAAATATTAAATTTTCGTTTGAATTATTTTGATGTATTTCAGGGATGCACAGACCTCTGGCTGCCCGCCCCAACATGTGTTATTTTAACTTTAGCAATTCACACGATAGATAATTTAGGTTAAAACTTCGTTGCTATATAATGCATTAATATGCCCTCTGCGGTCAGCCTATATCTGTGAACAAACTTTCAGTCATAAATATAAACAATAAAGAACCCTTGAGGAATGAAAATTTAGAATCGATTTTGCACTTGGCTACTACAAAAATCGCACCCAATATTAAAACAATTGTTAAATCAATGCTATGTCAAGTCTGCATCCCTGATGTATTTTAACCTACTTAATTGAAAACTAAATCTAAGCAGTTAAACTTTTTACAATTTGAACTTTTTATGTTTAATTACTGTTGACAATCATTTTTGAAAACATTAGAAATAATCGATTAAATTCAACTTGCCTCGTTTAAAATGTGAATACTTAAAGTATCGTGTAATAAGAAATTTCTAAAACAGTATCATTATTTTCTTAAAATCAAACAGGATTGAAAAGGTGTTGAAAAAGATGCTAATCAAATTAATTTTACATTGCTACCTTCATATAGTGCTTGCTAATGAGAGAATTTAGTATAAAACTTTCCTTTGAAATTCTTATTAAACTTTGTATGCCGTGACATTTTTACGGAAGTTATAAACAGTAAAATTAAATCAGTCTTCATATAGGATAAAATAACATAAAGCAATTAGAGCTTACATTACTAATCTCCATCAAGTATATCTAAATGTTTTTTTCCAAGAAATTTAATATTGAATTGGAATTTCCAAGTGCTAAATTAGTTCTAATGGAGAGAAAATCGAAATTTTACTCCTTTTTTAGATACAGCTATTTACAAGATGTTAACAAATGTGCTATTAAAGTTTAAGAATATGGTACGGAGGATCTCTTGGAAGAAACTAAACATTAGAGTTTAAAGTATGATTACTTGATCTTAAGTATTACCTTCCTGTGCTGAATTTTTGTTCACAAAATAGAAAACACCGTTCCCAGTAATTGAAAATTTTTCGCCCCAAAATTCTTTGAATTATCAGCAAGTACATTGGAAACATTGAATTGACTTAATGTCGTGCTGTCATCTAGTGTTCATTTGGTGCCCCCAATGCACTTGACATTTGTAGTTGCAGTACAAATCGAGAGATGGCAGCACAAATAACGATGAAAAATCTTGGTACATGCTTAAGGAGCGATCCTTAAAGCCAAGGCCCTGAATCCGCTTTGCTTTGAATCGTCGAAAGTAATATTAAATTTTGTTTGCACAAGTTATGAATTTTGATATAGTAAACTTTAAAGATGTACATCCGGCTAAGTTAGCTACAATATTTCAAAAGGGACACGTCAGTTATCTAAATAACCGAAAGTTTGTAAAATGTCGCGAAATTTTAATTGGATATTTTTAAATTGCTGTTATAAATAATACTTTCAAACTTCAATTTTGTTTTTCACCTGACCCCCTCTAGTATTGATTTCGAAAAATGAAGGTAAACAAATGAAATTAAATCTGGCCCATACATTTTATGCAAAAAAATTGAAACTCGTTTCGTATAATTTAAATTTTGAGCTGTACCTATTTTACGAACTTCTCAATTGTGAAGGAACATTTTCCTGCAAATAGCAATACAAATATGACGATATAAATTAAAGCAATGCACAAATTAAAATTTAACCTTAAAAACCACGTTAAAATGAAAGATAATCTTAAAATTCTATTCTGTGCATCCAATATTGCTTCTATTCACACTTTAAGTGTAATGGTTTACATGCTGTTTGATAGATGGCAGCACTATCAAACAAACCGGTTGTACTCCAGTGCGAACTTTAAAATATGTTTTGCTTTTTCTCAAAATCAGTTGGAACATTTTACCTTTACGCGAAACAGCTTCAAATGCTCTGATATTTTTTTTGTATGCTAAGAAAGAGTAGGTCAAGTAGTTTTTACAAATTTTCTTTTTCTCAAAACTTAAATTTCTATATTAAAGGTTTGGAATACAATGAGAGGATCATTCCCTGAAGGAGGTTTTGTCTTTTTTTACAATTTACAGAATGAAAATATATTTATTTAAATTTGATCTGTCGAGTTTTGCGATACAGCTATTTTCATGCAAAATTTAAAAAAATCAGTGTTTTTAATTTTTCAGTTTCTAATCATGTTCTAACAATGCACCATCCAAGACAAATTTTAAATAATTTAAAAAAATCCTGGATACCTGAAAGTACACATATTTTTCAAATTTAGTACTGAAGATGAGTTTTTTTTATTTTTTTTCCGCATCACTGTTTTAGGCCCTGAAAGACCAGGTCAATCAAAAGGTTTGAAAGGCCTTTATGGGTACAGCTATTATTGCGAGTTGTGCTTATCAACACATGCAAAACCAGCAATGCTTGACAATAGGCCAAATGCAGTTTTCCAGGGCTAACCATCGACAATGCCAAACTTTTATCACAATTGCAATTTTGCTGACCATAAGAAATGGGAAATTTTAAACTTGGTGAGTTTTAATGACGGCAAATACAAATTAATTTTATTATTTAAACTTTTTTTAGGTAATAGAAAATTCTTTTAAACCAGGTTCATATTTCAGAGCACTTTGCCAAGCCTCATTCGTGTCAAAACAAAGTAATGTTTTTGCTACAGTAAAATTTGAATTTAACACGTAAGAGATTTAGAATTCTCTACATAAAACTTAAATTTTGCATCAAGGTTTCTACAGCACTGTTCTCTAAATGGGTGAAAATAATTTATAGTGCCCTTTTACAAGGTTCAACTTCATGTATGCACAAACTAATTCCCAGGGGTTAAACTATGTTGCAATCTTCACAAATAGCTAGTTTTCGTCCGGAAGGAAACGTGATATCAAAGGCCCAATTCATTCAAAAATTTCATTGCCTAACCATTGTGAATACTTTCCACGAAAAAAATAATTCCCTTGTTCTATTATTTTTATTCTGATTACATTATTTCTGAATTTTTGGCCAATCTAATTTGCAAGAAAGTGGAAGCAACCAACCAGGCTTTTTTTACCTGGACAACTTTTTGTCGGAAACAACTATGCTCTCACAGGCACAAAAATCTATTTTCTGTACAATCGGAATTCAAAGATTAACGCTGAAAAATATTCAATTTACAATAACCTGTATCTTTGTAAATTCAGTTGACCCAGTCATGTGATGTAACGAAACCTCAAAATTTAAATCAATTTATTCAGAAATAAGCCGAAATCTTCAAACATAATATACGTACACCTTCAAACACTAGATTCATTCGCATTTTCAAAAGTATTCCAAGCAAAATGCCGGAGTTTTGGCTTCAAATTCCAGTAACATGTCTTCATTATTATGTTAACTAGGATTGTGAGTAACAAAAAAGTTATGCATTTCGTTGGTCATTATTCGTCGTAATAGTGCAACCCAAGACATCGGTGCTTCACTTTTCCGTCAGCTATTGGTAGACAAATGATAATGACAACAATATGGATTTTTAAGGCTTTCATTTCTTTATAGTATGGTGCATTTTATAGTTTTTACTACAAGTGCATGCAAAACTGAGGGTCGAAGAGCTAAGCACATACAAAACCAGAAATACTAAATCAATTGAAGCAATTTTTACTTTTACGTATCCATATTTTCCCCTTGGTACATGTATTGAGGGAATAATATTTATTAATAAGGAATACTTTTATATTTTGAAGTTACTGTTTAATTAGCATTGATTCCTCAAATTGGGAAACCGAACAAGAAATGTTCATTAAGTCGATGACATGCTTTTGCTATAGAATGCAGGTTACTGTTCTAAACGTGTCGATTTACGATTTTTTTAATTTTCAAAATGAAATAATAAAGTTTTAAGAGAAAAGACAGTACAACGATTAAGATTTCTTTTGAGAGCCAAATTTCTTTTCAAGAACCATGTTTTTAGGAGTCGGTTTAAACTAGCTATAATAATCTTATTTATTGACAAAATATTTTTTACATTAAAATAAAAATATGACAAAACACGCATGTAATGTGAACAATGACCTTGCATTTCCTTGGCAAGTTTGGATAAGTCACTCCAGTTCTATTGATTCTGGGTCTGTAGAGGGGGCTAAAACTATTCGAAATCCCAATAGGATTAATATTACTACGAATTACAAACAATTCAACCCAAGCAACGTTTGGTTAATCAGCTAGTGTTTATATATAGCAGTGTAATTGTGGATCAATATATTAAACGAAACCATTTTATTCTTAAAATTATCATCTTTATTTTTCAATCTAAATGTTAACATCAAAACTCTAAAACTAACACGTATCACAATACAGAATTAATGACACAAAGAATTTGTATAAAGACGGTTGAATATTACATGATGGTAAAGCATGATTTACTTATTTTAAAAATTTTTAGTCAGATTTTATACATCACATAAATTTGTCACAACTGAATAAATAGCTTTTACGGGAACATCACAGAAAAAGAATGTACAATAAACACAAAATTATTCCATCTTATTGGATTAAAAATAATCAAATAACTGTAGAGTAATAATAATTGTGAAGTCTGATAATTTATCATAAACAGTAGGTCTAAGTAGTTGTAAAAACATTAGTTGAGAGATATTGTAAGTTATATTAAACTACAAACCGTTTGTAATAATTATTATTAACCATCGCAACGGGATATCGTATGTGAGGATCAGCCTGGGTAAATATTGCAGAATGAAATACTTTCTTTTTGCTCAACAAAGACTCAGAATCTCCCATCAGAAGTGTTCCCAAATCCGAGGACATGTTGACATAAATAGTGAAAATGTTTTCCAAGCAAATAATTGCATGAGTTGGATCTCTGTCGGCATAATCCAAAGCAGAAAACAGCTGAATTTATTTGTTTCAAAATGTGTTACCGTTTTTACTATTTCTGTTCATTTCATCGTTAAGAAAAAGTTTGGAACCTTATTTTGTATCTGAAATTAATCGCACGTTAGATTAAAAAAAAAAATTCCGTCACATTTTACCTTTGCGTGATTTACGATGTACAGTCGCGGATAAAAACGAAACGCCCTTTATTTCGAGCACTATTCATACTAGAGCAAATTCAAAGATATCATTCAATAGGGAATAATGTCCTCTACAAATTCAAATGCAAAAAATGCATTAGACAAAATTTCCAATGGAAACACCATGTTTTGATGCCTAAATCCGATTCTACATCGTAAAATTAGTCTATATATGAAATTTCATGACTGAATATTTCCGGGGGGGGGGGTGTATTTCAATTAACGTCACACTGGAGCAACACAACGGGCTATTGGTGACGGTCCGGGATCAATCCCAAAGGGAAAGATCCGAGGACAATACCACGTAATTTTGAACCACGGTCAGATGACGAGGCAACACCTGAGCTTGAATATTTCCGGATATAAAGATAGTAATGTTAAAGTTGTCAATTTTAGAGATCATCACATTGAAAATCATAGATGAGATTAATTGTAGTTATTCAGGAACTGTACATTTGATGCTTGACGGAAAGTCAACAAAGAACCTTAAAAGAAAAGTTCATTCTTTGCATAATCATTTTAAAATGCAAAATGTATGCAACCAAAAGCCTACTTATAATTATTCAATACAATCGAACTGATATTCCGATCGTTCAAAAAGTGAATAGTGAGTCATCATTCAATTTATCACTGATTAGCAGTTTATCTATACGACACAATTGGTAATGTATTTTAGATTACATAAATGATATTTCCAACCATTTTTCAAGAATTTAAACATTCCTCAGGATTGGCGGACGAATTTTAAACTTTTGGTTGTTTCCTGTCGAACGCCATCTTTGAATTTGTCACTACTAAGAATACTGTTCAAATTGCTTGAATGAAGAGGGATGGTTTGTTTTATCCGCGACTGCACTTTATATGCCGTTAAGTGTATGTCTCTTTCGATCCTGTTCCATTTCGAATATCTTAATTTGATTTCCGCTCAAGCTATTGGGGACCTGTCATAAACAATTATAAAAATAATTAGGCATCCACTTTGTTTGCTGGAAACATCTACAGGTTGACCTTTAATTAACCTACAACTTTTAACTGAAATAACTTCTCAGAGTGTCACTAGTTGGCCACAGTCGTTTTTTCCCGAAATTCGTAATCTGGGTATGAACACCGGTGAATATTGGTTCATGCAGGACGGTGCCCCTCCACATAGAACACGCAGTGTGTTTGACACCATTAACAGCGAGTTTGGAACCCGAGTTATCGCCTATCCATACCCAGTTATCCTGGTGCCTTGCATTAGCCACCTTATTCACCAGATATGAATCCATGTAATTTCTCATTTGTAAGCATTAAAAAAGAAACTCGAATTTGTGACTAGGTTGCGCTATTTATCACCTCTGAGGGTTATCACTTTGAAAACCCTATCCATTCATGTTCTCTTCAATAAAAAATGTTTGTAGTGCTATCTGCAACGACTCAAGAGTTATTTCAGTTAAAAGTTGTAGGTTAATTAAAAGTCAACCTGTATATATCTTGTGTGTGATCTGATTTAAAATTAAATCTTTTGAAGCTAAGGAATCAAATAACAAATTTAATTAAAACTATTTTAACTTCAGAAACTGAAATAAATTCTCAAAAATATAATAAATTCAATCTAAAAATATTTCATTAGCAATATGAAATTAAAGCATTAGCATCAAGAAATTATCTCATACAAATTATGAGATAATTTCTTTGTGTATATTATGAAAGAAAATATCTAAAAAAGGATTCTGAAAGATAATTTATTATAAGAATACGTTGATTGACTAGTGAATGTATAAAATTCACATTACATCACATTAAATTAATCAAAGGATGATTTATAAAATGCAAAGAAAGGGGTATACAAACTTTACAATCACCTACAAATTCCCTGATTTGAGTTCGATGAAAATTATCTCAAGTAAAAACAATACATTTTTCTTGTCAATAGATACACAAGAAATCTGAGTAATGAGTTTATATTAATATTGCTTTTTACAGAGTATCGCGATTAAAATAAGTGTTTCAACTTCTTTATCTAATGTTTAATTGCATTCTTTATTGCTTATAAAATTATAGAATATTTAGAAATAAACATCTAAAAATTTTACTTTTTGCAAACAATTTTTATTCATAAAAATTTACTATATACACTTTTACTGCTAAATATAACATCTATATAAATATAAAATACTATTTAATTTTTTTCCTTTGAACTTATTATTTAATATAGTAAATATTCACTCAACACGAATAAAAAATAACACTCAGATACCTAAAATTTCGAGTATTAAGTCATAAAACTTCCACTCAAAAAATTCCGCTTTAGCATTGTCAAACATACAAGCCATAAATTATGAGATCTCTGAAAGAGACAAACAAACTATAAAATCCTTTAGGATTTTAAATAAAAAGTATTTATAAAACGGCTGCAACGTTAAAAGTTTTGGTATAGAACTTAAAAAATAATTTTGTAGTAGATGAGAAAAATGTTATTTATCCTTCTCAGACTAAAATATATGTACATTACGTTTTCTTTTTAGTAAAAATTACAAGTATTCCTTTATTTTATTAGTTTTTTTTCTAATTGGAGTATCTACTTAAAGCAATGTATAGGTCCTACTTACAAATTGCTTTAAGTAGCAATAAAGCACTTATGAAGCAATGTATCAAAAGACTTAATGGTAATGTGTAGGCCCACCTTCTAATTAATTCTAATTTAACTATATTTGCAGGTCTTAATGGAGAAGAAACAAATTTCAGTTTGCTGATCGATTTTGGATTAAAAGTAAATAGCCATTTCAGTGGAAAGGTTGTTTTGGAGTTTTATGGCGCTAGGGATATATTTTTTTGGCCAAGCTATAGTAGAAAGGATTAAGGAAATTCATATTTATTATAAGGAAAATATGTATCACGCATTTTCTTTCAATTAAATTTAAGAGTAAATTACATTTTATACTACATTGTTTCACTCCATAACCACCTAGAGACAACACTGTTACCAGACGAGGCAGATGATGTATAGAAATATTTCGGGGATAACATTTGCCGTCTTTTTATGGGAAGATAACAGTATGCTTCTCAATACTAAATTTTTCTTCGATCCCCTACGTAATTTTATAACCCTATATTCAATTCGGTACAGCTTTGATGTACGCATATTTGGGTGGCAACGCTTTTGGCGCGTTTTTTATATCGCCAAGAAGAAATTAGAAAAAAAACGTTTTTCTTGAAGGAAAATGAGCCTAAGCGGAAAATAATTAGCCCTATAACGAACATTTCTACGAAACAAAGTGTTACAGTCTGCTAGTGAATTTTTTGCAGCAAACTTCATCGGAACGTTGCATTTATCGCACAAAAAAAGTCGGATTTAATTCATCCCGATTCCTTAAGGAAGTCCAGAAAAAGCTGCTTATCCTGACATAAATGTATACAAAATAAAATGATTAGCCACTCCATGCTTTCCTAAAGTTGTCCTACCACCCGAAAAATTAAAATTTTGTGAAAGAACACCCTGAAACTTATCTACAACTCTCAATACAGAAAGCATATTAAAATAGAAAAACGATTTTAAAAATAGAAAAAAGCAAGAACCGGTACAACCTGATGCGAATGTGACTAAAATCAGACTGAACGTTTTAATTCTTGAAATTTACATGAAACGGAAAAAAATCGGTAAAAAAATTTAAAAGCCAATTAAATCATAGGACAATTTAACAGAAATGAAAAGAACATTCCCCTAGAACAGGGGTGTCAAACTCAATTAAAACATGGGCCATTTAATGCAACTGGTAAGATTCACGCGGGCCACATCACATTTACAAATTTTTTTAAAATTATATTTTGAAGTGAGGATTCAGGAATATGGATAGGATAATTAAAACACATTATGTAATTAAGTGAATTTAGGGTGATAATTTATAATATTGCTATATAATTGCTTTTATTTAAACGTTTATTTAATTTAATGTATTTATAAAACTAAAATTAATTTTTTTACCGAAAACTTGCCAGCGCTTTCCTCCTACTAGTTTTCCAATATCTGAATTCAGACTGAGAACAGACAATCTTCATTATGGCAGATAGATGTTATCAGTTAATCTTGATCTGTAGGCCGTTTTATTTAATTTCATGGACGAAAATAGTTGCTCACACAAGTACGTACTCCCAAAATAGCATAAAATTTGTGCAGTAAACTTTTTAATTTCCGGGTATTTTTTACCTAAATAAGAATATATTTTGGGAATTCCTACTTCTCGATATTTGTCTTTTAAAACCGAATCATTCTGGAAATCAATTAATTCCAGTTGTATCGAAGTGGGAGCATTTTCAACTAAAAGGAAAAAGGTCTAATAAAAAGAGAAATTTTTTTTTGTAACTCTTTGAAATCATTAAAACGTTTATCGAATTCGTTTTTGATTTCTTCAATTTTACAACAATATTGTAAAATGCTATTTTCTTCGTAACATATTGTCCTGTTTTCATTTTATTTCAGAGCATCGTGGGCCACTAAAAATTACCTCAGGGGCCACCAGTTTGACACCCCTGCCCTCGAATATTCCTAATGAAAATTTAAACTTTCCGCTTGTCGAGGTTACCATAAAAGTAGGAATAATCCTAATAAAGATGAGTTGCCTTTATATGCCATAATTCGCCAAAAGCATTGCCCCCAAAGTATGCGTATAGCAAAGCTGTGCCTTCAATTCACTTAGCAAGACGTCGTAGAGGTGTATTGTCTCTAGGTGATTTTTTCTCAAACACTACTTTGATTACACATTTCGTTTCAAAAATAGATATTAAAAATTTAAATATTCAATACTTATATTCGATTTCGTTTTCTTAGGAAGCAACTTCAGAGGAACCAGAATTAAATTACCAAACAAAGAAATCATTGTTTGAGAAATATTTTTGTGTACAAGTCCAGATGTAATTTTGATCTAGCATTAAGTTGCACGCGAATAATTCAGTTGTTGCCAGATGCACAAAAAATTCCTCCAAAAGCAACAATAGTCATTCCATCAAAATGATATTCACAATACTTTATGGAATAACATAAGTTCACAGAAAAGTAAATGGGAATCAAACTTTATTCGTAAAAATTTTCATCAGAGTACCTCAATTGTGTTATGTGTGGTACACGGATGAAGGTATTAAATTTTGTACGAAGCTGTATGAGGCATTGAAACATGTGGATTGGAGATGAAAATATAGGCACATAAATTTATTGGCTACTAAATGAAAATGCATGATGAAATTATACCAATGAAGAATCAATATTTATATTAATCTAGAATTAAGTAATGTTTTTTTACATTACTAGTCCTATTACAAAATAAAATTACTCATACATGTAATTTAAGGTATACGTATACACTAGATTTTTAAATTTTGAATTAAAAAATCCAGTTTTTACAATAGGTCATTGGTTTGTGGTTAATATCATTTCAGTGTGAAAAAAATCAGATTAAGCTAATCATTATTTATCTAATTTAGATACAATTAGCTAATTAGCATGTTTTTTAACAGTGATATCTCAAATTCTAATTTTTTTCAAAGACAATTCCTGTTGGAAATTATTCCTAATATTATTCTACATCCCTCCATCAAGATGCTAGAGAGAAAAGTTCTTTTTACAATTTTTTTCACCGAGAAAGTATAAAAAAAAAAATCAAGATTTTTTCAGGAATTTTAACATTTAAAAACCAACTAAAAATTCATTTCTTAACTAAAAACTATGAGGGTCCATACATCCACTGTATTATATAAATTATAATGATACAAAAATAACTACAATAGATCGATTCATTGTTGAGTTATCACTGAACGAAGCATCCTATTGCAAAAACAGTTCTCAGAAATTGAGTTCAAAGTTTTGGAAACATGTTTGTACAGGCAGTACCAACGAAAAACAGTAGTAACTTAGAAACCTATTTTGAATATTTACAAGATCTTGGTATCGTTTGAAAGCTAACAAGTTGGAAAATATTTTGAAATAATAAAAAGCTATTATGGTAAATTTTCGTGACTTGTATTGTATACACACACCTTAATTTAAACATAATACACGTAAAATTGAAATTTTACTGAACGGTTTTGGATGAAATGGTGATGTTTTTCTATAAAACAATAGTTGAAGAATTGTCATCTTCATAAGTTCTCTCATCCGCGATTCAACCCTGTGACACCGAGGAACAGATTGTACACCGTCACAAGTGTTCACTTTTACCTAAACATATAATGTCGAATCCAACCAAACACCGTCGTCGACAAAGGGGGCTGGTACACTTTTAAACTGTCGTGGCTTCAAATGTCCTCACGTTGGCGTGGTGTGGAAGTTTGGGGAGTGGGGTGTCAGTTCAGGCGTCATCTGACCGAGGTTCAAAATGACGAGGCGTTGTCCCTCGATCTTCCCCTTTGGGATGGATCCAGGACCGTCCGCAATAGCCCATTGTGTAGCTCCAGTTAATTACTTACTTACCTACCTGCAACGAAGTGCCCCCTGCCAAAACGTCTGGGTGGTGGTGATCGCTATAGCAACAGGGCTCGTTCATTGTGAGTAGGATGGATATCTTAATTTCATTTCGCTTTTGGCGAATCTTACCGGCGGAAATAAGTAGATTTGAACTAGTTTTTGTGTCAAAATTCATGACAATCTGTCATCTCTCCAAGTGGTTTCGACGAGATATCTCGTCCATTAAGATGTATCAAATTTGGAAAATGACGAGATATCTCATTATCGAAATGGATTCCAAAAACCAAGATGTGGTCAGTTTTGATAACGACGAGATATCTCGTTCATCAAGATGTGGTCAGTTTTGATAACTCGTCGAAGCAGGAGAGTTAAGTGTGCCGATGTGTCAAATTAGAATACTTTTCTTCAAGCACCCCGTGGGAAATAAGACGAGGTCCGTTTCTGTGGCAACCCATTTATTCCCATTGTAATACTATAACTCTATAAGTAAAAAGGGCTCATTCGGTTTGAGAAACCCTGGTGCACTACAGTGAGCACACTTGTGAGGCTCTACGGTAATGGAAAGGAATTAAAGTCGCACTAGAGCAACCCAGCGAGCTATTAACGACGGTCAAGAGAAAGATCCGAGGACAACACCTCATGATTTTGAACCATGTGGGGCCAAACGAAAGTGCTCCGTCCTAGGGTTGAATCGAGGGAACGAGGATGCAGCAACACAAAAAAAAGGACAAACGAAGAGTGGTGTTGTGGTAGACTATCAAACGGCGTCGTTGGTCGTTTTCTGTGCGTCCTCGTTGCAGGTGTAGTAGTATTCGTTGTCCTCCTTGCTCTCGAGGGGGTCCTCGTCCGTGTCGTCCTCCGTGTTCACGTCCCGCTCCTCCTCGATATTGTCCTCCTGCGAGAGCAGCTTCTTGGCGATGGCCACCTTCATTGCCTCCTGGTGGCGGTTCATCTTACGCTTCAGCTCGAACTCCTCCCGGCGCGCTGCAAAACAACAACTCAGTTACATGGCAGATAGGACCAACGTCGCGCTACAGCAAAACGGTAGCCCGGTTGGAAGAGTAACGGATTAGCAACCGGAAGATCCAGCCAAAGATCGTCGCGCACAAAGGGTGTCTTAAATGTCTCACATTGTGAAAATTTGGAGACTGGGGTGCCAGCTCAGGCGCGTCATCTGACCGTGGTTCAAAATGAACTCGCTTCTTTCCCTTAGGGTTGGTTCCAGGACAGTCGCCAATAGCCCATGGTGTTCTCCAGTTAATTGAAATACCTCAATACCTGCCTGGAGCAAAACAACGGGGATGGTCTGGGATCGATCCCAAAGGAAAGATCCGAGGATGTCATTTTGAACTACGGTCAGATGGCGAGGTCACACTTAAGCAGTCTCCATACTTCCCCGCCATCGTGAGGACATTTGAGGCCCCGACAGATTGAACCTGCATCAGCCCTTTTTGTACACGGTGTTCTTTGGTTGGATTCGAATTCGCAATCCTCTGGTTGCTAGCCCGTTACTCTTCCAACCGGCCCCAATGAGGGAGGAAGAAAAAGCCTTTCCCCTAATTCAACTCCCTCATCCTCCTATTTGAACGATGTCTGTAAATACCACTACGGAATTTTACATTGTGGCAGATGGTAGCTAGTTAATTAACGTCGCACTGGAGCAAAACAACGGGGTATTGGTAAAGATCCGGGATCAATTACCAAGGGAATGATGCAAGGATAACACCTCGTAATATTCAAAAACAGTCAGATGACGAGGTCATACCTGAGCTGGCACCCCATTCTCCATACTTCCATGAGGACATCCGAGGCCACTCCGTTTGCTAATCTGTTGCTCTTCCAACTGGGGTGCCACCTCAGCGACAGACTCACGCAGTTGAAGCACTGTCATTCACACGTCTTACTAAAGGTTCAAAGTCCTAAATGTGGACGCGCTGTGCCAAACACAAAACAGGTATCGAAGAGTTACTGATGATTACAGTAACGCAAAGCATTCATGAAGAATGATTTTTCTTTCATTTTTAATCGCAATGAAAGGTATGATCAATAAAAAGATTTTATTCAAAATAAAAATCTAATACAACGTAAAAAGTTAGTCGTAGTTAAAATAGATTAAAAAGTAGTTAGACGTAAAAGATAGATTATTAAAGTAGACTCGACCCAAATCAAAGTTGTATTTACACTTAACTTTAACTTTGGACATATGTCTTTTATCGACTTAAGGTGCTTTAAGAGAACTGTTTTAACTACGACTAACTTTTTACGTTCTGTTAGATTCTTATTTTGAATAAAAGACGTAGACGTAGCTAAAATAAAAATCTAACAGAACGTAAAAAGTTAGTTAAAATAGTTCTTAAAACACCTTAAGTCGATCAAAGACATGTCCAAAGTTAAGTGTAAATACAACTTTGATTTGGGTCGAGTCTACTTTAAAGGTTCTAAACTCGGCAGAGGGGCTGTCACAAGCAGAAACATGTAAGCGGTTAGCCTTGTGGCCAAGAGGTTTATTATACATTGCAAAGCAATTATCTTAGATTCTCAGCAATTCCATCGCATTTTGCTTATTGATTTTGTAACCAAAGTTACATATTCCTACCCTTGTTTTGAACAAATGTAAGAATTAAACTTAAATTTCAAATTATTTTAAAATATAAAAAATTGGTTATATTGAGATTTATTTTGTAGAATACAAAATCAAATTATAGCTATAAAATCAAATAAAATTTTGTTTCCCACCAATTCTAAAGTCATTCTAACTAAACCGATTTCCCACCGATTCTAAAAGAGCAGGAATTTGATCTTATCCTCTAAATCAGGGGTCGCTAACCTTTTTCGAAAGTCGACCCATTCAAGAGTTTCTTGATTTTTTACCGACCCTTCTATTTTACTATTACGTAATTATAATAGGACAAGCCGAAAAGACACTTATGAGTTTTAAATTGTTGCTCTTTTATATTTAGTTTTTATTTATTATTTATTGTATACATATAATATAGTAAAAAATTTCTATATTGGCTTTAAGCCAATATATAAAAACCGACAAAGGGATAGATTTTTGTTTTCGACGTCCTAATTAACATTGCATATTTGATAAGAGGGATAAAATTATATATAAAATATATAATTCTATTTAGGTAACATAATAATACAATCTTCCTTATATATAAAAATAAGACTTATTAATTTAGTATACAATTGACTAACGTTGTCAATGTGAAGGGTGTGCTTCGTGACTCTTGACAAAAAGTAATGTTGGGTTCGAAATGAGTCAGTTTCAACCTTAAATCACCACGGATATCTATATCTACACTGCTGGCCACCGTAAATGCAACACCCTGAAGGAAGTATGCAAATAATATGAAATTTACAACATGCATTAGCGGAGGTGAGATATGCAAATGATTAGAATTTCAGCGCAGACGCACATCACGCGCGCCTGTGGCGCCACTTCAAAGCGCTATTTAAGGCTTGGAGATTTCGACGATTTCAAGTACGGCAATTGTGTTTTTCTTGCGGTTTTTTCAAAAAAACGATCAATTATGCCTCGTAGAAAACAGCGATCATCTTTTGATCAAGTATCCGAGTTCGACAGAGGAAGGATAGTGGCCTACCGAGATTGTGGATTATCTTTCAGGGAAATCGGTAGTCGTGTTGGACGAAACCAAACAACTGTAATGCGGATATGTGATCGTTGGATGCAGGAGGGTACGACGGACCGACGTGTTCGATCGCATCCACCTCAGTGCACCACTTCACGTGATGACAGGCATATTGTGCGTATGGCAGTGACGGATCGCTCAGCCACATCACGAACCATAGCACAGCACATTCAGTCTGTACCGCATCATCCAGTGTCTGCGCGTACCATTCGACGCCGTTTACAGCAGAGTGGTCTGTCCGCAAGACGTCCATTGCTTCGTCTACCCTTGACGCAGAACCACAGACGTTTCCGCCGCCAATGGTGCGATGAAAGAAGGATGTGGACGGCAGAATGGAATGAAATTGTCTTTACTGACGAGTCACGCTTCTGTCTGCAATACCACGATGGTCGGATTCGAGTCTGGAGACACCGTGGAGAGAGGATGCTGAACAGCTGCGTTATGCACCGCCACACTGGTCCTGCACCGGGTATTATGGTATGGGGCGGTATTGGATATCACTCTCGCACTCCTCTAGTACGCATTGCCGGCACTTTAAACAGCCAGCGCTACATTTCCGAGGTGTTGGAGCCAGTTGTCCTTCCTTACCTTCAGGGCTTGCCCACAGCCATATTTCAACAGGATAATGCGCGACCACACGTGGCACGCATTGTCCACGGGTTCTTCGTCAATCGCCAGATTGAATTGCTTCCCTGGCCAGCTCACTCTCCGGATCTTTCGCCGATAGAAAACATGTGGTCCATGGTTGCTCAACGATTGACCCAGAATACATCCCCAGCTGCCACACCAGATCAACTTTGGCAACGTGTGGAAGCTGCTTGGTCTGCTGTACCCCAAGAACACATCCAAAGTCTCTTTGAATCAATGCCGAGGCGTGTGGCAGCGGTGATCTCCAACAATGGCTGCTACTCTGGCTACTGATTTTGGCAGGAACCACACTTCACAGAAGTCTATAAATTTAATCATTTGATACTTGGTCAACATGTTATCTACAAAATAAATTTTGTTGTGATATCTCTTGTCTTTCTTGGTGTTGCAATTTGGGTGGCCAGCAGTGTAGCTTAATTCTTTGTTTTCTTAAAATGGAATTAACATGGCTGAAACCAGTTTCAATTCTGTACGAGCTCGGAAATGCAAGCAAAAAGGGAGTACTACTTCAGAAAGTTTAAGACATTTTTGTCTTATATTTTTCTACCAACCCCTAAACGACCCGTAACAATGTTATGTCAACCCTTGGGGGACGATATCGACCACTTTGTCTACCACCTGCTCCAAATCGTCATTTTAACATTATCTTAATTTTTAACATTTCAGTTTGTGAGAACCAATACATTGCAATGTGGGAAAAGTCTCCGAGTGAAATGAAGAAAAAGAATGAGTTGAGTCTCATGTCACTTCGGGATGAACTTAAATTTGCAACGTGTTTGTTCTTTTGTAAATTAGTGTATGTATATATTTTACATCTGATTCCAATCAAAGCATTTCGAAAATGATGTTTCCAATTGCAAAGATAGATGGCGCCACGTGACGACGTAGAATGTTTTGAGACCGTACCACGTTTCAAAACGAATGAAACTCAATTAGTGAAATTTTCTTGCTACCGTGAAAATCACAGTTCCTCATTTGCGCTCATTCCAGATTGAGCTTTATGAATCTTAAAAAAAACATTTTCGCATCTTTATTAATTTTTGAGTCTCCACATTTTTTACACCAAAATTTATTTCGTAGAGTAAGTAATCACGATTTTCCCTCTACAACGCGGGAATGCGGTAGATCAGTTCGAACACCAACGGATTAGCAACCGCAGGGTTGCGAGTTCGAAACTAGGTCCAGCCAAAGACCGTCGTGTACACGGGGGATGGTGCACGTTCAATCTGTCGCGGCCTCAAATGTCCTCACGTTGCCGTGGCGTGGACGTTTGGAGAGTTGGGTGCCAGTTCAGGTGAGACCTCGTCATCTGACAGTGGTTCAAAATTAAGTGGCGTTGTTCTGGGATCTTTCCCTTCGGGATGGATCCGGACCGTCGCCAATAGCCCGTTATGTTGCTCCAGCGTGGGGTGTTAATTAATTATCTACCCTCTACAACGCATTTGGTAATTTCCATATCTGCAAATTCAACGTCAACAAACTTCCATAAAAAAATTTTGTGATCAACATGAACCAGATAATCAAACAGAACCTGTTGCAGTTTTTCAAATTTATTGAGTAGAAAATGTATCAAATGGTAACAAAATGTTCTTTATGCACCCCATGATAGGTATTTCAATTAACGTCACACTGGAGCAGCAGAACGGGCTATTGGTGACGGTCCGGGATCAATCCCAAAGAGAAAGATCTGAGGACAACACCGCGTAATTTTGAACAATGGTCAGATGACGAGATCACATCTGAACTGGACACACTGAACTCTCCAAACTTCCACACCACGCCAACGTGAGGACATGTGAAGCCACGACAGATTTAACGTTCACCATCCCCGTGTTCACGACGGACTTGGGCTTGACCGAATTAGCAATCTCCCGTTGCTGATACGTTACTCTTCCAACTGAGCTACAGCTGTCCCAATAATTTAGAATTCATGGCTTCCTCCCCAACCACGTGACCGATCCTCAAATGGAGCTGCCGGAAGAAAGAAAACAAGGCTACTCGCACGTGCTCTGTCTATTTCATTTGATGGGCTGTAAGTGCTGAGCACTCGTTCAGGCAAGCGTTCTGCGCGTTAGTGATGGGAGGAATTGAGCACTTTTGCGAATCGAATACTTGGTATTCGAGTTCTCCCAAATATCGAATAAGTATTCGAATACATATACAAAACGATTCATGGATAGTAATAATCAATACTTTGGTATTCGACTTACATAGGTGAGTGCTTTTGCATCCGAATCCGAATACTTTTGTATCTGATTGCCTTTGCATCCGAATACTCTTGTATCTGATTGCCTTTGCATCCGAATAATACTCTTGTATCTGATTGCCTTTGCATCCGAATAACACTATTGTATCTGATTGCCTTTGCATCCGAATACTCTTGTATCTGATTGCCTTTGCATCCGAATACTCTTGTATCTGATTGCCTTTGCATCCGAATAATACTCTTGTATCTGATTGCCTTTGCATCCGAATAACACTCTTGTATCTGATTGCCTTTGCATCCGAATACTCTTGTATCTGATTGCCTTTGCATCCGAATAATACTCTTGTATCTGATTGCCTTTGCATCCGAATACTCTTGTATCCGAGTACTTTGGCATCCGAATACTCTTGTATCTGATTGCCTTTGCATCCGAATACTCTTGTATCCGAGTACTTTGGCATCCGAACACTTCGGTACTCGAGTACTTTGGTAGGTATTTTAATTAACGTCGCACTGAAGCAGCACAACCGGCTATTGGCGAAGGTCCGGGAACAAATCCTAAGGGAAAGAACCGAGGACAATACCACATTATTTTGAACCACTTGAGTTCATTGGTATCCGAATATTCTGGTATCGGAATACTTTGGTATCCGAATACTTTACAAAAGAATCGAGTACAACGAATACTTCGAAGTATCAAGTACACGAGTACTTCGAATATTCCCACTCATAAAAATTTAAGAGTTGGAAAACAAGAGCCAAAAATTAAACCGTCATTACACACCGTCAGACTAGACCACTCTGTCAAACAGCTCAAGACAACATCAAGGAAATCGACGAATGTAAAAGGTGTACCTATTAGTTTTCACAAATGTCAATGAGTGGGAAAAATAGCAAACTGGATGGTCTAGTCCACTGTTCCAAAACCAATAACTTTCGTCCATATCCATTCATAGACAGCCAAATGTGGTTCACACACTATCGTAATCAAGCGAGGAAGTTACTTTTATACTTGAAACCTCAAGAGCTGTCGTGAAAATAAGACAATCAGTTGAAAAAGATATTCAAGAACGTCAATGCCTCATGCTTGGGTAGGTAGGTATTTTAATTAACGTCGCACTGGAGCCACGCAAAGGGCTATAAGTGACCTTCCGGGATCAAACTCGACTTTTCGCTTCGAGATAAAGCCCGGATCATTGCCAATAGCCCTTTGCTCCGTTAATTAACTATCTACCTATCTACAAATGGCACAAAAAGAACCACAAAGGAATTATATTTGTTTCGATTTCAGACAAGAAAGTGAACATTTAAAGAGTATAAATTAGTGTGCATAGTTCTCTTTCTCAAAAATCCTTTTGGTTCTCCAAAAAAAAAAACGAAAGCTTGGTGGAGATCTATTTATTCAACGTACTCTACTATAAATAAATCTCTTTGAATGGAAAAGCAGAGCAACAAAACGGAAAGTTGAAATCACTTTTAAAATGAGAGAATTTTACTTTTTGATGAAAAGGGAAAAACAGTTTTCTTTCTGTTCCTTTGAATGGATTGGGGTAATAACTTATGGGAAATCGTTTCGCTTGAACGACGAAAGCATTTTTCTACTCGATCAGAACGCTCCATTTGCGATTGAAGATGAATTCAATTGACGAATTGCAACAAATAGATTCGGAAACGAAATCTGCATTTTATAATGCATCACCATTTCGAAGAGCTGAATGTGTTGAAATTAACTCGCCTTTGAGTAGTGATTGTTTCGTAGTTTCAAGTGAAATGACAGAGCCAATCAACTGCGTCTCCAACTCAAGAGCGTAGCCATTGAGGTTTCACACCCAAACACTCAGTTTCCAATTGAGAAAGTTAATCATCACCAATTCATTTACCTACTTGGCACGTAGTTATTTTTATTATTTAATTAATGTTGCAACACAACGGAATATTGGTGACGGTCCAGGATCAATCCCGAAGGGAAAGATCACAAGACTCGTCATTTGGAACCACTGTCAGGTGACGAGGGAACACCTGAGCTCCAAACTTTCACCCCACGCCAACGTGAGAGCCGCGACAGAGTATCGATCTCGTAACCCTCTGGTTGCTAATCCGTTGGTCTTCCAACTAGGCTACCTCATGCATCTGGGATTTCTAAAACTACATTGAATGAAATGTGGAAAAGTATGAACAGATAAATTTCCTTTCCTTTCTACGACTTGTAGCCCAGTTGGTAGGAAGAGCAACGGATTAGCAACCGGAGGATTGTGAGTTCGAGGCTCGGTCCAGTCAACCGTCGTGTACACGGGGGATGGTGCACGTTAAATACATCGTCAAATGTCCTCACGTTGGCGTGGTGTGGAGGGTTGGAGCCAGCTCAGGTGTGACTTTGGTTCAAAGTTACGAGGCGTTGTCTTCGTGATTGATCCCGGACAGTCAATAATAGCCCGCTGTGTTGCTCCAATGCAACGTCAGTCTACCCTTCTTTGACTTATTCACAAAACTGGTGGCTGATGCAAGCAGATTTAAAATGTATGACTTATTCACAAAACTGGTGGCTGATGCAAGCAGATTTAAAATGTATGACTTATTTACAAAACTGGTGGCTGATGCAAGCAGATTTAAAATGTATGACTTATTCACAAAACTGGTGGCTGATGCAAGCAGATTTAAAATGTATGACATTCACAAAACTGGTGGCTGATGCAAGCAGATTTAAAATGTATGACTTATTCACAAAACTGGTGGCTGATGCAAGCAGATTTAAAATGTATGACTTATTCACAAAACTGGTGGCTGATGCAAGCAGATTTAAAATGCATGACTTATTCACAAAACTGGTGACTAATGCAAGCAGATTTAAAATGTATGACTTATTCACAAAACTGGTGGCTGATGCAAGCAGATTTAAAATGTATGACTTATTCACAAAACCGGTGGCTGATGCAAGCAGATTTAAAATGTAGGTCACTGTATACACAAGTTTAAAAAGTATTTTTGACTCGATTATTACAGGTTGTGATCGTCCATAGTTATTCTGTTATACTTATAATCGAATAAAATAATTATTTTTTGATTTATTTATACGGAAAGGCTTCAAAAACCCCTTTTAAAGATAAATAAAGGAAATCGAATAAGTTTCTTTTTCTTTTAGATTGGAATTTGTGTGCCTTAAAGAACAATCCAATCACGCTAGTGGAAAAGAATAAAAAAAAAGTGTTGTAACTCCCTGTTCCGCCGTCTATATTTGTCGAATAAAAATAAAAACAAAGTTCTGTTCTACAAATAAAACAAACCACCTCTTTTTACCATGGAAACCAAGAAGCAATTTTTAAATTGTTTTAGCTTCTTTGTTTCTCTTTATAGTAGTAATCGTATTATAGAGCACTCCAAAGCGTTGGCATAAAATGAACTGTCACGGACTTTGAATTTAAACCTACCATAAAATGTGAAACAGTTGACAAAAAAGATGCACCGAAATTCTTGGTGTGATAAAATTCAAGAATTATTAAACAAAAATATACCCAATTGAATTCACATTAAAAAGGTAAACAAAAACCAAATACCTCGGAAATGTACTGCAAAAGTGTGATTCAGTAAAACAGCATTTAGAATTTCAAGAGATTGGATTTTTTCTGTTTTATGGCGCAAAGTCCTTAAACAGACAAGCTACTTTAAGATATAAACGTAAGAAAAATATATATGTTATACGTTTTATAATTCAGACCTTCCGTCCTATTTTAAAAAGTGAGGTAGTTGATTAACGTCGCACTGGAGCAACACAACGGGTTATTGGTGATGGTCCGGATTCATTCCGAAGGAAAAGACCGGAGGACACCACGTAATTTTGGACCACGGTCAGATGACGAGGTCACACCTGAGCTGGCACCCCACTCTCCAAACTTCCACACCACACCAACGTGAGGACATCTGAGGCCACGACATATTGAACGTGCACCAACCCTCGTGTACACAATGGTCTCTGGTTGCACTCCATCCAGACGAGAACTGCTATTTTTCAAACTGCTACTACTAATAAAAGTTCGTAATTTGCGTAAATGCCGTATCGGGGAAAGGCTGTTCATTAGTCTCGATTCATTAAGGACGTCCAACTGATCCCAAACCCAACTAGTAATCTCAGTTCTTTTATAGATAGGTTGCACGAGGAAATTAGCTGTTTATCTCAATTCAAACTCAATTGCAAAGCTTCCGACCAAACAACCGAGGACGCATTTTATTAACCCTTTCGGGTCTAATGGGCATATACGTCCCAGAGATTAGATTGGGTAAATAAATCCCACTTTTGAATGGGTTTTTACGTTTTCAGTGTTCTTAAGGAATTAGGGAATAAAAATAGGACTAAAGAAACCTGGCAATACTTTCAGATTGCAAATGGCGGACTTATGGTTTTGAGCACGCCCATTCATTCTGATGAATGAGTGACCGGAAACAAAAAGATGGCACAAAATTAGACGTTAGTTGCCCAGAAGCCATTTCCCACTACACTATGTACATGAATGGAGCTGACCGCTGTGATGAAATGGCTACTTTTTAGGGTCATGGCAGAAAATCAGACAAGTGGTAGAAAAAGGTTTTTAGCTATGATTTCTATTGTGAATGCATGGATTACGAAGTGTGATGTGGAACATAAAACAGAACCACTCTTATCATTCATGGTCCCCTTGGCTGAGCAACTAATAAATGTTGGTAGGGAGAAAGCAAACACAAAAAGAACGCGAAAGTACGGTCGTCCGTCAAAAAGAGCAAAAACTACTAAATTAAATTACTTTTCATAGTTAAATTTTAATCATGCAAAAGTCGGGGTGATAGGGTTAACTTCCATTCAGTTTGTAAATGTGCTTTCCACGCAGGGCCATCCCCAAAAAAGCAAAGTGCAATTGAAGAATAATTCGCTCTTGCAGTCTATCGAAGACGTCATTCTATCATTTAGTTCATTAGAAATGTTATTTTCAGTTTAGAGGCCCTTTGGAAGAGAAACGGATTAGCAATCGGAGGGTTCGTCCAGCCAAAGAACTTCGTGTACATGCTGGCTGGTTGCACGTTCAATCTGCCGTAGCCTCAAATGTCTTCACGTTGGCGTGGTGTGGAAGATTGGAGAGTGGAGTGCCAGCTCAAGTGTTGTCTTCGTCATCTGACCGTAGTTCAAAATGACGTGGTATTGTCCTCGAATCTTTCCCTTGGGGATTGACCTTCGCCTATAGCCCGTTGTGTCGCACAGTGCGATGAATTAACTACCTCACCTTACCATTTTAATTTAGTTATTGCACACTTTCGCTATGAGAGGGATTTTCTGTATGGAAAAAGCAGACGGTTGGCGGGAGGATCCTTTGTGGCCAAACTGCGCCAAACACAAGAGGACTTCAAGTAGAAAATGTCGTGAATGGGGAGAAAAGGATTGGGTAAAAGTAGTGGAATGAAAGAGATTTGCCTTTGACCGCAGGAGGATTTTACTTCCGGTTACCCTCGTAAAAATTAATTTAACTTTGATTGAGGGTCAAAACATCCACTGCTTTATATATGTATACAAAAATACTTATAATAGACCAATTCATTGCTGAGTTACAGTTTGAACAAAGCAGCTTATTGCAAAAACCCAGTTCTTCAGAAATTGAGTTGAAACATGTTTGTACATGGTGACAGTATCTAACGAAAACCCTCGTAACTAGAAAATTCTTCAGCATATTTACAGGATCTTGGTATCAATTGAAAGCAAAGGAGTTGGGAAATAGTTTGAAGCAATAAAATAATATTGATATTATGGTCGATTTTCGTGATTTTTACTGTATCTGTTATCGTTAAAGCTCGAAAACCGTTAATGTGCCCATTACCTACGTAATCTGCAGATTAGCTGATTCGTTCCGTTCAAGTGCGGAATCATCTACAAAATAAGAGTTTTCCGTACTTAACCTAGTTAATGTGCACATTAACGGCTTTCGAATCGTTAAATACAAAAGTTTGTTTCTCTAATTTCCTTTCCCTCCTCCTTCCCTTTCTCAAATTTATTTCCTTAATTGTAATAATACTTTTAAACCGTTTAGTTGATTCTTTGTATTATACACTGCTGGCCACCCAAATTGCAACACCAAGAAAGACAAGAGATATCACAACAAAATTTATTTTGTAGATAACATGTTGACCAAGTATCAAATGATTAAATTTATAGACTTCTGTGAAGTGTGGTTCCTGCCAAAATCAGTAGCCAGAGTAGCCGCCATTGTTGGAGATCACCGCTGCCACACGCCTCGGCATTGATTCAAAGAGACTTTGGATGTGTTCTTGAGGTACAGCAGACCAAGCAGCTTCCACACGTTGCCAAAGTTGATCTGGTGTGGCAGCTGGGGATGTATTCTGGGTCAATCGTTGAGCAACCATGGACCACATGTTTTCTATCGGCGAAAGATCCGGAGAGCGAGCTGGCCAGGGAAGCAATTCAATCTGGCGATTGACGAAGAACCCTTGGACAATGCGTGCCACGTGTGGTCGCGCATTATCCTGTTGAAATATGGCTGTGGGCAAGCCCTGAAGGTAAGGAAGGACAACTGGCTCCAACACCTCGGAGATGTAGCGCTGGCTGTTTAAAGTACCGGCAATGCGTACTAGAGGAGTGCGAGAGTGAGATCCAATACCGCCCCATACCATAATACCCGGTGCAGGACCAGTGTGGCGGTGCATAACGCAGCTGTTCAGCATCCTCTCTCCACGGTGTCTCCAGACTCGAATCCGACCATCGTGGTGTTGCAGACAGAAGCGTGATTCGTCAGTAAAGACAATTTCATTCCATTCTGCCGTCCACATCCTTCTTTCATCGCACCATTGGCGGCGGAAACGTCTGTGGTTCTGCGTCAAGGGTAGACGAAGCAATGGACGTCTTGCGGACAGACCACTCTGCTGTAAACGGCGTCGAATGGTACGCGCAGACACTGGATGATGCGGTACAGACTGAATGTGCTGTGAATGTTCGTGATGTGGCTGAGCGATCCGTCACTGCCATACGCACAATATGCCTGTCATCACGTGAAGTGGTGCACTGAGGTGGATGCGATCGAACACGTCGGTCCGTCGTACCCTCCTGCATCCAACGATCACATATCCGCATTACAGTTGTTTGGTTTCGTCCAACACGACTACCGATTTCCCTGAAAGATAATCCATAATCTCGGTAGGCCACTATCCTTCCTCTGTCGAACTCGGATACTTGATCAAAAGATGATCGCTGTTTTCTACGAGGCATAATAGATCGTTTTTTTTTTTAAACCACAAGAAAAACACAATTGCCGTACTTCAAATCGTCGAAATATCCAAGCCTTAAATAGCGCTTTGAAGTGGCGCCACAGGCGCGCGTGATGTGCGTCTGCGCTGAAATTCTAATCATTTGCATATCTCACCTCCGCTAATGCATGTTGTAAATTTCATATTATTTGCATGCTTCCTTCAGGGTGTTGCATTTACGATGGCCAGCAGTGTACTTTGTTCATTGATTGATTCTATCAACTATTCTGTTGATTGATTGATTCTATCAACTTGATTCTTTAGATATCGAAAAATAAATAAATAACATTATGTTTCAACAATTGTCAGTATATTTTATTTACATCTACTGATTATTATATGAAATTACTTATAACTTGACGGGATAAAAATATAGTGTGTTTTTCAATTAGTAGTACCTAATAATTAATTTAAGCGTACAAAAACGTTGCTGTGTTCGAGATCTTATTTTCGCTCTAACGTGTGCCTAGCAGGTAATGTGCAGATTATCTAGGTGATCTGCAGATTACCAAGGTAATTCCAGAAATGAAAAAATTTTTCCGCACTTTAACGGATCGGCCTAGTTAATCTGCACATTACTTAGTTAATCTGCACATTACCTAGGTAATCTGCACATTACCTGATTTCTGTACTTTAGTGGTAACGCATACATACTCCTTAAAGCATCATTTTATCCACTGGGAAGAAAACTATACACATAAATATCAAAGAAAAATTTCCTGAAGCTCAAAAAGGCAGCCGAATCGTAATTTTCTATTTCAGACTGCCATTTTAAAAAAGTTGAGCGCTGTTCTAAAAGTTTAATGTAACTTTATTCCAGGTATGAGTGGAAGGTCAAAAGACAGCCGGCTTGATTCCGAAACCTGAGGGTAAATGTAACCTTCCTAGCGGCAGCTGACTTCGTTCCGATCACCGTTTGTCGGTTGCGCGAGAGAGAAATCTTTCGCAGTCTCTCCGACATTCTCAGAGAAAATCCCAGTTTCACTTTTGCTGATCCAATCCAAATAACGCGTCCGTCGTACCTTATATCGATCTAAGAGAGGAACTTTTTTGGCAAAAAGGATGCTCACCTTTTTCATCTTCCGTCTCCCCGGGATACTCTTTTGGGGGCGTCTCCACGGGCTCCACGATCACCTTCGTCGGCTTTTCAGTGTCCAACGTGATTCTGAAACAACACAGTTTAGTTAACCGACCATCGAATGCAAGAAGGGCACTTCTCTAAATGAATATCTACCTTCCCAAAAAAGGAACGCAAGATAGAATGCAAGCCAATAAAAAAGTTAAAATGCTTATAGTACTCAGAGACCAATATGGAAAGTATTTATGAACTAAGATTAAAATACAATGAAAACAACTAAGATAAAGATATTAATTAAAAAAGGGTCAAAATGAGTTTATATCAATGACACTATTGACAATAGATGAAATGGGGTGTGATTTAGTATATATAGACAAAAGCATTGATATAAAGTTTAAAAAGGCAATGAGGTATAAAAATTTAAATAGAAATGGATTCACCAAATCTCGCAAGTTAAAAATTGAACTGCTAATACGATTCGACTATGTGGTTAAAAAGTGAACACTATTAAAATGGGATGAGCATATGAAATAGGGAGCACACACGCGTTACACAGTAATAAAAGATACCTGTGAGTGCTACAAAGGAAAGGAATGACGCTTGTACAAGAGGGAAGCGGACTGAGATTAAATACTGAACTATCGAGTAAATCCAGCTTAGTTCCAATTTCAATAAATTCCGAAAACATCGTGTGGATCTACGTGGCGTGGGAGATCGAAACTTTTTTTCTCTTATATAGTTCCCTAAGACAAACAGGTTTATTTGATTCAAGACAAACAGGTTTAATTTATATCAATACAAACCATATAATTTCGGGGACATCCAAGTGTAAAAATGTGATTGTGCCCAAACAATATTTTAACACAAACCAGATCGTCAATACGTAGGTAGCTATTTTAATTAACGTCACACTGGAGCAACACAACGGGCTATTGGCGACGATCTGGGATGTACACTGCTGGCCACCCAAATTGCAACACCAAGAAAGACAAGAGATATCACAACAAAATTTATTTTGTAGATAACATGTTGACCAAGTATCAAATGATTAAATTTATAGACTTCTGTGAAGTGTGGTTCCTGCCAAAATCAGTAGCCAGAGTAGCCGCCATTGTTGGAGATCACCGCTGCCACACGCCTCGGCATTGATTCAAAGAGACTTTGGATGTGTTCTTGGGGTACAGCAGACCAAGCAGCTTCCACACGTTGCCAAAGTTGATCTGGTGTGGCAGCTGGGGATGAATTCTGGGTCAATCGTTGAGCAATCATGGACCACATGTTTTCTATCGGAGAAAGATCCGGAGAGCGAGCTGGCCAGGGAAGCAATTCAATCTGGCAATTGACGAAGAACCCTTGGACAATGCGTGCCACGTGTGGTCGCGCATTATCCTGTTGAAATATGGCTGTGGGCAAGCCCTGAAGGTAAGGAAGGACAACTGGCTCCAACACCTCGGAGATGTAGCGCTGGCTGTTTAAAGTACCGGCAATGCGTACTAGAGGAGTGCGAGAGTGATATCCAATACCGCCCCATACCATAATACCCGGTGCAGGACCAGTGTGGCGGTGCATAACGCAGCTGTTCAGCATCCTCTCTCCACGGTGTCTCCAGACTCGAATCCGACCATCGTGGTGTTGCAGACAGAAGCGTGACTCGTCAGTAAAGACAATTTCATTCCATTCTGCCGTCCACATCCTTCTTTCATCGCACCATTGGCGGCGGAAACGTCTGTGGTTCTGCGTCAAGGGTAGACGAAGCAATGGACGTCTTGCGGACAGACCACTCTGCTGTAAACGGCGTCGAATGGTACGCGCAGACACTGGATGATGCGGTACAGACTGAATGTGCTGTGCTATGGTTCGTGATGTGGCTGAGCGATCCGTCACTGCCATACGCACAATATGCCTGTCATCACGTGAAGTGGTGCACTGAGGTGGATGCGATCGAACACGTCGGTCCGTCGTACCCTCCTGCATCCAACGATCACATATCCGCATTACAGTTGTTTGGTTTCGTCCAACACGACTACCGATTTCCCTGAAAGATAATCCACAATCTCGGTAGGCCACTATCCTTCCTCTGTCGAACTCGGATACTTGATCAAAAGATGATCGCTGTTTTCTACGAGGCATAATTGATCGTTTTTTGGAAAAAACCACAAGAAAAACACAATTGCCGTACTTGAAATCGTCGAAATCTCCAAGCCTTAAATAGCGCTTTGAAGTGGCGCCACAGGCGCGCGTGATGTGCGTCTGCGCTGAAATTCTAATCATTTGCATATCTCACCTCCGCTAATGCATGTTGTAAATTTCATATTATTTGCATGCTTCCTTCAGGGTGTTGCATTTACGGTGGCCAGCAGTGTATATTGGTTGGATAGATCATTGTGGGTTTGGTCATCTAGAGTTTTATTAAAGAAAGCACATCACTCCTTGTCCTTCAGGTTCGATTCCTGTCAGGTGCAAGGGTGTATTTCTCTCTTCTGTGTCAGTAAAGCTTTCACTGTGTGTGTCAGTTACTTGATATTGTATTGTGTCTGGCGCAGCATGGCCAAATATGGCCCTTGCGCCATAAAACCCCCAAACCAACTAACAAACCAACCTTGTCCTTCGATCTTTGCCATCGGGATTGATCCAGGAACGTCACCAATATCCCGCTGTGTTGCTTCAAGTGCGACGTTAATAAACTACCTACCTATCAAACCATTTTTCACCTTTTTCGAGGAGAGGTGGGTAGTTAATTGACGTTGCACTTGAGCAACATACCGGAATATTGGTGACGGTCCGGGATCAATCCCGAAGGCAAAGATCCGAGGACAACACCACGTAATTTTGAATCATGTTGATATGACGAGATCTCACATTATCTGGCACCCCTCTCCAAACTTCCACACCATACCAACGTAACATTAGAGGCCATGACAGATTTAACGTGCACCCTTTTTACACGACGGTCTTTGGTTGGATTCAAACTCGCTCCCGTCAGGTTGCAAATCCGTTATATCTTCCAACCGGGCTACCGAAACATTTCATTCTTCACGATTCGCAAACATTTCATTCTTCATCATTCGCAAACATTGAGTATTCGCGCAAACTAACGCATACGTCAGTTTGCACGAATCTGTCTATGTATTACTATGTATTGTATGTATTGTAATCTATGTGTTAATATTGAACACAGCTTCTGTATACGTTCAGTTGGTCCATACATAAAGTAGATTTTTACGCATAAAGACCAGGTAAATCTTCATTCAGGTTTGGCAAGCGTCTCATAATTGGCGACCAAATGAAATACGAGGAATAGAAAAGGATAAACAAAACCCAAACAAAAGTCGATCTGGAAACTGATAAAACCTAGCAGATACTCCCATTGAACAAAGCATGCATATTTTATGAAAGCGTTCCCAATACAACGAAACGATTTCTGTTGGCCAATGAATCACTGCACAGAAGAAAGCGAATTCAGATGAAAGAGTTTCAGTGGAAACGACACTAATTTACGTGGAGACAGATAGCGAGAGAAAAAAATGTCTATTGTCTTGTAGAAAATGCAAAACGCTCAGTCGTAGAAAAACTGCTATGTATCTTGATATGTCGCTTGGATATCGGAAACAGAATGAATACATTAATCCATAAATACATGATTGGCTTTTATGATTCAAATCTCACCAAGCTGCAATGTTTCTTGCGACCAATAACACACTAGGAAAGGTTTTACTGACACAGGTAGAGCAAAACACATGATTGGCTTTTATGATTTAGAACAGAATGAATACATTAATCCATAAATACATGATTGGCTTTTATGATTCAAATCTGACCAAACTGCAGTGTTTCTTGCGACCAATAAATGGACGACACACTAGGAAAGTTTTTACTGACGCAGGTAAAGCAAAACACATGATTGGCTTTTATGATTTACAACAGAATGAATACATTAATCCATAAATACATGATTGGCTTTTATGATTCAAATCTGACCAAGCTGCAGTGTTTCTTGCGACCAATAAATGGACGACACACTAGGAAAGTTTTTACTGACGCAGGTAAAGCAAAACACATGATTGGCTTTTATGATTTAGAACAGAATGAATACATTAATCCATAAATACATGATTGGCTTTTATGATTCAAATCTGACCAAGCTGCAGTGTTTCTTGCGACCAATAAATGGACGACACACTAGGAAAGTTTTTACTGACGCAGGTAAAGCAAAACACATGATTGGCTTTTATGATTTAGAACAGAATGAATACATTAATCCATAAATACATGATTGGCTTTTATGATTCAAATCTCACCAAACTGCAATGTTTCTTGCGACCTATACATGGACGACACACTAGGAAAGTTTTTACAGTTAGAGCAAAACACACCTAGGTTAGTTACAGAAATGGAATCTGCCCCTTTTACGGTTCACGGGTAGGTAGTTCAATTTACATCGCACGGTGGCAACACAAAGTGCTATTGGTGACGGTTCGGAATCAATCCCGAAGGGAAAGATCCGATGACAGCACTTTGTAATTATGATCAACACCTGAGCTGGCACACCACTCTCCAAACATCCTTACCACGTCAAGGAAAGGACATGACATTTGAAGCGACGACAGATTTAATGCGATCCAGCCCTCATGAACACGACGGTTTATGGTAGGATCGAGTTTCGAACTCTCGCCCCTCCGTAGACTCTACCACGTCGTTTAGAAAGGGGGACTGATGCACGTTAAATCTGTCGTGGCCTCAACTGTCCTCACGTTGGCGTGGTGTGGAAGTTTTGAGAGTGGGGGTGCCAGCTCAGGTGTGATCTCGTCGTATGACCGTGGTTCGAAATGGCGTGGTGTTGTCCTCCAATCTTTCCCTTCGGGTTTGCTCCCAATAGCTCGTTTTGTTGCTCCAATTGGACGTTAATTAAAAATACCTACCTACCTGAGCTCATGAAAAAAACTAGCATTGATAAAAAGCATCTTTTATAGGGAAATTTTTTGACATTGATTCGTTGACATTTTTATGCGTTTTGGTGTGACTAAGACAGTTGGCATGAAGCCATTTTTTGAATAATAAATGGAAATGGTTGCGCCGCCTTCGTATTGCTAATTTCATTTCCATTTTTGAAGAAAAATATTTTGTAACATCTTGTATTTGTAAATCAGAAAATATAATTGATAGTGTCAACGAAAAACCTTATTGGAATAAGTTTACAAAGTGACAAAATCTTAAATTAATAAACTTGATTTAAAAAAAGTTAACTTGATGTATCTAGAAATCTTTACAAAATGTTCAATTTTTTGGTGCGTTTAATATTCCATTCCTCAACAGTATGTAACTTACTGCCGACAGCATAAATATTTTCCAGCACATTTTGCACATTAAACGCCCAGAAATGGCTCGATAAGACGCCGGAGACTGTATTTAATTTTCTCCCGGCAAAGTTCCTCATTTAAGAACTAATAGTTCGTTGCAAAATCGATAGACGCGTTTATAAAAAGTCCCAAACGGCCATCCACTCCTGAAGGCGTTGAAATCCATCAAACTTTTCCATGAAGTATGCAATTTTTGAGGTTAACGCTTTAATTTACATTTTGACAAGCTAATGTTTTATTTAGTTTTTCGTCGTATTTTAGTGTTTTGTGTCAAGGAAGAATAATTAACTAATAAATTATCCAGATTGGTTGAAAGGGATTCTGTACTTAAAATTGGCCACAATGATAAAAAACAAAACTAAAAGGGGAATAGAAAGTTTTTTTTCACATCTGTTTGGTATTTGTTGATCCTTACTTTCCTATGACATTACTTTCTTATAAAACTATAAGTTATAAATCTGTAAAATAATGTTTTAATACCGTTTGTTAGTTTCGTAGACTCAGATACGTTTATCCAACAGTTTTTTTTAATCACAACAGATTCAAAATCTTTATTTAACCTGGTACTTTTATTATTCAAATAATTTTCTTAAATTTTGCTGAAAATTTGGATAATGATCGAAACAGAAAAAGTTACATTTTGAATAAATTAGTAAACCAAAGTATGATTTTCCTAAGCATTTTGAAAAATAAGACATTTTTACACTTAGAAGTACCTTGATATTTTTTAGAACAAGGTTTTCAAATTATACTTTTCAGACAATTATCCGACTAATAATGCAATAATCCTTTCACCAAGTTTTTAAAAGTAAAAATCAGTATAAAATGTATTTTTATTTTCCTTATTTTGAAGGAAAATATGGTCACAAGATGAGCTTGGGATAAAAATTTCAGTCATATAGTTTCGTTTCAATTTAAAACAAAATAAAAATTTCACTATCGGACCCTCCAATTAAAATGTAATTGCTTTGAAATGGTTTCAAGTGCGCGGTTGGAAGAGTAACGGATGAGCAATCGGAGAGCTGCGAGTTCGAATCCAACCAAAGACCGTCGTGTACAAAGGGGACTTGCAGGTTTAATCAGTCGTAGCCTCAAATGTCCTCACGTTGGCGTGGTGTGTAAGTTTGGAGAGTGGGGTGCCAGCTCAGGTGTTGCCTCATCATCTGACCGTGTTTCGAAATTACGTGGTGCTGTCCTCGATTCTTTCCCTTTGGGATGGATCCCAGACCATCGCCACTAGCCCGTTGTGTTGCTCCAGGGCGACGTTAATTAAAATACCTACCTATCTACATTGCAAAGTGTCATCAAAGAGCGATACCAAATCGGTGAATATCTTAACTGCGCATGTCATAGAACCATTCTTCCAATTGAAGGAACATCATGTGTTGGTAGGTATTTTATTAACATCGCACTGGAGCAACACAATGGGCGATGGTCCGGAATGAATACTGGTTGGATAGATCAATGTGGGTTTGAGGGGTTATCTAGAGAAAACACATCACTCGGTCGATAAAATTTAACAAATTTCAATGGTAATTAAAGTCGCACTGGAGCAACACATCGGGCTATAGGTGACGGTCCGGGAACAATCCCCAAGTCAAAGATCCGAGGACACCACCACGTCATTTTGAACCAAGGTCTGATGACGAAGTCAACACCGAAGCTGGTACCCCACTCTCAAAACTTCCACGCCAGAGTTAGGAGATTTGATACCATGACAGAATTAACATGCACCATCCCCCCGTATACACGATGGTCTTTGGACCGAGTTTCTAACTCGCAACTTTACTATTGCTAATCGGATACTTCTCCAACCGAGCTTCCGCGGCCCATAATACTACGTATTTTATTTGACAAGCCAACGAAAAAAAGATGTTTAAGGAAGCCTGTCCTTTGGTTAAGATTTCCAGACCCGCCTCCTCCCAACTCACCAGGAGGTTTAGAGTAGATTACGGGAGGAGGGGGTATTGACTTCCAGCAGACACGAAAGAGGAACCCCACCCAAACGGGCAGGGAGAGCACACGAGGGCTCCAGCGCGTGCAGCCCGGAGCCATTTATTAATAAACTTCAAAATATACATGAAAACAGGCCAACAGGGCCAACAAAACCAATAAGACGACCGGCACAGCGCCGGTTTACAGGGACGATATATATTAAAGACGGGCACAGTGCCGGGTTATATAAACAGGGGACAACAGGTCCCAATACGGGACAGTGGTATATATAAAATAAATAAAAACAATGACATGATGATTATATAAATAATGAAGATATAAATGATGATTTGATATGAAATTTAAAACTGTCTAAAAAATAAAAAAAGTGAAGTTGGGCAATCTAAAAGTCTAAAAATTTTTAAATTTTTAAAATACTATAAAATGGGGCCGGACCTAGTCCAAGGCCCTCTACAAGGGTCAACCGCTAGGGGCCATAAATATTAATCATTTTGTTCGTTGTGGGGTGCGGGGAGCCCATCCGCCACCCCTCCAGCCACCAGCACACAGTGGCTGATCTCATTTCGGAGGGCTTTACTATGTAAAACGCCCTCCAGCCACAGGCGGCCATCTGTACCTGGTTAAGATTTGAACTGTTCCCACTCTGCAGCGTAGATCTAACCTAGAACGCACACATGAAACTCTCCCCCTTCATACTTTGTCACGCCTCCAGTAGGTCGGCTAATAAAGGGGTCCTCTGGTCACTCGGAACGTTTAGATAACAGAGCATTTATGCTTCTTTTAGTCTTTAACTCGCATGCTAGGGCTGGGTTTCTAACTGTCCCGGCTTTCCTTCCGAGAGACAAACGGTTACTCTTCTATATTGTGTAAAATACATCTCGAAAAGTCAGTTTTTTTTACAGTAAATTTTTTCTTTCCCTTTGGGATCGATCCTTCACCAATAGCCCGTTGTTACTCCAACGTTGCGGATGCCTTTTGGAAGGTGTTCACTTGAGATAATTATTGTTGGACTGACATGGATCAAAGTATTGGAAGCGAATCAATCAATAGATCTTAAGGGATGTAACAAAATCTGAAATAAACTGCTGGATAAATAAACAATTACGGTAAATGCTGCCATTTAGTATTCATTTGCCGTTTGAAGGACCACGATTCGATCCGAACGTCCTCTGATTGATTTGTGCACTGTTTACCCATGAATATTTGAAGTAAGGTGCTCATTCATGAGCATTCCGTAATGGGCTCCCTCCGGGGGAGCGTTGCTCATTTGCATCGACACCATCCTAACTGTCCAAAAGACCTACCTTAAACAAATAAAAGCGTCATTGGATTTTGTCCCTCCCATCGACTGAACGTGTGAATTCAGGAAAGGCTGTTGGTTGGCTTTGGGTTTATGGCGCACAGGACATGTGTGGCCCAACACAAGACAGCTGGGTAAAAATGTCATGAAAGGGATGAAAGAAGGAAAAGATCACTTGGGTATCTCGGGAGGTAGGTAAGTAGTTAACTAACGTCACACTGGAGCAACACAGCGTGCTATTGGCGACGGTCCATCGCGATGGGATAGTTGGTTGGTTTTGAGGTTTTATTACGCCCTATTTGCTCACGCTACTCCAGACACAAGACATGCACTATGAAGTAATAGACAATGGAAGTTTTACTGACACAAGAGAGAAATACACCCAGGGAGGAACCATCCTGATGGGAAAGATCCGAGGACAACACCACGTGATTTTGAACCACGGTCAGAGGTCACACCTGAGATGGTACACCACTCTACAAACTTTCACGCCATGAGGACATGAGAGATTTAACGTGTCCCCTTTATACACTACGGTCTTTAGTTGGATTCCAGTTTCTAATCCAATTCTCTTCCAACTGGGATACCCTCAACGAGCGAGGAAGAAAAATCGCAGAAGGGCAAGCGAGAGTTAGGGAGAAAAGAACACTCGGTATCTCGGGGTTATGATGCCCGTGCACACCTGAGGATGTAAGGGGGTGTAGGAACACTATCGGGCCCCTCTAAACTCAAGTTCTGAGTATGTGCCTTGAACTGTTTGTGCTAGTTTCTTATGATTTCCAAGCACAGAAGAATAAAATCCGGTGAAGAAAGAATTCACGAGGAACGGGAGTAATGAGCGATAAGATTTCGTAGTATGTTCGGCAGGTTGGACAACACCCCACCCCATAAAGAATAAGTCCGCCCTTCCAGCGTGAAAAATGCCCCCTTCACCTAAAAGCGTTGACCACTACACAAGCTTTGGCAGGAGGCGTGATATAAATGTACCTTTCGGAGCAAGACACTTGTACCCCCCTCGAACCATCGCTCATCGGAGGCTCGAGAGATTCCACGAAAGAAGAGCGCATCGAGGGCGTTGTGTGAGCACTCATCCGATTGGGAATTTCATCTTTTCTGTCAACACGAGCCTTCGTTCGACTGAAAAGTCCGTGGTTTGATAGCCATTAAAAGAATCATGGAAATTGTATTTCCTTTTAATAACTAGCCCTTGAGGAAAGAAGCAATAGAATTTTTCCAGGGGATTCAAAGAAAAGAAGCAATAACAGAGGATTGTATTCTACGCAAAGCACCAATAGCATCTTTGCAAAGGATTATGTTTTGAGAAAACTCACCGATAGAACCTGCCCAAAGAATTCTATTATAAGGAAAGGAACAATAGCATCTACCCAAAGGATTAGATTCTGAGGGACATATTAATAGAGTAAGAAAGGCTAAAATTACTCTTACCTACCATGGAGTGTTGAAAGGACACCTTGACACAACGCTCCTTAAAGATCTTAAAATGTTTGTTAGGTGCAAAATAGGTTCACACGAGGTCTGTCTCAAAAGTATCCAAGTCGCCCAGTTGGAAGAACGACGGATGATTAGGCGAAGGTGGGTGTCGATGACTCTGACGTTTCTTGAGCTTTATTAGAAAAAATGTCGATAAGAAGGCATGGATCGGTACACTCTTGGTATCATGGAGATCGCCCAGGAAGATCCCTTGCTCTCAGACCTATTCAGACAGCGCTCTTTTTCAGTGGTGTCTCACAGTTTGCTGCGGTCTCAACGTTTTACCTGCCTTCCTGCCCTTTGCTTTGAGGGGCCGAGATAGGCCGGTTGGAAGAGTAACGGATTAGGAGGGTTGCGAATTCAAATCCAACCAAAGACCGTCGTGTACAAAGTGCGTTCAATCTGTCGTTGCCTCAAATGTCCTTACGTTGGCGTGGTGTGCCAGCTCAGGTGTGTGCTTCTGCCATCTGCTTCAAAATAACGTGGTGTTCTCGGTTCTTTCCATTCGGGTTTGATCCCGGACCGTCGCCAATGGCCCGTTGTGTTGCTCGAGTGCGACGTTAATTATAATGCCTACCTACACACCAAATATTGCAAGATTAAAATTGGACTCCAATGTTTGCAGAGAACAGATTCCAACGTTTGTATCATCACGCTTCTACCCGAGAAATCCTATTTCAACAGTTAACCCTTTCGGGCCTAATGGGCATATACGTCCCAGAGATTAGATTATGTAAATAAATCCCACTTTTGAATGGGTTTTTACGTTTTCAGTGTTCTTAAGGAAATAGGGAATACAAATATGACTCAAGAAACGTAGCAATACTTTCAGATTGCAAATGGAGGACTTATGGTTTTGAGCACGCCCATTCATTCCGATGAATTAGCGACCGTGGTTCGGAAACAAAAAGATGGTACAAAATTAGACGTTAGTTGCCTAGAAGCCATTTCCCACTACACTTTGTACATGAATGGAGTCGACCGCTGTGATGAAATGGCTACTTTTAAGGGTCATGGCAGAAAATCAGACGAGTGGTGGAAAAAGATTTTTAGTTATGATTTCTGTTGTGAATGCATGGATTACGAAGTGTGATGTGGATCATAAAACAGAACCACTATTATCATTCATGGTCCCCTTAGCTGAGTAACTAATAAATATTGGAAGGGAGAAAGCAAACACAAAAAGAACGCGAAAGTACGGTAGTCCGTCGAAAACAGCAAAAACTACTAAATTAAACTACTTTTCAGAGTTAAATTTTAATCATGCAAAAGTCGGGGCGAAAGGGTTAAAGGCGACTCTCCCATTTTCGTAAACAATAAAACAAACAAAAGAACGAACGGAATTGATTCTTCGGTGAAAGCAGATTAAAAAAAGTTCAAGCAATTTGAGGAACCCCGGGGGAGAGCCTGCCATTCCAAAAGGAATGACGGCGCTTAAGAACCCGAATTACCTTAAAGTGGAATCGAATGCCCTGTTCGTCATTGAATTGGGGCAGAATATGATTCAACACGGACGGAATCATGCACCTGTAATTTCTCTTGATACAACCGAGTTTTTTTTTTAGAGTTTTTCCCGACGGGCTTTTTTATTGCTTTCGAGACGAAGCGGAATAATTCATGGAGCGACGTTTCTCCTTGTTGTGTCTTTTGGCCAAACAAGATTCGTTGGTCTCGATTTCTATCGTACGAAGAATGTTGAAACGTTCTAACTGGGGATGAAAATCCCCGAGGGAAAAAGTGAAATGATTTTCCCCTATCCGAGGGAGAGATTAGATTAAGAACGGATATTGGAGAGTAGACTATTGATTCGGCAATCAGCCGTGTATTCACTTGTGTTTGTAATAAATGTTTTAACGTACAATTTGGATGGATTTTCCCCTAATAAACACACTTGCTTTTACCTCCCCATTCCGTGGGAGTTGGTTTTCGTAGGTAGGTATTTTAATTAACGTAGCACTGGAGCAACACATCGGGCTATTGGCGATGGCTAATCCATCCAAGGACATCATCGCGTCGTTCTGCGTAGTGAGCTGGCACCCCACCTCCACGCCAACTTCAGGACATTTGAGGCCATCGCAGATTGAACGCGCCGCACCATCCCCACGTACACTGTCTTTGAATCGAATGGCTGCTGATTCGTTACTCTCCCGACCGGGCTGCCCGCCCTGGTCTACTAACTCCAATCTCTTGGGAATATTCTGTAAACTGATATACTTTCCCTCGAGAGTGAAATGGGCCGCGGTGGCCCGGTTGGAAGAGTAACGGACTAGCAACCGAAGGGTTGCGAGTTCGAATCCAGCCAAACACCGTCGTGTACAAAGGGGGCTGGTGCACGTTAAATCTGTCGTGGCCTCAAATATCCTCACGTTGGCGTGGTGTGGAAGTTTGGAGAGTGGGGTGCCAGCTCAGGTGTTGCCTCGTCATCTGACCGTGGTTCAAAATTACGTGGTATTGTCCTCGGATCTTTCCCTTTGGGATTGATCCCGGACCGTCACCAATAGCCCGTTGTGTTGCTCCAGTGTGACGTTAATTGAAATACCCCCCTCGAGAGTGAAACCAATTCCTTGTAGCATAACAAGATTCTATCAACCGTGCGATTGAATCCAATAATTGAAGACGATTCATCCCATCCCTATACAATCTGAAAATACCTTGCTTCCAAACCCATTTCGAAAGCTCATGAAGAATGCAACCGAATAGATGCCTTTCACAACGTTTATTTCGAAGGCTTTTGTTTTCCATTGATATCAACTCTATTTGCCTTGACAAACCTCTGAACGAACATGTCTTTCCATAAACTTGCTCTTAAACTCATGGAAGCGAGTTGAATCATTTCTACATCGTGTTATAACGAAAGGGAAAATCAAGCACACATTTTGTTTCAAAAGGCATTTTAATAAACGTCGCACTGGAGCCGGGCCATTGGTCCGGGATCAATCCCAAATGGAAAGATCCTGTTTCAAAAGGATTACAAGATACTCGCACGATTTTAAAAATATCGCCATCAGACGGGGACCATGGTAGTCCGGGTGGAAGAGTAACAGATTAGCAACGGGAAGGTTCGAATCCAACCAGACCGTCGTGTTCAAAGGGGGCTGATGCACGTTCAATCGGTCTTGGCCTCAAATGTCCTCCCGTTGGCGTGGTGTGGAAGTTTGGAGAGTGGGGTGCCAGCTCATATGTGTCATCATCATCTGACTGTCGCTCAAAATGACGTGGTGTTGTCCTGGGATCTTTCCCTTCGGGTTGAATCGTCGCCAATAGCCCGTTGTGTTCCTCCAGTGTGACGTTCGCACCTGAGCTCCGAACTTTCACACAAACGTGAGGATATTTGAGACCATGACAGATTACCCCTTTGTACACGATGGTCTTTGAACTCACAATGGTTCCTAATCCGTAACTTATCCAACCGGATTAGCGCGGAAATGAATGAAAACATTTTGTGAGATACTGGTGTCATTTATATCTCTTATCACCTGTGATAAGTGATGTTTAGGCTCTTCTACGTGGACAAAAACAGTGTCATAAAAGTTCTGGCATGTGTCGCATTCATTGGGATGGAAGAAAGCAAAAACATTTCTTACGAAACAGATTCTCAAAGAGCTATATCCCTCCATGTGACTGCTAGTGGAATCGACGGCCAACTGGAGAAGCTATTAGCAAACGTCCGGGATATATCCCGAAGGCATTGTAGTTTTGAATCACGGTCAGATGACTAAGCCCCACTCTCCAAACTTCCACACCACGCCAACGGGAGGACATTCAACAGATTGAACTTGCACCATCCTCCGGTCTTTGGTTGGATTCGAACCCTCCGTTTGCTAATCCGTTGCTTTTCCAACTATTTAATCTGGTAGAGATGGTTCGGTGTCATTGGGTGCTCTATGAACAGAGGTAGCATACCGGTAAGCAGTGAACAGATCACTATAGATTTATATAAAGTATCCAGAGTAGATTGGATTCCTAGAAATACATTGGTACCAGGGATTGAATACTAGTCAACCAGGGTTGGACGTGCCCCTCCATGTGAAGGGACTGATCACAAAATATATCTTTCAACAGCTGATCATAAGAAGGCAATTATTTAGAGTTCATCTTTGAATCCGTCTTCTATTGGCAGCCATTCCTAACACATTCGGAATGCCTGTAATGTCTGATACACATTTTGGGTCTCGAGGAAATTCCGAATTCTCCCACATTAACTCCATTCCACCTATCGGAAATAAGAGTGCTAAAGGTTTTCAACCACACTATTTTCGAGAATAAAGGGGAAATGGCTATGAAGGATTTGTTTGTCTCGTGGAAAGTAAAAAAATAAATTCAAAGAGTCTAAGCAGAAAAACATTCCCTTATTGCAGGGGTGTCAAACTGGCGGCCCGCATGTGACTCTCAAGGTAATTTTTTGTGGCCCACGATGCTCTGAAACAAAATGAAAACAGGACACTATGTTATGAAGAAAATAGCACTTAGGGGAGATCGAGGCAATACCGTACACACAATTTCGTCATGTTAAAAATGTGTGAGCAACTATTTGCGTTCATGAAATTAAATTAAACGGCCTACAGATCAAGATTAACTGAAAAACATCTATCTGCCATAATGAAGATTGTTCTCAGTCTTTGAATCCAGATATTGGAAAACTAATAGGAGAAAAGCGCTGGCAAGTTTCCGGTAAAAAAATTAATTTCAGTTTTATAAATGCATTAAATTAAATAAATGTTTAAATAAAAGCAATTATATAGCAATATTATAAATTATTACCCTAAATTTACTTAATTACATAATGTGTTTTAATTATCCTATCCCTATTCCTGAATCCTCACTTCAAAATATAATTTTAAGAAAATTTGCAAATGTGATGTGGCCCGCGTGAATCTTACCAGTTGCATTAATTGGTCCGTGTTTTAATTGAGTTTGACACCCCTGCACTAGAGCAACACAACGGGCTATTGGCGACGGATGAATCCCGAAGGCAAAAACATTAGGAAGAACGCCTTTTCAAGAAACTTCGATTAAGACCGGGCAGTAGACGCGTTTGTAACTTTCATTCGCATTAGTGCCTTTAGAAATGCTGACGACATTTCACCGCTCCCAAACCCATACAAGTGCCGCAAAGGAAATCGTTGCGTCGCAAATCAATGGTCGAGACGCCATTTGCGAAACATATGTGCTCCAGAGCGGCAAAACTCTGCAAATTGGGATTCAGAGCTACCCTCTGGTGAGGACGAAATTTATTGGATTCCCTGTTTTTTTTTATGGTCCAGAAATGGCAATGTTTTTCCGTCAAGAAATTGAGCCCGGTTAGTTTGGGTATTTGGGTATTTAAATTAACGTCACACTGGAGCAACACAATGGGCTATTGGTGACGGTCCGGGATCAATCCCAAAGGGAAAGATCCGAGGACAACACCACGTAATTTTGAACCACGGTCAGATGACGAGGCAACACCTGAGCTGGCACCCCACTCTCCAAACTTCCACACCACGCCAACGTGAAAGAGCCCGGTTAGAAGAGCAACGGATTAACCACCGGAGGGTTGTGAGTTCGAATCCAGCCAAAGACAGGCATATACAAAGGGGGCTGGTGCACGTTAAATCTGTTGTGGCCTCCAATGTCTTCACGCTGGTTCGTTGAAGTTCTGAGGGTGGGGGGCAGCTCAGGTGTGACCTCGACATCATGGTTCAAAATTGCATGGTCTTTCCCTTTGGGATTGATCCCGGACCGTCGCCAATAGCCCGTTCTTTTGCTTCATTGCGATGTTAATTAAATACGTACCTACCAAGGACAACGTCTCGGAATTTTGAAGCACGGTCAGATGAAGTTGTGAACACCTGATCTGGCACCCCCGCTCTCCAGACACCACGCCAACTGAGGCCACGACGAATTTAACGTGCACCAGCCCCGGTATACACGAAGGTCTTTAGAGGGACCGAACTCGCAACCCTCCGCTTGCTAATCCGTCCCATTTTCAAGCGGACTACCGTCTCTAATAAGAGACGAGGAACTCGACAAGCGAATGACTCCAATGAAATATCGCTCAATCTGAATCTCCTGATGCCGTTGGGAACAGAAATGTCTGTAACAGACAAGAATCCTTTTGTACAAAGGAGTATCAAAAAGTAAGGTGAATTTTTGATTGACAGAAAAACGTGCAGAGATAAATATATTAAATTTTATTATGTTTGACAAATCGTATCACACTATCATTCGACAAAGAAACCATAGTGGTCTAAACATTTATTCCAATGTGGCACCCAATCATCCATGCCCTTTTCAAAGAAATCTTGCTCCAGGTTCCCTAACCAGGTAAGTGTAGCCTGTTGTGCCTCTTCCAGGGTATGGAAACGCTGCCCACGGAGGTGTTTCTTCAGGGGGCCAAACAAATGGTAATCCGATGGGGCTAAATCAGGGCTATACGGAGGATGGTCAAGAATTTCCCACTTCGATACTGCTCACTGAACCATATGAGCTATTCAATGCATTTGCAATATCATGCAACCTCACTCTTCTGTCTTCACGAATCATGGCATCGACGACAGCCACATTCGTATCGATGATGGAAGTTGCTGGTCTGCCACTTCTGTCACAGTACTCCTACCACTTGCAAATGCATTACACCACACGTATACTTGTTTCTGCGACATAACACTCTCTTCATAGACTTCCAACAATTCTCGATGAATATCACATGTTTTTTCCCCTTGGCCCATAAAAAACGAATGACACCTCCTCCTTGGAGTAATGCTCAAGTCAATGCGCCATCTTTGATTGGCTCTAAGCACCAGACGGGTTGACGTAGAAGTTTCTACAAGCCGTCACACTTCTATCACCTTGGTACTTGCAACATATAAAAAAATTAATTAGCTACACAAAAAGCTCTGAGTTTTAGAGACAAATTCACCTTACTTTTTGATATAACCTTGTACTATTAGCGGATACCAAGTTTAATTTGCTTTCAAAGCTTTCTTTCCAGAGTGAGTGCCTCCATTTCTTTCCTCTAGACTAATAAAGGAAAACTTTTTCCATCCCAAAGGCCACTTTCCATACGAGTTTCTCTTGAATTAAAACAATGCGACTGAATACGGAGGATTCGACGAGTTTCATTGAGTGCGAGACTTCTTGAGAAACATGGGATAAAGTAACCTGCAACCGAATGGAAGCATTTTAAAACACCCACGATTTTCCTACAGATATTGCCGTGGTAGCCCGGTTGGAAGAGTAACGGATTAGCAACGCTTGCTGTCCAGTTTAAGACCGTCGTGCACGTTCAATCTGTGGTAGCTTCAAATGTCCCCACGTTGATGTGGTGTGGAGGTTTGGAGAGCGAGGTGGCATCTCGGATGTGACCTCGTCATCCTACCGTTCAAAATGACTAGTTGCTGTCCTCTGATATTTCCCTTCGGTATGGATCCCGGACCTGGTCAAAAATAGCCTGTTATGTTGCTCCACTACGTCGTAAATTCAACTACCTACCTCTTATGGATCAGTAAAACGTTTCCTTGAAGGTGCATATGTGGTTCAAAATTATGTGGTGGTGTTCTCGGATCTTTTCCTTTGTAATTGATCCCGGACATAGCCCGTTGTGTTGCTCCAGTGCGACGTTAATTAACTACGTATCTTCTATATACAGTAATCCCTCAATTCATAGCCCATTCGTATTAATCGCCTATATTTTCACATCGGAAATACCGCTAGACGAAATTTATATAAATTGGAGTCAATTGGATTCCTACAAGTATGTGGTACCAGGGGTTGAATACTAGGCAAAGTTGGCAACTATGGTTGAAAGGTCAACTTAAGGGGACACGGTACTCTTAAAATGACCAAAATATCGAAAAAAAATTTATTGCTTTATTTTAAATATACAACCCTTCTGAATATGTGTGCAAAATTTCATAGCTCTAGCAACATTATTTTAGGAGTTATTTAAGTTGTTTTCTCTTGGATGTAAATAACCGAAACCAAAAATTGAAACTTTAAATGGCTTTTTCTCAGTTTTCTGTTTTTGATGACTATGAAGTACTCAAATTGCTAAGGCTTTTTCAAAGTTTAATTTAGAGGTTTGAAACTTTTTGTAGTTGTTCACAATAGTATATTTGACAATTCTGTGCATGGGATAAGAATTTAGATGAAAAGGTTTTTTTTTAAAAATTGACAAACTAAAATTATCTTGTTTTTTACAGTTTTTCAGTATTTTTTAGAAAAAAAATTCTAGAAAAATGAATAATCAGAATACATGCAAACCCAGCACAGAATTGTGTAAAATACTGCAACGAATAGAAAAGTGTAAAAAAAATTTAAAAAGATGATATTTAAAAAAGTAGTAGGGGTTTTAAAATATTGATTCTTTTTCAAAAAAATTAAATTTCTCAATTATTGCTCTTGTAAAATTAAATTTTTTCGCTAAATATTCATTTTATGTGCATTTCAATATAGTATACTAAAAAATTTTGCTACACATATCAAAACAAAAAAAATTGTTCAAAAGGTACCGTGTCCCCTTAAAGTAAAATCGAATTTCGAAGGCAACGTTCTGGATTCAACGGTAGATAGGTCAACGTCGCAATGAAGCAACACAACGGGCTATTGGCGACAGTCCATCGCGAAGTGAAAGATTCAAGGATCATCACTTTGAACCGTGGTCGGTTGACGAGGTCAACACTTGAGCCCACTCTCCAAACATCCACACCAAGCCAATATTGAGTATATCTGAGGCCACGACAGATTTAACGCCCGTGTACACGACGAACTTTGGTTGGACCTAGTTTCGAACTCGCAACCTTTTGGTTGCTAATCCTTAACTCTTCCAACTGGGCTACTTCAATTTTACAGAATTCCTTCTTTCAGGTTGAAAGTCGATTACTGTAAAAGATAACTTTAAGTTGATTGTGGAATACACGTTGGGACGTATCTTCTTTACCCTGGGATAAGAGATAAGAGGTATTTAAATTCTTTTGTAGAATAGCAACATAAAACGGGTAGACCCATTTTTACATAGATAACAAATGAAAATAACTGCAAACGAGATTTTTACCCATAATTTAAAGAACATCCAGTTTTGCAGTTACAATTCGCACGATTAGAGAATGTTGTAACGCTTTGTGTAATACACTCATGTCCAAATTTATCTTTACATACCCCAAAATAATGATATTCCATGAAATATCCAATCGATGCAATCCATTTTTTCAGGGAATGTGTGAAAGACAAGACTAATTAGCATTATCCAATCAAAAGGGATCAAATGGTTTCTGATATGTGAATCAAGGCGTTACGTCATCCGAAAAATGAATCGAGCGCTTTGCGCAGAGTGAATATCTGAGTGAATTTCTGCAATACAGTGTTTGTTTTCAGTGTTCAAGGACTCAAAACGGTTTGTTATGGCTCCGAAGTATCATTTGGAAGAATCTGTGATGTGGCGAATTATCGGCCGTTTAGAAGCAGGGCAGACAATCATGGAAGCAGCGAGATGTGTGAATATATCAAGACAGACAGTCTCTATGCTATGGAAACAATTCAGTACTCTGGAACTGTTGTAAGAAGGCCTGGACAAGGTCGTAAATGAGTAACAACTGCTTCTCAAGATCGATATCTGGCAATAACTGTCCGTCGTAACTGGAAGTCTACTGCTCGGCAGTTAAGTTCAGAGGTTGCAGCCGCCACTGGAACTGTTGTATCACGGCAAACTGTCTACAGAAGGCTTAATGAAAAAGGTCTTTATGCCAGAAAGCCAAGGGTATGTGTTTCACTGTCTTCACAATAAAAGAGGGATCGCTTTCATTGGTGGAAAGAACATCAGAACTGGAGTGAACACCAATGAGCCCATATTCTCTTTACTGATGAGTCGAGGTTTAGTTTAACGTCTGATTATAAACGTGTTTGCATCTGGAGGGAGTCAAGAACGCGAAATCTTTCTTCGAAAATTATGGAACGTGACCGTTTCCGTAGTGCAGGTGTGATAGTATGGGGAGGAATAATGATCGATGGACGTACGCCCCTACACGTTTTCAACAGCGGATCTGTGACCGGCCAGACATATCGGTATGATGTCTTAGAACCTTATGTAAGACTTTTCAGAGGTGCATATGGATCTGACTTTTTATTTATGGATGATAATGCTCGTCCACATCGAGCAAACAGCGTTGACGAATTCCTTGAAAGTGAAGCCATTGAGCGATTACCGTCGCAGCAAAATCTCCTGATCTGAACCCGATATAGAACTTATGGGACTACCTTGGAAAAGTAGTTACACGGAGACATCCTCGTTTTGGAGATATAAATGCTCTGAAGACCGCATTGCTGGAGGAGTGGAACTTAATTCCCCAAATTGTGGTTAACAAAATTATTGCCAGCATTAAAACACGTTGTGATATGTGTGTACACGTCAGGAGAGATCACACTCCATATTAAATTCATAAACCTTAATTTTTTCTGAGTTATTCTTTTTTTTTCTGAACTCTCCTTGTCACATATGATTGCCATTTTTATTGTTTCATGCTAGTTTTATATCGTATGCAGTGCTCTCAAATGTTTTCCTTTGTATTTTTGTGTAATGATGCTATGTATCATTTCACACGAATTCATAAAATTATAGTTCACAGTTTCTGAGAAATCCGTGATTTTATGCATGTAGAGATAATTTTGGACATGATTGTATCTGAATGGAAGACAGCAGATGTTCCAAGATCTTCCTTAAATTATCAGTTATAAAAGATAAACGTCGAAAAAGGATGAAAAACTAAAATAAAACTCACAAGCACTATTTAGTTTCTTATAATGAATTCAAGAAAATATATTTCCAAAACAACAAACTTAAAATGCAGTTTCAACATCCTTTTTTATTGAACCTAAGCAAATTTCACGAGTGGCATTATCTTCAAATTTTTATAAATCGTTGTTGATAGTTGCCATGTTAAATTTAGAACTTAAGACTTATTACCTGAAGATCATAATTAATATCTAGATGGTGGTCGATATTCACTCCCAGGGGTCGATATAACATTGTTAGGGGTCGATAGCAAAATATAAGACATCATTGTACGGGTAATATTGAATTCTGTTCACTTGGATTACCTCCATCCTGAATGACAACGCAATCAAGAGTGACTATAGAATTTCATGGCGATTGAAGACTGAAACTGACTCATTTTGAATCAGACATAGCTAATCTTGTCAAGAGTCACACCCTTCACATTGAACAATGTTAGTCAATTGTATACTAAGTTCATAAGTCTTGTTTACATATATAAGGAAGACTGCATTATTGTTATATCTAAATTAAATTTTATACATTATTCATTCCTCCTAGAAAGGATGAAAACTGAAATAAAACTCACAAGGACTATTTAGTTTCTTATAATGAATTCAAGAAAATATATTTCCAAAATTAAAATGCAGTTTCAACATCCTTTTTTATTGAACCTAAGCAAATTTCACGAGTAGCATTATCTTCAAATTTTTGTAAATCGTTGTTGATAGTTGCCATTTTAAATTTAGAACTTGACACTGTTTATCTGAAGATCATAATTAATATCTAGATGGTGGTCGACATCCACTCCCAGGGGTCGATATAACATTATTAGGGGTCGATAGCAAAATATAAGACATCATTGTACGGGTAATATTGAATTCTGTTCACTTGGATTTCCTCCATCCTGAATGACAACGCAATCAAGAGTGACTATAGAATTCCATGGCGATTGAACACTGGAACTGACTCATTTTGAATCCGACATAGCTAATCTTGTCAAGAGTCACACCCTTCACATTGAACAATGTTAGTCAATTGTATACTAAGTTCATAAGTCTTGTTTTCATATATATAAGGAAGACTGCATTATTGTTATATCTAAATTAAATTTTATACATTACATATAGGATAGGAGGAATGAATAATGTTAAGAAGGACGTCGAAAACAAAATCGCATCCATTTGACGTTAAGCCAAAATATATACTTTATTATACTACATACGATAAACACTGCAACCATGAAATAAACAATCTCAAACTCGCATAAGCGTCTTATTTTCTTGTCCTATTATAATAACGTAATACTAAAATAGAGGGAGTCGATAAAAAGTCGAGAAACTTTTGGAGGGGTCGAAGGTCTATCGAATTACGGTTTAAAGACTCTAAAATTACCTATCTAGATTATCTAAAGTTACTCGATATTTGTAATACGTCAGAATTGTCAATGTTCCATTCCAGTTTAAACTTCAATTGCTTTATCGCAAAAGTGTCCACACAGAGGGAACTTTCTGCCGTGCCTTGGCCGCGGTAGCCCAGTTGGAAGAGCAACTGGAGGTTTGTGAGTTCGAATGCAACTAAAGACCGTCGTGTACAAAGGGAGCTGGTGCCTTTCTGTCATGACCTCAAATGTCCTCGCGCTGGCGTGACGCGGAAGTTGCCCATAGCATTGAATAGTTGCCCATAGTTGTCCATTGCAGAGAAGTGCCCATAGCAAAAGTCCTTTTACATAAAATGATTTGAGAAAATCAAACCAATGTAACTGGTGGTAGTATGGTAATTGTAATTAATGAAAGTCGCACTGGCGTAACACAGGTCCGGGATCCATCCCCAAGAGAAAGATCAGATAACAACACCAAGTAATGTTGAACCGCGGTCAGATGTCTTAATCTGGCACTCTCCAAAGTTCTACACCAGGCCAACGTGAGGACATCGGAGGCCACGACAGATTGAACGTGCACCAGCCTCCCTTGTACACGACGGTCTTTGGCTGGACATAGTTTCGAATTCGCAATCCTCCGGATGCGAATCCGTTGCTCCTCCAAGTGGCTACCGGAAACTTTCATTCCTAGGATGAGACTCATTTTAAATCCTAAGTGTTTTCATCTGATCAGTCCATGAGCGATTGTTTCCTGCGCCGAATGACCCAGTTCCAAGGTATCGAGGTTTTTTCCCCGACCGAGAGCTGTTCCGAGAAGCCCAAAAGGATCGATCCGCCAGATCCACCCCTCCGATCCGGCCATGGCAACAGTCAGGCGACCTCCATCCCTTAAGTCCGACTTTCTTCTGCGCTTTACGGCCGTAGCCTCCAATTACGGGGTCTGGGAGCGGCTGATTGGCGGGAGAGATTATCGGCAATCCTCAATGGAACTCTTAAGGAAACGGGGAAACACTTCCGTATCTTGAAAGTCTAATTTACAAGCAGTGACTCATACTTTTGTACTAACTCTATAAAAAGATTGTTCTGGCCACGTAGCACGGTTGGATGAGTAACGGACTAGCAACAGGAAGGTTGCGAATTCGAATCCCACCAAAACGGCAGTGTAGAAAGGGGGCTGGTGAACGTTCAATCTGTCGTGGCCTCAAATGCCCTCACGTTGGCGCGGTGTGGAAGTTTGGAGAGTGGTGTGCCAGCTGAGGTGTGACATCGTCATCTGACCGTGGTATAAAATTACGTGGTGTTGTCCTCCTTCGGGTTTGATCCCGGATCGTCTCCAATAGCTCTTTGTGTTGCTCCAGTGCGACGTTAATCAAAAAACCTACCTACCATTCGAAAAGAAAAATATTGAGATTTGTTAGATTCCATCCAGGATCCATCAATTAAAAAATTCCCATCGATGATATCAGTTCAGTCCTAAGACGAGCTTCAAACGTGGCAAAGCACTCAGGAAAGGCAAACTCCATCCCATTCAACCGTCGATTGAATCAAATAAATTTCAAAAAAGGTAGGTAGGAATTTTAATTAATGTCGCACTGGCTATTGGCGACTATCTGGGATCGAACCAGAGGAGAAAAATCCGAGGGAAACACTACGTAATTTTGAACCGCGTTCAGATGACGATGTCACACCTACTCTGGCACCCCACTCTCCACATCTCGCTAACGTGAGAGCATGTTGTGAGAGCCCTTTGTACAAGAAGGTCTTTGGTTTTGATTCTGACAACCCTCCGGTTGCTAATCCGTTCAATGAGTTTTGAAAAGATCCAACTGAACTGATCCTCAGAAAAAAATAGTTCACCTCTATCCACTAATTTCCTTGACATCCATATTGATGCAAGTACAAAATCAACTATTAATATCTATGATACACACAAGAAACTACTTTCAATTTAATATTAACACGCTTGTTCCCTGGGATTTTAACATCTCTCTTAGTATGTACACGAATTTAACACACATATGTACACACACATTATATATATCATAATAACAGAAATGATAAGCCTGCAGTCGTAACGAGAGTGGTATAAGGCAACCGGAGAGAAGGATCCATTGGTACTGAGTGATGATGAATGATGGTTCCACCAATGGAGAGGAAGAAAGTTCAATAGTTTATTTACTTCCATAGACAAATAGCAACCACATAATGCGTGGAGGTGTTGAGGGTGGGGTGTTTTGGATGACTCTGAGAGCTTCTTATCCCAAGGGGCTCATGAAAAGAATGAATAGTTTACATTGAACTCGCTAGAGCGATAAGGGAATATTATTAAACCAGGTAATCTATCAAGAAAGTTCATTGGTAGAAGTCGGTGGTTTAACGAAGGAATAATTTGATCTTACGTAGGCGATTTGAAAGCAGGAGAGGTCAAATTTAATGAGATGGCTTGAGGTGAAAGACGGTGGCAAGATATATTGACCATTTGGCCAAGGAGAAAAAGGGAACGTTAAGGGACAACTCTGGTGAGAATTGTAATTATACGGGAGTTAGTTTTAGGTATCGTTTCATATATATGTTATGTGTGATTACCCACTACTCTTCCCACTTCTGATTCACCAACGGTAAAGACTGGCGTGGACGCAATAGCGAGAACGTTCCGGAACACGAGCGACTTCCGAAAGCTCCGAGAACATTCTAGAACACGAGCTATTCCTGCAGAGTGTTGCCAGGACGTTCGAGCGGGAGAACGGTTTAAGACGATGAACCGAGAAGACGTCAATGGCAGACGGACATCCCTTTTTTGTGTTGTTTCAAATATGTTTGTAACTGTACTGTCCTTAATTGTTATTGTTAAATTAAATGTTTTATCGTTAAAAGAAGTTCTCAGTATTATTTAAAGCCCTTTTGCACTACCACTGAATTTCACAAACCTGTAAAGCCTGGTGACCTGTAAAGTCCCTTTAAGCCCTTTAAATTTAAAACAGCGTCTCGTATAGTCAAGGAAGTAACGTGTATCAATAGTAAAGTGACCATGCTGAATTTATTGTGACAGCTTACAGCGCTCCTAGCGGCGAAATAAGGAAGTTATAAAAATAACTCGAAAACTAAAGGAGATCGGCCAAAAAGTTCAATTAGAAAAATGTGCGCAATACATAATAAAAGCACAGGAAAAAGCTTCATGGAGTTATCTGTAAAATTCGCGGAGATATTCGTGATTGAAATTTGAACTATTCCATACCTTGAAAAAGGGGTCGTCCAGAAATTCAAAAACGTGTTCTCCGGTGTTATAGTTTTTCTGAGTTAAGCAACGACGCGAATTTAAATTCAAACAAAGAAAGTAAAAAAAGATAAATAAAAAAATATCTGAAACGCACTCCGGAAAATAAAAAAAACTGACGAAATCACAAATTTTGCGCAACAACTCTCGGCTAAAACCTCTCGGCTATACAGCCACGAACGCAGATTTACTATTTAATAATTTTATCCTGATAAACTTTGAGCAGATGCGAAAATGTCAGAAACAAATGCTCGTTATTCAGTGTGGCACATTGGAAAAGTAAAAGACAGATGAGCAAAAGCAAGAAATTTATTGCTAAACAAAAACATGGCGAGTGTGTTCAAAAAGGTCACCATCGGTCACAATACATTTATATTCAATCAAGCACGCCGGCATGCACATTCCTTATTCTGCGGTGTGACAGTAGCGCAGCTATCGATGATACGCTCCCGCAGATCCAGCGAAATTGTCGGCGGAGCTTCATACACCCGATCTTTTATGCAACCCCAGAGGAAGAAATCGAGAGGGGTAAGATCTGGAGAGGGGTAAGATCTGGAAAGGGGTAAGAAAAACTGTATAACACCGGAGAACACGGTTTTTAATTTCTGGACGACCCCCTTTTCAAGGCATGGAATAGTTCAAATTTCAATCGCGAATATCTCCATGAATTTTACAGATAACTCCATGAAACTTTTTCCTGTGCTTTTATTATGGTATTGCGCACATTTTTCTAATTGAACTTTTTGGCCGATCTCCTTATAGTTTTCCAGTTATTTTTTTAACTTCCTTATTTCGCCGCTAAGAGCGCTGTAAGCGCGGTCTCAATAAATTCACTTTACTGTTGGTACACGTTACTTCCTTGACTATATGAGACGCTGTTTTAAATTTAAAGAGCTTAAAGGGACTTTACAGGTCACCATGTATATATCTATATACACACACATATATATGTATATGCACACACATAAATACGTAATCTAATATATTTATATATATGTAACCTAGCTTTAATTTATTCTCAGCCCTCACAATTTCGCTGTGTCAGTTCTTAGCGATAAATCAGAGTGATATCTGAAGGGGTTATTAAAGCAGCAGGACAGGTGGCGCTTTAATCTATAACATTCATGACATTTTTGTGATGGGTACAAAAACCGCTAATGAATATTTTGTTTTTTTTTCTCCATTTTTCTGCATAAATATTTTTCATCGCGATTGTTTAAAAACTTTTCCAAGCGATCCTGATCAGTAGACACCGCCATTTTTGTTTGTCTCGAATCAACGCGTTTTTCTTTCACTTCAAAAAGACATTTTTCTACTTGATGAACGTTCATAAGGATGAAACGAAATCCTCTTGGATTTTAACTATAAAGATTATATTGGTGATAAAACCTTCCCTTACAATGGTTTTAAGAGACCCATTTCTTAAAAACCCTGTACTAGACCAGCCTCTGGGTGTTAAGGCCCATACAAATTATGACACCATTGGAATGTAGGTAGTACCACAACGGGCTACTGTCCATCCACAAGAAAAAGATCCGAGGATCCACGATCAGATGACTCACTTGAGCTGACACTCTATTCTCCAAACTTTCGCATGACATTTTCTGACTCTACATATTTATCGCATACCATGTACACGACTGAGGGTTTGGGTGAGGGAGGTATGTAGTTGAATTAACATCAAACTGAAGCAACACAACGGGCTATTGGAGACGGTCCGGGATCAATCCCAATGCGAAAAATCTGACTCCAATATCTCGTCATTTGAACCACGGTCAGATGACGAAGTCAACACCTGAGTTGGCACCCCACTCTCCAAACTTCCACACCACGCCAACATGAGGACATTGGAGGCCACGACCGATTTAACGTGCAACAGCCCCCGTGTACGCGACGGTCTGGCTGGATCAAGTCTCGAACTCGCAACCCTCCGGATGGTAATCGGATTCTCTTCCACCCTGTAAAGAAGGTGGATTTGGAATTTTATGGAGCATGGTCCTTAGCAGAACATTGTGAAGGCTTTTATTCTTTTCGAACCATTCAACCGGTATTCGTAAACTGCCATTAGCTGCGGAAAGTCAAACTCACCGATGCGCATTTTTAAGAAAGGCATATCACAAATAAGCCGATTATAATGACACGAGCTTTTCGATGCTCTTCATAATCACTTGTTCCTCAGATTGCGTCGAGAATCTTTGTCTGAAGCTGTCCAATTATCCGACGGAACTCCGACTCGAATAAAGAACTCGACTCTAAAGAATTCTTTCGCACAAAAGACGGACGAAAGAACCAATGAAAAAAGGATTCTGATGAAAGCGGGCTGCGAATACTGGCGACGGGAAAATATGATTAATTGACAGGACGACGAAAAAAGGGCTTTTCACGAGACTCATTTCGTACCAAAGGTTGCATTTTTTGAAAATACACCCCGATGAAGTAATTACTCTTTCCCTATATCAAAAGTGAATGAGTGATTAAGTTCGAAAAATCAGAGAACGAAACACGTGTTAAGAGTCGGTTCAGTGATTAAAACCGATTGATCTGTAAGCGACCGAAGTGAGTTATACTTCGCGATTTCCAACGTACGAGGAAAAGTCAAAAATTATCCGCACTTTGCTTTTTCAATTCATTTACATAAATGTAGGGGTTGAACAAGTTGATCATTTTTCTCGTCTCCTTCCTTTTCGATGCACTTGATCCAGTGGTTCAAAAGCCTGCGTGTTCCCTCCAAGAAGGTTTTCAGTGGGTCTCCCAACCATTTGTGCACCGCCTCCTCCACTTCTTCGTCCGTCTAATCTGCAGAGAACACGCTCCGTTGTCGATGCTAACTCGCCGGTTTGCCCGTTTCTCGAGCTTGCCGAATCTTGTCAGTCATGGAGGCCTTCGTGCATCCTACTTGTCCGGCCTCTTTTAAGCGCCTCGATCCATTCATACACACTTCTACGTGATGGAGCACTGTCCCCGTATTGCGTTGTAAACCTCCGATGAATCCTTCCGACCCTAGAAATCGGATCTTTATTCCTCCTTGGTGCACACTGCCAGCGGACCTGTCAATGAAACAGAAGCAAGAAAAATGGCTCTATCATTGTTCATGCACCGCTTAATGGTCCGTCTAATCTGCAGAGAACACGCTCCGTTGTCGATGGTAACTCGCCGGTTTGCCAGTACCGTTTCTCGAGCTTGCCGAATCTTGTCGGTCATGGAGGCCATCACACCTGTCCGGCCTCTTTTAAGCGTCTCGATCCATTCATACACACTTCTACGTGATAGAGCACTGTCCCCGTATTGCGTTGTAAGCCTCCGATGAATCCTTCCGACCCTAGAAAAATCGGATCTTTATTCCACCTTGGTGCACACTGCCAGCGGAATGTCCATGTTTACACTGAAGCAGAAGCAAGAAAAATGGCGTTATCGAGGTCAAACTTGTGTAACGTGACCACACTAGTATCCACTCTAAGTACGCATTCGCAGAAGGCAGTGTGACAAACCTAAAGATGTGTTATAGCGAAAGTGCGGATCATCTGACTTACCCTCGTATACTAAAATTTTTAACGATCATTTTAGGTTCATTGGTTTTGTGTTTTATGGTGCAGGGGCCATATCTGGCCAAACAATGACAGATAGTGTCAAGTAATTATGAAAAGGAGGGATGCAGGAGAAAGATCTCTTGGGGGATCGCTATGTTTACCAGAAGCCCATGGGAAAATAAATCACTAGGCTACATGAAGCACACCTAAAGATGTGCACCGAGGAGACAATATTTTTAGGTATTTAGGCTGTTTACCTAAATACCTAAACATATATTTTTATAAAACTTATAAATTTAAGTAATAGAACTTGAGAAATTCGAGATTTTTTAATAAACTGCTCACAGCTATGAAAACAATATATATATATATATATATATATATATATATATATATTCCGTTCTCAAATCAAACTGGTAGCTACTTAGGTATTTAATTAAGGTCGCACTGAAGCAACAAATTGGGCTATTGGCGACGGTCCGGGATCAATCCCAAAGGTAAAGATCGAGGACACCACGTAATTTTGAACCTCGGTCAGATGACGAGGGCAACAACTGAGCTGCCACCAAACTTCCCCACCACACCAACATGAGGACATTTGAGGTCACGACAGATATAACGTGCACCAGCTAAAGTGGACACGACTGTCTTTGGATCATTTTTACATCTTTTTGATCCAACGACACATAAATTCTCTCATTCTTCAAAAAAATAAAATCTCCCAATTCGAAATCTTGGCTTCTTTTCCATAGGTAGGTATTTCAATTAACGTCGTACTGGAGCAACACAACGGACTATTGGTGACGGTCCGGGACCAATCCCGATGGAAAAGATCCGAGGCCAAGACCTCGTCATTTTGAACCACGGTCAGATGACGAGCTTCTTTCCCAAAAGTAACTGGGAAAAGATCGATTTCCTAAGCGAGACAAAATATAAAAGCAGAAATTCATTGAGTAGGTTGACAAAGAAGCATTTTGACAACTTTCTGTGATGAAAAAGTAAATCAAATATAAAAACAATCCCAAGCTGCTTACCTCAGAAATTATTTCTGAGTCTAGGAGCACAAGCCGATCGGAGAAAGTTTTCAGAATAAAATGAGTTTTACATCCCCAAAAAATTTCAATTTACCGCTCCCAACAAAATTGGATCGAACGAAAAGCTTTTGCATCTTAGATTAATATAAGACTGCCTTTTGTAGAAGATAAAAAGACAGAATAAAGGCAAAAAGTAATGGAGTCGGTCATTTCTATATTAACACGATTTTGAATGTATTAATCTCACAGGAAACGAAACATGAAAAAAGATAAAAAAAATTCTCACGATAGCACCACAATCCAATAAAGTCATACAAAACATGAATTTTCAAATAGGCAGTTTTGCAAAGTATGCCAAAGATAAAAAGGTATGCTTATTTGAAATACAGCTTTTCCGGTAGCCCTCTTGGAAGAGAAACGGGTTAGAGCAACCGGAGTGTTGCGAGTCCGAAGACAACCATGGTAGGTAGATATTTAATTAACGTCGCACTAGAGCAACACAACGGGCTAGTGGCGACGATCCGAGGTCAAACCCAAAGTTAAAGAGGAGAGCACCACGTAATTTTGAACCATGGTCGGATGACGAGGTCACACCTGAGCTGGCATCCCACTCTCCGAACTTCCACACCATGCCAACGTGAGGACATTTGGGGCCCCGGCAGATTGGACGTTCACCAGCCCCCGTATTCACGACGGTCTTTGGTTGGACCTAGTTTCGAACTCGCAAGCCTCCGGTCACAAATCTGTTGCTCTTCCAACAGGGATACCGCTGCCCCACAACGAGGGAGGGAAAAAAGCAGGATTGACGAGGGTAAAACAGAAGGGAGGCCCACACCCACCTAGAGTACACACCTAAAGACACACCTAAAGTACACTCCTAAACTGATCCCTTCTTGGTCTCCAATATGTCGGCGGTCTCCAGGTAGGACGTCCTCGAGTCTGCTGGAGACGTCAAAGGAGCCTCATCGATTCCATGCAAAGTGGATAGAAGCCCAATGAGCCTCATCGATTCCATGCAAAGTGGATAGAAGCCCAATGAGCCTCATCGATTCCATGCAAAGTGGATAGAAGCCCAATGAGTCTCATCGATTCCATGCAAAGTGGATAGAAGCCCAATGAGCCTCATCGATTCCATGCAAAGTGGATAGAAGCCCAATGAGCCTCATCGATTCCATGCAAAGTGGATAGAAGCCCAATGAGCTCGAAAAACTGAAGCATCGTTTGAGTAGTTGCATGCTCTTTGATACTTTAACACCATTACTTACTCAACGCCGCATTGGAGCAAACACAACGGGGAATTAGGTAGAGTAGTGCTTTCTGATATTATTCGGTGGCCCGCTTATCGGAGGGTTACAATCCAGCCAAACAACGTCGTGTACAAAGGGTACACGTTCAATCTGTTGCGGCCTCATGTTGGCGTGGGGTGCCAGCTCAGGTGTTTGCCTCGTCATCTGGCCATGATTCAAAATGACGTCCTCTGCCTTCCAGGATCGCTCCCCGAGAGAAAGATCAGAGAACAGCATGTGATTTTGAATCACGGTGAGATGACGAGAACACCTGAGCTCTCCAAACTTCCACCCCAAAGTGAGGGCATTTGAGGTCACGACAGATTGAACGTGCACCAGCTCCTGTGTAGACGACGCTATTCGGCCGGACCGTTTCGCAACCCTCCGGTTGCAAATCCGTTGCTCTTCCAACTGGCCTACCGTATAGTGACAGGGAGCTCTCATTCAAAGGTAAGTAGGTATTTTAATTAACGTCGCACTGGAGTACTACAATGGACTCATTAAAAAAAACATGATCCATGGAAAAGTAACTAGGGGCAACCGAGTATGTGAGTATTTTAATTAACGTCGGATTGATTGATTGTTGGGTTTTATGGCACCAAAAAAGGACAAGCTGCGCCAAGAGCAAGATAAAATCATTGTATTATGTATAAAAATATTAAAAAGTAGTGTTGAAGAGAAACGAGCGCATGAAATTTGTCATAGAATAAAATGTAAAATTCATGAATATATACTGGGTGATTCTACGGTCATGGGACAAACTTGGAGGGGTGGTACAGCTTACTAAAACATACATTTTCGTGTAGGAATGTATGGTCGGAAGTGACGCGTGGAGGCACGAACACAAAAAATGAGACATGAACAGAAAAACATTGTTTATTTACAAAATCCTTGCTTCTTTGCAGCAATGTTTACAATAAATGCTCAAAATTGCGACCACCAACAGTAATACAAACTCGGCAGCTGTGATTGTCTGGCAATGCTGTGGGTAGAGGGCAGTAGTGTGCCTGGCCATCCGTGATCTGACGCATCTGCGATGTCACTTCCGACCCTACATTCCTATACGAAAAATGTATGTTTTAGTAAGCTGTACCGCCCCTCCAAGTTTGTCCCATGACCGTAGAATCACCCTGTATATAGTATATTAAATAGCATTTAAAAAACCAATTGTATTTAAAAAAGGGAAAAGATTCGGGTCTGGGTTTTCGCCTATCAAATCCTGCATAGAGCTATTAAAACATCTGCGATGATTAAAATCAGGGCAAACTATTAAAATGTGATGAACTGTAAAAGGAGTAAAGCAAGTGTGGCACGAAGGAGCACTTTCTCCAAGTAGTAAATGACGATGAGTAAATGTCCAATGCAGAGGCGAGTCAATTTGATATAAATCCTCCGCATTGGAGCATCTGGTTAATGAGGTTTAATGATATGAAGTTCCTTGCAGGTTCCAGTACGCTTGCCATAAACTATAAATAAAATTCTTCATGGACCTCTTGACGTCTGAAAAGGGTATAGTCAGATATAATGGGATAGAGGGGCTGCTTCATTGCCCTCGATACCCACCCAACAAGAGAAAATCGAATCCCTTGCTTTTAATGTCTGACACAAAAGGATGACAATTATGATCATAATGCTCCAGCTGTTGCAGTATGCTCCTGCTATCACTGTATATGCATTAATTACGATGGGTGCTAAGGGATATTTGCTGAAGAGCGCGACAAATGGCTTCTACTTCAGCAGTGTAAGCAAAAGAGGATGGTGGCTGTGACTGGGTATTCAAAACTACACCACATCCCGCATGTCTTACTGTTTTCGACCCATCCGTAAAAACTGGTATATGAGAGGCGAGTTGACTGCGATGGTAATAAAAAGGTTGTTGGAAAATAGCTGGCTGTGTGTCAGACTTTGAATATCTTGCAAAGGGAATCTAATGGAAGGGGTGTTCCAAGGTGGGAACATCATTCGATTCAGTCAAGATGAGGGTGAATCATTGATGATATGCATTTGCCTCTTTCTATAATATTAGATGTTCTTAATGAACGTCGGACTGGAGCAACAGAAAGGGCTAATGGCGACGGTGTGTATTCCATCGCGTAAGGAAAGATCCAAAGACGTCATTTTGAACCACGTTCAGATGACGAGAACACCCCACTCTCCAAACTTTCATACCACGCCCCATTTGACATGCACCAGACCTTTTTTTCTACCAATCAAAGAATCCCAACTATTGCTGTGAGAACCCAGTTAGTTTTGGCGTCGTAAACAGCTGACCCAAATACTTGTTTAGATCCGTGCTTCGGATGGTTCGTGGAGCTCATTTGAATCCCAAATGAAGCCAATTCAACATGGAGGAACCCTTGAATCAACGGGGTTCCAATGGGCTGTTTGCAGGAACTTATGAGACAGTGATTGAGGGCGTTGCCAAAGAAATGAATAACGAGTGTTATACGCATCCCTTTGATGAAACGCCGTTGGAATAGTAACGGATTAGCAACCGGAGGATTGCGAGTTCGAATCCAACCAAAGACCGTCTTGTACAAAGGAGGCACGTTAATCTGTCGTGGTCTCCAATGTCCTCATTGCGTGGTGTGGAAGTTTGGAGAGTGGGCTCATCATCTGACGGGGTTCGCAATGACGCGGCGTTGTCCTCGGATCTTTCCCTTCGGTTTGATCCAATAGCCCATTGTGTTGCTCCAGTTAATTAAAATACCTACCTACTCTTGGATAAAACCAAAGCTAATTTTAGCCAAAGTGTATAGCATCGAAATAGCGCCTAATAAGCGAAATCGGGGCTCTACGTAAAAGGTTCTATGGACATTTGAATAAGCCTAACTCGGATCAAAAAACGTTTTCATGTCTTACCGAAATGGTCATAGACTGCTTTCTGTTATCGTTTGTTTCAATGTATTTATATTCAACTGTAAATACTAATTACAATAGCTCCTTTGCGACGCTTCGAGCAATTGCTGTTTCACTTTGCAAGCTTAAAAACTATATTCGTAAAAATAACACTTCTTTTCTTCACATTTCTTTTCTGATACATATTAGCATAAAAATTCTTTTTTACGCCTCATTGAGAAATGTTCAGCTACCTTCATTCTAAAGCAGAAACGACTGTTAGCCAAATAAAGTCAAATGCTTGGATCTAATTGTAGATAAATTATGAATCAAATGGACCGATAATCGTAAGAACCAGTTGCTACGTACTCAGAGACAAAGGATATAAATTAGATTACATCTTAACGGGCATTAATGCAAATAAACCGCTGACATAACAAGGCTGCCTGACACATGAATACATGTTTCGCTTAAGAAGAACCGGAAAAGGATTGATCAAGAAATGTAGTCTTTCTATATGGATGGATAGTCTTTAGTTAGGGTTCTGAATCAATTTCCTTCAAGATATGTTCCTATTCATCATTTTTTCTTACGCCTCATAATTAATGCAACATAAAATTAACATTGCGAGAAACGTATATTTCGCGGGTTTATTTTATAAAACATTTCAACTTGATAGATTTTAGTTTGCCACTCAACGGCATTGTTTGCGACACGAGCCAATTCTACCGGGATCTTCTGAACGTGACAAGGGGTATTCTAATCAACTGGAGCTACACAACGGGCTATTGGCGACCGTCCATTCCGAAAGCAAAGATCCTTGTACAGCGTCTCGACATTTGAAGACAGGCTGAGCTCCACTCTCTAGACTTCCATACCACGTCAACGTGAGAACATTTAAGGTCACGACATTTAACGTGTACCAGCCCCCACGTACTGACGGTCTTCGGTAGGATCGAGCTTCGAACTCGTTATCCTCCGGTTGCTAATCCGTTACTCTTCCAACCGAGATACCGCGGCCCCTCAAAGTGATGAGAATAACTTTTCAAAATTAATAGATATTAATAAAAGTTTATTAATATCCAATATATTAATATAAAAGCATATTAATAGCCAATATATTAATAAGCAATATTAATTAAACAATTTAGTGGCTCCAAACTTTGCACTCGTACTAGAAACGAGCGAACCAAATGATTTTGTATTTATTGCAGCTTAGAAAGATTTGAAACTCACGACGGGAAGAACTCATTGAAAGTCTTCACGCAATTTAATAGAAAAAAACGACCCCTTATACAAATAAATTTTAGGTATTGTTTTGGTAGATGATTCATTTCGTATTGGAGCAATACAACGGGCTATTGGCGATGATCGACACGTATCCGAGGACAACGCCTCGTAATTTGGAACCACGGTCTGATGACGAGAACACCTGAGCTGGCACCCCACTCTCCAAACTTCCACGCAAACGTGAAGCCATTTCAAGCTAGGACCGATTTAAAGTGCCCCCGACTCTTCTGAGAATTGTTTTGAAGGCTATCCCTATTGACCTTTGCATATGCTCTACTATGAATGATGCAAAAATAGAGTTCTCCAAGCAGTAGCATCAAAACATCTCATTCGCACCATTAAAAGCTCGAAAATAATTTTATGGAGTTAATAACACCCATAACACTCCAGCCTAAAACAACTATTCTAGGAAAAACTTTTAATGCGTCCCACTGTGCGAATTTCTGATGTAGTTTTGGAGAGAACCGCAGACTCAAATCGAGAATCAAAAGCGAACAACACGCAGCCGAATATTAATTGGACACAAGTTATCTAGTCGTATTTGGCGACCCGCACTTCCGGAAAACACGGAGAAAAAGAGAACTAAACTTCTTTGTTTTGGAACTTCGAGCGTAGGAGAATTTACGTGGGAATAAGGACAGCTGCTGTTTACGCGTCTCTTGAATCTCTAGTATATCGTAGATACATTTACAGATAAGCCACACATGGCTTTGAGGGAATTGGATGTTTGGGTTCTATGACGCAAGGTCCAAAAGCGAACAAACACAAGACAGAATATAACCCAATAAGAGTATAAAATATTTAAAAATTAATAATCCAAGACAAAGGTAGATTTGAAACATGAAAACTATGTATATGAGAATAAAAATATTCAAATAGTCAGATGATTACAACAGGACCATCATGCAGCATAATTCATGAAACTGAAGAATTCAATTCCATAAAACTTTGAAATTTACAGGATTCAATTATAAACGAATTTGAAAAAATAGATTCATAAGTCATTTGAATCTGGAAAAAAATTAAATGAGATTTAAGAAACGAACTGAACGTAAAAATGCGAAAAGCTTTGAATGGGAATTCTCCACAATCAAATGTCGCATATTTAAAATTGTACTGTTAAAAAATTGAGTTGCAATTTGGCGTACTCTTGATGACGATGGATGTGTCCAATGCGAAGGCGGGACATCCGTCCTCCACACTGATGAATGATGGGTTTTATGGAATGTAACGACTTCATGACTCTTGCCACAAGGAGCCCACCAACTCCTTTGTGGACATCTTCATGTCACAAAGAGGAACGGCTTGCTGCAGAAGCCGCTTTCGCAGCACTGTCAGCAAGCTCTGTACTCTTGATGCCCACGTGACTAGGGTGGTAATGGGGATTAATTAACGTCGCACTAAAGCAACACGCTATTGACGATGGTCAATCCTTAAGGGAAATACCCAAGGACAAGTAATTTAGAACCACCGCCAGATGCCGAAGCAATACTTGAGCTGGCACCCCACTCTCCAAACTTCCACACCACGCCAACCACATGACTAAGGGACCCAACAAAACAGAATATCAAAACCCTTGTTTTGCAAAGGTAAAAGCAAGATTGTTTGAACTGATTGTAAAACTATCTGACACAAGACGGTTAGTGATGGTATATTGCTTCATCTGCTCTTAGACACTCATACTGTCGGTTTTGAGGGGGAAATACGAGATTGCAGAGATACCAAAGATTTTCCCTTCTGCAACTGCCGTCGACTCGAAATTTCGTTCAAGACCGTTATCGATTCAAATGTATCTAAAGTTCTCGAGTTCGTACCGAAGAAACTTATGTAATTTGATTTCAAATACAGAAACGCCTCCATATATAACTTTTTCTACTTTTTCACTCCAGAAGAATTTTTGATATCAAAAGAAATCTCAATATTTTTTCAAAATCCCGAAGCTCCAAGCAGTTTTCTAAACGGAATTGAGAAAAATGATTTGGATGCGTCGAAAATTTTGGATGACTTCGTGTTTTCAAAAATAGTCTTCTGTATTGTTGAGCCGCCCGATTGGAAGAGTAACGATTATCATCCGGAGGCTTGCGAATTGGAATCAAGCCAAAGACCGTCAACTACAGTGTCCTAAAAGTTCCCGTACTCAAATTTTAAAAAATCATTTGCCCGTGTTTTTTTAATTATTGAATTTTATCGTCAGCTTATAATTTTATGGATTCTTTAATTTCTATAATTTGGTTTTCTTCTCGCTCAAGTTGTGCGATAATAAAGTTCCATGTCATTTTGTTCTTCATTGCAAAATGAGTTTATCACGCATTCAGATAATTGCGCTGCTTGAGGCTTACTTTCAATGTAAATCATATGAAAGATGTAAAGAATTTTGCCGTCATAAATGGCGACATGGGTTTCATTTAAGCAGTTATGTGAACGCGCAAAAATCCCGCATTTGAGCGACGACAAATCCCCATTCATTAATGCAAAAACCTTTACATTCTCAAAAAAATTGGCGTTTGGTGTGCCGTATCACGCAAAAGGATTGTTGGGCTTCTGTTTTTCCAGTCAACTGTTGATGGCACTTTATAAAGAACTCATCCAACAATTTGTTGCATTATTAGAAGTGAATGAACGAGATTCTTGGTTCCAACAAAACGCTGCAACCTGCCATACAATTTATGAAACCATGGGCATGCTTCAAGATTTTTTTGTCGATCGACTCATCTCCAGAAATCTTTGGGCTATTGGCGGCGGTCCGGGATCCATCCCGAAGGGAAGGATCCAAGGAAAACGCCTCGTAAATTTTAATCATGGTTAGATGACGAGGACAACACCTGAGCTGGCATCCCACTCCCCAAACGTGCACACCACACCAACGTGAGGACATTAGAGGCCACGACAGATTGAACGTGCACCAGCCCCGCGTACACGACGGTCTTTGGTTGAATTCGAACTCGTAACCCTCCGACTGCTAATCCGTTACTCTTCCAACCGGGCTACCTCGAACCCTGAACAGGCTAGGAGAAATTTCGATTCAAGAAAATGAAACGCTTTAATGTCCCGAATAAATTGTTTTTGTAGAATGGATGTACAATTAAGTAGCTCCTCTGCTGTACCAAATCGAATGCAAAACCTACCCGGCTTCACACTCGTCGAGAAAAATTAATATAACTCGAGGAATATACCACACATAAAGAAAATGAAAGCCTCCCCCCCCCCATTTGCTAAAAAAAACCTCTTTACTCTTCCACTTCGACTGCATGCCGCCATTAGCACATAGACTGGCGATAGCATGACAGATACAAAAACACATGTGGCGCCGTTGCCACCTCTGACAACCCAAAAGAAAAACAGAAGTCGAATAGTTTTTACAGCTAGACTGAACATCTGCCTTCTTCGATTCCAATAGTTGTGGAAAGATTTATCTGCGCTTTTAGTCTTTCTTGGCCCATCCAAGTGTGTTTTATAAGTCAGATATGTGTTCTTAGATGTAAAACAATTTCCCAGAAATTACATTCTTTACTTAAATGAAAAAACATTTATGTTTCCCTAGTAAAGCATGAACAAGGCCTTCAGATCGAAAGGTAATCGGGAGAGCGGTTTTTTCAATTTTTCGCCACATTTGATATTTTGCGCGAAATATTCTCGATGTGCTTGTATTAGCTTTGGGTGATAGTATCATCCAAAGGTGATGAAATAAATTGCTAGGGAACAAGGCTCGGTAACTCATTTTTTACTGCCCAAGTCACATAAGAGTCCAAGGATAAATAAAATAAAATCCCAAAAAATTATCTTCACTTTCTGTTCAAAATTGAAATTCTCTAAAATTTCGCTGGAAATTAATTAGATTTCTCAGGAATTAATTCCCCTATCATAACTCCAGTTTGTAGAAGTTCATTTAAAGCAGGGGTGTCAAACTCAATTAAAACTCTGGCCACGTAATGCAACTGGTAAGATTCACGCGGGCCACATCACATTTACAAATTTTCTTAAAATTATATTTTGAAGTGAGGATTTAGGAATATGGAAAGGATAATTAAAACATATTATGTCATTAAGTGAATTGAGGGTAATAATTTATAATAGTGCTATATAATTGCTTTTATTCAAACGTTTATTTAATTTAATGTATGTATAAAACTAAAATTATTATTTTTTATTGGAAACCTTGACAGCGCTTTCCTCCTACTAGTTTTCCACTATCTGGATTCAAAGGCTGAGAACGGACAATCTTTATTATGGCAGATAGATGTTTATCAGTTATTTTGATTTGTAGGCTGTTTTATTTAATTTCATGGATGAAAATAGTTGCTCACACATTTTTAACATGACGAAATTGTGTACGGTATAGCCTCGATCTCTCCTAAGTGCTATTTTCTTCATAACATATTGTCCTGTTTTCATTTTATTTCAGAGCATCGTGGGCCATAAAAAATTACCTCGGGGGCCACATGCGGCCCGCGGGCCGCCAGTTTGACACCCCCTGATTTAAAAAAATATTAAATACAATTGGTTGGTTTGGGTTGGGTTGTATGGAGCAAGGTAATATTAAATACGATAACTCCTCACAAAAAATGTTGTAAATCCAGTGTCTACACAAACTGTTTGTCGGGTAGGCAGATAGTAAATTAACGTCGCACTGGAGCGACATGACGGTCCGGGACCTATCCCTAAGATAAAGATCCAAGGACAACATTACGTCATTTTTAACCACGGTTAGATGAGGAGTTCAACATCTGAGCTGGCACCCCACTCTCCAAACTTCCAGACCACGCCAACGTGAGGACATTTGAGGCTGCGAGAGATTGAGCGTGCACCAGCCCCCTTGTACACGACGATCTTTGTCTGAACCTGGTTTCGAACTCGCAACTCTCCGATTGCTAATCCGTTGCTCTTCCAACTGGACTGCCGCGGCCAATTATAGGTGCAATTGGTCAAATGATTAAACATTTCAGTTCAGTCACATGCTGCAATTACCGCAAATTAAAAGCAGTTAAAGTTCTAGTAAATCGTAAAATAATCCCTCACCAATACAAGCAATTTCAACGCAAATGGTTAATGATTACATTAATCGAATGATGAATGGTTCAGAAGCAAAAAGTGCGAAATACAACAATGGAATTGACGTCTATAAATGATTACAAGCAGATAAACAGTATAAAAGTAATTCTTCCCGAAAAAATGCTTAGTAATCTACAACGGGGTGTCAAACTGGCGGCCCGGGGCCCCCGAGGTAATTTTTTGTGGCCCACGATGCTCTGAAATAAAATGAAAACAGGACAATATTTACGAAGAAAACAGCTCTTAGGGGAGATCGAGGCAATACCGTACACACAATTTCGTATATATCGATTATAAAAGATCCTTTGTGGGTAAAAGTTCTGGAATTTTTAACAGATATTACAAGTCATCTGAATAATCTTAATATTACATTGCAAGGCAAAGATCAATTAATAACGAATATGTACGATGCAATAGCAAGTTGTGTATAAAAACTGACTTTGTTTAAAAATCATCTACGAAAAAACGTTTTGACGTATTTTCCTACGTGTGAGCAGTTAAAAGCACAAAATCAAAGTTGCTCATTTTCACAATATTGTGGTAAAATTGAAGAAATCAAAAACGAATTCAATAAAAGTTTTAATGATTTCAAAGAGTTTCCAAATTTTTTTTCTCTTTTTATTAGGCCTTTTTTCTTTGAAGTTGAAAATGCTCCCACTTCCATACAACTGGAATTAATTGATTTCCAGAATGATTCGGTTTTAAAAGACAAATATCGAGAAGTAGGAATTCCCAAAATATATTCTTATTTAGGTGAAAAATACCCGGAAATTAAAAAGTTTGCTGCACAAATTTTATGCTATTTTGGGAGTACGTACTTGTGTGAGCAACTATTTTCGTCCATGAAATTAAATAAAACGGCTTACAGATCAAGAATAGCTGATAAACATCTCTCTGCCATAATGAAGATTGTCTGTTCTCAGTCTGAATCCAGATAGTGGAAAACTAGGAGGAAAGCGCTGGCATTTCCGGTAAAAAAATTAATTTTAGTTTTATACATACACTAAATTAAATAAACGTTTAAATAGAAGCAATTATATAGCAATGTTATATAAATTATTACCCGAAATTCACATAATTACATAACGTGTTTTAATTATCCTATCCCTATTCCTGAATCCTCACTTCAAAATATAATTTTAAGACAATTTGTAAATATGATGTGGCCCGCGTGAATCTTACCAGTTGCATTAAATGGCCCTTATTTTAATTGAGTTTGACACCCCTGATCTAGAAGAAATAGGTCTTTGATGTAAAACAGAGGTTCCCAACCTATGCTCCACGGGGCACTAAGAGCTACACGTGCCTTCCCAGGGGGGGGGGGGTCCGCGGTCGCTCCAGGAAAATAAAATAAATAGGAATTAAATGAAATAAAGAATAAGAAATGAAAAGTAGAATCAAAATAAGAAAACTAGAAATTATATTTCGAAAGGTATGTACTTTAACTTCGCACTAGAGCAACACACGGGCTCTTGGCGACGGTCCACCATCAAAACCCGAAGGGAAAGATCCAAGGACTACACCACGTCATTTTGAATCACGGTCAGATGACGAGGTCACACTCGAGGTCACCTCATTCTCCATACTTCCACACAATTCCAACGTGAGGACATTTGAGGCCACGAGGTTGAACCTGCACCAGTCCACTTTGTACACGACGGTCTTTGGTTGAATTCGAACTTCCAACCCTCCTGTTGCTAATCCGTTACTCTTCCAAACGGGCTACATTTTGATCGGAAATTTGCCCCAAGTTCAAGTTCTCACAAATAACATAAGATCTGTTGTAACGCAAATGGTTTAAAGCATTGAACTTTGGAAGAAATTTAATGTATGGCCAAGGTTTGACAATCACATGTATGGGCCGAGAATGAATTTAGATATTATGGTGAATTTCAAAGTTTTTAAAATTCAACTTGATTGAATTGACATTGCGCAAATTGTTTAAATATCCTTCTACTATCTATTCCCTCTTCTCCTTCCTCCTGTACCAATACTCCTAAACACCATTAACTTGTAAAACATAGGGTAGGCCTAAGGGGTTCCGCCATAGAAATTGATTCTAAAAGGGCCATAAAGGTTGAGAACCTGATATAAAGGCTTTAAAAATAGCAACGCATATCATCCCATTTACGTCCACGTCAACCACTTTCCAGCTGATAAAACTCGGTAGAAACTATAAAATAGGTCCCATCTCGAAAAACACTTTCTGAACTCGTTACGTAATCTTATCACAGTCGTACATTGTCAGCGGGAACGTGAACACTTGTAGACAGCTGGTGCACTAAATCTTTCAACAACGACATCTTCCAGAAAGTCCTTCCGTCATTGTCTCCGTAACAGTCTTATCTGGAGAAATGGAAAGGAGATAATATGCCCCGCAACTTGACCCTTTCGAGAGACTATTTAATACATCCGAGGAGGTTATCGCCTCAATGGGCTTACAGAATCGCCGATGACGATTCATTGTTGATAACAGCTTCGTTTTCAAGCTACGGATTGAGTTTTCAATTGAATGTGTGTCACATGAGGAGTTACCTCTTCCGTAGAGCAGAGGTTCCTTTTTGACTCGCGGAGCCCTTTTTAAAATCTATGGCGGAGACCCTATGTTTTACAAGTTAATGGTGTTTAGGAGTAGTGGTACAGGAAAGAGGGGATGGATAGTAGAATTGTTTAAACAATTGAGGCAATATCAAGCAATGCAATTATATTTTTAAAACTTTGAAATTCACCATAATATGTCAATTTAGTCTCAACTACCGCCCATACATGTGATAGTGTGAAAACTGGGTCAAGCCTAAATGTTCCCAGTCATTAGAACCATTTGCGTCACAACAGATTTATTATAGCTGAGATCAATATTAAGGTTCATACAATAAACCCATTTGCTTCAATTCAATCATTACATCCAATTCAATTCAAATACTTATTAGTTCTATTACCTTATTCTTTATTTCATTTCATTTTAATTTACACTGCTGGCCACTCAAATTGCAACACCAAGAAAGACAAGAGATATCACAACAAAATTTATTTTGTAGATAACATGTTGACCAAGTATCAAATGATTAAATTTATAGACTTATGTGAAGTGTGGTTCCTGCCAAAATCAGTAGCCAGAGTAGCCGCCATTGTTGGAGATCACCGCTGCCACACGCCTCGGCATTGATTCAAAGAGACTTTGGATGTGTTCTTGGGGTACAGCAGACCAAGCAGCTTCCACACGTTGCCAAAGTTGATCTGGTGTGGCAGCTGGGGATGTATTCTGGGTCAATCGTTGAGCAACCATGGACCACATGTTTTCTATCGGCGAAAGATCCGGAGAGCGAGCTGGCCAGGGAAGCAATTCAATCTGGCGATTGACGAAGAACCCTTGGACAATGCATGCCACGTGTGGTCGCGCATTATCCTGTTGAAATATGGCTGTGGGCAAGCCCTGAAGGTAAGGAAGGACAACTGGCTCCAACACCTCGGAGATGTAGCGCTGGCTGTTTAAAGTACCGGCAATGCGTACTAGAGGAGTGCGAGAGTGATATCCAATACCGCCCCATACCATAATACCCGGTGCAGGACCAGTGTGGCGGTGCATAACGCAGCTGTTCAGCATCCTCTCTCCACGGTGTCTCCAGACTCGAATCCGACCATCGTAGTGTTGCAGACAGAAGCGTGACTCGTCAGTAAAGACAATTTCATTCCATTCTGCCGTCCACATCCTTCTTTCATCGCACCATTGGCGGCGGAAACGTCTGTGGTTCTGCGTCAAGGGTAGACGAAGCAATGGACGTATTGCGGACAGACCACTCTGCTGTAAAGGGCGTCGAAGGTACGCGCAGACACTGGATGATGCGGTACAGACTGAATGTGCTGTGCTAGGGTTCGTGATGTGGCTGAGCGATCCGTCACTGCCATACGCACAATATGCCTGTCATCACGTGAAGTGGTGCACTGAGGTGGATGCGATCGAACACGTCGGTCCGTCGTACCCTGCATCCAACGATCACATATCCGCATTACAGTTGTTTGGTTTCGTCCAACACGACTACCGATTTCCCTGAAAGATAATCCACAATCTCGTAGGCCACTATCCTTCCTCTGTCGAACTCGGATACTTGATCAAAAGATGATCGCTGTTTTCTACGAGGCATAATTGATCGTTTTTTTGAAAAAACCACAAGAAAAACACAATTGCCGTACTTGAAATCGTCGAAATCTCCAAGCCTTAAATAGCGCTTTGAAGTGGCGCCACAGGCGCGCGTGATGTGCGTCTGCGCTGAAATTCTAATCATTTGCATATCTCACCTCCGCTAATGCATGTTGTAAATTTCATATTATTTGCATGCTTCCTTCAGGGTGTTGCATTTACGGTGGCCAGCAGTGTATTTTCCTGGCCGCGGATATCAAATTGGGAACCAGAGAACTGTGTAAATGTGTGCAAAAACGACAAAAGCATCACGAAAACTATAATGACCCCGAAATTAAGTGTTTCCAATGGTCTACAGCCGTGTCCCGGTATTGGACACCAATTCCAGGCCATGAAAGGTCCTGGAATTTTTCATTCTTGTTCTCAAAATATTTTTATGAACATAAATTTTCAGTTGAAACATTCTAGGGAGAATACCATTCGACTGTGTCAGAAAGTTCAGAACGCTTCAATAGGATCAGTGTAGAAACTGTCAGTGGCCAAACGGCAAGGAAATAGAAAGAGGTGGGTCGGTTGTTAATTACCATCACACTGGAGCAACACAAGGAACCGGGATCAATCCCGAGGGGAAAAATCCAAGGACAGCACCTCCTCATTTCGAACCACCTTAACTGTCACCCCACTCTCCAAATACCACCCCAACGTGAGGACATTTAAGGCCACGAACGTGCACCAGCCCCCTTTGTACACGGTCTTTCGTTGGACTTAGTTTAGGACCCGTGCTAACACATCAAGCGAACGTGAGAACATTTGGGGTCAAGATAGATATAACGTTCACCAATCTCCATACATGACGGTCTTTGGTTGGATTCGAACTCGCAGCACTCCGGTTGCTAATCCACTCTGCCAACCGAGCTACCGCTGCCCCAAATTAAAACTGGATTTCCATAATTTCAACAATCCGGTTTTTTTTAACGCAGTTCATTTAACCAACCAATCTAAGCGTTCTTTGCGGACAATAATAGGAATGCTGAAACCGTTACAGTTCATTGAGGTCTCGGTGGTGGGTTAGTCCCACGATTAACCCAGTCGAATCCTCTTACGAGCAACTAATTACAAGGAGCTTAAATTAACCTTGTCGACAGCATGTCCCGATTATATGTCCCGGCGCGAGACAGTGGCTCAGCTGACAGCCCAATACAATGCAGGTCCAAGAGCAAGTGTTTCGGAACACACAGTTCAGCGGATTATGATTTGGGGGACGTTCTCATGGGTGACTCTGGGACCCGTAGTTGTGGTAGAACAGACCATGAACGCTGCGAACTATCTGAACATCATTGCGGATCAGTTGCACCCTTACATGGCGTCTGTCTTCCCAACTGGAAATGGAATCTTCCAGCAGGACAACGCCTCATGTCACAAGGCTCGGATTGTGTTGGAGTGGTTCGAGGAGCATACTGATGAATTCCACTTAATGTCCTGGCCACCTAACTCGCCGGATCCGATAGAGCACATTTGGGGTGTCATGGAGCGGCAGCTCAGAGCTCAAACACCACCATGTCCGAATATCTCGACTTTGCGTGACCGCTGCTTAGACATTTGGTACAACCTGTCTCCAGTCATGTACCAAGAACTTGTGGCATCTATGCCCAGGCGAGTTGCAGCTGTTTTGCAGGAGGCGCAACTCGTTATTGAGTAGGTGGTCATAATGTTTTGGCTCTTCAGTGTATTTAGCTACTATTAATTAGTAGGACAATATTCAGGGTTGGGATATTTTTACTCAATAGGTCCCTAAACGAAGACCATTTTAAAGCATCTGTATACCTTCGGAGGCAATTTTTTGAAATTATCACGAAACTTATTTTTTGATAGATTTTGTTATTGATTTCTACTAGAAAAGGCATTTTCTGGCAGAAAATATAGTGTTTAAAATTAATTTTTTATAAAAATAGAGTAAGTGCAAAGAAACAGACAAAAATACCATTTACGCAAAAGGACATTTATTAAAAATCAAATTTTTCGTGTTTGTAAAGTGAATTATTTTCTAAAAATATTGATTTAGGTACTGAACTACAATCATTCCTATAGTGTTGTATTTAAATTAATTGTTTTTAACGTCAGTCATCCCTGAAAAAAAAACAGGATTAAAGAAACTGAAAATTGAAATTTGGATGAAAATGACGTTTTAGAGGTAATCAGATACCTTAACTCATACAAACATCCTTCTTCTGCTACTTAGATGTTATACGAAAATTAACATTAATTTGGACCCGATATGTAAAAAATATTCTGGTTTGTACCTATGCTCAATTTTTTATATGAATTTTCTTAATAATAGTAATTCGAACCCTGCTTTATAATATTCAGAACACGTATAAAAAGAATTTAATTAATGCATTCTGAGATATCGTATTTTGCGTAGAGTAACGCTTAGCGAAAATTGCATCTTGAGAAAAAACGCCAAAAACAATATATACCTCCATGTCAAATATAGATGTGAATAACTTTAAAGAGTTCTTATATCTCCGGTTCTAATGGTCGTAAAGGTAAAATCCGAAGTGATTTGAAAAGCTAGAGTCGTATATATAGAATTTGACAAATGAGAAATTTGGGTGAAAATTGCATTTTAAAGGTGTGCAGATACCTTAAAAACAGGCGCATGTTCAGAAAATAATATTCTACCGGTTTCCTGTTATAATGGAAAGGCTGCTGAATGAATGTTTGACTGTAATTTTTTGACTGTTTTCAGGCATATCTATCTGTCTGATAAAAGAAACGTAGATTGAAACTGACTAAAATAACTTCAGGGTATTTTTGAGTCTTAATGTACTTCTGGGAGGTTATTTGATTGTTTTTAGGTAGGTAGGTATTTGGAATTAATTTCACACTGGAGCAACACAACGGACCGATCAACATCGAAGGGCAAGATCAAGGACAACACCGCCATTTTGAACCCCTGTCAGATGACGAGATCAACATTCGAACTGGCAGCCAACTTTCCAAACTTCCACACTACGCCAACGTGAGGTAATTTGAGGTCACGACAGATTTAACATGCGTCAGACGGTCTTTGGCTGGACCGAACTCGCAACCCTCCGTTGCGAAAGATACTTTTAGATACAGAAAAACCGAATTCGTTCTCTCCCTATCGAATAACAAAGGACTGCAACAAGAAAGGGATTTCCATATCAAAAATAGCACCCAAATAAAAACGAGTCGTAAAATTAACGACACAATACGTCATAAAAAAGGGCATCTCATTTGGTGTCCGCCATGCCTCTGGAGTCGAACAGCGATCTGCGAATGCGATTGGAGAAATTCATTAGCTTCCCAGAATCTGCTTCATGTGGCCATTTCAACAGAGCACGAGAGTTTATGGGCGAAATATCTGCAGAAAGCGAGACTTTGGATAGAATGTCCCTCGACTTTCTGAGAGAGACGCTGCTGTGGATTTTATGTCTCCACTCAGAGGGGACTCTCAAACTGGATTAATTCGGTGCCTCCTTCCAAACATGATAAAATATTTATGAAGCGAAATAATATAAATAAAGACACCGTGTCGTCTATTAGACTGGATATTTTAAAGCCAGCAGTTATTATGCTAAGTAGGTAGTTAATTAACGTCACACTGGAGCAACGGGCTATTGGTGGCAGTCCGGGATCAATTCCAGATCGAGGACAACACCACGTAATTTTGGACCACGGTCAGACGAGGAGGCAACACCTGAGCTGGCACCCCACTCTCCAAACTTCCACACCACGTCAACGTGAGGACATTTGAGGCCCCGATAGATCTAACGTGCACCAGCCTCCTTCCTACACGACGGTATTTGATTGGATTTGAACTCAGAAACCTCAGGTTGCTAATCCTCTACTCTTCCAACCGAGCACCCGCCGCCCAGAAACATATTAAGGAAATTCTAAATATGAAACCGAGGAGAGTGAAACATCTCAACTCGTCTCGCCGAGTAACGAATTCCCACCAATCGCCCTGAGGAGCCCGAGTATCAGCGACGCGAAATGAGGAATGAAGTTATTGATGCGTGTTTTTAAAGCACTAATTGTGATAGCCCATTTCGGAAATAAATATTCGAAAGCCCCGAGCTGCGATCGAAGGACATTATTGAAACAAAACCGTTTAAGAGTTTTTTCACTTCCCAAAGAGATCGCTTCGGTGTGAAGACTGGCTCTCGATAAAAACATCTACTTTTCGTTTCGCCTGATAGGGGTGCTCTAAATCAGGGGTGTCAAACTGGCGGCCCCCGAGGTAATTTTTTGTGGCTCACGATGCTCTGAAATAAAATGAAAACAGTACAATATGTTATGAAGAAAATAGCACTTAGGGGATATCGAGGCAATACCGTACACACAATTTCGTCATGTTAAAAAAGGGTGAGCAACTATTTTCGCCCATGAAATTAAATAAAACGGCCTACAGATGAAGTTTAACGGATAAACATCTATCTGCCATAATGAAGATTGTCTGTTCTCAGTCTTTGAATCCAGATATTGGAAAACTTGTAGGAGGAAAGCGCTGGCAAGTTTCCGGTAAAAAAAATTAATTTCAGTTTTATAAATACATTAAATTAAATAAACGTTTAAATAAACGTTTAAATAAAAGCAATTATATAGCAATATTATAAATTATTACCCAAAATTCACTTAATTACATAATATGTTTTAATTATCCTTTCCATATTCCTGAATCTTCACTTCAAAATATAATTTTTAGAAAATTTGTAAATGTGATGCGGCCCGCGTGAATCTTACCAGTTGCATTAAATGGCCCGTGTTTTAATTGAGTTTGACATCCCTGCTCTAAATCAATAAGAAATTTAACTTGTACAGGCCCTCTGCCAAGAAACCACTTGTTGAAAAGATACTTTTCTTTTAGTCAAATAAATCAATTATTTAAGGTAGGTATTTTAATTAACGTCGCACTGGAGCAGCACAACGGGCTATTGGTAACGGTACTGGATAAAACCCGGTGAGACAAACGCCTGTTTATTTTAAACCACGGTCATTACGGTCATTTATTTTAAACCACGGTAACATTGAAGATGACTAGAACACCTGTGCTGGCACCCAACTCTTCACACCACTCATAGTACCTGCTTATTCCGGTAGAGGGCGCTTATTCAAACGCCCCCGTCAAGTGACACGAACAGGTAGGTAGTTACTTAACGTCGCACCGAAGCAACACGACGGGCTATTAGCGACGGTCCGGGATCAATCACGAATGGGAAGATCCCAGAACATGACGTCATTTTGATCCACGGTCAGATAACGATTCTACACCTGAGCTGCCACCCCACTCTCCAAACTTCCACACTACGCCAACGTGAGGACATTTGAAGCCACGACGGATTGAACGTGCCCCTTCGTAGCCGACGGTCTTTGGTTGGATCCGAACTTGCAACCCTCCGGTTGCTAATCCGGTACTCTTCCAACAGGTCTACCGCTCTCTTCAGTGTAATGAGCTGAGTTGGCGGTTTCCTCCGCTCTTTCCTATCGAAACATCGATGGTTTTGATAGGAAAGAAGTTTTTAAATCTTTTCATCAGAGTGCGCTTGAATGGTTTTTATGGCGCAAAGGACATATTTGGCCAAGCATTTTAAAAACATTTAACGTATCTCTATCCCTTCGGAGGCAATTAACTACCACCGAATTTTTTATTGATTTCTACTAGAAAAAAAAGCATTTTATAGCTGAGAATATTGTGCTTTAAATTTATCTATATAAATAAAAATGTAATCTTCGTTTGTTCCTAACGCAAAATCTCCCAAAATTTTTCACCGATTGCCTTGAAATTTTGCCACAACGTTGCATTCGAATACGCGCATGTTTTAGTCTGCTTAGCTATATAAATAAAAATGTAACGCCAGGAGGAACTGGTAAAACGCTCCTAATTCAATTGATTCTGGCCGCAATCATATCCCCAAATCACATTGCCTTAGCACTTGCGTCGTCCGGAATAGCTGCGACTTTGATACCAGGTGGAAGAACTGCTTTGAAATTGCCATTTGACATGCAATTCATTGAATCCCCCACGTGTAACATTTCCAAAGCATCCAGCATGGGAAAAGTATTGCAAAAATGCAAACTTATCGTTTGGGATGAATGCACGATGGCAATCTTTCTTTTCAATTTAACAGATGAGCCACAGCAACGCGTGGCCCGGTACAGCTAGTTTTCGATAAAATGGAGTGTGTAAAACAGCCAAATATATACCCTTTAAGCAAAACGTCATATTAAAAATATAGTTAACATTTTCCTAGTTTGTAAAGCGAATTATCCGCAGAAAATACTGATTCAGGCACTGAACTACAATCATTATTATAATGTTATATTTAAATTAATAGTGAATTTCAATCCCTGAAAAAAATACGAAAAAAGAAACTGAAAACTAAAATGTGGGTGAAAATGGCGTTTTAAAGGTGTATAGATACCTTAACTGATACAAACATCCTTCCATTGCTGCTACTTAGATGTCATCCGAAAATTAACGTTAATTTGTGCCCGCTATAACAGTACCCTGTTTATTCCGGTAGACGGCGCTTATTCTAAAGCCCCCTCACGTGACACGAACAGGACACCCGAATGATTGGGATCAATTTCCGGTCGGCCGATATCTGTTTTCGCACATATGTTTCCATGTAGTCGGATCAGAGAATTAGAGGCACCAATCAATTGAGAGCACAACTCCACTCATTTCGGTAATTAGGTAGGTATTTAAATAAGAGCAACACACCGGGCTATGGGCGACGGTCCGGGATCAAACCCGAAGGGAAAGATCCGAGGTAGGTAGGTATTTTAATTAACGTCACACTGGAGCAACACAATGGACTATTGGTGACGGTCAATCAGAGAACACCACCACGTAATTTTGAACCACGGTCACACACATTTCGGACCAGCGTTACATGTTTTGAAGTAAAACGGGTTTCCCGCACTGGGGTAGTGCTGACGAAGAAACGGGAAACACTTTAGAACGCTGTTGCTCCGAAAGTATGAAATGAACGGAAATACTTAGTATACCATGAGACATATCAAAGTATATAACGGAACCAGTCCTGCCGCGTGCACGACGTTATCGCAGACCGTTTCTAACTGTCGAAACTCAGTTATCGCGTACGGACTTGCATGGTTGGTTGTGAGGATTTATGGCTCCCTATTTGGCCATGCAGACGCATCAAGTGTTAGACACTGATGTGTCTGCATGGCCACGTAGACACATCAGTCCAACACGTGGAGGAACGTTGGCTGGAAGGAACCATTGGGTCCCCGAGAGGGACGAGGGTGATGTTCCCTTGAACGATCATCCGGGCCAGAGGAGGAGAAAAAGGAAGAACTGGGTGGGAAAAAGGTGAGACTGACCGGCGGATGCAGAAGCGTACGGACGTGCGAGGGTCCTTTCTGAGATGTGCTGTAATATCTATTTGTAATCAAATGTAAATAAATCATTTAATCAAGAACCCCATGCAGAAACGTCACTCTCTTTGGTAATCTATACATGTATATGGATATGAAAATCCATTGAAGTTCTCCAGCATATGGGAAAGCCGGCGAGGTCTCACAGACACAACGAAAGCTTTACTGAAATAGGGAAGAATGCACATGACAGGAATCAAACCTCCTACAAGGTTGCTAGCGACGTACCCACTGTGCGTCATTTGACTTTAACGACCAGAGTTTGGTACTCTAGAATTGGAGATTATAGACCATTTAGTGCGTGAGAAAGTGCGAAAACTTTCCAAGAATGCCGGAATAAATGGCAAATAAGCGGCTAAAAGCGTATAGAGAACAAAATGGAAAAGGGGATTCAGAAACTCCTTCGACCGAGTGGGACGCAAAGAGGAGGCGACCCGAGTGGAATTATTCATTCTTTGCCGACTCGAGCACGGAGAAAGCATTCGATAAACGGGCAATATGAAACGTCCGTAAATTCTGCACGAATTGAAGAGGACAATGACGAAATCTTCTACGAGGCAGGAACACTTTGACATTCTACGGTAACGGTTTGTGATAGCCAGAAGAAGTGTATCAACACAATACATAAACAATCCTTTCGAAATTTGGTTTCATTGACTACATCACGGCACCAAAGACGTTTTAGTTCATTCTCTTGTGTTCCAATGAAATTCAAGTGCTTTAAAATTACGTCTTTCCCTTTGAGATTGATCCCAGACCGACCATCGTCCGTTGCTCCAGAACGACGTTAATTAACGACATACATCAATATTTGCGTACTGCATCAATACGGCACAGAGAATAAGAGAAAATAGTTCTGCGCGGCTCACAAACACATTCGACTGCTAACGTTAGATCAGCAGTTAATTGTAGTCACAACTGAAACATCCGAATTAAAGCCCTCTCTGAGACTAGCATTATTTGGTGCTTAGAAATAATCTTGTCTAAAACTGCTATTAAAAGTGTTATGGGTTGATTAGTTTCTCATATGCAGATAAGTTCTCCTTTATTAAGATGTTTTCACACTAAAACACAAATCCTTGACCCCAGAACACACGGTTCCCGTCATCAATGGGCATACATACGCAATAACCCTTTTTTACAAAATTATCATAAAATAAAATATATTATAAATGTGGGCATAACGCATCAGAACACCTGCCATTTCATGTGATACAAGAAGTGCCAGGATGGCCAGAGACCGAATCAGATCTAAGGTAGTTAATCAACATCGCACTGGAGCAATACAACGGGCCATTGGCGACAGTCCGGGATCAACCCCGAAGGGAAAGTTTTCACCTCGTTATTTTGAAACATGGTCACATGAGGTCACACCTCACCCCACTATCCAAACTTCCCCACCACGCCAACGTGAGGACATTTAAGGCCACGACAGATTTAACATATCCCCTTTGTACACGACTGTCTTTGGTTGGATTCAAACTAGCAACCCTCCGATTGCTAGTCCGTTACGCTTCCAACAGGGCTACCGCTGCCCAAATCCGGAAGAGAGCTTGGAGGTTTCTCTGCGAGGCACAATGTTGACAGTCGATGCGCAAGGAATGAACCCTATTCCTGCAGTCCTCGAAGATGCAAGAGAAACATTTGTTGGATGGAACAGCAGTTGGAGGACAAAGTGAAGAGGGGCATTTTGCGAACAATCGAAATAAAGTCTATTTAATACGTCGAAACGACAAATTAGACTTACATCACACAACTCTTCCGTGCGGAACATCAGAAACGTTCTCTTATCCGTTTCGTGAGGTCGTAAACCAAAACGAAAGAACGCGAGGCATGCCGGACGGACGCATGTTTGCGGAGGTTCTTTTTTTTCTTTGAATAAATGGAAGGTCCTCGTGCGCACAGAACGCACGCTCTCGAATCAACTCATTCGGAAGACGCGACTAAACGTCTTCTGAGTTTCATTTAAACGGGACAATGAGCGCCGAACGCTTCGTGATTGAGCACTCAAAGAAAACCGAAAAAAGTCGGGTAAACACGTTGCTCTTTGTTTCAGGCCGTGGGAAGGGTTTATGGGTGTATTTGCTTTCGAAACATCCGCTTAAAATACGACCCGTAACATTTCTTCGCGTCGGTTTACATTGCGTCTCAAAACGCTTCAACATTGAATTCACGGTGTTTTCCATTGAGGCTCGTGTCTATGCTTGAAACCATAACCACTGACGGTCTGTGGGTTTTATGGCGCACGATTCAAAAACCAATCAGTTCCTGGAGCCGCGGTGGCCCGGTTGGAAGAGTAACGGATTAGCAGTTCGAAACTCGGTCCAGCCGAAGTCCATCGTGTACACGGGGGCACTTTCAATCTCTCGTGGCCTCACGTTGGCTTGATGTGGAAGTTTGGAGAGTGGGTGCAAGCTCAAGTGTGACCTCGTCTTTTGACAGTGGTTCAAAATGGCGTCCTCCCCTTGAGGATGGATCAGTCGCCAAAAGCCCGTTGTGTTTTCTCCTACGCGATATTACTCACCATTACTAAATCAGTTCCCATAATAGTGGTAGGTATTTTAATCGACGTCGCACTGGAACGACACAATGGGCTATTGGCGACGGTCCGGGATCAATCCCGAAGAGAAAAATCACGTAATTTTGAACCACGGACAGAGGACGAAGTCAACACCTGAACAGGAACCCTACTCTCCAAACTTGGAAACACAGACTGGATTACCTATCACTGACTCCAATCCTTTGATTGTTTAGTGATAATTGAATGTTGATTGGGGATTCACAAAGCAGGTGTTCGTATAATGTGTTGTGCATGCTTTCTTTGAGAAGAATATTTCTTACATGTTGTATAAATTTCTTATACTGCGGATTCTGAACTTGTGTGCGTTGCATTTTAAATTGTTGGCTGTAGAGACACCCGAAAATAGTTCCAAGCAAAGAAAGAACTCTCGGGACTCTCATGGGAAGGAAACGGCAGAAATGAAATCACCATGGCAACCACGAAATCCCACTTTTTGAAACGTCGTGTTAACGCGAAACGATGCGAAACTTCGGAATCCAACTTTCCTCCGCATTAATACTCCCGAGGGGGGGCACGACAAACACAGAAATGAAGTGAAGTCAATGTCGCCGGTGCTCAAGAGAGGACTTTGCGATCGAACCGCTCGGAAATATCTCGATCTTACAGACGAAGACGTTTTGACTCGAACTTTCATGACCGTCTTCCTTCTGAATGTTAATGTTCTAATGCAGGGATCTCCAAACTACGGCCCGCGGGCCAGACCGGGCCCACGAAGGGTCATAGTCCGGCCCGCGGAAACCCGGCCGATGCAGCATGCAATATACATATATATATATATATATATATGTATATTGCATATATATATATACATATATATATATATGTATATATATACATATATATATATATATATACATATATACATATATACATATATATACATATATACACATATATACATATATACATATACACATATACACATACATATATACACATACACATATACATATACACATATACACATATACATATACACATATACACATATACATATATACACATATACACATATACATATATACACATATACATATATACACATATACATATATATATATATACATATATATACATATATATATATATACATATATACATACATATATACATATACATACATATATACATATACATACATATATACATATATATATACATATATACATATATATATACATATATACATATATATATACATATACATATACATATATACATATATATATACATATATACATATACATATACATATACATATATACATATATATACATATATACACATATATATCTTCATATACACATATATATATATACATATATACATATATATATATACATATACATATATACATATATACATATATATATATATATATATTTATGTGTGTGTTGTTGGCCCGCCTGACTTTCGGGATTTTTCAATCTGGCCCTCAAGTGAAAAAGTTTAGAGACCACTGTTCTAATGGATCATGAGACTCGGCGGTAGCCCAGTTGGAAGAGAAACGGATTAGCAAGCGGAAGGTTGCGAGTTCGAAACTAAGTCCGGCCGAAGGCCGTCGAGTACACACTGGAACAACACAACGGGCTACTGGCGACGGTCCGCGATTAAGCCCGAAGGGAAAGATCCGAGGACATCACGTTATTTTGAACCACGCTCAGATGACGGGGTCACACTTGAGCTGGCACCCCACTCTCCAAATTTCCACGCCAACGTAAGACCATTTGATGCCATGACAGATTGAACGTGCACCAACCTACTTTGTACACGACGGTCTTTGGTCGGATTCGAACTCGCAACCCTCCGGTTGCTAATCCGTTATTCTTCCAACCAGGTTTGCAATTGCGTAATCAGGAAATATTTGTGTAATCCAGAATCATCTGTATAGTCCAAATTCATCTGTATAATCCAGAATCATCTGTATAATCCAGAATCATCTGTATAATCATGAATTTTATGTGCAATCAAGAATCATCAGTATAATCAAAAACTATCTGTATAATCATGAATTATGTATGAATCAAGAATTATCTGCAATCAAGAATTATGTGCAATCAAAAATAATTTGTATAATTAAGAATCATCTGAGCAATCAATTATATGTGCAATCACGAATCATCTGTACAATCAAGTATCATCTGTATAATCAGGAATCATCTGTATAATGAAGATTCATCTGTGTTAATATTTGCATGGAAAACACCATTTATCCTGAACAAATAAGTCTACAAAAAGTAATGTAAATGCAGTAATATTTTATTTATTGCTGAAATAATGCTTTTTCTGATTTCGGATAACACGAACTACGGTGAATTCGACTTTTTTTCACGGTACCGTGACATTCGTCTTGACGAGGTTGTTTGATTTCGTGGCCGTAAGTTTGAATTAATTCCTCGATACGTTCACTTTTCCTACTCGACTTTTAATAGAAACAAAAAGAATAAACAGCACATGAAAAGTAAATTTCCCAATACTGCCGAAACTCTTCAGCACTGCAAAACGTATTACCTTAAAACCCTCCCGCTTGCACTAATTGGATTGCCTTCGGTCGGTTCTCTTAAAAAAACCTTTCTTTTATATTCACGCGTAGGGAAACTTAAACACTAATCCGATGTCGAGCCCGATGTGACTGCAGAAACTAACGCAATCCAGAAGAAAGCAAAATCTTAAACACGGATTTTTCTTTAAAAAAATTAAGGAATATTTTCTTAAACGCGTCAGTAATCCAGTCAGGCAAATATTCACCATGTTGCATAATGCAGAGTGTCGAGACGAGATATAATTAAAATAGAATGAAAAAGTTTTCCTTTTAACGCGAAAAGAAAAATTCTAATTTATTCAGCAGCATTAATTCGCGTTCTTTTTTCGCGTTACTTTGATAGAAAAAAATTCGGCGATTACAAACGAAGAAAATAATCGTAAAATTTTTTACCTATTTAATGTTTTACTTTGAGCCAATTATCACTATTGATTTTTCACTCAATCATTACCTTTTTAAGAACTTCAGCAAAAGTGAAATATCGTGGTTTTGATTCGATGAAGTTAAAGATCATCGATTCATTCTTAAACTGATACCATTTCACAAACGCTGTTCGAAACTCTGTCATGCCAAAGAACGTCATGGACCCGGGGCTGGTGCATGTTAAATCTGTCGTGGCCTCAAATGTACTCACATTGGTGTAGTTTGGAAATTTGGAGAGTTGGATGTCAGCTCACGTGTTCTCGTCATCTAACCGTGATTCAAAATTAAGAGGCGTTGTGCTTGGATCAAAGCCTTCGGGATTGACCCCGGACCCTCGCCAATAGCCCGTTGTATAGCTCCAGTGCAACGTTAATTAGCTACCTACCCAAACGCTGTTGGAACTTCGATTCTTGTCAACATCCTGAGAGCATTTCTCACTTGTATGTCATTTTCCAAGGTTACTTATTTATTTATTTATTTATTTATTTCAATTAACGTCACACTGGAGCAACACAACGGGCTATTGGTGACGGTCCGGGATCAATCCCAAAGGGAAAGATCCGAGGACAACACCACGTAATTTTGAACCACGGTCAGATGACGAGGCAACACCTGAGCTGGCACCCCACTCTCCAAACTTCCACACCACGCCAACGTGAGGACATTTGAGGCCACGACAGATTTAACGTGCACCAGCCCCCTTTGTACACGACGGTGTTTGGCTGGATTCGAACTCGCAACCCTTCGGTTGCTAGTCCGTTACTCTTCCAACCGGGCCACCGCGGCCCTTTTCCAAGGTTACAAAAACGACTAGCAGTACTTCTTTAGAGATTGATTGGGTTGCTTACTGCACTAGCAGCCTGCGAGGTAGGTATTTTAATTAACGTCACACTCGATAAACACAACGGGCTATTGGTGACGGTCCGAGATCAAACCCGAAAAGAAAAATCCGAGGCCAGCTCCACTTAATTTTGAACTCAGCCAGACAACACCTGAGCTGGCACCCAACTCTCCGAACTTCCACACCACGCCAACGTGAGGATGTTTGAGGCCACGACAGCTTGAACATGCACCAGCCTCTTCGTACACGACAGTCTTAGGCTGGACAGAGTTTCGAACTAGCAACCCTCCTGTTGCAGTCGCTCTTCCAACTGTGCTACAACGGCCTTTATCATTTTGTTGGTGGGCCAGTTCTAATTCGGTTAAGAAACTAAATTACGAATTGTTTTACATATATTACGACTATATATTACGAACTTCGTATATTATTCCCACATAAAATATACTTAATATGTATACTTTGCGATCAAAGAGGCAAAGGTTCAGAAAACCAGAAAAATCTATTTGAACGCAGCTATTGAGCACTAAAATGTATCAAATTCAAAGTTTATATCCAAGAATATATTGAAGCACGTATGAATTATTTATGGAAAGGATTCCTTCGGAACGGATATTTGCCAACGGCGTTTTCGATATCCTTCAAAACTTCAAACTATGCCGTCTTGGTCTATTTGAATCCTGAAATATTTTCTTGGCCCTTTGGAATCCTCTAATGCAATTCAATGTATACAAAATTCATCAATATATGAATAATGGTAGGGAGGTATTTAACGTCGCACTGGAGCAGCAAAACGGGCTATCGGCCACGATCCTGGATCAGATCCGAGGACACGTCATTTTGAACCACGTTCAGATGACGAGGTCAACACCTGAGCTGGCATTCCACTCTCCAAACTTCCACACCACAAAAAAGTAAGGACGTTTGAGGACACGACAGATTGAACCAGTCCCACGAATAGGACGGCTTTTGAAGACTGTTCGCTAATCCACTACTCTTCCAACCGGGCTACCTCTTCCTGATAGATATGGGGGATGTCGTGTCTCAGAGGGTATGTTCGAGTTGCAGGCGGTTCGATTCCTCCCTGGGTGTATCTTCAGTAAAGCTTTCACTGTGTCTACTGATGTCTGCATGGCCAAATAGGGAAAAGCAACCAACCCGATAGATATGGAACTTGTGCTACCTTCTAATGAAATAATTCTTCAGATGTTAATTGAAGGTGCGTATCCAATCACTTTATCGGGTGGGTTGAATCCTGCCCACCTTCAAATTAGCACGATTTTAAATCAAACCAACATTCATAATTCCATACACATTCCACAAAAATAGAATAGCGAAGTTGTGCCCATGAGAAATCACTCGTGGGTGATCCACGTGTCACCCAAAATAACCTTTAGTTTTGGGTGGCAGTGTTCGCGAGCGGCGTTCAAATGAGGTTCGAAATAAGTGAAAAGATTGGTTAATCTGGCACTTATTGGAAGAGTGCCATCTCGGGGTGAAGTGTAGGCGGTACTCCTCTACCCTGCATCGAGAAGGCGTTCGAATCGCAAACGATGTTCCGAGAAACGGGCGGAGATCGCTTGAAGGCAATCGGGAAACAAGACACCAACATACAAAATCTGTCATCCACGTGGCAATCATGTTATAACAATACGAGAAGAGGGAATCGACAAACAAAGTAAACAAGCATTTGGTGTGCTATCCCTTACCACAATAGCTTCACAATTAACAATTCTGCGATTGCGGATTTTGCTGATTACTACCTTTTCCCCCACGCAGAGGGAAACCGCATTACCTCAAAAGAAAACTTCTATTTCGGATGGATATTATTAAAAACAAAAATTCAATTTACAAAAAAATATGTGGAGGTGGCTGATTAGTTATCACTTTCACATCAATTCTGATACTCTTTGCTTGGTTTAAAGGTATTAAGGCGGAAAGGTTATGAGTCATATTTAGCCATGCCGACATACAAGTAATAGACAGGCACAATGAAAGCTTTACTGAGACACAAGAGAAATAGACCCTGGGAGAAATACACCTGACAGGGAATCGAAGCTTGCTAGCGCAGTGGGCATACCTACTGATGGCCCCCAATCCTCTTCGGGAATGGAAATTAATTTTTTTCCTTTAATAGTTCTGTGATACTGCATTTAACATATTACTACACCTTTCTAGAACGTGCTACTGTTTTAATTATTTTAAAGATAAGATATTTTACTTAATGAACACTCCCAGTGAGGGTGTTTTCCTGTTTGATCCTCAGAGCTCCATTCTTGATAAAGTTTTGAGGAATTTAAATGTCAGTATATTTTAGCCATTAAACTGGGTGTTATTGCCCCGATGTAATCTTAACCATCCAATATTCATATCATGTGAATCTCTCCATAGCATACATTTTAAGAGACGACGAATAAAATAATCACGCCGCCCTGCGTGCCTCCTTTCGACCCACCTGAATTCTCGTATTGTTTAATTATGTGTTGGGTAACTTCTTTGTGTTCTGTTTTTACTGTTATGTCCCAACTTCAGTTTGACCATTGATGTGTTGTTCCGTTTGTGCACTTGTACAAGGATATATAAAAAAGTAAGGTGAATTTGTCTCTAAAACTCGAAGTTTTTTGTGTAGCTAATTAATTTTTTTATATGTTGCAAGTACCAAGGTGATAGAAGTGTGACGGCTTGTAGAAACTTCTACGTCAACCCGTCTGGTGCTTAGAGCCAATCAAAGATGGCGCATCGACTTGAACATTACTCCAAGGAGGAGGTGCGCGGTGTCATTCGTTTTTTATGGGCCAAGGGGAAGAAACATGTACTATTCATCGAGAATTGTTGGAAGTCTAGAGAGAGTGTTATGTCGCAGAAACAAGTGTATATGTGGTGTAACGACACGAATGTGGCTGTCGTCGATGCCATGATTCGTGAAGACAGAAGAGTGAGGTTGCATGATATTGCAAATGCATTGAATAGCTCATATGGTTCAGTGAGCAGTATTACCATTTGTTTGGCCCCTGAAGAAACACCTCCGTGGGCAGCGTTTCCATACAGTGGAAGAGGCACAACACTTATCTGGTTAGGGAACCTGAAGCAAGATTTCTTTGAAAAGGTCATGGATGATTGGGTGCCACGTTGGAATAAATGCTTAGACCACTATGGTTCCTTTGTCGAATGATAGTGTGATACGATTTGTCAAACATAATAAATTTTCATATATTTATCTCTGCACGTTTTTCTGTCAATCAAAAATTCACCTTACTTTTTGATACTCCTTTGTATATGTTGTCTTTTTATCCTTCCCTCCATAGAAACTAAACCTCTGGTGAGTCGGAGAGACACAGTAAAACATACACCAGCCTTACCTTCTTTTTACCCGTAAGGCAATCGAAGAGGCTCTTTGTATGGAAGGTTGGTTTTGTGGTTTAATGGCGCAAGGGCCCGATTTGGCCATGCTGCGCCAGACATACAACATCAAGTAATACACGCACAGTGACAGTGACACAGAAGAGAAATACACCCAGGGAGGAATGCACCTGACAAGAATCGAACCCTGCCACTCGACGGTTGCTAGAGCAGTGGACATACCCACTGAGCCACGACGGGTCCCTTTGTATGGAAGGAACTGCGTTTGAAGTAAACTATAAATGTGAATTCCTTTCACTTTAATTAATCTGTGGTCTGTAGGTACCGACATAAAACAATTCGAATAAAATTACAAAAACATTCATGACAACGGATCCATTTACACGAGACAACAGGAATAAGATGGCTTCACTCCAAGTGTGAGAAGAGTTCGTGCATGCGCGATACCAAAGTTTCAGTTCGCACTGGAAGACAGAGGTCGCCACAAGTTTTATCTATTCAAATGCGCTTTTACTAAAGTATTTACGGATCTTAATCGATGTCGCACTGGAGCAACACAACGGGCTATTGCTACGGCCCCGGATCAAACCCGAAGGACAAAATCTGAGGACGTCATTTTGAACCACAGTCAGATGACACAGCTGGCACCCCACTCTCCAAACTACCACACCATGGACGTTTGAGACCACTATATATTTAACGTGATACAGCCCCTTTGTACACGAGATCTGTGGTTGGATTCGAACTCGCACTTTTATTTGAGATGTGTGCCCTGAGGGACACATTTGCATCGGGTGTGTGCGAACCCGAGGTACCTCAGTGATCTTTTCGTCTCCCGTGGGGTTTACTGTCTCTATTAAACACGGGAGTCGCACTCCCGGGATACAACCAAGCGATCTTTTTCTCTTTGCATCCCCTATTTTGTTCCCCACTCCCTGTTTCCCTTCCTCGAAATTTTTTCTTCAAGTTGTCTCGTGTTTGTCGCAGCTAAGCCAAATATGGCCACAACAACTAAACACCTTAAGATTTCAATTTTAATTTTCTAAATTACATTTTGTGACATCTTTAAATTCAATGAGGTGCTTGCTTCAGTGTTGAATGTTCAAATCGAGGGGATTAGAAACTGCAATTTTCGCATTACACACATTTTCATTACATATATATTTATTTTAACTTGATCCAAGGGAAACGAGAAACAAACTGGATTTAAGTATTCAAGTGTACTCATTTATCTCATCAAAGAGGCCTAAAAATATCATATGATGGAAACAAAATCTTTCGTCCTTCTAGCGTCCTCTCAGTGCCACTGCTCCAGCAAACTGCGAGTTAGACGGGGCCGGTTCGATTCCTCCCTGGTTGTATTTCTCTTCTGTGGGTAAAACTTTCCTTGTGTGTGTGTATCCATTATTTGATAGTGTCGGTTTTGTGTCTGGCGCAGCATGACCAAATATGCGTCATAAAATCCAACACCATCTTTTCTCTCTCGTCCCCTCTCATTCTCCCTTTCTTTCTCTCCCTCTCATCCTCTCACCCTTCGATCTCTCTCCCACCTGCTCGCTCTCTAACACTCACTCTCTCTCCCAATCACTTACTCTCACTCTCTGTTTCCCACTCTCTCACCCAATTGCTAAATCTCTCCCACTCCCTCTTTCACTCTCATCCTCTCACTCTTCTCTCTCCCACTCACTCTCTCTCTCTCTCCCACTCACTCTCATCCTCTCACTCTTCTCTCTCCCACTCACTCTCATCCTCTCACTCTTCTCTCTCCCACTCAATCACTCTCTCTCCCACTCGCGCACTCTCCCTCCCAATCTCACTCTTCTCACTCTCCCTCTCTCAATCACTGTCACTCTATCTCCATTCTAATCAATTAACTAAACATTAACTAAACATGTAACTCACGCCACTCTGGTCTGCACTCTCAACCACACATACCTCTAACTCCAATCTTCTTTTGCTTTAGAGAAAATATCATTACTCTCCCACTCCCTCACTCTCTCTCCCTCTCTCTCCCTCTCACTCTCTCTCACTCTCACTCTTTCTCCCTCTCACTCTTTATCCCTCTCACTCACTCTCATCCTCTCGCTCTTCCCTCTCTCCCACTCCCTCACTCTCTCTCCCACTTCCTCACTCTTTCATCTCTCTCACTCTCTCCCTCTCTCAATCACTGTCACTCTATCTCCATTCTAATCAATTAACTAAACATGTGACTCACTCCACTCTGCTCTGTACTCTCAACCACACATCCTCTAACTCCAGTCTTCTTTTCCTTTAGAAAAAAATATCATTATTCTCCCTTGGGTCGATAAGAGCCCCAATTAAGAAATTTGAGTGGAGAGCTAATCAAGAGCTCGTTCAGCGATGAGTGGCTCTCTCTCACGCAGAAAAAGAAACCTTAAGGTGAAAAGAGAGCAATCCTCACAACTCTTCGCCAGCTGAGACAATTCGCACGAGTCTTCCGTTAAGGAGGCGATGCTCCCTTATTCCTGAATGCAACTTTTTTCTGTCTGGGTGAAAATTTCGTTTCGCGGAGGATTTCATTTGGTTTATAGTCACTTTTTTTCCTAAACAAGGTGAATTACGTCTATTTCACGGTGGAAACGTTTCCATTGGTAGGTAGTTAATTAACGTCGCACTGGAACAAACAACGGGGCATTGGCGATGGTGGTAGGTAGATATTTTAATTAACGTCACACTGGAGCAACACAACGGGCCATTGGTGACGGATCAATCCGAAAAGGAAAGATCCAAGGACAACACCACGTAATTTTGAGCCACGGTCAAGGCGTAATTTGAGTCGATCAGGAAAGGAAAGATCTAAGGACAACGCATTTTAAACACGGTCAGATGACTGAGCTCTTCCACATTATGTAAGGACATTGGAGGCCACGATAGATAGAACCACACAGCCCCCGTGTACACGATGGTCTTTGGCAGGACCGAACTCGCATCCCTTCGCTTGATTATCCGTTGCTCTCCCAACCGTGGCTCCACGTTTGGATTGGAAAGTTTGACGGGAACTCGAAGTTTAGGTAGGTAATTATTTCATGTCGCACTAGACCTGCACAACATCCCGAAGGGAAAGAGGACAACGCCTCGAAATTTTGAATCGTGGTCAGGCGATATCAATACCTGAATTGGCACCTCACTCTAAACTTCCACACCACACCAACTTGAGGACATTTGAGGTCACGACAGATTTAACCAACCCCCACATACAAGACGGTACTTGTTTAGATAGATTTTCCAATTCGCAATCCTCCCGTTGCTAATCCGTTCTTATTGGGCCCCACTGGAGGTTTGGTTTTGTCCCTTTACGGTTATTTTGTCTTAGTCAAGGGTTAAGCAGGCCAATTTCATTGCAGGAAAGTTAGCATTGCAAAGTCTAGGGTACGGGAGGGATTTCTCGCTTTACGTTCACTTCTTCCTAGGTTAGTTAGACCTATTTCATGGCACAAGGGCCATATTTGGCCAAGCTGTGCAAAACAACGTCAAGTAAACGGCCATACGTATAAGGAAAGTAAAGCCCTAGACACACCCAGGGGAGGAATCGAACATATGCCGCCTACAACTCGCAGGTTTCTAGCGCAGTGGGTATACCCACTGATCCAGGACGGCCCCGAAGTTCATGTTGGACCATTGAGGGACTTATCAGTGATGAATTTTAGATTTAAGGGATTCAAATTTAGCAATATTTCATTCATATATAAGGTTGACTCATAAATTGTTTTATTGAAAAAACTTGATCAGCACAGTGCTTCAAACTATTAATCAAAAGCTGAAATCTAACCGATGAAAAGTCGTTGATGCACATGTTGCAGTTTCGCAGTGGATGTGATTTAAATATTAAAGTTTTCAAACGTGCTATCACCCACGAGCTTCGAATTCAAGGGGTGGTTTGGGACGAATGACGTTCATACTATCAAAATGTCTGGAAAATCGACACAAGGGTAGACCTCAAAGCAACTTGTACACAAATGTAGAACATTAAAAAGTTAAGGGGCATTTGTGGTCAAATTTGACTTTATTCCACTTTACCTATTCCCACTCGCTGACTGCCAGCATAATTATACGTAAATAAGCTTTACCGACTAACATGAACGGGTGGCGACTGCTATAGAGAGGGCTCACAGATCTTATGATCAATTGCAGACCCATGACATCAACTTGTGCAAATGGAGGACGACCACCTGTCAGTACTTCAAAAGCAATTGCGCAGATCCTCTCCAGTACCTTTTCATCACTCAGTAAAACACCAGGAGAGCTGCTTACCTTCAATTGGCCCTTTCTCTATGGTTGCCAGGCTCCGATCTGGCCATTCGAAAAAGATGTTCTTTGATGGCCAGAAATCCTTTCCCACCTGTACAAAGTGCGGCTTATTACCAGCCTCTCCCTCACACATTCTGAATTGCATTGGAGTCATACATGAAGACATTTTAAGGACCCATCTGCCATTGCCCCAAAACGGTTTTTGCAGACTCAATGACTTAATGTAATTTGTTTTTTTTACACTGGGATAAGAAAGAAGACACGTTGTGACTTGCTGCTCAGGATGTTGTATTGATTTTATAATTTGCAGTTGTTGGGAATAAATATTCTTAACAAGTTATACAACTACAAATGTATGGAAATTCAATGAACCTAAATCAACCCTCTGATTATGCAAGAATATTTCACACTGCGTGCAACCTGTAGTTCTTTCCAATGGTTCCCAATCACTTTGAACCTACAAAAGCAATACTCCTTCACCTAAGAGTATGGCGGTTAATTCATTAATAATTAAGTGCAATTTGTATTTTGTACACTGGGATAAGAAAGAAGACACGTTGTGACTTGCTGCTCAGGATGTTGTATTGATTTTATAATTTGCAGTTGTTGGGAATAAATATTCTTAACAAGTTATACAACTACAAATGTATGGAAATTCAATGAACCTAAATCAACCCTCTGATTATGCAAGAATATTTCACACTGCGTGCAACCTGTAGTTCTTTCCAATGGTTCCCAATCACTTTGAACCTACAAAAGCAATACTCCTTCACCTAAGAGTATGGCGGTTAATTCATTAATAATTAAGTGCAATTTGTATTTTGTACACTGGGATAAGAAAGAAGACACGTTGTGACTTGCTGCTCAGGATGTTGTATTGATTTTATAATTTGCAGTTGTTGGGAATAAATATTCTTAACAAGTTATACAACTACAAATGTATGGAAATTCAATGAACCTAAATCAACCCTCTGATTATGCAAGAATATTTCACACTGCGTGCAACCTGTAGTTCTTTCCAATGGTTCCCAATCACTTTGAACCTACAAAAGCAATACTCCTTCACCTAAGAGTATGGCGGTTAATTCATTAATAATTAAGTGCAATTTGTATTTTGTACACTGGGATAAGAAAGAAGAGAAGCATAATTATCACCGATACTCGCTAACTTTTTAATTGTATTTGTGATTTCAAGTGTGAGTATTTTACGCGTAACTTGCAATACTATAGGCTTATTCTTTGTGAATGGAATCCAGATTCTGTTACTGTTATCGTTGATAAGCGTTGCGCCATTCACACCCAGTGGTAACAGAAAATAGCAGACAGAAAAGCGTTAAAAGTTTATCTAGGGTGATAAAAGCTGGGATTGGAACATCCTTTTGCGGCGGAAACATAACCGTTTATGACACGGTCCGTGGCGCTATCGCAGGGACAGAGAGAAACCCCATAAAACCGTTCCAGATAAACGTTTCATGTGGAAAATCTCGACTCCAGAGACGAGGGTTAAATAAAAGTGACCCCTGAAATAATTTTCTTAAAGGTTTATGTAATATGAAAGGTAGGTAGGATGCTATGTAGGTATTAGAGTTAACGTCGCACAGGAGCAACACTATGAAAGACTACGGAATTCAATTGATTTGAGATTTTGAACCAGTATGATTTTCTTATTGAGTAACTCCCAATACTTTCCACTGTTTCCAGGGACAGTCGTGGCTCAGTGGGTATGCCCACTGCGGTAGCAACCTGCGAGTTATAGAGCAGGTTCAATTTCTCCCCTGGGTGTACTTCTCTTTTCTGTTGCAGTGGAACTTTGTGTGTCAATGTATTATGGACGAGTTGCCCCTTCGTTTGATTTTGATGGATTGGAGGCGAGATCATTTTAAACAATTTTAATTGTTGAAATTTAATAATTTACAGATAAATGGATATTTGCAAATGATAAAAGAAATAATTAGACAATTATTTGCCAGTTCCTGTGAATTACATCCTCCTCCTTCTACTGGTGTTTTCACCGCGAGAGCTGGCTGGTTTCTTATTGAATGCTCTCGTCAAATCGCCAGCCTAATCACAGAAAATACGCTGTTACTAGGGTCTCGATTAAGTAGATGACGCAACAATCGCTCTGGTTGCGTATTCCGTATTTCACATGGTTATTTCTCTTAAGGTTTGATTTGGTTGGTTTTTATGGCGCTAGATCAGGCCAAGCTGTGCCAAACACTATCAATATATGTAGAATCCATCCCCATCCCACCAGAGGTGGAGCAGAAGTGTAACTTTATTTTCATAACTCAGTTGAATTGGATGTTGGGGTTTCATGGAGCAAGGCAGTTAGAGTTGTGACTGTATACGCTTCCACGCGCAGGTGGAGCGGCGTCAGTGCAACTTATACAGAGTGTCCTAAAAGTTCCCGTACTGACGATTCGTGAATTTATTATACAAAAACAACAAACTCTAAAACAATTATTTTTATGCTAATGGTGAAAAGCACTTTTAACATAACGTAGGAAAAAAAATTTGAACCCACATTTATAATAAATGTTCAAAATGTCCGCCCCTTTCTTGGAGGCAAAGCTGAAGTCGTTTGCGCATATTTTTGGAAACTCGTTTCAAGATGCTGGGAGTGACTTCTTGTATCCTTTGAGAAATGGCATTTTCAGATCATCTATTGTTTGGGGATTATCTTCATAAACTTTGTTCTTTAAATATCCCCACAGAAAAAAGTTAGGGATGCTCAGATCAGGGGAACGAGGTGGCCAAAGATTTCTTGAGATGAGTCGACGACCAAAAAATCTTGAAGCATGCTCATGGTTTCATAACTTGTATGGCAGGTTGCACCGTCTTGTTGGAACCAAGAATCTCGTTCATTCACTTCTAATAATGCAACAAATTGTTGGATAAGTTCTCTGTATACAGTGCCATCAACAGTTGACTCGAAAAACAGAGGCCCAACAATCCTTTTGCGTGATACGGCACACCAAACGCCAATTTTTTGAGAATGTAAAGGTTTTTGCATTAATGAATGGGGATTTGTCGTCGCCCAAATGCGGGAGTTTTGCGAGTTCATATAACTACTTAAATGGAACCATGCCTCATCGGAGAAAAATATTTTGTTCAAAATGTTGATGTTCTTGCGAATAAATCTCCGGAACCATCGGCAATAATAAAGCCGCTTCTCATTGTCCGGTGGCTTTAGCTCCTGTAACATTTTTACACAATAAGCACCAAAATGAAAAGGTCTTAAATCCTTATGTGTCGATCCACGTGATGTGCCCATTTGTTGCGACAAACGCCTCACGGATTGATGAGGAGATTGCAATATCCTTCATTGAGTTTCTTGCACAAAGTCTGGTGTAACGACTTTCGGTCTTTCACTTTTGTGTTTGTCTTCCACCAAAACTGTCTCACGAAATCGCCGAACGAGTTGATATAGCGTATATTTACTCGGTATTGCATCATCTGAATATTTATGTCACCAAAATTCATTACATCTTTCATATGATTTACATTCAAAATAAGCCTCAAGCACCGCAATTACCTAAATGCGTGATAAATTCATTTTACAATGAAGAACAAAATGACATGGAACTTTATTATCGCACAACTTGAGCGAGAAGAAAACCAAACGATAAAAACTAAAGAATCCATAAAATTATAAACAGACGAAAAAATTCAATAATTAAAAAAATCACGGTCAAATGATTTTTTAAAGCTGGAGTACGGGAACTTTTAGGACACTCTGTACATATGCCTGCGTGTAGGCTGTCCATGTAACCTCTTCTGAACAGCATTTTTAGAATAATTAAATGTCCTTATCTCCGTGTCATCACCCCTTCATCACACCCTCAATAGACACTGTACTTCCTATATATATAAATATATAAATCGAAAAACCAGTGATAAAAGCTAGATATAGTTTATAATGTCCTTTAAAAACAAGTCTTTGTGGTATGGATGTGCTAAAGGTTCATGTCAAATGGAATAACCCAATAGGTTGAGTCTATGGTTGTTAAAATCAGGGCGTTTTATTAAGATGTGTCGGACTAATACATCAGTGTTGCACTTGCGACACATTGGAGCAGGTTCTCCTCCTAATAGATGTCCATGAGTAAAATAAGTGTGTCCGATTCGGTAGTTCATTAACGTCGCACTGGAGCAACACAACGGGCTATTGGCGACGGTTCGGGATCAATACCGAAGGGAAAGATCCAAGGCCTCGTCATTTTGAACCTCGGTCAGATGACTAGAACAACATCTGAGCTAGCACCCCACTCTCCAAACTTCCACACCACGCCAACATGAGCATATTCGAGGTCACGACAGATTTAACGCGCACCAGACCCAGCTTGCACGACGGTCTTTGGCTGTACAAAGCTACCGCATCCCTATTCGGAGTCGTCAATTTTGTATCGCAATTTCTGCTTAAAATCGTTTCATAAAAACATTTTATGGGTGGGTCTCTTAAGATACAACATGCTTTCTTCCATCTAAGTTAGCCATTCGCATGCGATCTAGTTCGTACGGTCTCATCCTGTAGCCATTCGACAGCAAGTCAACCCCACCCCCTTCTCCATACCGGAAGAGCTACTTAACACCTATAAATCCACCCGATCGTTTGAGGACACACATGTCATAAAAATACAGAATCACCACTGGTCACGAAAAGCAGAAAGTTCAAATCTCTTCTCGTAGTTGAGAATAACGATATTTTCTTCATACCACAACCGAACGAATCACTAGTGCAGCAGAATTACCCTGCGTTGCTCGGTGTCAATTGGTTAAATGTGGATTGAAAAGTGATTAGACTTGTCACTTTTCTTTCATAGAAATCATTTAAGTTGTACGGAAAATATAACATCATTTTAACTATTTTTCATAGCTTCTACGATTTACTTTGGATGCAAATATGTATACATGATATATATCCATCCATATAATCTATTTCACATTCGTTACACTTCTACTGTAAGGCAAAGTACAAGTGTTTTCTAAGGAGACTTACTCGAGTAGTCGAATTAGAAATATCTTTGAACTACAACTCGATTTAACTTAACCTATTCTATTTTAAAATTATTTTATTTTAACCGGCCATTTTAAAGTAAGAAGTTACATACCTTACTTAAGGTTTTGTTTTGTATATTTTATTTATTTTTATGAAACGGAATTCTACGTGCCATTACGTATTTAGGTAGCGATGTCGAATCCGGGCACTAGCGATTAATCGCCAAACATGGTAACCTTGGTGTTTTGTTATAGTTTTATGACAACCCTATGCAAATGGCTTTGGACGCCATCTTGATTTGTCGACAAACATTCCCCGGATTCGACATCTCTACCTGTATTTAATTTTTTAATATTTGCTTATATATACAAAAGTACTTCAATTTTAAATATATTTACGTACCTAAGATTTAAGGAAAGTTGGGAAATATGCATATACCGCCAAGAAATTACCCATGTTTAGCGATATTTTGCAGAAAATAAAAATAATTCATTACAATTTAACTCTTAAATATATCTGTAATATGTAAAATAATGCAATACATAAATACAGAGATGAAATTCCGATTATTGAAAAATGTAGAATTCTGAAAAACGAAAGATATGAGCAAGCGTGTCAAATTTCGACTTCTAAATCTAATTTATTTTAAATCCAATTTATAAAATAAAACATTAATTCTGGCGTTGCTAGATACAGAGTAGCAAAATTACGCTTTATGATTAATGAGTTTTTCGTTTGGGCTTTCCGTATTCCATTACAAAATATAAGTTGTGTAAAATTAAGTATTTTAACTATCCATTTTTCATCAATGAAATATTCATAAATAATTTATATTATGGAAAGAAATAAAAAATCAGTTCAAATATAATTGGAATTTTAAATTGTTTAAATATGTTTTGGAAAAAATTTGCTTTTCGAGCACTACCGGTAAAACAATTTTATTCGAAAATTTGATTTTCGATCAACTGGTAAAACAAATTGAGCTACGTACCGCAATCGTTTTATGCTCAATGTTAATCCTATGGGGATTTCGAATTGTTTTTAGCCCCCTCTGCACACCTATTTTAAAGAGAACGGGGGTTAATATGTAGCCTACGTTAACCACAGGGTACCAGAGTAAAAGTGTACCAAATTTGGTGTGGATTGGTCAAACGGCGTGGATTGGTCAAACAGTGTAGATTTGTAGAGGACAGACAGAGGTTAGAATTGTTTCCCTGAACTCACATACTTGCATATCTTCATGAAAATGGAACTCATACTCCGAAAACCTACATACACCGAAATGTATGTGAAAACATCTGTTTCCACAAGTTATTAGTTAATGTACGCTGTCTGTTCCAACCAAATAGCTGGCTATGAATTATGAAATAGTAAAACAGATGTCATTCCAAGGATATATCCATTACATGTGCTGTAATCTGATCTCACCGACGAGCACTTAGGTAATGAACTAGCAATAAAAGCTCTCGTGTTCATACATCAAAAGAGAGAACTTCATACACACGTTTATTTTGTCCTGCAACATCAAAGTTTAATAATAACCGCACTTCAAAAATAAATGGATTGAATATACTTCTTTTACTAGTGTCCAGAACAATGGGTATTGGATAAGTATTTCCATTCTTTAATTTCTACGAAAATAAAAGATCACGCAGAAATTAAAATTTCCGAGTTAAAAGCCTATCGCTTTTCTTGATTCTCTGAATGATTTGTGGAAGCTTGTACGTCAAGAAAATCAGGTGGAATAAATTTATTACATCAGTGTTTCTCGATGCTTCACGTACTCCTTAGAAATGTGGTAGGAAGGTATTTATTAACGTCACAATGGATCAACACAACGGGCTATTGGTAACGGTCCGGGATCAAACCCCAAGGAAAGATACAAAGACAACACCACGTAATTTTGAACCACGGTCAGGTGACGAAGTCACACCTGAGCTGGCACCCCACTCTACAAATTTCCAAACCAAGCCAACGCAAGGACATTAGAGACCACGACAGATTTAACTCGCAGCAGCCCCCGCATACACGACGGTCTTTGGTTGGATTCGAATTCGCAACCCTCCGGTTGCTAATCCGTTACTCTTCCAACGGGGCTACCACTGCAATCGTAGGTAGTCAATTCACTGGAGGAACACAACGGGATATTGGTGACGGTCTGGGATCAATCCCCTAGGATAAGTTCCGAGTAACTGTAATGGAAAACAAAGTTGTGCTCTCGAAAGGCAGTCAAGCAAAGGGGTTTAAAAATATAACCGGCGGCCATGTGAGTGCAAAATTCAAATGTAAAAAGAAACTAACTCGATAAGGTAATGGGTTTTCCTTTCCTCCGTATGAAGGAACATGGATATTTAAGCGAAAAAGTAATGTTCACGCATCTCGTGCTTCCTGAGCATTGCCCATCGATTTCAACTCATGATCCATCAAGTGTATCGATCCCGTCTCGACCTTAGATTTGTTTACCCCAGTACGTTTGCCATCTTATTTCGAAGAACCTAGCCAGACTACTCACTTGAATAACTTATCTTCGCTTTATACGTGTGAATCAGACGGTTCATCGTAAACCTTTAGTTAGTGCGATGGAACATTGTAAACAAAGAATCTAGTAGTTGAGTACCTTTGCTCACCGTGGTAGCCCAGGTGGAAGAGCAACCGATTAGCAAGCAGAGGCTTTGAGAGTTTGAAACTCGGTCCGCCCAAAAGATCGCGTACACGTTAAATCTGTCGAGGTCTCAAATGTCCTCGCGTTGGAAGTTTGGAGCTCAGGTCTAGTTCTCTTCATCTGACCGTTATTCAAAATTACGAGGTGTTGTCCTCGAATCTCTCTCCCTTCGGGATGGACCGTCTCCAATAGCCCATTGCGTTACTTCAGTGCGACGTTTAACTGCCTACCGTTGTTGATGGTTGGTTGGTTGGTTTGGAGGTCCTATTTGGCCATGCTGCGCCAGACACAATCAAGTGAGACAAGCACATACGATGAAAGCTTTTACTGTCACTGAAGAGAGAAATACACCCAGGGAAATGCACCTGGCAGGAATCGAACTTGCGGCACCTATAAATCGAAGGTTTCTAGCTCAGTGGGCAAACCCACTGAGCCACGAAGGCCCCATGGAATGAAGAATCTCAACAACTTCCAATCAAAGATACAACATTACAGTCATTAGAAATGGTAGGCACTTAATTAAAGTCGCATTGGATTAACACAACCGACTACTGGCAACGGTCAGAGATCAATCCTTAATGGAAAGATGCAAGGACAACGCGTCATAATTCGTAACCATGGTCAGATGACGAGAACACCTGAGCTGGCACCCCACTCTCCAAACTTCCACACCACGCCGACATGAAGACATTAGAGGCCACGACAGATTTAACGGGCACCAATCCCCGTGTACACGGCTGGGCTGAGCTTCGAACTAGCAACCCTCCGGTGGTTAATCTGCTGCTCTTCCAACTGGGCTACCGTACAAACAATAGAAATATACAAATAACAATGCGGAATAAGAACATCAGGCTGTTGTTGCCACAGACACTGTAAAATTAAAAACATTTAATAAAAATAAACAACACAAGATCGGCCCGTTTTACTGAAACGAAATACGTAATTCTACAGAAATAAATCTTCAAAAGGAAGATGTCTGTCACCTAAGAAGGTTTAATCACTGAGGAGTCGCTTTCAATAAGACATTCGGATCTCAATTGCCTAAATAAAAAAAACCTTTCATCCATCATGAAATGCCGAAAGCAAAGAAAAAGTCGAAAATTGAAGAGTCACTGTAAATTACAGTATTCCGCCACTTATTCTGAAGGCAATTCTCGAACGATGGAAGCCCATTTCGTAATTCATTCCAAGTGAACAAAGCTCACGTCAACTGTTGCGGAGATTTCGTTGTCCTGCGGCAACTGCCCAACAGATGGCATCGTTGTATTTATTCTAGCTTTCAATGGAACGAGTGGGCATTAGAGTTCCACATTTAGCAATCCAAACTGCTCTGGGGCTCATCGAATACATTATCACTCTCTTCGGACTAGATGCATGGACTATATCAAAGCTGTAAAATTTCACGGGTAGGTATTTTAACTAACGTCTTTTGGTTGGATTCGAACTCGCAACCCGAGAATTTAAGTTTGCTAAAGCACAAATTTAAGGTATCTGTATAAACTTTAATCCTTTCGCCCCGACTTTTGCATGATTAAAATTCAACTATGAAAAGTAGTTTAATTTAGCAGTTTAGTAGTTTTTGCTCTTTTTGACGGACGACCGTACTTTCGCGTTCTTTTGTGTTTGCTTTCTCCCTTCCGACATTTATGAGTTGCTCAGCTAAGGGGACCATGAATGATAAGAGTGGTTCTGTTTTATGTTCCACATCACACTTCGTAATCCATGCATTCACAACAGAAATCATAACTAATCTTTTTCCACCACTTATCTGATTTTCTGCCATGACCCTAAAAAGTAGCCATTTCATCACTGCGGTCAACACCATTCATGTACATAGTGTAGTGGGAAATGGCTTCTGGGCAACTAACGTCTAATTTTGTACCATCTTTTTGTTTCCGGTCACTCATTCATCTGAATGAATGGGCGTGCTCAAAACCATAAGTCCGCCATTTGCAATCTGAAAGTATTGTCAGGTTTCTTCAGTCATATTTTTATTCCCTAATTCCTTAACACTGAAAACGTAAAAACCCATTCGAAAGTGGGATTTATTTACCCAATAGGGAATGAAATCTAATCTCTGGGACGTATATGCCCATTAGGCCCGAAAAGGTTAAAACGCAGCATTTTCTCCAAAATTTAACATTTTTCAAATTTTGCATACTATTATATTACAGCTCTTTGGCTCTTCGAATCACTTCGCATTTTACTTCTACGACCATTAGAACTGGAGATATAGAATTTTTAAAAAGTGTCGATAGTTGACATGGGGGTTTATATTGTGTTCAACTTTTCTCGAACTAGCAATTTTCGCTACTCTCCGCAAAACACGATACCTCAGAATGCGCATCCATTATATCCTTTTAAAATTCTTTATACATGTTCTGAAGATTATGAATCAGGGTTTCAACTATTGATATTAAGAAATACGCATTTAAAAAAATTGAACAGAATGTAAACCTTAACGCTATTTGCATTTTGCTCTTTTTGGTGTTTTTTAGGGATGATTGAAGTTAAAGTCCAGTTAATTTTAGTATAACACCATAGTGATGATTGTAGTTCAATAACCTGAATGAACGGTTTTAGAAGATAATTCACTTTACAAACTGGTAAAATGGTAACTGCATTTTAAAACATGACGCTTCGCGTATTTTTGGATGTTTTTTTACACTTTTTACTCCATTTTTATGAAATAAATTTAAACGTAATATTCTCTGCCATAAAATGCTTTTTCTAGTAGAAATCGATAACACAATCTATAAGAAATCTAAATTCCGTGATAATTTCGGAAAATTGCCTTCGAAAGTGTACACATACCTGAACTCCCTAAATAAGACAAGAGCCCAGTTGGAAAAGCAACGAATTAGCAACCTGAGGGTTACGAGTTCGAAACTAGGTCCAACCAAACACCGTCGTGTACGCGGAGGTTCAATCTGTCGTGGCCTCAAATGTCCTCAGGTTGGCGTGGTGTGGAAGTTTGGAGAGTGGGGTGCCAGCTCAGGTGTGACCTCGTCATCTGACCGTGGTTCAAAATGACATGTTATTGTCCTCTATCCCTTGGGGGATTGATCCCTGAGCGTCGCCAATAGCTCTTTGCGTTGTGCGACATTAATTAAAATACCTACCGCAAACCATCTGGTTTGTTTGAATCCCTCTCAAACAATTCAAAGAAATGTCTCAGCAATCGCTTCTTTTAATCACATTCCGCAGATTCAAGCCCTCCAGCGCTTAATGAAACGGATTCTTTGGCGGAAGAAGTTTTTCCAAAGCAAAGCTGGATTCCGACAACTCAAGCAACCAAGCAAACGAGAGTTCGGATGGGGTGGAAGCGCGGCAGACTCGGTCGTCTGCTGACCTCGTGAAGGCGAAAACGAAACAAAAAGCGGTTCGACTCTCTTCCGGCTTGTGTGTTCATTCTCGACTCATTTCCACCCCGTGACTCATCGATGGATTTGGGGATTCTTCGGCGAGTTCGAAATGCGAGGGTTGGTTCGGGTGCTTATCGTGCGGGAGATATAAATTCTTTCGAATTCGGACAAGATTGGAGTCGAACGTTATTGTATCGGCACAAAGGTACCAACTTCCACTGGCTTCTTGGGCCATCAACATTTTTACGATGGTAGCCCAATTGGAAGAAAAACGGATTAGCAACCAGACGGTTTCGAGTTCCAAACGCCTTAGGGTGATCCTGGAGGGGTGGGGATCGTCAATTCACTCAGAGACCGTCGTGCTCACGGAGGCTGGTGCACGTTGAATCTGACATGTCCTCAAACGTACACACGTTGACGTCGTATTTAAGTTTGGAGAGTGGGGTGCCAGCTTAGGTGTTGTCTTCGTCATCTGACCATGGCTTAAAATGACTGCGTTGTTCTCGGGTAGTGTTTTAATTAACGTCTTACTGGAGCAACACAACGGGCTATTGGCGATGGTCCGGGGAAGGCAAAGATCCAAGGCCAACACCACGTTATTTTGAACCAGTCAGATGACGTCACACATGAACTGGCACCCCACTCTTTAAACTTCCACACCAAGCCAACGTGAGGGCGTTTGAGGCTACAACAGATTGACGTGAACCAGCCCCCTTTGTACACGACGGTCTTTGGTTGGATTCGAACTCGCAACCCTCCGTTTGCTCATCCGTTAATCTTCCAAGCGGGCTACCGTGGCCCATAGTCATTGCAGGATCCATATATTGAGTTATGAGTTGACTCTACAAAAATTATTGCCATGTGTTAAAAAGGAATATTTGTTTAAATCCAGATAGGTATATCAGTTTTGAAATCATGGGCAAGAAACCAGTTCCTGGACTATTTATTAAATTTTACTATTTATCAATTTTTACTATTTTATTTATTTTTACTATTTATTAATTTTTACTATTTATTAATTTTTACTATTTTATTAAATTTTACTATTTTATTAAATTTTACTGTTTTATTAAATTTTACTATTTATTAAAAATACTATTTACTAATTTTATTAAATGTATGAATAAGTAAATTGTAATGTTTTAAAATTATTGAAAACATCTTTTGAATTGTAAGTTAGTTCATTTTAGTCTTGATCGAAAATCAATATCTGAGTTATGATTTTACCAAAGATAAATACGTCTTTAATATGCCGGAAAAGTCCCTTGTGTCCAAAAGGTTTTACATCACGTGAGTGAAATGGCAGCTTAGTATCATCCCAAATAATCCTAAATTGGTTTGTTGGAGTTTTATGGCGCCTATTTGGCCATTCTGCGCTGGATACAATACATGCAATATCAAGTAATAGATATAGTACACACACAATCAAAGCTTTACTGACACAGAAGAGAGAAATACACCCAGGGAGGAATGCACGTGGCAGGAATCGAACTTCCGCAGGTTGCTAGGGCAGTGGGCATACCCCACGAAAGCCCCAAACCAGCCCTAAGAGACTAGGAATATAAAACCAGTAGATTACAGACCAAACTACAAGCTGCTTCACCGTGTATTATAACCTAGAAACCAATATACAAGGCCTTCTTTTATTTTATGAAACGAAGATTTTACTTGCGAAATTAAACTATTTTCTCCGCCTTCTAACTCTTAAATGAAATTTTACGAAACTTTGTTTTCATTGATTGTTCAGCCAGAACAATCATTACAATTCAAATGTATTAATAGGTAGGTAGGTGATTAACGTCGCACTAAAGAAACACAACGGTCCAGGATCAAACCGGAATGGAAATCAGAGGACAACACCACTTAATTTTGAACCACGGTCAGATGACGAGGTTCCACGTGAGCTGGAACCCCACTCACCAAACTTCCACACCACACCAACGTGAGGACATTTGAGACCACGACATATTTAACTTGCACCAGCACCCGTGTACACAATGGTCTTTGGCTGGACCGTGTTTCGAACTATCAACCCTCCGGTTGCTAATCCGTTGCTCTTACAACTGGGATCAAACCAGCAGCGGATTCACCGTGTATTATAACCTACTACCCAATACACAAAGCTTTCCTTCAACATTTTCATGTAACAAAGAAATTAAAATATTTTCACCTGCCTTATTTCGAAACTAAGTCTTAAATTAAAGGTTACGTCACTTTGTGGCTCTTCTGGCTAAACATCTGCAACAATTAAAATGCATTAGGAGAGAAATATTGAAGACCCAACCGAGAAACTGCTTGGGTCGTGAAGCTGCCGGCGTTCGAGACCTTTTAAGGGCCGTTCGAGGGAAATGACCGACTGACCCTGTTCGACCATGCCTCCGCCAAAGTAAAAGGAACAATTTTCGCCCGTTCACTCCAACTTAGAATACGGTCAACTTAGAACGAGGAAACAAAGTTGGATTAAAGGTCATTCAATTCCTTGTGATTTCACTGACATCTTGAATACCATACAAAGTTAGATAGGCTGTGACACTTGGGGAAATACTTTTTTAGTTTATAAATACACTCAGGTCCAAAATAATAACAAATGAAAATCATTTTCTTTATAATCTAGAACTTTATAGCGTAAAGTTCCTTTCTTTACAGAGCTTGATACCATCAGAACTGTATGTGTATTCATTTTGTTAATGAATAAAAATTAGTTCATAAAAAACCATTGAAGTTAATAGTAGACCTCGAATTGTAGTTTCCTTGTCTGGAAATGTAGTCTAGATAGTATGGTTATAGTCGTTATTAATTGAATTTATACGTATTGTCACTGTAAACTCACTGCTGTAATTTCGGTTTATTTCTTTAGTAATAGCGTAAAGTTCCTTTCTTTACAGAGCTTGATACCATCAGAACTATATTTATTCATTTTGTTAATGAATAAAATTTATTTCATAAAAACCACTGAAGTTAAAAGTAGACTTCGAATTGTAGTTTCCTTGTCTGGAGATGTAGTCTAGATAGTATGGTTATAGTCGTTATTAATTGAATTTATACTTATTGTCACTGTAAACTCACTGCTGTAATTTCGGTTTATTTCTTTTGTAATAGCGTAAAGTTCCTTTCTTTACAGAGCTTGATACCATCAGAACTATGTTTATTCATTTTGTTAATGAATAAAATTTATTTCATAAAAACCACTGAAGTTAAAAGTAGACTTCGAATTGTAGTTTCCTTGTCTGGAGATGTAGTCTAGATAGTATGGTTATAGTCGTTATTAATTGAATTTATACTTATTGTCACTGTAAACTCACTGCTGTAATTTCGGTTTATTTCTTTTGTAATAGCGTAAAGTTCCTTTCTTTACAGAGCTTGATACCATCAGAACTATGTTTATTCATTTTGTTAATGAATAAAATTTATTTCATAAAAACCACTGAAGTTAAAAGTAGACTTCGAATTGTAGTTTCCTTGTCTGGAGATGTAGTCTAGATAGTATGGTTATAGTCGTTATTAATTGAATTTATACTTATTGTCACTGTAAACTCACTGCTGTAATTTCGGTTTATTTCTTTTGTAATAGCGTAAAGTTCCTTTCTTTACAGAGCTTGATACCATCAGAACTATGTTTATTCATTTTGTTAATGAATAAAATTTATTTCATAAAAACCACTGAAGTTAAAAGTAGACTTCGAATTGTAGTTTCCTTGTCTGGAGATGTAGTCTAGATAGTATGGTTATAGTCGTTATTAATTGAATTTATACTTATTGTCACTGTAAACTCACTGCTGTAATTTCGGTTTATTTCTTTTGTAATAGCGTAAAGTTCCTTTCTTTACAGAGCTTGATACCATCAGAACTATGTTTATTCATTTTGTTAATGAAAAAAATTTATTTCATAAAAACCACTGAAGTTAAAAGTAGACTTCGAATTGTAGTTTCCTTGTCTGGAGATGTAGTCTAGATAGTATGGTTATAGTCGTTATTAATTGAATTTATACTTATTGTTACTGTAAACTCACTGCTGTAATTTCGGTTTATTTCTTTTGTAATAGCGTAAAGTTCCTTTCTTTACAGAGCTTGATACCATCAGAACTATGTTTATTCATTTTGTTAATGAAAAAAATTTATTTCATAAAAACCACTGAAGTTAAAAGTAGACTTCGAATTGTAGTTTCCTTGTCTGGAGATGTAGTCTAGATAGTATGGTTATAGTCGTTATTAATTGAATTTATACTTATTGTCACTGTAAACTCACTGCTGTAATTTCGGTTTATTTCTTTTGTAATAGCGTAAAGTTCCTTTCTTTACAGAGCTTGATACCATCAGAACTATGTTTATTCATTTTGTTAATGAATAAAATTTATTTCATAAAAACCACTGAAGTTAAAAGTAGACTTCGAATTGTAGTTTCCTTGTCTGGAGATGTAGTCTAGATAGTATGGTTATAGTCGTTATTAATTGAATTTATACTTATTGTCACTGTAAACTCACTGCTGTAATTTCGGTTTATTTCTTTTGTAATAGCGTAAAGTTCCTTTCTTTACAGAGCTTGATACCATCAGAACTATGTTTATTCATTTTGTTAATGAATAAAATTTATTTCATAAAAACCACTGAAGTTAAAAGTAGACTTCGAATTGTAGTTTCCTTGTCTGGAGATGTAGTCTAGATAGTATGGTTATAGTCGTTATTAATTGAATTTATACGTATTGTCACTGTAAACTCACTGCTGTAATTTCGGTTTATTTCTTTTGTAATAGCGTAAAGTTCCTTTCTTTACAGAGCTTGATACCATCAGAACTATGTTTATTCATTTTGTTAATGAATAAAATTTATTTCATAAAAACCACTGAAGTTAAAAGTAGACTTCGAAATGTAGTTTGCTTGTCTGGAGATGTAGTCTAGATAGTATGGTTATAGTCGTTATTAATTGAATTTATACGTATTGTCATTGTAAACTCACTGCTGTAATTTCGGTTTATTTCTTTTGTACATAGAAGTTTTATAGGTATTTTTTAAGTTGGTTTCGAACTCGCAAACCTCCGAAATGTTTTATAGGAGTCTAGAGATTTTAAGAAACTATGGATGTTTCAAAATTAAAAATGTGCTTTGAACATGTCTGAAAAGAGTACATAATTTAATCGAGGATGGTTCTTAGATACAAAAATTCCACCATTTTAAAATGAATACTATTCGTCATCAAAGTGAGAGAATGTCAAGAACAAATGATTGCTTCATATCTACCCTTTAAAAGTAACGTTCTGCAAATCAGGCATTTCTAAAAGGCAAACCTGAAATTATCGAAGACTTGTTTATAGAAGACGGGTTTCGAAAAACGTAATTCAACGAAAACAAATGGTAGGTAGATATTTAATTAAAGTCACACAGGAGCAACACAACGGGATTGGCGACGGTTCGGGATCAATCCCAATGGAAAGATTCGAGGACAAGACCGCTTAATTTTGAACCACTCTCAGAGGAGATCCCACCTGAGCTAGCACCCCACGCCAACGTGAGGACATCTAAGGCCACGACAGATTTAACGTGTCCCGTGTACACGACGGTTTTTGGCTGGACTTCGTTTCGAACTTGCAACCCTCCCGTTGATCTTCCGGGCTACTGCGTCCCCCAGAATAACCAGGAAATCATAATACAGAAGACTGCAGTAGATCCAACCGAAGCTTTTTGCGGCGAGAAACTTAAAAAAGGCTTAGAGTCAACTTTTCTTCGGAAACGCGCGAATGCAAAGAAGTTCCTCCAAGAAAGTTCCAACTTTATTTTTCAATAATCGCGCGTGCATCTGAAGAAACGTCGGTGTTTTTCCTTTCAAAGGGGAAAAACGCATTTTCCATCTTTCTCTACTCAACAGATTTCAGTAGTTTGCATTTTTTTATTTCTAGCGCATTTCCGTATGAAATATTCAGATTTCTTGAACATATGCAATAATGTGTCGAATAGTTTTTCTCTTCCCTAAACTAAATGATAAATTTAATTTTCAGGTGTCGTATTTTTATCATTTCTTTAAATGTTACGGAAATCTAATTTTATTTTCTGAAAAGAATGATACAATTTTTATCCCCCAATAAAATTCTAATTGTTAACCCAATTGGTGACTAACTTATAACGTATTGCGTTAACTAGAAGGACGAGTTCTTTTTTCCACTGTGGGGTAGCCCGTTTGGAAGAGTAGTGAATTAGCAACAGGAGGGTTGCGAATCCAACAAAAGACTGTAGTGTACAAAGGGGGGGGGTACGTTCAATCATTCATGCCTCAAATGTCCTCACGTTACCGTGGACGTTTGGTGCCAGCGTCATTTGACCGTGGTTCAAATTTACGTGGTGTTGTCCTCGGATCTTTCCCTTCGGATTTGATGTCGGATCGTCGTCCATATCCCGTTGTGTTGCTCCAGTGCGACGCTAATTAAATTACCTACCAGTGGTGAAGGCACATTTGTTTTACACTTCAAAAACCATTACTTCTTTTTCAAATAATCATCATATCCCTCACTTTCCTGCCAATGACTCATATTAAAATCTTTTGGTACCAAAATGTGTTGACAGCTGCATGCAGGTGTTTTCATACTTGTCTCCCAACATATATTTACACATGTTTCGATTCCATTCAACCAATTAAAATCAATGTGTATCCAGCCAAAGCTGTTGATTGGCTAAAAATATATGTATTAGAACTTTTGAGGAAACGTGGAGTTAATAGAGAGTTCGGAGTCGAGGGTGCTTGGCCATGTGGAATTTAACCCTTTCGGGCCTAATGGGCATATACATCCCAGAGATTAGATTGGGTCAATAAATCCCACTTTTGAATGTGTTTTTACGTTTTCAGTATTCTTAAGGAATTAGGGAATAAAAATATGACTAAAGAAACCTGGCAATACTTTCAGATTGCAAATGGCGGACTTATGGTTTTGAGCACGCCCATTCATTCTGATGAATGAGTGACCGGAAACAAAAAGATGGTACAAAATTAGATGTTAGTTGCCCAGAAGCCATTTCCCACTACAATATGTACATGAATGGAGTTGACCTCAAATGGCTACTTTTTAGGGTCATGGCAGAAAATCAGACAAGTGGTGGAAAAAGATTTTTAGTTATGATTTCTGTAGTGAATGCATGAATTACGAAGTGTGATGTGGAACATAAAACAAAACCACTATTATCATTCATGGTCCCCTTAGCTGAGCAACTCATAAATGTTGGAAGGGAGAAAGCAAACACAAAAAGAACGCGAAAGTACGGTCGTCCGTCAAAAAGAGCAAAAACTACTAAACTACTAAATTAAACTACTTTCCAGAATTAAATTTTAATCATGCAAAAGTCGGGGCGAAAGGGTTAAAGCGAAAAGTATGTGAGTACCAAAGGAAATGTCTTTTGAATTCAGCATTGTGATTTAATCAATTTAAACTTTTAGGGAAATCCCATTTCAGCTTCATCAAATATTCTTATTGTGTTGAAGTAACAAAAAATCTGAATTCGATACTGTGTTATTTTTATAACATTCTGTGTTGTTATTTTACGTGTCCCTTTAATTGTCTATTTTCTGTCTTACGCCTTCATATTAAGCCTTATTGATTTCTTTAAGTCAAAGTATGAAAGGATAATAAATTCTCTTTTTCATTCATGTTTATTTTACTTATGCAGAGATAATTACATATGTGTCTATTTAACTGCACAGATAATCATATAATGTACTAACCTCTTCGCGTATTATTATTACAACCCTCATCCATCTAATGGATATCCCATCAGACCCTTTTGATAGTGATGATAACGTGTCAGTGACAAAAGTTTCGGTAGATAGTTATTTAACGTCGCACTGGAGCAACACAATGGGCTATTGGCGACGGTGCGGGATCCATCAAGGGAAAGATCCCAGGACAAGTCATTTTGAACCACGATCAGATGACGAGGATAACACCTCAGCTGTCATCCCACTCTCCAAACTTCCACACCACGCCAACGCGAGGATATTGAGGCCATGACAGATTTAACGTGCATCAGCCCCTTTTGTACACGACGGTCTTTGGTTGGATGCGAACTCGCAACTCTCCAGTTACTAATCCGTCACTCTTCCAACAGGACTACCGCGGCCCGGGATATATTCCGGGTAGACTTCGTACATTGTAGAATTCGCGCTTTTTCCTCTAAGTACATTTTTCTCGTCCCTCTCGCATTTTCTTTTTCCCATATGGGGTTCTACCTGCATTTCAAATATTAAATTTCTTCAAGCTTTCCAAAACACCACCCTTCTTCATATGGTAAATGCCCCTTTCTAAGTCCGTCGTGAAGTTATTCACAACGATCTCAGAATTGAACCGATTGTCGAATTTATCAAAACATTATCCACTAAATTTTTCTATAAAATTCCGCAAGTTCCTAACACTTTTCTCCAAAGCATACCGCCTTACGACACTTCCCTAATTAAATCCAAAAAAGACCTCGCTCTCATCTTGACAGAGAGTACCATACCTTCCCAAAACATCAAAATGTGGTGAGTTCAGAGACTCCTTAGGGAATTTTCTGAACACACCAAATTGACACTCTTTATTTTTATTCCTTTTACTCCTCTCCCCTAAATTATCACCATCCCTTAATTATCACCACAGCTCATGCGTTGTTTACCAGCCTCTTTTCGGTCACTGATTTGCATTGCTCTTTCTCTATTGGACTCCTAATTGTATCAATTACTGAAATCTATCTACTATCTAAATTATTTACCTTTTTCAAGTGCATTCCCTTTAACTTTTCTCCTCTTATTGCATTTTTAAAATCAGTAAACTTTCTATTAATTATGATGTGGAGGTTTGCAGTCAGGTACTCCGTAATTGATACGTCCGTTCCGTTCTCGCATTTTCTGGTCCTCCAAGAAGCAGGACGTATCGAAGTTTTAGTGTAGCTGCAAACAGAGATCCTCAAGCCTCGATTATTCTCAGAAATTGAGACGAAGTGAAAAAATGGACTACTTCCACAAAGTTGGTTTTGGGGGTTTTATGGCCCTATTTGGTGCCAGACACGACATACAACATCAAGTAACAGGCACAATGAAAGTTTTACTGACACAGAAGAGGGGGATGCACCTGACAGGAATCGACAACTCGAAGGCATACCCACTGAGCCATCTACTACTTTCACTAGGCCCCAAAAAGAAAACGAAATTCTGGAAACCAGCCGCAGCGGTCTGGGACGACATCACTCCCGAACCTCCTGTTTGTTTTAGAACAAAAAGAGCAGGAGAGCCGGTGGGTGCGCATGCGCGTCCATTGATTTTCGGGCCATTCATCGGAGGCAGGAGACGCAACTGAAGTGAAGCGAGGGGGCAGCGGGTCGGAAAATTTACTTTATTACCAGCCGACCGGAGAGAAACGAAATGGGATGACCGATACACCCTCTGACTTTGAAGCGAAGCTGCACGAATTGATTATTTCGAAAATTATTTGAATGGGTCTGAAAGGAAGTTCAGCACAGGTGGGAAAGGGTTCATAAATGAAATGAACGGGAAATATTCGAAAAATTCGGGCCGGACTTGACCGTATCTAGATCAACGTCAAATTCCATAGTGGTCCTCACTAGCCTGCGGGACGCCCAGTTGGAAGAGTGACGGATTTGCAACCGGACGTCCAGCTAAAGATCGTCGTGTACACGGGGGTCTGGTGTACATTAAATCCACGCAGTGACCCAGTTGGAAGAGTGACGGATTTGCAACCGGAGGTCCAGCTAAAGATCGTCGTGTACACGGGGTCTGGTGTACATTAAATCCACGCAGTGGCCCAGTTGGAAGAATGACGGATTTGCAACCGGAGGTCCAGCTAAAGATCGTCGTGTACACGGGGTCTGGTGTACATTAAATCCACGCAGTGGCCCAGTTGGAAGAGTGACGGATTTGCAACCGGACGTCCAGCTAAAGATCGTCGTGTACACGGGGTCTGGTGTACATTAAATCCACGCAGTGGCCCAGTTGGAAGAATGACGGATTTGCAACCGGAGGTCCAGCTAAAGATCGTCGTGTACACGGGGGTCTGGTGTACATTAAATCCACGCAGTGGCCCAGTTGGAAGAGTGACGGATTTGCAACCGGACGTCCAGCTAAAGATCGTCGTGTACACGGGGTCTGGTGTACATTAAATCCACGCAGTGGCCCAGTTGGAAGAATGACGGATTTGCAACCGGAGGTCCAGCTAAAGATCGTCGTGTACACGGGGTCTGGTGTACATTAAATCCACGCAGTGGCCCAGTTGGAAGAGTGACGGATTTGCAACCGGAGGTCCAGTCAAAGATCGTCGTGTACACGGGGGTCTGGTGTACATTAAATCCACGCAGTGGCCCAGTTGGAAGAGTGACGGATTTGCAACCGGAGGTCCAGCTAAAGATCGTCGTGTACACGGGGTCTGGTGTACATTAAATCCACGCAGTGGCCCAGTTGGAAGAATGACGGATTTGCAACCGGAGGTCCAGCTAAAGATCGTCGTGTACACGGGGTCTGGTGTACATTAAATCCACGCAGTGGCCCAGTTGGAAGAATGACGGATTTGCAACCGGAGGTCCAGCTAAAGATCGTCGTGTACACGGGGGTCTGGTGTACATTAAATCCACGCAGTGGCCCAGTTGGAAGAGTGACGGATTTGCAACCGGAGGTCCAGTCAAAGATCGTCGTGTACACGGGGTCTGGTGTACATTAAATCCGTCGTGGCCTCGAAGTGGCCTCACATTGGCGGGGTGTGGAAGCTTGGAGAGTAGGGTGCCAGCTCAGGTGTTGTTCTCGTCATCTGACCGTGGCTCAAAATGCCGAGACGTTGTCCTTGGATCTTTTCCTTCGGGATTGATCCCGGACCGTCGCCAATAGCCCGTCGTGTTGTGCTCCAGTGCGACGTTAATTAAATACCTACCTAACTCTGGGTCGTGACCTGGATGATGAGTTCCGAGCGGTTCTTCCCTTTCAGGAAAAAAAGCGGATCTCGCTTTTCAGGTTGAACCGTGTCACCCATCTAAGAAAGCAATATGTTGGCAAGGTGGTGCGAAATCACAGCTCAGTTGCGAATGGCGCGAGATTTGAATAGCAACAGGTAGAAACATATTCACCCACAAGGTCACGCTGCCCAAGACGTATTATCCACCTTTATAGGAAATTCAATGACTAGTGTATTGGGGGAAGTTTTCCTCAAATGGACATTTCAAATATAACAATCTTTAAGTATTTCAAATATCTCTAAATATTTTATGATGATTTTTACAAGCTACGCCAAACATAAATAAAATAGAATTTAAGAAAAAACGACTCCTTAAGCAAATTTCATGCATATGAATAAAGATATTATTCCCATTAGAATTTGCTCTATGAACGATGCACGAATAAAGGCTTCCTGTACATCACAACAGACTAAACAAAACATTTGCGAACAAGTTTCTATGAAAAATTGGTAAAAATCTGTTTCTTAGGTAGGTAACGACGCACTGGAGCAACATCACGGGGCGATGGTCCGGGATCAAACCCTAAGCGAAAGATCCAAGGACAACGTCATTTTGAATCACTGTCAGACCAAGAGGCAACACTTGAGCTGGCACCACACCCACACCATGAGGACATTGGAGGCCACGACAAATTGAACGTACACCACCCCCTTTATACACGACGGTCTTTGGTTGGATTCGAACTAGTAACCCTCCGGTTGATAATTCATTAATCTTCTATCCGGGTTACCGCAGTCCTCGGAAAAAAAAGAACTTTAACTATACTTCAGTATAACTATTTGATAATTGAGTAGCATTAATATCATAATAGAATTAAATATCTAATATTTAAAAACCCAATTTTGGTTGTTTAAGTATTCTATTCTTTCACTCTACGATCCCTTAAAATAAACGGAATCATAAAATAGTAGAGTGCCCAGGACTCATGATTCCTCAGAGCAATCGACTAACACCAACACAAAGCAAGTTTAATAATTTTAAATAAAGAATTTCACTTTATTTTTCGGGCGTGGATAAAAATGGCGGCGTTCCGTAGACTGGCAATCTTCTGACCACTGAAGAAACAAAACTCAAACGAAACGCTCGCCGGGGGAAATTAAATTACGACAAAGAGAATAAAAGTGCAATCAATATTTTATAAGATCGAGTACTTCAGACAAAAAATCGTTTGTCTTGTCGGCCATCGAAAAAAGATTGGTGCGTACATGTGGTAATACAAACTAAGAAAGTAGGTTTTCCAGGAGATACTCTTTTAAATTCAGACTTTCAGATCGAAATAGGATCAGATTCATTATTCCCGTCATTTTACAACCGACTTCTGAATCTTGAACAAGCGCTTACATGGAAAATAGTGCTGTCACTGGGATGCAAATGTCTCATTTTGGTCTACGCTGTTTTGCCTTGAAGAAGATATACGAAAAGAGACCCTTAACAGAAACCAGTTTACCTTTACACTGGAAAACAAAAGAATCCTTCTAAAGAAGATATACGAAAAGAGACCCTTAACAGAAACCAGTTTACCTTTACACTGGAAAACAAAAGAATCCTTCTAAAGAAGATATACGAAAAGAGACCCTTAACAGAAACCAGTTTACCTTTACACTGGAAAACAAAAGAATCCTTCTAAAGAAGATATACGAAAAGAGACCCTTAACAGAAACCAGTTTACCTTTACACTGGAAAACAAAAGAATCCTTCTAAAGAAGATATACGAAAAGAGACCCTTAACAGAAACCAGTTTACCTTTACACTGGAAAACAAAAGAATCCTTCTAAAGAAGGGCTGTCAAACCCAATTAAAACACGGGCCATTTAATGCAACTGGTAAGATTCACGCGGGACACATCACCTTTACAAATTGTCTTAAAATTATATTTTGAAGTGAGGAGGAATATGGATACGATAATTAAAACATGTAATTAAGTGAATTTAGGGTAATAATTTATAATATTGCTATAGAATTGCTTTTATTTAAACGTTTATTTAATTTAATGTATTTATAAAAACTAAAATTTTTTTTACCGGAAACTTGCCAGCACTTTCCTCCTACTAGTTTTCCACTATCTGGATTCAGACTGAGAACAGGCAATCTTCATTATGGCAGATAGATGTTTATCAGTTAATCTTGATCTGTAGGCCGTTTTATTTAATTTCATGGACGAAAATAGAGTTGCTCACACAAGTACGTACTCCCAAAATAGCATAAAATTTGTTCAGCAAACTTTTTAATTTCCGGGTATTTTTCACCTAAATAAGAATATATTTTGGGAATTCCTACTTCTCGATATTTGTCTTTTAAAACCGAATCATTCTGGAAATCAATTAATTCCAGTTGCATCGAAGTGCGAGCATTTTCAACTTCAAAGGAAAAAGGCCTAATAAAAAGAAATTTTTTTTGTAACTCTTTGAAATCATTAAAACGTTTATCGAATTCGTTTTTGATTTCTTCAATTTTACCACAATATTGTAAAAATGATCAACTTTGATTTGGGGCTTTTAACTGCTCACACGTAGGAAAATACGTCAAAACGTTTTTTTGTTGATAATTTTTAAACAAAGTCAGTTTTTGTAGCATATTGTCCTGTTTTCATTTCATTTCAGAGCATCGTGGGCCACAAAAAATTATCTCGGGGGCCGCCAGTTTGACACCCCTGTTCTAAAGGATTGTATTGTTTGGTCCAAACCGATAGGAAACAAACCAATGGAATCGTTCCAAAAGATTCTGTTCCCAGGAACCAATAGAATCGTTCCAAACTATTCTAATAGAAATGGAACAATAGAATATTTCTGAAGGTTGAAAGAGAATCCATGCATTCTCTCAACTTTTCAAGATATGGTTATTTCATCACCAAGTGTGTTGTGGGGTAATAGTATTACTACACGAGGATCTCGTAATGCACTCGAAGCACGGTCCAACCAAAAACCGTCGTGTACACAGGTTCAATCTGTCGTGGCCTCAAACCTCCTCACGTTGGCGTGGTGTGGAAGTTTGGAGAAGTGGGGTGCAAGCTCAGGTGTTGCCTCGTCATCTGACCGTGGTTCAAAATTGCGTGGTGTTGTCCTGGGATCTTTCCCTTTGGGATTGATCCTGGACTGTCACCAATAACCTGTTGTGTTGCTCCAGTGTGACGTGAATTGAAATACCTACCTACCATCGAAATCTTGTCCTTCCCGGACCGTCGCCAGTAGCCGGCAGTGTAACGTTAATTGAACTGTCTACCTCGCGAAGGTAAATAAGATAATCCAAAAGTGAATAGTCTTCACCTCAAACACAACTCATTCCCTGCAACCATTCCAGAGATCGTAGCCTCATTAGGAGATTCCTAAGGAGTGCAGCTCCAGCAAGGCGATAAAATGGGCTCTTTAGAAAGGCACAACTGACGATGCTAATCAGGTGTCACCGTGAGCGGACATTCAACCGCGAAGGAGGACTTTCGCTCGCAAATGTAGATTTTAAGTGAAAATATCGATATTCTCATTCTGGTTGTTGAATATTGACTGCCATGAAAAAGGATTTTCAGTGTAACCGAAACGGTCTGAGAAGACACTCATGTCCAAATTTAACTTTACATACCCAAAAATAATGATATTCCATGAAATAGCCAATCGATATAATCCATTTTTGCAGGGAATGTGTGAAAGACATGCCTAATTAGCATTATCCAATCAAAAGGGATCAAACGGTTTCTGATATGCAAATCAAGGCGTTACGTCATCCGAAAAGTGAATCGAGCGCTTTGCGCAGTGAATATCTGAGTGAATTTCTGCAATACAGCGTTTGATTTCAGTGTGCAAGGATTCAAAACAGTTTGTTATGGCTCCGAAGTGACATTTGGAAGAATCTGTGATGTGGCGAATTATCGGCTGTTTAGAAACAGGGCAGACAATCATGGAAGCAGCGAGATGTGTGAATATTTCAAGACAGACAGTCTCTACGATATGGAAACAATTTCAGGACTCTGTAACTGCTGTAAGGAGGCCTGGACAAGGTCGTAAACGAATAACATCTGCTTCTCAAGATCGATATCAGGCAATAACTGCCCGTCGTAACAGGAAGTCTACTGCTCGGCAGAGTTATAAGTTCAGAGGTTGCAGCCGGCCACCGGAACTGTTGTATCACGGCAAACTATATACAGAAGGCTTAATGAAAAAGGCCTTTATGCCTGAAAGCCAAGGGTATGTGTTTCACTGTCTTCACAACAAAAGAGGGATCGCTTTAATTGGTGCAAAGAACATCAGAACTGGAGTGAACACCAATGGACCCATATTCTCTTACTGATAAGTCGAGGTTTAGTTTAACATCTGATTCTAAACGTGTTTACATCTGGAGGGAGTCAGGAACGCGAAATCTTTCTTCGAACACTATGGAACGTGACCGTTTCCGTAGTGCAGGTGTGATAGTATGGGGAGGAATAATGATGGATGCATATGGATCTGACTTTTTATTTATGGATGATAATGCTCGTCCACATCGAGCAAACCTCGTTGACGAATTCCTTGAAAGTGAAGCCATTGAGCGAATACCGTGGCAGCAAAATCTCCTGATCTGAACCCGATAGAAAATTTACGGGACTACCTTGGAAAAGGAGTTGCACGGAGACATCTTCCTCCTAGAGATATAAATGCCCTGAAGCCCGCATTGCTGGAGGAGTGGAATTTAATTCCCCAAATTGTGGCTAACAATATTATTGCCAGCATTAAAACACGTTGTGATATGTGTGTACACGTCAGAGGAGATCACATTCCATATTAAATTCATAAGCCTTAATTTTTTTCTGAGTTATTCTTTTCTTTCTAAATTCTCCTTGTCAGATATTATTGCCATTTATATTGTTTCATACTACAGTTTTATAACATATGCAGTGCTCTTAAATTTTTTCCTTTGTATTTATGTGTTATGATGTTATGTACCATTTTCTCACAAATTCATAAAATTATAGTTCACAGTTTCTAAGGAATCCGTGATTTTATGCACGTAAAGTTAATTTTGGACATGAGTGTATTTCTTCTAAGGGGATCGTGGAAGTTGATTGATTTTTGCATTTAATTTTGACATTTAATTCAATTGGTGTTAACCATTATCTGTCATTTATCAAATCGGAATTTAACATTTGGAATATAAAAAGACTAAGGGATGAAAATCGCATCCGAAAAACAAACCAATGAAGATCATGTTCAGAATATGTACAGGAAACACGTACCGCAGCAGAAATACTACCGTCACCTATATTTAGCTTGTCACCTTAGGTAGGTAGTAAATAAACGCCGCACTGGAGCAAAACAACGGGCTCCGGAATGACTCCCCAAGAGAAAGATCCGAGGATGGCACATTATTTAGAACAAGTCAGATGACGAGGTCAACACCTGAGCTGGCGACCCACTCTCCAAACTTCCATACCAAGTCAACGTGAGGACATTTGAGGCCACGGCAGGTTTAACGTGCACCAGACGTGCACACGACTTTCTTTATCTAGATCGACGATATTCAGTGAAAAGATAAAAGTTAACACCCTTAGGCTCAAAAAGTAATAAAAGATTTTCTAGAAGTAGAAAAATACAGGAACTATTTCGATAAATTTAAATGAATATCCCCGATAAAAAGTCAACTCAATAGACAGCTATTGAAATAACATTTTTTTAAACATTTTGAGAGAGACTAGAACTCGAAAAGACACTATCCAAGTCTGGCAAGATTTCCCTCCGGTTACCGGGAGTTCACCGTCATTCATGGAAATTCAATGAATATCGAGCAAAGTGGTGATGAGAAGCCTCGATTTGGCCTTCGGGATTTGTGGAGTTCCGATCCGATCCAACCGCCAAGTGGCCCTTCTTCGACAGTCCGTTTAATGCGGAGCATTTCAGGCACCGCTTCCGTTCGGTGGGCATACAGCGACAAAGGAAGGGCTGGCTTAATTGCAGGCTGTGCGAATGGCTGGCAATGCATGCACTGGGTGGAATCGCCCTTCCTCTCAAAACGGGCCCGAGACGTCTGGTATCTCGGGAATAGCTTCATCAGGTTCCACATGGACGGGCCGATATCAGGGGTCAAAAGGTAGGTAGTGAAATAACGTCGCTCTGGTGAAAACAACGGGCGCTGTAAGAGAGTGGATGTGGGAGGCGGGATCCATTTCGAAGGGAAAGATCTGAGGAGAGTGACTCGTCATTTTGAACAAAGGTCACATGACGAAGTCAACACCTGAGCTGGCACCCCAGGCAAAGTGAGAACATTTGAAACCATGACAGATTTAACGTATACCTGGCCCAGCGTACACGGCGGTCTTTGGCTCAACCGAGTATCGAACTCGCAACCCTCCGGTTGCTAATCGGTTACTCTACCGCGGACTTTGGAAGTTTGAAGAGTGGGTGCCAGCTTAGGTGTTGGTTTCGTCATCAGACTGCGGTTCCAAATGACGAGGTGTTATCCCCGGTTCTTTCCCTTCGAGATAAACTCCAGACCTTCGCCACTAGCTCGTTGGGTTGCTCCAGTGAGACGTTAAATAACTACCTACCGACAGTAAATCGCATGGCATATTTAGTGCGTGGTCCTCCGATAACTCTTCGTTACGATCCTAAATTCAGCTTTTGAGTGCAAATGGTTAACGAAAACGGATTTATTATCGAAAGTGAATGTGCTCCGCTTAATAAATTGCTTGGAGGGTGACGCCGCTGTTCACGGTTTATTAACTTCCTTATGATCTTGAATTCTTCGTGCACTTTTTCTAACCGCCCTCGGCCGGTGGTGAAGAGCGTCAGCCTTGAACGTCTTTGTATGAAGTTGGCGAGGTTCACGTCATTGGTAAACCTCAACTGACGCAATAGTTGCGTTAAGAACTCAAATGACAATTGGCATTTCGGAACCAACTAAGTTCTAGAAGCGTGAGATCATCAACCCTTTCGCCCCGACTTTTGCATGATTAAAATTTAACTACGAAAAGTAGTTTAGTAGTTTTTGCTCTTTTTGACGGACGACCGTACTTTCGCGTTCTTTCTGTGTTTGCTTTCTCCCTTCCAACATTTATGAGTTGCTCAGCTAAGGGAACCATGAATGATAATAGTGGTTCTCTTTTATGATCCACATCACACTTCGTAATCCATGCATTCTCAACAGAAATCATAACTAATCTTTTTCCACCACTTGTCTGATTTTCTGCCATGACCCTAAAAAGTAGCCATTTCATCACAGCGGTCGACTCCATTCATGTACATAGTGTAGTGGGAAATAGCTTCTGGGCAACTCATGTCTAATTTTGTACCATCTTTTTGTTTCCGGTCACTCATTCATCGGAATGAATGGGCGTGCTCAAAACCATAAGTCCGCCATTTGCAATCTGAAAGTATTGCCAGGTTTCTTGAGTCATTTTTATTCCCTAATTCCCTAAGAACACTGAAAACGTAAAAACCCATTCAAAAGTGGGATTTATTTACACAATCTAATCTCTGGGACGTATATGCCCATTAGGCCCGAAAGGGTTAAGGTAGGTATTTTATTGAACTGGAGCAACACAACGGGCTATTGGCGACGGTCTGGGATCCATCTCAAAGGGAAAGGCTCAAGGACGACGCTTCTTTTGAACAACGGTCAGATGACGAAACACCAGAGCTGGCACCCCACTCTCCAAACTTCCGCACCACGTCAACGTGAAGACATTTCAGGCTTCAACAGATTTAAGTTCCCTTTTGTACACGACGGTCTTTGGTTGGATACGAACTCGCAACCCTCCGGTTTCTAATCCGCTACTCTTCCAACCGAGCTATAACAGACCCGCGATGGTACAAACTGGCATGGAAAATATATCGAAAAATGTTATTCACGTTCTAAAGGAGGCATTTCCGAATTGCATTCGAGGTCTTTTATTTGATCAATTTTATCTAATGGACTTTATTTTTAAGAAATGGAATGTCGATGAAAAATCCTCCCTCTCAGAATTCCAGAGAAAATAATGGAGCTCAACCTCAAAAATTCATGGATCTCACTCAAACAACCGTTAAGTGGCGTTCTCTTCCATTCATAGTTGGTCTGTTGGGAACGAAGTTTCGTTCCATCCTCTCACACACGCTCGAATCGATCCCTCTACTGTGTCGGGCAGGTTCAGAAGGAAAATGCTTTTAGCATCAATAAAATATTATTTTATTGCCCCGGAGTGAAATCGTTTCTGCGTGCTCAATCAATGGAGCGACCAGCGAGGACTAACCATACGATTAACCATTGAGGAACTATCCGTTGAGGACAAAACATGACTATGTTCTGAATCACTAGGAAGGCTGAATCTTCAAATTTAATCTTTAGGGTTAGTGGTTAAAATACTGCCGATCAGATACCTCATAACACTAGGGAAGGTAGGTAGGTATTTTAATTAACATCGCACTGGAGCGACACAATGGGCGACGGTCCGGGATTAATCCCCAAGGAAAGGACACCACCACTTAACTTTGAACCATGGTCAGATGAGCTGGCACTCCACTCTCCAAACTTCCACACCACGCCAACGTGAGGACATTTGAGGTCACGAGAGGTTGAACGTGCACCACTCCCCTGTGTACACGACGGTCTGGTTGGATTCGAACTCGCAACCCTCCGGTTGTTAATCCGTTATTCTTCCAACCGGGCGGCCCAACACTAGCAGAGTTAGCTTAATGGTACAATGGCCGTAATTGTGCCATTAAGCCATACACAAAACAGACGACTTCAAGTACAAAATGTCGTGAGAGGGAGAAATAAAAACATTCGGGAATAAGAATGGGATGAAAGCAGAAAAAGTTCACTTGGGTATCCCCAGAGCGCGTGTTTACTAAAAACAGTAAACCCCATGGGCCGGTTTGGGGTTTTATGGCGCAAGGGCCATATTTGGCCATGCTGCGCCAGACACAAGACATTCAAAATATCAAGTAACAGACGCACACAGGAAAGTTTTTACTGATACAGAAGAGAGAAATACACCCAGGGAGGAATACCGGAATCGAACCGGTGCCGCCTACAACTCGAAGGTTGCTAGCGCAGTGGACATATCCACTGAGCCACGACAGCCATACGTATTTCATGGGAAATCTATATATATGAAGCAGAGTCTGTTTATATAAATCTACATCGTTTGACCAGGTCTCACCAAATTTGGTACACTTATTCTTTAGAAGCCTGCGTGAAACATATTCTAAATATTAACCCCCGTTTACTGGATCTATAGGAGGGTAAAAACAATTTGAAATCCCCATAGGCATAACATTGGGTAATATTACGATGAATTACAAACAATTCAAACCGAGCAACGCCGGGTAATTCAGCTAGTACGTTTCTAAAACAAACGGTTCAATAGATGATTGTAGTAAAATCCATCCCTGCATCAATGTTATACAAGCTACACTTGACGATACGAAGCAGAAAACGTTACGGAACATCAATCATTGTTTTAGAAAGCATCATCAGTCAGCCGTAACGGCATGTTAAGGCAGGGAAATCTTTCTCGATCGTCAATCAGCGAAGGAATGACCCATTCGATTTGACGCTCGAAAGCGATCGTGAAAGAGCGCCGTTCTATTTTTCATACAAACCATTTCGAAAATTTCTCCAATCTGCATTGAGTCGCCACGGGACTTGACAGGAAATTAACAGGTAGTTAATTCACGTCAACGGGCCAATGGTGACGGTCTTAGATCAAACCTGAAGGGAAATATCCGAGGACGACTCCACGTAATTTTGAGCCATGGTCAGACGACAACACGTGAGCTCGCACCCCGTTCTCCTAACTTCCACACCATGACATTCGAGGCCACGACCGATTGAACGTGCACCAGCCCCCGCGTACATGACTGTTTCGAACACGCAACCCTAATCTTTTGTTCTTCTTCCAACTGGCCCCCTTCCAAAAAAAAAAACTGAAGCGTAAACTATCCACATGAAATTAATTCCTCCCATTTCACATTACTTTCTTAAAGCGAACTTTAATTTCCCTCCTGCGTTAATTCCCCTAAGAACTCGGTCGGATCGATTCATTCCCCTTAACGATTCAATATTTAAACAAGGCTCTTGGATTGCGGAATAAAATGCATCCAAATCAATTCTCCTCTCATTAAGGTCAATCCCCTCGCGCGTTCTTTAAAGAAACGCGGGGTTTTAAAATTCGGGTCCGATGTTTTGATTTTTATGCAAATCGGCTGCTAATGTCTCATTGCCATGCCTATGTCTCCTGTAATATAAGTGTGCTTAGCTATTCGGTTGATTCGTGCGGATCTGCTTTATTTGAGTTGTGGATGGAGATTAGTTATCAACGAAAGAACAGCTAGTTTCATTCCATGATTTAAATAGCCTGGTTGCAAGACTAACGGATTACAATCGGAGGGTTTGCGATCTCGGAACTCGGTCCAAGTAAAGACCGTCATGTACATGGGGGGGGGGGGGCACGTTCAATCGATCGTGGCCTCAAATGTCCTCACGTTGGCAGGGTGTGGAAGTTTGGAGAGTGGGGGTGCCAGCTCAGGGGTGTGACCTCGTCATCTGACCGTAGCTCAAAATGAGGTGGGGGTGTCCTCTTATCTTTCCCTTGAGGATTGATCCCATCGCCAATAGCAAGTTGTGTTGCTCGAGTGCGACGTTAATTAACTACCCACCTGCCAGGATCCTTGAAGTCACTGTACACCTTTGAAGTGGTAGTATGAGAAAATCCAAACTTCTCTACCTAAGAAATGCTACGAACCATCTCACAAGCTTCAATTATTATATCGTGTTGAAGGTATTTTTTAATTAACGTCGCACTGGAGCATCACAACGGGATTGGCGAAGGTCCGGAATCCATCCGAGGACAACGCGTAATTTTAAACCACTGTCAGATGACGATGTGAAACACTTGAGCTAGCACTCCACTCTACAAACTTGCACACCATACCAACATGAGGACATTGGAGGCCACGAGAGATCTAACGTGGCCCATTGTACAATAGCCCATAGCCATACCCATAGGCACAAAAGGTATCTTTCATTGTGTACACTTTATCCGATAACATTGTTTCTGAGAGACCGTTATTCAGAAGCTAAATAAAAGTTACAACTTTTTAAGCGATCTAACTTGACGGTTTTTGGTTGGATTCGAGTTCCCAACCCTTCGGTTTCTAATCCGGTACTCTTTCAATCCTAAATCAAGTTGAAAATCGCTCAAGTCGTGTTATCTTGCCATTTTCAAGGTGGAAACAGCTCTAGATTGCTTCCACCGATGTGAATCTCTTTCTATGTGCACTGGCAGACGCAACCAATGACGTGCAAAGGTGACGTTACTGGGTATTTTGCATAGGCTCGACTGTTTTTCTGGCACGTGATGTAGTCTCAAAACTTCTAGACACAAAAGGGTATCTTTCACTGTGTAGACTTTATACGATAACATTGTTTCTGAGAGACCATTACTCAGAAGCTAAATAAAAGTTACAGCTTTTTATCTTATCAAAGGAATATAGGGGGATTACTTCACAGGCTTTTCGAAATCAAGAAAAGCCTCATTCGCACAAACCTTCTCCACAAGTCCAACACTGATAGGGACCCAGTGGGAAGAGCAAACGGAGGGTTGACAGTTCAGGTGCTGTTCTTGACATCTGACCGTGATTCAAAAAGTCGAGGCGTTGTCCTTTCCCTTAGGGATTGATACCGGACCGTCGCCCGTTGTGTTGCTCCAGTGCGACGTTAATTAAATATCTCCCAACACTGATAGCGTTTAATTTCAATGCACATTTCCTGTTAATACATTGCTGAATGAGAAACGGGTAGGATGGTATATGATGTGTTGCCAAGAGTGTCACTAAAATCGGCAAGTTGGGCCAGGGTAGAGACACTTTTCTTCACAGGGCACGGTCCGTTTCCATCCTACCAAACGAGGTTTAAAAAAATTAATTCAGAAAATTGCTCCTGTGGTAAAATCGGCACACCTCTACATTACATCACAGTCTGCCCCTTACAGCATCATGACATATGAGGACGCCTGCCGACCACCTTCAAATCGCATGGCTCAGGAACACTGCTAATACCAAGGGCTCGAGGATCAAAATTATTAACATGAGATTCATTGAGAATCATCAGGACTTGATCATCCAAAGAGACTGAAAAACCTACTTTTTTTCTTCTCTCATGTTGTATATATACATAGTGTAACTTAGTATAATATAGATGTAATTACTGTATAGATGTAATAATGTATAAATGTAATGTGCTTTAAATTCTGGATAGACATGTCACCTTTGTGGCATGCTCTATTCATCCCAAACACATTTATTTAAACTGGTACAGTGTCTCACGACACTAGGTACAGGAATGTGTGTTGGTGTTAGTTAATAAATTGCAGACACTTTTATAAGCTTTTTAAGTGCTTTTCAATATTTCATATTTTACTGAAATCGTCGTTTGTAAATATTTAGTCGCATGATGTTTCGGCAAGTTGAATGGGGAAAACAGGGTTTAAATTGTAAAATAAAAATGTTTCCACAGAAAATAGTTTCTGAAAAATATTTCTTATAATTCGCCAAATCCTCAATTCAGTAAAAACATTTAGTAACAGTGAACATCTGTGAAATTTCCCGGTTTTGTGGTGCAAGATCCAAAGATTGATAATCCGCGCAAAACGCAAGATAAGTTAAGACGGTAAAAATAGATTTCAAAACATATCAGGTAGATATTCAATTAATGTCACACTGGAGTAGCACAACGGGTTATTGGTGACGGTCCAAGATCAAAACCCGAAAGGAAAGACCACACCATTTTGAACCACGGTCAGATGACGAGGTCAACACCTGAGCTGGCACCCCACTCTCCAAACTTACACATAACGCCAGGACATTTGAAGCAACGACAGATTTAACGTGCCCCCTTGTATACGACGGTCTTAGACTGGATTCTAAATCGTAACCCCCCTGTTGCTAATCCGTTACTCTTCCAACAGGACTACCGCTCAAACTATATTACTCACCAGACCAACATTAAAAGCCTGATGAATGAGTTATTAAGTTGTGTTACCCCAATCCAATCCCGAAATGACTCAAAAGGCTTCTGTGATAATTAAAAGCAGGACATTCTACAAAAATGTAGTAAAATGAAATTTCTGGGAAGATGGGGTTTTATGTATTTGGCCATATAACACACGACATATAACATCGAGTAATACACACACAATAAAAGAACAGAAGAGAGAAATACACCCTAGTGAGGAATGCACCTGACACGAATCGAACCGCCGGCAACTCGAAGGTTGCTAGCGCCCACTGAGCCAGGACGACCCCTCTGGGAAGATGGTCTTTAATGGTGAATGAGTAAACAGCTGCTTTTGAGATCTTCGATATCGAAGGAAAGTACATAAATGCGAGTTGCGATTTCTCGATTCACGACGGTATATTGAATATATTCGACCTGTACCAGTGGAAGCGTCTGCTTGAAGTGGCAGGATGCTGAAAAGCTTTCGTGGTAAAGAATACTGACTTTATGCATCGCTTTATAAACCACTTTATGCATAACTCACTAAAATAGCACGTTTGAGAGATAGCACTGGGATCCTGCCAAGAGGCGCTTTAGAACAAAGTTCCTTCTAAAAAGGTAAAAATCATTCCACTTCCAGATGCCGCTCGTCTTTCTGTTTCATTGTCATTGATGAGGACGTTTTAAATCAGAATCCGCTCAAGTGCGAAGCATGCAGAAAACTTTTATTAATTACTAACTGAATTTACCAGGCGTTGTTAATATGTAGCCTATGTTACCGCGTATAAACGAGATGATGCTGAGCGATTTTCAGCGCGCCCATCTGTTATGTACCATGCTCTAAGATTCTCAAAAAAATCCAAGGTCATCTGGAAAGGCTGTAGATGTTAACTCTGATGTCATCTTCACAACCAGAACCGGGAGAGAGCACCCCCTAGCAAGTGCTCTGTCCAGGACAACGGGACATTACACCCCTCTGCACACCCAAGACTAATAGAACGGGGTTTAATATGAAGCTTACGTGACCCGTAGGGTTCAAAAGAACAAGTGTACCTAATTTGGTGTGGATTGGTCAAACGGTGTAGAGAACAGACATATGCCAACTGCTTTATATGAATAGGTGACAAGATTTTTCCGATCTGATCGTTCAAGAAAGATGGTAAGACGACAAACCAAAAGTCAGCTATACAAGAGGCTTGTCTGGAAAGTATCCCAGCCGCTGTTATCATACCTAGATCAGTTTATGAGCCGCGGTTGGAAGATTAGCAACCGGAGGGTTCGAATCCAACCAAAGACCGTCTTGCACATAGGGGCTGGTGCATCTTAAATCTGTCGTGGTTTCAAATGTCCTCTCGTTGGCGTGGTGTGGAAGTTTGGAGAGTGGGGTGTCAGCTCAGGTGCTGTTCTCGTCATCTGACCGTGGTAAAAAATTACGTGGCATTGACCTCGGATCTTTCCCTTCTGGTTTGATCCCGGACCGTCGCATACAGCCCGTTGTGTTGCTCCAGTGCGACGTTAATTAAAATTCCCTATACAGGGTGTCCCAAAAAGGTTACGCAATTTATCTTTTTACCATTTGGAGATAGGTAGGCAATGTAAATTGCAAAAGTACACCAAATAAGGTAAGTAATTAAGATATGTGAATAAAATTATCACGTGATAACAATTTAAGCGGATTCAGTTTTTAATTTGTATACGACCCCTCTAGATAAAAATCCGTGGTAGCAAAAAATGTTCCTTACCTGCATCCCTATCGTTAGCAGAAAACTGCATTTCTGTAGGTTGAACAGTAACGGAGGCATAATGACGCAAAAAAGTTGACTTAGATCGCTTGTGCACAGCTTTCAAGCAGTCAGATTAGGGACCGTATACACAATGCTAAAAAGCATTTTTTTCGGTCAGAAAGTGCAACATTGTGCAAAGTAATGTAGTATTGCAACTGCAGATGAAAATCGAAATCAATAATAGTAGACAATGTAATCTTTAATAAAAATATTGTATAAAAAATAGTTTAAATAAAAATAAAAGGAAATTTACAACCGCATGTTCAAAATGTTTTCCATCTGCAGCAATGCAGAACTTGGCTCTTCATTTTTGGCCGTGGGTCAGTTTCCGTTCTAAATTTAGATATGGCCCCCTTAAAATGGAACCTCTTTATCTCCGTTACTATTCAACCTACAGAAATTTAGTTTTTAATTAACGATAGGGATACATGTAAGGAACATTTTTACTATCTCGGATTTTTATCCAGAGGGGTCGTATATAAATTAAAAACTGAATCCGCTTCAATTGTTATAACGTGATAATTTTATTCACATATCTTAATTACTTACCTTATTTGGTGCAATTTACATTGCCTACCTATCTCAAAATGGTAAAAAGATAAATTGCGTAACAACCTGTTTGTATACACCCAGGAAGGAATGAACGTGACAGGAATCGAACCGCCTACAACTCGAAGGTTGCTAGCGCAGTGGACATTCGCACTGAGCCTCGAAGCCCGCTGGTTTCGTAAGGGGCGATCCCATGAGCGATCATGGATCCATCAATGCAATGGCAGCCTTTAATTAAACTGTCTCATTCCAAGTGTTTTAAACTTCAATAAACGCGTGGTTTAAAATGTCCTCCTACAGGCGCAAGTATTCTGAGGCTGCTTGGGGAGAATATACTGATTATAAATTCTGACGGTCTAGGTAGGTATTTAATTTACACTGGAACAGCAGAACGGGCTATTGCGACATTGTAAGGAATGAACGATTCGTGTCTCCAATGCATCGCGAACTTTCAAAACTAAACACATTAATGTGTTCAACCATTCATTTAAGGATGAGTCCTCAGAAGCGTGGCGATCTATCGCAGAATATCGTGAGAAAAATCACATTTCCTCAGCTCGCAGATGATTCGGTTGGATTGAAGAGATCAAATCCGCGTTCGGTTGATGCTGCCGACAAGTGGGGTTTTAGTAAGAGGGGATTACTAGTCCCTTGATAGTGATCCAAAACGGATGTTGTTGGGATTATCGTCGTGGAAACGTGAACCGAATAAGAAAGTGTTTCACTTCACATAATCCTGTATGATTACATTCATTCTACACGAAATACATATACAGAAATACGAAATTTTAACTGCTAGAGGCACTCTATCAAGTGGGCCGCAGTAACTTAGAAGAGTAACGGATTTGCAATCGGAGGGTTACAAGTTTGAATCCAGCCAAAGACCGTCGTGTACAAGGGGGCTGGTGCACGTTCAATATGTCGTGGCCTCAAATGTCTTCACGTTGGCGTGGTGTGGAAGTTGGGAGAGTGGGGTGCCAGTTCAGATGTTGTCTCGTCATCTGACCGTGGTTTAAAATTACGTAGTGTTGTCCTCGAAACTTTGCCTACGGGTTTGATTTTAGACCGTTGCCAATAGCCCGTCGTGTTTCTTCCAGCTCGACGTTAATTAAAATACCTACCTCGACACTTGCTATATCGCAGTTTTCTTGTCCCTGTGACAAATAGCTAGGGGTTTCTGTAGGTAGTTAATGAACATCGCACTGAAGCAATACACGGTCTATTTGCGTCAGTCCGGGATTAATCCCGGGTTATCACTCGAAAGATCGAATGTTTCCTTTGAGGCACCCATTCAGTTCTCAGAACATCCTAGCAAAATTTTCTTTTGTAATTTCATCTAAAAATGGCTAGAATAACCTCAAAAAACAAATATAAAACCAAATAAATTCTTTGCTTCGATAGAACTTTTTCGTAGCAACGCAATTCGCGCGTTTTCTACGTGCTTTTTGTCGACTAGGAAGAATTTCTTTGAAAAACACGGTTTTAGGCTTAGCGAAAAATAACTGAAAATTAAAGATTTTTAAAAACAGAAAAAAATACACAACTGATTATTACACACAACTGATGACTCCTTACTTTTATGACAAAATCTTTACTTTTTCTGACATATTGTTATAGAAGTTAGCCCGAGTTAAGCAATATATTAGTTTTATGTCTAACGGAACCAGACTGTAATATGAATATTACAAAAGATCATGTTAATTCTAGCAAACTAAAGAAATTTAAGGTGTATGTATACACTAGAACATTTTTTTAAAAATTTTGTTTTTAAAAATCCAGTTTTTTCGCAATGTCATTGGTTTGTACTTAAACTCATTTCAGTGTGAAAAATTCTGATTAAGCTACTCATTAATTATCTAATTTAGATATAATTAGCTAATTAGCATGTTTTTTGAACAGTGATATCTCAAATTCTAATGTGTTCAGAAGGACAATTCCTGTTGAAAATCATTCCTAATATTATTCTTCATGTTTTGACCCTACAAGTTGCTAGTGGGAATAAGTTCGCGAAAAAAATGGTAAAAAAGAACGAAGTCTAAAAAAAATCAAGATTTTTTCAGGAATTTCAACATTTAAAAATCAACTAAAAATTCATTTCTTAACCAATAACTTCGACTGAGGGTCAAAACATCCACAGTATTATATAGATCATAATGACTCAAAAGTAATTGTAATAGATCAATTCATTGACTTATCACTGTTCGAAAGAAGCATCCTATTGCAAAACAGTTCTTCAGAAATCGAGTTTCAAGTTTTGGAAACGTGTTTGTCTGAGTTGACAGTACGTAACACAAACCCTTGGAAATATTCGAAATAGTTTTCAAGTTACAAGATCTTGGTATCGTTTGAAAGTTAAGGGGTTGGACAATATTTTGAATTATTAAAAAATATATCGATATTTTGGTCAATTTTCGTGATTTCTAGTGTATACATACACCTTAAGCATGGTAAAAAAAGAATCATTTACAAAAATTAAATAAAATATTCGAATAATCGTGAGGCTGTCATAATCCTAACAAAGTGGGGTTGTCTTTGCCAGCCACACCTCGCGACAAAAGCACGCCAAAAACCTCAACAAATCGTTACCACTAAGTTTTTATATCGAAGCTGTATCATATCTTTATTTTTAGAGTTAAAAATAAAGTCATTGAGATAGGTATTTTAATAAACGTCGCACTGGAGCAACACAGCGGGCTATTTCCGACAGTCCGGGATAACAGTCATTGAAGTCGAGGCTTTTCAAATTGAGTCATTATAATTCTACCATTTCAAAATACAATTCAATGTCTCTTACTATTGCTAGTTCGCTTTCAACGGGGTTCTGCGTACAGCACCGCAATAAATCATGTAGGTAGGTATTTAACGTCACGCTGGAGTAACAAAACGGGCTTTTTAAGACGGTCCGGGATCCATCCCGAGGGGAAAGATACGAGGACACCTTGTCCTTTTGAATCACGGTCAGATGGAGTAGCCACACCCCAATCCAAACTTTCAACGTGAGGACATTGGAGGCCATGACAGATTGAACATGCACCAGCCCCCTTTCGTGCACGACAGTGTTTGGCTCGATTCGAACTTGCAACCCTCCGGTTGCTAATGTGTTACTCTTCCAACCGGGCTACCCTATTCCTACTGAATAGATCGTAATCAAATATCGAGTTGTATTGGAAATAAAATCTTTCAAAGTGAACATTTAACAAATACAACATAAAACAATCGTGATATATTTTAAAATACATTTAAGACGTCCTTATGCGTGTGTTGAAGAATTCAAAAATCAAATTTCCTTTTTAGATCATAATTCGTCTTTACAAGAGTCTACGCTCTTGTCTTCACGATGATTAAAAGTGAAGATATCAGATTGTATATTAATATACATTATTTCGGGTATAAATGGAATTTAAACTTGAAATGTAAACTGATTAGCACGCATTAGTTGCTCAAAATTGATAATTCATAAAACAATAGTATTTCTATAAGGCTGAACTTACTGGCACAAGTACGAATAGCCCGTTGTGTTCCTCCAGTGTGACGTTAATTAAAATACCTACCTGGAACAAGTGCGAAAAGGTAGGTAGGTATTTAATTAACGTCACACTGGAGCAACACAACGGGCTATTGCAAGTGCGAAAAGAATTGCGATTTGGGGATCTTCAAAAATATACCGATATTTCAATAGCATTAAATAACTACAAAAAATCACATCCATCATCTCAATTTTTTTACATATTAAAATAACCCTTTACTCTTAACGTTCTTGATCCCTGACTGTCGCCAATAGCCCTTGTGTTGCTCCATTTCGACATTAAGATACCTACCTAGCTTTATCAGTTATTTTTATGTAGCAATTTTGTAGTTTTTGAAAACCTTTAAAATTCTATACATATACAAATATTGGAAGGTAATTTAATTAAAGTAGGTAGTAATTTAGGTAGGTATTTTAATTAAAACCGCACTGGAGCTACACAACGGGCTATTGGCGCCGATCGGGATCCATCCCGAATCTGAGGACCCTTCATAGTTTTGAACCACACAAATGTTTGTAAAATCAAACACATGTATTACAAATATTGATAATTAATCATTGTGGTAAACACTAAAACCAAGTTTATGGTTCCTAACATGACATTTTTTAAAGTATCGTAACACATTCTGATGCTTTGCACTATAAACCAGAGGAGAAATGTTTTAAAAGTACTCACTGTATATCCGAATCATCGTGCTCTATGAACGTCAGGGAACTTTTCCGAAGAATGCTCTTGACTGGCAATTTGGTTAAGTTTTCCGTCATGGTCACAGGGAGGAAGAAAAGAAACAAAAACTCCCGTTCGAAAGGAGGGCCACACTCGAAGAGAAACACGTATTCCTAGCGAAGAAAGCCTTGCGTGCTCTGAGAGCGAGTTTTCGGTTTTGAGGTGAATTTTTGCTCTGCGCCCGCAGTCCACGAGGGTTTCAGCCAAATCGCGCATCTTCGCTCGCCAAGCAGCATCGCCGCCTGGCGCGTTTCCCAAGATTCGTTTCTCGCCAAACCCAGAGACGGTACTGGTTTCGAAATGCTTTTTTAGGTACCTCAGTTGGGTATTGGTATTTTCAATTAACGTCACACTGGAGCAACACAATGGGCTATTGGTGACGGTCCGGAATCAATCCCGAAGGGAAAGATCGAGTACTTCAGTTGGGAAAAGCAGCGTATTAGCAACCGGAGGGGGCGAAACTCAATCGAAACAGAGACCGGCGTGTTCACGGCGGGTGGTCCACGTTAAATCTGTCGTGGCCTCACTTCGGCGTAGTGTGGAAATCTGGAGGGTGGGGTTCCAGTTCAGTTGTCCTCGTCTTCTATCCGTGGTTCGAAATGACGAGGTATTGTCCTCGGATCTTTCCCTTGGGGATTGCTCCCAGACCGTCGATAATAGCCCGCTGTTCCAGTGCGACAATAATTACCACACTTTACACCAATTTAACAGTAGTTTTGAACCACGGTCAGGTATAAATAGGTAGTTAATTAACGTTCTCAGGAGCAACACAACGGGCTATTGGTCCGAACCACGGTCAGACTAAGAGGTAACGCCTGAGCTGGCACCCCACTCTCCAAACTTCCACAGCACGTCAACGTGAGAATATTTGAGGCCACTGCCGATTTAACGTGCACCATCCCCAGTGAACACGTCGGTCGTTGTCTGGAATGAGTTTCGAACTCCGCTGTTGCTCTTCCAACTGGGCTACCGAGGCATATCGCCCATAGATCTGCTTTTCAATACCTCATCCTTTGACAGAGGTTCAAAATCACGAACTATTACCCTCTGCTTTTTCCTTTCGGGTTGGTTGAGGTTTTTTGGCTCCAAAGACTGCCAAAAGACAGACTAAAATTTTTATCACCTTTTCTGCGCCAAGCGCAAGAAAAGATAATAAAAACGATGTAAGAACCAAAAACATTAAAAGAACTTCTGTAACTAATTCAAAGAATTATTCATCAGTAAAATACGAATTCAATAAATTCGTGATAAAAAATATATTGAATAACAACGGTGATGGAAAAGGTACGAAGGCGATATGAAGAAAAAATCGTAGTATTAGAATATGAAACAATGATTTAAAATACGTTGACCAGCAACATGTTGTATAAGAGGTATGAAAGTAATGCAGGAATGACAAATTAAAACTAAATGTGATTTAAAAGGTAGGTAGTTAATTAACATCACACTGGAGCAACACAACGGACTATTGGCGTCGGTCCGGGATCCATCCCGAAGGGAAGATCCAAGAACAAAGATCGTCATCTGACTGTTCTTCTAAATCACTTGGTATTGTCCTCAGGTTCGATCCCTGACCAATGGCCCATTGCGTTGCTCCAGTGCGACGTTAATTAAAAATACCCAATACCTACCGAGGAAAACACCTCGTCCTTTTGAACCACAGCCAGATGACGAGAACAACGCCTGAGCTGGCACCTCACTGTACAAACTTCCACACCACGCCAACTTGAGGCTGTGGCAGATTTATCATGCACCAGCCGCTTTGTACACGACGGTCTTATTTGGATTCAAACTCGCAACCCTCCGGTTGCTAATCCGTTACTCTTCCAACCGGGCTACCGCGGCCCTGTGCCTGATGTGGATTAAGAAAGCCTTCAAGGCGTTCTGGACACCCCTCTTCAAATGGATGAATATCGATAAGAATGAGACACCAAAGCGAGGACCTTTAAAATCAGGGAATACTTTTCACCTCGTGCGGGTGTTAGTTTGAGTGTCATATCATTTCGAACGTTCTCCTATTGTCCATGAAACGTTGCATCAGCAAATCCTCACAAAAGAGCTTCTAAGTCTATTTACAAAACTGCGTATCTTAAATATTGGATCGGATCAAGTTGTCAAGTCGGTCTTAAAGACATAAATCTTTGAAGAAATATGTTCCTTGAAAATTCCTTTTAAAAAACTTAGCTGTCAGCCCTTATTTAGTAGGATCCAGTTTAAAATCCTTTTGCGAGTCGTTTCGGTGGAGAAGCACTTTTTTTCCATTTTGTAAAATTCTTCTCTCCGCTTTCCGTCACTTCAAAAATGGCGTCCAAAAGGATTTTACTCCGCCTTTAGTCAGGTCTGATTTGTTGAAGCGAAAAGAAAATTCGGAACTCTTTTAACAAACGAAATCTTTACTAAAGCCTTTCCGCTAGCGAACATTTTACACACGCTCGTTAAAGGCGGTATTCAAAATAAACACCTTTGAAATACTTATTAATACTATATTCCACCTTCTGTTCTCAATACAGTTTGTGTACGCCTTACAAGAGTTATACAGTAGGGGGGCAAGTAATCGAATCACTTTCCAAATGAAATCGCTATTTTGCGGGACACATTGCACTCGTAACGGTGATGTGACGTATTTCTCAACTCAAACAAGTGGCTCGGTTGGAAGAGTAGCAGATTAGCAACCGGAGCGTTCCGAGTTTGAATCAAACCAAAGACAATCGTGAACAAAGGAGGTTGGTGCACGTTAATTCTGCCGTGGCCTTAATGTCCTCAAGTAGGCGTGGTGCGGAAGTTTGGAGAGTGGGGTGCCAGCAGAGTGTCCATCGTGATTCAAAATCAGGAGGCATTGTCATATCTTTCCCTTGGAGGATTGATCCCGGAACGTCGCCAATAGCCCGTTGTGTTGCACTAGTGCGACGTTAATTAACTATATACAATTTAAATAACATTTAGTTTTCATTTCTCCATTACTTACACACCTCTTATAGTATATACATGCTGCTGGTCAACACATTTTAAATCATTATTTCATATTTTAGTACTACAATTTTATCTCCATTTCTTTAATCAACCGGAGGTCGAAACTTGGTTCAGACAAAGACAAGGGGGCTTTTAAATTTGCCTCAAATGTCCTCACATTGGAGTGGTGTGGAAGTTTGATTCCAGCTCAGATGTTAACTCGTCATCTGACCGTGATTCAAAAGGAAGAGGTGTTGTCCTCGGATCTTCGGGACGAATCCCAGGCCGTCGCCAATGGCTCGTTGTGTTGCTCCAGTGTGAGGTTAAGTACTTGCCTACCTACCTGCTGTAATTCCACAATATCAAAAAGGGTTTAGAGTGATAATATATATACAGTTTTATTTCTTTAAGTCTATCACAAGTTTCTTTGCGATGAAGCTTCACGGTGTCGCGATTTGTTTTCGGCAGAGTGTAAGTGTAACAACTTTTGACGTGAACGTATTTGTAATTAATTAACCTCGCACTGGAGCAACACCCGGGCTATATGCGACGGTCCGGGACCATTCCCCAAGGGAAAGATCCGAATACAACACCACGACATTATGAATCACGGTCAGATGACGCTCTCCAAACTTTCACACGCCAACGTGAGGACATTGAAAGCCACGACGGTCTTTTCTGGTCCAAGTTTAGCAACCTTCCTATTGCTAATCCTTACTCTTCCAACCGGGCTCTTTGACGTGAACACGTCTATCCAATCGGAACGGTACTAGGACATGAAAAGTCTAGCGTTACAACTGTTTTGTCTTCGGAACTAGAAGAAACACCCACAAGGCAAATATAGTGGCGGCCTGTAGACAAAGAACCTGACCTGACCTTCGGACAGAGTACGCAGGCGCAGTGAACCCAATTTGTCGAAATTCTAGTACCTGGCGAGTTTAGGGCCAGTGTCAGTTTGGATTGCTAGGACTGGTGTTATTCGAAAGCTATCGAACTTCTATACAGTGAATATTGGACAACAATTCATATCAAACTACACTTGAATCGTACACATTGTAAATTGATTGTTGAATATTCACACTAAATAATCGTTTAAACTTCCTGCTTCATTTATACCACAATCCATCAGCAGCACTCGCATCTAAACTACGCTTTGTAAACAGACATCCCATTTTTTAGCTTTATCTAATTGAAGTATGACAAATAATGGAATTTAAAAAAACGTCGTAGGTTGGCAGGTATTTTAATTAACATCGCACTGGAGCAATACGATGGGCTCTTGGCGACGGTCCGGGATCAAACCCAAAGGGAAAGATCCGAAATTTTGAACCATGGTCAGATGAGCTGGCACCTCACTCTCCAAACTTTCGCACCAGGCCAATGCGAGGACGTTTGAGGACACGATATATTTAACGTGCACCAGCCCCCACGTACCCGACGGTCTTTGGTTGGATCGAGTTTCGAACTCGGAACCCTCCGGTTACTAATCCAACTGGAGGGTTGCAAGTTCCAATCCAACCAAAGACCGTAGTGTACAAAGTTAAATCTGTCGTGTCCTCAAACGTCCTCGTATTGGCCTGGTGCGGAAGTTTGGAGAGCGGGGTACCAGCTCATGTGCGACCTCGTCATCTGACTGTGGTTCAAAGTGACGTGGCGTTGTGTGTGTGTGTCCTCGATCTTTCCCTTTGGGTTTGATCGCGGACCGTCGCAAAGAGCCCGTTACCTATCATCTGCTGTTCACAAACTTACAATTTATTGGGGGCAAGTGAAAGAGAGCGATATAAGCGAATACAGCGTTGTATCGAGAGGCGATGTAACGAGTCGTTACCGCACAAACTGTTCTTCCTTCTGAATATTGAGTCCGGAAATATAAGCCAAGCGTTCACGCAAAAAAGATTGAATATTGCAAAAGGCAAACACGACACTAACCGCAATACTCCGAGTCTGTAAAACTGTCTTTTCCTTTATATCAGTATCAATGCAGTGTAAGCAACATCACACAGGAACCGTTCTTTTGGTGTGAACTTGACCACTGGGGAAAAGTGATTTAGATCAATTCAGCTCCAAAGCACTTTTATGTGAAAACCACACCAGGTAATTCAGTTTTCAAACCCAAGTCACAAATGGAAAAATAACCAGCATTTTTCTAAACGCTTTTCACTAAGTTTGTCAAACGGGTTCCAATTTCATTCATGCACATATACTTGGCAACTACGCATTCATATCTATCAGATAACGTGGACTCGGTTGGAAGAGTCGCGGATTAGCAACCGGAGGGGAGTGATTTCGAAACTCGATCCGACTCAAGAGCATCGTATATATGGCAGCACGTTAAATCTGTCGTGGTTTCAAATGTCTTCAAGTTGGCGTGGAAGTTTGGGGGAACCAACTCAGGTGGTTGACCTCATCATCTGACCGTGCTATTGGCGATGATCCGGGATAAATCCCAATGGGAAAGAACCGAAGAAAACAATATTGAACCAGTGCGACGAGGTCATCACCTGAGCTGGCATTCCACTTTCCGGACTTCCACACCCCGCCAATGTAAGGACATTTGAGGCCACGACAGATTTAACACGCCGCAGACACCACGACGGACTTTGGTCGGATCGAGTTGCAAATTCCAACCAGATCCCAACAAAAAACAGACTCGCTTCACAATCCTTCAAAGCAAAAGTACCGACATTTCTTCCGCCATGGCACGAGGTTCTCCTATCTGTAGATATGCAACTGGGAACCAAAATCGAAACATCCCCATTTTATTCGCGAATCGTTATAGTAGAGCAAATTTAATCTGGGCCGTCGTGCCTCAGTGGGTATGCCTACTGCTCTAGCAACCTTCGAGTTCTAGGCGGCGCAGGTTCGATTCCTGTTAGGTGCATTCCTCCCAGGGTGTATTTCAATCTTTAGTGTCAGTAAAACTTTCATTGTCTGTTGTTTGATATCGTATGCCGTATCTGGCGCAGCAAACCCGCAAACCAACCATCCATCTGGGTATTTGCAGTGGAAAATATATCGCTGTACTACTGGTGGATGAGTAGGTAGGTGCTTAATCAACTTCGCACTGGAGCAATACAACGGGTTATTGGCGATGGTCCGGAATCAAACCCAAAGGGAGATCTGAGGAAAATACCGTCACTTTTAACCCGGATCAGATGATGAGGTCACACCAGAGCTGGCACCCTGCTCTCCAAACTTCCGCACCACGCCAGCGTGAGGACATTGGAAGCCACGATAGATTGAACGTGCACCAGCCGCCTTTGTACACGTTCTTTGGCTGGACACGAACTCGCCACCCTCCGGTTACTAATCCGTTGCTCTTCCAACTGGGCTACCGCCGCTTCTAGTGTAAAAATCATTTTGTACGTGCAAATTGTCTTGCGAACGCTTCTTTTGAAATCCTCAATCTGCCCACTTGAATCATCCGAGTTTGTTCAGCCGACGTGCCGAAGAAATTTGTGATCAAGTACGTGACAATTCCCAACACGGAATATGAAGAGCCTCTTCACATCATCTCAAAAAGCTCCCCTTTCGAAATAGGCTTTGCAATTTTATTTTCGCTGCTCTTCAATTCCAAGTCACGTAAAGCATTGACGATTTTTTGCACCCGTAAAATCATCCTATTTTGAATCTCTGGGGTATAATAGAATGCATTTTTCACACTCAACTCTCACTTCGGCCATCAGATCACGATTAGGACATCATGAAGAATGCATTCCTGCTTTATGCCATGTTCCTTTCCAAAGTGAATGCGTCTAACTAGGATTCTCTCCTTCTCACTGGAGCCCAGCCAAAGACCGTCGTCTACACGAGCTGGTGCACGTTAAATCTGTCGTGGCCTCAAGTTCGCGTGGTGTGGAAGTTCGGGGAGTGGGGTGTCAGCTCAAGTATTGACTAGTTCAAAATTACATGATGCTGTAATCCTAGACCCTCGCTCTCCCGACGGGTTAGAGTCTTATATGGGGGGGGCGGGGAGATATATGACTTCCACCAGCACTGAGAGAGGAGCCGGGCATCCCACCCAACGGACGGGAACGGCACCGCCTCCCCAACATGGGCGTGCGAACTATTTATTTTCATTTGAATGGTTATACAGGCATGATGCTGTAATCTGATCTTTCACTTCGGGATTGATCCCCGACCGCCGCCAATAGCCCGTTGTGTTGCTAGTGTGACCTTAACTACCTACCTTTTCAATGGACTGATTAAAAACCTTTTGAAATGAGTTTCACGTTTATTAAAATGAAGTCATTAACCGGAGTACTCACTTGTGGGTAGGTATTGAATTAACGTCGCACCGGAGCAACACAACGGGCTATTGGATCAACGCCTCGTCATTTCGAACTACGATCAGATAACGAGAACACCTGAGCTGGCACCCCACTCTCCAAACTTCCACACCACACCAAGACGTTTGAGGCCACGACAGATTCAACGTGCACTAGCTCCCATGTACACGGTCTATGGTAGGACCTAGTTTCGAACTCGCAACCCACCCGGTTGCTCTCTTCCAACTGGGTTAGCACGATCCGTCTGTTCCTCTGAGTAATGGACCGTGGTAGCCCGGTTGGAAGAGTAACGGATTAGCAATCAGAGGGCTGCGACTTCGAATCAAACCAAAAACCGTTGTGTACAAGGAGGCTGGTGCGCAGTAAATCTGTGGCCTCAAGTGTCCTCACGTTGGCGTGGTGTTCCAGCTTAGGTGTTCACCTCGTCATTTCACCGTGGTTCAAAATTAGGTAGTGTCGCTCTCGGATCTTTCCCTTCGGGTTTGGATCCCAGACCGTCAATAGCCCGTAGCGTTACGTTAATTAAATACCTACTTATCTCTGAGAAACCTTAGAAACAGTCACAAAACTCTCCAATCATTCTGCAAGACATTTTAATTCCAGTGAAATATATTGGATATGCTTTGACTGCTCTAAACTTGCCAATGACGTCTATTTCATAAGCTGCAATTTCGGAAAGGACTAATCGTTCGTTCGTTCGTATGCCGACGATTGCTTTCGGATTAAAATGGCGCGTACAGAAAATGTAAACATGACGGATAATTTGTGTACGGTTTCACGATTCCGGAACCCCTCGTGGAATTCAATATGCTTATTAGTCGGCCTCGTAATAAACCTCTATAATTCGTTTAGAGCGGAAGGGGAGGATTTTCGTAAATGTTTCGAATTTTGTTTTTAATAAAGCTGAGACTAATATCCTTTCTCCCATAATGAAATGTTTCTATTTAAAATCTAATTAGTCCAAGTCATTTTTCTGTTCCAGAATATCATCCAAGCTAACATATTGCAAAGGCAGAGGTTTAAGCCGTACTGAAAGTGGGACAAAAACCCAGAAAGACGTTTGTGATAAAAGGAGCTTTGAATTTCATAGAACAGGATTAAGAACTATAACACAACATTAGCGTCCTCATTTAACCCTTTCGCCCCGACTTTTGCATGATTAAAATTTAACTACGAAAAGTAGTTTAGTAGTTTTTGCTCTTTTTGACGGACGACCGTACTTTCGCGTTCTTTTTGTGTTTGCTTTCTCCCTTCCAACATTTATGAGTTGCTCAGCTAAGGGGACCATGAATGATAAGAGTGGTTCTGTTTTACGATCCACATCACACTTCGTAATCCATGCATTCACAACAGAAATCATAACTAAAAATCTTTTTCCACCACTTGTCTGATTTTTCTGCCATCACCATAAAAAGTAGCCATTTCATCACAGCGGTCAACTCCATTCATGTACATATAGTAGTGGGAAATGGCTTCTGAGCAACGAACGTCTAATTTTGTACTATCTTTTTGTTTCCCAACCACGGTTACTCATTCATCAGAATGAATGGGCGTGCTCAAAATCATAAGTCCGCCATTTGCAATCTGAAAGTATTGCCAGGTTTCTTAAGTCATATTTTTATTCCCTAATTCCTTAAGAACACTGAAAACGTAAAAACCCATTCAAAAGTGGGATTTATTGACCCAATCTAATCTCTGGGACGTATAAGCCCATCAGGCCCGAAAGGGTTAAAACATCTCCTTTGCAAGATTACTAACACAAGTGAACTAATAAATAGAAGCGTTTCTAAAACAGTGGGTTCAAACAATACGGATTGTCAGAAAATAGGAAATTCACCGACACGAAACAAACCATGGTAATTGTCATACTAGAGCACAACGGGCTATTGACGACGGTCCGGGATCAATCCCGAAGCGAAAGATCGAGTAGACCATCTAATTTTGAATCACGGTCAGATGACGAGGTCACACCTGAGCTGGCACCCCTCTCTAAACTTCCACACCACGCCAACGTGAGGACATTTGAATACCGCGGCCCTGGTGTGGAAGTTTGGAGTGATCTCGTCATCTGACCGTAGTGTTGTCTTCGGATTTGATACCGGACGGTCGCCAATAGACCGTCGTGTTGCAACCAGTGCGATGTTAATTAAAATATCTAGCTACCGTTGGGGATCGAGTCCAGCCCGCGCGAATAGTCCGCTGTGTTGGTCAAGTGCTAATGTAACTACCTACAATAGCAACCGTTGTATTCTTTGGTAGGTACTTAATTAACGTCACATTCGAGCAACACAATGAGCTATTGGCGAACGGTCTGTAATTAATCCCAAAAGGTAGGTAGGCGACATTAATTAAAATACTTAGGCTTTATCTATTGAACATATTAAGGTAAGTTTGGATTACCTTGGCAATAATTTTTGTTACATTTTCAGCTTTTGAAAACTTTTAAATTTCCATATGGTATTGGTATTTATGTAGATATTTAATTAGCGTCGCACTGAAGCAGCACAATGGGCTATTGGTGACGGTCCGGGATCAATCCCGAGGGGGGAAATTCCGAATTGACGGTTCGGGATCAAATCCGAAAGATCCGAGAACCACACGTAATTTTGAATCACGGCCAGATGACGAGGTCACATCTGAACTCGAACCAGGAGTAGGAAAATGGATTTATGACACGAGTGAGCTACTTAGAGCATTGTTCAAGTTCATTAAAATATTTATTGAAAATCTTCATACATATTCAAAAAACCTTCAATTGCCTCTAAAATCACATTTGATAAGTTGTATAAAAAATAGTTTTTTTAAAAAAATAATCTCTTGCAATTTTTTTTCAGTGTCTTAAACAACTGCAATGTACAATCATATACAGGATACATTTTTACAAACTTCAGAACTGTCTAATAAATAGATAAATAATTTACAAACTAAACAAAATTTAACAAGTTCATAGAATTAATTAGATTCCTACGTTAAGTAAAACTCTGAAACCAACATTTAAACATGACAATTAGATTCGTATTTTCGTTAAATCATTTTAGAATATACAAACCAGGAAACCAGATAAAATTCGTAAACAAAATTTAAAACAAAGTAAAAAGTAAAAGAACAACGTCCTCATGCTGCCAGTAATTTAAAAATTTTGATTAACCCAAACTCAAGTTGGAAAAATGTGCCTCAAAACGGAACCGATGCAAAACCGATCAATTTGATCAGGTCGATTTGATATTTCGACTCAACTGGACATAAATTCTATTTTTAAGTAATCAAAACCCGTTGTTCGAAACAATAAGTAAAGAATTTAAAAGCTAAGACACTATCCTTCATTGGTTTTAAATGTCCCACAAACGAATTGCATTCTTGAGATGGTATGTACTTAAATACGCAGAATTTAAATTGCTAAGAAAACATTTTCTAATTTAAGAAAAATGCACTTTAAAAGTAGGTTTTTGGAGACCGGGTGTAGATGCTAGATTCACGTAAAAAGTCTACCGTAGTTTTGGTTCCAGACCACTTCTAATTTTCACATTTTTGTTCAACGATCATTACAAATGCTTTTCGTAGTAGCTATAAATGCACAAATCTTTCAATGATTTTTTGTAGTATATATTAAGGTGATAGAATCTCGAACAAGAGTACATTTAAACTGTCTTGCAATAAGAACACAAACTGTCTATTGAAGATGGAATGCTTGAGTAGTAATCGTGGAAAAATTCCAGCATGAACAGTTTCCGAGGCGACCAGAGTCCGCAACTTCACCCGCTAAGCAGTTCACTTGCATTCAGAGATAGGCTCCCTTCGAAGGCCTCATTTGTCGCCTTTGCCTTCTGGAAGATCCTCCCTCGGGGAATTGATGATGACAGGTCCCGAAAAGGTCTTACCGGCAACAAGTTCCTCAAGGTCCTACAAGGTCAAAACAATTAGAAACAATGTAAGAACAGGACAAGAACAATGATCTATACATATAAAGCAGAGTTGGCATCTGTCTGTTCTCTACAAATTTACACCGTTTGACCAAACCACACCAAATTTGGTACTTATTCTTTGGAACCCTGCAGGTAGCGTAGGCTACATATTAACACCAGTACTGTCTGTCTTGGGTGTGCAGAGGGGTGTAACGTCCAGTCATCCTGGACAGAGCCACTTGCTAGGGGGCGCTCTTTCCCAGTTTGGCTGTACAGATGACATCAGACCATCTAGAGGAGTTGCCTCTCAAGATGACCTTGGAGTTTTAGAATCTTAAAGAGTGCAGGTGTGTTGCGCTGAAAATCGCTCAGTATCATATCGTTTAATGTATCCTGTCTGTAAATTCTTATACTGTAACTTTATCATTGGAATGCAAATTTTTATGATATAATATAAGATTATTTTTATAGAAAGTGGTCTTTTTATTGTCGACATGGTACAGGGGGCTAAAGACGATTCGAAATCCTCATAGGAATAACATTGCGTATTTATACGATCACTGTCAGACCAATTCATTCAATTTGGTATGTTCATAGGCTATATATTAACCCCATTCGATTTGTCCTGGGTCTGCAGGAGGGGCTAAAAATAATTCGAAATCCCCATAGGAATAATATCGAGTAATATTATCGATGAATTATAAACAATTCAACCCGAGCAACGCCTGGTAATTCAACTAGTTACAAATAAGAAAAATGCCAGAGAAGAATGTTGGCAAAGAGCCATTTGATCCCTGAGGGTCATAGGTGTGGGGTGTCATTGAACAGCCATCACGTTCTGTGAAGATAGTAGTAATTAATTAACATTCCACTGGAGTAACACAACGGGCTATTGGCGACAGTAAGGGATTGGACTGGATGTTGGGTTGTATGGCGCAAGGTCCAAAAGTGGACAAGCTGCGCCAAACACAAGACAAAATATGACCCAATAAAAGTATAAAACATTTAAAATTAATAGACAGTGGTTCTTAACCTGGGGTGTGAGAAAGCATTTCCAGGGGTGTGAGAAAAGTTTCGATGGATGACAATGATTTAATAAAAGACGATCGTACTGAAATACGAGCCAATGCATGTATTCAAATGGAATTTGAAAAACTGGACTTGGAACAATTCTGGTGTGCAGTTAGAACCTTACCCATAGCTGGCAAAAGCAGCATTGCAGACACTTTTACCATTTGCAGACACTTTTACCATTTGCCACCACCTACCTGTGTCAAATGGAATTTTCATCAATTTCGAACATAAAAACAAAAGCCAGAAATCGCTTAAATTCAAGCGATGACTTATGCATGGCTCTTTCAAAAGAGCCTTGCTTCAAAAGAATTATGAATAAACAACGTAGCCATTAAAAATTCAGATATTATTTGCATGTATATGTAAAAATTTATGTATTGAAAAATATACATATATAATCTTTCAATAGATGTAATTTCCTAAATAAAAAAATACAAAAATTTTGTAAGGCGATGCAAGAACTTTATTTAGATTCAAGGGGTGCCGATCACTAAAAAGGTTAAGAACCACCGGTCTACGACAAAGATAAAAGGTAGATTTAAAACATGTAAAACATAAATGAGAATAAAATATTCAAACAATAGTCAGATGATAAAACAAGATCATCTGCAACATAATTAATAAAACTGAAGAATTCAATTTACTTATGCATAAAATTTTGAGTATGAAATTTAAAAGATGGAAAAAATTAGATGAGGTTTAAAACCAACTGAACGTAAAAACGCGAAAAGGTTTGAATGGGGATTTTCCTGAATCAAATCTCGCAGATTTAAAATTTTACTTTTAAAAATATGATACGTTGATGATAAAAAATAGGAGACAATTAAAATGTGATAAACAGAAAAAGGAGTAGAGCATGAGTTGCAAATGAACGCGCTCTCCTAGTAAAAGGTGACGATGGGTGAATCGTGTGTCCAATGCGAAGGTGGGTCAGTTTGACATCAGTCCTCTGCACTGGAAAGACTGGCCACCGATGAATGATGGGTTTTATAGATTGTAATTTGTTGGTGACTTGTAGGTTGCACGACACTTGCCACACGGAGTTGCCTTTGTGGACATCTTGATATCACTAAGAGCTTGCTGCAATGGAATAGAAGCTGTCTTCACTATCAGTAAGCTTGTTACCCTTTATATCCATGTTACTAGGGACCCCAAAAAAACAGAATATCAAATCCTGTGCTTTGCAAAGTAAGCAAGATGGTAAAAATATCTGACAAACAGGATGGCAAGTGATGGTATACTGCTCCAGCTGTTCTTAGACTCATGCTGTTAGTGTAAGGCGATGGTCCGGGATCAAATCCCAAGGGAAAGGTCCAAGGACAACACCATGCAATTTTGAATCGCGGTCAGATGTCAGGACCTCAGCTGGCACCCCACTCTCCAAACTTCCAACACCACATCAACATGAAGACATTTGAGGCCATGACAGATTGAACCTGCACCAGCTACTATGTACACGAGGCAGGTTGGATTCGAATTCACAACCCTCCAGTCGATAATCTGTTGCTCTTCAAATCTTGGCCCTTTTATAGTGGAAGGAGTCACTTTGTGTAGTCAAATTAAGTTGAGTGGAAGCACAGTATATTGATCAATGACATTGTGGGTGGATTGAAATATATTTCCCACTACAACACATCATTGAAAATATGTATTTTATTATGTATAATTTATATACATATATATAAACATTTTATATAAATAAATTCACTTACTTCTCCTGCATACGACACCAGAGGTGAGATTTCGCAAATTCCGATTCCACTTTTTTCTTCTGCAACACTAGAAAAAGAAAGCAAGAGGAATGTTAGGCTCATGATTAATGATGACTGGAAACTTTCCAATGAGTAGACTGGACAGTTGATACTGATAAATAAAAAAGTACTTAAAAAAAGAATTTACAAGATGTTTCCCAAGTTCTGGGAATTGCGATTCACACGAAAAATGCAGGGCTAATGCCTAATGCTTTCAATATCCCGACATGCTTCCCTCAACAATCTATATATCATAACGTATATGGCACAGAAATTTACGTTGCTTGTTTATTGTCAAATGGCAATATAAACAATATAAAGTCAATTGGTAGGGGATTTGTTCGCCAATCTTGCCACTTCATTTAAATATGCTCGATTTGATTTAGAGCTGCATATTATTAAAACTACACCAAAGAGATGGACACTTTTAACTAAATTCTTCAGCAATGTTTGAAATCAGTGCAGAAAAAATGCGGGCAAAAAATAAGTTTAGCATAGAAAAAATTAATTGCTTTGAATGAAGGAAAGGGAATGAAATTGAAGATGTTCAAACTCCAACTGTGGTAACATGACTAAGTGCTCTTTGCATTTATTGGAAATAATTGACACCAGCAAGTTCACGAAATGCCATTTGAACTTTTTATATTGTTTTTCCATTTGGAGAAATATGAAATCCATTTATGAATATGGATGCTATATTCATAACAAATGGTTTGAATCATGCGAGTAATGACACTTTGTCTTCAATAGAGATGCAGATGCTATGCGATGGTCTAGTGTTATTTAATGCCAATCAGCATGATTTGGTGAACAGAATTGTGTTTCTTAAGTGTTAATTTTGCAACAATGGAAGACTCTGAAATCTCAGAGAGCCCATTTTCTTTCTATGGAAAGAGGGTACATTGCAGAGGCACCCAGCAACATTTACTTCAGAAATTGAAAACCATCAAGTCAGGGGTCACCAAACTTTGCCCGTCGACCTCTCAACTTCTTATCGCCCCTCTATTTTACTATTATGTAATTTTAATAGGACTAGCCAAAAAGACACTTGTGTCAGTGTTTAGATTGTTTATTTTATAATTAGTGTTTATTGTATGTATAATAGAGTATATATTATTATATTGGCTTACTGTCAAAGGGATGTTTTTGTTTGATGTCCTTAACACTGCATATTGGATCGAAGGGATAAATATATAAAATTTAATTTAGATAACAAAATAACAATACAATCCTTGTATATATGAAAAATAAGATTTATTAACTTATACAATTGACTAACGTCGTCAATGTGAAGGGTGTGCTTCGTGACTCTTGACAAGATGAGCAATGTTGGGTTGGAAATGAGTCAATTTCAGCCTAAATCGCCATGGAATTCTAATCTAGCTTATTTCTTTGTTTTCCTAAATAGAATTACCATGGCTGATACCAGTTTCAACCCCGTACGAGCTTGGAAATGCAAACAAAAAGGGAGTACCACTTCAGAAAGTTTTGGATATTTTTGTGTTATATTTGCCTATTGACCCCAAAGTCTGAATCAACCCCTAAGAATGTATCGACTCCTGGGAGTCGATATCGACCACTTTGGCGACCACTGCTCTAAGTGGTATTTGATTTTGGGATTTAAACGACAAAAACGAGCCATAATCCAGAGTATGAATCAATAAAACGAAAATTCAAAACAAAATTCACAAAACTTTGGAAACACCCCTTGTAGACTGAAATATACTTATTAGGAATTTCTTATGGATTATTTTTATATTTAGTAAAAAAAGTATAAGATTTTAACAGAATGGGTGTTATCAGCTTTTATACTTCTCCAGGTCTATCATGGAAACATCCATACTTGTAGGAAAATAAATCATAACTGAAGGCCATTAAAAACAATAAAAAATTTAATGCATTTGTGGAGAATTTAAACTAATATACAGCATTCAAAATCTTCCAAATGCAAGCAATTTTTGTTTATGTTCAATTTACAAACACTAATACATGCTACAATACAATATTTATAATCCCAATAGTTTAGACTAAAATGAGATGTCAAATCTATAGTTGACATAACTAACATTCAAATGCTTCCTAGAAAATGTCCCAATGAAAAAAGCATATTTTATGTTCATCAACAAAATTGTTCCCAGTGCACAAAATAAATTAACTAGAATTTGTGAATTGCTTCCTTCAATTTGTAAAATAACTTGGTCTTCAGATTCACATTATTTTTAATTTATTTTATGCTATAATTGACATGTATATTGTGTACATTAGATTAAATTATTTTAATTCTTTAAAATAACTACTACGTACCTAAAAGATAAGAAATATATATATGCTTAACAAATATCTTAAATAGTTCAAAATTTTAGCTGAATTTTGTATGTATAAATCATGGGCTTATAGCAGAAACTAACCGTTATTTTATGGACACCAAGTACTTAATTTCATGAGAAATACATTGTCATTGTAATCAGTTTGAAATATGTACAACACTACAAAAATGCTTAGCTTTATTTTTTTGACATAAAAAAGTATTTTTTCCAACAGCTGTAGAGTAAAATATCTTGTCATTACGTTTCTGCTATAAACCAATGTTATGCAAAAGTTTCATAAATAAAGTTGAATTTTACGTATACATTTGATAATTTCTAATTTTTGTAACTTGTGTATCTTTTGGAGAGTTGGTTTTTACCACATTGAGTTCTCAATATGTTCTCTGAAGCGTATATTCTGTGCTTTAGGAAAGTGCTCAAAATTTAAATAGCCGTTCAAAAATACCATAAACACTTACTCTTTCTTCTCTTCTCCAGGGTTTGTTACATTGAGATCACTAAAATAAAAATAATTTTATATTTAAAAGAAAAATCAATTAGTTTAAACATTTACACTGATGTGAAATCAATACAAAAAATTATATATCACTTGGAGACAAAACATAACTTATGTTTTGGAATATGCATAACTTATGTTTTAAAGGTAAATTAAAAATTGTTTTGGAAGAATGCATAATTGATATATTTGTAGCACATAATTTTACTAATTCAAAGCCCAATTTGGTCAAATATGTATGAAATATATAAGTAGATAATAAAAATGTATTAAAAAGGTCAATGATTTTAAACTTCACTCCGAGATTTTAATATGATAGGAATACTGAATGTTTACAGGCGATTTATAAGAAATTCTAAATTGCGATTAATTCATAGAAGCATTTGAAATACCCTTGGGAGAACTTCAGCTAAAATTCTTAAGGTCCTTTAAACAAAATTCTACATTCATCGACAAAGACAATTATAATAATCTGGACAAATATACAAAAGTTGCCCGATTTTGAATGCCTATATGAATTCTGAATGCCCTCTGAACACTGCAGTTTTACATGCAACTGGAAGTCCTGTGTGCCCAACCAATTTTAGCCTTCTTAAAACCAAATCAATCTAAAATTACCCAATTCTTATTTAGCAAGAGGTGGTGTAGTGAAAAGTCAAGTCCCACATCTTATGATCAATAGCAGACATGCTCTACCCATGTCATGGACTTGTGCAAATAGCAATTGTGCAAATCATCTTCAGTACCTTTTCATCACTGGTACCTCAGTCCAACACCTGGAGAGCTGCTTGAATTCAATTCGACCCAGAAAATTTTCTCTATGCTTGCCAGGCTCCGATCCAGCCATTTGAAAAAGTGATATTCTTTGAAATCTTTTCTCACCTGTACAAAATGCAGCTTATTTCCAGCCTCACACATCCTGAATTGCATTGGAGCCATACGTGAAGGCATTTTTAAGGATCCATCTGCCTTTACCCAAAAACTTTTTTTGCAGATTCAATGACTTAGAGTAATTCGTTATTTTTACACTGGGATGACTCATTGTGAAATGCTGCTCAGGATTAAATGTTGTATCGATTTTACAATTTGTAGTTGTTGGGAATAAATGTTCTTAGCAAGTTATACAACTGCAAATATATAGAAATTCAATTAACTTATATCAACTCTCAGATTATGCAAGACTATTTCACTCCATGCAACCTGCAGCTCTCCAATGGCTCCAAATCAGTTTGAACCTACAGTACTTCACCAAAGAGCATGGCAGTTAATTCATTAATTACATTGTACAACCTGATGTTATGAAAAATCACATTTTTTCTTTCCCATGTTTATCTCATTTTTATTCCAACTTATATTGATGGAAATTTCTTCAAACAGGATTGGGTGGTGGCATGATTAACCCTGAGGGATTCAAACACATAATTCTACTTCACAACCTGCTGGCTTCCCTGCACGGCTTCCAGTTTTGACCCTTTTGATCAATCTTTCCTATTCAAATTAAAGGACAAACAGAATCAAGGGATTTTAATCTAAGAAAAGAACTCATAATATTTCCAAAGTTTGAAAGAATCATTCAGTGTAAAGACATTACTATGACTATTCGAAATATCATGACTCAGAGGGTTAAACAAGTTCTTCAAAATTGAGATCTCGGAGATTCAGAGAGCACCCCTTTTCTTGAGAAAATCTTTTAATAACCAATCTTAGTAGGTATTTGGTATTTTAATTAACGTCGCACTGGAAGTCGCAACACAATGGGCTATTGGCAATGGTCCAGGAACAAACCCAAAGGGAAAGATCCGAGGATAATGTCACATCATTTTGAACCAGTCAGATGATGAGATCATACCTGAGCTGACATTCCATTCTCCAAACTTCCACACCACGCCAAAGAGATGACATGCGAGGCCATGAGATTGAACATGCACCAACCCCCTTTATATACGATGGTGTTTGATTGGATTCGAACTTGTAACCCTCCAGTTGCTAATCCATTACTCTTCTAACCGGGCTACCACGGCCCAAACCTATCTTAGTATGTGGGATACTGAATGTTGCCTAGTGAACGCAAACTAAAGACGCCATGAGTGCTCGAAACACCAGCACATGACGCACCCAACGATAGGAGTTTCCCACCAAAATCGCCAGAAGGTAGACGACTACTGGCGTTTGTTCAAGAAAGACTTTGTAGCAGATGACTGCTAGGGTGTGAACTAGATTTAATTGTTCGGGCTTTTGTATATCCTTTCTATTTACCTCATTCAATACCTCTCAATAATAATTCATCTCTTCATTTACTGAATTATGGCAATTGTGTCCCACATGTATATGATTAAAAATAGAAGTTCACTGTTTAAATGGAACATGGTTGATTTTTGTGGGTTTTCATGGCGCAAGGGTCATATTTCGCCATACACCAGTCACAAGGCAACATCAAGTCGACGTAATGAAAGTTTTACTGAAACAGAAGAGAAACACACCCAGGGAGGAATCGAACCTATGTCACCTACAACTCTCAGGTAGCTAACAAAGTGGGCATACCCACTGAGCCACAAAGGTCTCTTAAATAGGATAGGTTATACAAACATGAAGCTTTTTAACGCAATATTTACAAATTATATAATGTAGTCTAAGATTCTTTATAATTTAGTTTAAACCCTTCTACTAGAGTGAATCTTATTAGATAGTGTCAACTATTTTCACAGAACTCCCAAAATTAGTTCATTGTAACTGTTTTCATAACACATTTTCATGTACATTCTACCACCAGCACAAACCATTGTGCCTAAGACGCATAAATATCTTCAGTACTTTGTGTGGATTTGGGTAGGTATGTAGGTATTTTTAATTAACATCACACTGGAGCAACACAACAGGCTATCGGTGACGATGCTGGATCAATCCCAAAGGGAAAGAGTCGAGAACACCACCACGTAATTTCGAACCACGGTCAGATGACGAGGCAACACCCAAGTTGGCACCCCACTCTCCAAACTTCCACACCATGCCAACGTGAGGACATTTGAGGTCACGACAGATTTCAAGTGTACCAGCCCCCTTTGTACATGACAGTCCTTGGATGGATTCAAACTCGCAACCCTCCAGTTGCTAATTCGTTATTCTTCCAACCAGGCTACCAAGGCCCTTGTATGAATTTAGGGAAATTTCCATTGCCTTGAGGATTTGAAAACATTTTCAATGAAACATTTAGTTCAATTTTGAATTTAATGATTGATCAAAAAGCAAAACTTACACAGAAACAAAGCTATCACACTTTACATCATCGAATCTGCCCCCGGCTTCCTTGATGTACTGTCGATGTAAGGCATACAGGGAAAGTCTGGCTGTTGTCGGTGTGTCCTTCGGGCAGTCATCGGAATTCTTGAGAGGAGAAAATTCGGCTTCACGAAGGACTTCCCAGGCAGCAAATTTACTGTTTGAAAGAGCAGACAATTTATTAGACAATTAAAGAGCATGAAAACTAAAACAAACACAGGATAACATTTGATTCATGAACTGTTTAACAATGGAATACGGAAAGTATATGAGCAACACAATGGGGCTCTTGGCAATAATCCGGGATCAATACCAAAGGGTTTGGTTTGCATTTAATGGCACAAGGTCTATTAGCAGACAAGCTGAGCCAAACACAAGATTAAATATACCTAATAAACACAATACCGAAGGGAAAGTTCCAAGGACAATGCTAATTCATATTTGTTGCAGGCTTGATTTTAAACAAATCAATTATAAATATCAGTAAATCAAAGAGTAATAATTCTTTTATCACAACTCATAATTTAATGGTAGGTATTTAATTAACGGTGCACTGGAGCAACGTAACAGGCCATTGGCATCCCACTCTCCAAACTTCCACACCTAGCCAACGTGAGGACATTTGATGCCACAACAGATTTAACATACACCAGCCCCTGTGTACACGAGTCTTTGGTTGGATTCGAATTCGCAATCCTACGGTTGCTAATCCGATGCTTTTCTAACCAGGCTACCGCATCCCTAATTTAGTGGATTTTCAAAAAAGCACAATTTTGGATAGCTTGGAGCAATTATTTCATAGCAACTCAATTAAATTTCATTGAGTTTTTATATTAATATAAATTTTAACTTGCATTTCATCTTATTTACTTAGTGCTTTATATCAATTTGAAAACTAATTTAATGGTTAGACACAACCCATCATCATACTGCAACCTCAACAGAAAAAGTACTATATAAACCCGTTTTAAGATGCTTATATAGAAAACAGTTTAATACATATCGTCCCAATGTACATGATGGTCTTTGGTTGGATTAGAACTCACAACCCTCCAGTTGCTAATCCGATACTTTTCCCAACCAGGCTAACGCGGCCCTGTTTGTTTTTAGAACATTAATTGTTCAATTTATACATAGATATAACCAAATGTGTTACATCTCTTTGAACAAATTTTTAAACGATGAATTCATGCAACCATCAATATTTGGAAGAGTTCTTTGAATAAAACTTAACAAATGAGACAGGAGTATTTATTCAAAACTACCACATCAAACATGTCTGCTAGAAAAGCTTGTGAAACACAATCAACAAACTAAACTGTTTTGCTATCTTTTAGCTACGTGAAAGATAAAACATTGACAATAGTTTTTTAAAAAGGATCCACTACAAACATCTGCAAAACATGCTCATGTAGTAGTTATAACAAACTAATCCACTAGTTATCTAAAAATTAAAAGGTAAAGAAAAATTTTGAGCATCACATTTTCAAGATTTTCTATAAAACTTTCATAACCTAAATTACTTTGACTGTTGTGTTGAAGTGATATATTGCATTTCCCCCATCACAATAAGTGATACAATCCAAAGTAAATTTTACTGAAGTCAAAAGATTGAAAATCCAAGTATATTTTACCTTCAGTTTGATATTTGTAGATGTATTTTACCCTCAGTTTGATATTTGTAGATGATCTCATGAAGCATGTTCCCAACTTGTGCTCTGCAGAGCCCTCAGCGTGCAGTGCCTTCCCAGGGAGCTCTGCGGCCACTCCAGGAAAATAAAATTAAATGACAAAAAGTAGAATCAAAATAAGAAAACTAGAAGTGACATTCTGAATGGAAATTTGCCAAGCTGAATTTTGTGCATCCTCTAACAGATGACGCTTGTTCATTCTGCTGCCACTAGCGGTAAAATTATTGTAGTGCGAGATGGACAGACGACGAATATGGACCTTATTGTTGCTCTGGCCCATAATATATGAAATCTGTTGTAACACAACTAGTCTGATCTACTGAACTTTGGAAGAACTTTTAAGTATGGCCAAGTTTCGACACTATCACATGTAAGGGTGGTAGTTGAAAATAAATTAAGGTAGTACGATAAATTTCAAATTTTTCAATATAATTTCATTGCATTGACATTGTTAAAATATATCTTTACTATCTATCCCGTCTTGTAACACTACTCCTTAAACACCATTTAACTTTTAAAACAAAAGGTAGGCCTAAGAGGCTCCGCCACAGAAATTGATTCTAAAAAGGGCGTCACGAGTCAAAAAGGTTGGGAACCTCTGCTCTAACCAAAGTCATTTCTTATGTACTAAGCATTGAATAAGATGACGCACTTACATAGAAAACTCAAACACATCAAACACAAATTTTTCTAATTTGATTCCATTAGGTTTCAGAGGCTTCACCATTTTGCCATCATCTCCAACGTAGGGAATTTTCTTCTGTGCAATATGGTACTTGAGTCTTTTATCACCACTAAAACAATAATTTAAATTTAGTATAAACAAAACATAAATAGAGCTAATGCCCCGAGGCATCTTAAGCATGTCAAAAACCTCATTCCAATTAATTCACAGCATACACAAAAAAACAATATTTTATATTATCTGATTAGTACTTAATTTTTCCACATTTTTATTACATTAATTATTTGATTTTGAGAATTCAAAACTAGCAAATACGAAGTAATAAAATTAGGGGGAAAAACTGAACATATTGAAACTTGAACACTTTGAATTTAAAATGTTGAAGATGTTTCCAATGGCATTGATTCAATTCGACACTTTTTGTGTGACTTGTACCAATTTCATCCTTTCAAGATATACTTTCAAGAATCAACTTACATTTTCATTTACATGTGAAACTTCCACCATTAAGAGATACAATCTATATGGATCAAATGAGTTGTGATAAAGGGAAAATATAGGTCCATCATTTGTAACAATCAGCGCCTGGATTTCTTGGTTGAATTTTTATGGTACAAGGGCCAGGTTTAGCCAAACCATATCAGGGCCTGGATTTTGACCTAAAAATTTAAGACATGCTTTCGATTCGCAAAACAATTTCTTTCAAATTGCAACAGCTGTCTGGGCATTGAACTCGCACCTCATCCTATATTCACCTGTCCTGCAATAGTAGCTGCTCTTCAAACCATCGACTACTCTCCCAAACAGCTTTACAGGGAAAATAATCATCATCACCAAAGCTGTGAAAATGCATACTGCGACATCCGACTCAGAAATGGACATGCCATTAACAAAACTGTTAGCAATTAAACTCCATCTGTGCGAAACATCTTTGTTGCAACCAGAAGATATTTTGAAATTTAACATTTTCTTTGCTGTAACCGCTTCATTTGTTCAACCCACGAATAAAAGTGCACATATATATATAGCCTGTGTGTGTAAATAAATTATAATATTTAATCAACTAGGCGACATCTGACTCACAAATGAATACATCAGATTAAAATAAAAGTAACAATCCAAACAAACCTTCCAATCTGGTGGAGAAAGTCGACCGTGAAGAAATGGTTGCAAATGTTCCCGGCATTGAAAGTGAGTCTCCCATCGAGGTTCCTTTTCTGGGAAGTGGATTCGGAAATCTCGCTGTATTCCACGACCTGGAACTTCCCGTCCACTCTGCACACGACACCAACAGCTTCAGTTGGGACAACCTTCTCCACCACCTGAGGAAAGTGAATAACAAAATCAATATTTAATACATATCCTCATAGAATTATGCATTTACTTGGACATTTGTATCTTGGTCCATTTTATACACAACAGTAAATTTAAAAAATATAATGAAACATAATCCACATTTATTTTATCAGCACTAGTTTCGTTTTCAGCATTATATTCTCCCTTCATAAAATCTGATCATCTAAGTTCTCAATGGTCTCTGCAGAGAACAAACTATAATTCAAAGTAGCAAATCTTGGAAAACCATTACACAAATACTACATTGACTGCCAAGTGTTTGAGCAAATTTATCCAATGCCAACCAGGTTTTCGCACAATAACTACTTTCCAGTCAAAATTATCAGAACTTGCATTATTTACACCTTTGGGTGTAATTTACTTATACACTACTTGGTGTTATTTACACCAAGTAGTTATACACAAAATAACAAACTATGTAGATCACTATTTTTGTCCTTTAGGTCTTAAGCTTGGTATATAGTAGGTATTTTAATTAACATCTCACTGGAGCAGCACAATGAGCCATTGGAGATGGCCCAGGATCACTCCATAAGGGAAAGATCCAATGACGACACCACATAATTTTGAACCAGTCAGATGACGAGGTCATACCTGAGCTGGCACCCCACTCTCCAAACTTCCACACTACCCCAACGTGAGAACATTTGAGGCCACAACAGATTTAACATGCACCCAGCCCCCTTTGAACCGGTCTTTGGTTGGATTCGAACTCTAAACCCTCAGATTGTTAATCTGTTACTCTTCCAACAGGGCAACAGTAGCCAGCTTGGTGTGTGGAAAATTGTTTTATATAAGTTGAATCACCAATAAACAATATATATGTACTAAAACTTATTACTTTTTATTACAATACTAATTATTTTGTATTAGTTTTTGTTAATAAATATTCTATATAATAAGTAATACATAAAAATATATACTGATCAGAATAACTATTCACAAAAACCAATACCAAATTTTTGTGAAGACATGACTACTTTTCAATTCTTAGTTCGGACATCCATAATCTATCTTTACAGACAAAATCTGAATACTCTCATACTTGCCACCGAGTTTATGAGATAATGCAAAGTGGGTGTCTCCTTAACACATTGACTGCTAATTACAAGTTGATTCATAGTTGTCAGTCAGCATGTTAAAGTGAAAAGCAAGTTCAAAATAAGCGATGTTAACAAGACTGGAATGAAATGAAAAAATCATGCACATACATCATTAAGTTACTTTATATTACTGAAAATTCCTATTACCTACGATAACATAATCGTCACTATTGAACTTCACCTATTAGTAGTAGCTATGTTTTAAGAAGTACTTCTGTGGGAGTACGCCTGTGAAGCTTTTAGTCAACAATTACTAAAACTTATGAACAAATACTAATGGATGAAAGAGGAGCTAGTCTTAATAACGCATTGAGCAAAAATGCTTGACACTAGATGTTGACTAAAATGCATAAAACCAAAACTTTTACATTCAAAAACGTACGTTTCTCAAATTTAATTTTAAAAGCATTTTCCAAATTCACAGCTAGGCTAGACATTCCTTTCTAGTTCACTGATTACCCTTAATCATGTGCCTACCATTATGCATATACATTAACCCTGTGGGGTTCACACGTTCAGTCTTCCCTAAACAACTTCCAAGCAGATTTGATGTTCTTGATCATCTTTCCTGGGATTCTTTCAACCGACCAATGTGGTCATGTAGTCGTGTGTTGTGGAGAAAAAGCAACACTACACTATTTGGAAATCTCGTGAATCGCAGGGTAATCTTATCAGCACCTGGAGTAGGTTTGGCTCACCCAAATCAATCTGCTCCCTACACTAACAAGTTAAATATTCCCACAGGTCAGTTTGTTTTCATTGTTCATCTTATAATTAAATGATTTTACAAAGACGTTTGCTTCCTTTGTGATCACTACATTTTTAGGTCCACTCCAAAATGCACTCAATCGTCTAAGGCAGTGGTCTCCAAACTTTTTCACTTTAGGGCCAGATTGAAAAATCCTGGAAGTCAGGCGGGCTAACAACACAAACATAAATAAATATACATACATATATATATATGTATATTGCATGCTGCATCGGCCAGGTTTCCACGGGCTGTAGTTTGGATACCCCTGGTCTAAGGCGAGGCAAATTTTTAACTTTTCCTTTTTTTCCCCAAAAAGAAAGCAAGAGCACATAACCTTGACAAGCAAGCTTAGAATAAAAAGACATTACAGCAGAAAAGAAACGCATTTTTGAACTCTGCAAACGTCTCGTTTCCAAAGCAGTTTTACAGACCTTTGGAAAACATAGCTATATTGCTAAACAGTCCCAACATAACTATAATTCCTAACTTAACCATCCGTATTCTATTATGCTAGTGCCAGTTTACTGACAAGGTAGGTATTTTGATTAACGTCACACTGGAGCAACAGAATGGGCTATTGCCGATGACATGGGATCAACTCCCTAAGGGAAAGATTCGACGACATGTCATTTTGAACTATGGTCAGATGACGAGGTCACACTGAATTGACACCCTAATCTCCAAACTTCAACACCACTCCAACATGAGGATATTTGAGACCATGACAGATTTAACATGCACCAGCCCCCTTTGTACATGAGTCTTTGATTGGATTCGAACTCGGCACCCTGCAGTTGCTAATCCGTTAGTCTTCCACAGCCCCCAGTTTACTGATGAATGACTCAAGTTCAAAAATAAAACACTAATTTTGATTAACATATTTTGCATTTTAAGATCCATCGATTCAGAAGATTTGTTTTACTTCCATTATTTTTTTCATGGCATTTTATGCAACTCTGACAGGCATTTGACCAAAAAGGTCACTCTGATGGTTGGTTAGCCATGGCATAAAGAATGTTTCAAAAATCCATAAAACAAAAGCCATACATACCTTAGCAGCGCAGTTAGCATCCTTACTAATACAGTAACCAATGAAGACTGGGTCTGCCATTTTGACCAGAATATTATCCACACAATAGACGTGAACGTACTGAATGCCCCGCTTGGTCATGTCCTCCAGAATGCCTCGATGGCGCAAGGCACGGAATAAGCCGCCATTGCCATCTGAAAGGAGACAAATTAGTACATTTAAAATCACAACTCTTCAGTCCTCATTTGGCATTACATATTGTAAGATTTTTAAAAATTATTTATGTCAATTTGTCAAAACACTGAAAAAATCTAAAGGTTGCTTTTAAGAGAAGCAGCAAAGCATAACAAAATCACACAAATGAAATAAAACCTTATAAAACAAATATCGTAGTTTCTGCAAAGTTCTATTCTCAATGAATCAAATAAAAAAGTTCTAAGACAATAAAAACCTGCTATACAACATAAAATCAAATGTCATGTAAAAATCAAGACCCACATATGCCCTAAACAAACCCTTCATGGTTAAAATAGTGCCGAAGTTGATAGTTGAAGTACACGAATCGATGAAAGTTCAAACGATTAAAATGTGAAAAATACAAAAAAGGATGTAGTGCAAGGAGTACTCTCACTCAACAGCAAGTGTGTATTTGTCAAAAGGTGGGTCTATCATTAAACATGCCAGGTAGGTAAGTAGTTAATTAACGTCACACTGGAGCAACACAACAGGCTATTGGTGACAGTCTGGGACCAAGCCTCAAGGGAAAGATTCGAGGACAACACCTAGTGATTTTGAACCAGTCAGATGACAACACCTGAGCTGGCACCCTACTCTCCAAACTTCCACACCATGCCAACACAAGAACATTTGAGGCCATGACGGATTTAATGTACACCAGCCCGTTTAAACGACGGTCATTGGTTGGATTCGAACTCGCAACTCTTCTGTTGCTAATCCATTACTCTACCAACTAGGCTACTGCCACCTCTCAATATCAGGATCTGGTCTTTTATTTTTATAAAAAAAAACAATATCAGGAACTGGTCTTTTATTTTGTTTCGAATGAGACAAAAGCTAAATAATCTCAAGTAGTGAGTTGAAACAGAAAAATTTACCTGGAGCCTTGGCTAGTTTCCATGGAGTTTCAAGGATCACTTTTCCTTCTTGCGTCAAACAAGGCAACATGTACTGTTCAAACACAACCAAGTTTTCTTTTTCCAATCCGAAGTAGTTATGGTTTGCAAAGAACTCCAAAGTAGGCTCCATGGTATGTTCACTTGTCATTATGTACCTAGATTATACACCATTATTACTTTTATGAAACAAAAGTTCTCAAAAATGTAGCCAAAATGATTCAGTTCTAAGGATTGCATATATAACTAACTCGTTAGAAAATTAACCATTCCATTTATTCCTTTTAACTCGGATTTACAGTTTTAATTATTAGCATTAAAATTCATCACATGCATGCCTGTTTATCATGTTTAAAACCTTTCCTTTTCACACAATTCAGCTCAAATCATTTGGTATTACATTGATGCTGTCTTTCATACACTCTGTTTAAGCTCTTATTTGAATATTACTGTCTCAGAATTGATCGTAAATGCTTTCTCGGGCTCTCTTCGATTATACCCTCGAACCCCTAGACATAAAATGATACTTTTCGGTTAACCGGTGCCAGTTGTAATTGTGCGCCAAATGTTGGCGCGAAATTTAACTAGAGACAAGAATGACAGAAATGGCAACCCAGCAATAGATTCATGAAAATAATCTTATAATGACTACTTTATTAAAATCAAAACAAAAATACAAAATAATTACAAATAAAATCAATAAATACAAAATCACGCTTATTTGCAATGACGTCTTTGCATAGCTAACATCGACCTTAAAGTGAAATAGACGGAGCATGTCTTCATGTTATTTCTTCCAGTTGTTCGGTTTGAAGATCTGTCACGTGGTTGTGGGTAAAAGCATGAATCCTAAACTATTGATTGGTTAAAGTGATCATCTACAGCAGGGGTGTCAAACTTTCGGCCCGATGGCCGCATGTGGCCCCGAGGTAATTTTTGGGGGCCCACGATGCTCTAAAATAAAATGAAAACAGGACACTATGTTATGAAGAAATAGCACTTAGGGCAGATCGACGCAATACCGTACACACAATTTCGTCATGTTAAAAATGTGTGAGCAACTATTTTCGTCCATGAAATTAAATAAAACGGCTTACAAAACAAGATTAATTGATAAACATCTGTCTGCCATCATGAAGATTATCTGTTCTCAGTCTTTGAATCCAGATATTGGAAAACTAGTAGGAGGAAAGCGCTGGCAAGCTTCCGGTAAAAAATGTCAATTTTAGTTTCATAAATACATTAAATTAAATAAACGTTTAAATAAAAGCTATATAGCAATATTATAAATTATTACCCTAAATTCACTTAATTACATATATGTTTTAATTATCCTATCCATATTCCTGAATCCTCACTTCAAAATATAATTTTAAGAAAATTTGTAAATGTGATGTGGCCCGCGTGAATCTTACCAGTTGCATTAAATGGCCCGTGTTTTAATTGAGTTTGTGACACCCCCGATCTACAGTGATCGAAAATATTAGTCTGAGCTTCCATAGCCACCGGCTATAAGTCGGTTTGTGATTTATCCTTCCGAGATCTTACGACAGCGATTCCGCCCACATGATACGTCTATTTCATTAGAAGGTCGATGATAGTTAACATCGACATTCTAATGAAATAGACAGAGCATATGGGCTGGGTCGCTGTCGTAAGATCTCTGAAGGGTAAATCTGGTGGACATAAGAATCGGTTTGCTGTCGAATCGCAGACTAGTGTTGTTTTTTTATCACGGTGGATATAATCACTTTAACCCACCAATAATTTAGGATCCATGCTTCTACCCACAACCACGTGACAGATCTTCAAACCGAGCAACTGGAAGAAATAACATGAAGCTGCGGCCACATGCTCCGCCTATTTCATTTTAAGGTCGATGATAGATAATCGTCCGTGAAATAAAATTACCACATTTGGCGCACAATTACGTTTGGCGCCAGAAAAGTACCAGTAAATTATCTTTCTGGCTGTGAGGAGTTCAGACATAAGCTGCCAGCTGTAAAGGGGCATGGACCGACACTTCGACTCATGACTGCAAACTAATTTCTAATAAAATTATCTAGCTAAAAATCAAGATGTCTTGTCCTTAACAATGCATTTCATCCATAATTAATTCTTACACTAAAAGTGAATTATGCAAAAAGAATATTTTAACAATAGCCATACAAATCTGATTGTGCAAATCTAAGTTTAGCCATTTGCAAAGTAATGCTACGCTCCGATTTGCTACCATTCTAATTTATTTTTTTGAACAAGTATTCCCTAGGATAGTTTGGGATTTTATGGCGCAAGGGACATTTGGCAAAGCTGTGCCAAACACAAAACCATGTCAAATAATTGTGAAAAGAAAGGATGGAGAGAAGTACAGAAGATCGCTTGGGCATCCTGGGGTCGCGATCGCCATCTTTATCAGAGGCAGTAAACCCCATGGGTAGGTATTTAATTAACGTCGCACTGGAGCAACACAAAGGGCAATTGGCGACGGTCCGAGATCTAACCCGAAGGGAAAGATCAAGGACACAACGTCTCGTCCCTTTGAACCACGGTCAGATGACGACAACAACCGAGTTGGCATCCAACTCTCCAAACATCCACACCACGCCAACGTGAGGTCATTTGAGGCCACGACAGATGTAACGTGCACCAATCCCGTGAACACAACTGTCTGGCTGGACCTAGCTTCGAACTCGCATGATTTTTGACATGGAATCGTGTGGTATGTTATTGTGCGGTCAATCCTGACCACCCCGTATACAAAATGGCATCAAAATATATAAATAGTCAGATTATTAAACAGTTCAAACATAACATTCACCAGGGAGTATTGAAAACGAGTTTCACGCAAGATGTCACCACCACTCACCAAGGTATTGTGCCGTTCTTCCCAGTGTGGTTTTTGGCCAGTTCCTGGAGCTTGAGCAGCCGCTCCCCTTGAAGCTGATATAAAGTCTTACGGGATGGGAGACCCACGTCGTACATTCCCTTAGGGTGGTTGACCCCCAGTCGAGTCCCTTGCCCACCAGCCAGCAGAAGAGCTGCCACACGTCCCTCCGACACCTGTTCCAGACCTGGAATGAAATCGCACCATTAATGTTAACTACGGAATAAGCAATCAGGAAGACTTGCGTCAGCCATTTGAAATACGGATACTCATCTCAGAGACAGCGGAGGCTGGCCACCTTGCGTAAAAACAAGAGAACTCAGACCTATGAACAATCGGCACATCCACCTATCAGTTGCAACACTGCCACCACAACTATCTATATCATCCACACCAACACATCCAGCTAGACCATCTGCATCAACAGCCACCATTAGTAAATGAACCACGAAATTCAGATATTGACAGGTTAAGAGGATATAAATATAGGAAACGTATTCAGCAAAAATTACCTATAAGTTGTGCTAGGGCTATGCGCAATGACAGTGAGGTTGAGATGCACTCTGTTGGCTCCATGCCACTGTACTTTGCACACCACTGTACTTTGCATTCACAGTGGTGTGAATTATTTCCCGGGGAACTTATTAGTGGGTCTTCATCCATTTGTTGTCACAAAGGGAAAGTTAAGTTGCCTGAAGTAGCTGTATGTGGTGAGCTTAAGAATTTAATTGAAGCAAATGACCAGAAAACCAAAAATTACTTAGACAATATTCGTCAATACAATAATGCACTTGCATTTGCTCCCATTCAAGTAAATTCAGTGAATCCGACAGGAAGAGGGCCTTATTGTTTTAAGATACATGGTCAAGTCTATCGCATGGCTGATAGTTTACAATATCCTCAAAGACAAACACCATCGCATGCAGGCCTATTTATTGTGGATGCAGAAGAGGCGTTGCAGGTCCGTTTGGATCATGTAGCCAAAGGACTGATATGGAAATAATGAGAACTTTGCAGTCCATGTTAGAAGGTAGCAATCCTTATTCTCAACTGTTTAAGTTTATGAAGGGTATGGGGCTGCGTCTAATGTAGAGTTGGTATTTTCAACTGATAATGCATTTGATCCAAGACGATACAATGTTTCTAGAGTAAGTGAAGTGGCAGCTTTATTTACAAGTAACGATAGGGTCCCACCAGGAAAATTTGACTTTGTCGTGTATTCCACGTCTTCGGGAGCACTGATTAGAATATCGTATCTAAACCCTCACTGTTCCAATGTGGTATCCAATGTTTTTTTAAGTGTGGTGACGGTGGATGGAGGCCAGGTATGCAACATGTTAATATTCATGGACAGCGGTGAGAAATGCTACAACAGTTACAGTATTACTACTATCGACTTGCAGTAAGAGGAAGTTTTAATCTTATTCATTCATCAGACAAACTATTCCAACAATACGTAGTGGATAGTTATGTCAAAGTGAAAGGGTTCACGCATTGCTTTTATTAGAGCACATCAAAAGGAACTTCGAGCAGAGTTACAAAGGCTCAATTGATTTTATGAATAGTGATGCACATCGAATTGGTGCTCAGGCAGGAATTCCTGTGGTACTTCCATCTACATTTTTGGGGAGTCCGCGAAATATGTTGCAAAACTTCCAGGATGCTATGACTATAATAACTCGGTTTGGTATAAACCAGATATATTTCTTACTTTTACATGTAACCCAAAGTGGACAGAGATCACATAAGAATTACAGCCGTATGAAAAGGTAGAGAACATCCGTAAAACTTCTTTGGTTATTTGGGATGAAGTCTCCATGGTCCCCAAAGACGCCTTGAACGTGGTGGATCGCATATGGTACATATTATTGAAAGAAATGTGCAACAGCACTGCTCCCATTGGAGGAAAGACGATTCTGTTCGGCGGACACTTCAGGCAGGTGCTTCCTGTTGAAAGACACGGCAACAGTACTATCATTGTTGAAAGTAACGTGAAGCCTCTGTGGTCCACCATTCATACTAGAAAATTGACACAAAATATGAGAGCAAATGATGATTTTCCCATCTTTAGCAATTGGCTTTTACAGTTAGGGAACGGGGAACTTGAAATTCAAACAGAAATATCACCCCAGATGCAGTAAAAATTCATAAGCACTGCTGTTCTGGATTGTGACTTCGTACAGTTTTCGATACTCAAGTCATAATGCAGTTCCAACGTCATACGATTCTGTGCCCTAAAAATGAGGATTGCGACAAAATTAAAGATTACGTTGTTCAAAATGTTGTTGAAGGCGAAGTTAAAATTTATTACAGCTGTGATTCCACTCAGTGGGAAGAAAACAGGAACGACTTTACTCAATCGAATTCCTCAATAGTATACCAATCATTCTGGCCTATACCACCTCACAAATTAGTGCTAAAGAAAAATACAATTGCCATGCTTATCAGAAACCTCAACGCTAAAGGCCTTATCAATGGGACGAGAATGGTCATTATTCAATTGCATGAATTCACTATTGCTGCAAAACTTATCGATTCAGAAAAAACTGCTGTCATACCGAGAATATCTCATCATCAGATCCGACTATCCCGTTCAGTATAATCAGAAAACAATTCTCAATTAAAATTGCCTATGCTATGACCATAAATAAAGCCGAAGGTCAAACATTGCAAAGGGCAGGATTGTACTTGGCCGATACTGTGTTCTCGTATGGACAAATATATGTAGCTTTCTCTAATATTTTTGTATCCATCAAGGAAAACGACAAACAGGCTGTCATGGAAGACTCGCTACCTCAAATGTATATAGTATATTCAAAAGGAAGTTTTATAAACAGTGGATCAAGGAGGAAGTGTTGTAAATAGTGATCGAATGGATATTTTGGATATAAAAAAATTCGCTTACATCTTTCACCCTTACAACGGATGGGGGGGAGGGGGTCAGGGGTGGAATTGCTCATGCGAGAATTCTCGCACGGGCACGCTAGTTGTCTATTATTTCTTTTATCATTTGTGAATTGTTCTTTTATCATTGTTTTTATCAAATTCATCTGTAAATTGTTTAATCTCAATAATTAAAATTGTTTTAAATGACGAGACTTCCCGCCTTCAGTGCATCACAACCATCCATAATACATTAACGTGAATGATAAATAAAAAAAAATAAGATTTTGAAAACTTCACAAGATTTGGGTGCCCAATCAAAGGTTGGTTGCTTTGGGGTTTTATGGCGCAAGAGCCGCACTAGGCCAAGCTGCACCGGTTGGTTGGTAGGCTGCTTGAGATTTTTTTATGGCGCAAGCACCCGAACTGGCACCCCAAACTTCCACACCACTCCAACGTGAGGACATTTGAAACTACGACAGATTTAAGTGAACCAGCCTCGATCTTTGGTTAGATTCAAATTCGTAACCCTCCGGTTGCTAATCCGGGCTACCGCGGTTCCCAACATTAGAAGGAGAAATGCAAGGAATAAAAACAAACGAGTTGCATAAAATTTGAATCCGAAGGTAAAATTTCAAGTGTAGAACTTTATTTTTGTAAAACGATCACTAAGATGGGGTGTCCCCATCTTAGATCAAACTTCAGGAATTTCAATTTAAAATCTTATCCATTATAGATGTGGTAAAAATCTTGAATGAAGGAAGGTAAAAAGTAATGGATGAGGACAAATCCGATGAAGTTGATTGGTTGATTTGGGTTTAATGGTCCAAAAGTGGACAAGCTGCGCCAAACACAAGACAGAACCGATGAAACTGGTGACGGGGTATTGAAATATCGACGATAAAGATGTTTAAAATGTGAACTAGTTAAAACATGGCGTATGGCAACGATGGAGCGGTTTCATTCATAAACAAATGTCTATGTATGGCCGATAGGTATGAATTGCATTTATCTTATCGATAAGCGGCGAATGATATTGAAACCGAAAATGTAAACAAACAAAAAAGGCGGCTTTTGGCGATGGTAAACAAAAGACCCCAAACAGCCCAAAGGGCAGAAAAACAAAACCAGAAACATTCCTAGACACCCGCTTCCTGAACCCGTTAGACTTGAGATTTGACCCAGATTTGTAACCCAAATCCGCCCCACCCACCCTCTCGAACAACCCGGCACTCTTTCCTGTTTCCAAAAACACAAAAATTCTCCTCGGAATTCGAAACGGGTTTCGTTCTTCCATAACGGTTCCTGGCATTGTGATAACTGGTTGAGATTAAGGTAAAAGGAAAGGCGACAAAAAATTGCCGTGTCGAAATGGATTTTTCAAGAAAAAGAGAAAGTTTTCGAACAGCAACAACTTCCGCTAGTTTTTTTTAGTTCCTTTCCGAGTCCATTGGAATCCAGAAGAACGGCTTTCGGACAAAGAGGGAAGGTTCTTTCACTTTTTTTCCCCAGTCAAGTGAAATTAATAGGTGTCTAATTCTAGTTCATTTTCGAAAGCCGAAAGCCTTGCTTCAGGATGTTTTCTCAAAGGTAGATATGGAATGTTTGAGCTTTAATAAATTCTGATCCACATTTTCCCGAGAGAAAAGTTTTTTTAAATATTCTCAAACCATGTTTACAAATATACCAGACTGCTCAAATTCTCTAAACGCAGAGCTGCTGAAAAAACATTTAAAATCATGAAGCTAAAAATTTTGAACTCTACAGAGAATTTTTCAGTTAAATGTATTTTTACTTAGTATAATTCGGGATAAGAATGTGTAATTAAATCGAAAGCTTTCACACACTTCACTGTAGAATCCTTAATTAAAAAACTAAATCAGAGTTCAACAGCAGTCAAATGTTATGTTCCAACTTTCTATCAAAATAACTTATGAAAAAATTCTTGTTCCATTTCTTTTACAAATTCAAACTAATTCCAATTTAAACTACTAAAGGTAGGTAAGTACTTTAATTAAGGTCGCACGCAGCGAGCTATTGGCGGCGGTCCGGGATCAAACCCGAAGGGAAAGTCCGAGGACAATACCACGTAATTTGAACCACGGTCAGATGACGAGACAACACCTGAGCTGGCACCCCACTTTCCAAACTTCCACGCCAACGTTAGGACATTGGAGGCGACGACAGATTTAACGTGCACCAACCCCCTTTGTACACGACGGTCTTTGGTGGGACTCGCAACCCCCGGTTGCTAATCAGTTACTCTTCCAACTAATCCGCCCTTAAACTACTAAAATGAATTGGATCTGGATCAATGGTATTTAGTGGGGTCCGAATCAGTTCCAAAGCTAGAATCTGATTATACGAATAGGTGTATCTGACCACTATGAATAGGAATGACCTAAGCAAGAGCTCGTAAGATACCTATTCTTACGCCAACTCATTTTTCCCAAGAGGCTCAAAATCCCACCAAAATAGCATTACTGCTTTAATAGAAATACTTTCAACGAATTACCATTTTACGATAGTACAAATACGACCACTCGTTTTTCCTTGTTTACAATCTCCAGCTTTCACTTTTACGTCGAGGTACGCAACAATTGCGACATATACAGTGGCACCTTAAGATGCGAGTTTAATTCATTCCATGACAGAGCTCGTAAGTCAAAAAATGCTCGTACCTCAAATCAATTTTCCCCATTGAAATTAATTGAAATGAGATTAATTCGTACCAGTCCCACAAAAAACCACTCCAATCTTTTTATGATAATGAATTTATAGTGAACAAATATTGTAGCTGGAGTTACAGCCTTTATCGAGTCCTGCTTCAGAATAGTACATATCGTAGAAGTAGTGCGATCGTACTGCGTGTCCAAGTCTATTGCCCTTACGCCTTGCTCATGTTTGTCTATTATCTCACTCTTCAATTCCATGGATATTACCTTTTTCTCACCACTGTTGTTTACACTCGCCGTCTTTGGACTCATGGTTATACGAAAAAATTAGCTAAATAACTGTATATCGACTCGTTTTTCCGTTTTTAGAATTGACGCATCTGGTCGGAGAAAAAAAAAATTAAAAAAAAAAACAAACAAGAAAGATTGACTCTGGCCTCCCTGTGGCAGTTGACAATAAATGTCAAACCAAATTAAGAAATTGATTGATTTTGCGACACATGTTAACTGTTATCAGGTGAGGCATACATGTGAACGACGCTTTAGACTCGGGAATCTGAGGGGAGTGGTGGTTGTGACGTCGCCGAAGCAGGCTTGTATCTCTCTCTCAAATACTGGCTCGTAACTCAAGACAAAAAAAATCGACCCAGTGACAACTCGTAAAAAAACTATTCGTACGTTGGGGCACTCGTATCTCAAGGTACCACTGTATTAACGTAAGTCAGGAGACCCAGATCTGTTTATTTATGGATGTCTTATCAGAAAAATATATAAACACTCGTTTAAATTATCTTGTACTTTTGAATAGATTTAACAAAAGTTTCGAGCGAAAATATCAGTTGCTTTATCTCCTTAGAATTGAAAGCATTCCGGAAAAGAAAGTAGTACACGAGAATCCGCAAGCATTATCTTAAATATTTGACACGTATTCGTCTAAGTATACAAGTTCAAGAGTTTGTTTATCTGAAGACATTGTTATCAGGTAGACACTATTTGCAACTCGTTTCTCTTCCACTGATATTTAAATTATCTCATAGCTCCGAAGGGATTCAAAACGAAAGTTTAAAACATAGAAAGCATCAGAACAGTGTAGAATACTTTATTTAAGCAATGGTTGGTTTGGGGTTTTATGGCGCAAGGGCTTTATTCGGCCAGACAACATGAAGTAAAACACACAACGCAGGTTTTACTGACACAAAAGATAGGAATACACCCAAGGAGGAATGCATCAGACAGGAATCAAACCTGCGCCACCTACAACTCGAAGGTTGCTAGAGCAGTGGACATACGCACCGAGACACGACGGCCCCTATTTAAGGTGTATGTATACACTAGAACATTTTTTTTAATTTTGACTTTAAAAATCAAGTTTTTCAGAATAGGTCATTGGTTTATGCTTAAACTCATTTTAGTGTGAAAAATTCCGATTAAGCTATTCATTAATTAACTCATTTAGATATAATTACCTAATTAGCATGCTTTTTGAACAGTGATATCTCAAATTCTAATGTGTTCAGAAGGACAATTCCTGTTGGAAATCATTCCTAATATTATTCTTCATGTTTTGACCCTCCAAATTGCTAATGGGAATACGTGAAAAAAATTGTAAAAAAGAACGAAGTCTAAAAAATCAAGATTTTTTCAGGAATTTCAACATTTAAAAATCAACTAAAAATTCGTTTCTTAACCCATAACTTCGACTGAGGGTCAAAACAACCACTGTATTATATAAATTATAATGACACAAAAGTAATTAAAATAGATCAATTCATTGTTGAGTCATCACTGTTCGAAAGAAGCATCCTATTGCAAAAACATAGTTCTTCAGAAATCGAGTTTGAAGTTTTGGAAACGTGTTTATCTATGGTGACAGTACCTAACCCATGTAACTTGAAAACTATTTCGAATATTTACAAGATCTTGGTATCGTTTGAAAGCTAAGGGGTTGGACAATATTTTGAATTATTAAAAAATAGATCGATATTTTAGTCAATTTTCGTAATTTCTAGTGTATACATACACATTAAGCAATGGAAAGAATTTTTAAAGAATAAAAATGTTTTTGAAGAACTTTTTATAAGCTTATACTAGAATATTCCTTGAAATAAACAATAAACGCACAGAAAAACTAGTAATCATGTGCGAATTACATCAATTTCATGGGCAGCGGTAGCCCGGTTGGAAGAGCGACGGATTAGGAACCGGAGGGTTGCCAGTTCGAATCCAACCAAAGACCGTCGTGTAAAAAGAGGGCTGGTGCACGTTAAATCTATTGTAGCCTCAAATGTCCTAAAGTTGCCGTGGTGTGGAAGTTTGGAAAGTGGGGTTCCATCTCAGGTGTGACCTCGTCAACTGACCGTGGTTCAAAACTACGGATCTTTCCCTTGGGTATTGATCCCGGATAGTCGCCAATAGCCCGTTGTGTTTTGTTCCAGTGCGACGTTAATTAAAATACCTAAACCTACACCAATTTCAAAATCAAGCGCCAGAAACATTGTTTCGAATCCTAAAAAAAAACGAATGTTCATTTATACTTAAACGAAACAACAATGTTTGAAAGTAATAGACGAAAGCAAGTTTTCTCCAAGAACTGGGAAGCACATCTCGACGTGGTTGAATTTCAAACCACGGGAATTCGAACGTTTAAACACATTTTGCAGCTCTGGAAAGGGATTAGCACAGCTTGAACCAAATCTGATAACTAAAATCAGTGTTGCAAAGAAATATAGCCTATAAACGTGTTCAGAATCTTAAGAGAAAACAATACCTAGTAGTTTCGCATATCCGGACACTTGACTCTGAGAAAGGGGAATAGAGTCGGATAATCGAGTTCTTTTCGAGTCGTACTATGCGCTCGACATCCACCATCATTAGGTCCGAATGGGGTTCCATCGAAATAGCCATTGACTAAGTTTTTAATCTTTAAGGGTCCTTGTTTCGAAGTTGAACATTATTCACTTGGGTAATATATAAATAAAAATGTAATGTTCGTTTGTTCCTAACGCAAAATCTCCCAAAATTTTTCACCGATTGCCTTGAAATTTTGCCACAAGGTTGCATTCGAATACGCGCATGTTTTAGTCTACTTAGCTATACAAATAAAAATGTATCGCCAGGAGGAACTGGTAAAACTTTCCTAATTCAATTGATTCAGATCCCAAAATCACATTGCCTTAGCACTTGCGTCGTCCGGAATAGCTGCGACTTTGATACCAAGTGGAAGCACTGCTCATTCCGCTTTGAAATTGCCATTTGACATGCAATTCATTGAATCCCCCACGTGTAACAAAGCATCCAGCATGGGAAAAGTATTGCAAAAATGCAAACTTACTATTTGGGATGAATGTACAATGGCAATCTTTCTTTTCAATTTAACAGATGAGCCACAACAACGCGTGGCCCGGTACAGCTAGTATAACAATAAAACGTTTCTCAGATGAGAACGACCTGGAAGAAGTTAGGTTGGTTGCATTCGGGTTTTATAGCGCATTTTGGCTAAGCTGCGCCAAACACAATACGGGAGGAAGAAAAAGCAAAAATCAGAAGGGTAGGTAGGTATTTAATTAACGCCGTACTGGAGCAATAGTGGGCTATTGGCGAAAGTCCAACCCGAAGGAAAGATCATTTTGAACCACGGTCAGATGACACACCTGAGCTGGCACGCCACTCTCCAAAATTCCATACCACGCCAAGACAAACTCGCCGGTTCTGGACAGTTGGGTAATGTTACATTAAAGCAACAACTAAAACTGGTACGGAAAGCATTTGGGTGAAATGAAAATCGCTATCAATAGTTATGCAATTTTTGAAAAGCTAATACCACATTAAACAAAAGCCGGTGAATATATCTAACTGGTATTAAAAGATTTTCTACGCACTATTAAACTACAGGTATGCCCGCTCGTTTGGAGTGGCTTATGAATTTTCGCCTTGACCTTAGACGACTAATGATTCTTTCAGAGGAAAAAATCAATAAAAATGTACAGCGCCAAGTACAGTATCGTTATATCGCGTCTCGATATATCACGTAATTGAAGATACACAGCTTTTATATTCGTCTCCAAATGATTTTCCGTTTCGCAAGCATAATACGATAAACTCGATCTATTACTCGAGAAATGGGAATTTGCAGGTTACTTGTACCAATTCAGCTGTTGGGACAAGATTTGGACACCCTCCAAGAAGGTAGGTATTTTAATTAACATCGCACTGGAGCAACAACGGGCTATTGGCGACGGTCCGGGATCAAACGCAAAGGGAAAGATCCGAGGACAACACCACGTCATTTTGAACCAGTCAGATGACGAGGTCACACCCGAGTTGCACTCTACTCTGCAAACTTCCTCACCACGCCAAGGGAGGAGGACATTCGAGTCCACGACGCATTTAACATGCACCAGCCCCACGACGGTCTCTGGCTGGATCGAGTTTTGAACTCGCAACCCTCTGGTTGCTCATCCTTTACTCTTCCAACCGAGCTACCCGTAAATGTGAAAAGGAAGAATGTAAAGAGAAGTCGCTGGGCATCCTGGTGTCACGAAACTCATGTTTACCTCAGGCAGTACCATGCATTGGTTGATTTATGGTACAATGGTCATATTTGGCCATGCTGCGCCAGACACGACATACAATATCCAGTAATAGACACAATAAATTGTCAGGTCCTTGGTTAAAATGGCTCCGAATCCCAGTCTTTGCATGGATGTTCGGAGTGATTCGAAATGCACTTTAAGGGGCTCGTGTAGCAGTTAATGATCAGATCAAATCAGCGTAGAAGTCGACTATATAAAACGAGAACTTTTTGGGTTGCAGGCCAAAGCTACTAGTAAACTGAAAATACAAGGATATATCAAAAAGTAAGGTGAATTTGTCTCTAAAATTCAGAGTTTTTTGTGTAGCTAATTAATTTTTTTTATATGTTACAAGTACCAAGGTGATAGAAGTGTGACGGCTTGTAGAAACTTCTACGTCAACCCGTCTGGTGCTTAGAGCAAATCAAAGATGGCGCATCGACTTGAGCATTACTCCAAGGAGGTGTCATTCGTTTTTTATGGGCCAAGGGGAAAAAACATGTAATATTCATCGAGAATTGTTGGAAGTCTATGCAGAGAGTGTTATGTCGCAGAAACAAGTGTACGTGTGGTGTAACGACACGAATGTGGCTGTCGTCGATGCCATGATTCGTGAAGACAGAAGAGTGAGGTTGCATGATATTGCAAATGCATTGAATAGCTCATATGGTTCAGTCAGCAGTATTACCATTTGTTTGGCCCCTGAAGAAACACCTCCGTGGGCAGCATTTCCATACAGTGGAAGAGGCACAACACTTACCTGGTTAGGGAACCTGGTGCAAGATTTCTTTGAAAAGAGCATGGATGATTGGGTCCCACGTTGGAATAAATGCTTAGACCACTATGGTTCCTTTGTCGAATGATAGTGTGATACGATTTGTCAAACATAATAAATTTCATATATTTATCTCTGCACGTTTTTCTGTCAATCAAAAATTCACCTTACTTTTTGATACTCCTTTGTATATTCAAATCTCCACCTAAGGCTGATATAGAACGAGACATGAGTGAGCCGCACGTAGGAAAACGGGAGTGAGGGAAACTGGATAAAACGGGAGAGGATACTGTAGAAAATCGATAGCTCGTTTTCCTCCACAGAAGGTCCGTTCCGGTAAAAGGCCAGCGTCACGGGCGACCGGTGAATCCTGTACCACATAAAGGTCCGCACTATTTTCAAACACAATCTGTCAAACCGTGCGACGTGCAGCCCTTTTCAAACACTACATCAACTCAGCCCCCACAACTACGCTAGGCAACTAACGTCGCACTGGAGCAGCACAACGGCCGACTGTCCGGGATCAATCCCTAATTTTGAATCACGGTCAGATGTCGATGTCAACACAACTGAGCTGGCACCCCTCTCCAAACGTCCACACCAACGCGAGGACATTTGAGGCCATCACAGAACTAACGTGCACCAGCCTCTCTCGTACACGACGGTCTCTGACTGGACCGAGTTTCAAACTCGCATCCCTTCAGTTGCTAATCCCTTACTCTTCCAACTGGGTTACCATGGCCCTAATTGGACCGGGACCCACGACTAGGGGTGGATTCCGAGTCACTACATACATCCTGGCCTGGACCGGGATTCGAACCCGCAGCCTGTTAAACCGAAGAAAAGGCTAGAGCACCATGATAACGAGAGAAGAGAAGACGTGACCTTGTTATTAACCCGTATTATTTTGGAAGATTTTCCCAATTCTCTTTACATACAATTATGCTGAATATTAGACCTGCAGCTATTCGAGTTGGTTTTCACGGCACAAGAGTCACATCAGACAAGCACTGTTTTTATGTCAAAACTAAAGTCACACAAGACTACTTGGTTTGGGTTTTACGGCACGAAGTCCAAAACCAGACAAGCTGCGCCAAACGCAAGACAACACGCAACCAATAAAAACGGATAAAACTTTGAAAAAGCCTATCCGACAATAAAGAGTAAATTTTAAAACAAGTCTTGATTGAACAAATGATATATGCAGCTTAAATGGCAAAAAGTGCAAGTTAAAAGATGGAATACATAAAAACAAGTAGGTCACATGGAAAAATAAAGTAGGAACGCTAAACACTACAAATTAACTGAGGAAAATTGACTGTTAAAATTTTATACCAAATGTAATTAAAAGACGATTTCTTAAAAATGTGATAAAAATGCCAGTCAGGCACACAAGAAAAGTTTTACCCTAGAGAAATACACCCAGGATAGTTACAAGAATAGAACCGCCTACAGCTCGCCGACTGCTAGAGCAGAGGCAAAACATCCAGCCGCAGAGGCCCTATTAATTAATAAAATAATTATTGCATAAAAGTGGAAAACATTTAAAAGAAAGACCTTTAACTCTGAGGGGTTTCCCAAGCATTCCACTTTGCACCCCGATTGACTTCAAACCAGTTTTGACCTTCTGGACCAATAGAACCGTCCGAAAGGGTTCCATTCCACACAATGGGCCCATAGAACACTTCCAAACGGTTCCATTCCACACAATGGGCCCATAGAACACTTCCAAACGGTTCCATTCCGCAGAATGGGCCCATAGAACACTTCCAAAAGGTTCCATTCCACAGAATGGGCCCATAGAACACTTCCAAACGGTTCCATTCCACACAATGGGCCCATAGAACACTTCCAAACGGTTCCATTCCACACAATGGGCCCATAGAACACTTCCAAACGGTTCCATTCCACACAATGGGCCCATAGAACATTTCCAAATACTTCGATTCTAAGGAAAAAGCACCAAAAGAATATCTAAAGGTAGAAATATAGAATCCATTGATTCTTCCCACCAATAGGATATTTAGTCATTCAGTGCTCTGTGGGGTGAAAGCATACTGAAATCTTTTTACCCTGTTGGAGGGTTCAAATATTTCTTTCATAGTATGCAACTACATCCCATGAACATTGCGGTCGAGAAATTTTAGTATTTTAAAATCAGTTCCTCTTGCGAGTTACCTCGCAAAAGGTTCTGCGGTAGAAATAGGTGAACAATTTCGTATTCAAACCTAGAAATCAAAATGCGAAGAAATTCGGTCACGCTGATGTACGACTTCATACAGCGAGAAGTTGAATTATTAGGAGCATAGCGTGCATAGAGCGAGCGCGTGAGAACTCAAATTTGATTTAAGTTACCTGTATAATTTGAAACGCCATTTTCACACAAATTTCACATTTTTCAAATTATGCTACGACACGTTAGCTCTTCAAATCACTTCACATTTTACTTCTGTGACCATTAGAACTGGCGATATAAAAGATTTGAAAGGTATTGACATCTATATTTGACATGGGGGTTTATATTGTTTTTAGCTTTTTCTCGAAATGCAATTTTCGCCTTACTCTCCGCAAAAACACGATGCCTCAGAATGCATCCATTCAATTCTTTGGAAACCTTATATACAGGTTCTGAAGATTATAAAGCAGGGTTTGAACTATCCATTAAGAAATACGCATTTAAAAAAATTGACTAGGATGTATACCCCCGATTATTTTTTGCATTTCGCTCTTCTTTCGTGTTTTTCTCAGGGATGACTAAGTCCACAATTAATTTAAATATAATAATGTAGTAACGATTGTAGTTCAATATCTGTGTGAATCAAAATGTTTTCAGAAGATAACATATTTTACAAACTGGAAAAATGTTAACTATTTTTTTAAATATGGCGTTTTGCGTAAATCGTATTTATTGGGTGGGTTTTTTACACTTTTTACTCCATTATTATGAAAAATAAATTTTTAAATACAATATTTCCTGCCATAAAATGCTTTTCCTAGTAGAAATCAATAAAATCTAAAAAAAATAGTCCCGTGATAATTTCGAAAAATTGCCTCCGAAGGTATACCTTAACCCTTTCGGGCCTAATGGGCATATACGTCCCAGAGATTAGATTGTGTAAATAAATCCCACTTTTGAATGGGTTTTTACGTTTTCGGTGTTCTTAAGGAATTAGGGAATAAAAATAGGACTCAAGAAACCTGGCAATACTTTCAGATTGCAAATGGCAGACTTGTGTTTTTGAGCACGCCCATTCATTCTGATGAATGAGTGACCGGAAACAAAAAGATGGTACAAAATTAGACGTTAGTTGCCCAGAAGCCATTTCCCACTACACTATGTACATGAATGGAGTTGACCGCTGTGATGAAATGGCTACTTTTTAGGGTCATGGCAGAAAATCAGATAAGTGGTGGAAAAATATTTTTAGTTATGATTTGTGTTGCGAATGCATGGATTACGAAGTGTGATGTGGAACATAAAACAGAACCACTCTTATCATTCATGGTCCCCTTAGCTGAGCAACTAATAAATGTTGGTAGGGAGAAAGCAAACACAAAAAGAACGCGAAAGTACGGTCGTCCGTCAAAAAGAGCAAAAACTACTAAATTAAACTACTTTTCACAGTTAAATTTTAATCATGCAAAAGTCGGGGCGAAAGGGTTTTAATGGCCTTAAGAGTAAGTTAAATGAAGTCATTTGGTAGTCTGTTGAACAATTCAAGAACGAGCGATGTTTCTACATAAATCATTGCTTCCGTGGAATAAGAGATAGTGTTCGGAACAATTTCCAATTTGAAAATCCAAGTTCAATACACTGAAATCGAAACAAAGTGAATTTGAAATGCTTGGGTTTCAGAACGGCTAAACTTCAAAAAACTAAAACAAAGTACTGTTTATGTGAACTCTTACATCAATTTATTGTTCTAAACGCACAAAATTTGGGCCGCCGTAACCCACATGAAAGATTAACGGATAAGCAACATGAGGGTTGCGAGTTCGAATCCAACCAAAGACCGTCGTGTACAAAGAGGGGAGTGCACGTTTAATCTGTCGTGGCCTCAAATGTCCTCACGTTGGCATGGAAATTTGGAGGGTAAAGTGCCTCCCGTTAGCATGGTGTGGAAGTTTGGATGCCAGCTCAGGTGTGATCTCGTCATCCGACCTGGTTCAAAATGACGTGATCTTTCCCTTCGGGTTTGATCCCGGACCGTCGCCAATAGCCCGTTGCGTAGCTCCAGTGCGACGTTAATTAAAAGTAAATACAAAATGAGAACACACAAAGAATCAAATTGCTGGTTTAGTTTGGTTAGTCATTGTAGAGTCATATCTTGTGCAAAGTAAGGGCTGATGGAGCATCGGAAAACACTAGGTCACATGTATGAAAACACTAGGTCACATGTATGAAAACACTAGGTCACATGTATGAAAACACTAGGTCACATGTATGAAAACACTAGGTCACATGTATGAAAACACTAGGTCACATGTATGAAAACACTAGGTCACATGTATGAAAACACTAGGTCACATGTATGAAAACACTAGGTCACATGTATGAAAACACTAGGTCACATGTATGAAAACACTAGGTCACATGTATGAAAACACTAGGTCACATGTATGAAAACACTAGGTCACATGTATGAAAACACTAGGTCACATGTATGAAAACACTAGGTCACATGTATGAAAACACTAGGTCACATGTATGAAAACACTAGGTCACATGTATGAAAACACTAGGTCACATGTATGAAAACACTAGGTCACATGTATGAAAACACTAGGTCACATGTATGAAAACACTAGGTCACATGTATGAAAACACTAGGTCACATGTATGAAAACACTAGGTCACATGTATGAAAACACTAGGTCACATGTATGAAAACACTAGGTCACATGTATGAAAACACTAGGTCACATGTATGAAAACACTAGGTCACATGTATGAAAACACTAGGTCACATGTATGAAAACACTAGGTCACATGTATGAAAACACTAGGTCACATGTATGAAAACACTAGGTCACATGTATGAAAACACTAGGTCACATGTATGAAAACACTAGGTCACATGTATGAAAACACTAGGTCACATGTATGAAAACACTAGGTCACATGTATGAAAACACTAGGTCACATGTATGAAAACACTAGGTCACATGTATGAATACGCCTATGCAGACAGGGTTTGGTTTGGGTTCCATGGCACGTTAGTGGACAAGCTGCGCCAAACACCGATGAAAACAGTTAACAGACAGCCAAATTAATAAGAGTCTAAAAGTTATGTTTTCAAATATTATATAAAAAAGGCTAAGTTAGATAAAGTTGAAAACTATAAATACAGGATGATTCTTTGCGTTTTCAACACAAAGAACGTTAAAAACCCATTAAAAGATGAGGTAGGTATTTTAATTAACGTCGCACTGGAGAACACAACGGGTCATTTAAAAAAATGATAGGCGTTATTGATTATTGGCGACGGTCCGGGATCCATCCCGGAGGAAAAGATCCGAGGACAACGCCTCATCATTTTAAAGCGCGGTCAGATGACGAGGTTGTTGGGTTTTATCGATTGAAGACAGAGTTTTATACATTAAAAATAAATTTTTATTACGTAGCCAAGTCTTATGGTTTAAAAACATACAAGAAGTCTGATCTGCTCATGATCCCCCATCTTTCTTCACTTTTATACATTCAAAGATTTACATTCTTCAAATTTATGTGCCCCACACGGCACTATAATTAGAGGTTTGAGACCGATTCCAACATGCGGCCCCATCGGTTGTAAAACCTCAGCAGATGTATTACAATTCAATATATCTATTTATATAAATCTAACAAAATATTTTTCTAATAATATTTTTAAATTTATTTAACAATAAAGGCTTTGTTAAAAAGTCAGCCAAATTATTTTCCGATGAAATATAATTTACGTTAAATAGTTCATCTTTTATTAATTTACGAATAAATTTGTACTTGATATCAATATGTTTAGTTTTCTGATTTTCCTGACTATTTTTTGAAAAATAGATAGCAGATTGATTATCACAATATACTTGGGGTCTTATGTAATCACACAAACTTAATTCATTTATAATTCTACTAAACCAAATAACTTCTTTAGTGCAATCGGTTAGTGCAATAAATTCAGATTCCATTGAGCTAAGAGCTATGCACTTTTGTTTAGAAGATTTCCATGATATTGGGATGTTACCCAAATAAATTAAATAGCCACTGCTTGAATGTCTGTTTGTGAGACCACATCCCCAATTTGCATCAGAAAAAGCAATCAAATTTGAACTTTCTACATTGGAAAGATTAATTTTAAAATCCTTTGTAAGAAAAACATAGTTCATAATATCAACAACGTAAGACCAGTGTTTGTAAGTATAACCATTACAAAACTGAGACATTATATTAACGGCAAATGCAATATCTGGTCTGGATCTATCTGACAAAAACGATAAACATCCTATTAAGGAACGATAGGGAAATTTCCTCATTAAATCATTTTCAATTATTTCTTCCTCTTTAACCTTATCAGGTAAGTTACAACCAATTTTAAAAGGTAAATTCACAAAACTTTTAGGAAGATCTTTGAATTTTGACAATAATTTTTCAATGTAGGTAATTTGATGTAAATAAACTGAATTTTCAATCTCTTGAAAGTTTACGCCTAACAAATATTTAGTTTTACCTAGGACTGTAAGATCCAATTTTTTGTCCAATAATTCGATTACGTCATTTATCAAATGTTCTCTTTTTGAAAACAAAACCATATCATCTACATAAACAATTAAAATTACATCTTTAAATTTGTAGACACAATTACACCAATTTAACTGAGAAAATCCTAATTTAGTTAAAATACCGTCTAATTCCAAATTCCATTCTCTACCACTTTGATGCAGACCATATATAGCCTTTTCCAATAGACATACTTTGTTTTCGGATCCTTTCAGCACAAATCCTTTTGGCTGTTTCATGTATATAGTATCCTTAAGGTGTCCATATAAATATGCACTTTTCACGTCAACTTGACAGTGATACCAACCCAACATAGAAATCAATAGTACAAACAATAATCTAACAATAGAAAAATTCACTACTGGTGAAAAAATATCTTTAAAATCAATGCCGGGTTTTTGCTTAAAACCTTGAGCAACAAGACGAGCTTTATACCTTTTAGGTATATTGTTTTCGTCCATTTTTATGCTGTACACCCACTTACTTCCAATTATGGTTGTATTTGGGGGGGTGTCCACTAATTTCCATACTTGCCTATCCTTCATTATCTGAATTTCTTCATTCATGGCAGTATTCCATTTAATTTTATCCTTACTTGCTTGCGTTTCTTCATAACTTTTGGGGATTTCGACATTGTAACACTGATCATACATGTCGTACATTTGTTGGTCTAAAAAATTAGATTCATCACTAGAAGTAGATGGCACATTAGAAATATCCACATTAGGATGTTCAGTTTCTGGCTTAAAATTGAAATTTACAGGATCAAACCTAATCTTATTTTTAGTACAATACTTTTTAATATCATTTAAAGATCTCATTCTCAAATTTTCAGGAGAATAATAGTATACATCTATTCTATTGCTTTTATTTCTAGGTTTTTCGATTCTTCGCCAATTTGAAATGTTAAGACTTTTTAAGTCCTCAGTTTTAACTAAATCTTTAGAATCTAAAACTTGAGTTTCACTTTCCGATTTTACTTTTATATTTTCATTTGATTGATAAATAGGAATATTAGAATTAAGATCGAAAGAAACGTACTCAAAGTTTTTACCAAATAGTACATCAACAGCTTTCTTACTTTCGTCGATATGAACATGGACTGTTTCAACTATTCTCTTCTCGTTTGGTACATATATTCTGTAACCTTTAGCTTTCAAACCATATCCTGTCAAAATACCAAGTTTAGCTCTGGGTTGTAATTTATTTCTCTGTATTTTAGGAATATGAACATATGCCAAAGAGCCAAAAATTCTAAAATGTTTTACTGATGGTTTGAAACCAGTCCATATTTCGTTAGGAGATATACCCTCAGTTAATTTGTGTTCGCATCTATTTTTAGTATGAATAAATGCTAAAAGTGCTTCTGACCAAAATTGTGGTTGTAAACCACTGTCTTGAAGCATAGCTCTGACACAATCCATGGCTGTTCTATTGAACCTTTCTGCAATGCCATTTTGTTCAGGGGTATAAGTTGAAGTTCTTTCGATTTTTATTCCTAGATCATTTAAAAACTTTTTAAATTCTTTGTGACAAAATTCTAAACCATTGTCAGTTCGGACACATTTTAACTTAACATTTAGCTGTCTTTCAGCTTTAACCAAGTATTTTTTAAAGTAATCAAAAACTTCATTCTTATTTCGAATAATATAAACAGTTACTTTACGTGAAAAATCATCAATAATAGATAAAAAGTATTTGTTTCCACCTAGAGAGTTAACTGGAGCAGGACCCCACAAATCCATATGGATCCTTTCCAAAACATTTTTAGTTTTCCTTTCGTACATATAGTTTCTTGTTAAGGATATTCTAGTGGATTTAGCAATAGCACAAATCTTACAATTTTTATCTATATTTTTACAATTAAGTTTTTCAATTCCTTTTACACAATTAATTTTACTCATATTTTCAATTAAGGGCATGTTAACATGACAAAACCTACGGTGGGCTTTTTCTAGATCTAAACCAGTTACATATGTATAATTTTTAATCTTGGGATAACCTTTTAAGATATACAATTTTCCAATTCTGGGAACAGTAAACAAATATTTATTATAACTATTATAAATAATCATTTTGTTATTTCCCCATTTAATTTGGTTTCCCACAAGGTCAATACGAGCACCACTAATTAAATTTCTTCTCATATTAGGCGAGTATAAAACATCTTTCAAAGTTAAATCAAAATTTCGGTTTCTATCTAAAACTGTAAATTGAATATCACCCATACCTAATACTTCCGAGGTGCTGTCCTTGTCTCCGACTAGGATCTTCTGTGGTGGTAGTTTTCTGAATGTCGTAAACATATCACGTTCTTTACAGAAGTGAGCAGTTGCAGCAGAATCAATGAGAAATTCCCTCGGTCTTTCATTTGGAAAATTTGAAACTGCATAGGCACGTTGAAGATCAGTTTTTGGATTGTCCTCCATATAAAATAATTCACCACCAGGTTTCTGCCGATTGCATTTCTTGAAGCACTTCGATTCGTAATGTCCCGACTTTTTGCAGTAGTTGCAGAATGGTCGCGGCCCCATACGACAAACTGTCGATTTTCTTGGGCTTGAAGGAATTAATTCAGGGTCCAGTACGCATCTGCTGTGATCAGGAGTAGACGCCCGTGTCTCCTTGTATCCAGATGACTTGTTTCTTGTAGCATAAGCATCGGCCACGATACTTAATTTTGTGTCTTCGTCCTTCCGCTTCAGGTCGATCCGGCTGGATTCTGTTATTAAATGTTTAGACAAATTGTCTAGCGTGAACTCGTTGTCATCCATCCTGTATAGCAGTTGTACCAGATTATCGTATTCGTGAGGCAAATGTCTTATTAGTTGAAAGCAAACTAAGAGGTCTGGGATTTCGAATCCACCTTCTTTTATCTGTAACAGCTTCTCATGCACTCGTTTGCAGAAGAGTCCAATGGATTCGTCCTCCGGCTGGTAGCGGAATGAAAAGAACTCGTCCACAAGGCCTGCCAATCGTGCTCTAGATGCTGGTTCAAAGTTGGTCTTTAATATATCCCAGGCTTCCTTACCGTCCTCAGTAGATGAAATTAAGACTTGATATTTTCTGTCTATGCCCTGGTAGATAGTTGTATATGTCCTCTGCTTCCTATAACGATAGTCTCTTTTTTCTTGTTCTGGAGCATCTTCCAATAATAGAGGTTCCGTTTTAGTGATAAATTCCCAGCAGTTCCGGTCCATTAGCAATATCTTCATGTCCGTCTTCCACGTGGCATAGTTGAAATCCGATAACTTCGGGAAGGAAAACATGGACATTTCTTGAATACCCATCATACTGGAAACCGGTAGTGGCAGAATTCAGGTTCAGCTTAAGGTCTGAGGCCCATAACCAATTGTTGGGTTTTATCGATTGAAGACAGAGTTTTATACATTAAAAATAAATTTTTATTACGTAGCCAAGTCTTATGGTTTAAAAACATACAAGAAGTCTGATCTGCTCATGATCCCCCATCTTTCTTCACTTTTATACATTCAAAGATTTACATTCTTCAAATTTATGTGCCCCACACGGCACTATAATTAGAGGTTTGAGACCGATTCCAACAGAGGTCAACACCCGAGATGGCACCCCGCTCTCCAACTTCCACGCCACGACAGATTGAACGTGCACCAACCCCCGTGTATACGACGGTCTTTGGCTGGAATGTGTAGAATAGTCACGGATATTGGGGTTTTATGGCGTAAGGATCGAAAGCGGACAAGCTGTGCGATTGACGCTGGGTTTTATGGAGCAAGGTTCAGAGGACAAGCAGCGCCAAGCGCAAGATAAAATCAGTATACAGGGTGCCCCAAAAAGGTTGTTACGCAATTTATCTTTTTACCATTTGGAGATAGGTAGGCAATGTAAATTGCAAAAGTACACCAAATAAGGTAAGTAATTAAGATGTGAATAAAATTATCACGTGATAACAATCTAAGCGGATTCAGGTTTTAATTTGTATACGACCCCTCTAGATAAAAATCCGTGGTAGCAAAAAATGTTCCTTACCTGCATCCCTATCGTTAGCAGAAAACTGCATTTCTGTAGGTTGAACAGTAACGGAGGCATAATGAAGCAAAAAAAGTTGACTTATATCGCTTGTGCACAGCTTTCAATAAGTCAGATTAGGGACCGCACACACAATGCTAAAAAGCATTTTTTTTCCGGTCAGAAAGTACAACATTGTGCAAATGTAGTATTCCAACTGCAGATGAAAATCGCAATGAATAGTAGACAATGTAATCTTTAATAAAAAATATCGTATAAAGAATGGTTTAAAAAATAAAAGGAAATTTACAACCGCATGTTCAAAATGTTTTCCATCTGCAGCAATGCAGAACTTAGCTCTTCATTTGTGGCCATGGGTCAGTTTCCGTTCTAAATTTAGATACGGCTCCCTTAAAATGGAACCTCTTGTATCTCCGTTACTATTCAACCTACAGAAATTTAGTTTTTAATTAAAATACAGGTAAGGAACATTTTTATCTAGAGGGGTTGTATACAAATTAAAAACTGTATCGCTTAAATTGTTATCACGTGATAATTTTATTCACATATCTTAATTACCTACCTTATTTGGTGCACTTTTGCAATTTACATTGCCTACCTATCTCCAAATGGTAAAAAGATAAATTGCGTAACAACCTTTTTGGGACACCCTGTATATTAAAACATTAAAAAGTAGCGTTTAAGAATGCAAGAAATTTATCATAGAATAAAATGTAAAATTCATGAATATATATATATTAAATAGCATTTAAAAACCAATTGTATTTCGAAAAGGGAAAAAAATGATTTGGGTTTTCGCCGATCAAATCCTGAATAGTTAAAACAGAGCTATTAAAATACGTAGGAGGATGATTAAAATCAGGGTACAAGCTGTGCGAAAAACAAGAATAGCAACAGGGAGCTTTCTCATTAAAAGAAAATGCATAATCCGAGACAATCCAAAAGTTGAAGTGGGTCCTACTCACCAATGTTTCGGTAGTGGTGCAGCTGCTGGGGCGTGCACCTGGAGACGCCCTCGTGCAGCTCCTCGGGGATGGGCTCCAGTTCAAGGTCCAGCTTCTGGTTGTCGTTCTCTCGGTTGGTGACGGTCTCCTTGAAGGCGGTGGCCACGTCCTTGAAGTCCACGGACTCGATGTCAGCTACCAGCTGAGCCTTCTGCTCCCCGCTCAGCTTCTGCCAGAACTTGACGATGTGTTCCTGGCCGTGGGTGGACAGCTGCTTGCGGAGATCCTCGACATCCGAAGCCGAGGGCATCTTCATGCAAGAAGTCCTGAAACAAGGACACTCTTAACACCAATGCACCTTTAAGTATTGAAAGTTGCTACCACAGATCAGTGGTTTCCAACCTGTGCCCGACTTTCCAGGGGCAGATGATTGGTTAGTTTAGGTTTCATGGCACAAGGTACAGAAATGGACAAACTGTGCCAGATAAGATAATAAAATCATTGTAAATGTAAAAACATTAAAAAATAGTGAGGAAAAGATTCCAGCGCAGTCTTTAGAGAATAAAATACTATTGGAAAAAGAGTTAAATAACGCGAGATTAAAAGGCAGAGCTAAAACATGTTGGTCAACAGAAAATAAATTAGGATAAAAACACGATTTTAATTAATTTAATATTTAAAAATGTTGAGACGACGGTCTTTGATTGGACTCGAGCTTGCTAATCCGTTCCTCTTCCAACTCCGGTTGCTAGGTTGCAACTCCGGTTGCTAATCCGTTCCTCTTCCAACCGGGCTACCGCGGCCCTGAAAATTGTAGGGTAAAAGGCCGGCTAAGAATACGCATTTCGAAAGTAATATTTCGACTGTTTAATGACATTGCAATATAATTTTACGCGACAGATAAAATATCATGCAACCAATTCATTCAAACTAATGCAACTTCCAAAAGTTGCATTTAGAGTACAATTTCCCATTCTGTATAAGAATATATTTCACCGACACATAAAAAGCCTTTCTGACTGGTGAATGGGATTATGAGCGTGATTAAAAGATTACGCTTCGATAACCATTCGGCCCAAGTCGATTCCCAAGCCCACGTGACCACTTTCGAAATCTTTCGACAGCGACTCCACCCATATGCTCAGTCTAGTCCAGTGGTTCCCAACCCGTGCTAGTCCTAAGTGCTCCCTCTGCGTGCCTTTCCAGGGGTTCCGCGGCCGCTCAGGAAAATCTATATAAATAAAAATGTAATGTTCGTTTGTTCCTAACGCAAAATATCCCAAAATGTTTCACCGAGTGCCTTGAAATTTTGCCACAACGTTGCATTCGAATACGCGCATGTTTTAGTCTACTTAGCTATATAAATAAAAATGTAACGCCAGGAGGAACTGGTAAAACGTTCCTAATTCAATTGATTCAGATCCCAAAATCACATTGCCTTAGTACTTGCGTGGTCCGGAATAGCTGCGACTTTGATACCAGGTGGAAGAACTGCTTTGAAATTGCCATTTGACATGCAATTCATTGAATCCTCCACGTGTAACATTTCCAAAGCATCCAGCATGGGAAAAGTATTGCAAAAATGAAAACGTATCGTTTGGGATGAATACACAATGGCAATCTTTCTTTTCAATTTAACCAGATGAGCCACAGCAACGCGTGGCCCGGTACAGCTAGTAAAATAAATAAAAATTAAAAATAAAGAGAAACAAAAAGTAGAATCAAAATAAAAGTAGAAATGACATTCTGAACGGAAACTTTCCAAGTTGAACTTCGCGCCTCCTCTAACAGACGACACTTGATCATTCTACTGCCACTAGCTGGAAAATTATTGTAGCGCGAGACGGACATTACAGAATTGTCTTCTATACCGAATAAAAATTTTGAACAAGTAATGAACGAATATGTATTTGAATTGGATGTCACGATTTAATCAGGAACTGGGTCCATTGTATGGACTTAAGTGTAGCTAATATAAAATCTGTTGTAACGCAAATGGTTTATCCGGCTGTTTTGAAGTTTTATGGCGCAAGGAACATATGCTGCGCCAGAGACAAGACACAATATCAAGCAATACAAACAATAAACGTTTTACTGACACAGAAGACAGGAATACACCCAGCGAGGAATAAATCAATTGATTGAACTTTCATGCATGGCCAAGTTTTGACACTATCACGTGTAATTGATAGATTATGGTAAATTTCAAAGTTTTTGAAATATAATTTCATTTCCCAATTGTTTAAATCTTTTTACTATCTATCCCCTTTCTACCCCCCTGCAACACTACTCCTAAACACCATTAAATAGTAAAACAGAGTAGGCCTAAGGGGCTGTCATGGAAATTGATTCGAAACGAGTCAAAAAGGTTGGAAATCTATAACATAGATTAACCCAGTTCTACCACTAACCCACAGCATCTCATCTTATCCCACTTACTCAAATAGATCTAACATCAAGCTCACAGCCGGTTCACTATGTACGTAACTGTTTTAATTAACGTCGCACTGGAGCAACACAACGGGCTACTGGCGACGATCCGGAATGAATCCTCAAGGGAAAGATCCGAGGACACCACGTCATTTTGAACCAGGTTCAGATGACGAGAACACCTGAGGTGGCACTCCACTCTCCAAACTTCCACACCAGCACGAGGACATTTGAGACCACGACAGATTGAAAGCGCGCTCGTGTACACGACGGTCTTAGGCTGGACCGAGTTTCGAACTAGCAACCCTCCTTTCCGTTGCTCTTCCAACTGGGCTACCAGGACCCTGATTAATTGGCTAGACAGACAGTACTAGGTATGACGATTTGTGGTCTCGGTGTACCCCAAAAATTGGCACCCAGTACCCCCCCCCCAAAAAAAAAAATGGCACCTACCCCCGAGAGGTACGTTGAGAACCCCTGTCGAGGAGTATGATTGTATCCACAACCTTGCCTCACAGTTTTGTGAGCAACGTTGAACAGTATCACAGCATCAATATCGTGTGGTTTATGGTCAATAATTGTGTGACCTTTCAGAGATCGTAGAAGCAAAGCCATTGAGTCGCCAGCTGCTTCTGGATCTGTACAAAGCTGAGGTAGAAGCAATTTTACAGACAAGTGTTTAAAAAAGTGCTCGAGAAGCGCAGGTAGAACAGCTGCAACCTTAAACTCGCGTATGACATTGAGTACTATAATACGTTTCCTTGTTTACCAAGCATTCTTATTTCCGCACTGAGAAACTTTAATAGTGTTAGTACTTTATTGTTTCAAGAATTTTAGTTTGATTTCTTAATACGAGGTATTCATAAATTGAATTGAAGACCAGGTTTCAGATTCTCCGAACTTAAGGGGACACGGTACCCTTAAAATGACCCAAATGTCGAAAAAAAAAAAATTTTTTATTGCTTTATTTTAAATATACAACCCTTCTGAACATGTGTGCAAAATTTCATTGCTCTAGCAACATTATTTTAGGAGTTATTTAAGTTTCTTTCCTCTTGAATGTAAATAACCGAAACCAAAAATTAAAACTTTAAATGGCTTTTCTCAGCTTTCTGTTTTTGATGACTATGAAGTACTCAAATTGATAAGGCTTTTTTAAAATTTAATTTAGAGATTTGAAACTTTTTGTAGTTGTTCACAATAGTATATTTGACAATTCTGTGCATGGGATAAGAATTTGGCTGAAAAGTTTTTTTAAAAAAATTGACAAACTAAAATCTTGTTTTTTAGTTTTTCACAGTATTTTTTAGAAAAATTCTAGAAAAATGAATAATTAGAATACATGCAAACCCATGCACAGAATTGTGTAAAATACTGCAATGAATAAAAGTGTAAAAAATGTAAAAAGATGATATTTAAAAAAGTAGTAGGGATTTTAAAATATTGATTTTTTCTCAAAAAAAATTAAATTTCTGAATTGCTCTTGTAAAATTAAATTTTTTCGCCTGAAATATTCATTTTATGTGCATTTCAATATAGTATACTAAAAAATTTTGCTACACATATGAAAACAAAAACAAATTCTTCAAAGGATACCTTGTCCCCTTAACCTCAGGGCCACGGTAGCCCAGTTGGAAGTAGCAACCGGAGGTTTACGAGTTCGAATCCAAAGAGGTCTAGGTATGTATTTAATACCGTCGCACTGGAGCAACACATCGGGCTACGGCAGCGGTCCGATCCCGAAAGGGGAGATTCGAGGACAACATCTCGTAATTTTGAACCATGGTCAGATGACAAATAAAGCTCAAAGGAACATTCACAGCATCAAAAACAATTCCACTCAACTTGAGAAAATGGCACAACTCAAAATGGAGGTTTCTCAATTAAACGAATCTACTGAATGGAAATCAAGCCACCAAGTGCGCTACACATTTTTTTTTATAAGTGCAGACGGAATTCTACGAATTCAAAATTACTTATGGTTCTTTAATCTTTTGCCCATTCTGTATAGTTTACGTTTATGGAATTGGTACATTTTGGAGAAAAGTGGCACAAGATATAAAATAACAGATTTGTAAGACGTCAACAATTCAAAAACATACCTGCGAATGGATAAACGATCTCTCAAACCTCAAAAAGTCTGACAGTTTAAACAGGCGGTACGAATTTGAGGACACGTGGAACAACTTCCTCGGGCGAAGAGTTAAGTTCGATCAGAAAGTGGCTACCTAATTTCTGTTCTGAATGTTTTTATCGATTCATTCAGTTCTGAAGTGAAAGCAGAAAAGAAATCGAAACAAAAAAGGCAGATAATACTATCGCAATCAATTTACACGTGGCAGATAACCAAACATTTATTTATGGTAAATAGATGGTACTTAAAAATAACCAACTTTCCCCTGAAAGAGTGGGTCAATACAACTTTCAAACTTGTTCCGCGACAATTTTTCCAATACTCGAATGCTAAAAAATTTCCTTAACATTCCACATCCTTTCGAAGGACGAAATTAGAAGGACACTTGAAGAATGATCTAGATGTTCAGGCAATAAACAAAATATATTTAACACATAAATGTAGCTGCATAGGTAAATTTTATATTTGTTTACGCAGCTAACAAATATATTATCTACTTATTACTTACTTTAACAGCTAACAAATATATTATCTAATGCAGTGGTCACCAAAGTGGTCGATATAACATTGTTAGGGGTCGAATCGGGCTAAGGGGTCGATAAAAATTATGACAACATTGTATGGGAAATTTTTTATTCGGTTGACTTGGATTGCGTCCATCCTGAATGACAACGCAATGAAGAGTGAATATAAAATTCCAAGGCGATTGAAGGCTGAAACTGACTCATTTTGAATCCGACATAGCTAATCTTGTCAAGAGTCACGAAGCACACCCTCCACATTGACAACGTTAGTAAACTGTTAATCTAATTTTCACATGTATAAGGAAGATTGTATTATTGTTATTTTGTTATCTAAATTCAGTTTTATAAGTTATCTATCCCTCCTATCCAATGTGATATTAAGGACGTCAAAAACATATCCCCTTTGACATTAAACCAATATATACTATATTATACATACAATAAACACTAACTATAAAATAAACCATCTAAAACCTCATATAAGCGTCTTTTTGCTTTTCCTATTAGAATTATGTAATAGTCGTAAAAAAAATCAAGAAACTCTTTAAGGGGTCGAAGGTCAGAGAAGTCTGACGACCCGATTCTAATGCAATAAAATTACATCTGCAAATTTAAATTTTACGTCAAAGAACCAAGTTATTACCAACACTAAAACTTAGTCAAATACTAGGAACCATCGAAATAAATATTCATTCAAATATCAAATCCAGGCCATTAAAAATATCAAAATAAACACAGTAAAACTTTTGAAAATGCATTTCCAAACAGTTTGATAACTGCAAATTTTCAATTCAAACGATTCCATGAAACAGAAATTAAGGTAATGCAACTTACATCTTGTCAAGTTTTAAAGAAATCCAGATCAAACCAAGATGAATTAAACAGTTGACTTGCAATACTTTTCGGTGTTAATAGAATTCACAAGTTCCGAATATTTCATGCGAATAACTAACTTCTCTTTCGCGAACTATTTCACAGAATATAAATCAGATTCGCAATTTACACATTTAAGGTGTAGGTATATACTAGAAGATTTGTTTTTAATTTTGACTTTAAAACCAATTTTTTTACAATGGGTCATTAGTTTGTACTTAAACTCGTTTCCCCAGTTTGAAAAATTCAGACTAATCTAATCATTAATTATCTAATTTAGATATAAGTAGCTAATTAGCATGATTTTTGAAGTGATATTTTTAATTCTAATTTGTTCAGAAAGACAATTCCTATTAGAAATTATTCCTAATATTATTCTTCATATTTTGACCCTCAGTCAAGTTGGTAGGGAGAAAAGGTTTTTATACAATTTTTTTCACCAAGTCTAAAACATCAAAATTCCTGAAAAAAAATCTTGACCTCTAAAAATCAATTTTAACATTTATTTCTTAACCATTAAGTTTGACTGAGGGTCAAAACATCCACTGTATTGTATAGATTATATTGATACAAAAATAACTAATAGATCAATTCATTGTTGAGTTATCGCCATTTAAACGAAGCATCAAATTGCAAAACCAGTTCTTCAGAAGTCAATTTATTTTTTGGAAACATGTTTGTACATGGTGACAGTGCCTAACGAAAACCCTCATAAGAACTTGATATCGTTTGAAAGCCAAGGAAAATATTTTGAATAAAAAGTATCGATATTCCTATCGATTTTCACATGTTAGTTCACATGATTTTCACAAGTTAAGGAAGCAGATATTTGCGATTTGTCTGCCGACTACGAAATACTTTTAATACAATATCAAAATATTTAGTTGGACAACATTCTACCACAAATATTAATGCTACTTTCACCAAACGCTTTCATAAACTAGAATACGAGAAAACTTACATTTTAGCAAGGAAAAAAATTCGCAACGAACAATTTTCAATTTTGTATAAAAAATATTTTTCAAACAATCGAATGTTCAATCTCTAATATTTCACCAAAATAGCGAAACGGCGACTTTCTTTCAAACGACTAAGCAAGAATAAAATGAGCGATACCACTTACATTTTGACACGTTTTAGAGAAATTCAAAGGCAGACAAAAACCGAAGCGAGCACGAAAGCTGGAGGTTTTCCCAAAAAAGAGATCCCAAAGCTTCGTTTCCAGTCTCTTATACACGAGGCCGGCCGGCTAGAAATTTTTAATTCCCATGCAATCGGCGTTCACGAACGAGTTCTGGCGGCCTTGCTCACTGGGATTTGAAAAATACGAGCACTTGGCGATCAACTCCTCCGGCATCGCAAAAAACACACGCGCACGTTCATAATTAGCAAGGCAGGTTTGTGTTTTGAATGCGTGCTGATTGTCCCGTCAAAGGTTGATCATGGTTTGCATTAAATGCAGATTTCCTTGATATCGGCATTGATCCCGGACCGTCGTCAATACCTCCATTACCACCTTGATATTTACGAGGGCCGAGGTAACCGGTTGGAAGAGAAACGGAGCAGCAATGGAGGCTTGCAAGTTCGAATCCAACCAAAGACTGTCGTGGACTGGTGCACGTTGGCGCGGTATCGATGTTTGGAGAGTGGAGTACCAGCTCAGATGTGACCTTATCATCTGACCGTGGTTCAAAATTACGTAGTGTTCTTGGATCTTCCCCTTCGGGTTTGATCCCGGACCGTCGCCAATAGTCCCGTGTGTTCCTCCAGTGCGACGGTAATTAAAAATAAATACCTACCAACCTTTTTATTTACGATTGATCCCAGACGTCGTTAATACAGCGTTATTGCTCCAGTGCGAAGTTAATTAACTACCTACCTTGTTATTTACGCGAGTACAAGGGTTCAAAGCATAGCTAGCCACTTATTTATTTCGCGTACGTTTGTGGTGCAGCAGAGAAGTGCTAGCTTTCCTCCTATTGTCCCGTAAAGTAGTGGTCTGACCGTGGTCCATCGGATCTTTCCCTTTGGGATTGATCCCGGACCGTCACCAATAGCCCGTTGTGTTTCTCCAGTGTGACGTTAATTGAAAATACCAATACCAACTGACCGTGGTCCAGAATTACGTGGTGTCCTCGGTAGGTAGGGGTATTTTAACTAACGTCACACTGGAGCAAGACACCGGGCTATTGGTGACGGTCCGGGATCAATCCCAAAGGGAAATATCCGAGGACACGTCATTTTGAACCACGGTCAGATGACGAGCTAACACCTGAGCTGGCACCCCACTCTCCAAACTTCAACACCACGCCAACGTGAGGACATTGGAGGGCACGACGGATTTAAAGTGCACCAGCCCCCTTTGTACACAAGAGTCTGGTTGGATTTTTGTGTCGGGCTCGTTAATGTAGTTTCATTGTGAGCAAAGGTTTGACGAACAGCGCTTGCGCGCAAGATTGCATATAAATAAATAAATGAATACAAATGAATTTTAGTGTGTTATTGAATAAATATGAGATTACACTAAAAGCAGAAAAAAAATATTTTTAGAAAATATTTTTTAAATATTTCTAAAAATATTTCTTTTAAATTCTTTTAAAAATATTTCTAAAAATATTTTTAAAAAAATATTTTTTTAACAATAATGTTTCATTGCTGCAGTAAATATTCTGATACGATAACAATTCCTTCCCGAAGTTCCAAAATAATACAATTATTCCAATATCCTGGTTTTAGAAAAAACATGTACCTATAATAAATATGTGCACCCATTTTTAAAGCATTTACTCAAATAGTACATTAGATATGAGCGCAATCAGATTTTTGTAAAAAAACAAAGCCGAGGAAAACAGCCTTAAAGATAGAATTTCGGTTAGCGCTGTTTTTTCAATCAAAAATGTTATACATTCTCTGACACTATCAAATAACCATTCCATAACTAAAATATATAATTGTTTATAGTATTCAATCAAGAATATTGCTTTAAATTAAGATGAATCCAATCAGATCTCAAGAGACAAAAGAAACAAACTACTTGATTGTGGCGGTACAAAAGATCACTTTTAAGTTTATTATTGAATGCATTCCATAGCTGAAGCTTAAATAATGATTAGTAAAGTAATATAAATTTAAAATAACTTTTTATTGTCCCTATGACTTCCATCCAAATTCTCCAGTTTCCAAACATCCGTCTGGTTATTATCGTCTGGCCAGCAGTCCATTGAAGCCCCCCTTGTTTTGCTCCTTTCATTATCTCTATTGATTGGAATTTCTTCATACGGTTGATGTCAAAATGGTCAGAAATGTCTGTACATTAACATATTTTTTCAAAAAATCCAATTTTTAAAGGTTCCCTTAAAATAAAGATACATTTTGTTAATGCATCATATCAAAATCGGAGCCAAGGTAGTAGAGTCACAGATTAGCAACCGGCTGGTTGCGACTTGGAAACTATCCAATCACACCATCGTGTACGTGGAGACACGTTAAATCTGTAAGTGGCCTCATGTCCTCACGTTGGCGTGGTGTGGAAGTTTGGAAAATGGGCTCAGGTGTTAACCTCGTCATGACTCGTAGCCTTACGCGTGTAATAAACGTAACGTTAATTCAATGCAATACCAACCCATCTAGATTACCAGATTAGCTTGGCAGGATTTATAGTATGCATGGAATTGGACCATCTTTCCTCAAAAGAGAGAGGTAGGTAGTTGAATTAATGTCGCACTGGAGGGCTATTGGCGACGGTCCATTCCGAAGAAAAGATCCCAGGACAACTACTTGACATTTTGAATCACGGTCGGATGACGAGGTAAGCTGGCACCCCACTATCCAAACGTCCACGCCAACGTCAAATGGAACTCAGAGTAGCGCTATGAAATTTAGAGTGGTAACCTGTGGCCAAGATCATGTGACCCAAACTACGTAACCCTTCGTCTGCTGGCTAACATTCATCATCTGATTCGTCCATCGATTGATTATCTGATAGTAGACTTTGGAAAAACGGATTCACTTTATGGAAAAACGGATTCCCACACCTTCCCAAAATGTTATATCTCCAAAAGAGGCGATGAGATCGGCCAACTATGTGACCCAAACTACGTAACCCTTCGTCTGCTGGCTAACATTCATCATCTGATTCGTCCATCGATTGATTATCTGATAGTAGACTTTGGAAAAACGGATTCACTTTATGGAAAAACGGATTCCCACACCTTCCCAAAATGTTATATCTCCAAAAGAGGCGATGAGATCGGCCAACCAAGTCAAAGAGTCTATGCAATTTCCCGTCTGTCTTATCTTCCCCCAAAACAATCCCCGCACAAATCTCTCAGAAATAATCTCACGTACAGGGGGATAAACGTGCGTTCTAACCTTAGATAAAACACTAATCTCGCCTCTGAAAAACGTCAAGCACTGAACCGCGGATTCTCGTAAATAACAGAAGATGCCTTTTCGGTGTAAACGTGCGGAGGGATTTGGAAGCGGAGAAAAAGAGAAGCCACCCCAATCTGTTCAAGTGAAGCTGTGAAAACAGATTTACGGTCCATGTGGCTGGGAGAAGTTTGGATTGATTTATGGAAACGCGGAACTGGTCACGCCAGTACACCCGCCTCGAAACGCGCTTCGACTCTGGGTCATTTCATACAGCAGCTGTCGTCATCTGATTGGTTCAAAATTACGTCTTGTCCTAGGACCTTTCACTTCGGGTTTAATCCCGAACCGTCGCCAACAGCCCGTTGTGTTGCTCCAATGCGAAGTTAAAATATCTACCTACAGCAGCTGTGGAGGGCCACGGCAGCCCAGTTGGAAGAGTAACGGATTAGCAACCGGAGGGTCGCGAGTTCAACCAAAGACAGTGTACACGGAGACTGTACACGTGTACACGGAGACTGATGCACATTCAATCTGCCGTAACCTCAAATGTCCTCACGTGGGCATGATGTGGAAGTTTTGAAGTAGGGTGCCAGCTCAAGTGTTCACCTCGTCATCTGACCGTGGTTCAAAATTACGAGGCGTTGTCCTCAAATCTCCTTCGGTATGGTCGCCGATAGCCCGTTGTGTTGCTTCAGAGTAACACCTTGTGGAAAACGAACCAGAAAAAGTGTTGTCAGTTTTTCCATTGAGCGGCATGCGCACCTGCAACTCGTAGATTAACGCACGGATTTGAATACTCCTCGGGTGCTTTATTCGCGTCTCGATTGACAGGTATTCAGGGAAGCCAAAAGGACAACGGTATTTTTAGCACTCAAATTTCGAATGACAGATAGGTATTTTAGTTAACGCCACACTGGCGAAATACAACGGACTATTGGCGATGGTCCGGGATCAATTCCGTAGGGAAAGAATCGAGCACAACACACGTAATTTTGAACCACGGTCAGATGACGAGGTCACACCTCAGCTGGCACCCCTCTCTCCAAACTTCCACACCACGCCAACGTGAGGACAAAGAAGGCCACGACAGATTTAACGTGCATCAGCCCGTGTTCACGACGGTCTTTGGTTGGATTCGAACTCGCAACCCTCTGAAACAGGAAGGAACGTCATAAAACTTTCGGCGCGAATGCCGGTCGAGAAACGGATAATACTTTTTGGCAGGTCAGGAACTAAACCGATTCCCTCAATGGGGCACCAAACTCTCCAAGCAGGCCGGTCAAGCAAGGGGGGGGGTATTTCAATTAACGTCACACTGGAGCAACACAATGGGCTATTGGTGACGGTCCGGGATCAATCCCAAAGGGAAAGATCCGAGGACAACACCACGTAATTTTGAACCATGGTCAGATGACGAGGCAACACCTGAGCTGGCACCCCACTCTCCAAACTTCCACACCACGCCAACGTGAGGACATTTGAGGCCACGACAGATTTAACGTGCACCAGCCCCCTTTGTACACGACGGTGTTTGGCTGGATTCGAACTCGCAACCCTTCGGTTGCTAGTTCGTTACTCTTCCAACCGGGCCACCGCGGCCCTCCGGTCAAGCAAGGAAAAGATGCATTTACTATCAAAAAAATAATTATATCCCTAAATTATTTAACGACACACTTAAATAATTATTTTGATTTTTAAAGTATGCTTTCTACTTTCAACTACATTCCAAAAAGCGTCATAAAATCAAATATTTGTGTTTAAATTTTTGTGCGCCCCCTCACATATGGATCGAATTGGGCTTCGCACTTCGAAAGGCGGGCCGTGCTGTTTCGGGATTTGAATTCGAGAATTGATTGCTGTGCGGTTGATTCTCATCTTTGTATACGGTGGTCTTTCATTAAATTTCGGAAAAAAATACATTCTAAATATATTTTCACATGAAAGCGAAATGTATCAAGTACTCGACGAATCAAATCTACAAAACCATTACCAAATAAACGTCCTTTGATAAATCGATCAATATAAACAAAAGAAATTCAATCAGAATCCCTCCAATCGGCAGACATCTTAGAGCAGGGGTCGTCAAACTTCTTTGACCGTCGAACCCTTCAAGAGTTTATTTACTTTTTAGTGATTTTCTATGTATAATATACAATGGTACCTTGAGATACGAGTTCAATTCATTCCATGAATTGGATCTGGATCAATGGTATTTAGTGGAGTCCGAATCAGCACCTGCCATCCTTTGGTATTGCAACCAGTTCCAAAGCTAGAATCTGATTATACGAATAGGTGTATCTGACCACTATGAATAGGAATGACCTAAGCAAGAGCTCGTAAGATACCTATTCTTACGCCAACTCATTTTTCCAAAGAGGCTCAAAATCCCACCAAAATAGCATTACTGTTTTAATAGAAATACTTTAAACGAATTACCATTTTACGATAGTACAAATACGACCACTCGTTTTTCCTTGTTTACAATCTCCAGCTTTCACTTTTACGTCGAGGTACGCAACAATTGCGACATATACAGTGGCACCTTAAGATGCGAGTTTAATTCATTCCATGACAGAGCTCGTAAGTCAAAATGCTCGTACCTCAAATCAATTTTCCCCATTGAAATTAATTGAAATGAGATTAATTCGTACCAGCCCCTAAAAAACCACTCCAATCTTTTTATAATAATGAATTTATAGTGAACAAATAGTGTAGCTAGAGTTATCGCCTTTATCGAGTCCTGCTTCAGAATAGTACATATCGTAGAAGTAGTGCGATCGTACTGCGTTGCCAAGTCTATTGCCCTTACGCCTTGCTCATGTTTGTCTATTATCTCACTCTTTAATTCCATGGATATTACCTTTTTCTCACCACTGTTGTTTACACTCGCCGTCTTTGGACTCATGGTTATAAGAAAAAATTAGCTAAATAATTGTATATCGACTCGTTTTTCCGTTTTTAGAATTGACGCATCTGGTCGGAGAAAAGAAAAATGAAAAAAAAAAAAGACTCTGGCCTCCCTGTGGCAGTTGACAATAAATGTCAAACCAAATTAAGAAATTGATTGATCTTGTGACAGACGTTAACTGTCATGAGGTGAGGTAAACATGTGAACCGAACGATGCGCAAAACCGGGAATCTGAGCGGAGTGGTGGTTGTGACGTCACCGAAGCAGGCTCGTATCTCTTAAATTCTGGCTCGTAACTCAAAGCACAAAATCGACCTAGTGACGGCTCGTATCTCAAAAAACTCGTATGTTGGGGCACTCGTATCTCAAGGTACCACTTTAGTATGTATATTGGCTTAAACGTAAAAGGGATACGTTTTCGTTTTTGACGTCCTTCTTAACATTACATGTTGGATAGGAGGGGTGAACAATATATTAAGTATGTAATGTAATTTAGATAAAACAATAATACAATCTTCCTTACATATATGAAAAAAAGACTTATGAACTTAGTATACAATTGACTAAAGTTGTCCATGTGAAGTGATTCGCTTCGTGATTCTTGACAAGATGCGCAATGTTGGCTTCAAAATGCGTCAGTTTCTGCCTTCAATCGCCACGGAATTCTATTTCTAGCTTATTTCTTTGTTTTGTTAAAATGGAACTAAACGTGGTCGAAACCAGTTTAAACCCTGTACTAGCTTGGAAATGCAAGCAAAAAGGGGAGTACCACTTCAGAAAGTTTTGGATATTTTTGTCTTACATTTTTCTATCGACCCCTAACAATGTTATATGGACTCCTAGGGGTCGACATCGACCACGTTGGCGACCACTTTCTTAGAGTGATAGCGGAACCAAAACAGACAGTCAAAAGAGAAATGACACATTACCACGAAGGGCGAGAAGTTTGAAAACAAAAGCAACTTACCATGAGAAGAAACCGAAACCTGTAACAACCTGTTTGTTTACAGAACCGAGACTTCGGAACACGTAAAAAACAGGCGAGAAACCTGTCTGCTTAAAAGTCAAATCGTTCTGTCACGCTTGGATTCGCCCCACATTTTCATATCGGGGACTCTGCAAACCAACCTCGCCCTGTCATTGAAATGCGGCTTCACTCATCGCACCAATTACACTCTCCATTTCATTAGTGTTGATGAATAATAGAGTGGAGGGATCGAAGCGCTCTTTCAAAGGTCACGCACTGAACAGAGTGGTGTGCCAACTAAAACGACACAGCCAAAATTACAACTAGTTTATTTACTTTAAACATACAGTATCTACGCTATATACCAGTGGTCTCCAAAGGGATAGATATAACATTGTTAGTTGTCGATTCGGGCTCAGGGGTCGATAGAAGACAGCATTGTACGGGTAATATTGAATTCGGTTCACTTGGATTACCTGAATGACAATGCAATTCAAAGAGTGAATATAGAACTCCGTGGCGATTGAAGGCTGAAACTGACTCATTTTGAATCCAACATTGCTCATCTTGTCAAGAGTCTCGAAGCCACACCCTCCACATGGACAACGTTAGTCAATTGTATACTAAGTTAATAAGTCTTGTTTTCATACATATAAGGAAGACTGCATTATTGTTATATCTAAATTAAATTTTATATATTATTCATTCCTCCTATCGAATATGTAATGTTAAGAAGGACGTCTAAAACAAAAACGTAGCCCCATAAAGGCATTATATGTATACACTGCTGGCCACCCAAATTGCAACACCAAGAAAGACAAGAGATATCACAACAAAATTTATTTTGTAGATAACATGTTGACCAAGTATCAAATGATTAAATTTATAGACTTCTGTGAAGTGTGGTTCCTGCCAAAATCAGTAGCCAGAGTAGCCGCCATTGTTGGAGATCACCGCTGCCACACGCCTCGGCATTGATTCAAAGAGACTTTGGATGTGTTCTTGGGGTACAGCAGACCAAGCAGCTTCCACACGTTGCCAAAGTTGATCTGGTGTGGCAGCTGGGGATGTATTCTGGGTCAATCGTTGAGCAACCATGGACCACATGTTTTCTATCGGCGAAAGATCCGGAGAGCGAGCTGGCCAGGGAAGCAATTCAATCTGGCGATTGACGAAGAACCCTTGGACAATGCGTGCCACGTGTGGTCGCGCATTATCCTGTTGAAATATGGCTGTGGGCAAGCCCTGAAGGTAAGGAAGGACAACTGGCTCCAACACCTCGGAGATGTAGCGCTGGCTGTTTAAAGTACCGGCAATGCGTACTAGAAGAGTGCGAGAGTGATATCCAATACCGCCCCATACCATAATACCCGGTGTGGCGGTGCATAACGCAGCTGTTCAGCATCCTCTCTCCACGGTGTCTCCAGACTCGAATCCGACCATCGTGGTGTTGCAGACAGAAGCGTGACTCGTCAGTAAAGACAATTTCATTCCATTCTGCCATCCACATCCTTCTTTCATCGCACCATTGGCGGCGGAAACGTCTGTGGTTCTGCGTCAAGGGTAGACGAAGCAATGGACGTCTTGCGGACAGACCACTCTGCTGTAAACGGCGTCGAATGGTACGCGCAGACACTGGATGATGCGGTACAGACTGAATGTGCTGTGCTATGGTTCATGATGTGGCTGAGCGATCCGTCACTGCCATACGCACAATATGCCTGTCATCACGTGAAGTGGTGCACTGAGGTGGATGCGATCGAACACGTCGGTCCGTCGTACCCTCCTGCATCCAACGATCACATATCCGCATTACAGTTGTTTGGTTTCGTGCAACACGACTACCGATTTCCCTGAAAGATAATCCACAATCTCGGTAGGCCACTATCCTTCCTCTGTCGAACTCGGATACTTGATGATCGCTGTTTTCTACGAGGCATAATTGATCGTTTTTTTGAAAAAAACCACAAGAAAAACACAATTGCCGTACTTGAAATCGTCGAAATCTCCAAGCCTTAAATAGCGCTTTGAAGTGGCGCCACAGGCGCGCGTGATGTGCGTCTGCGCTGAAATTCTAATCATTTGCATATCTCACCTCCGCTAATGCATGTTGTAAATTTCATATTATTTGCATGCTTCCTTCAGGGTGTTGCATTTACGGTGGCCAGCAGTGTATATACACAGTGCGTCAAATAAGTTTTAAGACTGGGTCTGTAAAAAGAAATGGAAACAAGAAATTAATACCTGTTTTGGTTTTTTATTCAAAATAGGACCCTCCGGCTTTAATGCACTTTTTACAGCGATTTATTAATGAATCGAACGCCTGTTGTAAATCACTTTGTGGAATGGCCTGCAAAGCACGCGTCGAAGCTTCTTGTATGGTCGAAATACCCTCAAAATAACACCCTTTTAACTTCATTTTAAGTTTTGGGAATAAGGAGTAGTCACAGGGTGCTAAATCAGGTGAATACGGTGGACTTCAAGAAGTTTGGATCGTTTTCAGCGGCTGAAATGATGTCTGCAATGTGCACTTCTCATTGCTTTTTGTTCAGGGATTAAAGTGTGTGGAACAAATTTAGCACACACTTTTGTTTTGCCCAAATCTTCATGCAGGATGGTTCGAATTGTTTCTTTGTCGATGTTTAAAGAGTCTTCCATCATTCTCAGTGACGCACAGCGATCGTTTGTTACGAAATTTCGTACTTTTTCAATAATTTCAGGTGTCCTAGATGAAATTGGTCTTCCACTACGCTGATCATCTTCTACCGTATCTCTTCCGTCCAAAAAACGTTTGTGCCACACAAAAACATTTGATCTACTTAAACAACAGTCACCGTAAACTTGTTTCATGGGTTGGTATGTTTCCGAAGCACTTTTACCAAGTTTTGCGTTAAATTTAATTACAGCTCTTTGCTCCATCTTAAAAAAATCAACATGAAAAAAATTCACTTCTGCAATGAACGCTCGCCTTCTCTCAGCTATTAACGAAATGCGCACAACTTGTTGGCAATGTGCCAGTAGACGATGGACGTTATGACGCATGCGCATTTACACTCACAGCGCCATTACAACGAGCGCTCTGGGACGAGTCTTAAAACTTATTTGACGCACTGTGTATATATATATATATACACTATATTATACATACAATAAACACTGTAATCGTAAAATAAATAATCTAAAAACTCACATACGCGTCTTTTGCTTGTCCTATTATAATTACGTAATAGTAAAATAGAAGGGGCCGATGAAAAGTCAAGAAAATCTTCGATTCGACGGTCCAAGAAGTTTGGCGATCCCTGCTATATACAATCAGAGATTTATGTCCCTTTTCCGTGGCCGCTACAAACAGGGGAAAATGGGATCTCCAACGGCCGGCTCGAACGAACACCACAAAACACCTCTGCTCAGATCGAGCTCTGCAACAGTTCTCCGTAGTGATGGGAGTATCCGAATACAAAATTACTCATGTCCCGATACTTAGAAGTATTCGTTGTACTCGATTCTTTTACAAAGTATTCGGATACCAAATGCATTCGCATACAAAAATATTTGGATACAAAAGTATTCAGATACCAAAGTATTCGAATACAAAAATAGTCGAATATCAAAATATTTAGATATCTAAGTATTAAATAGGTAAGTATTTTAATTAACATCACACTAGAGCAACACAACGGGCTATTTCAAAGTATTCGGATACAAGAGTATTCAGATTCAAAGGTACTCATACTATGCATTCGAATACCAAAGTATCTATTCTTACAATCTAATCAATCTTAAGTATTAATCTTATTAATTAAGAATCTTAAGTATCAATCTAATCAATCTTAAGTATTAATCTTATTAATTAAGAATCTTAAGTATCAATCTAATCAATCTTAAGTATTAAATAGGTAAGTATTTTAATTAACATCACACTGGAGCAACACAACGGGCTATTTCAAAGTATTCGGATACAAGAGTATTCAGATTCAAAGGTACTCATACTACGCATTCGAATACCAAAGTATCGATTCTTACAATCGGTCAATCGTTTTTGTATGTGTATTCGAATACTTACGCGATACTTGAAAGAACTCGAGTAAGAGTCTCAAAAGGTAGTCGATTCTGTGCATCACTAGTTTTCCGTCTTGTCCCGTCAGTTCCACTGGGAGACAGTTCAATGACGGGGCATCGTACACACCTAAAGACCACATCTGGAGGGTAAGAAGATCACCATGATAGACCACATAGATCTTTCGGGTTTTCCTGTCGAAGGTCAGTGGCGTTGACCTCTGATCCCGAGCTGTTGCTAGGGGCGTTACAACACAAAGCGACGAGATGGAATGGTTTACCCAGGAAAGTATCCAGAGGGGGATATCCCCGAAATGTACTCCATGTTACAAAAATAAACGTCAGCTGTTTGATGTAAAGCAAAGTTTCACTATAAGTAGAAAAATCGTGGACAGGTTTGAAAACAGCCACGAAATGCTCATTTAGTATTTCGTCTGAATATGGTATTTGGTATTTGGTATTTCAATTAACGTCACACTGGAGCAACACAATGGGCTATTGGTGACGGTCCGGGATCAATCCCAAAGGGAAAGATCCGAGGACAACACCACGTAATTTTGAACCACGGTCAGATGACGAGGCAACACCTGAGCTGGCACCCCACTCTCCAAACTTCCACACCACACCAACGTGAGGACGTTTGAGGCCACGACAGATTTAACGTGCACCAGCCCCCTTTGTACACGACGATGTTTGGCTGGATTCGAACTCGCAACCCTTCGGTTGCTAGTCCGTTACTCTTCCAACCGGGCCACCGCGGCCCCTCTGAATATGGAAGGTGTGCTTCCTCCAGGTATTTTAACTAACGTCGCACTGGAGCAACACAATTTGCTATTGGTGACGGTCCGGGATCAATCCCAAAGGGAAAGATCCGAGGACAACACCACGTAATTTTGAACCACGGTCAGATGACGAGGCAACACCTGAGCTGGCACCAAACTTCCGCACCACGGCAACGTGAGGACATTTGAGGCCACCCCTTTGTACATGACGGTCTTTGGTTGGATTCGAACTCGCAACCCTCCGGTTACTAATCCGACGCTCTTCCAACTGGGCTACCGCGGCCTCGGGTCCCGGTAATGATCCCTTTCTAATTTAAAACCCCCAGACTACCTTTCGCTGCTTCATAACTTAGCGACCGGTAGACAGGTCATTATCATCGCAGACGAGGAAGGGTGACAAACGTGGACGGGCGAAGCAAAGGAACAATGAATCATAATAACACATTTGTAAGTTGCGGCACCGACGTCACGCGTGCAACAATGAAAGCAGAATTCTCGCATCCAAAGACGAAAGAAAGACGACAGCACTTAGAAAACGCGTGCCGTGATTTTCTGCGTGTTGTCTGTCACGCGAACCCTTAAACAAAACGATTTCTCTCGCTTAGATCTGTCTCCCTAAAGCCACAACAGCTCACTCTTCCACAATATTCACGTTGGCGTGGTGTGGAAGTTTGGAGAGTGGGGTGCCAGCTCAGGTGTTGCCTCGTCATCTGACCGTGGTTCAAAATTACGTGGTGTTGTCCTCGGATCTTTCCCTTTGGGATTGATCCCGGACCGTCACCAATAGCCCATTGTGTTGCTCCAGTGTGACGTTAATTGAAATACCCTACCCTACCCTTCCACAATATTGATAACCATGCGATCTTTGCTTTTTCAGAACCCTGCTAGTCCTTTTGGAAGAGTAAAGGATTAGCAACCAGAGGGTTGCGAGTTCGAATCCAGCAGTAAAAAAGGGGCTGATGCACGTTCAATCTGTCGTGGCCTCAAATGTCCTCACGTTGCCGTGGTGCGGAAGTTTGGAGAGTAGGGTCCCATGTGTTGCCTAGTCATCTGACCGTGGTTCAAAATGAGGTGGTGTTCTCGGTCTTTCCCTTTGGGATTGATCCCGGACCGTCACCAACAGCCCGTTTTGTTGTCCCAGTGTGACGTTAATTCAAATACCTGACTACCTACCAGTTTTACTTCATGTTCCATGTTATGTTACGTTTTTTTTCTCGTTGCACGTTTAATGAGTTTTTTCACTCAAGGTCATCTTTGCGTCGATTGAAGAATCGCAAAACTTGCAGAGACATCAACTCTATTATATATCTATCAAGTATTTTTTAAAACAAACATGTACGCCATATGGTAAACACGTCTCGAACATTTTAGCTTCGAATAAAAATTCGAATTTAAAATACATTTGGGGAGGACGATGGGTATTGATAAACACAAATGGAATCATACTTCGAAGGTTTCAAACTCAAATTTTCTTCCGAATTCTAGGAACAGAGATGAGACTTTCGGTGATTATTTTTCATTTCATGGAATTCACGCCGTTCAGGCAAACATAAAAGTATTTAATTAACGTCGCACTGGAGCAACACAGCAATCGACCTTCTAATGAAATGGACGGATCATGTGGGCGCAAGATCTCTGAAGGGTAAATCACAAATCGACTTATCCGATTGGCTATGGAAGCGCAGAATCATGGTGGATAACCACTTTAACCAATCAATAATTTAGGATTCATACTTTTATTCACAACCACGTGACAGATCTTCAAACCGAGCTACTGGATGGAATAACATGAAGCTGCGGCCACATGCTCAGTCTATTTCGTTTAAGGGTCGATGAACGCAAAGGGCTATTGGAAACAACGGTCCGGGATCAAATCCCTAAGAAAAGATCAGAGGACAGCGTAATTTTGACCCACGGTCAGATGACGAGGTCAACGCCTCAGCTGGCATCCCTCTTCCACACACCTATGTGAGGACATTTGAGGCCACGACGGATTGAACGTGCAACAGACCCCTTTCTACACGACGGTCTTTGATTGGATTCGCAACCCTCCAGTTGCTAATCCGTTACCGGACGAAGCACAAACGTAAAAAGAAAAGCTAGCTCAACTCGCTATGTCGTAAGAACATCGCCTGAAAAGATGCATTTTCTATGTGTTCAATCTCCCGATATTGGATTTTCGGCCTTTCCACCACGGCTCATTGCCTGCACCCAGTGACCGCTATGACCTGCACCCAGGTGACTTCGAACGGTTCAGTAGCTACTGTAAGTGGCTATCAGACGAAAATGGAATCGAACAATTTCAAAACTGTATTGGGGCTAGCCCAGTTCGAAGAGCAACGGATTAGCAACCGGAGGGTTGCGAGTTCGAAACTCGGTCCGACCACAGACCGTCGTGTACACGGGGGCTGGTGCAGGTTAAATCTTCCGTGGCCTCAAATGTCCTCACGTTGGCGTAGTGTGGAAGTTTAGAGAGTAGGGTGGGTTAACCTCGTCATCTGACCGTGGTTCAAAATTGCCTGATGCTGTCCTCGGATATTTCCCTTAGGGATTGATCCCGGACCGTCGTCAATAGACCGTTATGTTGCTCCAGTGCGACGTTAATTAAAATACCTACCTACCCTGTAACACAAAATAGAGAATATTTATGGTTTCGTGATGCACTCTGCTTGAAAATTTGGATAATTTCTCGGTTTGAAAGAACCAGTGTAGCTCACAATAACCTAAAAACGATGTACATTTAAGCCAATCTTGAAAATTAATGAATTTCAATCGACGTGATTATGATGTAATAAACGTAATGAATTTTGCTCTATAGAGAAAGCTTATATGTTATACTTTCATACTTATATATTCTACTCTACTTAATATTTTAAATCATTTAAGATACTTTATTTCGTCAGTATTTTTGATCAAATGGATTTATTTTTCATTCAACGAATAATTCTAATGAACTGGAATACCATGTAAATGAAGGAAACATGCTTATTTTTAATAAGTATTCTATAAATTCTGTTCCTTTTGAATACGCAATGAAATTCAGACAATTTGAACGAATTCTTCCAACTTGAAATCTTTTGGATACTTGAAAAAATTTTCGAGCTCCGAAGATGGCGAAATGCAAATATTGAAGCAAAGCAAACAAAATTGAAATGCAAAAAGGGGATACATTGAAATCCAAAAGGTAAACCATGTTTTCCTGTACGAAAAATAGAAATCTAGAAAAACGTTGATGCAATGAATTACGTTTACGCAAGAAATTTCGAAAATATTTTAAGAAATTTAATAATGGCTGATACCTTCAAATGGAAGAGATTCGTGTCAAATTGAGAACGTTTACCAACTCGTAATCTTTACAAATAAAACTTTCCACCATTTTACAATGAACTATGCTATTTAATTTTTGGAAAATCGTAGGACAATTTAGAAATGAAAAGTATGGAAACACCCAATTGCTCATTTGTATGTAATTTGAACACATTTTTACTTTTATACATAAAATTCTTTCCAACAATTTTGAATATGAAATCGCTAACATTTTAAACCGCAAGTGGAATCTTTTCCAAACAAAACTCCTAGATTGTGTGGTTTACCAATAGATTGGCGCAGCTTGGCGAAACTTGGCCCTTGTGCCATAAAAATTCAACCAATCAACCTAGATTGAGTGGACGTAGTATTGGTGAAAAATTAAAGCTTTACAAATTTTTTCAATTTGTATCTTTTGCAAACAAACTCTTTCAATTTAGCCTAGCTCCTTAGAAAATATCTTCGAAAATCCATGTTCTTATATAGCTTTTAAATTTGTAAGTTTGCATCTTCTAAACATACTTTCAATTTTAGATCATTTCAAGGATTTATTAACGAAAGTTAATATCGTCGGTTTGGAGCAGAAATTCATTAACCAAAAATAAAATTTTACAGTGCAGCTATTTAAAACTAACTATAGGTTATAAGCCAAAAATAAAAATTACAAATATTTTGAGTGTAATATTTGTTCCAAACATTACAATTTACTAATCATCGTCGAAATGAGCATCAAGCGCCTTCGAAAAAATGTCAGTTTCTGCTGCTATCTTTCAATTTGTATATGATCTAAACAAACTTCCACCCAATTTATTTTGTAAAAAAATTATAAAATCCAAAATTAAAGTTGAAAGGACGGTTTTCATATTTCTCATATTCCAGAGCAGAAATATGCATTACTAAATAAACTGGGCAGAAACGAGAACATGAAATAATCCTTGATCCAGATATATGGGAACCACTTTTCCTTTTCTATAGTGACATGAATATAACCCGTTTTGCTTTAGTGGCACCCCATTTTTCTTAGATCATGTACAAGTCTGACTTCTCATGGCTGTTCAGGGCGAGAAAAAACGGTTCCGAAAACGGGAAATTACTTACATCTGGCAAAGGCTCCGGATGGCCGTTTCCATGGTGACTGAAGAATGTTAAAAAAAACTAATGAAGTTTCTAAAGTATCCGAAAGTTTTCACCCCAGACCGCGTTCACTAAAGTCACTAACCTAAATGACAAGCGATTGAAAAGTAACTCAGGTGTACATGAGGTGGGTTACCACATTTGGCTCTTTATCTTGTTTAGAGTTTTCCCAAACTTGCGAAAGGAATCTGACGTCCATATTTGAAGCTAGGGGAACGTCAGTGTCTACAGGGGTGGTAATTCAAAAATATTTATTTAATGGTTTTCTGGTTGGTTGGTTTTGATTTCGGAAGGGCTATATTTGGCGCTGCGCCAGACACAAGACAAACAATATCAAGTAATAGACACACAATGGAAGTTTTACATACACCCAGAGCGGAATGCACCTGACAGGAATCAAACCTGCGCTGCCTGCAACTCGAAGGTTGCTAGCGCAGAGTGGGCATACCCACTTGGAACCACGACGGATCCATTAAGTGCTGTTGGGTAAACACTTTTCAGGAATCTCGCGACATTCAGAGGGTTCAATAGGCTGAAGGATTCAATTAAAAAAAATTTTTGCCAAATAATTCTCAGCATTCAACTTGTGTGCTTTCAACATATTAACAACCGGAGGAAACTCAGCCAAATACCGTCGTGAACACGGGGGCTGGTGCACGTTCAATCTGTCGTGGCCTCAAACGTCCTCACATTGAAGTGATGTGGAAGTTTGGGTGCCAGCTCAGGTGTTGACCTCGTCATCTGACCGTGATTCAAAATTACGTGGCGCTGTCCTTGGCTCCTTCTGGATCTCGGTCCGTCGACACTAGCCCATTGCGTTGCTGCATTGCTACGTTAACCTTTTCGCCCCAACTTTTGCATGATTAAAATTTAACTCTGAAAAGTAGTTTAATTTAGTAGTTTAGTAGTTTTTGCTCTCTTTTTGACGGACGATTGTACTTTCGCGTTCTTTTTGTGTTTGCTTTCTCTCTTCCAACATTTATTAGTTGCTCAACTAAGGGGACCATGAATGATAAGAGTGGTTCTGTTTTATGTTCCACATCGCACTTCGTAATCCATGCATTCACAACAGAAATCATAACTAAAAATCTTTTTCCACCACTTGTCTGATTTTCTGCCATGACCCTAAAAAGTAGCCATTTCATCACAGTGGTCAACTCCATTCATGTACATAGTGTAGTGGGAAATGGCTTCTGGGCAACTAACGTCTAATTTTGTACCATCTTTTTGTTTCCGGTCACTCATTCATCAGAATGAATGGGCGTGCTCAAAACCATAAGTCCGCCATTTGCAATCTGAAAGTATTGCCAGATTTCTTGAGTCATATTTTTATTCCCTAATTCCTTAAGAACACTGAAAACGTAAAAACCCATTCAAAAGTGGGATTTATTTACCCAATCTAATCTCTGGGACGTTTATGCCCATTAGGCCCGAAAGGGTTAATTAACTACCTACACACATCCCTGCCACACCTGTGACTTTGATTTTTGTTATGGCACTGATTTCGAATGGTCTTGCATCAAATGTTCCCAACACATTCGGACACTTGCAAGGGGGCACACCCCGGACAACAAAGCTCTTCAAACACGCCCTTAACAATTTCAGATAACAGGTTGAGAGTGAAAAAAGGAAACACGGACTCAAAGGATTTATTTTCCAAGCATCCTATCAGATCCGTTTTAGTAACGTTTCCTGATCAACAACACTTTTGGATCGCTTAAACGACACATCCCAAACTAGTTTCGTCTTTGATAAGCACGTTAGAGAAAGTGGTATTTCAGATAAGCTCCCATCGAAACGATACGTCGTGACTCCCTTTAAAAAACGTAGTCCAACGGATTAGAGACAGGAGGACTGCGAAACTTGGTATAGTCAGACCGCCGTGTACATGGGGGCATGTTTAATCTGTCGTGGTCTCAAACCTCCTCACGTTGGCGTGGTGTGGAAGTTTGTAGAGTGGGGTGGCAGATCACGTGTTGCTCTCGTCACCTGACCGTGGTTGAAAATTACGTGGTGTTGCCAATAGCCCAGTTCAGGTTTTTCTGTTTTAATGTTTGGCCCTGTCTGCCCATGTTAGATCTTTTCAAGGAATAATAAATGCTATTTGGGGGGTTGGGTTTCCCCTTGTCCTCTTTCGTGAGCAGTGGGAATCAAATTCCCCCTGGGTCATCTAAAGACTCTAAACCCCCGGTGAGTCGATCCAGGGAGGGTCTACAATAGCCCAGTGCGACGTTAATTAACTTTCTACCCACCAAAGGACTGATGATGTTATTTAAGTATTCCATTATTGGAACATCTTATCCAAATAACTAGCAGCCCGATCTGCGCTAAACTTTCGTAATTGCGTACACCTACGGATGGTAAAGTGTCCTTACTCCTATTTCACATCAGTCCATTTTAATGAATCCATACTTACATGAATGGATTCTAAATCAGACTTGTTGAGACAAGGGAAGACAAAAATATAGAATTTATCTATCATATATCGGACTGTCCCATTGTGTAGCTCCAGTGTGACGTTAATTAAAATACCTACCTGCAAAATATCTTATGAAATCAAGCGTTTTATCTTGCTTTGGGCGCTTGCAATGTTAAACCCTTGTATACAGGGTGTCCCAAAAAGGTTGTTCCGCAATTTATCTTTTTACCATTTGGAGATAGGTAGGCAATGTAAATTGCAAAAGTACACCAAATAAGGTAGGTAATTAAGATATGTGAATAAAATTATCACGTGATAACAATTTAAGTGAATTCAGTTTTTAATTTCTCTACAACCCCTCTAGATAAAAATCCGAGATAGCAAAAATGTTCCTTACCTGCATCCCTATCGTTAGCAGAAAACTGCATTTCTGTAGGTTGAACAGTAACGGAGGCATAATGAAGCAAAAAAGTTGACTTATACCGCTTGTGCACAGCTGTTCAAGCAGTCAGATTAGGGACCGTATACACAATGCTAAAAAGCACTTTTCGGACAGAAAGTGCAACATTGTGCAAAGTAATGTAGTATTGCAACTGCAGATGAAAATCGAAATGAATAATAGTAGACAATGTAATCTTCAATAAAAATATTGTAAAAAAATGGTTTAAATAAAAATAAAAGGAAATTTACAACGCATGTTCAAAATGTTTTCCATCTGCAGCAATGCAGAACTTCGCTCTTCAGTTTTGGCCATTGTTCTAAGATTTTTATCTAGAGGGGTTGTATACAAATTAAAAACTTAATTCGCTTCAATTGTTATCACGTGATAATTTTATTCACATACCTTAATTACTTACCTTATTTGGTGCACTTTTGCAATTTACATTGCCTACCTATCTCAAAATGGTAAAAAGATAAATTGCGGAACAACCTTTTTGGGACACTCTGTAAAGTCCGCGTGTAAAATAAATGTTTTTTTCTAATTTCCAATAAAGAAAAGTCAACTACACAGACTGACTCCGTGGACAAAAAGGTGGAGGAATATCTAGAAGGAAACGTATATAAAAGTTTCAGATAATGCATTTTCTACTAAGTGATGAGATGTACCATTTAGACGGGTTAATGTACCAGCAAGACGAGCTGTACCTGACGAAAAGAGGTACCAACCAGATGTGCTGGCTTTGTGAAATTGGATGCTACTTCCGAGGGCTGAAAGTAGAAATCGAATTTCGCCACGCGCTCAAAAGAAAAACCAACATTCCATGAGAGGCAGATAATGCCTCAAATGTAAATATTGCAGATAAAATTCAACGTCATTTAATTTTTTTTCAAGCACGTGCAAATGAGCACATGCGTTGAATTTGGAATCCTGTATTTTGAATGAATTGGAATTAACGATTTAGAAAAAAAAGGTAGTATGTTGATTGGAGAGTGCTCAGATGTGTCATCTGATTCAAAATTACGTATTGGTGTCCTCAGATCTTTCCCTTCGGGATGGATCTCGGACCGTCGCCAATAGCCCGTTGCGTTGCTAGTGCGACGTTAATTAAAATATCTACCTACCTGGAATATTCTAGATGGAGTATTCTTGAAAAATTCTTAGCCCGTTGTGTTGTCCCAGTGTGACGTTAATTAAAAAATACCAAATACCTCAAAATATGCTAGATGGAATATTCTAGATGGATCACGCAGGAATATGTACCAAACGAGTAAAACTCGGTAGATAAACATAGGAACGAGAAAAGCAGTTAAATAATAAATTGAAATAAAAATCATTTCAGTTTCTTGTCGCGAACGGCGAAGCCTTCAGGTTACGGTTCCTTAAAAAATATTCGGGAAAAATATCTTTAGAGTTGTGTGAAAAATATATCTAAAAACGAATTTCATAAATAATGCATTAGTTTGGGTTTTGTTTGTCGCTCATTTCTTTCTGCACGAGAGCTAATTCTATCGGAACCTATGGCTTAAATTTAATTCTGAATCACTTCCAACACCCATGGGATTCGAACACAGAGCCTATTGAACCGTTAAAAATCACTCAATTCAAGTATTCTTCCCCACACAAAGTTGAGAATTAATTTGCCTTAACTTTTGAAGGTAATAAAAATGCTTTGAAATGCATTTTGTAAAATTTTAATGATTCAACTTTAATTCAAACAATTATCATTTAACAGCAATTGTGGGTATTTCAATTAACTTCACACTGGAGCAACACAACGGGCTATTGGTGACGGTCCGGGATCAATCCCAAAGAGAAAGATCCGATAACAGCAATTAGGCTTGTGATTAATAATAAATATTTCATGCGAGCTGTTTCCATCTATTTGTTAAAAGGTTACCAGTAATGTTACAATACAGACTTATCTTGGAAGTGATTGTAACTTAAGTGAATAAGAGAGGTAGGTATTTTAATGAACGTCGCACAGGAGCAACACAACGAGCTATTGACGACGGTCCGGGATCAATCTCCTCCAAGGGCTAGATACGAGGACAACACCTCAGATTGCTAATCCGTTACTCTTCCAACCGCGGCTCTTAAATGAACTTCATTGAATGCTGAAGTCAGTTTGTACAGGGACGAATCGAGAAGGGGAAGGGAGCACCCCCGAAGTTTAGAAAAGTCAATAAAATCAGGTCGGAAAATAGTCGAATACATTTTGCAAGCGAAATGCTTATTTCGTTGTGGCATTTAGATTACATGCTTGAGCAAGCGAAGAAAGTATCCGGAAAGTATCTAGCCAGGTAATATGAAACAAGTACCTAGGACTTCTTGCACCTTGTCTCCTTCAAAGTAGGCACCTTGAGATCTCACACTCTTCTCTTCCACTTTTTAAAACTCCATTGCTGGAATCGCCATCAGCTGCCTCGTCGTGGTCACCTGAATCGCATCCACGGTCAGAAATCTCTTCCCTTTCGGAGGTGGTTTTAGCTTTCGCAAAAGCCAGAAGTCACAGGGTGCCAAATCCGGGCTGTGGGGGAGTTGATCCACCTGGGTGGTTTGATGTTTTGCCAAAATAACCCAGCTTGAATCATGATGGCCAATCAATTTCTCACGGCCGGTTTCAACATTGAACATTGCTATGTTATGATCTTCGCTTGATCTTATGTAAGAGCAGAACTTGGGGATTTCCGCTGGATGGTTGAGTCTTTCTCCTAACGAAAAGGGGAGTCTTGCCCCTCTCTGCCTTGCCATAGAGCAGAGCTAAGGATCCTTATCTCTCCTCTATGGCCGTAACGAAGGGAGAAGAGGAGAGACAGCGAGGAGAGGACCGACTTGGGCTGTTGTTAAGAGGCACGAGTGACCCGAACGTCAACTCCGGATGCGAGTCAGCGTCCATGCTGCTCATAACACAACATAGCGCATCCTCTGGTGAGAGTACAACATGGGGAGAGCTCCATCCACTCCTCATCTGACGGAAGGCCTCTTGCCATAGTTCAGCGGATTACCTGGTAAAACTGATTTACCTATGAAATGGACACCATCAGCAAACACCAGTCAATGAAATAACTGAAGTAATTAATGAAAGTTTAATCAACATCGAGATAGCACTCATTTTTTGACATGAATGCGTCTTTAAAATCGGTCCGGGGATCTAAGGCACATGCATGGTGGTCATCGGCAGAAACTTGCGCGTCACCGAAAGTGTTGATATCTCAAAGCCCCATAACTCAGGGGGAATCAGCCTATGGGGATAAATGACCTACCATCGTGTAGAGCAGGGGTGTCAAACTCAATTAAAACACGGGCCATTTAATGCAACTGGTAAGATTCACGCGGGCCACATCCATTTACAAATTTTCTTAAAATTATATTTTGAAGTGAGGATTCGGGAATAGGGATAGGATAATTAAAACGCATTATGTAATTAAGTGAATTTAGGGTAATAATTTATAATATTGCTATATAATTGCTTTTATTTAAACGTTTATTCAATTTAATGTATTTATAAAACTAAAATTAACTTTTTTTACCGGAAACTTGCCAGCGCGTTCCTCCTACTAGTTTTCCACTATCTGGATTCAAAGACTGAGAACAGACAATCTTCATTATGGCAGATGGATGTTTATCAGTTAATCTTGATCTGTAGGCCGTTTTATTTAATTTCATGGACGAAAACAGTTGCTCACACATTTTTAACATGACGAAATTGTGTGTACGGTACTGCCTCGATCTCCCCTAAGTGCTTATTTTCTTCATGACATATTGTCCTGATTTCATTTTATTTCAGAGCATCGTGGGCCACAAAACCTTACCTCGGGGCCACATGCGGCCCGGGGGCCGCCAGTTTGACACCCCTGGTGTAGAGGAATGTAGGCCGCGTCGACCAGGTTGGCCACAAATACACTCCCCTTCTGACCTTTATACCGCATGGTGGGAGAAATGAGTCACATTTCAGGAATACGCTGGCCTGTTTAACCGCTGTAACTTCAGTTCTAATCGACGGGTCGTGGCGAGTGCTGCTTAAATTGAAGAGAACGACGAGTTCTACAGTTGCAATTGACTAGTTTAAACCATTTGTGTGAAAATTCTGTGCAGTGGAAAGTGACGATTTGTCGAAGGTCGCTAATAAAGCCAAAATATCACACTAAAGTTCAATTGCGGCGTAGGAAACGTAAACAGGTTGAAAGAGCAGTTCAAGACGAACAAAATGATACCATGTTTAAATGTCAAACAAATACTCGCCGTCTTCATTTCACCCACGATCCACTTACGAAGTATTCCGCCCAAAAGTATTCACGAACCAAACATTACGGTACAGTGGGGACTGTGCTTACCTGCTTTTTTTTATTTGGAGGAACGTACTAGTGATGGGCAGCAGTTGAACAATAAAAAACAGGTTCTCGACGACTTTGTTGCGCCTCCTTCGGAGTCTTCCATCTGGAAGACTTCATCTGACTACTTTCAGCGGACGAATTTTCATGTTCAACACAATTAATTCGCTGCTCTAAACGCTCGGTCATTGGAAATGCGGCGGTCTCACAAAACACTGAAAGCACCCAGTGGATTAACCCATTCGCTCTTCACGCATGCGTCAATGTTCCTTCTAGGGGAAATCTCTTCTCATCCTTGTTGATCTAGATATTCCAGGAATATTCCATCTAGAATATTCCAGGAATACTCCATCAGAACATTCCAGGAATACTCCATCTAGAATATTCTATGTGGAATATTGCATTTTCAACCACAAATGAATACACACACATGACATTGTGCAGGACATTACGATGCATTCCACATCCATAAAATTTGGAACACATCAAAAACGTTTTCAGGTGAACCAGTAAACTAAATATTACAAAAATCCAGATCGTTAAAACAACGAAGCGTAATTTACGTTGACGTAATCGAGAAACATACATACCGACAGCGGTAGAGTACCAACGCCATCTGACGGTGTTTAGGAACACGATCTCTCTCAAATTTAGAAACAAGAGCAAAAAATTGACTTGCAATCCGATTCTGAAGAGTTTCGAGGGGAAAAAACTGCAGAAGGAGGTTTTCATGCTATTTTAATTGACAACTGGGAGTAAAAAGGGCAGCTGAGCAAAGATTTTCGCACGTTGTCAAGAAAGAGGCCGGAATATCGATTTTCGATTTCAATCAAGCAGTACATGCTCCTCGGAAGAGCGAGCGCGGCGCCATCTATCCGCAGTAGGCGCAGTTGCAGTTATTGTAAATGTCAAAGAATGAAGAGTTCACGAGATAGGAGGAGGATAAATCGATCGGAATGTACCCTTTTCACAAGTGGCTTAATCTCTGCAGCTGACTTGAAATGCTATTAATCACTCGCTTATTTTGGATTCATAAATTACTGTTGCAATTAAAATAGTTAAAAGTTTGCAAAATTTATTGGACACACCATAATAAATTGATAAAAAACAAAGGAGTAAAAAAATTGCAATTTTTGTTTTGGGGTAGGCAGTTAATTAACGTCCAACTAGAGCAACACAATAGGCTTTTGGTGACGGTCCAGGATCAGTCCCCAAGAGAAAGATCCGAGGACACCACGTCATTTTGAATCACGGTCAGATGACGAGGTCAACACCTGAGCTGGCACGCCACTCTCCAAACTTCCACACCACGCCAACGTGAGGACATTTGATGAACGGCAGATTTAACGTGCACCAGCCCCCGTGTACACGACGGTCCTTGGATGGACCAAGTTTGGAACTCGCAACCCTCCGGTTGCTAATCCGTTGCTCTTTTTGTTTGGGGGAAGAATATTCCAAAAAAGAATGTTTTACGGTCCAATGCTCTTGTTCTCTTCTCCTTGGTTCAACAAGCAAGGGTTCGAATCCCGGTCCAGCTATGGTAATGATAGTGGTTCGGAATTAAACTTAAGTCGTAGATCCCAGTATAATTAGTGCAGTAATGACCACAGAGCGATGGACAAAATCAATACTATTGCTGCACAATCATCGACCTTAAGGGGGTCTGGGACTCAAAATATGAAAAAAGTCCAATTTTTTTTATTATCTTAAAAAATAATATAGATATTTCTGAATAAAATAACACCTACATTTTGTTTCTACCATCAGTAGAACCGGAAATATTCGGCTTTTTATAACATGATAGCTGCAAATCAAACGAGCCTCACCCATCAGATAATGTAAACAAACTGTTTTGGAGTCTACTTTCTACTGTTTCAGATCTATTTTTTCTAACTCAAATAAACTACGCTACGAACACTTTTGAAGTGATCTGAATTGACCATCGTAATATTCTCACTGTTTTTATTGTTGAATTTGCAAGTTTTTGAATTTTCTGTACTATCAATATATATCAATAACGCTTTCCAAAAAGGACTGTAGGCGGTTCAGGAAAGCGACGAAGTCCACAAATACTTTTAAAAGGTATATGAAAAAGGTCCAACTTGCTAAATTAAATTAAATGAAGCAGTAAAACTAAGAAGTAATACACAATGCTATTCAGGAGAATTTTAAACAAACATAAAGTATGCAAAAGTGCTTTTTAATAACTTGAATATTTTCAAAATTTTAAACGCTTTTTCTCCTTTTCTGTTAAATGGGATTTCTATAGTGAAAAATGGATATAACTTAAAAACTGCTTGTCATAAATGAATGAAATTTTCTGCAATTACTTTTCAAATATATTTCTTTAATTTGTCTTCAGCAATTGTGTATATTTATATTATTATGTTTTCTATAATTTTTCGAACTTTATATACTGTGTTTTATGTAGTTTTTGAACAAAATATTTTTTTTTTTCATTTTTTCTAACTTTAACCAAAAATCACGAAGAAAGTTTAAAGTATGAACTTTTAGGAGTTAATTAGTGCAAAAATGAAGTGATTTGTTATAAAATATTTTAAGATATATCAATTTTGCCCAGCGTCAAAATTTTTAATTTTTTTAAATTTCAATAAAAAACATTTTAAGTTTTGAAAACATAAAATAGTTATTATAATTGCAAAATACAATGTATACCTACAGAAAAAATTTCAGAACAAAAACTTTAAAATTGAAGATTTTAGAATTTTGAGTCCCGGATCCACTTAAAATGAAATAGACGGAGCATTTGTCGCTGTCGTAAGATCTCTGAAGGGTAAATCACGTGGGCTTACGAATTAACAAAGCCGATTGGCTATCGAATCACTGACTAGTGTTTTTGAGTAGGGTGGATAATCACTTCAGCCAATCAGTAATTTGAGATTCATGCTTTTACCCACAACCAATTGACAAATCTTCAAACCGAGCAACTGGAAGGAATAACATGATCACTCTCTTTCATTAGAAGGGGCACAATTATTAAGTCAAAAACGAAACAGGTTTTTTTCGATGCACAAGAAGTTTTCAGCTTTACAATTTTGTAACAATGATTTTCACCACTGTCAGCTTATTTAAGTACGTACTCCATTCTTCCGTACGATACGTAGACGCCTACGATGTTTATATCTTGAGAAGTGAAGTGAAAGAAATTCAATTTACAATATTTACTAACATAGAAATAAACAAGAATATGCATAATAATCTCCTTGCGCAAATATTAAAGTAGCTATTTGCAAAATATAGTAGGCTCCGATTTGCTAATTTTTCATACATATTTATTTTTTCATGAGCTACGAATATCTGGTATCCGTACCTAGCGCTGGAAAAAACTTTTCGGCGGGCTGCCAGCGGGTCTCATAAAAATATTTCATGGGACGTATATGGTTTGCGGGTCCAATCCCTCTTTTTGTGCATTTCACATTTTTCAGAAGACGTTGTCTTGTGTTTGGGGCAGCAAGAATTACTAGGATTGTTGATAACAAAAAGTCCTTTAGAAATTCAAAATCATTACAAAAAGATTAAAAACGTCTTCACTGGTGACTCCAAAACTATTCAAAATGAAATGATTGAATGTATTTCCTATTATATGAACGATCACGTGAAAGATGAAATAAACGGGGCTAAATGTAGGTAGCCGTCTAGCCGTGTAGGTTTTGTATAGTCTAGCTCGGAAAAGTAAAGGAATTTTAGTTCAGTGCTGTTCGATTCCTGAAAACGTCATTGAAGATTTAGAAATACAACCCTCTTCAAGTATGACCCAAGGTGTAAATTTTGAAAACCTTGATGAAAATGTAAGTCAGGAAGTTGTTGATGAAATTGAATTAGGATACGGAGAGGTAGAATCATGAAGCAATCCATCTGCTGAAAGACCTTCAGTTTCCATTCAACAAGAGGAAACTCTAACAACTGAAGATTTTCCTGATGATAGATTGAAAAACCCAAGAGATCCAGCATCATTTGCCAACATCGAACTGTCAGCTGAGGAAATAAATAAAGCACTATATTTGGAAAATCAAGATTTGTCTTTTGTCACTTTTCTTTCAACAGGCGGAAGAAAATTCAACCCATCATGGAAGAATGAAGTTTTACCAAATAAAAGTGCAAAAGTTAGAAAATGGCTGATATATAGCCAAGAAGATGCCGAATTTTGCTTGCCATGCACCCTGGTTTCCCTCCCACGCGAACATTCAATATAGGGAACAACTGGCTATATAAATGGACAGAGTATAGGGGGACAGAGCATAATAGTGCTCCATGAAAAATCTAAAACCCACTTATCAGCACAAATTGCAAGGATCCAATGGATCTCTCAAAAGAGAACTGATTCACTTTTAGCTGAACAATCAGATCAGTTAGTCCATCCCAATCGAGAGGTGCTGTCTATTGTCATCGATATTTAAGTGAAGAAATGCTTGGATTTCATTAAAAGGGTGTAGCAAAAGGAAAATTCATGTCTTTTTAGGCTATTGAGTAAATATAGTCCTGATGCTAGGGTATACCTTGAAAAAATTGATAAAGCTAGAACTGAAAAAGGAAAGCTGGGGTCTAATTTCTTGAGATATCGAAACGTTTATGATATAATTAACATAATAAGTGACATCGTTGCTTCAAAAGTCATAGATAGTATAAAAACGACTAACATTTATTCTATTATTCTAGACTCAACTGAAGACATTAGTAAAAAAGAATGTTCAACATTAGTGGTTCGTTATATTGAACAAAAAGACCCACATGGTGCCCCATAGGAAAATGTCAAACCTGAAGAGCGGCCCATTAAGGTTTTCATTAGTGGAGATACCACAGGCCAAAACTTTGTTAAAGAAATAATGAAATGCATGAATTTACTTGGTCTTGATCCAAGTGGTCCAGAGAGCTAATCCAGAGAGAATGTCCCAAAGCGCTCTATATATGGTGTTCTTCGCACAGATTTGCTTTAGTTGTGGGAAAATCTATGGACATATGTCCCCAGATGAAAAATCTATTTTATCTTTTAGTCTTTAATTATGTCTTCATGTCAGGTCATACAAGACATGATCTTTTCACTACAAACTTGAACAAGGGTCCAACCAAAAAAAGGTGACTGAAAAGAGTGCAAACTACAAGATGGTCAAGCAGAAATGATGCACTGCAAATAATTGTCACCTGCTATGACACAAAGGAGACGTTGCATAAGTTGTCCATTGACAAAAAAAGCTGCTAATGACTCAAAGGCACTGGCAACTGGCCTGTGGAAACAAATTACCGATTTTGAAAACATTTGCTCAATACATGTTGCCTCAGCTATTTTCAAAGCGTTGTCACCAATCACAATTGTTCTACGATCAAAAATAATTGATTATAGCAGTGTGTCAAAAATTGTTGCTGAAACCAAAGCTAAACTTATTAAAATGCGAAGTGAGTCGGAGTGGAATAAAGTGAATGATTCAATTCTTGCCTTTATTGATGTGAATAATACACCCACCGCAGAAGCAGCAAACGTTAAGAGGTTTATGGATGAAATGGCTATCGATGAAAGAATAGATGATCCTCTTAAGAGGATCAAAGAGGAAGTTTATTTTCGAGTACTAGATTCACTTATTAAACAACTCAATGAAAGATTATCTGACAGTTCTCTTTCTATAATCTCACAAATGGCAGTGCTTTCACATGAAGGAATTTTGAAAATTGCAAGATAAAAAGAAAAGCAGGGATATAAATTCTTGCCTGATTCTTCATCAGTGAACGACTTGTGGGTTTTACGATCTTGAAAGTGACCAAATAATAGAGGAACTAGAAACTTTTGCAAATGTTTATAAGGTTACTCATTCAGAAATTGACATTTCTGACCTGCTTTTAGAGTAAGAAAAGTGTCCAGACAGGGAATCTGACGTTTCAGGAGATGAAGGTGGAAATGAAGTTGAAGTCCGTAAAGAATGGAAATGAGGAAGAAGATTCAGAACCATGATGAGTTACTTTTGTCTGTTGATTAGTGGGTAAAAAGAGGGTTTATTAGGCCTTACAGATGCCTGCAGTATATGTCAGCATTTCCTCAGCTCACCATGCTGTATCGTATCCTTTTATCGTTATCTGTCACAAGTTGCTAAACGGAAAAGACGATGAGCAGTTTAAAGATTGTAAAAACAGGTTAAGAAGCAGCTTAGGGGACGATTGGTTGTCAAGCTTATTGATACTATCATCTGAGAATGACATTCTCAAGAAAATAACAAATGAAGAAATTATCGAAAAGTTTGCCATATCAAGTGCACAGACAGAAAAGCTTCTGTTAAAATCTTATAAATAGTACATAAATCCCTGTGTTTAAAGAATTTATTTTCTGGTCCCACTATAGATTTTTTCAACCTAGAGAGTTCGAATGTTTTCTCTTCCTTTCGCATAAGATAGCTGTGTCACTACTCTAAAACAATTTAGTTTTTAAAGTTTTATGAATACTTACGAAACTCATGTAAACATTACGATAATACTCATATCATTAGTTTTTACACATTTAGTTCGTGTTTTCAATATCTGATTATTGAATTATTGATCTTCATCGATGTGTTCCATTTTTTTATATTCTATTCTTCCATTCACTCAATTTTAGAGTTTTTTATGAATATAAAAATTATTCTTATATATCAAGGTAAAATATTTATTTTATTCATATAATATTCAGAATCTTTCAAAACAACTGTTTTTACTATATTATAGTTATTTTCATTTGCAAAGTGTAAGTAATATCATTGTTTATACATGAAATTGCTGTTATAAATATAAACTTCATTTTCCTAACTGTTCTGGTTTTATTTATCTCAACCAAATGTATCTTTTAATTCTATTTATCTTTAACTGATTTACAAAATACGAAATGTAGATCTTTGTGTGGATTCAGTTGGAAATTTGAGATTCCAATAAAGGTTATATGGTTAACTGGATTTGAGGGAGGTGGTAAAGAAAAATTTGGGGGATTTGTGCCATTGGGCTTGAGGGGGATGGGCACTCCTGGTTCCATGTGAGTGAAGACAGAACGTCAGAAATGTTATACAAAATGTTGGACAAAATTTGGGATCCGTTTGATTATCAACACAAAATTAATAGGACAATGTTACGATGGGGCCAGTGTAATGTCTGGACACTTGAATGGACTTCAGAAAAAAGTCAAGGATAAAGCTCCTCAAGCCATTTTTGTCCATTGTCTAGCACAGAGGTTCTCAAACTTTTTCAGACACGGAGCACCTTTGAAATTGGAATTTCAACGCGGAGCACTAAATTTTATCTCGCAGCTATATACTGTATTTAGTAAATAGAACGACAAAATAGCATTGATGATACAAGGTAGTTTCGTCATTTAAGCTTGCAGGACATTAGATTTCACCGTTTATTATTTTTTCTGCACTAATTTCCCATTGCAGACGGAAAATACACACATGAAAAAACATTTGAAAATAAATTCAGGGCAAATATTGCAGATCCCCAATTTGTTATTTTATTAATTTGGCATTATTACATTTGTTACAAATTTTTATTTGGTTTCGTGAAACATAAATTTAATGAGAAGGACGAGGCTGTTTTGATTTGCACAATGAGATTATATCTGGCTGAATTTCGGATAGTTGCAACTGAATATCTTGCTCTGCATTGAGACGTGATCTGTATTTTGTTTTAGTAGGCGGCGTATACGGAGAATCCTGTTTCGAATAAATAAATGGTTGCGAAGGGCAGGAGAATAAGTTTCGCTTTATCTGATAGGATTTTAAATTCATCTTTTAGCGTACACCAAAAATCTGAGATTGATTTCTCCAATTCGAAATTAGTGAATGTGATTGTTGAAGATTGTGATAAATTAAAAGAAATATTCGAATTTAAGACAGAATATTCAGACAAAACAACAATTCAACTTGCAAAGGGATTTTTAAATGATATGAACGATTTTGAATTTACATTTTTGGCAGTAGTATTAAGCGAAATTTTTGGCCTTACTGATATATTATTTCTCCAGAAAAAAATCACTAGATTTAAACTATTGTGTATCTCAAATAAAATACACTCGTGAGCTATTGAACCGTAAAAGGGACGATGATGTTTTCAAAACACTATTTGAAAAACGCGTAAAATCGCAGAAATAGTCCAATCTAAACGAGAATATGCCGCTCTTTCACTAGAAACAATTTCTCAAAATTATAAACAGCTATATTTTGAAATTTTAGACCACATTCTTATGGAAATAAACACAAGATTTCAAGATCGTGAAAAACTTCAATTTATTTGTCTTGCTGATACAACGAAATTCGAACAATTTAAATTTAACTTACATTTTCCATCTCAGGAACTTGAAAATCTTCAATAGTTTTACGGCAATGTGTTTAAAAAACGCAGTGCCTTAAAAATGAACTGTCTTATATATGCCTATGGAAAATTCAGGAATATATCGACGCAAGAATTTCGAATGCTTTATGATGATAAAGAAATTTTTACAGAAGCTTATAATTTGTTTTCTCTCGTCTTAACAATTCCATCTACAGGTGTATCAGTGGAAAGGAGTTTTCTTGCCTTAAAAGAATAAAAACTTATTCAAGAAATACTATTTCGCAAGAGAGACTTCCTTTAGCAAATATTTCTATTCAAAAAGACATATTAGTGACGCTAATGAAGAAACAGCCATTTACGATGACATATCAGACAGATTTGTGGCATTACAGGACAGAAGAATTGATTTAATTTACAGAAAATAGGTAAATCCTCATTAACTAAATTTTTGGAACTGCTATCTTTTCATATCACTGGCATAGCCATGATTTAATTTGGGGAGAGGGATGATTCCAGGGTGGCCCTTCCCCTATTTTTCCAACCACGAGTCGCAGTGCTACATTTTCGAATTTCACCCTCATTAAGGGAAAGATGGCAAATTAATTTCATAAGATATTTATCACTAAATATTTATCACTTTTTTTGCGGCAAGTGCAATAATAAAAGAACTTGTTTTAAAATTGAATGTTTTCTGTACAAAGGTAACCTATTACCATTTTTTAAATGGTAAATCTATTTGATAGTTCCTTGTAAAAAAAATCATTATTTAAAAAAACCCTTCCTTATATAAGTTGCTACGTGTAGCTTCAATTCGTAAAATAAGCCACCTTGACCTGTCGCTATATGACAAAGAATTTGTAATATTTCAAAAGTCTTAGTTTGGATTTTTTTTAACATTAACGATCTTTCAATAATGACAAAAATCCACTTAATATTTGCTTTAATCTACAAGGAATCACAATATATTAAAATACACTGGTTGGACAAAATAATATGAACACCTGTGAAAAAAAACAACACTCGACGGAACCTGTCGTATACTCCCGCCCTCTAGTGTGGAAGAGTGCCACCTAGCGGGCTAAAATGTGCACACATCAGGCTATTTGTAGCAGTGATAGCGTTCGGATGCGAAATATATTGGGGCGAAATATATTGGCTGATCTCACAGATTTCGAAAGAGGCATGATTGTTGGAGCCCGTCTTGCCGGAGCCTCAGTGACGAAAGCGGCCACCCTTGTTGGTGTCGGGAGAAGTACCGTGTCGACGGTAATGACAGCCTACAGCAAACAGGGAAAGACATCATCTGCCAAGCATAATAGTGGACGAAAGTCGAAGCTGACTGATAGAGACAGAAGGGTTTTGAAGCGGATTGTGGCCAGAAAGCACAAGACAACAGCATCCTAGATATCATCTGAGATGAAAACACATCTACAGGAAGGTGTATCGACAAAAACTATCCGCCGTGAATTGCATGCAGCAAACATACACGGTAGAGCGACTATTCCAAAACCATTGGTGACACCATGCAAGGTCTTGAAACGACGAAAATGGTGTCACGACATTAAGAATTGGACACAACAACAATGGGAGAATGTCATCTGGTCAGACGAATCGTCGTTCACATTATTCCAGACTAACGGACGTGTTTACGTTTGGAGAACGCCAGCACAAGTCTTTGATGTTGACTGTCTCCTTCCTACTGTTAGGCATGGAGGGGGATCAGTGATGCTGTGGGGTGAGATGTCTCACCGTGGTCTCGGCCCACTTGTCCTGCAAGGGCGGGTTAGAGCACCGGTTTATGTCAGTATTCTGGCCGACTATCTTCATCCAATGGTGCAAACTTTGTACCCTGATTCTCGACCTGTGCTCCAAGATGATAATGCGCCCATTCACACTGCTGAAATTGTAGGGGACTGGCTTAATGAACACGGTGATGAACTGCAACACCTCGTGTGGCCCCCTCAGTCCCCTGATCTTAATATAATTGAACCTTTGTGGGGTATTTTGGAGGGCAAACTGCGCAGTAGGTTTCCACCTCCAACGACACTTTCTGAATTAGTGACCTTTTTGCAGGAGGAGTGGCTACGTATCACTGTAGCTGTTGTGCATGACTTGTATTTGTCCATTCCACGACGGATACAAGCTGTAATTGATGCAAAAGGAGGGCCAACAGCCTATTAATAAAGATTTTGTCTCATTTCACAGGTGTTCGTATTATTTTGTCCACCCTCTGTAAAAGATATAAATTCGTGATTCTTTTTTCATCTTGATCTCGCAGTTGCCACAACTTAAAAATTAGAAAAAATTTAAAAATACGAAATTAATTCCGAGCGAAAGAAACAGAAAATAACCCTACACGTGGCAAATAAACACGAGTTTTCGTTTTGTTGCAAATTACCGTCTGTCCTAAATATTCGGAAATACTTTATAGTTCGCAAAGAAAATAAATAAGGCTCAAAATACAAAAGTATTATAATTTAAGTTCCATAAAAATAGTTTGAAAAAATAATTGATATTTCAGCAGTACTGGTAAAACAATCCAAGTAATTGCAATGCTCAATATACCTTCCAGCAACTCCAAACTACCAAATCATGGTTAATTTAAGTATAGTTGCTCAGATGTTTTAACGTGAAACTTGACTAAATATATAAGCAAAGAAATTTCAAATAAAGCATTCACTAAATTAAGATGTGGTGTATCGAATATAAAACATCAAATTAAAATATATTGAACAAATCTTATGTGATACTTGTACAAACACAGACACAAAATCGAACATAGAACGGGAAGACGGACAGATAGACATATGCAACCAAGTTCAGTCACTAAATAAATGTAATAATCACAGTATGCAAAGTTTTATGAAAATATATTCAACCATTGGATGTAGTACGGGCACACACATACAGACAGACTGACACCATACGCGCAAGAGACGGATTTTGCATCAGAAGGGTCCAAAACGGATAGAAAACTTGAAATGGGTCGAAAATATTCAATGTACAAACACTCCATTCTTATTTATATAGATATATCAGGAAGAATGCATTATTTTGTTATCTAAATTAAATTTTATACATTATATATCTATCCTATCCAATATGTAATGTGAAGGAGGACGTCGAAAACGTATCCCTTGCGTTAAACCAATATAATAATACATACTAAATTATACATACAATAAACTAACTATAAAATAAACAATCCGAAAATTCATAGAAGCGTCTTTTTAGCTTGTCCCATTATAATTACATAATAGTAAATTAAAGGGGGGTCGATAAGAAGTCAAGAAACCCTCGAAGAAGTCGAAGTTCAAAGTTTGGCGACCCCTGACTTAAGCGTACGGTTTTTTTGGTCAGGATGATTAATCCTGAGAATAGCAGTTATTTCTAACAAAGTTTAATACGATGGTCGCACGTGCAATTTAATGAATTTTAGCAGAGGTTCCCAACCTTTTCGACTCGCAGAATCAATTTCTATGGCAGGGCCCCTTCGGCCTATTCGACGTTTTTATAAGTAATGGTGTTTTGGAGTATGGAAGGGGGAAGAAGGGATATATAGTGAAGAGATATTTAAACTTGCGAAATATCAATGGCATTTAAAAACTTTGAAATTTACCATATCTCAATTTATTCTCAACTACCCATACACGTGATAGTGTCGAAACTTGGCCATGCATAAAAGTTCTTCCAAAGTTCAATCAATCAAACCATTTGCGCTACAACAGATTTTATATTACTGGGTGAGAGCAACAATAAGATCCATACAATGAACTCAATTCCTCCGATTGATTCGGGCCGCGGTAGCCCGGTTGGAAGAGTAACAGATTAGCAACCGGAGGGTTGCGAGTTCGAATCCAACCAAAGACCGTCGTGTACAAAGGAGGCTGGTGCACGTTCAATCTATCGTGGCCTACAATGTCCTCACTTTGGAGTGGTGTGGAAATTTGGAGAGTGGGGTGCCAGCTCAGGTGTGACCCTGTCATCTGACCGTGGTTCAAAATTACGTGGTGTTGTCCTTGGATCTTTCCTTCGGGGGTTGATCCCCATGGTGTTGCTCCAGTGCGACGTTTATTAAAATACCTATCTACCTCTGATTTAATCATGACATCCCATTCAATTCAAATATTCGTTCATTCCTCGTTAGTGGAAATTTTTATTATAGAAGACAATTCCTATTTAATTTTACTTAAGTGTACTCTAGTGCCACAGTAGGCCTAAATTAAGACATGACATAAAATAACGTATAAACATTTAATGGGACACCTGTGGATGCATTTTGTTGCAGTTTTCTTATTTTAGGTATAGTTGATGATAACTGCAGGGGATGTCTGGTTCTGCATTTAAGCGGCTTCTGTATTTCGTTTGGTACCTGTATAGGGCTGAAATAGAGCAACTTCACCGATATTTTTGACTCTATGTCAGTGCAGAGTACAAAGGACGACGTGAAAAAAATTCGCGGCCGTAAAGTTCAGGAGCGTGAACATGGCAATAAAAGTGTGCATCCAAACTGAAGCCATTTCCACAGACATTTAATCGAAGTGTGTCAAAGCCAACGCTTTCCATTGCACAAAGAATCGGAAGTTGGGAAAGATTAAAAGATTTGGACATCTGGGCGACAACATCCTGGACAAAGTGTGTCACAGGGTAAAATGAACTATTCTCGCGAAATTTACGGTATAAGGGTTTAAAAGGGATTCAGTCTCAAAATGGTTACTTTTCAGTTTCTTAATTTGAATATTTTTCTTCCTCTCAGATATTCAGGAAGAAAAGGAAGCATGCTATGATACCAATAATTGTAATTTGGATTCGTAGATTTTTTTAGTTTTGATTTTAAGTAGTGATGGGAGTGTTCGAATACAAACAACTCGTATAATCTATACTTAAAAGTATTCGTTGTAATCGATTCTTTTCCAAAGCATTCGGATAAAAAAGTACTCGGATACTAAAGTATTCGGTAATAGTAATTAAATAATGTCTCACTGGAGCAACACAATACTTAAGTATTCGGATACCAAAGTACTAGGATAGCAAAGTACTCAGATACAAGTACTAAAAACCATCTGGAGGGTAAGACCACCACCATGATAGACCACCCCGATACATGTTTCGGGATTTTTGGCAGGAAGTCAATGACGTTGACCTCTGATACCGAGCAGTTGCTATGGACGTTAGTGTCCACCACGAAAACTGATAGGGCAATAAAGAGCGTGGCGGGCGCCATATCAGCAGGGCGCATTCGTTTGGAGTGACTGGTTGCATATTTTAATTTTATCAGGGCAAGTGTTGCTAGTGGAAAGAGGTAGGTAGGAATATAATTAACATCGTACTCGAGCAACACAACGGGCTATTGGTCCGGAATAAATCTCCATGGGACAAATCCGAGGATAACACCAAATAATTCTGAACCACGATCAGATGACGACTCTCCAAATTTCCCCACCACGCCACATTTGAGGCCACGGCAGATTCATCGTGCACCAATCACGAAGGGAAAGATCGGTAGGTAGTTAATTAATGTAGCACTGGAGCAACACAAAGGGCTATTGGCGACGGTCCGGGATCCATCCCGAAAGGAAAGGACAATGCCTCGTAATTTTGAATCATTGTAGCGTCTTCAACTCTATGGGGTGGGATATCGTATGAATAAGTACTAAGGGTTGTACTGCTTTCTGGATTATTTAATAACAAAAAAATATCTCCGGTTACATGAAATATGTACAGCACAGAAAACAAATTTGCCCGCAACGGGACTTAAAGGCGGTGTCCTTTCTGGGACCTCTGAGAGACACTCCCAACACTGTTGAAGTCCTAGCGTCGTCTACCGCTTCATTCTCCCCGGACTCGGGTCGGCCAAAGGCGGTGGGGGACGTCCTCTCGTCCCCCATTGGCCAAAGTTCTCATCCTGGTGGATTTTCCTCTCTTTTCTCAGCGTTCCAGAAGATTCTGGCGCAGCCGAGACGAACTGTCCCCGAATTCCTTCAAAACCCTGGGAGCGTCGGCAGAGATGATGGGGCTTCGGTTCCCATTCACCTTTTGAGCACTGGAACCCAACCATGGCTGATTGGGGCCTCCATAGTCTGCAAGGGGATAGGAACACCTCCGGGAAAAGGAGTATAAGATGCTTTGTCACACCATGGTCAGATGACGAGGTCACTCCTGGGCTGACACTCCACTCTCCAAACTTCCACACCACATACGACACATTGAAAGTGCCCCGGTGTACACAATGGTCTTTGTTTGGACTCGCAACCCTCCGGTTGTTAATCCGCTGCTCTTCCAACTGGGCTACGGCAGTCTCGGAGCATGCGCTGATACCAGTAATTGTAATTTGGATTCGTAGATTTATTTAGTTTTGTAAATTGTAATGATACACTCTTGACTCCTTTGAACCTATCAAAAGTCGGAGTTAACCGCTTTTGCTCTGATATGGAAGTTAAGTTAACAAAATTGTGTTTCGATGGTTAAAAATTCATCGGACTCACTTACTGGTGCAGCAAAAAGGGCTACTGGCGATGACCACGTCATTTTGAATCACGGTCAGATGACGAGGTCGGACACCTGAGCTGGCACCCTACTTTTCCAAACTCCCACACCACGCCAACGTGAGGACATTTCATCTCCGCAGAAAGCCACATGCCACAGAATACATCCATTATCTTTTATATATAACTCCTCGTCTTTAAATTTACCGAAGGATTAAGAGGGACTTTATTTCGGCTGAAAAAAGTCCATTTTTTTCCACTTTCCCACGTAATTTTATTCTTTGGGGTCTTAAAGAACATGTGGGTATCGAATTTTTCAAAGCAAATTATTGTAACCGGCGCCAAAGCTGTAACAAAAAGAATAACTTTTCAACTTACCCCATCACGTTTCTTCTAAAAACAGAAATCTCCTCAGATGGCATCTTCGAGATGGAGTCCGAACAGATTCGGCGCTTCAGTGAGGCTGCAATCTATTAAGAAGGAGATTCGTCAATGACATTTGCTGTGAAAAGGATTCTATAGCTATAAAAAAATTTTCCCACATCATCATACTGCATTCCATACACAAAGACACTTTACGAATCGCAACTCAATAACAGAACACTTATCTATACATATAAAGCAGAGTTGGCATCTGTCTGTCTTTTCTCTATACAAATCTACACCGTTTAACCAATCTACACCACATTTGGTACACTTATTCTTTGGAACCCTGCGGTAACGTAGGCTACATACACTGACGAGTCAAAACATTATGACCATCCCCACATTTTTCAATGAACTCGTCTGGATGACGTGGAGGGCACGTGATTAAGTGAGAATGGTATTTAACTGCTGCTGGAGAAGGTAAGTAAGTAATCATTCTTGCACTTACTTTTGCGAGTGATGAGAAAGGCTGCTGATCTAAGCGAATTTGATAGAGGGCAGATCGTAATGGCCCGAAGACTCGGAATGAGTATCACCGAAACTGCACGACTGGTAGGGTGTTCACGATCTGCCGTTGTTAGTATTCATGCAAAGTGGATAAATGACGGTGACATGAGCAGTAGACGCCAAGATGTTGGTCGTCCACGCGTCATCAAAGAAAAAGGACGTCGGAGACTGTCCCGCTTGGTAAAGCAAAATCGGCGCGACAGTGGCTCAGATGACAGCCCAATACAATGCAGGTCCAAGCGCAAATGTTTCGGAACACACAGTTCAGCGAACACTGTTGGATATGGGACTGTGCAGCAGACGTCCCACTCGTGTGCCTCTGTTGACCAAGCGTCATCGTCAACTACGCCTACAGTGGGCCCGGGAACATCGAGACTGGACCATGGATGAGAGTTGCCTGGTCAGATGAATCCCGATTTCTCATTCATCACGTCGATGGTCGTGTCAGGGTACGCCGTCTGCCAGGCGAACAGTTGCTCCCTCTTGTACAGCAGGTCATATACAGGCTGGTGGTGGCGGTATTATGCTTTGGGGGACGTTCTCATGGGCAATTCTGGGACCCGTAGTTGTGGTAGAACAGACCATGAACGCTGCGAACTATCTGAACATCATTGCGGATCAGTTGCACCCTTACATGGCGTCTGTCTTCCCAACTGGAAATGGAATCTTTCAGCAGGACAACGCCTCATGTCACAAGGCTCGGATTGTGTTGGAGTGGTTCGAGGAGCATACTGATGAATTCCACTTAATGTCCTGGCCACCTAACTCGCCGGATATTAATCCGATAGAGCACATTTGGGGTGTCATGGAGCGGCAGCTCAGAGCTCAAACACCACCATGTCCGAATATCTCGACTTTGCGTGACCGCTGCTTAGACATTTGGTACAACCTGTCTCCAAGAACTTGTGACATCTATGCCCAGGCGAGTTGCAGCTGTTTTGCAGGAGGCGCAACGCGTTATTGAGTAGGTGGTCATAATGTTTTGGCTCTTCGGTGTATTAACCCTCCGTTCTATTTGTCTTGGGTGTGCAGAGGGGTGTAACTGTCGCAACCTGACCAGACTTTTTGCTGAGACCACCTTCGTAGTTGATCCTACATCGCCGCCAGTGGACTGTGTTTATATTTTTCGGCGCCGGCGAAGCGCACAGATCTGTTGCGCTTTGAGATGTATATACGTTCTTCGGGAGGCGAAAGCAGATGCTCGGTGTGATCGATTCAAGTGTAGAACATTAAAAACTTTTGAGGACTATCTATGCTTTTTCGTTTGACATGTCGGGAGCCCTATGTAAGTTTCTACTATTAAATTATTTTTGATATAATTAGCTGTTCTTTTCTCCCTCCAAAAAGTAACTAGGAAACAAATTCCAAGTATTAAGAAGCAGATAAAAAAGACTGGTAGTTTTTTAATGTTGACGATCTGCTATATAAAACTAACGTCCCGTAATCCTGGACAGAGCATTTGCTAGGGGCGATCTCTCCCGTCGGGCTGTGCAGATGATGTCAGAACATCTACAAGGGGCCATCGTGAAGGAACGGGCCCCGAGTGCAGCTTCTGTGACGTCACGATAGTGGGGCCATTGGAGAGAAGAATTAGCAAGCGAAGAGTAAAATCTCGTTATAAGCAAATCCATCAATCCATTTTTTCCAAGATTTGAAACAACACAGCTCAATCTTTTTGTTATTAATTTTGGATCAATTTTCACACATAAAAATATTGTATTTCCGAGATTAACCCCATCAAGTGTTTGTAGCAATTTTCGTTAAGAGGTCCCAGTACCATATAATTCGTTAAAACGTTGAATATTTGTCTTACATTAGAGTTTTGACCTTTAGAAATAAGTGTGCTGAATTTTGGAACGAATAGAAGCAGTTTTAAAGAAGTCATTCAGTAATTATAGAGCAATTTATAAAAGACTTCAATGTCATGCTTATGTGACTAGTGGGAGTATATTTCCTCTTTCTTGTAAATTCAAATTGAAGTATAAATGTAAACAAAAATATTTTCTATCCCTTTCCTATCTTGATTTATGTAATACTTATTTTTAGGATAAATTAAGACATTAAACAAATAAATTTTTGGATAACTTGACAGCTTAAAAATAGTTATACATTGTAGTTCTAGTTATGTAAAGAATGAAGCAAATCCATTCTTATATGATTTGTATAAGTAATCTTTTACAATAGTTAAAACTTGCATTTCTGATTGTTCACTTTTTATTGATAATTATTGATTTGACTGTTCACTTATTAAATTCTAGGGTCTTTCCCTGTAAATCAAATAGTGCTCTGAAATGTCTTTCAGACTAAAGGCGTGTTTAACAAAATTGTGTTTGTCTGAGGCGAATGAAATTCAAGAATTAAATTTTATGGAATTTTTAGTATATAAAGGTGTTAGCCTGTCAAAATATAATTCTTTTCCTATGAAAATATTTTAACTAAAGGAAATATACCTACAAATTCTATTTTTACTTTGTAAGCAATTTTTAAATTTTCTTTCGCAACAATTAACATCTCCTTTTACTTAATTTCCTCTCTGAAGTAACATTTTAATACAACAATTTTTACAATAAGAAATTAATGTATTTATTAGTGTATATGATTTATGAATATAAGGGGAAATAAAAATTGAGCAATTTTTCAATAGCTAATGCATGTGAATCGTTGAAATGAATCTAATATTTGTATAAAATCAAATTACACATAATTTTCAGTAAAACATTCTAACAGTGAAGAAAACAAATCTTTATTGAATTTTAATAGCTCAAAACCAATATTTGAAGTTAAATTTTAAGCTGATAAATCTTTTTTTAAATAATGGTTATACATACTGGTGGTGATTATGTAATACAATACAGTGAAACTTCGATTAAACGTCACTCTTTTAACCGTCAGTTTCTGTTAACCATCAGTCCGTTATTAAAAGTTAATTAAATATTAAAAGTTATTAGTACGTACACACATACTATACTCTATGTACAGTAACCAGATTGCCGCGAAAAATGTACCGAATGCTGAACGCCAGCAGAAGTAACAGAGTGGTTGGGATGTGACAAATTGGATGGAGGCTTTGACATTTTGAACGACGATGAAATTGTTTCCAGTGTGATTGACATCGAAGAAGAAATTGACGAAGACGATTGCTATATTTTGAATGAAAAAACTACGTTAAGCCATACAGAAGCAGAAGTTATCAAAATGCATTGAGTGGTTTGAGGGGCAAGAAGAGGCAAACGCAACGCAGATATTTCTACGTAAAGTACGGAACATTGCAGCTCAGAAAGCAGGAGCCTCGAAGAAACAAGAAAATGACAGACTGTTTTAAAATTTGACTATGTATGTACGTCTAGAGCATAAGTTCGTGTAACAATATGTACTATACTGTACTTAATGTAAATTTTATATTATTTGTTTCTGTAAAATAAAATACATGTAAAGTGTATATCCAATTCGTCGTTCCAGTATCCACGGTCCCGACCCTGACGGTTAATCAAAGTTTCACTGTAATTTAAATTATAAACAAAAATGTTGTTAGGTTATCATGATCACTAAAAAGGTCAAACTTTTAGTTTTCTTTAGTCATAGGTTACAACCACACATGTCTAATTTTTAAATGTTGCAAGTTTTCTTCTATTTTGCGTCATTTTCAGCAGGTCATTTTTTGCTTTACAATAGTTGTTAAGTAAAATGTTTGCACACACATTTTCTGATGATAAATGTTTGGTATTTTACAGATGTGGCCCTTTACAGTTATTTCATTGAAGGTACCTATTTTAAGCAGAACTAGCTCAACTAACAATCTTTTCTGAAATTTGTGTGACAGAAAGTATTCTTCATACTGCTCATTAATCAATTCATTAAAAATCTGGTAAGAACAGACAATAAGTTGTACCGTAAATTCCTTAGGCAATTTAAGGCCATCCCATCACTTAATTTTAAATATTGGTGAATAAACTCATCCGAAGATTCATAAGTTAGTTCTTTTTCATTTGACAAGATCGAACAGCACATCTCACAATGTTGCACTTTTTTGACAACATAGCCAGATATATATACTAGAACAGGCAGAACATCATGTGAAACATAAACATTATTACAGCTGTAAATGATCTCAAATACGTTTGGTATGTCAGTTATAGTTTCTACAGCTGAATCCCTAAAATCAGACTTATTTGGAAGCTACCACTGCTTTTTGATTGTAGTTTTATCAGACTTAAAATTTTCAGTTTAAGTTCTGATTCTAACACTTGGCGAATGGAAACATTGTAATTGCCACACATTTGACGATATTGTCCGTAGTTATCGGTTTGGAATTTGCCGAGTAAAATAACGCGGTTTAATTCTGCTGAATATGTAATGGATTAACTCAATTAGTGTCTGTTGTGTGCTTTAAAGCGAACTGCGTTTCAGCAGACAACATCCCACCTTTAATTGGTATTTTTAAATTTGCTTTAACTTCTTTAGAAAGTTGAGACAGGTTGTTCCACGTACTTAGCCATCTACTAAATTGTTTTAAAAATTCTAAATTTTCATCTTTGTTACTGCTTATTGGGTTGCTAAATTTATCCCTGAGAAGTTTCCCTTTTAAATGATGTTTAACATTTACAATTTTCCATCAACATAAAATGTGGGACATAAAATCTTGGTTTGCAGAAAGTCTGAATTAAATTTATCACTATTTAACTGCAAGGCAACAATGTTAGTCTCATGAAAGAGATTCAATGCACGAGTAACATTTTGCCTTTCAGTCGATGTAAGGAAAAGAACTTTCTGTGACAACTTTGGGGTTTGTTTAATGACCTGTGATTTCTCATAATCATATTGTTCGCAAATGAAGTAAGTTGGCAAGTTGAGTTGATTAACTTCAATGACTATAATGGTTTATACTTGGTCTTCAAACGTAAATAATCATTAGATCGAATTCTTTACAATCTAATTGTTACTAATGAATAACATTTTTGCACCTGTGTGGTAGTAAATTCATGCGGCCATTAACCCAGTAGGAATATTTAGGACTGGAAAATGGAACGATCTTATACCTTTCACTTTAGATTGAAATAATTAAGATCATCCGTTATTTGCGCGCCCCTAATCATTGCTCGGAGGGATGGGCTTGGGGACATTTCCTCTTAAAAATGTTCTTTCTCTATTCAAACTTTATCTAGATGACATGTGATCTTTTCCGTATCATTTATAATTACTACATTAACAATGAAAAGAGCCTAATGAATCCCCATAAAAGTAACTATCACTCATATACCATGAAGTGAGAAGAGAAGATGCCTCCCTTTTTTCCTCTTTTTAACACCCATCATACCGTTCAGGAACGGTCTAAATCAATTATCACTTTAAAATCCGAAGAAAGATAAATATTTGTAGGTTTCGAGCGTCTTTTAAAGCATGTATGTCTACGGGAACGATAACCCCATTATCGTGACGTCAAAGCGACCGCAGCGCCGCAGGTTCAGGCCCGATCCTTCACGATGGCCCTGGTCTACAGGAGTCGCCTCTCAAGATGACCTTGGAGGTTTTTAGAATCTTAAGAGTACGATGCAATCGCAGATGGGTGCGGTTGCGCTGAAAATCGCTCAGTATCATATCGTATATGAATTCCGTCTGTAAATTCTTACACTGTAGCTTTTTTTTGGAATGTAAATTTTTATAACATAAGATTATTTTCAAAGAAAGTGGTCTTTTTTATCGTCGTTATGGTACAGGGGGCTGAAGACAATTCGAAATCATCATAGGAATAACATTGCGTACTTATACGATCAATGTCAGACCAACTCACACTAAATTTGGTGCATTCATCCGGCAGAATTTTGCGGGCTATATATTAACCCCGTTCGATTTGTTCTGGGTCTGCAGGGGGCTAAAACAATACGAAATTTCCATAGGAATAATACTGAGTAATATTACGATGAATTATAAACAATTCAACCCGAGCATCGCTGGGTAATTCAGCTAGTCTATATACAGTAGTCTCGCTTATCCGACATAAACGGGCCGGCAGAACGTCGGATAAGCGTAAATGTCTGATAACAAAGAGGACTAATAAACGTCAAACTATGTTATAATTTTACAAATTAAGCACCTAAACATCACGTTTTACGACAAATCAACAGAAAAAAATTCAATACACGGTAACGTTATATAGTACTTTATTTACAAATTAGCACCAAAACATCGTACTGTATTTTTTTTATTGAACTAAAGCAAACTCCCCGTGCACCACAGAAGTACAACACGGGGCTTACAGAAGTAAGTTGATTTAACAAAGAAACAGTGGAAAACAATTTAACTAAAATTACAAGATTTTATGAACTTGACAAATGAATAGAAAAGCAGATTAGATTTTACAAAAACATTGAGTTTCACTGGCCATGTTTTACCTAATTTTCTCAAATCATTTTGCAGGCACATTCTTGAAGTTTTAAATGCAGGACAACTAAAAAGCAAATGCTCTACATCTTGTGGCTGCTTTTTAAAACACTCGCACAAATCATTAGTCCGAAGATGAAACCTATATAGATATTTAGCAAAATTTCCATGGCCAGATAAAAATTGTGTAATTTGGAAGTTTGTGAAGAAAAATAATTCTGAGTTCAATCTATGCTTAATAGTAGGAAAAAAAATTTTGGTGTGGCCAGCTTTCTCAGACGAGACATACTCTTCGTTCCACTTAGCAACAAGCTTGTCATATGAGCCTTTCAAGTAACACTTAGGAATGTTACAATTTACATCAATTGCATAATTCAAAGCGTCTTTGGCTAAAAAATCAGCTCTTTCATTCCCGTAAATTCCAGTGTCCACGCACATAGGCAAAAGAAATTTCAGTTCCTCTATTTTTAAGAGAACTAATTGTTAAAAGCGTTTCAACAACCAATTTTTCTGTGCTTGCAACATTCTTCAGTAAATGTAAAGAGGAAAGAGAATCGCTACAAATAAGGTACTTTGAACAAAAATTTCCATTTTCTTTAAACCACTTAACTGCGAGATTAATACAAAGCAATTCTGCTTGAAAGATAGTGCATTCATTCCGGATACGATGTTTATAAAAGCCGCATTCGAAGTTGTCCTCAAATAGAACAAAAGCAAGGCCAACCTTGTTGTTCATCTTACTACCGTCCGTAAAACAGACTTTCTGAAAACGCTTCTCCACATTTTTCTCGTACTTAATTGGATCAATTAGTTCAAAAACAGCCGGATGAGGGATGTCGCAGAGAGGCAATTTTCCATCAACACAGTCCGTCGAAAAATCATTTAGAATCGAGGCATACAATTCATTTTTGCACTTAATTTCCAAGTCTAAAGGTGGAACTCTAGCTATAGCAAAGGTTGCTTCATGAAACGTATTGAAGTTGCATTGAAGTTAACGTTAAAAATTGACTACAAATAAATATAGAATTGCATAAAATGAACTTACAGTAACAACACTGTCGGAAGTTAAATCCATAAAAAGTTCAGTCCTGTGATGATTTAAAAAAAAGTTGTGATCCTAGTCTGCTTTCCCGATGATTGCCGTTTCTTAGCTGCCAAGTCTCGCCATCTTTGCAACATCATTATGTCGATTCCCATAGCTTGTTGCTCAACGTATTTCATGGCGATTCCTAGAGCCTTAACTCCATCGTTATGCGGGATTCTGAGAGGCTCAACAGTTGATGCTTGATCATCATTGCCATCGAAATTGACAAGATTTGCGTTAAAATGTCTCACGCTCGCAAACAAGCGACACTCTTTTCTCGTCGCCGAGACTACTGTATATACAGGGTGAGTCTAAATTGTTTCTACAAAATAAGACGGGTGATAGTACCCATCCAGACGAGCAATAATTACCATGGAATATAGGGTAGCATTCCACTCTGAGAGGCAAAAAAGAGTCAAATTAGAATTTCAACATGAACTTACAACAGTGTTGGGAAAGCGAATGAACGATATCAAAAGTTGCACAATCTGATTTAGTGATCAGAAAAAAATTCACAGCAAGTGCTCAAAGTGACGGCCACGCGTGTGGTTGCACAGTTCACACCGGCGAAGGAATGACTGGCGCACCCTCTCGAAGATTCCTGGTGTTGAGTTAATTTTGTCTGCGGCAACACCGATTCTCGCTACAAGATCTTCAGCCGAGTCCACTGGCGTCTGGTACACTAAAGATTTCATGTGCCCCCAGACCAGGCCATCTTGCTTAGGAGATATGCTACGTAGGCAGGTACAAAACGACGTCAGAGGCGATGACTTATTCATGCTCGACGCGTTTCGACTTGACTCTTTTCCTGCTTCTCAGAGTGGAATGCGACCCTATGTTCCATGGTAATTATTGCTCGTCTGGATGAGTACTATCACCCCTCTTATTTTGTAAAAACAATTTAAACTCACCCTGTATATATAAAGTAGAGTTAGCGTCTGTCTATTCTCTAAACAAATCTACACCGTTTGACCAATCTACACCAAATTTGGTACACTCATACTTTAGAACCCTGAGGGTAACGTACTCTTCTTTTTAAACCCCGTTCTATTTGTCTTAGGTATACACAAGGGGCTAAAAACAATTCGAAATCGCTATAGAAATAATATTGAACACAAAACGATTGGGTACGCAGCTCAGTTTGTTTTACGAGTATTGATCGAAAATCAAATTTTGCAAATACAATTGTTTTACCAGTATTGCTCGAAAAACAATTTTTCCAAAACAAATTAAGTTTGAACTGACTTTTTTATTTCTTTCCATGATATACATAATTTATAAATATTTGATTATTGTACACGACGGTCTTCGGTTGGGTTTTGAACTCGCAATCCTCCGATTGCTAATCCGTTGCTCTTCCAACTGGACAATATAATGACGAAATAAATCAGTGATGTATGAAATAAGAAAAAAGATAAAAAGATAGAGCTATTCCGAACAGGCTATCTATTTATAGATAAGTAACCACTTCCAGAACATTTTATCGATCAGGAGTAGACGTGCATTCTCCCGATTATATATATGCGCAACAATCAACACTCGAGATCAGTTTCTATCTTGATGAAATTAGTAAAAAGATAGATAGTTTATGAAATGTCTTGATCTAATCGAAAGAGTAACTGATATTGTGAAACTGCTTGCTACAATGTCAGCACATATCCCATCAGATGGGTATCACTTATCCATCAGATCGAATGGATATCTCAGCAGCTATGAAATGTCAGAGGGTCAACAGAATAGAAGTTTCTCGAATCGAATCCAATAGGGTATTCCCAGGCCAAAATGAAAATACCTGTTATTAACTATACAATGGGGTCCGAATCGGCCTCGCAATGATCTAGGACCGCATCTACGGGCTTAAGCCCCTTCCAGATCGTATAAAAAGCAAAAAATATCCTTCATTTAGTGATTGCTTCTTTAAAAATCTCTATTATAAAAGGAAGTGTTTGTGTGTGCGGTATCCAGACGAATCTATAGCACTTACAGCCATGAAATTTGGCACACAGGTAGTCCTAAAGATAACTGAATGTACCTCGAAGCCCGAATTTTAAAATTTAATCTAGAAAATTTTTTAATTTATTTATTGGCATATTTTTGTATTATTTGGTTTCCTAAGAATGGCAACCCTGTGAGAGAGATCACACAGCTTCTGCTCTTGGCAATAAGCCAAGGCTCGCTGTTACTTTCTAAAAAGGATGTCTGATAAGGCAGACGTGTGAATATCTGTATGCAGCTGCGGAACTTCCAACGGATTCAAAGCGCTCTTGATTCACTTTAATTTTTTTGTATTGCTTTCTGTTTTTGGTTGAGTATTTTTCGCAAATAGTGGTTATTTCATAACTAATTTTTGAATTTGTACCATTTCTGCAATTTTGTTCAAAACTGCTTATAATTTGGTTTTGATTTCACTGACATTGTATTCATTTAGGTTGTTTGTCGCAATCAGTGAGGTTTAGCGTTAACTTCTTAAAGGTATAGCGTTATATTTAAAGATTGAATCACATTTTTATTTCAGAGTGGTTATTTCATAACTTACTTTTGAATTTGTATCATTTATGCAATTTTGTTTATTACTGTTTAATTTGTTTTTGATTTTGCTGACATTGTAGTGGTTTTTTCATAACTTACTTTTGAATTTGTATAATTTCTGTATATGTTTAATACAAATCTATCGACACTACAAGTGACAGATGAGGCTGTGAACTACACAACAGAGTTTTTGAACACATTGGAGCCATCTGGAGTACCCTCGCACATATTAGAGCTGAAGATTGCGGCACCGATTATGCTTCTCAAAAATCTGCATCCACCTTCACCTACAATGGAGTAAGACTCTATCAAGAAACTGATGCTGAATAATATTGAAGGGCCCCCATCATGACTGGGCATGCCATACTGGACATGAAATGGAAGAACATTCAACATAGTGTATCATGAAGCTTTCTAAGCGAGAATAAGAAAGGTGGAAGGAATGGGGCGACATGGTCGTGGGACTCATTCTTAAAATTATTGTTTTTTCTTTTTAATGTTTTCAGAATCAGTGAGGACATAACAGGAATGATGTCACGGGTAACCCAATGCGGGTACTGCTAGTCGTGTATAAAGGTGTTTCGATATTTTCTCCTGTCAACTGGGCCGCGGTAGCCCAGCTGGAAGAGTAGCGGATTAGCAACTGGAGGGTTGCGAGTTCGAATCCAACCAAAGACAGTCGTGTACAAGACGTGTATCTTAAATCTGTCGTGGCCTCAAATATCCTCACATTAGCGTCGTATGGAAGTTGGAAGAGTGGGATGCCAGCTCGGTTGTTGATCTCGTCATCTGACCATGGTTCAGAATTACGAGACGCTATCCTTGGATCTTTTCCTTCGGGTTTGCTCCCGGACCGTCGCCAATAGCCCGTTGAGTTGCTCCAATGCGACATTAATTAATTACCATTACCCTTCAGTCAACTAATATTCATTCATTGCTTTTAGCCCATTTACGACAGCGTTTCATTTACTGGGGTTGGATAAAAGAATTGAGAAAAGTTTAATATTACATTGAAAAGTTGGCACCTTCCATACAACTTTTATTCGTCTTGTAATAGTCACTTTCCAACGGGTCTCTAGTTCACACACCGAAACTAGTCTCCAGGTCTGAAACTAGTGTATAATTCAAATAAATGTTAAAATCACCCTTATATAAAGGTTGTTTGAATAACGTCACACTGGAGCAACACAACGGGCTATTGACGGGATCAATCCCTAAGGGAAAGAACAAGGACAACGCCTCTTCATTTTGAACCACGGCCAGATGACGAGGACAACACTGAGCTGGCATCCCAACTTCCACGCCAGCGTGTGGACATTTGAGGCCACGACAGATTGAACGTGCGCCAGCCCCTTCTGCTCACGAAGTTCTTGGGTTGGATTCGAACTCGGAACCCTCCAGTTGCTAACCCGTTACTCTTCCAACGGGGCAAGAATACGAGCACTCTCTGAACCCGTCCTATATTGATTTATTTACCTGTTTGTTGACAGAAAGCGGTTAACCTAGCCTTCTTGCCCAGATGAATCACTTCAATTCGGAATCAACCCAATCCCTTTAGAGCAGGGGTGTCAAACTGGCGGGCCGCATGCGGCCACCGAGGTAATTTTTTGTGGCCCACGATGCTCTTGTTTTAATAATTTCAAAGAGTTACAAAAAATGTTTTCTCTTTTTATTAGGCCTTTTTCTTTTGAAGTTGAAAATGCTCCCACTTCGATACAACTGGAATGAATTGATTTCCAAAATGATTCGGTTTTAAAAGACAAATATCGAGAAGTAGGAATTCCCAAAATATATTCTTATTTAGGTGGAAAATACCCGGAAATTAAAAAGTTTGCTGCACACATTTTATGCTATTTTGGGAGTACGTACATGTGTGAGCAACTATTTTCGTCCATGAAATTAAATAAAACGGCCCACAGATCAAGATTAACTGATAAACATCTATCTACCATAATGAAGATTGTCTGTTCTCAGTCTTTGAATCCAGATAGTGGAAAACTAGGAGGTAAGCGCTGGCGAGTTTCCGGTAAAAAAAAGTTAATTTTAGTTTTATAAATACTAGGGGTGTTCAAATGAAAAGGTACGAAACGACACTGTGGGTATAATTGAAGTCTTTATTCAAAAGTAATCACCAGAGGACTGAGCACAACTATCCTACTGTTTCACGAGCTGAAGGATTCCCTGTTCCCAGAATTCCTGTGGCTGTGACAAGAGCCAGTCCTCCACTGTGTCCTTCAGTTCATCGCCCGAGTTGAAGCGCTTCCCTTTGAGATGTTTTTTAGTGGACAAAACAGATGGAAGTTGTAGGGCGATATGTCCGGGCTGCAGGGCGGATGCTCAAGCTGCTCCCTCTTGAACTTGGCCAGTACACTTTGTGTGACCCTGGAGACGTGTGGACGCGCGTCATCGTGGAGCAGAATCACTCCCTCCGTGAGCAGCCCAGGCCGTTTGCTCTTGATGGACTTGCGTAGGCTACGGAGTGTCTCACCTACCGGTTTAACACCTTCCGCAATCAGAAATCTGATAACACCTCGCTGCTCCTCAATCGTCGAATTTTGCAATGTGAACGCCATGATGTCCTCACACGCACTGCCGCGTCAATTGGACGGAACACACAACTGCATGCTTCTCTTCTGCGTATGCGCACAACCACGCCGGTACTCGTGCATTCGCTTCCTTAGATGTCTCACTACGTTATCCCAAAGCGGCATATTCAAATTTCAACCGGTTTGGTTTTTACGACGTTTCGTACCTTTTCATTTAAACACTCCTCGTACATTAAATTAAATAAACGTTTAAATAAGAGCACTTATATAGCAATATTATAAATTATTACCCTAAATTCTCTTAATTACATGTGTTTTAATTATCCTATCCCTATTCCTGAATCCTCACTTCAAAATACAATTTCAAGACAATTTTCAAATGTGATGTGGCCCGCGTGAATCTTACGAATTGCATTAATGGGCCCGTGTTTCAATTGAGTTTGACCCCTGCTTTAGAGCAATGGTTCTCCTCAACCTTTGTGAGACCGCGGCACGGTAAATTATTTTTTATAAGACGGTCTTAACGAATTTACTCGTGAGTACTTTTCCAATTCTTCCAAGCATCGCGGTAGCCCAGTTAGAAGAGTAACGGATTAGCAACTGGAGGACTGCGAGTTCGAATCGAACCAAAGACCGTCGTGGCCTCAAATGTCCTAACATTGGCGTCGTATGAAAGCTGGAAGAGTGGGATGCCAGCTCGGGTGTTGATCTCGTCATCTGACCATGGTTCAGAATTACGAGGCGCTATCCTTAGATCTTTCCCTTGGGGATGGATCCTGGACCGTTGCAAATAGCTCGTTGTGTTGCTCCAGTGCGACGTTAATTAACTACCTACGTACCAATTATTTACAAGGTCATACATTAAACTAGCATGAGTAAAATCATAGCATAACCATAAAGTACATTTATATATACAAATATAAAATTACATTTCAATTAGAAATCAATCACTTGTTGCGTATTGTAGTTTCCTCATGCCAACATCAAATTAATTTGTGGTGATTTTAAAGACTCCATTTCATCAACAAAATTTTATATCTGCGCTGCAAACACCTTAAATAGATTTCTTAACTCCAAAATTAAACAAAATCCCGTGTCTCATTCACATTAGGGCCGCGGTAGCCCGGTTGGGAGAGTAACGGACAAGCAACCGAAGGTTTGCGAGTTCAAATCGAACCTAAGACAGTCTTGTACAAAAGGGACTGGTGCACGTTAAATCTGTCGTGGCCCCAAATATCCCCACGTTGGTAGGTGGTGTGGAAATTTGGAGAGTGGGAGTTGACCTAGTCATCTGACCGTGGTTCAAAATTGCGAGGCGTTGTCACCGGATCTTTCCCTTCGGGTTTGATCCCGGACCTTCGCCAATAGCCCGTTGTGTTGCTCCAGTTCGACGTTAATTATAATACATATATACTTATTTAAATTTAAATCTGTGGGCCTATTATACTTTTAAAGAATCGAGTTTCCAAGCAATGTGAATTTGTGAAGGAACGGGATTCGGAAACAAAATACAATGGGGGTGCCTTGTTCTTCAATTTCAGAGGCAAAATGTTCCTTATGTTTTCTTGCTCATTGGTCACTGACATTTGCAACAGTGATGTTCGTTCTGGCGTTCAGTATCTGAGCTTATCGACATTTTTTATTCCCCCACAGATTATTTGATATCTTCCTATAGTCCTAAAAATAAAAAAATAGTTGCTTCATTTACACATGCGTGTCCTTGAGAAGTAATTATTGTTCTGTGCTTGTTTGCAGGGACCCAATTTCAATGGATCATGTTGGCATTCATTCCGGACAAAGATGACTTATTAACAAAAGCTGGAGCAAATAAACAACCTGGCACGAGAGAAATTATCTCCTCTCAGAGGACGACCACCTGTCAGTAACTTAACCCTTTCGCCCCGACTTTTGCATGATTAAAATTTAACTTTGAAAAGTAGTTTAATTTAGTAGTTTTTGCTCTTTTTGACGGACGACCGTACTTTCGCGTTCTTTTTGTGTTTGCTTTCTCCCTTCCAACATTTATGAGTTGCTCAGCTAAGGGGACCATGCATGATAATAGTGGTTCTGTTTTAGGTTCCACATCACACTTCGTAATCCATGCAGGTGACCACTTACCTCCCAACAGGAGTCAGGTTTAAGTGGTGTCTAGGTCACCTACGGGAAAATAGTCTGAATTCACCTATTGGGAGGCGACAGTCACGGCTGTGACCAAAGTCACTACCGTGGACAGACGTCTCGGCTTCATTCCTTAAAACATAATTGCATAAATTTCAATTTTAGATTAATTTGTACAAAAATATTTACAAGATAGACCAGTAGCAAGTACAGGTATACAAAGGCACAACACAATAATTTACAATTTTTCCTTAGCACAATCTTATATGCGGTATTGTTCACATTCACTTCTATCACTCATGGATTGTTCGCCCCTATTGGGTTACATGCACTGGCTCATTAGTTTATGTGCTTTACTACCTTTTAATAATGTCAATGTTTTCCGTGAGAAATTGCATTATTTTCTTAATTTTATGTAGCACTGTGTTGTTTTTTGCCATATTCGTGGCCCAGGCTCCATAATTTGTTTGGGTGGGTGCCCGTACGTGTTTACTACACGTTAACGGGCACCCAAAGACATAATGGTCGGGGGTGCCGATCTCCCCGCATAGGCACTGGTCGCTTTCGGTTATGTGGAACCTATGCCGGTAACTGGGGAAGGGACCATGGCCTGTAAAGAAGGGAGTCATGAACGGCGTAATCCATGCATTCACAACAGAAATCATAACTAAAATCTTTTTCCACCACTTATCTAATTTTCTGCCATGACCCTAAAAAGTAGCCATTTCATCACAGCGGTCAACTTCATTCATGTACAGGTAAACCCCGTATAACACGGTGCTTTTATAGCACGGATTCACTCTAACACAGTTCGAGAATTGGGAACATCCCCGTATAACACGGTGCTTTTATAACACGGATTCACTCTAACACGGTTCGAGAATTGGGAACATCCCCGTATAACACGGTGCTTTTATGGAATGATTGGAACAACGATGGCGAAAAAGACGGGCATTATGAAAGTTTAATTAAATGGTGTAGCATGTGAATATTCTAAGATCTACACGCGTGAATATTATCTCGAGATAAATTAAATAGAAAGTAACTTAGCTTAGAAGAGACATGGCGTGTCTTGTGGATCCCCGCTCGTCATCAAAAAGAAAAAATGGTAAGAACGCTTAACGCGTTTCTTCTCACAAAACTGCAAGGTCATTGGACTGAGGCGCAAAAAAAAAGAGAGCGTGTTCTTCCTCTCCACACTTTTATCAGTTTTTCAGGGGGTCGCAAATCAGGGGAGATGGTCTTGTCTATCAAGGGAGCTGGACTTCCTAATTCGCTGTTTTTAAACTAGCTCATCTGTAATTTGTTAGACGGACACACATGACATGCCATGACGTAACTTTCTGGAAGATTCTTAGCATAGTTAATGAGAGTCACTGGAGCGAGGAAGAAAACGGAATTGAGAAATAAAGGACTTAAAAATAAATGGCATCACTGATCTCGTAGTTGTCACTCAGAGGATGAGGATATCTTGCCAAAAAGAAAACACCCTCGGTTAATAGTACTTAGTGATGACGAAGAAAACATTGTTTAATTCATATTAATATGTATTACTTAAGAAAATTTGTAATTATGAAAATATAATAGTATGTTTTTTAATTTTTGGAACCTAACCCCCCTTTTCGTACTAGTTCTTTGTTTCGTATAACACGGATTCGCATAACACGGCAATTTCTTGGAACGCAACTCCCGTGTTATACGGGGGTTACCTGTACATAGTGTAGTGGGAAATGGCTTCTGGGCAACTAACGTCTAATTTTGTACCATCTTTTTGTTTCCGAACCACGGTCACTGATTCACCAGAATGAATGGGCATGCTCAAAACCATAAGTCCGCCATTTGCAATCTGAAAGTATTGCCAGGTTTCTTTAGTCATATTTTTATTCCCTAATTCCTTAAGAACACTGAAAACCCATTCAAAAGTGGGATTTATTTGCCCAATCTAATCTCTGGGACGTATATGCCCATTAGGCCTTAAAGAGCAATTGCGCAGATCATCTCCTTTTCATCACTCAGTCAAACACCAGGAGAGCTGCTTACCTTTAATTTGCTCCTTTCTCTATGCTTGCCAGAACAAAGCCCAAAGTGCAGCTTATTACCAGACATTCTGAATTGTATTGGAGCCATACATGAAGACATTTTTAAAGACCCATCTAGCATTGCCCCAAAACCTTTTCTTGCAGACAGACTCAATGATTTAGTGCAATTTGTTAGTTTGTTTTTTACACTGCGATAAGAAAGAAGACGGACATATTCAAGGGTCTTGGGCAGCTTCGAAATGCTCTTGATGTTACAAAAAATAATTGCTGAGTTGGTTTAATCGAAGGTTCCTTAGGCCGATAGAAAGAAACATCGTCGACAGGCCAGAAAAAGTCCGTTGTGAAGTTCAACTACCAACCAGAAAAAATAGTAAAATATACTTGCAAACAAAATGCTCATTTAGTAGGTAGGTATTTAATTAACGTCGCACTGGAGCAACACAACAGGCTATTGGCGACGGTCCAGAATCAAACCCGAAGGGAAAGATGCGAGGACAACACGTCATTTTGAACCATGGTCAGAAGATGAGGTCACTTCAAACTTCCACACCGCACCAACGTGAGGACTTTTGATGCAACGACAGATTTAACGTGCACCAGCCCCCTTTGCACACGACGGTCTTCGTTGGATTCGAACTGGCAACCCTCCGGTTACTAGTCAGTTACTCTTCCAACCCCATGCTCATTTAGTATTATAGCACTTAAATTGGTAGTTTAAGGTATCTACATTATACACAACTTACACATTGATACTTTAAAACACCCTTTTCACCTAAATTTCAAATTTTACGTATTATTATACTACAACTCTAGTTCTTTGAATCATTTGGAATTTTACTTCTACGACCATTAGAGAACTGGAGATATATAAATTTAAAAAGTATTGACATCTATATATTTTTTTTTGATATGGGTTTATATTACCTTTTCCTCGAAATGCAATTTTCGCTAAGCGTTACTCTCCTCAAAACACGATATCTCAGAATACATCCATTAAATTCTTTTGAAATTTTTTATGCATGTTCTGAAGCAGGGTTTGAACTGTTATCATTGGCAAATATGCATTTAAAAAATTGAGCAGGATGCAAACCTAAATATTTTTTTTGCATTTTACTCTTTTTTCTTGTTTTGTTTTTTCATGGATAACTGACGTTAAAGTCCATACGCCAATTAATTTAAATACAATATAGTAGTTCAATACATGTATCAATGTTTTAAGAAAATAATTCACTTTACAAACTGGAAAATTTTTAAATACTTTTTAAAATATGACGTCTTCAATAAATGGTATTTTTGGCTGCTTTTTAACACTTTTTACTCCATTTTTTAAAAAATAAATGTACAACAATATTTTTTGCCATACAATGCTTTTTCTAGAAGAAATCAACAACAAAATCTATAAAATTCTAAGTTGAGTGAAAATTGCCTCCGAAGGTATAGATATTTTAAGAAAGCGAAGAATATATGTGTGGTAGTTTGACTGCATGAGATGGGATCGGACAAGACCAGAAAAATTTCTTTTCTATTCCCAACACACGAGGGACCAAGAACTTATTTGGAAGGGCCCATGGAACAGTCCGAAATATTTCAAATGTTAAAAAAAATCACACTGAACACTAAACAATGCAAATCGAAATTTCGGTTTATCCCACAGGTGAAATTCACGTAGATTTGTCTGTACACAGGTTTAAAATCTTACGCAATGTTCGTTGTGTAACAGCCTGAGAAATCGGAATCCCCTCCCAAAATAATATCTGAATTCCTGATAGGCAATGTTGGTATGGCTTCCCTTTACTATCGGTTTTACGTTGAAAGGGGTGGTTTAACGCCGAATTTCGCTTTTGGCACTTAGCCAACTCTTCAATATAAATTATTGATGAGTCAAGATTGTTCGTGTTTATGATTTAAAACATTCATAATGAACATCCGATAAAAATTGGACAAGCGGAACACACGAAAAACACAGCAAAACAATCATGGCATATAAAAATTTTTGATTTTCAAAAACAAATAAATAAGAATTAGCATTTCAAGAGCAAAATTCGTACAACAGTCAACTTTTAAAAACAAAACTGTCTTCACACAAGAGAAAATTAAAAAAAAACTTTTGCACATACTGATTTCAAAGAATACGCTTCCATAACTTATATTCATAGAATAAAAAAATATAAACTAGCTTGTGAAATAAGACCAGTGTAGAAAATTGAGTTTGGAATCAAAACTTACAAGTAAGCAGATCTCTGTTTATCGCGCGTACTTCTAGGTACGTGTGTAAAAAGCCGATGCAATCTTTTAAATTCTGATCGAAATGCAATCTTCTAGAATTGAAAACAAAAGCATCCATCACAATTAACGCAACGATACGTTTCCAAAGCCTGCTATTAAAAGCTGCATTTGCTTTTACACAATCCTCCATACACATCAGTAGATACTATTGACCATATGCTAATCAAAACAAACATTTTGGCTTGAGAAGCAAAAGTGCACCCGAGCCAAGAGTACCTATTTTACGTCAGAAAACATTTTGCGCGAGAATTTTCGGGATTAGAAAATCACAAACAACCAAAAATTTCAGAATTCATTTAAAAACTAAAATTCCCTAGAGAATCATACCCGATGCAACAGCACCGTTACATCGGCACCATCGACATTTCGAGCAGAATATTCCGACTAAATGCAAACAGTACTCACTCGTTTCTTTCGGCAGGTCAAGAAATTATTCATCCAAGGGTCACATTTAAGAACAATCTTTGGAATCTCGTCGCATTATTCCTCGGAATCGGAAGCCATTGATCGCAGCTCAATGTTTACGTCCGAATCCCAAATTTCTGCGGAATTAAAGGATGGAATATTTGGGAAATAGTAGCGACATTCACCGATAGATGGCGGTTTTCTTCCGGTGCGTAAGAATCCGCTTATCGTTGCGAAGCGCTAAAGAAGTGGCTCGTGTTGTCCTTTTTTTTCTTGATATTTTGTTTTTTCGTATAAATAGTGACATTGCGGCGGGCAAGAGGAAGGGGTGGGTTGCCTGCTGAATGTCAGATGGTGTCGTGGGTTGAATGGTGTTCGTGATCGTTGAAGAAATTCCGCTATGTGCAGTGGCGTATCACCTATTAGGAGCGCCCGTGGGGCCACGACCTGAATGTTTCAGATTTAACTATCAAAATGCTAGGGTTATAAAATTTTAAAATGGATTTAATTTTTTCATTCTTACATACAACAGGCTGAGAATTCTCTTGCAATATCAACCCTTAAAATTTTTCCAAGAATGAGTATGGCCATTTTATGCCATATAAATTCCATGTATCACAAATTGGGTAGTAAAAGAAAAATTTATAATCAAGAGCGGAATTTTCACACAACACTAGAGCTAAAAATGTGTATAGAATAACATCATGTAAAAATAAAATAAGACAATGAATCCTGCTTATTGAAAAAATTCTAAACATTTCGTTTATATTTTTGAAAAACAATATAGAAATGTGTGAACCAATCTGAGAATAATTACGGACAAAAGTTACTTGCGCCAAGAACCTAAAAACGACCACCGATGGCCTGACCGCGATAGTCCGGTTGGAAGAGTAACGTTACGTCCAACTAAAGAATCCCATCCGTCGTGTTCAAAGGGGACTGACAGCATTCTACAAACCATTACGTATTCAACCAATAGAAAGTTAGTAGCAACATGCATATATATTTTGCAAAAAATAATAAATCATTAAAATTTAACTCTTAAATAATGTATCTGCAATATGTAAAATATTGGGACACATAAATATAAACAGACGTGAAATTCCAATCCTTGAAAAAATGCAGAATTCTGAAAAAGATGTGCAAACGTGTCGAATTTCGACTTCCTGCAAAAAAAATTTTGAAATAGAACAATTCGACAAGACTTTTGAATACTATTTATAAAGACAATAATGATTTATTTACGGTACAGCTGTATCTAGCGCCTCGTCTGGTGGCGCCCTTTTTATGTCGCCAAGGAAAGAAATCTTAGAAAAAAAAATTATCTTTATAAATATCTTTCAGCTTGCCGAGGTTGCCGTAACAACGGGAATAACCCTAATAAAGATGAGTTACCTTCACCTGCCATAACTTACTACTAAAAGTGCGCCAAAGAACACGCCAAGAGCGACGCAGCTTATACAGCCGTACCTTATTAACAAAAAGAACACATTTATAATACTTGGAAATGCTCAAATATGACCGCGACGTTTCGCTGTCAACTCAAATAAACAAACATAGAATTCTAAATCAAATTAAACATTAATTCTGGCGTTGCTAGAAACCGTGTAGCAAAATTACGCTATTATGATCAATGAGTTTTTAGTTTGGGCTTTCCGTGTTCCATTACAAAATGTAAGTTATGTAAAATTAAATATTTTAAATATACTTTATTCGTCAATAAAATATTCATAAATTATTAAAAAATGAAAAGAAATAAAAAATCAGTTGGAAAAAAATTGTTTTTCAATTAATACCGGTAAAACAATCTTATTGGAAAAGTTGTTATTCTATCAATACGGGTAAAACAAACTAAGCTGCGTACAGCAATCGTTTTCCACTCAATGTTATTCCTATGGCGATTTCGAATTGCTTTTAGCCCCTTCTGCACACCTAGGAAAATAGAATGGGGGTTGCTATGTAGCCTATGTTATGGGCAAGGTTCTAAAGTATAAGTGAACCAAATTTGGGGTGGATTGGTCAAACGGTGTAGATTTATATAGAGAACAGGCAGTGAGAAAGACAACAGACAGACGCCAACTCGACTTTATATGTAGACGAAACTTTAAACAGTGTTTATGTACACTTTTCTCACGATACAGAAAAATTAGTTCAATATTTTGAAATTATGTAGTATTTTATTAGCATTTACATCAACTCAATCTACAAGACAAATAAGTATTTGCAAGAACAACTTGCGATCAACTTTCTGAGTCAGCCCGTGTATTTTCGGTCAAAATAATAACTGAAATGTAGGTAGGTATTTTAATAAACGTCGCACTGGAGCAACACAACGGGTTATTGGCGACGGTCTGGGATTAATTCCAAAGGGAAAGATCCGAAGACAACATCACGCAATTTTGAACTACGGTTTGATGACAACAACATCTGAGCTGACACCCCACTTTCCAAACTTCAACACCATGCCAACGTGAGGACATTTGAGGCCCCGGCAGAATTAACGTGCACCAGCCCCCAAAACACGACGATCTTTGGCTGGACCTAGTTTAGAACATGCAAACCTCGGATTGCTAATTCGTTACTCTTCCAACTGGGCTACGGCGGTCCATTATCAATTCCAAATAACAGTTATTAATAACAGTTTTGTCAAGTTAAAGTTAGAAAGTGACGTTAACGATTAATTCTAACACTTGATAGGGTCCGCCGTGGCCCGGCTGGAAGAGTAACGGATTAGCAACCGGAGGGTTGCGAGTTCGAATCCAGCCAAACACCGTGTGGTATAAAGGAGGCTGGTGCGCGTTAAATCTGCCGTGACCTCAAATGTCGTGGTGCGGAAGTTTGGGGAGTGGGGTGCCAGCTCATGTGTTGCCTCGTCATCTGACCGTGGTTCAAAATTACGTGGTGTTGTCCTCGGTTCTTTTCCTTTGGGATTGATCCCAAACCGTCACCAATAGCCCGTTGCGTTTCTCCTTTGTGACGTTAATTAAAATACCTACATAGCAGTTGATAACTAAATCAACCGTAAAATATTTTTTAGGAAAATCAACTTTTTGTTTTTTAATAAATTTTCAAATTTCAATTTATTTATTTTATTTATTAATTAAATATTTTTAATTAAATATTTAATTTAATTTTTAATCAAATATTTAATTTAATTTTTAATTAAATATTAAAAATTTATTATTAATTTATTTAATTAATTTGACTTAAGAATTTTTGGTCATTGTAAAAGCTACTTTTTCAACATTTGATGCCAATAACTAACGTTCGCCTGTTTTACAAACATCGTCTATTCTTTTGCTCGAACTCAAATAGCCAGTGGCATAAACTGAAAGTAACAACAGCTATTTCTTCTCGAAAACTGTTGCTAGCCATTGTTTTGAAATAACACTGTTGTTTGAACTGCGATTGTTCTTCTCACGGACGTCTCGAGAGAACAAAACAGAGGACGCCTTTTCTGACTTCCGTCGAGGAAACTCATAAACACGAGCCATTCACGAAGACGGTAGGTAGATAGTTAATTAACGTTGCACTGAAGCAACACAACGGGCTATTGGCGACGGTCCGGGATCAATCCCAAAGGAAAAGAACAGATCACAACACCACGAAATTTTGAACCACGGTCAGAGATGACGAGGCAACACTTAAGCTGGCACCCCACTCCCCAAACTTCCTCACCACGCCAACGTGAGGACATTTGAGGCCACGGCACATTTAAAGTGCACCGGACCCCACAAACACGACGGTCTTTGGTTGGATTCAAACTAGCAATCCTCCGTTTGCTAATCCGCTACTCTTCCAACCGGGCTACCTTGGCCCTCGATTGGAATAATAGATGTGGAATATGTTTTAAAGATCAGCATCCAATCTGCCACTCCCTGTGTGTAATACGGGAAATGAAAAAGCGCCGCCAAGTCTAGACGAACTGTCTTAAGACGTTTTTCCTAGTCCAGAGACAGTTGCAGAACGATGACGCGAGAAGAGTATGGCGTATGGCCATGTCTAACGATACTCGATGAAGTGAATTTGTTAACTATTCTTAATCTGTAAATATTCCCCCTTTATTTGTAAATAAACTCTTTAATTTTTAATTATGTCGCTTTTCTTCCCTTTTGCTATAGTAGAGACTCAACCTAAAGAGGTTAGAGTTTCCTTTGATGATTAGGATAAATTATTTACGTGCCTGAGGATTGGTTTGAGACAAGGAAGCTCCTTCGAAATTGAGTAGCGGATAACACACAAATGTGTAAATGTTGAGCGAAAACCGAGGAAAAGAGAAAATGCTTAGTCGAATACCGGTTCTTCGTCCGACTGATAGCGCACCTCTGACCGTGACCAATCACTCCAAATGCACCGACTGACTTTCTTTTCTGATATTTACGTCGTTTCCCTTTCCAGTTTCGTTTTCTAATCGCACTTTTTTTTCTCATCGGTCCTCCCCCGAGGCTGGTTTATGTTCGAGTCCTCTACCCGAGCGTAGCTATTCGGCTCACGTAGGGAATGGGAGCTGTATTTGTTGTACATTCTGTAACTGCAACTTTAATAGAACGATTAATACTTCAAACTGAATGCAGAAAAATTTCATTTGCTACTGTGTTACTCGTTTGTACATATTCCTGTGTGATCCATCTAGAACAGTGGTTCCTACGGACCCCCAGGGGTCATTGGAACTAGAGGGGGCAGACGGGGCATGTGCCCCGGGCGCCGGATGGGGGAGGGGGGGCGCTAAATTGTCCGAGTATTTTTTTTTTTTTACTGTAGATATTTACGCATAAGAAATGAAGAGGAAAACTTATTAGTAGACTACAAAAACTATAAAAGGAGCTAAATGTAGAATGTGTGAAGAAATAGCAGAAAAGCTTAACCTAGATCCTCTTTTTAAAGAAGTACGGAGGAGAAAGAAGCGGAGGTTTGATGAGAAGGGTGAAGTTGAAAGCTATGAATTCTCAGAAGAAAAAAGTTCAAATTATTGATTATACAAATAATAGATCGGATTCTGAATGAACTGAGGCAAAGGTTTCAAGTCATTCAAAACATGAATACTTTATTTGGTTCCCTCAATGGAGCTCGGTTTGAAACAATGAATGGAGAAGAATTGAAGAACCAGACACTTGAGTTAGCTACTACATATAGCGAAGACAGACAGGAACTAGCTGGCGATAGAAGTGGAGAGTTTTAAGTATTATGCCTTGAATTTAAGCCCTAATATGAAAACGGCTACACCATCAGGTCTTCTGGCGTTAATATACAAGAACGAACTTGAAGACGCGTCCACCAACATAACGACAGCGTTGAGAATTTTCCTCGCAATACCAGTCTCAGTCGCCTCAAATGAAAGGAGTTTTAGAAAACTAAAGATCATAAAAAATTACCTCAGAAACTTAACAGGACAACGACTAACCAACCTGAGCATCATATCAATAGAGCACAGGTTAGCTTCAAAGTCATCTTTTGAGGACATTGTAAAAATGTTTGCAGCCGAAAAAGCCCGTAAAGTTAAGTTTTAGTTCAAGCTTTCTGTGTTTAAATTAATTTTCTCACATTTTGTCAATAGATTAAGAGATTGTGAAAAATGTCTAAGTATAATACTCAAGATAATAACTTCAGCAAAGCTGTTATTAATTCTTGTTCCACAGTTTTCCAAAATCCTTGAATGGTTTTCGGTCGACGTTTCGATAATTCTCTTTCTCCAAGAAAAGTCCAAAAGCACCTCTTTTGTGCTTTTGGACTTTTGTCTCACCCTTTCCCACAAAAGGGTGAGACATCTGGAGATTTAGCAGGAATATCAGTAAAGGGTATTTATTGACTTGATACCAGTTTCTTCCATTTTTTTCTACGAATTTAATAGCGGATTTAGATGTGTGGCTGCTTGCTTTATCTTGATGCAGTTCTACTGATTGTTGGCACTTTGGGAAAAGATATAGTATTTCTTTTTTGGATATTAGGGATAAAATAGGGTCTTGACAATATGTGGGAGTTGATTTTTACATTCCCCTCCTCCTTTTTACTTTTAATTTTCCATTATATGCAAATCCGGCAAGAATCGTAAATCTCTTAGAGAAAGTTCTCATTTTGAAGTTACAAAGTTGAACCACGTTTTAAGATTTTTCTCCTCTTTTATGATAATAAATTGTTCTATTTTATTGAAATCTTTTAAATATACCCACGCCTCGTCTATTGTCACAACATTTTTCCATATTTCTCCAGCTAAATGCTTCTCATACAGAATTCTGCTTTCTGCAATATGTCGTGGACAACAGACATTTTATTTTTTGGCCTTTTTAAGATTCAAATCACTGTTAATTATTTTATTTACAGTTGAAACTGAACTTTTAATGACTTTGTAATAATCCTTTGACTTGGCGGATTCTCTTTTAAAATTAAAGATCTTACCTTTCAAATATTCTCAGAAATTCTTTTCTTTTTTGGATACGTATTTGGAAGTATTTTTCCACTTTTACGCCTTTATTCCTTCCTCATAAATAATATTACTTATAGTACCTTTAGATATAGAAAAACATGACTTTTACAGCGTTTTTGACTAATTGATTAAGCATAATTCTCTTCGGAAAGAGAGGAAACATAACCTTCCATCCATTGCTTATTTAAAAGCTCCATTTTAAAAGTAAACAAAACTCTGAGTTAGCAGACGATAAGTTATACTTTAACTATTTAAGTGCTGCGAAAATAAAATTATTTCGTAGCATACAATTTTTTTAGAGCTCATCAAAATCATTCAAAAAATGTCCGAACAGCCTCTATATTTATCATAATTAAATATCCTTTTCTAAAGCAACAGTCTGTTGATTTTGATGCAGCCCACACATATCCCGATATCATTTGATAAAACCTTTTAATTTCATTTGCAGCGATTATAAGTATGAAAGAATATACCAAACATGCTACTCTTAGATTATTTGTCAATGAAATATCTTATAATTAATTAGGTATTTTATCTTGTACTAAAAATGAAATTGCTGCAAATTAATCTATTTACCTTTGAAATCAAGTATTTACCATCTTAGTTGAATAAAAAAATTTTGGACAAATGGAATTATTGTGTGGTGGCGATATCAGGTGTTGTCGGGGGTTGGTTTCGTTTGGTTGGTCGGTGGGGGGATGCCAAGGCGAGTTCTTGCCCCGGGTGGTAACTAGACTTGTTATCTCTGCTTGGAATCACTAAAGGGGTCCGTGACAAATTAAAATTAATTTGGGGGTGCGTGGAGAACGTCAGGGGGTCCGCAAAAGGTTTAATATAAAGTAAAATAATTGTGACCCATTTTCATTATTATGAAAGTTAAAAATAAATAGCAATAAATAAATTTGTAGCCATTTTTACGTCCTGAGTAAAATATAAGTATAAATAGGTACATAAAGTATAAGTAATGTGTTGTGTTGAGCAACTCACCGGTTTCTTAAGGTTCGAATAAAAGAATTTGAAAAAATAAATAGCCGTAGTCATAAATACATAGTAAAAAATGCGTATCTATACAATTTGTGACACTAAAATTTTATCCTTATATCTTAAATGTGTGCCCTTTTTTCCAGTATGAGTGAGCCGAAGAAAAAATGCAGACAATATAGTGTTGAATATTTAAAATATGGCTTTATTCCGTTACCAGGAAATGGCACTCTATCTATGTGCTTCTATGCAATAAAACTTTGTCAAACTAATCAATGAAATCTTCTAAGCTTTAGGAACATTTGACAAAAATCCATAGCGACAAAAAAGATAAAGATTTAACTTTTTTAAAACAGTCGAAGAAAAATATTTGCAGACACCGTCATTGCAACAACTCTTCGCGACAACATTTACGCGAGACGACGATGGACTGCGTGCTGCTTATTACATTTCGTTACTGATTGCAAAGTCCGGAAAGCCGCACACCATTGGTGAAGAACTTAATCTACCAGGTGTAAGTGAGGTAATACGCATCGTGCTGCATAAACCAGCTTCCGATAGTATAAGAATTCCACTGAGTAATAATACAGTACAAAGAAGGATTGACGAAATGGATCAGGACGTAGAAAATTCCTTATGTGGGTACTTAAAAACATCTGAATTCTCTATACAACTTGACGAGTCAACTTTGCCACAAAACGAAGCTTTACTTTTAGCTTATGTGAGATTTGTAAAAGAAAAAGATTTCCCAATTGTTATTTGCCAAATGTTTGGAAACTGATGCGAAAGGTGAAACAATATTTAATGAACTAAAAAAAAATTCGATGCAAAAGTTATACCCTTGAGTAATATCCTCTCCGTTATTACTGACGGTGCTCCGGCAATGATAGGACGACACCGAGGCATTCTGGCATACTTAAAAAAAGCTATACCGAATGTATTATCTGTTCATTGTGTCATTCATCGACAACATTTAGTCGCCAAAAATCTTAGTGAACGCTTGCATGGCTCACTATGTCATTAGAGCAGTTAATAAAATCAAAAGGAATGCCGTAAATGAGAGAATATTTGCTCAACTTTGTTTGGAAAATGAAGATTATAATCGTTTACTACTTAACACAGAAGTTCGTTGGTTATCTAAAGGTGCATGTTTGGATCGATTTTATGCACTCCTTGATTCAGTGTTGGAATTCCTGGAAAGCAGACAATGATTTGCGGCTCAATATGATTAATTCAAAAAGTGACATAGCTTATGACTGACTTATTTGCAAATTTAACGAAACCAATTTGAAATTACAAGGGGATCAATGCAACTTAATCAAAACTAAAAGGATAATATCTGCGTTTGTTGCAAAACTTTTTCTGTACAAACAAAACTTGGAGAGGAGAATGCTCTCAGTTTCCAAATCTTTCAAAATTGCAAAAACGAGAAAAAGAATTACTTGCTTATTGTCAACACTTAACGGCTCTTCATTCTGACCTCAGACAAAGATTTGAAGACATTCTTCACTTTGGCATCCCCGATTGGGTGTTGGACCCTTTTGCAAGTAGACCCACAAACTCAGATGAATGCATACTAATACAGGAGCAAAGTATTGAATTATCCACAGATGAGCTGAAACCAATGTTTGAACAAGGATACCACATTTTCTGGTTACAAAAACAGGTGCCAATTTTATATCCTGCATTATGGGCCACTGTACAGAAGCTGTTGATTGCTTTCCCGTCTTCCTATTTAGTTCAACGTGGATTCAGTGCAGTTACGAGACTTATCACGAAAAAAAGAAACCGACTGCAAATTAGTGCTCGTGGAGACTTACGAATGTTACTCACAAATATCGAGCCGAACATAAATAATCTCATATCATCTCACCAGGTTCACCAATCTCATTGAAAAATAATAAGTTTTTATATTTTAAAACAAGTTATAATTTTAATAAATACTACTTTAAATATGAAAATGTTTTATTTATATTTTATTTTTACGTCGCCATTCACCCTTCAAGACATCAAAGTTAAATTTGTACAGCTGTGTAGAGTTATTTTACTGAGGGTTCATGGTCAAGTTTTTGCTATTAGAAGGGTCCGTGGGCATAATAAGTTTGGGAACCACTGATCTAGAACATTCCATCTGTAATATTAAATCTAGAACATTCCATGTAGAGCATTCCATCTCGAATATTCCATGTAGAACATTCCATCTGCAATATCCCATGTAAACATGGGGCCACGGTAACCCGGTTGGAAGAGTACCGAATTAGCAACTGGAGAGTTGCGAGTTCGAATCGAGTTGGCGTGGTGTGGAAGTTTGGAGAGTGAGGTACCAGCTCACACAGGTCTGACCTCGTTATCTGACCATGGTTCAAAATGGCGACTGGTTGTCCTCGGTTCTTTCCCTACCTATGGAAAGATCCGAGGTGTCTTCTAGGTTTGATCCCGGACCGTCGCCAATAGCCCGTTGTATTGCTCCAGCAGGACGTTAATTAAATACCTATCTCCATCTGGAATATTAAACCTAGAACATTCCATGTAGAAACTACAACAATATTGACTGTGATGTGAGCTCCTAGTTACTTGTTCTACATCAAGTAACAATGGCACCGTGCTCAGAAGGACCATAGGTGCAAAAGTCCTTTTCCTCTTTTTGGGTCAAGAGTGTCATTTTGCTGAGTTTTGTTTCTTGTAGGTAAGCCATGTGTGAACGTTGTTCTCGTGGAGCAGATATTTCAGTTCGTCTAACTTCTTTTGTGTATCACTGATATTGAGTTGGAGAACGTTGAGTTGGGTTGTCCACTTCGCTGATTTCACCCCAAGAGTCCGGACTGCAACCTCCGATCAAACTCATCGTTTGACTCTTCATTGGAAAAGTGATGCCAAGTTAGTCTCCTTGAAATCGGACCAGAAGTTTGGGGTGTGGTCGGTGACTTCCCTAGACTCGCCAGAGAATTAAATGCTGAACAAATTCCAATAACTTCTAATGATGCTAATGCTTTGGTGAAATTCAAACTCATACCACAAAACATTAAAATAAAACATCACATTCGTGAAAGTAACACCGATAGAAAAACCACACTCTCCAGACTGAGAACGGGACAGATCAAAGGGGCATGAAAATAAACTGCGATGGAACCAGAACATACAGACATTGTAACAACTGTCTGGGAGTCGAAATGGCACCTCGTCCTATATTCACCTGCCCTGCGATAATAGCTGCTCTTCAAAACATCGATTACCATCCCGACGAAGACCTTTACAGCCAGAAAATAATCGACATCACCAAAGCAGTGCAAAATGCACACGGCGGCATCTGACTCAGAAATGAACATGACACCAACAAACATCAAAATAGGTGCCCCTTTTTCTTATTTTCGAGTGCATGGCCAAATATGGCCCTAGCGCCATTAAACCCAAAAAACAACCATCTTATTTGCGAATCCCTGACTTTAAATCTGGTGATGCCTGCCTCTATATAATTTTCCATCATGCAGTTTCTGATCAACTGTTTCAATATCACTTGTCCTGATGTCTACCACTGAAATGGCCATTGACGATCTATTAAATTCTATCTGGCTGGATCAGAGATGCACAAGACAGTGGCCCTCGGGCCTTCATGCTGCCCTCCGTTGATTTGCTGGTGGCCCGCCTCAGCACGTTATTTGAAGGATCGTTTTTCTGATTTCCAGAGTAAAACCGCTGCTAGATTTATTTAGCGCAACCCTTTTGCCTCAGAATGCATCCGAATCAGTTCAGCTTGAACTCATCGACATGCGAAACGATGAGAACAGGCGAAAAAGAATTGAATGTAAACATTTGAACTTCTATCGCTATGTGGATAAAAACAATTGCAAATCGCTGCTAGACAAAACATTAAAATGCGCAAGTCTATTTTAGTCGACATATATCTGTGAACAAACTTTTTCATTAAGAAGTCGAAAAATGCTGCTTGGTCGAACTGCTTCGTGAATGAAAATTTAATATCAATTTTGCGCTTGGCTACTACAAAATCGAACCAAATAGTAAAACAATCCTTAAATCAATGCAATGCCACGCAAAATCAAATTGACTTCTTTATTTGCTTTTTATTATCTTTCTTTGAAACCATATATACCATAGGTAGGTATTTTAATTAACTTCACACGGGTGCAACACAACGAGGTATTGGTGACGGTCCGGGATCAATCCCAGTGGGAAAGATCCGAAGACACCTCCTCACGTTGGCGTGGAAGTTTGGAGAGTGGGATGCCAACTCGGGTGTTGCCTCGTCATCTGACCGTGGTTCAAAATTACGCGGTGTCCTTGGATCTTTCCCTTTGAGATTGATCCCGGATCGTCGCCAATAGCCCGCTCTAGTGTGACGTTAATTAAAATATCAAGTACCGAATACACCACGTAATTTTGAATCACGGTCAGATGAAGAAGCAACATCTGAGCTGGCACCTCTCTCCCACACCAAGCCAACGTGAGGATATTTGAGACCACGACGGATTTAACGTGCAATAGCCCCGTTTGTACACGTCGGTCTTTGGTTGGATTTAACTCGCAATTCTCCGATTGCTAATTCGTTACTTTTCCAACCGGGCCAATATACGATAAATTAAGCAAAATATTTGTTTTTGATAGATTACTTTCATGTTTTTTTGGCGGTCCTCTCATAAGTCACAGTGAATCTATGTGGACTTTAGGCCACGGTAGCCCGGTTGGTAGAGTAACGGATTAGCAATCGGAGGGTTGCAAGTCTGAATTCAAACGTCGTGACCTCAAATGTGACGTTGTGTGGAAATTTGGAGAGTTTGGGCAGGTGTTCACTTCATCGCACCGTGATTCGAAATAACGTTGTCTTTGGATCTTTCCCATAAGGATTCATCCGTCGCCAATTGCCCGTTGTGTTTCTCCAGTGCGATGTTAATTAAGTACCCATACCTAACTTAATTTTAAAAATCTTCCAAAACCACGTGACTCGCCGAAGGCGATGTCCTGTCGCTTCCCCAGATTCAGTGGAGGACATGGACCGGAGAACTTGGCCTTCTATCTCCTTCAGAAGTTGGCGATGAACATTTGTAGGATCAAGCAGGGTTTGAGATGGATGGATTTCTCAAGCGGAGGAGCCACTGAGTCCAAGGGAGTTGACACGGTCAGAGATGACAGTAATTATATATATATATATATATATATATGTGGGGGGTGCTGGTTTGTGGGCAAGTAGTGATGAAACTTTCTAAAGAATAACTAAATTTAATTATGAGATTTATGAATATTTACAATGAATTTGACTGAGACAATTAAAGTTAAGTGTACAGCACAGACATCATAAACTCCATCGGCGCTCGTCAACATTGCACAGTCTAACGCTACGTCCGTCTTGTATTCGTCGTCTTCCTTCTGTGTCGCTTTTGACTGCGTTCCTCCAATGCGCGGAATGGCTGCGCAGTGGTCGGAGATGACATCAGCGCGGAGGTGCCCTCTAGTGGCAGTCTGGGCACCACAGATCGGCCATCCTGGGTTCGACTGGTCCACCAGGCGTTTCTGAAAATATACAAAAAAAGGCAAAAGCAGAAGCAAAGTTCCAAAATCTGTCAGTCTCTGTAAAGCAAATGTATCTAGGTTATAGAGCTCTGAATCGTCCTTCAGCTCTGGAAATGATTAAATGAGCCAAATCGTCTTCTGGCTTCATTTGTCGTCTTTAAACATCGTTCTCGTCTTTCTTTAAACGTCTTCCGTCTTCTTCAGCTTTTTTCGTCTTTAACTTCTTTCAACGTCTTCAAATTTCTTTCGTCTTTAACGTCTTCAAATTTCTTTCGTCTTGAACTTCTTTCTTCTTCGTCTTTAACTTCTTTCTTCTTCGTCTTTAACTTCTTTCAACGTCTTAGCAAACCCTTAAATCCAATTCCACGGTTTAAGAAATTCAGCGCATGTTGTAGTGAGGTTGGGTCCTTCATGACATCCCTCTTTTACAACGTCGTATGTATTTCCTCCTTTAATTCTGGTGATTCTATAGGGTCCAAGGTACTTTGGTTTTAGCTTCAAGTGCGGACCAAACTGAGTTCTCTTGATGGCAACAAAATCATTAACTGCATAAGGTTTTGGTTCCTTTCTTCTTAAATTGTACGTCTTCTTATTTTCTTGAATTTTAAAAATTTGTTGATTTGCATGCTTCCTGAGTTGTTCTCTTTGCGTTTCAAAACTTGCTTGAAATTCAACTTCGATAATTTCTTTGAACTTGTCCAGACCCTTTATTTTCACTTTTTTTAATCTTCTATAGTCTATGCACACATGAGGGGTTCCATCCTTTTTCTTTACAATTACAACGGGGCTACAATATTTTGAAGAACTTGGTTCTACTATCCCTTGATCTAACCATTCAGTAACTTGAGTCTCGACGATCTTTTTCTCTGAGAATGGCAACCTACGTGGCTGATGAGATACGGGTTCATTATTTTTTAACAAAATATTTAATTCAACATTTGTTGTTTTTGTTTTGTGTGGTACATAATTCAAAATTAACTGTTGTACCTTATCTTTTAAGATATTTGGAACGTCAGGTTCAATATTGACATCAACATCGTCTTCAGTTGACAAATCAATTGGTAAAATAGACAAAGTATTTTTTTTCTCAACACACTGGGATTTATTTTTCAGGGTAATTCCGTTTTCATTAATTAGTGTTTCACCCAACATTAACACATTTAGTCCTATAATAGCGTCATAAGTCATAACATCGTTTCCTACTACGCATATATCTGAATCTCCCTCAAAATTATCTATTTGAATGTTTCCTTTAAAATAGCCTAACGGTTTTACACGGCATTTTCCAAAACCAGTCAAAGTAGAATTCAACGGGCATAGTTCCTTAACATTTAATTTGTCAAAAACAGATTTACGAATCAAAGTAGCTTGACTTCCAGTATCTATCAATGAATTAACACTTAAACCATTAATCATTACAATTTTCCTTACTTTCGATTCTACGCCAACATCAAACATGGCTACTTCTGGTTTCGAATTCATTCCGCATTCCGAAGCCTTGTGACCAAACGTGCCACATCGAAAGCATTCAAGTCCCTTATCTTTATGAATACAAAATCTAGAAATATGATCTTTTGATCCACAATTAAAACAAATCTTATTGTTACGATTTTCTGAACCATTGTATTTCATTTTATCAAACTTGACTCTATCTCTATTTACAGTTTCGTTTTTAAAATTAAATCTATTACTGTACTAATTTTTTGTTCTATCAAAAGAGTTAATTCTACCGTGATCATCATGTTTGGTTTTCATTCTATCAAAATTCTTATTATCATAATTAATCCTATCGAAATTTTTTCTGTCGAAAGCACTTTTACCATATGCAGAATCAGCTTTCATTATTTCATACACTTTCAGTTTTTCCTTAAACTCAAACACATTTTTACAACCGTACAGAATAGTTTTGTTTTCCTGTTTGTCATTTATTCCTTTAATCACATAGTGCATCAAAGCAGCGTCATCGATTTTTCCGCAACTGCACAATTCTTTCATCTTAAAAAAATATTCCTGAGTGGATTCAGAATCCCTCATTTTCCTTTTACTCAAAAGTTCATGTAAATTAGCAGAGTTTATCTCAAAAGAGAATTCGTCGATCAAGGCCTGTTTCAATTTTGACCATGAATTTATTTCTGGTTCTGTTCTAACAAACAAAGCAGCGTTACCACTAAGCGATCTTTTGCCAAAAATAAATTTTTGTAAATCTGACAAACAAAACAACTGAGAAATATTCTCGAAATGTTCGATCCAATGAAAAACATTTTCGTGCGGTTCTGCATTGAACTTAGTAAGGGTACTTTCGATATCAGAGTAATTTATACTGACATTTGGAATAGCATAATTACTATTATTCTTATTTCTACTTGTATATACATCATCACACTGAGAAACATGAGTATTACTTTTAAAATCATATTCACCACATTGCATAGAAAAATCATTACCATCAATCTTATTTCTACTACTATGCATATAATCACACTGAGAGTTATGAGTAACACTTTCAACATCACATTCATTGCACTGCATTGAAAAATCGTTTGTTTTGCGTATGTCTTCTTCTGATTCGGATTCAGACAAATCGGCGCGTTCGTTCTCGACGAAGCTTTCAAGGTTACATAACATAGATAGAATTCTTTTTGCTAGTTCCGTTTTCGTGCCTTCGAAAGAAATGCTTAGCAAACTAGATATTGCAATCAATTCGTTTAGAGAAAAGCTATCTTCTTTATTTTTTAATTTCTCATCAAATTCTTCACTATCCGTTCCGAAATTAAAGCCAGAAAAATTTTTAACGTGTCTTCTATTCGATCGATTGCCGTCATTTTCGAAAATGAATCTATGCAAAATTTTTATTTTGTCTGTCTTGCAATTTTTCAATGCAACGCTGACTTCTTTAATATCATTCAATATCATCTTGTATTATGGAATGTTCACGTACCTTTAAGATGCTTGGCAACAAGGAGCAGCTTGGAGACTGGAGAACATAGTTCGTTTTTTTTTTTTTTAAATATCCTTTCGAAAATACTGTCTGGAATCTTACTAGGCGTCTATCCCGCTTCTGAGATGTGGGGGGTGCTGGTTTGTGGGCAAGTAGTGATGAAACTTTTTAAAGAATAACTAAATTTAATTATGAGATTTATGAATATTTACAATGAATTTGACTGAGACAATTAAAGTAAAGTGTACAGCACAGACATCATAAACTCCATCGGCGCTCGTCGCCCGTCAACATTGCACAGTCTAACGCTACGTCCGTTTTGTATTCGTCGTCTTCCTTCTGTGTCGCTTTTGACTGCGTTCCTCCAATGCGCGGAATGGCTGCGCAGTGGTCGGAGATGACATCAGCGCGGAGGTGCCCTCTAGTGGCAGTCTGGGCACCACGTATATATATATATATATATATATATATATATATATATATATATATAACTGATTTAAATTAAAAGTTTAAAGATAGCTATTGATCATAACAGAAACTTTAATTAAGGATGGCTCTAGGTCTTTTGCTGTTATCAGGATGACGAAAGTCATACTTGGGGATACGCTGAATGGCACGGTTATCAATGTTTTCAAGATTGTTATAGAATTTAATGGCTGTTTGAGTGAAGAATTTCTGGAATGTTCAAGTCTTCGCGAATTTTAACGTTTCTGTTAAACCAGGGATAATCACCGATAGTACGTAGGGTAGAATTTTGAATAGATTCACGTTTATTGAGGTTGGTTTTGGCTGCATATCCCCAGACATGACTGGCGTAGCTGGTCTGAGCATGGTTTTATATATGAGCAACTTATCATCGATAGAGAGTTTTGAGTTCCTAGCAATTAAGGGGTAGGTAGCGGACCTAGGAATTTGTTTTTAAGCAGATAGGGTCTTTCCAAGTTAAATGTGAGTCCAATATGACTCCAAGGCAGGTGCAATTAGGGGACCAAGGAATTTCATTACCATAAAAACAGGTGGGGAGGAAGGTTTCTTTTCTTGGTAAAAAGCATTGCTTGGCATTTATCAACATTAGTTCGGATTTTCCAAGCAGTAAGCCAATGTTGAAGTGTTTGCAGGTAAAGTGTTAGTGTGGGCATGACCTCAGTAAGATCGTGGTTTCGAGCTGTGTCATCTGCAAATATGCAGAGCATAGAGGAACGATTATGTGGTATGCCGTTCACATACAGATTGAATAGTCTAGGTCCTGAGATTGAACCTTGAGGCGTGCCAGCCTGAATAGCACGAGTAGTAGAGAGAGTTTTGTTCACACGAACGACAAAGTACCTACCTGTTAGGTAGGAAAGTAAAAGGTGTATGAGCGAGGCTGGAAAGCCTAATGTTATGAGTTTGTAAATAAGACCATTAATCCAAACCCTATCAAAGGCCTTGGCAAGGAAGATCGCGGAAGCAAGGAAGATCGCGGCGATGCTTTCATCATTGATAAATCCATCTATAACAGGGGTGTCAAACTCAATTAAAACACGGGCCATTTAATGCAGCTGGTAAGATTCACGCGGGTCACATCACATTTACAAATTTTCTTAAAATTATATTTTGAAGTGAGGATTCAGGAATATGGATAGGATAATTAAAACACGTTACGTAATTATGTGAATTTAGGGTAATAATTTATAATATTGCTATATAATTGCTTTTATTTAAACTTTTATTCAATTTAATGTATTTATAAAACTAAAATTAACTTTTTTTTTTACCGGAAACTCTTGCCAGCGCTTTCCTCCTATTAGTTTTCCAATATCTGGATTCAAAGACTGAGAACAGACAATCTTCATTATGGCAGATAGATGTTTATCAGTTAATCTTGATCCGTAGACCGTTTTATTTAATTTCATTGACGAAAACAGTTGCTCACACATTTTTAGCATGACGAAATTGTGTGTACGGTATGGCCTCGATCTCCCCTAAGTGCTATTTTCTTCATAACATATTGTCATGTTTGCATTTTATTTCAGAGCACAAAAAATTACTTCGGGGGCCACATGCGGCCCGCGGGCCGCCAGTTTGACACCCCTGATCTATAACATATTCAGTAACTCGGAGTAACTGATGGGTGGTGGAAAGCTGTTTTCGAAAACCAAATTGTTGCGGGATCAAGATATTGGCTTTTCTACAGTAAGCTTCAAACCGATTATTTATATATTCGGTAGCTTTACTGAGGATTGGGAGCAGGCTTATAGGCCTGTAACTCTCTGGGTTCGAGTCAGGTTTCTTTGGTTTAAGGATAGGGACGATAACAGCAGTTTTCCAGGATTGGGGGAAATGTCGCAACAACAAAATACAGTTGATAAGGTGGGTTATAATGAAGACAGTCTTCAGAGGAAGTTTCTTCACCATGGCGTTAGAGATCCCATCAATACCAGGGCTCTTTTTCGTTTTGATCTTCCCTATATAGTCCAGAACCTCAGAGAGTTTGGCAGGCTCAATAATGTCTGTTGGTGGAATTTTAAGAAAATTGGAGTGAGTTATTTACAATTTGGATTATATTAGGATTGTGATTTTCATTTTCTTGAAACTGGCGTTCAAGACTATCTGATAGAAGTTCGGCTTTATCGGTGTCAGTGTAAGCTGTGCAAGTCGGGCCTTTAAGTTGCGGAATGCGGTTGCTTGTATTTCTTCACTGCCCTCCATAAGCAACTGTCCTCTGGAGTCAGTGAAGTAAGGTAATCAGTCCAAGTCTGGTGTGCATGTTGGATTGAATCTTTAAGCTTTTGCTGGGCTCGGTTCATACGTTTGTCAGTGGAATCTCGTGTTCTTTGCCAAGTTTTTCTGATATGGTTCTTGATTCTAATCAGTTGTCTAATTTGGGAGGGTAAGGAGCTGCCTTTTTCATCGTGCACGACACGTCCAGTCTCATGGCATGCACTTGTGATTGTGAGTGTGATCTCTGAAGCAAAGGAGTTAAGCTCCTCCTTCGTAGAGATATGAGGTATAGTGTAGTGTTTTTGTACAGCGAATGAGAATACTTATTCCAATTAGGTCGAAAGTATCCTTCCGCTGAGGTGGATTGCACTTGTGTATCAAAGAATAATGACTGGATTATGATCACTTGATAGCTCAGGGAGCGAGTCAATAGTGCGGTGATAAGCAAAGTTTCTGATCAAAGCCAAGTCATTCAAGTCAGATCAAAGCCATTGATGCACTAGTGCAGGGGTGTCAAACTGGCAGCCCCCGAGGTAATTTTTTGTGGCCCACGATGCTCAAATTCAAATGTTGCTCCTTTTTACAATATTGTAGTAAAATTGAAGAAATCAAAAACGAATTCGATAAACGTTTTAATGATTTCAAAGAGTTGCAAAAATTTGTTTATCTTTTTATTAGGCCTTTTTCCTTTGAAGTTTGAAAATGCTCCGACTTCGATTCAACTGGAATTAGTTGCTTTCCATAATGATTCGGTTTTAAGAGACAAATATCGAGAAGTAGGAATTCCCAAAATATATTCTTATTTAGGTGAAAAATACCCGGAAATTAAAAAGTTTGCTGCACACATTTTATGCTATTTTGGGAGTACGTACTTGTGTGAGCAACTATTTTCGTCCATGAAATTAAATAAAACGGCCTACAGATCAAGATTAACATCTATCTGCATAATGAAGATTGTCTGTTCTGTCTGAATCCAGATATTGGAAAACTAGTTGGAGGAAAGCGCTGGCAAGTTTCCGGTAAAAAAAATTAATTATAATTTTATAAATACATTAAATTAAATAAACGTTTAAATAAAAGCAATTATATAGCAATATTATAAATTACTACCCTAAATTCACTTAATTACATAATGTGTTTTAATTATCCTATCCCTATTCTCTCCTTCCTGAATCCTCACTTCAAAATATAATTTTAAGAAAATTTGTAAATGTGATGTGGCTCGCGTGAATCTTACCAGTTGCATTAAATGGCCCGTGTTTTAATTGAGTTTGACACCCCTGCACTAGTGCGTCAAAAACGGGTGGGTGTAATGGGTGCTGCAATCTCTAGTCCTGAGTTTGACGCAAAGGAGTAGTGTTCCTTGTTTATTGGTGTTGCTGCAATTCCAGTGTCTGTTGTGTGCTTTCGACCCAGATTCAGGGAAAGGGAAACCCGGGGTTGTTCATCGCGTTAGAGGTAGGGTGGCGCAAGGGACTGCTTTACTAACCTTGGGGTGGACAGTTTTCTTTTGTATCCGAATACCTGAAATCGCCAAAAGGGAGCTTCTTGGAATGTCTCGCAGGACGATGCCAGACAGAGGGGTTGTCTGGCCTTGGATGGGGTGGTGGTGGAAGAATGTTAGTGAAAGGGTCAAGGCCATTGAGAGAACGAATGCGACCGTCTTCCTCTAACGTCACAGCGGAGTTCACCAACACTCGGATTTGTTTTGGTAGGTCTGGGAGTTTTATGTCGCAAGGGTCATATTCGGCCATGCTGCGCCAGACACAAGACATCAAGAAATAGACCCACACAATGAAAGCTTTATTGACACAGAAGAGAGAAGTACACACAGGGAGGAAAACACCTGACAGGAATAGAACCTGTTCCGTCTACAACTCGAAGGTTGCAAGCGCAGTGGGCATACCCACTGAGCCACGATGTCCCCGCAACACAGAGATGTGATAGGTATTTTAATTAACGTCGTACTGGAGCAAGACAACGAGATATTGGAGACGGTATGGGATAAAACCCGAAGGGGAAAGATCCCAGGACAACACCACGTAATTTTAAACCACGGTCAGAGGATGAGGCAACACCTGAGCTGGCACCCACTCTCTAAACTTCCACAGCACGTCAATGTGAGGACATTTGAGGCCACGACGGATTTAACTTGCACCAGCCCCCTTTGTACACGACGGTCTTTGGTTGGATTCGAAATCGCAGCCCCTCGGTTGCTAATCCGTTACTCTTCCAACCGGGCTTGTAGAATTTAGGAAGCATTCAATATATCATGCGATTGTTTTAACATCTATACAATTTGCATTTAATGTATTTATCCGTTGCATTTTAACCCTCCTGGTGGTTTTGAACAGGTGTCTCGTCATTAGCAAAACTGACCAGATCTTGTAAAACGATTTATTTCGTCATTAGTAACCTGATGTCGATCTCTTCCTCATAAACGAATTGGCTTGATGATAAGATACCTCATCATTAGCGAAATTGGTCAGATCTTGATGCACGAGGTATCTCGTTGAAACCGCATGGAGGTTTAATTAAAAAGCAAAATAATAATAATTAGTATTATAAAATAAAAATAAGTAAGAGCTAAATAAATAAATTGCAAAGTGTGTATATCTTGATGAAATATCTCGTCACTAGCAAAATTGACCGGAATGTCAGATGACTAGGTTGGTTAAGGACTTCTATCTCCTCCAACATGATGGTCGATGTTGTCATGGGGAAGTAAAGACTTCCTATAATCAAGGGGCCGACCTCCGCGAAAACACTGTTAGTAGTAAATTTTAAATTAAATGATAACTTTTGATTTGTGCAAATAATGCTATTTTCGTTTTTGGATGCTAGTTGCCTATGACCTGCAGATAACGGATTGAGTTGCACTATGTAGGGATCGTGTAATAGTGTAATGTCGGCTTTAATTTGGTCTGCAGTGACCATGGCAAGGCTGTGAGCAGGAAGAGTGTTTATTTGAATGGAGTCGGCCATCAGTTGCCGTAGTCGGTGTTGGCCTCCAGGAGCGCGAGCTGCCTTTTGAGATTAGGGCACCCTTTGGATCTACATCCATGGCCCGTTGAGTAATTGGTTTTAAATTTCAGCAAAAATGGATTCAGGACCCGCCACTTCCCAACTCGCCTAGAAGGCTTAGAGTTTTGTGCATGGGAAGTGGGGGAATGACCACCGCCAAAGGACACGAAAGAGGACAGCGAGCCAACCAGCCGGGCACCATAATTTATTTAATAAAATAATTACAATACAAAAAGGCCAACAGGGCCAGACAATAAAAATAATAAAGACGACCGGCATACTGCCGATACACGTGGCGCCGCACAGGCCATCGTGTAACTATAAACAAACCAAATAATAATAATGTACGCTTTATAAAAGGCACCGTAAAGAAAAAAAGAAACCGGTTTATAAAGACACCGGGTGGCCCGCAGGAAGCCAAAAAGATTAAGAAATGCACATGAAAAGCAGTAAACTCAAAAAAGGCAAAATTAGTATTAACACAGAAAAGAAATTAAACAACATATAGACAACCAAGGAATCGGCGAGGAGACTAAAGCAACATGGGGACAATACCAATACCATTTAAAATATGATGATGAATTTGTAAACTATGGGTTAAATATGATGCATAAAATTATATAAAATTTAACAAATATAAACATAAGAATGAATATGAAATAAATACATTATAAAAGACAAAAATATGATCAAATATGAGATGTGACAATTACATAATATTTTATAATCATTTATAAAGCTTTATCAGAACAGGCAGGGGCAACACCGATGCAGAAGTGGAGAGAAAAATTTATTGTGGTGTGGGAGAGGGTCAATTCGCCACCTCTCCGGCCGTCAAGACACGCCTTAATTTTAGCCCTAGAAATTGAATTCTTTAGTATGTTGGACAACCAGATCGGCTGATAGTTCGTGGCTGGTTTTGTTATATGATATGGCGCTGTGAGTTGGCATTCGAAGAGGTAATGATCAGCGTCCTCCACCATCCCACAGGTGCAGAGGTGAACATTTGACCCTGAAGAGATGAAGGTAGGACATGAAGGGGCCGTGTTCTGTCAAGAACCAAATGAGGTGGCGGTCTGTGATGATCTCCGGCATGAATTGCTTCAGCAGCTATTGGATATTTCGTGGAGTATCATTATTTTTGGGTATGTAAAGATAAATTTGGACATGAGTGTATATCGTTACCACCAAGCCAAAGACACGAATCTGCAAAATTGACGTTTCTACAAAAACGCTTTCAATTTCGATGCTTCGGGAAAAATCGAGTTACAACTCAAAGGTTTTTCTCAAGAAAATATGCATTTCCACTAACAATCGAGATGATTTGTGCCTTTGGCGTGGTATAACGATATGTTGACCCAAAGACTTGCGCAGCATTATCTGAATAGAATGAACTGTCCATTAAATTTATTTCGCAGGTTCTCATCGTTTTGCATGTCGCCTTGAAACTGATATTAAATTATCAATCTTTCAAGTCTTGAAGTTGGCATTGAACTTTTCAGAAACTTTCTTGTTTGTAGGTATTTTAATTAACGACGCACTGGAGCAACACAACGGGCTTTTGTAATTAGGAAAATGAACGTAATTCCCTGACTAATGGCCACTGCGCTAGCAACCTGTGAGTTGTTGGCGGGGTCGTTTCTATTCCTGTTAAATACATTCCTCCCTGCTTGTATTTCTTCTGCGTCGTAAAACTTTCATTGTGTGTGTCTATTACTTGATATTGTATGTCTTGTGTCTGTCGCAGCATGGCCAAATAGCCATAGAACCCCAAAGCCAAAGTTCTATGGCCTTGCGCCATAGAACCCCAAAGCCAACCAACCAAACTTTTTCGATTATTTAATGTATTTAAATTATTAAAAATGTCAACCAGCAAAGCCAAGTCACGTTATCAATTCCGTAGGTATTTTAATTAACGCCGCACTGGAGCAACACAACGGGCTGTAGGCGATGGTCAGGGATCGAACCCGATGGGAAAGATCCGAGGACAACACCACGTAATTTTGAACCATGGTCAGATGACGAGGTCACACCTGAGCTGGCACCCCACTCTCCAAACTTCCACACCACACCAACGTGAGGACATTTGAGGCCATGCCGATTGGACGTGCACCAGCCCCCTTTAATAGAATAGTTCAGGGTATGCGTATAAATGCCTTGTACGCCATTTAAATACAAAAGCGTTTCCGAAAATTATCATACAATGATTAAAAATGTTTTTTAAACAGATTTAAAAAAGCTTCGAACGAAAAGTAATGAATGTATCTGTTTTTTCTCTACAAAATAGATTCTTGAAATATAACGGACACAAATTTAAGCAAACGATTAAACAAATACCAAGGTTGTCATATTAATTACCAGTCCTACTTTAAAACATTTCGTTCTGTATAGTTTTATTCTCTTTATCGTTCGTCCAAATATTCAGATTTTTTTTATATTTCGAAAAGATAAAGCTCAAAATAAAGTATTAGAATCTAAATTCCGTAAAAATAGTTTTGGGAAATAATTGATATTTCACCAGCACTGGTAAAACAACCCAAGTAATTGCAATGCGCAATATACCTCCCAGTTACGGCCAAACTACTCGTACCAAATCATGGTTGATTTAATTATAGTTACTCAGATGTTTATCGTGAAACTTGTCTAAATATATAAGCAAAGAAATTTCAAATAATGCATTCACTAAACTAAGAAGTGGTGTATCAAATATAAATCATTAAATTAAAATATGTTGAACAAATCGTATGTGATACTTGTACAAACACAGACACAAAATCAAACACAGAACGGGAAGACGGATAGACAGACTTACGCAATCAAGTTCAGTCACTAAATGAATGTAAGAATTCACAGTATGCAAAGTTTCATGGAAATATGTTCAACCGTTTGGTCGTAGTACGGGTACACACATACATACAGGTGGACAGACAGGCACCAAACGCAAAGGATTTTGCATGGGAATATCCAAAACGGAAAAAGTCTTGTGCGCGTGATCCATCACTGATAGTTTTGCAGTTGTGTTCCGAATACCCCTGCAGGGGGTTTCTAATGATCATGCCCTGACAGGCTATAAGGAGGTGCTGTTTGTTCCTTGGGTTCCACGGACAGGTGAGGGGGAAAATGCTGGAAGGTAACGGACCCAAAATCACACAATGGGATAGTCGGTTGAGGACACGGGACAATGTATCCAAATACCAGACTGATGGACATGTAGGGAAAACTGAATTGTTGAGTCAAAAGCGCAATTTTAAGGTATCCCCTTCATATCTTCAAAATGCCAATTTTACCCAAATTTCACATTTTACATATACAACTCTTTAGCTCTTCAAATCACTTGATTTTACTTCTACTACCATTAGAACTATAGATATAAAAATTTTAAAAAGTATTGACGTCTACGTATATTTGACATGAGGGTTATATCGTTTTTAGCTTTCTCGGAATGCAATTTTCGCTAAGCGTTACTCTAAGCAAAAACGCGATATCTCGGAATGCATCAATTGAATTCCTTTGAAATTTTTTATACGTGTTCTGAAGATTATGAAGCAGGGTTTGAACTATTACTATTGAGAAATATGCATTTAAACAAATTGAGCAGGATGTAAAACTGAATATTTTGCTCTTTTTTCAGGGATGACAGACGTTAAAATCTATAATTAATTTAAATAACACTATAGTAATGATGGTAGTTCAATGCCCGAATCAAAGGTTTTAGAAGATAATTCACTTTACAAACTGGAAACAAATCTTAAGTATTTTTTAAAATGTGGCGTCTTGAGTAAATGGTATTGTGGGCTGTTTTTTAAAACGTTTCACTCCACTTTTATAAAAAATAAATTTTAGGCACTATATTTTTATGCCATAAATTACTTTTTCTAAACAATAATAAAATCTATAAAAATCTTTCCATGTAATTTGAAACAAATGCCTCGGAAGGCATACAGATACCTTAAGCAACTTGGCACCTTATAAAACTTATCTGACCGTAGTTCAAAATCACGAGGCGTTGTCAGACCTTTCCCTTGGGGATTGACCGTCGCCAATAGCCCGTTGTGTTGCTCCAGTGCGACGTTCATTAAATACTCACCCACCTACCAATGGGAAAAGTGGTTCAAAACTTCACTTCATTCTGGGGTCGTCTCCAAATGGGGTAGGACGACCCCCCACCCCCCACTTTGGTTAAGCCTAAAATTTCCAGGAGAGGGTAATAGACTCCTCGGCGGTTCGCGTGTCATCGCACTTGAAAAGGCGGGTGTGTACAATAAAATGTGTTCCGGATTCGATGGGCATAGCAAGTGGTCGCGGGCAGGGGGAGCCATCTGACCGAAAAGCGAGTATGACCGTTACCACCGTTATCTCGGTGGTAACGGTATGACGCGTTTTACATAGTATCGTGACGTACTGGCGGGAAAGTCAGACCCTGGCGCCTAGACGTTTCCCACACAACTGAATCTGATTTCGCCTTGATTTGTTAAACTCCCTGAAGACGAATCCGACCCCACAAAACGACGATTTTTCTTTTATTCAATAGCTGATAATATGAAGCATTTACACAAGGAGCCTCATTAATGAAATGAATACCATTTTTGAGAAAACCAATGCTAAAAAAGTGTGAAAAACAGAAATCTCCAAGACCATTAACCACTCACTCTCCCTGCTGTTTCATTGGCTTTTTAGATTGGACCTCATTTCGCGGTTTTACCAGACATCTATCCTCAAGGGATTTGCAGCGATCGGGGAAAGTTCTTACGTTTAAGTAGAGTAGCAAAGATGTTATTTGTTTATGTTTACACGTATTTGAGTATGTATTCAATTCATTGAACGCGATTAACACTCAATTAAGTGCATCCTATTTTAAAAACAACCGGTCTGTAACTATTGATTACGTATATGATTTAGTCTTTAAAAATCAGGGTCTTCGGTAGTTAACCTTTGCTCATCATATGCAGATTCCTTGTGGAATATAAGAGGACACAATTATACAAAATTGGAAATTATTGTTCGAAAAGTGCGTGAGTACCGGGGAACCAAAGTAGTTTTCTGAAAAACTAAATCCAGATCAACCAAACCGCAGGAAGAGTACATTAGACCTGAATGAAATATTCTACAATTAGCTTTAAGTATGAAAGGGTTTATCAATTTTGACAGAACACCTAATGTAGTTAGTCTAGTGGAAAGCATTTTACGAAAACCAAATTTGATAGCAATTTGAATAACGTCAAGACATTCTATGATACAATGATTCTTAATTTTCAAATCAAAACGAAATTTATCATGGAGCAACAATTAGTACTTTTTACATATTAACAGCAGAGTTGCGGAAGCGGTCACTTTGACGGCAAAGTAATTTCAACGGTCTATAAATATCTTATTTTCTCATCAAAGGCCGTGGTAGTCCGATTTGTAGAGCAGCGGATTAGCAACCAGAAGGTTGCAAGTTCGAAACTCGATCGATCCAAAGACCGTAGTGTACGTGGGGATGGTGCACATTAAATCCGTCGTGGTCTCAAATGTCCTTCCTCGGATTGTCCCTTTGGCTTGCTTCTGTTTGGGGACAGTCAGATGTGATAAAGTAAGTTAAATCATAATTATCGTGCATTCTATTAATAGGGGGGTGGGGGGTATTTCAATTAACGTCACACTGGAGCAACACAATGGGCTATTGGTGACTGTCCGGGATCAATCCCAAAGGGAAAGATCCGAGGACAACACCAGGTAATTTTGAACCACGGTCAGATGACGATCTATTAATAGGATCTAACAAAAACACTACACAAAATATCAAAATAGAATGTCATTGGGACTCTTTTTTTCCATCGAAACCTTGGGTTCCTAGAAACCTTGGGTTGTGGGATGGTACTGAGGGAAAGCAAGTGCCGAAAACTTATCGCCAGCGCGGCGTATGTACAGATGCGAGCACGCCAATGCCTGCCCTTAAATATCAATTTACAGCCATTTACCGACCTTACCGACAATCTGCTTTCGAAACTCGGTCTAACCGAAGACAACAAAGACAGGAAACTTCCCTTTGCACACGACGGACTTGGGTTGGACGGTCAGGCAATTCCCGTACCTCCTTCAAATGTTCTCGGATGAGCACGCCGTGGCAATTTTCTAGTTTTTAGAAAGACTCATTGATTAAGAGGTCAAATAAACACACTGATTATTGAACTTTAAATTATGGTTTATTTACAGGTTGGTTATATAATTTACAGAAAAGTTTTAAAAGGTAGGTATTTTAATTAACGTTGCACTGGAGCATTACAACGGGCTATTGGCGACTGCCCGGAATCAATCCCCCAAGGGAAAGATCCGGGGACAACATCACGTAGTTTTGAAACACGGTCAGATGACGAGATCACACCTGAGCTGGCACCCCACTCTCCAAACTTCCACACCATGCCAACGTGAGGGCATTGGATGCCACAATAGATTCAACGTGCACTTACCCCCGAGTACCGACGGTCTTCAGCTGGACCGAGTTTCGAACGCGCAATCCTCCGGTTGCTAATCCCTTCCAACTAGGAGAGCATTCGATCGGAGTGTTTTACAGATTGATGGCCTCCCTTTTCTGAATCTTTCCTGGAAAATACAAGGATATATCAAAAAGTAAGGTGAATTTGTCTCTAAAACTCGAGAGTTTTTCGTGTAGCTAATTAATTTTTTATATGTTGCAAGTACCAAGGTGATAGAAGTGTGACGGCTTGTACAAACTTCTACGTCAACCCGTCTGGTGCTTAGAGCCAATCAAAGATGGCGCATCGACTTGAGCATTACTGCAAGGAGGAGGTGTCATTCGTTTTTTATGGGCCAAGGGGAAAAACATGTAATATTCATCGAGAATTGTTGGAAGTCTATGGAGAGAGTGTTATGCCGCAGAAGCAAGTGTACGTGTGGTGTAACGACACGAATGTGGCTATCGTCGATGCCATGATTCGTGAAGATAGAAGAGTGAGGTTGCATGACATTGCAAATGCATTGAATAGCTCATATGGTTCAGTGAGCAGTATCGAAGTGGGAAATTCTTGACCATCATCCGTATAGCCCTGATTTAGCCCCTTCGGATTACCATTTGTGTTTGGCCCCATGAAGAAACACCTCCGTGGGCAGCGTTTCCATACAGTGGAAGAGGCACAACACTTATCTGGTTAGGGAACCTGGAGCAAGATTTCTTTGAAAAGGGCATGGATGATTGGGTGCCACGTTGGAATAAATGCTTAGACCACTATGGTTCCTTTGTCGAATGATAGTGTGATACGAATTGTCAAACATAATAAATTTTCATATATTTATCTCTGCACATTTTTCTGTCAATCAAAAATTCACCTTACTTTTTGATAATCCTTTGTACTTGAACCCCATTCATAATTTTCTCAATCGTTGAACCCCTGACATTTCTCAGAAGTATTGAAAGAGGAATTTTTTAATGGGCCCGTGTAGCTTTGAGAAGGGCTGTCGTGACAGGGACCGCGAAGACGCGACCTTACTTAGTTGGTGGCGCAGCCCCCTCTACCCCGACATGTGCCATTATAGATTGTCAGAGGCGGCCCCGAAGAGAAGACGCGACCCACCCAAGTGTACGTTGGTGGGTCGCGTCAAGGTCATTTAAATCCCAAGTGTACGTTGGGATTTAAATGGCTCGTTCATGCCGCCATGGCAGTGGTGCAATAAAACCATTCCAAGGAACCACCGCCGCCAGAAAATCATTTCATCCCTGATTGCTTTTACTGCCACCTCTTATCGGGCACCGGCGAGGGGGGCCATAAATCTCAAAGGGACCGAAAAGAAATCGTCGAAGGAATGGAATATATTCAAGAGTGCAGGCGAAATATTCCTGCTGTAAGCTTTCATTTAACAAATCGAAGTTTCGTCCACAAGCAGAAAACGTCTGAAAATATCAAAATGTGTCTGCGGGCCGCCGTAGCCCGGTTGGAAGAGTAAAGGAATAGGGTTGCGAGTTTGAAACCAACCAAAGACAGTCGTGTACATGGGGGGCTGGTGCACGTTCAATCTGTCGTGGCCTCAAATGTCCTCACGTTGGCGTGGTGTGGAAGTTTGGAGAGTGGGGTGCCAGCTCAGGTGTTGCCTCGTCATCTGACCGTGGTTCAAATTGACGTGGTATTGTCCTCGGATTCTTTCCCTTCGGGTTTGATCCCGGACAGTCGCCAATAGACCGTTGTGTCTCCCTTCAGTGCGACGTTAATTATATACCTACCTATCAAATGCGTTTGCAAACGAAATGTTCATTTGGCGTTGGCTGGGTTTGTATGGTAGGTAGGTATTTTAATTAGCTCCACACTGGAACAACACAACGGGCTATTGGTGATGGTCCGGGATCAATCCCGAAGGGAAGGATCCGAGGACAACACCCCGTAATTTTGAACCACGGTCAAATGACGAGGCAACACCTGAGCTGGCACCCCACTCTCTAAACTTCCACACCACGCCAACGTGAGGACATTTGAGACCACGACAGATTGAGCATGCATCAGCCCCCTTTGAACACGACGGTCTTTGTTTGGATTCGAATCCACAACCCTCCGGTTGGAACAGTGCTACCGCTGTCCTCAAGGGTGCTGTGGAGGTTTAAGCCCCTCCCCCCCAGACTAAAACATAAAAATTATACTTAATGGATCGATTTTTTCTTTAAATAATCGAGTATTCACACACAGAGCGTTTGATATTTTCTACTAATTTGAATTAATAAATATGTCTCTCTGTTATCTTTTATCCCATTTACAGGAGTGTACTTATTGAAAAGGGTGGAACAAATTAATCTAAACAATTTGAAAATATTTTCTGTTAATAAACGAATTGAGCCGCCTTTTGCCCTCAATGTCGCTTCTATTCGTTTTGGAGGTCGAATTGACCTTATAACTAAACCAACCCCGCATTTTTGTAGTCACTCCAAAACCTCCAAGTACCATTCTACATTTTATAGAAATTCATTTAAATATGATCCCATACATTTGTGGTTGATTTGACTTGATACATTAAAACATGTATACCTTTGAAACGCCATTTTCATCCAAATTTCACATTTTTTAAATTTTACGTATTATTATACTAAAACCCTTAAGTCCTTCAAATCACTTCAGGTTTTACTTCTACGACCGTTAGAACTGGATATAAAATTTTTAAAAGTATTAACATCTATATTTGACATGGAGGGGGGTTATATTGTTTTTAGCTTTTTCTCGAAATGTAATTTGCGCTAAGCGTTACTCTCCGCAAAACACGATACCTCAGAATGCATCCATTCAATTCTTTGGAAATCTTTATACATATCTGAAATTAAAAAGCAGAGTTTTAACTACTATTATTAAGAAATATTCATTTGAAAAAAAATTAATCAGGATGTAAACCTAAATATATTTTTTGCATTTTGCTGTTTTTTCGTGGGTTTTTTTCAGGGATGACGGACGTCAAAGTCTACAATTAATTTATATATAACTCTGTAGTAATGATTTATTCAATACCTGAATCTATGTTTTTAGTAGAAACTCACTGGAAAAATGTTAACTATTTTTTTTAAACCTGACGTTTTGCTTAAATGGTATTTTTGGCTGGTTTTTCTTTACACTTTTACTCCATTTTTACAAAAAATAAATTTTAAACACAACATTTTCGGCCATAAAATGCTTTTTCTAGCAAAAATCAATAACGAAATCGATAAAAAAAATCCATGTTCCTTGATAATTTGAAAGAATTGCCTCCGAAGGTTTACAAATCATTACCTTAATGAGTTGAAATAACACTCCAACTGCAAAATAACGCGTGTACCCACAAAATAGTCTATAGTGGTGTAGCCAGATTTTTTTCTGGGTGCGCCCCTGCAATTTGTAACATCAAAAAAAATTTGGAAGGTCTCGAGGACTCCCTCCTTGTCCTACGTCCTGTCCCCTGACACTTGTCCCAATAATAAGTATCACTGGTTAAGCAGGTAGTGTAAAAGGGAAAGGGGTGGGGGGTTCAGGCACAGGTGTCCGAATTTTCCCCACTCCCTTTCAAAGAATTTGGGCCATTTCTATTTTGTATTCAATGGTTTGGCAAACGCTTGGAGAGTCGAAGGCAGTCTGAAATAGGGTCAGTATACCCCTAGACCACACGTAGGAAAAGTCATTCCTCAGGAGCTTATAGTCCATTCGTGAAACTTGGTAAGTTCATATTTCTGTCTTCGTAAAGCAAAATTTGATGGGACAGTAGACTTTCGAAATCTCCATTTAATTTGAGCGTTAAATTGAGCGATCTCAAACTCTGTAGATAGCAAAAAGAATCTTTCAACCACGATTGTTTTTGACGGAGTTACATAAACAACAACACGAAACTTAGATTAGTATAGAATCCGGATGGCCCAAACTTCTTGGACCGTCGAACCCTTCAAGTGTTTCTTGACTTTTTATCGACCCCCTATATTTTAGTATTACTTAATTATAATAGGACAAGCAAAAAAGGACTCTTATGTGAGTTTTTATAGCGTTTATTTTATAGTTAGTGTTTATTGTATGTATAAAACAGCATATATTATTGTACTGGTTGAACGTCAAAGTGAGAAGTTCTTGTTTTTGACGTTCTTCACATTGCACATTTGACAGGAAGGATAAATAATATATATAATATATAATTTAATTTAGATAACATATACTAATGCATATGTGAGATTGTTTCTTTTATAGTTGCAGTGTTTATTGTATGTATCATATAATATAGTAGCTATTATTATATTGCTTAATGTTAAAGAGATACGTTTTTGTTTTGGACGTCCTTCTTAACATTACATATGGGTAGGAGGGATAAATAGAACATAAAATTTAATTTACGTAACAAAATAACAGTTATACAATCTTCCTTATCTATGCAAAAGTAAGACTTTTATTAACTTAGTTTAGAGTTTACTAACGTTGTCAATTTGAAGGGTGTGCTTCGTAACTTTGGACAAGATGAGCAATGTTGAATTCAAAATGAGTCAATTTCAGCCTTCAATCGCCACGGAATTCTATATACTCTCTTAATTGCGTTCTCATTCAAGATGGAGGTAATCCATGTAAACCGAATTAAATATTACCCGAACAATATCTTATATTTTTCTATGGCATAGAAAGTCTACTATAAAAACACTTTTTTTTTCCTTCGATTGAGATTTTTTGACTTCTGATTTCGAACTGTTCCCTGCGCATCCAATTTTCATGATTTTCTTGAGATTGTTTTTTTTTTAATAATCTTTGGAATCTGTTGTGTATATATATATACTATATCGACGTGCAAGTGAGAAATTCATCATGCTTCCAAATGTTGAAATTTAGGTTTAAAATATTGCCTAACCTGTGCTTTCTTGCAGACTTTTGGATGCTTTAGTGTAAAAACTGTTTTTGCTTTACAATTTGAGTGGTCCATTTGCAAAACGAAGTTAATTTGATATATATGTATACAAACTGTTGTGTGAATTACAATTTTGACAATACATGGAAAATGATTTATAACAATCGTATCCAAAAGTATGTTTTGAAAGTCCACTGACCCATCTAAAGGGTATAAACTTTTCAGGTAAAAAAAATTAGCATTTTGATAGTGTTATATTTTTTCAAGATTCCAATATGACATTGTATTTATCTTAATAGAAATGAACATTTTGTGTCTTAATACTATATATTAGTTAATGAATTTCTGCTCTAAGTCATCGATATTTTCTTTTTTCATATTAAGCAAACTTATTAATTTATGACGTCTGTTACCTTTACTCGAGAAACATTTACTACCTAAACAAGGTACCTTTTGTAAGTAAACATTTCCCCAAATGACATTATCCTGAAATAATTTTCAATGAAAAATGTACAACGTAATTAGTTTATTTATTTACACTCACTGCCAAAAGTCAAGCACGGAGAGAGTAATTTATTACTAAATTGTAACCAGTTTCCTAACTGAATACCATCTCATTCTTTTTTAGATCTCAACACATAAAAACGAATATAACGTAGTGAAGAGTCAACATTTTCAGGACACGAGATTTGTTGGATATTTCTTTTTCCTTAACCCGAAAGGGGTAAGTTTTGTAATTTAGTTCTTTCCTTATTGAAGTCCATTGAATTATTTATTCTTGAGAAACTAGCACTTAGTGAATGAAATTTTTTCATTTCCTCCGAATTGTGTTTTGACTTGTTTCGCTTGTAAACCGACATGCAGGTTTTAGTGGGAAGAAGTTTTATTTATGCTCATAATTTAAAATTGCAAATTCTAAAAAATTGGAAATATAGCAAAATCATTTTGTCTTTTTATCTTACGTATCTTATTTAACATTTAAAATCTTTGAGAATATCTTAATCTGAGTTCTTACAAGCTGAGAAGTTCCTTTGTGTACATCGTTAAGTGTTTTCTTAGTACGAGACAAAAAAAGAATATATAGGATCCTCTAATTGCAAAACAGCTTTTATTTCATCTGTCACAGAGATAGGCTGTTATTCCGAGTTATTGCAAGATAACAGTTAAGATCTGTTATCGAAAAAAAAAAGTTGTTTGTTAATGTTTATGGGATCGCAGCAAACCAATTTAGGCCGAATTAAATTTTAAATTAAAAATTATAATTTTTAAAAATATCTGATGCAAACAAAAAGTAAAAATTACTATTAAAATGGTTTTATGATTAGTTTTAACTATAAATGCTGTTTGTGCCAATATCTATCAGTTGATAATAGCCAATAAATTTCGTTTCTGAATTTTAGTATTGGTCGATAACTGATAACAAAACTTTATTACGAGTTAGCTAACATAACTGTTATTGTAAAATAAGAACAACTGATTAGCGCTGCAACTGTTAAATATAGTTTGCCGTTTTCTTTTGTTTTAATACTGCTATTACTTATTTGTTTTATTATGGAATAACTGTTAAAGATAATTTGTTTTGTTTGTTTGGAGTTGTGCCGATGGCAACACCTATTGTCGTTTAATGTTTCAAAATGTAAATAGTTTGAATAAAAAGAATTAGGGAACTCGCATTCCACGGATGGCTTAAGGTGTATAAAGGGTGAGTCTAAATTGTTTTTACAAAATAAGAGGGGTGGTAGTACCCATCCAGACGAGCAATAATTACCATGGAACATAGGGTAGCATTCCACTCTGAGAGGCAGAAAAGAGTAAAATTAGAATTTCAACATGAACTTACAACAGTGTTGGGAAAGCGAATGAACGATACCAAAAGTTGCACAATCTGATTTATTGATCAGAGAAAAATTCACAGCAAGTGCTCAAAGTGGCGGCCGGAATGACTGGCGCACCCTCTCGAAGATTCCTGGTGTTGTGTTAATTTTGTTTGCGGTAACACCGATTCTAGCTACGAGATCTTCAGCCGAGTTCACAGGCGTCTGGTACACTAAAGATTTCATGTGCCCCCAGAAGAAAAAGTCCAGTGGGTTGAGGTCCGGTGAGGCCAAGCCACAGGTCCGATCCATCGTGCGGGATATGTGGCATTCAAGAAGTGCCGGACCGTGCTGGAAAAGTGTGCTTGGGCTCCACACACTTTTCCAGTCGGCGCGTTTCGACTTTACTCTTTTCTGCCTCTCAGAGTGGAATGCGACCCTATGTCCCATGGTAATTATTGCTCGTCTGGATGGGTACTATCACCCCTCTTATTTTGTAAAAACAATTTAGACTCACCCTGTATATATACCAGAAATCACGAAAAGCGACCAGAACATTGATATTTTTATTGCTTCAAAATATCTTCCCACTTCTTAGCTTTCAAACAATATCAAGGTTTTGTAGAATTCAAAATAGTTTTCTAGTTAGAAGGTGTTTCGTTAGATATTGACACCATGAACAAACATATTTCGAAAACTTTAAACTCAATTTCTGAAAAACTGTTTGCAATAGGATAGGTTCAAACAGTGATAACACAACAACGAATTCGTCTACTGTAATTATTTTTGTATCATTATAATCAAGTATATACTACTGTGGATGTTTTGACCCTCATTCAAAGTTATTAGTTAAGAAATGAGTTTTTAGTTGATTTTTAATGTTAAAATTCCTCAAAAATCTTGATTTTCTATATACTTCCTTGGTGAAAAAATTGTAAAAAAAATCCCTATTCCCTCTAGCAACTTGGAGGAGCAAAACATGATGAATAATATTAGGAATAATTCCCAATAGGAATTGTCTTTCTGAGCAAATTAGAATTTGAAATATCACTGTTCAAAAAACATGCTAATCTGCTAATTAAATCTGAATTAGATAATTAATGATGAGCTTAATCTGATTTTTTTCACACTGAAATGATATTAAGCCCAAACCATGATTTATTGTAAAAAAACTGGATTTTTAAAGTGAAAATTAAAAAAACTTCTCTGTTTTTGTAATTCTTTTTGTAATTCTCAACGGACCTTGAGGTGAGTTGTGAACACAACCAGCAACAGTTTTTCTCGTCTCCTATCCGCCGTATCGTGCATAAATTGGTCGAGATGTACGTTACCGCTGTTTCTGCGACGCAGGTGAGAAAACGAAAGGAACACGTCATTCATTCCAAACTTGCCAGAAGGCTGCAATTCGAAACTGAAGACGATGTTTTCTTAAGCTGTATGTATACACTAGAAATCACGAACATTGTCTAGAATATCGATACATTTTTTATTAATTCAAAATATTTTCCAAATCCTTAGCTTTCAAACGATACCAAATAAAGATCAAATATCCAGTTCTTATAATCTAATAATACTGTTTCCCTGTATATAAGTGCTTGTTTTGAAATCCAAATGACGAGATTTTTTCATAATAGGTTTAAAGATTTAAATTTTAATATGAATAAGAGACACGGGATTCAATTTTTGTATTCACAAATGAAGGCGTTTGTGACAAAGCATACATTTATGGTGATAAAGATATAGATATTTTAATTAGCGTCGCACTGGAGAAACACAACGGGCTATGGGCAACGGTCCGGGATCAAACCTCAAGGGAAAAGCCCGAGGACAACACCATTTAATTTTGAACCACGGTCAGATGACGAGGTCACACCTGAGCTGGCATCCCACTCTCCAAACTTCCACACCGCGCCAACGTGAGGACATTTGAGACACTGACAGATTTAACGTACACCAGCGCCCATGTACACGACGGTCTTCGGCTGGACCGAGTTTCGAACTTGCAACCCTCCGGTTGCTAATTCTTCGTCCTTTCAACTGAGCACCGCGCCACCAAGAGTATTCGGATTTAAAAGTACTCATTCCAGGTATTAGGATATAAAAATACGCACCCTTCCATATGCATTCGAATACAAAAGTATTGATTCTTACAATCGATTAATCGTCTTTGTATATGTATTCGAATACTCACTCGATACTTGGAAGAACTCGAATACCAAATATTCGATTATCAAAAGTACTCGATTCTGCCCATCGCTAATGCATATAATTAGTTTGGTAATGGTAATTAATTAACGTCACACTAGGGCAACACAACGGGCTAATGACGGGGATCCATCCCGAAGGGAAAGATCCGAGGACAACACCACTTAATTTGAACCACGGTCAGATGACGAGGCAACGCCTGGACCCCACTCTCCAAACTTCCACACCACGCCAATGTGAGAACATTTGAGGCCATTGCAGATTGAACGTGCACCAGGCCTCTTTGTACACGACGGTCTTTGGTTAGTTCGTTACTTTTCCAACCGGGCTATCGCGGCCCATGATTAGTTTGGAGGTGTCTTTCCCGCCTCTGAAAAGGAAAAATCGATGGGAAAGTATTCTTAAACCATTAACGTTTTCATCGCACGATTGTCTGTCACTGTCAAAGACAGTCAATCTGTCACTGTCTGGACTACCGTCACTACTGGACTGTCTGGACTACCCTAGTACGGGCGTCCCAGGGCGCCGGATTGGGAGGGGCTAAACTGACCGAGTATTTTTTTACTATAGATATTTACGTATGATAAAAAATGAAGAGGAAAAACTTATTAAAAGACAACCAAAAACTATAAAAGGAGCTAAATGCAGAATGTGTGAAGTGTTGTTGCATGAGTTTGATGTGAGTAAAGGGGAGGATGGATAGGGCAGGTTGTCGGAGAGGGTTTGGTTCTTGCCCCGGGTGGGGGGAAACTACCCTAGTTATGTGCCAGAGAAGCCAACCGATAACATGAAATAGTTTGATAAATGAACTGGTAGGGGTACTTTAAGAATAGCACCACTTGTGGGGATTCTGCAATATCAAGAAGTCAGTCTCTCATAAATCCAAACAGTCATCTGCTATGCAATTATCAAGGGAAGCGAATAGAGATTGTCCGATCTGCAACATCTATTTCTATGCCTGATCGTTTCAGGAATCGGAGACGCTTTCTGGAGACTTCGTTTTCGGAAGTCCCCCTTTTCTGGGAAGTCAAACTTCTGGGCCTCACTTTTGAAGGCTGTTCACGGTTCACCTGCGAGGAATTCACAGTTACCATGGTAACCGGCGCGATATATGAAAGAGTTACTTTTATAAGCAGACATCTAAAATAGGGTTGCATTTCTATGTTTTGTACTAGGGAGGTGGGGGGGTATTTCAATTAACGTCACACTGGAGCAACACAACGGGCTATTGGTGACGGTCCGGGATCAATCCCAAAGGGAAAGATCCGAGGACAACACCACGTAATTTTGAACCACGGTCAGATGACGAGGCAACACCTGAGCTGGCACCCCACTCTCCAAACTTCCACACCACGCCAACGTGATGTTTTGTACTAGGTATTTTGGTATTTTTTAATTAACGTCATACTGGAAAACGCAACGGACTATTGGTGACGGTCCGGGATCAGTCCCAAAAGGAAAGATCGAGGACAACAATTTTGAATCAGTTTTGTGATAGAAAAGCCCTTTCTTTTTTGGGGTACGTTTCAAAAGTTCCGAGGCGTGTTTTTCATAATCTGATAATCCAAATTTTTTAAGTGGTTCATAATTACGTGGTGTTGTCCTCGGATCTTTCCCTCCAGTGCGACGTAAATTCAACTACTTACCTCTTATTGTTCCCTTGAGACGGTAGGTATGCATTTTTAATAAACGTCGCACTGGAGCAACACAACTGCCTATTGTAAGCTTAACCGAAAAATCATCTAATGCAACTTTTAACTGCTGCTTTAAATTGTTTTGTTAGAAGTTTAAGGGACTTCACTACCGAATGGTTAGTAGTCGACATTAAGCTTTGGGTTCGAAACCTGATCTAGGCATAGATGACGGTGTCGCTCAAGCTGTAGGTCGCAGAGCAGTTGACTTTAGGATGACAAACGCAACCAACTCGAAACCAAATTATGCTACTTTCTGTTTTGATCATATCAAGGAAAATGTTCAACACATACTGAAATCCAAATATGTCGGATTTTCTCTTCGCTCAACCGATTCATTAACCCTTTCGCCCCGACTTTTGCATGATTAAAATTTAACTCTGAAAAGTAGTTTAATTTAGTAGTTTAGTAGTTTTTGCTCTTTTTGACGGACGACCGTACTTTCGCGTTCTTTTTGTGTTTGCTTTCTCTTTTCCAACATTTATTAGTTGCTCAATTAAGGGGACCATGAATGATAAGAATGGTTCTGTTTTATGTTCCACATCACACTTCGTAATCCATGCATTCAAAACAGAAATCATAACTAAGTTCCAAAAAATCTTTTTCCACCACTTGTCTGATTTTCTGCCATGACCCTAAAAAGTAGCCATTTCATCACAGCGGTCAACTCCATTCATGTACATATTGTAGTGGGAAATGGCTTCTGGGCAACTAACGTCTAATTTTGTACCATCTTTTTGTTTCCGGTCACTCATTCATCAGAATGAATGGGCGTGCTCAAAACCACAAGTCCGCCATTTGCAAACTGAAAGTATTGCCAGGTTTCTTGAGTCCTATTTTTATTCCCTAATTCCTTAAGAACACTGAAAACGTAAAAACCCATTCAAAAGTGGGATTTATTTACCCAATATAATCTCTGGGACGTATATACCCATTAGGCCCGAAAGGGTTAAACGTATGTACACATTCACGGTTTGCTAAATTTGCAACACACTGTATGAGGTAGGTAGTTGAATTTACGTCGTACTGGAGCAACACAACTTGTTATTGGCAACGGTTTGGGATCAATAAAAGGGAGAAGATCCGAGGACCGCGATGGATCGGTTTGAAGAGTACCGGACTATCAACAGGAGGGTTGCGAGATCGAATCCAACCAAAGAAAGTCATGCACAAGAGGGGCTGGTGCACATTCAATCTGTCGTGGCCTCAAATGTCCTCAAGTCGGCGTGGTGTGGAAGTTTGGAGAGTGGGGTGCCAGCTCAGGTGTCGACCTCGTCGTCTGACTGTGGTTCAAAATTACTTGTGTCGTGTCCTCGGTTCATTTGCTTGGGGATTGATTCCAGACCGTCGCCAATAGCCCGTTGTGTTGCTCCAGTGTGACGTTGATCAATTACCTGACTTTTCCTCACCCCCTTACTCTCAGGCCCTGGTTCCCTTTCCGGTGTGGAGACTCAGACAAGACTCTCCCTAAAATTGGGCGTTGACTGGGTTGGTATAAAGTTGACTGGTAGGTATTTTAATTAACTTCGTACTGGAGCAGCATAACGGGCTATTGGCGATGGTCCGGGATCGAACCCAAACGGAAAGATCCGAGGAAAACACCACATCATTTCGAACCACGGTCAGATGACGAGGCAACACCTGGGCTGGCATCTCACTCTCCAAACCACGCCAGTCCGCTTTGGACGCGACGGTTTTAGGTTGGAACGAGTTTCGAACTCGCAACCATCCGGGCACTAATCCGCTACTCTTGGAACCTGGAAGGAGAATAATTAGGCACAAACCATCCCACCGCATGTCAAGGTCACGTGATCCGAGGTCTGCAAACGCGATAAATCGCGACGATTATCCATCATTTGATTCAAGACGAGACGGGAGGGAGGAGAAGCTTCCTGCTGCTATGTTTCCGCTAACCGGTGTCCTTGAAGCTACTCTGAAGGATCTGTTTGAACAACCCTACTTGCGCTCATCAGTACCCACCTGTGCGACTATTGATTCCTTTTCCTCGTTTTCTTCCCGCCTCCTTCGGTTCGATTTTGCTACCACAATTTGGTTGATTGGTATTGGTATTTTCAATTAATGTCACACTGGAGCAACACAACGGGCTATTACAATTTGGTTGAACAAAATTATTGGACATTTTTGTTTTCGTGGGAAATCGTGCATTATATAATGTTTGCTTCGATGTGGCGCTATCCTGTCTGTTTTTTGCAACGCAAGGGCAAATTAGATACGATAGCTAGGTAGTTTAATTAACGTCACACTGGAGCAACACAACGGGCTATTACAATTTGGTAAAACAAATAACGTAGTTTAATTTGGTAGTTTAATTAACGTCACACTGGAGCAGGCTATTGGAGGCGGTTCGGGATTAATCCCAAAGGGAAAGGACAACACCAGGTAATTTTGAACCATAGTCAGATGATGAGGCAACACCTGAGCTGGCACCCCACTCTCCCAACTTCCACACCACGCCAACGTGAAAATTGCATACTGAGATTCGACTTAGCAACCGGAGGATTGCGAATTCGAAACACGGTCCAGCCAAAGACAGTCGTGTACACGAAGGCTGGTGCACGTCGTGGTTCAAAATTACGTGATGTTGTCCTTGGATTTTTCCCTTCGGCCGTTGATTCCAGACCGTCACCAATTACCCGTTGTGTTGCTCCAGTGTGACGTTAATTAAAATACCTACCAGTGCAAACAAAAACAAATCAGACGATCTGCGGTCAGTTATCAAACAACTCTATCAGTTAGAAACGGAATTTAAAGGTTATCATTAACTGAGATAGATATTGGCATGCATGCAGTCAAAGCGAGCGGAGTGCCAGCTCAGGCGCTGACCTCGTCATCTGACAGTGGTTTAAAATGACGAGATGTTGTCCTCGGATCTTTCCCTTCGGGATAAAGCCAGAACCTCCACCAAAAGTCCGCTGTGCGCGTTGTAATTAGCTACCTACCACATCGACTATTCAGTGGCAGATGGGGCAAACGAATAACAAATAAAATTAAACTGTTACATGGGTAGGTGTTTATTTTAATTAACGTCGTACTGGAGCAACACAACGGGCTATTGACGAGGGTCCGGGATCAATCCCGAAGCGAAAGACGCCAGGACAACACCACGTCATTTTGAATCACGGCGGTCAGAAGACGAGGCAACAGCTGAGCTGGCACCCCACTTTCGAAATTTCCACACCACAGCAAAGTGAGGACATTTGAGACCAGACAGATTGAATGTGCACCAGCCCCCCTTTGTACACGACGGTCTGTGGTTGAATTCGAACCCTCCACCCTCCGGTTGCTAATCCTTTTACTCTTCCAACCGAGCTACCGTGGCCGTAAAATTGATGGGAAAATACAAATAAAGAGCATGACAGATCTCAAATATTGAAACTAAACACTTTGTTATTTCAACTACAACTTGTTAAATAAAATGTTATGAACATTTTATTATTTTTCGCAGGCTATAATTGCACCTCTAGCTCTACTGCCTGGTCTAGAGAAGACCCACTCGAAGTATCTTTGGTTTTATGTAGTCAACGTAAATCGAGGTAACGTTATAGCCACATGTAAAACTAGACATTTCTGAAAACAATCGAGTTGTTGGGTGCAGCTGAGCCAAATATAGTGTGTAGAAAACTTGGACCACCCCGACATTTTTCTCTGAGTTCGGGCCAGGGCCCAGGTAGCGCGGTTGGAAGAGTAACGGACTAGCAAAAGGAGGGTTGCGAGTTCGAATCCAACCAAAGACCGTCGAGTAAAATTCGTGGCCTCAAATGTCCTCCTGTTGGCGTGGAAGTTTGGAGAGTGGGATGCCAGCTCAGGTGTGACCTCGTCATCTGACCGTGTTTCAAAATAACGTGGTGTCCTCGGATCTTTCCTTACGGGTTTGATCCCGGACCGTCGCCTGTTGTGTTGCTCCAGTTCGACGTTAATTAATTACCAATTGCCCACATGTAAAACTGAATAATTCTGAACACAATCGAGTTGCTTGGTGCAGTTGAGCCAAACATATATATATATATGATGTGGTGAGTAGAAAAAGTGTCTCTGAGCACGGGCCCGTTTGACTCTTTTCTACCGGCAGGCAAACCAAACCGAAACCCGGTGAAATCGCAATAATCAGACGTGCGTCACGATTTTGTCAGGTTCTGTTTTTCTATTTGCTGTCTTGGATCCTCAGCACGTCATCCGGAAAAGAAATTGAAAAACTATTGTATCGATTAAATTATCTCATAAACCTCTAAATCAGTCGCCTAAGCCACAACAGAAATACGGCCTTGCTGCAGTGACGTATTGAGTTCCTTTTCCCTTCCGCTTCCAGCAAAAGAAAAAAAGAAAGTCTGTAAAAAGAAAATAGTATTTCCTATGGAGTGTAGTAGTGGGAGGGCCAAACTCCTCGGCGTGGGAACTCTGAGTGAGTTGGGTTTGCCGGCAATCCCATCCATTTTGCTCCCTGTAAAAGTGTACCTGTACACTTTCAGCCTTCACGTTATTCGCTGGCTGCTACTTGGGAGCCGAGGCCCGCGCGACCAACGAAAGGCCCGACGCCGATTCGCATTGGCGCATGGCCGACCTACACTTCTCTCGGGTGACGTCATCAATTTGTTCCCACCTTCGTTTACACCGCGTGTAGCCCATTCAAGCACACCAATTCACACTAAAACACCTATTACGCGATCACCCGACACCCAAACAACTCGATCGCACCCCGATCCGAGCTCGCAATTAAATAAAACCCAAATCTCAAACTATTTCCACAGTCATGACGTCACTTGTCGTTGCGGTAAAGCACTCCCTGAAACAGCCAATGAGAACCCCGTCGGACATTGGCATGTTACATGACGGGTGAGTGTTTTCTGAATATTATTTTGCTGATAAAATTTTCGGGGTAAACACGTCGAACAGCTGCTCTGAATCGTACGAACGCTCTGAAATTACGCTTTTCATTTAGAAATCCGATTGCCCGATGATTTCCCATACGCCCTACCTGTGCGAGAGTTAATTTTAGCAGCTCTCTCGCCAATACTCGCTCCCGCCACTTTACGGCTAGCCCTGACTTTCAGGTGTAGATGCAGCTGTGCTTATGTTAAATGCTCCTTGATTTATTTTAAAATGCGTCAACACCAATAAACTCCTCGCTTTCTTGCCAATTAACTTCCGGATCAAGACCAACGAGTGATTTCGAGCTGCTTTTTCGGCTATCGATCGCTTTCCGAGGGCTCGCCGATCGGAACTATTTTAAAAGCACATTATAAAGCTCTATGCAGAATGTAAAGTGTTTATGGCCGCCATAGATATTGTTGTAAGGCGCAGTTGATTTATGGAGGAGTAAACATTGGGTTTTTTGCTGCTTGCCGATCGCACATCCCACTCAAGTGACTTTATTTTTAACATCGGGATCGAGTGAAAATAGGTATATGTAGTTTTGAATGCTTTTTTGTCTCTCGCGAGTCGGTTAAATGTGTATTCTGTGATTGTTTATTGTGAAACGTTACTTCCAGCGTACGATTTAGAGCAGCTTTTCGGATGTTAACTATGATGTGTTTTAATAGCTTTTGTGTTTGCTGTCATTTATTTACTCATAAAAATAAGTACGTTAATTGATTGTGATGTATACATTTAATCAAAATGCATGAAAAGTTGATGCAATCGAATTTGTAAACAGTCGTTGTTGCACTGTTTTGTACTTTCAATCTTGTGTTTTGGTGATCCATGATTGCTTGTTTAAGTGATACTGACGACAATTAAAGCAGTTTTGCCTTCGATACTACCTTTTAGTCAATAATTTACGGCGGAATTTGTCTTGATAAAATACATACCGACAACGCTGCCCATGGTACATGGTGCCGTTTCTATTTGTCAGTGCTATATTTATGATAAATATCAAAGTTCATCTCGCTTGTTTTAAAATGCATCGGTTGTGGTATTTGTATTACAATTTTCGAATTGACTTAGACATCGTTATTTACTTAAAAAAACTATTGTTAGAAAATATACTATTGTTAAAAGCCCACTTTTGAATGAATGCCAAACACATTTCACTTTACTGCAACTTACTATCACCTTGAGGATGTGATTTCATGGCTTCAAATGAATACTTATTGATATTGTTTTGAATATGCACTAGTAGTGTTCTTCAAATCAGTTTCTCATGTCTATCTTATCAGAATCTAGATTTGGGGTTGTGTCATTTTCCATGTAGGTCACTGAATTGATTTGAAGGTTAAGGTCAGTTGGCTCTAAAATACACAGAATGGATCCCGTCTTTTGAACACAAAATATTCCTACGTGCATTATTTTTGTTAATGTACTCAATGTAACATTTCAGGTTGGAACTTCACTTCTATAGTAGGAAAGTTTGCATACTGAAAACTGAATTACGCGAAAAGCGTGTTATTGAATTGCTTATGCCGTAAAGCAAATGTGTAGTTAGCTTGATTGCAATCTGTTTTAATGTCTAACCTATTTTTAAACAATATTAATTGTTTAAGTTTGATGAGCATTTGGATTTAGGGTTTGCAATTTTATAAATTCTATGCACGATCTTTGCGTTTTGCTCGAGTTGCACTTCATTTAATGACAATAATTGATTTAATAATTATTAGCAATTTGGGGAAGAGCTTTCATCGCTCATCAACTTTTTTAGTTATTCAAAGACTTGAATTTGAATAAAAAATATCTCGTAATCTTTTCATCTTAAGATGTAGCTTGCTCAATTGGAAATTTTGCTAGTCATTATGTTTTTGTGATGTACCTATCATGAATCTACCCTGCAGTTTCTGATCTGAAGGTATGAAATATGTGTTGGGTGTCTTAGACTTGTTGATGCTTAACCTTTACACTATGGTGCTTTTATTCATTAAGAATACCGCTACCCAAATACAGTACGACTATTGTACTGCCCATAATCTAAAGGTTAAAGAACATCTTAGTCTTATGGACCAAGAAATGGATTTTTGATTCTTGATTTTTTATTTAAAACGTTCTGGCATAAAATTTCCAGTTAAAAAAGATAAATTCCCTTTTAAATATGCAGTGCCTTTGCAATGTGCTTGAAAAGTGTCAAATCATTCATATAAATTGGTTTGTCTAGCTGTTTTTCCCCACTTGCATAAATTTTCAATGACTAACAAATTCCAAGAACTTTTAACTCGAGAACCATTCTGATAGACCATATACAAGACTAACTTTTCTTCTATTCCTCTGAGATGCATTATTGTGTTCCATAGCAAATATGTTCTACAATAAAGACATTTTTTCTATAATTACTTTTCAACAAGTAATACCAATTCTGTTTGCTCTGATGATGCCAATTCAGGTGGCATCTTGGACATTTGTCAACTTGTCTTAAGCACATAGACAGATAAAAAAAAACTGGTTTCTCTTTGATTGCTCTGAATGAGTAAACATAGAATATAGCCATTACCTTCACCTTGCACATAGACAGAACAAAAAACTGGTTTCTCTTTGATTGTTCTGAATGAGCAAATATAGAATATAGCCAGTACCTTCAACTGTCTTCAGTGACAACATTGACTGCATAGATATCACATGTACCAATTTTTATTTCTTTGTATAAGTGATCATTCAGTTAATATGTGATATCAGTTACAATGTCAATGTCTAAAACAAAGCATTTTTATTCAGTTGACCACATCTATGCCACCGATGAATGAATCCCTTTCCTCACTTTAGTCCTGATGATGGTGGATGTTTTGCTTCATCAAAATCTTTCCCTGCTCTAAGCTAAACTTAATTTTCCCGATTATGTAAAGCTTGGGATTTTGTTCATGGCTTAAGTCTTAACTTTTACCAGGCTAAGAATCAGTAATGATTTAAATGGTCAAAGAAACAATCATGTTTCGTTGGACAATTCCAAGATAGAACTGGAAATAATGCAGAATTCTAATTCCAGCTGTACAGGTTTCAACCTCAGTTTCAGAGTATCGTGAGAATAAAATGTTATGGTGAATAATGGCTCTAGCTGGTTTTAATTACATCTATTTAATGTTTATTACATGCACAAAACATTTTAATGAATTGTAAAGAATTAAAACACATCACTGAAGACTGAATTATTTTGCAGTTTATTTGGCTCACTTGTCACAAAATTTAGCATTGATCATAGTTTATGTGTATGCTTAAGAAGCAAATGTCATTTTAGACCAGTCCCCACAATGCCCCCTTGTCAAAGACAATCTTTTTTTGTGCACCCTTTCTAGAAACATGTGGTTTGCTGTCTCTCTATATACACAGGGGTCGCGCTCCCTGTATATCGAAGCAATCTTTTTCTGCTTTCATAGCATTGCTCTATTCCCCAATCCCTCTTTTCCCTTTCACAACATTTTTCACTTGATGTGTTTGGCCATAGTGCCATAAAAGCTAAAAACAACCAACCTTTCCATAAAGCTCCATCAATAAATTGCAAGTGTTGTGCTTATAATTTTTTAATTTCACCAATCTATTACTGAGTTGGGAAAGTTAGAATGTCGATGCTAGTTTGGAAATAATTCAACTTGATTTAATATTGTTTACTTTTTCTGTCACCACACAAACTACTTGAGCTGTATATCAAAGGCAAGGTAAACAGTGAGAAAATATATCCTATTGAACAAATTTCCAGGTACTTAATAGAAATATAAAATCTGATTGATAGGACCAAAATGCACAAAAATGTTCAAGAACAAAAATTATTGTTCTTGAACAGCGATTCTTCAGTTAATCTTTTCTGCTAATTTTCTTCTGCAAAGTTTTGTCTATTTGGCTTCAATTTCAAAGACATGGCTTTTGTTGTATTTTCTGATGCTCAAACTTTTATAATATTTGGATACTAAGTTGCCAAGATCTGTTTGTTTTTGATATGGAGCGAATGACAATTAAATTGTTTGGTTAAGACCATTATAGCCCTCAGTTTAATGAGTTAATAAACAATGCATAAATATATTAAATAAATGATTTAATGAGGGTTCCATATTCATTACCAATAACTTATTTTTATCACAAGTTTTGAATTTTATTGCCTCTTAGCTTTTATAAACCCCAATGTCAGATGACAGCAGTTTAGTTAAAGCAATATTTTTTATTTGGATACAAAAATAAAAGTAAAATTCCTAGCAGACATATTTGCGAGAAATTGGGATTTGGATGAACTAAAATATTTGTTTCCTCTATCAAAAATAGTTTAGAAAAACACATCCCAAGTTGAATATGAAATGAACTCTTAATCATGGCAACAAAAATAACATTTCTACTCTAAATTAGGCTTAGCAAAAGTAAAGATCTCTATCAACTGGGTATATCAACAAAGATGAGTGGAATAAACATAAATAGCAAGCTGATTTCTCAAGTCCTTCAAGAAAAAGCAAAACATTCTTATACTGCCATTAGTTTTACAAGATGGGATGACAGGCAAGATATAAATAGTCAATATTGATCTAAAAGACACTTTATCACTAAAGCAATTCTAGGTTTGTCTTTGATCTTGCTAATCATGCTTTTTGCACATGTTTAATCCTGTATATGTTAAGATCTGTTGATCTCTTCAAGAGAAGAAAACATTCAGCAAAACTTGCTTGTACTGCCCAATATTTGTAAAAAATGGGATGACAGGCAAGATATAAATAATCAATATTGATCTAAAGGAACAATTTATCACAAAAGCAATTCCAAGTTTGTCTAATCTTGCTAAGCAGATATCAGCTCAAATGGTGGATTTTAGGTTTGACTGTCTTATTATCCAGGACACAACAATACGAAAAAAACACAACATTATGCATAAAATATCAGTCAGCTGTAATTTTAAAATTGGATATACCCTTTGTATAAGATGCATTTATCACTTCTGCAATCATGACAAATCATTGACAAAACTGAAAATTAAGTAATATATTAATTTTTAAATTCAGATTCAAAAAATACAATTTGTGTACCTTTAGTTTACTGAGGCCTTTTTTTCAGCTTGTTTCCAAATTTGGTGGAAGTAAAAAGCATTTGTATTAGAAAAAAGTTGTAAATTATTTTAATGAACAATAAAATTTTACCAACAACCAAAAATATGAATCGTCCATTTCATTTATAAATCTTTGTTCAGTGGAACCCTCTTGGAATCCCCGAATCAGAGAAGTTGATAAATTCAAATCTTTTAAATATGATTACATATAGGAAGGTAATTCTAGCCAATGTATGGGAGAAATTTGTAGAGAAAGTTTTATAATGAAGTTTGTAAATTTGGGTGAAGTGGTTATATATATAGAGCACACAACATTAAACATCATTTGCTTGAGAAAATTGGATAAACGCAAATTGAAAATCAAACCTTTTTTAAGAAAAGGATTGAAGCCTGGTACTAATTAATTTATGGATACTTTAATTAATGTGATTAAAAGCTGCTCCAGCTAAATGGAATCTAATACATCAAAATTGGAAATTTTTCTGAAGTAGAAGTTTAATAGATATTGAGATTTAAAATTTAGAATAATTTCTTTTATGTTAGATTTTTGTTTAGCACTTTACATTTTCCCAATCACCTCAATGCAAATAGCACTATCAGTAAAGAAACGCAAATTTATTCTCGAGTATCAGATTTAATTTTACTGCAAATAATTGCCCTGGGTAAAAAAAAACTTAAAGCAATATATGTCGAATTGCTCTCAAAACATTAAATAAAAATAGATTTTAATTAGTTTAAATTTTCAGTTTCCATGTTTGGCAATTTTGATGTCTGCTGTTTTATTTATTTTTAGTACAGTGTACTGTTCTTAAAGACAAATTGTGTAAATGCATCCTATCTTTTGGTACTGCATATCCTCAGGGGCATATCTTTAGGTGTGTATAGGCATCACGATCCCCAGGTACCCAAGTGATCTGTTCTCCCTTCTGCTCTACCCTTGCCTACCCTTCTGCTTTTTTCCCTCCCTCGTTGTGTTTGGTGCAGCTTCGCCAAATATGGCCCTTGCACCATAAAACCCAAAACCAACCAACTTCTGATACTACTTTTCAAAACGCCCTCAATGGGCAGAATTTCATGATAGCAGTCTTTAAATTAGAATGAATGAATTACACTTTTTTACACTTACAATGACTGAAAAACACCAAAAAAATATTATGCATTTGAATTATCATTCTCGAAATGTAAAGTATTGGATGTGTTTGAAAATCAAATAAAATAAGTTTATGTTTTTGTAGGATGTTAAAAAAATTGTAAACTAATAAGAATGATGGGGTATAAACAGTCACTCAGTGAATTCAATGGATTCTTTGTCTTCTAATTAAATAGATTAATGGTAATTAAAATTAAGCTTTAATTGAAATGTTATTAACTGAGTTAATGACAGTATTCTCCATAAATTTTCAACCAGATTAGTTTGGAAAGATAGTTAAAATTCTTGTTAATCTATCAAACTTCTCTTTCAACTATATGAGAGCTGTATTTGGTCCAAAGTGTTTGAATGTTTGTTGGTTTGAAGTTTGAATGTTTGCCAAAAAAATTCTTTAAATAAACTGTTGCATTTTAAACCGGGAGCTTTGACTTGTAAATTTTAAATTCTTCTGGGCAGTATATAATTTTAGATTATGTGGTGCTTCTGAACAAGCATCAGAATAAGTTAGTATTTAGTAGTTCATTTAGTAGTTCATTATTTTGTTAATAAGCTGTCAAAATGTATTTGAATTTGAATCAGTTTTAGCTGTAAATGTTAGATGAAAACATTCAGAGCTGTAATGTTGCAATCTTTTAAGACCTATAAGAAACCAACTAGGATAGAATATTAGAAATTTAATTGTGAATTTCACGCATTGTGCTTTCAAAATGCTTAAATTGGTCAATTAAAAATATTCTAACTTGTAACATTGATATTAAATAGTGGTAACTTGTCATCTGAAATAGTTGGATCCTTGCCAATTTCCATAAATTTCTTTCTGTATTAGAAACTAGAGCTTTCTATGACTTTTAAATTTTAAAAAATTAATTAGAATTCATCATAATTGTGAAATAAGAATTAATTATAATTGAATCGAGGAGTTTCTTGGAAAACTTAATTTTTTTATATTAAAAATGTTTTGAAGTGTAGGTAAAAAATGGAAAGCTTTTTTGTAGTCATCTTTCATTCTGTATTCATCACAATGTTTTCTTGCATCTTAGAATCCGATTAAGCCTAAGCAATCCGATATGGTGTGATTGCTGGAAATTGCATTATGACAATATTTAAAATCATTGCATTACCCTTACTGGAAAAGTTATGTTAAGCCATTAATTGTCAACTTTGACAGATTTCAGATTAAGCAATAAGCGCAAATATTATTGTAGAACAGGGGTCGCCAAACTTCTTTGATCATTGACCTCTTCAAAAGTTTCTTTACTTTTTATCAACCCCTTCTATTTTAATATTACATAATTATGATAGGATAAGCAAAGAGACATTTATGTGAGTTTTTAGATTGTTTATTTTATAGGTACAGTGTTTATTGTATGTATAATATATATTATATTGGTTTAATGTCAAAGGGATACGCTTTTTTTGACGTCCTTCTTAACATTACATATTGGATAGGAGGGTTAAATAATATATAAAACATAAAAAATTTACATAACAATATAATACAATCTTCCTTATGTATATAATATTGAAAATAAGACTTTAATTAACTTAGTATACAATTTACTAATGTTGTGAATGCAAAGGGTGTGCTTTGTGACTCTTGACAAGATTAGCAATGTTGGGTTCAAAATTAGTAAGTTTCAGCCTTCAATCGCCACGGAATTCTATATTCACTCTTAGTTACGTTACCATTCAGGATGGAAGTAATCCAAGTTAACCTAATTAAATATTACCCGTACAATGATGCCTTATTTTTCTATCAACCCGAGCTGAAATCGACCCCTAACAATATTAAAAAACATCGACTCCTGGGGGTTGATATAACATTATTGCTGTAGAATAAAGGATATCTTTATAATGGACAGAATTATTTGAATGCATGTATCCAAGCTTACAAAAATGTCCCAACTATTGGGCGATTTTTAAATGTTTTAGGGAATAATTTGATAACTTTTACTTGAAACCTTGCGTATTTTAAGAGCACATTGTTATAAGATTTCCTGATATATCAATAATCCTATAAGTTTATTGCAGCACCAATTATGTGGGGCCATGGTAGCCCGGTTGGAACAACAACAGATTGGCAACAGGAAGGTTGCGAGTTCTAATCCAACCAAAGACCATTGTGTACAAAGTGCATGTGAAATCTGTTGTGGTCTCAAAAGTCCTCACGTTGGCATGGTGTGGAAGTTTGGAGAGTGGGGTTCCAGCTCTCAGTTGTTCTCGTCATCTCACCGTTGCTCAAAATTATGAGGCTTTGTCCTTGAATCTTTCCCTTCGGGTTTTATTCCGGACCGTTGCCAATAGTCCATTTTGTTGCTCCAGTGTGATGTTAATTAACTACCACCAATTATGTGCTGCAATAAACTTACATTTTTTCAGAAAATGCATTAGTATCATGTTTTGAACCAACACATTGATTAACATACCTGTTTTTCCTTGCAGTTATGCGGATACGTGATACTGAACAGTGAAGGCAGGGTGTTGTATTCCACATACCCTGCCCTGTTATTTATTTCATGTTCTCAATGATCAACAACTGCGCGATTTGTGTCCGATATGGACACTCTTGGTTTAGTATGAACAATGTAAATCACAATGAAGATTCAAGTCAGCAGAGTAATGAAAGCGAAATCTTCTTATTCAAGTCAACGTGAAACTGTTGTAACATCTAGCTTTGGAGGTATGTGCTCATAATGACTTTTAAACGGGATGGTTGGTGTTTTTTTGTATCGAAAGTGAAATAGCGTGCTTGATTTCACTTTAGTATTTAAAAGTGATGTGACTTAAAATGTGGTACTTTCTAACTGTTGCGGGAGTTTGAAAACCTTATTTATAAAGGTCTGTTTTATTTTCAACCTTGACTTGAGACTGCTTCTGTAGTTCCATTTTCAAAATTTCTTTACTTCTAACACTATTAAACAAATTGTTTTATATTGTAGAAATGAGCAGTTTTAATTTTCAGGCTTTTCACAGGCCTTAAAATAATCTGATTTTTCATTGTTTTTTAAGAGCCCTTATAAAACCTTAATACTCGCTGAAAGTTTTTTAAAAGCCTTGGCATTTGTTGAAAGTTCTTACAAATTTTTAAGAAGGCCCGAACTTTTTTCAAACACACATAATTTATTTCAACTGCATTTAGAAATCAAGACCAAGAACATAATAAAAATAGGTTGTCTAAAAATTCACGAGAACTGGGTCTAGGACTCAAACCTAGCACTTGTGAAAGTTTCTCCATTTGTGCACTGGGGCAATCGATTGTGATCTATGTGAAATGTGGCCTTAAAAATGAAAAATGCTTTTCTTTTGCTGGAAGAGTGGCTAACCCTAATATTTCTGAAGTTGCATGAACTTTAAATAGCTAAAGATGTATTGATATAAATCAATAGAATGTATGCATTTTTTTGTCTCTTGGAAATCTGCATGTTTTGAGTTCACTTTTGAATCAGTGGTGTGATTGATTCTGCTAGCAAATGAAATATTGCTTTCTATGCTTTGTGTGTCCCTTGGTATGTTTTTCTTCAGGAGAAATTGAAGTTATAAATAAGGGAACACCTGTGGTGATCACCATACATGATTTAGGGTGTAGCAGACTACTGGAGCCTCACTATGGTGGGCATATGATCTGAGGCAAATTCATGCCTTGCATGTTTTAGATTTCTAGTTTTTTGTGTTTAGAATTGATAAACTTATACTTGGCAATCTTTATGGAATGTTTCTGAAATCCACAAAAAATTTTTCTAGTTAATTAAGGATCTAGCCATTTTGCTTTTGGGTGCAACAAAAAGGTTCAATTTTAACCTTTATTCGATTGTTTCTATTGCAAGTAATCTTATTTCTTTTCACTATGGGGTTTTGTATTTTGTTAATAAATTGGTTCAGGAAAAAAGATACCTTACTGAATTTATTACTACCTTTTACGTGAAGAAAGGGAAAAGATTGTGAGGATGTAGTTTTTTTACTTGCTGAGAGTAGTAAATTTAGAATCATTGGCTTTTGTTGGTCTCTCTCTAAGGGGTGATTGTATAACTATCTTTGTGTGTGTGTCTTATAAAAATTTGTTTGAAATCATTGCTGACTTTTTATATTGAATCCTTTATCTTAGCTACTTTCTATCTCACAAACCAAATCTGAGTGTTTGTTTTAAGTACACCCGATTATTTTTCTGTTGGTATCTTTTTCATGCGAAATTTAAGTATTGGTTATAGTTGTATCAACTTTGATTTGCAATGGGGAAGTTTGCCATAAATGTTAATAAAGATCTGATTTTAAATTAGAGATTTATTTTTAAATGTGTTGGAAAAAGAAATATCTTTACAGTGAATATAATTTTATTTCTGAAATAGGAGAGGAATAAAGTTATTTCTTTAAATTGATATGTCTGACACTTGGAAAATATTTCACCATTTTTATGTATTCAATAGGATACAAAAACATTAGAGAATGTGTATTAAAATAAAAACTGTTTTATGACCAAATTTAAAAGCTGTCTACTTATAGCTTGAAAAATGATACTCTTTTTATAACAGCAGACCTAAAAATCTAACGAATTTAACTAATAATTTATTTAGTTTTGAGGGTAACTTTATCTTTTTGCAGCATTTTAATTTATTGCCTTGAAATGGTGCTTTTTGGATGGAATTTTTTGGTATGGATGGCATTTATAAGTGCAATTCAAATATTGCTTAAAAGATGAACAAAAAATGCTTCCTCTATTGCATTACAAAAAACCAATAGTAATGATACTTGACCTACTGTCTCTTACCATAAGAACTGCTCTTGCTGCAAAGTCTGTCCTTGTCTCATGCACATTTTTTGTTACTATTCTCTTAGAAATTTGATTATTTAAACATATTTTACACATTACATTTTTATTTCCATGTCTCATGTATATTTAGTCTTTTAAAAATGAATGCTTGTCATTAACAAAATGAGGTCTAAAATTTTTTAAAAGTTGAAATGTCCTTGACTTTTTAGTATAAAATAATGGAAATATCACACTAACATTGAAACCTTATTCAACTTCGGGTCGCGGTAGCCCTGTTGGAAGAGCAACGGACTTGCAACCGGAGGGTTGCGAGTTCGAATCCAACCAGACCATCGTGTACAAAGGTGCTGGTGCATGTTAAATCTGTTGTGGCCTCAAATGTCCCCACATCAGCATGATGTGGAAGTTTGGAGAGTGGGGTGGCAGTTCAGGTGTGACTTTGTCATCTGACCATGATTCGAAATTATGTGGCACTGTCCTCGATCTTTCCCTTCCGGTTTGATCCTGGACCGTCGTCAATAGCCTGTTTTGTTGCTCTAGTGCGACGTTAATTAAATATCTACCTACCTCATTCAACTTAAATTTTCTACCTGTTTCAGTATTTATCTTTAAAAATGAATGCTGTTAGGCAGCCATATAAGGTGCCCTTATTATTTCAAATTAAAGTTTCAGTTTTAGTACGTAGGAATTTTGCCATTGCTTCCTATTGGCTTCGCATGGGTCAGGCAAGCTTCTTGTTTTACATGCTCTGTGAGTATCTTGTGCCCAAACTCTGTTTTGTCTTTTAGTTTTGCTACTCTCTTGACCCTGATTTTTCCAAGCTATGTACAACAATGTTTTGGAAGCAAATGAATATAGTACACATTTTTTATCTGCCAATAATATGTGTATGTATGATTACTTATTATATTTATATCTCAGAATTTAGTGCTGCATGTGCATTACTATAAATTTGTCACAATCTGAGCTTTGTATTTGGTGGGTTGTATTGAGAGGGCTCGGATAGGAAACTCCGAGATTTCAGTCTGATACAGAAATGCTATAATTGGAAAACTTAATTGAAAAGAATGTGGGTATGGATGTAATGAACTGGCACTGCTGGCAAAGCTTGTTTATCTATTGTAACAACCGGAGGGTTGCGAGTTCAAATCCAACCAAAAGACCGTTGTGTGCAAAGGGTGATGGTGCATCTTAAATCTGTGGCCTCCAATGTCCTCACGTTGGCGTGGTGTGGAAGTTTGGAGAGGGGGTCAGGTGACCTTGTCACCTGACCGTGGTTAAAATTACTTGGTGTTGTCCTCGATCTTTCCCTTTGGGTTTGATCCAGGACCTTCGCCAATTGCCTATTGTGTTGCTCCAGTGCGACATTAATTAAAATACCTATCTACCTTGCTAAATGTTTGCAATTCTTGCTGTTTCTATGCACACATGAGTGAAGATTGCTGGACTTCATTATATCTGAATAGTCATTTTTGCTAAGTATATCTTATAGCGAAATTTAAGTTCTGAGCTTCAAATAAATGAAAGAAATTAAGCATGCTGGAAGTGAAGTGCTAAGTTAAATATGAAGATATGAAGGTTATAAGTTATGTAGTATTCCTTAAAAGTTAGGATCATAGACTTTACTGAACTTTCTCATTTGTTACACAAATAAATATTGGGGGAAATTTTTGGGATTATTTACTGTGATTCTTTCAAAAATTAGGATGTTTGAATCCTAGCTCTGACCAATATTGTGATATTAAAAATCATTATGGATTTAAATAAAACATATCTCAAAATTTTTAAAGAGGAGGAAATTGATTAATATCTAAGCTACTCTAAAGAAAAATCAAGTGTTGATTACTAGGCTTTGAGATTTACAGAAAACTATTGCAGTTTGGTTTGAATACTCAATCATCTATTCTTTAAATGTCAGCTGCTGCATATAATGCATTAAATTTCTTTCGTTTCATCTGAAGTTATCTATCTCATGAAATACTATTGTCATGCTCAAGCTAACTTTGATTATCTGAAAATTCTACCATATTCAGAGTTGACTCCTTCAGCTGTAGCAAATGGAAAGCGGCAGTCTCATTTTACACCATTTTCTTGTACATAATTTTAGAAGACTATTTATTACCATCTTATTCCAGTGTAAAAAAAAACCAAATTACTTTAAGTTATTGAGTCTGCAAAAAAGTTATTGGGCAATGGCAGATGGGTCCTTAAAAATGTCTTTTTGTATGGCTCCCATGCAATTCAGGATGTGTGAGGATGGTAATAAGCTGCACTTTGTACAGGTGGGAAACTATTTCTGGCCATCCAAGAATATCATCAAATGGCCAGATAGGAGCCTGGCAAGCATAGAGAAAGGGGCAAATTGAAGGCAACAGCTCACCTGGTGTTTTACTGAGGTTCCAATCATGAAAAGGTACTGGAGATGATCTGCGCAATTGCTTTTTAAGTACATCTAGGTGGTCGTCCAGTATGTGAAGTATTTTTGCACAAGTCCATGACTTGGGTAGAGCGCTTCTGATATTGATCATAAGATGTGAGAGCCATCTTTGTAACAGTCCGACTTAGCCACCTATTCACCTTCCTGTGTTAAATGGGTAAAGCAGCACAGCCTTCATGCATTGGGTGGTCCTACCAGGAGTATAGACTCCCGACATACTTCTACTTCGCCTGTGCTACCCTCTCACCTCGATGAGGCCATAGGAATTTATTACCATGATATGTGTAAATCTGCACTCACAAAAATGATCCTTTATACATTATAATTGGCTTTCTAGTGAGTGCAAGCATGTTTCTTATATGTGACAACTGGGACAGTGGAATTATTTGCTATCAACTGGCTGACAATGTTGCAAAAAATGATGTAACTCCCCTAAATATACACACGTTCCATAGGATCTCCGACGAACTGTCGTAGACATCGTGTGGAATGACTGGAGTTCTCAAGCAAACTCCACTGAACCCAGCATGTTATTTCTTTTCTGTCATCTTTACTGTTTGGGCAGGCACACAAATTCAACCTTTGTTCGCATTGGATGCACAGACATCTTTTCATGAGAGTATCCCCATGTGGGTGCGAGGGTACTTCCTTTTACTGCTCATCCTATTTTAATAGATGATCCGATTTCCAACCATCGCAAAAAAACTTTTTAATACCTCTATTTGAACATTGTGGGATTTGATAGGGGAAAGACCCCATTAAAATATTTAAAAATTCTTACACGCCATTGTCTTTTTAAGTTATATAGTGTTTTTGTCTTCTGTTTCTCACATATCATAAAATACATTTTATTGCAAATATTCACTATGCATCGCTCATGTCATAATATTTTACATCATGTTGCCAGCTAACGTGATGTAAAATAAACTCTTTCTACATGTTTTAACACTTAATTTTTTCATGTTGTGATTTTACTATTTTTAAAGTTGAACGGATTTTCTGCACTTGATTACTGACAAACACTTCTATTTTTCTTTTATGGTTTGGCTGCCTTTTTGAAATTATTTTATCTGTTTGCGTGTGGTTTTATTCCATCTTGCAATTGGTACAGCTTATCCTTTTTGGATCTTGTACTATAAAACTCTGAGCAACCTACCTACATACTACAAATAAATATTGAGGGGTATTGCATTTCCAGACATTGCAGTACCAAATGTTTTGGAACTAAGAAAATAATTCTAAGGAATTCTGAGTCATTAATATTGCCCACCGATACCTGAGATTTCATTTGCACTAAGATCTGCTGAGACCTGCATGTTTGGCCTAACTGTCTCCATAAGTTTGTCTTCCTAAAATAATTCCTCAGAAAACTGGAAATATGCTTAAAATGCAAGTTCAAGAGATATTTTTCTCAATAGTCTAATTGGAAATAATTGCTCCTAAATTATGATGGAAGCTTTCTAAATTTGACTTGGAAAATGATTCGCTTTTAAAATTCCAAAACCAAACTATTCTGTGTTAAAATTAATTTTCTGACACAAAAAATGTCTCCCTTGTGGGATTGCAAGTCAGAAGTCTACATCAAAGTTTGGCATGAACTACTTGCCATGTGTAATTATAATTATTTTACCAATGCAATTCTTTATGTTGAATTCAGTCTTATAATGCAATTTCTAATTGTTAGTCTTATTTCACCCAATAATATGTATTGTTAATGTGACTAGTAATGTATCTAGTGTATGCGGCTAATACAAATTTTTGGGTCTGAATGAGAAAGGTGTTTTTCAATTTTGTTTGCCATAAAATATTTGTCTGGAGAAAAAGCCAATTTTACTGAATTGACCATCATGTGAAAAAAGTGTATGTGACATGATATTTTACATAAGAAAAAAGTCTGTTCTGAATTTAACAAGCAGTGGTTTGGGATTATGTCCTATAAATTTGTTAACAAACAAAATTAGAATCGAAAAGTTTTCAAAAATGCATTAAATTGTTGTAATTACTTTAAAATTCACAAGTAATTAGTTTTTTGTAATTATTAACACATAATCAAATCTATAAACTTGCACCTGTTAAAATTATCAAACTTTTGGAGTTCTACCTAATAAACTGATAAATGAGTTTGAATGTGCCAAAAGTTAAGGATGGGAGATAACTCAGTTTTGACTCATGCATGTATTTTGATGTATGCGATTATTTTGAATTTTTAAACACCAGAAAATCTATAGTGCATCATTATTTTAATGTCTATTGTGTATTATTAAATGTAGAATCACTGATATCTTCAATTCTGAATTCTCCCCTTCATTTTAATTGTTCAAAATACAGTAATCCCTTGATATCGTTATTTTTTACTTGTCCCCTGTTGAATTTTCTGTTAGTGGAAGCAAAGCAAATCTCAACCCCTTTCTTTAAAATTGGCAGTTCAAAGGTCAGTTATCATAAATTGAATTGATCAGAGATTTGGGTGCCTCGAAAGTAAGGATTGATTCACAAGCAGCAATTATAGCAATTAAAAAATGCTTCACCAGTTTTGATCCTCTTTTGAAAAAAAATAGCCCTTCTAATATTAAGTTTCAATAAAAATTCTAAAATAAATTTTCAATGGATCCCATTACATGTTGGCATTCCGGGCATTAAGAAAGCTGACTTATTAGCAAATAAACAACCTGGCACAAGAGAAAGTACTGTTCCTGTCCTACTCTCAGAGGACAAACCACCTGTCCGTACTTAAAATGCGATTACACAGATCATCTCCAGAACCTTTTCATCACTCAGTAAAACACCAGGAGCCTTTCAATTTGACCCTTTCTCTACGCTTGCCATGCTCCTATCTGGCCATTTGAAAAAGATGATATTCTTGGATGGCCAGAAATCCTTTCCCACCTGTACAAAGTGCAGCTTATGACCAGCCTCACACATCCTGAATTGCATTGGAGCCATACATGAAGACAATTTTGAGGACTCATCTGCCAATTCCCAAAATCTTTTTGCAGACTCAATGACTTAGTGTAATTTTTTTACACTCTGATAAGAAAGAAGGATGAGAAGGTATTTCTCTGTCAAAAATATTCAATCTTATTTAGTATTAGTTTAAAAAGTGTTGTCATTGAAGTTTGGGGTTTTATATAAAATTAAATAAGAAGCATGTAATGTAGGGTTATTTTATTAAAGATGTTTTTCCTGGCCCTCATTATAATACCCTCTTCACACTTTTTCTTGTCTCCCAACAATGAGGGATTACTGTATATCTTGAGGACTGATTTTAAGAAACAAGATTTTCAAATGTCTGTTGAATGAAGAAATGCAATAAAACAATATTTGTAACTTTCGCTTTTTGCCTGAAATGAGATGCATATATTAAAGCTGCAATGGAACCATAATGTACATGATGTTCTTGATCATTCAAGGCTTTTATGATGGGTATTACAAGTCTAAAAAAGGTCAGATTTTTTGATTCTTAAAGGCTCTTAAAAAGACTTTATATTTGATAAGTCCTTCAAAAAGTCCTAGTGTTTACTAGAACACTGCTTGTTTTATTTCACACATTCAAAAACCAAAATCAAGTGTCATCAAAAGTGAAGGCTTAATATATGTAGGTTATGTGGAAAAAAATACTTTTTAAAACTTGGTCTGTGAGACCCAAGCATAGAACTTATGAAAATTTTTTCACCTGTGCACTTACAATTCAATTTATTGCAATATTTGTTAAATGTAACTTTAAAAAATGAAAAAAGTAACTTCGAAAAGCCCTAATTTTTACTTGCTTGAAGAGTGCAAACCCGAAATACATGGGGTTCTTGAACGCTTCTCTGATCAAAGCTTTTATGCCTAGGGGATAAAATTTAGGATAAAATTATACAAATTATATGCTTTGGGCTAATTTTGATCGGTTGATTTTTTATCGAATTTTCGGGTTAATTAATTGTATTTGAAATGCTGGTTAATAACGACTTTTTGAGTTCTACTTGATGAATGTTATCTAAAATGTGTCAAATATATCATTAGAAAAACTTTTATTATGAACCTTGTAGCGCATCAGCCCCTTAACGTGTGTCTCAGCGATATGCGCCTTGATTGGCGATGGCGGACCACGTGACACACTCTCCACGAAAGAGAATGAACCCTTTTTCTCTAGTTGTTTCCCAAGGCGAGCGTAGAACTGACGCGCTGAAGTTTTGTTCCCCGAGATGTAACTTTTTATGTTTGTTTATTCTTGTAATTGTTTTGTTGTGCTTAATGTTAATTAAAATTGCTCTTTTGGCCAATTCTTGCATTAATCATTGGATTCAGCTCTAAAACCTTAATTAACATTTCTAGAAGGAAAAATCCATTTTACTCACTTGAACTTGTATATAAGTTCCTTATATATTAAAGTTCTTTTATGTTATAGAATATAGATGTAGTAAATAAAGAATTTGAAAAATATTTTTCATTTTTTTTAAGCATCTATGTTTTTCTATGGTGAAGCCCAAAATATTTTTTGAGGTTAAATTTTCTTTTTGATGCAAGGACTAAACTTATGTGATGTCAATCGTGGCAAATGACGGATTTATTGCTTGCAGTTTTGATATATGTAATAGTTTTTTTGTGACATTGTAAAAGGGTACAAAAATGAACACTACTTTGTTTTCTAGTTAAGTAATGTAAAGAGACAATTACATAACATGCGTACAATTATTTTTACTTTCTAAAAGAAAACAAAGATCTTATGACTGAACAAAATAATTCCACGGGCATTGGAAAATTAAGTCTTATACATCAGCACCAGACATGCTGCCTTTATTTTCTTGGATTTTTTTTCTTGCTTCTGTTATATTACTATTGAAACTTAGAACTCTAATTTTTATATCAGTTATAGTTAAACAATATTTTTTGGTTTTAGCATTGCTTCTTACATTTTATATTTCTAATTACAACACAGCCTTATAAAATTTGATGAATAAATAATTATGTTGATTATTTGAATTAGCTTTTTCAATTTAGCATTTATTCTTTAATTTTAATTTCCACCTGCTTAGCAACATTTAAATATGGATTAATTTTGTTTCCATTATGTCTACTGCCAGATATTAGGACAAATTAAAATGTTAACCCAAATTCCAATTTTCTCTTAGCAATATTTGTAATTCGTTAACGGAAGTTACTGTCATTTTTATAACCATTACAGCAAATATTCTGTCACAGTCAGATGTATTAAATTTACTTCTGGGACCTCCTGTATTTATTCTATTTCCTTTGACTAGTGTGAACCAAGTTGTAAAAACATTTTTCAGATAAATTTAAAAGTGTTTTAAGTTCATTACTGAAGCAAATAAAGATTTAAGAGATTTTTTCAGTGAAATTTTTTTTGTAATTTTCATATAATTTTATTCTTTAGGGTCTTAAAAAACATGTTCGAAATTTCAAGTTAAAATTCGCAAAATTACCCTAGTTATAAGCTATTAACACACTGCTATGTGCAGTTGTAGAATTTGGAGTGTGGTTCACTTCAGAAAGATGTAAATTCTATAGTCAATTTACAACTATTTGTCATCAAAAGATAATCTGTAAGGCACTGTTATTATCAAGAAAGTACTTTGTATGGATTTTAATAAGCATTTCTTTTCCTTTGCATGTGTACCTGTATGTCTTTCATCTACTTTTTAATGTTGGTTTGATTATTTATTTGATATTTATTAAATGGCATGTTTGAATTTGGCACAGCTTGTCAATTGTCCATTAAAACCAAATCAACCAAGTTGTGGAAAGATAATATTTAACTGCAATACTTGATGAAGCTGGGTGCTCCTTCTCCATTCCGATCCCCAAAATTAATTGGCTCCTTTTCTGCTCTCAAGGTTACCTCACATTGAGATCCCCTGATTTAGACAAAAAAAATCTGTATTAATATTGAGTAACAGTGTAGTCTGCTTGTCAATTTTAATGGTATTCTCATCTCTACTTCAAGTACTTGGTATATTTGAAACATGGATATATTGCTCGTGTGCTGCAATAGTGGCACAAAAAAATAGGGTATTTGAAGTAAGTATGGACAACTATATTCTTTCTGGCTGCAATACTATCAAACCTCATAGGACCACTGATTGGCAAAAGTGTTTTACAGCATGCGATGTATATTTATAGCAATGAAATATTTAAACCCATTTTGTCTCAATACGTTTTTGTGTTCTGCCACTATTGCAACAGTGTTTGGAAAATTTGCAAACTCTTGATCTGTTTTCATCAACTAAGGATGTTATAAAATGTGGAAGTGGGCTATGAAGATAGCAACTGTTAAAGAATGATGTTTTGAAGAAATTATTTTAATAATCTTTAATTCTAATTAATAAATGTCCACGTATTTGTACATTTAGCTCTAAATATGGCATCACAAACACTTTCCTTAAATTCAGTATTGTTTGAGGTTTTGCAGTTTTCCTTTGAATATGTGATATCCATGATACGTGATGATTTCCTTTGAATTATAAGAATTTCGAATTCTTCAATAAAGTGCTGTAGTCGTCCTGAAATAACATGATATTAGTTATTGATTTGTGGATTAAAATAAATAAAAATAACCCCTAAATAATTATGCAGTTTGACTCAATTTTTTTATGGAGTTAATCTGTACATCAGGGAACATCATGTCCAAAATTGTAGTTGCTTGGATAATACAAAAGTAATCAATAAAATAATTTATCCATACTTGCATCAAAATTTCGTGAATAAATGATATTTTTCAATTTTCTCTGAAGAAAAATATAGTTGGAGAAAAGTTTTTTTTATTGGTTCCAAGGTTAGTTTAAACTAAGCTGAATAAAAATAAATTCTACTTTGAAGTAAGTTGCATGATACTCATGCAGAACTTCTATCCTGATTTATTTTTTACCATATAACTTCCTTATAAAATCGTTATTGATATAAAATTAATAACTTATAATTGTCTTTTATGGTTTAGTTTAAAAGGAGCATACAATTTTAATAATTCATCTTCTGTTATTAAATTATCATTTATAATTTCACATAATTTAGTGTTATTGCAACCATTAAATTACAACAAAATTTTAAAATACCTGAAGATTGTTTCATGTATTAACAAAGCTGTAAACTTTGCCTAAAATGTTGCTGGGAATACATGGTATCACATTGTCCTGATTTTTCATTTTAGTTTTTAAAGGCCTAAAAAACATTGAAAATTTTTGAGTCTTCATTTTTTACAAGAATATTTAATTTCACCTGCATCACAAAGCAAGTTTAATGTTACTTGTCCTTGTTATGAAATATCGAGGGTTTAATATGTTTTTAAAACTGGGTATTTGAGACTCAAATCTAGCACTTGTGAAAATTGCGTCATCCGTGCACTCGTGAGCTATTCTATTGTGATCTATGTAAATGCAGCCTTTGAAAACGAAAAGATACTAATTTTTCTTTGCTTGCTGAGTGGAAAGCTTGAAATCAATTTCAGTTCTGTAGTGTTTAAATGCTGTGTAAAATTATTTTGGGTCATTTGTGTGATTGATATTGCAAAATTTAAGTAGCTGCATAATAAAATTTCTTTTTCCACAGCATGCAGTTTGGCAATGGACGATGGAGGTCGTTGTCTGCTTGACGTGATTGGGTGAGCTTATCAACTTGTTTCATTTCAAATATTCTTATAACGGAATTTGTACATTTCTTAAGAGTGCTTATTTTCGATTTTCCAAAATAAGAGTCCTGAAATATGCTTATTTTTTAAGTCTGGTGCTGTAAAAGTACCAAAATTCAGCTGAGGTCCATCATTGACATATCTGTCAATCTATCCTGTCGTGTGTTGAACAAATATTTTATTAATTTGCTATCTGCTACGAGAAAATTGACAAATGTGGCAGTATTTGCTTTAAATATTGCGAAATTGTTTATGGTAATTACGAGCTTCAGCCAATCATGGCAGCACAGATTAGATTTATTATTTCTGGTGGAAATTGTGTCATAAACATTTATTTGGTGTCATTATAATGGCACAAATTATGCATTTTTTCATCTTTCGTTTAAAAAAAAATTGAATCTGTATAAAGGTACTATTGATTAATAATTATTCCAATTGGATTTGTTTTTCATTGAATGTTTTAGACTAAATCCCTTAATTTTGTTTTAAAATTTTAACTTTTTATTGGAATTATGACGTTTTTTAATATTCCAAGGATATAGTTTTAAATTTGTGAAAATTGTTGGAGTTTCAGCATTTTCAGTTAATGTGTTCAATTTAATTGTGTGAAATAATTATTATTTAATTTTTTTATATAGTACTTAAAAAGGAATTTATTTTTCTACTTTCTTGAATTAGCCTTCTGCTGCTCTGCATTTTGATAATGCTAATTTTTCTTTCGAAAACATAGCTCCAAATGGTTTTATTGGATGTCATATTGTCAAGAACAATTTGTTAAATTTACCACTGTTCCTTAGTGCTTTCAAAATACTTAATTTCTTATATAGATTTTGTTTTCATTAAACCGAAACCATTTTTCCCTCCTTTTTTGCCACTTGCAATCTTAAGAAAATGTAAGAAACACTTTGAGTCTTATGTGATTATTCTCTTTCAGTGATCCAAAATTGCTGCAGTCATTCTTGGAAAGTGGTAGTGATGAAAACTCTAAAGTGAGTTCATGTGATTGTTTTTGATTAATTGAATCATTTATATCCAAAAAGGAACACTGATAGAGAAGTTATGAATTCAAAGCTTAGTTAATCCCTAACTGCACTGAAATGTTGTCTTTCAAAACAAGCTCTTTTATATGGATATAAGATATGTAATAGCTAAGTAGTAAAATTTGAGAGATGAGAAGAAATCTCCTTGGAAACGAATTGACCCCTTCCAGAATAGTCCAGCATATTGCTTTGGCTATTGGAAGGTCATAAAATTCAATTCACAGCAAAAGCAATAAATCATGTTATTTTTTACAACAATTTAACTTGTCATCTGACTGGTTAAAAATGACATGGTGTTGTCCTCAATCTTTCCCTTTGGGTTTGATCCTGGACCATCGCCAATAGACCGCCGTGTTGCTCCAGTGCAACGTTAATTGAAATACCAACCTACAACAATTTGAATTAACTAGCAAAGATTTTTTTAGCAAAAATGAAATTTAGCAATTTCATGACTGAAACATGCAAGTTATTTTTAAAGGAATTTTAAATTGCTTCCTGTGTAGTTTGACTTTCTGTAGAGTTTTCTTGATTGAATCATTTAAGCCAACATAATTCATATATGCATTTTTCAACATAAAAATGTAGTTTTGGGCTGAGGTGACTAGCTGAACTCTATAATTTAGTCTTAGTAAAACAAGCAACAAGCATCAGTGACCTTTGGTAGTGTTAATTACTGTCAAAAATATCTGATGTCAGAATTTTACTTCATCTTTCCAATGCTCTTGGTCTGAAGTATGTAATTTAACCTTTACTGCTAACCATTGTAGGTTGTCATTGATTTCGTTTCTTGATGTCAGATCTTTAAGTTTCAGTAATTTAGTATCCTTTTTCAACCAAACCTCGTCATCTTACCATGGTTCAAAATTGCATTGTCCTCGATCTTCCCCTTTGGGGGTTTGATCCTGGAGCATCGCCAGTAGCCCGTTGTGTTGCTCCAGGACAACATTAATTAAATACCTACCTAACCAAATCTACTTTTAAGTAATGTATCAAATGCTATAAATGAGATGTTCTTTTTGGTGTAAATGATTGAATGAATCCTAATATTAGTTAATACCTTTCTATAGGGACTTCTCACTCATTCAAATATGCATGTTCTGTCCTTTACACACATGGTTGTAAGAAGTCTTGTCCTTTAATTTTTAAGTGATTGGATAAATCTTAATATCAATCTGAATAATTTTGTACTGTAATAATTTTCTTTTCACTTGTTTCATGCATGTTATGTTCTCTTCATCTAGTCTTTTATTTTAATGGTCTAAAGGATTTTCTTTAACCATTACAATTTGCGTTTGTTGGATACTAACTTGGAGTTTTTAATTATTGAGGTTCGATTTTTAATCTTTGACTTAGAAAATGCTTTACAGTAGGTCAAAGTCAGTTGAATTTTAAAATCCAGCAGTCTAAAATTTTCATTATATTGTGAAGTCACATATAATTAATTTGTATCCCTTCAATTTTTCTTTGAATCTGATTTCTGTTTTATGCTAATTTTATATTCGTTTGCTCTGTGCATTTATTTAAAAAAAATGAAAAATTGAGTTTGCATGACATAATATGGTGAAAATATTTTAATTGATTTTTAACTTATTGCATGTCAATGAATGATTTATCCTTTAATGATTTAAAAAGTGTTGATGCACTATCCTTTGCACCATTGTTGCTGAAAGTTGTTGGACATTGATTAGTATTAGTTCAAGAGAATATTTGGCACAATTGCATGAATACTATTAACTGATTGTATTGGAAGAACTTCCCCCTTCTAAATCTTATTTTTATACTTCTCATTTTGTTTCTTTCCATTTTGATTTTTAGTTTTGCGTTTGATTTATTTTATTTTTTCACTTTCAGATGCCCAGTTCAGTTCTTAGTTAGAAAATAATGCATCACAAAATTTTTTATGCATGAAAACCATTACAAGATCATTACATAAAAGTGAAAAATGGTTAGGGAAAAAATTACATAGAATGTTTTAAAAAGAGATGAACGTTTTAAATATGCATTTTTTCGAAGATTTGGATTTCTCTTTTTTAGAGGTAAGAATATGTCAGATTTACACTAGGAATTAACCCTAAAACGAAGCTTGTAATGGATTGCATTTCTGTATTTTAATACCTTCAGGAATGATTTCATTCTTGTTCTGTTTAGTTTACTCAGTGCCAAATATTGTCATTCCTTCGTTTGATGATCAGCCTCTTTGTAAAATTATATTTTTAAATATTTATTTTCTGATAGGGCAGCCAGAATTGATCACACAGTAATTGTACCACGCAATTCCTTTTTGAAAACCAACACAGAATGATGTCTGTTTTTTGATTAGTGTGGCATTCCAAAGATGATTCCCTACGGCAGTTTGAAGCACGCATTCGTATTGACACACCCATCTAGTACCTTATTTTGTGTATGTGTCCTAATTTACTCTCTGCTACTAGAAACCTCCAAGAAAGTTAGGTATTTTTGTTGCCGAAATTTCTAATAACTGACATAAAATGCTCAATGCTGATATCTCCGGAATACCATCTTCAATCCAAAAACAGAACGCTTTTTCGGGTTGGTTTTTGACTAGGAATTGCATGTTGGCTTGGTGTCGGAAGTTTGGAGAGTGGGGTGCCAGCTCAGGTGTAACTTCATCTGACCATGGTTCAAAATGACATGATGTTGTCCTTGGATCTTTCCCTTCGGGTTTGATCCAGGACCATCACTAATAGCCTGTTGTGTTGCTCCAGTGCCACGTTAATTAAAAATACCTACCTTGACAAGGAATTGCCTGATATGATTATTGTGATTGTGCAATTCTGACCGCCCTAGTATACGGCGACTCAGTGTGGATATTATAGTGTGGTTATCTTTTTAACCATTGTGTATACACCAGTTGGAAACCATCAATTAGAAAGAGTTCAAATTGGATATAAGTATCAAATGTCATTTTATTTGCTTGAAGTCATGTGTAGAAATACAAAATTATTTTATATATTTTAATTATAAAATATTTTATGTTTTAAAAATACAAAATTATTTTATATATTTTAATTATAAAATATTTTATGTTTTAAAAATATATCATGCTTTTGCAAATTTATGTATTTTTAAATATAAAATGGTAATTGATTAAATATGTTAATGATATTTTAATTTGTTTTTTATGTTTATTTATCAAATTATTAAATTAATCTCCCAAAGAAATGGGTTAAAGTTGCAAAAGAACAGTATCTTCCTTTAAGTGTTTGGATTTGTCCACTGATCTAGCCATGTCGTCAAATTGCTTTGTTAAAGTATTAATGTCAATGTGGAAAGTGAGCTCACTGAACTCTTTTTTATCTGAAGTATTAAAACATTATTTCTAATTTGAAGTTTCTTGATACAGTGTGCTTGTATAATAATTTTTAAATATTTATGATAATTTATATACTAATTTTTAAATATTTATAGTTTTTAAATATTATCTCTACATAACATTAATGTATTTAAACAAATAATTAATAAAAAATTGAGGCAAACAAGTATATCTTTTCTAATTGAAACCGATGTTTCAATTTTGATGGTAAAACTTGATGTCGATGCAAAAATTGTTTTTTAGATGTGGGCAGTTTAAAAATATGAGGTTGTAATAGTTCCTGTTATGCTGTCATTTATTGATTCTGTTATTAGCTGGAACTATTTTAGTTTCATGTTTTAAACTGGAAATACCTTTGATCTTTGAAAAGGATGTTGAGTTAATGTTCATTCTACTAATTTTGATAGAACTGATTTTCAATCTGTTTTTAAGATTCTGTGATACTGATGATTATGGTTAAGTGGCATCTTTGTATTTCTTAATTTTATATATTCATTGTTGTATTGAGACAAAATTATGAATGAATTATTTGCCCTCATGGCTTCACAAATTTTATATTACAAGCTGATTAGTCAAAATTGATTTTCATCAATGACATCCATAAATTTGAACTGTTTCTAAATTTCTCTGTTGTGGTTAGCTGGCCTGGTAGCCAAGTGGTTGAAGCTCTGGCTCTCGGTTCAACAGGCTCTGGGTATGGATATTTATAGTGGTTTGGAATCCACTTAAAGCTGTTGGTCCCAGTTTAATTAGTCCTTATGTGTAACAGTTATTGATCATAAAGTGACCAATTTTGTTAAGGTTACTTTTTTAGTTGTTCTTACTGTATATAACATCAGTTATTGTAACTGTACTGTACAGTAACTGTTCTGTATTGTACAGTTTAGTAACTTACAGCACAGTAACTATTACAGTACTGTAGTGTACAGTAACTGTTACAGTACTGTAACCAGTTACTGTACTGTATTTGTAATACCAGTAACATTCTGCTAAGAAGCAGTGTTACTGGTGTTCTTTTTCACATAAGTCAAAATAGTCACATCTATTAATGGTAAGAATGATAGAAAAATTTCAGATTACCAAGGCTATTGGTTTTTATTGGTTATGGAGCTATCCAAAGAAAATGACCTGATTTTTCAGACTTTCAAAATATTCTACAATGAAAAGAAAGAATAATGTGGCTTGTGGTTTATTAATTCTTATTCAAAATGACTAATTTAATTTTCAATGAAATACTTGAAGCAAGTAGTTTCTTATGATGATATAATTGGTTATATCTTTCCAATGCTGCCTTTCAAAAATAACAATAACTTTTCTTAAGGAGTAATTGCTATTTAATAACGGCTTTTACTTCAATATCTTTTATCACCTGTGAATCAAGCTATTTCCGATAAAATAGTTTTCTTAACATATCAAGTGTTGTAAGATTGGTATTTGAATTATTGGATTCTTAGTCCGATTCTAAATGCAGTTTTTATAATTGTGCCAATACCTGAATCAAACTTATAAATTAAAGGTACTATTAACATTGTCATGTATCACAGCTGTCTTTCAGAGTAAGATTTATCTAGATTAATTTTGTGATTATAAAATCTTCAGAGAAATAATTTTGCGTTCCACTTTTATGTGTAACATTTGGGTTCTCATGAGTTCGAGAAGTTCCTTTATTTTACTATCAGAATGTTTTTGAAGATTTTCAGAGTAGTAATTGGTTGTGCTTTTCAGGATCCACAAGACGGTACGTCGTCTGAATCAGCCGTTGAAAGTCCACAGGTGCCAAGGACCTCTCACACTGGACACACTAATCATCTTTCTTCAAATGAATCCATAATCGAAAACCCTGATCAAATGGGGTACAGTTATGCCGTGGATGGCCAAGGGCTGTTGGCTCAGAGTGGAGTGTCTGGTGCTAGCCTGGGAGGCATGTCACTGGTCGTGGCGTCCTCCTCGGTCAATCCTCAGACGTACCAGCATGCGTCTTCGAGCGGGGCAACTATCCACCACCTTCCATCCGCCGTCACCCACGCGAACCTGCATCCGCACTCCCCCGCCTCTGCTCGATCGGTGACACCAATTTCGCACAACATCAAGTCTCCCGGTCAGGGCCCTCCCTCCATCCACAGCATGCCCCCTCCTTCTCCCCTGCAGCAGACCCGGTCTCCCCTCCCATCCCACACCCCCTCACCTGCTCCGGCATGGTCCCCTGCCCCTCCCGTGCTGTCACCGGCCACCTCGCGAACTCAATCTTCTATGCCTTCTGTTGCTTTCCAGCAGTCTCACAATCCAATCATACAAACTACGTGCAGTGTCACCCAGTTCGTCACTGCCCTCGCTGCCTCGCAACAATCCATAACGCAAAAACTGACTCTCCAACAGCAGCAGCAGCACCAACAGCTGTTCCTCCAGCAGCAGCTGCCTCCAGCGCCTCAACAGCAGTCTGCCAATCGGCTGACGGCCGTTCAGTCCGCCGTCGTCACGACGACCATCGCTGTGCCTCAACAACCGATGGTTCAGTTGATCCACGCGCCATCCAATATGGCATTACCTACAAGGACGTCTCACAGTTCCGTTCGTCCCATCCAACCAAAGTTGCCGCCGCAGATATTACCAAAACCAGCCACCAGTGCTTCTAGCCAGTTTGTTTCGCCGGCTCCTACTCCGAAACAAGCACCGCCCACGCCTGTGACCACGAATCAAAGAACCGTGGGAGTGGGAATACAGCAGGCGGCTCCCAGTCAATTAGTCATTGGTCAAGGACAACCAGGCATGTTTTCGGGGCCTGGAGGCACTTTTTTAGTCAACCAAATTATTCCAGGTGTGGGGCAAAATCCTATTCTCATTCAAAGCAATATACCCGGAATCTTGACGGTACGGAACCCCAGCAGTGCTAATCCTGGTCAGTCACTCAATTCAAACAATACTCAAAACAATGCAACCTTAATAGCAGCTCTCCAAGGTCCAAGCCAACATGCTCAGACTCTCTTTGCGCAAGCAAAGTCAGCCATTCATGGTCAGCAAACCATTGTGATTCCTAATAATATCGGCAATGCTGGCATGGCATCGCAGAACATAAACTTGACGCCGGCGGCACTGCCAAACAGTGGCCTCATATCCTCCTCCCAAGGGCAAGGCCTGTTCACCCGATCAAACATCATCCTTTCACCGAGAGTCGTCGGAGGAAACCCCGGCCTACAGCTGCAGCAAATTCAAACTCCTACTGGTTCCATCATTACGTTTGCCAATGGACAAGCCATTGCCGTTCCGCACTTGCAAGCGGGCCTGGGGAGCGCTCACCTGGCACCCGTGACCGGCCCCATGCACAACATCATGACGACCGGTCAAGGAGTCATATCCGGCCTGTCCCTCCAATCTCACACACCGCCAACTGCCTTACATCAACAGCAACAACAGTCTCTTTTTGGTACAGTTCCTTTCACTAGCCATCTAGAACATTCGTCACCTCATGTGATACAAGTTCCGCAGCCGCTGGCGCCCGTCAACCACCCGGGTCATCTGCAACCCCAACCGGTCGAGCATTCGCCCACCCCCGCCTCTCCACCCAAGCCTGCCAAGATCCCGAGCGTCAACCTGGAGGAACTGCTGAAAGAGCATGGTATTGTGCCTGAATCGCCTCTCCCTTCGCCCGATTGCAACTCTCCCATCATGGAGGAGCCAGTTCCTTCTCAGCAAGCCTTGGTACCTTCGCAGCAGCAGCTGCTGACGGCCTTGCAGTCCCAGCAGGTGGTTCTGGAACAGGTGAGTTTGCTTAATCGGATTCATTTTTCAGTCTCCAAAATCCTTCATTTAAAGAAAACCATTGCTAATTTTATGCCACCTGCACTTGAAATCCATGATACTTGTGAGGTTCTGTCAGGAAGGACCTATTGGGATAAAATTAATTAAAGCTGTGTGGACACTGGCTGCGTGTACAGGTATGGGCTGGACTGAATTGGCACATAGCCCAGCTGGAAGAGTAATGGATTAGCAACCGGAGGGTTGCAAGTTTGAATCCAACCAAAGACCACCATGTTCAAAGGGGGCTGGTGTGCATTAAATCTGTCACAACCTTACATTAGCATGATGGGGAAGTATGTAGAGTGGGGTGCCAGCTCAGGTGTGACCTCGTCATCTGACCGTGGTTCAAAATGACGTAGTGTCGTCCTCGGATCTTGCCCCTCAGGATGGATCCTGGAACGTCGCCAATAGCCTGTTGTGTTGCTCCCAGTGCGACATTAATTAAATGCCTACCTATTGCCATATGTGAAATGTAACCTAAAAAATGAAAAATAGTCTTGAAATAGTGTGTGTTTTACATCAGAAATTTTTCTTTCTCTTTATTGGCTCTCAATTACCTGAAATATTTTTCCATTTATGTCTCCTACCACCATCCTTTCTGTGCCAATTGGGTATCTGGCAACAGCTATTTTATTTGTAGATTTTGAGTAATAAAGCATCGAGTCTGCTATTGAACCAAATCTTAATTAGCGAGTGTTAATTTTTTATCTGGCATATTGCTGTATAACTTTCTGTTAAATTTATTCAGTGATATATATGAGTAGAAGAAACATTAATGTTTGCCCCTTGTTTTATACTTTTTTGTTTTGATAATAAAATGTTTTATTGTGAGAGGTTGACAGGTGTGTTTTAAGTTCTAGCATCCCATACAAACAGCTGTAAGTTTAATATGTTCATATACACCCTTTTATTATGGGCTGTTAAGATTGAATAGTTTTGTTCTACCAGTTGATTCAGTAAGAATATAAATGTGTTTTATTTTTGTCCTTGGATCTTTCCCTTTGGGTTTGATCCAGGACCATCACCAACAGCCCATTGTGTTGCTCCAGTGCGACTTTAATTAAAATAACTATGCATGGGCTTTAAAAAAAACTTGAATTTGCATTGCTTAAGCTAGCTTAGTATGGGTTTTTTATGTTCTCTCTGAATTGGTACAGGAATTTCTTTTGCACTTTAGATGATCTAATTTTCCTTTCTCTTGCAGCCCCAAGGTCACGCAGGCTTACCTCTGAAAATAGCAATTTCGCAAGACGGAAGTGTTTTCTTTCATCCCCATCCTCTCACCAACACCCCCACCAGAGTCCAACACTACCTGTCCTCCAACCAAATTATAGGAAGAACTGCCAATTGTGTTGGCTCGGTTATCCTTCCGACTGTCACGACGCCCGCTGTCTCAGTTCCTGTGGTGACAACCGACACCACGCCATCTCACAACCATTCCACCTTAATAGCAAGGCTAAATGCTGGTCCAGCAATTTCTGTTCCTGATGTGTCGTCACTAGCCTTGTCCAGTAGTGTCTGCATATCGACGCCGACGACGTCGATCACGACCACTACCATCACAACGACAGCTACAACACTTGTGCCACTGTCTGTCCAAAGCCTTAGTATGAACAGTTGCCCCATCAGCAACAGCTATGTTGTACAAAGGACGAACACGTTGCCCGCGACCTTGGAGCGTGTATTCATCGCAGAGGACGTTCGCACGTCCCAGAGCCACGTGACGCCAGTGATCTCATCGAGCTCTACTATGCAAACTGTACAAAACAAAATCAATGCCAATTCTGCGTTCCAAGCGCTACTCATTCCATCGGAGCATGTCAACAGGACGATCACACACCATGTGGCGAAAACAGTGCAGTCTCCCAATGCAAACTCAACCCAAAGTGTGCAACAGGTGAAGTGTGCCGAGCGAGAGACTCAGGTGATTGAGATTGCTGACAATGGTACCATCATGCAGAATCATAATCATGCAGCATTTTCAGCTAATGTGCCAAATTCTGTGAATTCTGTAAGTGATTAATTGTAATTAGATTAGTAATTTAAAAATTACGAGTTTGAACTTACGTGTAATCAAATCGAAACCATTGAAATTGACATGCTGTCTTTTAGGTTTTAAAGAATTAATAGAGTGCATATGTATTCGCACGAGGTGTTGTCCTCGGATCTTTCCTTTGGATTTGATCCAGGACCGTCTCCATGTATCATAGGTAATGGTAATAGCCCATTGTGTTGCTTCACTGCGACGTTAATTAAAATATCTTCCTGCCTTCTGTTAAAACTGAAGAAAATTCCCTCCAGTCCTCTTTCCAGTGTATGTGATTCACCTACCAATAGAAAAGGTTTTGTTTTGTAGGGTAGATTGTGGCCCCAGAAGTGGTAAAAGGGTAATTTATTTTATGTTTTATAGTAAAAATGAAATCGTTGATGAAAGATGTTGACTCGGGAAAGTCTCAATGAAAATGTTTTTTAACACAGGTTTTGTTTACGAAAGCAAAACATTATCATACCTACGAACTTGTATAGGCATTTTATAGGATTGTTCGGTTAACAAATAAATATTGAATTTCGTTTTTAAGAGAGACCCAACACATGTTTACAGAGATGCCAACAACTAATGCCTCGGATAAAAAACAATCTATGGAAACATTAATTCTACTACCAAATATGAATTGTCCATTTCTAAAATTCTACTTTTCTTCTGTTTTGCATAATTACAGAATCGCTTTACATCTAACAGGTGGCATGTTATCAGACCATGTGTAGTAGTATGCAAGTAGCATCGTCATGGCAAGCCCATTTCTGTAGGGTTGTGTCCTTCAATTGACAGCTCTTAATATAAAGCAGTCTGCTTAGTAATGCTAAATAACAAAGTGTAACAAATCAAACATGAAACAAAATGAATCTAGACAAAATAGTAATATAGACATTAGATATTTCAAAACAAGATTCCCAATCCTGTTTATTTTATTTGAATCACAAATGCTCATCTATTCTAAAACATTATCAACCATCATAAAATATAGTAAAATGCAGAATAATCAATATTTTTGGTATTAAATATTTGGTAAATATTCCAGATATATCTGGTTTCCAGAATGGAAATGTTGGCAGGCATCCATTATGTTAATGACTTGAAAAATGACTTACATGCACAAAAGTATTTATTATCTGACTATTGTTTAAATATTTTTATTCTCATCTACATGTTTTAAACCTACCTTTTATCTTTGTCTTGGACTCAATTTTTAAATGTTTTGTGCTTTTATTGGGTCGTATTCTGTCTTGTGTTTGGCACAGCTTGTCCGCTTTCGGACTTTGCGCCATGAAACCCAAACATCCATCGATCCTTGAAATATCTGGTTTGGGCTCACTTTTCTTTGATCTTCAATGAATTTTGAGTTTGAACAGCAGAGGAACTATCAATTTATTTCCTTAGAATTGAAAGTTCAAAAGTCGTCTGTTTCAACTAGTTATTTTTACCTTTATCCGTTTTTAACCTTTTTGACCCTTCTACTGGTGTAGTGTTTCATATGGGCATCTACAGATGTCATCAAGTTAGAGGGTTTGAGAATCTTCATTGGTCAAACCAGAAAGGAAGATAAAAAAATCGTAAATGGTTTGGCATGTATACAAAAATTCACTACAATATGGTAGCTTTTTATAATTTTAAACATAAAGCAGTCAATATAATGTATACTTTTTTCTAATTTCAGAAAAGTAGGTAAGCAAAATTGTAAAGTAAGTAAAAATTTAATACATTTTTCTTGGAAATTGGCGTATTGCACGTTTTCTTGTCCCCAAGAACACAACATGGAGATGGTTACTATAACTGAAATATCGATTGCATTATTTCTTTTGATTTAATGTTAAAACAGTGAAATCTCTTCAAAATATCTGTTTACGTCATAATGATATGTGCTTGGTAAGAAAATTTTACTAATTGCTTTCTTTTATTTCAGCTGCTTCAGAGAGTTCAAAAAGAAATAAGTGATATCATGGTTCTAAAAACGCGTAACACAGAGCATCAGAAAATTCTTCAGCAGCTGTTGAGTGCACAACAAAAACTATTACTAGCTGCACAAAATAAATTTGGAAGAGGAGTTCGAGGCAATCAAAATCAATATCAGGTAGTCTTGTGTGTCTGAAAACTTTTTTTATTTAAATGCAATTAAGTTGTTTTTGTCAGGGTGTTCACAGGGTGCCACAGTGTTCCCTTAGCTCTCCAAGTGGTTTTGACAAGATGTCTCGTCCATGAATTATTAGAAGAGAGCACATCCAATTTCAACTCATGCTCTACTCCATTTTCTGTTTATCACATTTTAGTTTTCTGTCCTGTTTTTAATCAGTGTATCCAATTTTTTAAAAGGACGATTTTGAATCTGCGAGATTTGATTGAGGAAAATCTTTATTCAAAAATTTTCGCATTTGTACCTTCAGTTGGTTTTTTAACTCTATTTTTTTCCAAATTCAAAATGACTCTTAAATCTATTTTATCAAATTCTTTTATAATTCAATCTTTTAAATTTCACACTTTCAACATTTTATGCATATATAAATTAAATTCATTATTTATGCTGCAAACAATGTCTTTTTTTATTATCTGATTGTTTAAATATTTTAATTCTCATCTACACATTTTACATGTTTCAAATCTACCTCTTATCTTTGTCTAGGACTTGATTTTTAAATGTTTTGTGCTTTTATTGAGTTCTATTCTATCTTGTGTTTGGCGCAACTTGTCTGCTTTTGGACTTTGCGCCATAAAACCCAAACATCCAATCCAGTCTCTTCCATCAAGATCTGACCAATTATGCCACTGATGAGATATCTCGTCATATTGCCAATTTTTGTGACGACTAAATCCGATCGTTTTGTAAAAATAATGACGAGTTCTTGATAAACGAGATATCGTTGCTACCATGCCAAAGGCACCAATCTGCATTTTGGCGATTTTCACCTGTATTCATTTTTTGAGTTGCCATTTCATGTTTTGTAGTATGACAAAGCCACGAATCATCTCGATTCTTAGTGGAAATGCCCATTTTAATGTGAAAATAACTTTTGAGTCTTAACTAGATTTTTTCCAAAAGCATCAAAACTTGGAACGAACGTCAATTTTGCAGATTGGCTCCTTTGGCATGGTGGTAACGATATATCGTCCATCAAGATCTAGATAGTTTTGCTAATGACGTGATACCTCTTCGAGACAACCACCAGGCTTATTAATCCTTATTACTAAGGGTTAATAAGGCATGATTTTTCATTTAAGTTTTTATGGGCCGTGATCTTTGCTTAAGCTTTGCTTTTTAAAGGCTTAATTTTTGCTTGCTATTGCACTTATGCTTTACTGAAGCTGCATATTTTATTTAAAAATCCAAGATCAAATTTCATTGGCTTTAGTGAGTGTAAGGAAACACTTGTGGAAATTGCAAGCAGCAGGTCTGGCAAGTCTTTTGTTAGGAGCAGATAGCTCTAAATGCTTAATTGCTAATTGGGAAAAGTATGTAGCTGAATTAAAATTGTTACAAGAAATTCTTTTCCACCCTTTTATTTCGTGAATGTTTTCTGAAAATCTCAAACCTTCGTCACATGGAGACTTGATTGTACTTACCTGTCTTTGTTCCACAGGCAAAAATGGAAATTGACGTCGAAAGACTTCTTCAAAAGTGTCGTGCAAGTCCATGTGTCGTGAGTGAGCCACAGCAGCAGTTGCAAACCAAAGTGCCTGTTCTGACAGTGCAACAATCTGGTCAATTAGAGAAACAGCAAAATGTCAAAAATGCTAATTCTCATAACTTACATTTAGTGAATCTACTCAAGCAGAACTCTCAGCACAACGTAAGTTCATAGGTTTTTGTTTTCACTTTTTATAGTCACGGTAGCCTGGTTGGAAGAGTAATGGATTAGCAACCAGAGGGGTTGTGAGTTCGAATCCAACCAAAGACCGTCGTATACAAAGGGGTCTGGTGCATATTCAATCTGTTGTGGACTCAAATGTCCTCATGTTGGCGTGGAAGTTTGGAGAGTAGGGTGCCAGCTCAGGTGTGACCTTTGTCATCTAACCGCTGTTCAAATTTACATGGTGCTGTCCTCAGATATTTCCCTTTGGGTTTGATCGCGGATCATCGTCAATAGCCCGTTGTGTTGGTCCAGTGCAATGTTAATTAAAATATGTACCTACCTCAGTATGAACCTACTGTGTGGCAGACAAGCGCTATGACCACTTATACCTGTGAGGCGGCAGAGAAGGTAAAATGTAAACAATGTGTTCTCACAATTGGCATTTTTAGTGTGGTTTCTGGCTATGAGTTTGTCGTTTGTTACTGGAAGTGTTAGCAGTCACTACCATTTGGCTAAACAAGTAACCTATGGTGGTCACTATACATGATTTCGTGTCTAGCAACTCTTTTCCCTGCGGGTTTACCTTTGTTTATATGGATTCCCCCTGGGTCATGTGCTTTCTTACTAGTGCCACACTACCTGTATTCGTGCCGAATTTTGCATAATCGTCTTTTGATTATCTTTTAATGAGCAAATCCAATGATTTGAAATTGTGTTTTAAAATAAATGTTGCAAAAAGTTGGGGGGGGGCTTGTTTTTTCTGAGATAATATTTTACTGGAATTAAGGTATGAAATTATGTATGGGCATATGTGCACTAACTCCTTGATATATTATGCTTCTTGGGAGGCAATAAAAATTGATAAACCCTTGGAGAAGTGATATAGGAAAGGCTAAGAGGGAATACGTACAAATAATACGTAATTTATAAATATAAATATTATGAATAAAAGACAATTTACATACCAAAGTAAACACATTTTTTTATATTTAATATTATGTAAGAGTATAAATTAAATTAGTAGTTTGACACTAAAGCCTGTCTAATTATTTTAAAAACTGAATATCTTTAAATTATGATACAAATTTTGTGGTTCATAACAGTATATTAGTTTAATGTATTTTCATGGTCCATTTAATAATTCTGGATTCATCCATTAAACTTTAGAAGAGATCAGAAATCTCAGTTTAGATCAGAGATTTCTCTGATCTAATCTGAAAATTAATTTCTTGGTTTAAAAATTCATGAGTATTTTATGGTTTAAGAATGGATCTTTTTGATCTAATTGTGGTCCTTCTTTTAGATTCCTGCAAAACATATGGCTCCTCCCACTACAACTATCACCACAGCGTGTGACAGCACAACAACGCAACCTACACCTGTGACCACGATTCAAAAAGTAATTTCATATCAGCATTTTGATCTCTTAGATTAATTATGTGGCATTTATAGCCACAATATACTGTTCACAAGTCTCTGAGTTAATCTGTTAAACCACAAATTATCCATTAACCATATTCTTAAACCATGAATTAAGTTATCCATTGATAGAAGCCATAAGCTTGCTATAAAGGGCTACTACCTTCTGCTCTCTTGATCACTTGGTATTGTTTACACTTCTTAGTTCGCGAGAACCTAAAACAGATAATTCATTCTCATATTCGCCAAAAGGTTAAGGCAGAATTTATTCCAAATTTTGATTTTAATGAAATGAATGCAGGACAGTTTGAATAACATATAAATTTGGGTCTGGAAATAGAATGGTGTAAAGTTATTTAATTCCAGATTTGATTTTTATGTAAATTTAAGTTAAGCAAGAAAGAATTATACTCAATCCCTTTTGACAAAGCAATGTAACCAGATTACTTTTATGCTCATCAATATTGGTGCAAAGTGAAGTAACATTCAATATTTCATGTGATCAAGAGAAGAATGTAAAAAATAAATAATACATGATACTTTAAAATAAATACATAGTACCTTTGATTCTTGGTGATTCTTCAGTGATGAATTTGCAGTGGTCAACACAACTGCAAGTTTACGAATAAACACTATTTATTGAATTGTTTCTCACAGGAAAAAATTGTGGGCATAGCATTTATAGGTTAGCTAAAAATGTATATTTTAAAACTTCCACCTGTAACATTTTTTACTTGTGTACTCGTGTGTCAATCTATTGCAGTCTGAAATGTGGCCTTAAAAAAGAAAATATTTAAAAAGGCACTTTCTTGTGCTATAGAAGACAAAGCAAACAACAGAGAGGTAACAAAAACGAAAGGAAACTTGATATTATTGAGTATAAGTCCTAAATTACATCAACGTTCCTTCTATCTCTGCAATTCCTTGAAAAATCATTGAATACATTATTTAACCCAGTGGTCACCAAAGTGGTAGATATCGACCCCAATGGACGATATAACAATGGTTAGGGGTCGATATGTCATCATTGTACAGGTAATATTGTGTAAATTAAATTTTCTATTAAATATTTAACCTTCCTATCAAATCTAATGTTAAGAAGGACGTCGAAAACAAAACCATATCCCTTTGACGTTAAACCAATGTAATATATACCATATTATACACATACAATAAACACTAAAATCTAAAAACACATAAGTGCCCTTTTTTTCTTGTCCTATCATAATTACGTAATTGTAAAATAGCAGGTCAATAAAAAGTCAAGAAACTCTTGAAAGGGCCGATGGTCAAAGAAATTTGTTGAATCCTGATTTAACCTGGAATTAAACTTTGCATGTTTGTTCATTTTCCTCCTTTCTTTCATCTCCCTGACCTTTTATTGCACTGTTAATTAATTTGTTAATTTGATTTATAATTATAACTTTAGTTGTATAATAATAAGATCTAAAATTTGAATGTCTTTGTGTGTATTGCTTTTCTTTCTAAACTAATATAAAGTTGCTGATGTTGAACTTTCCTTTTTCGTTAGACATTCAAAAGCACATTTTTTATCACCCTTCTACTAAATTGCTTACTTAAAAATATTTGCAATAAGTTTTCAAGTAGATTTGATTTCTTAATCTTTTGTAATGAATTTTATTTAGTCTTTTGAAAATGTGTGCTTTGATTAAATCAAGTCTGGAAAATTATCAGGTCTTGAAAGGTCATTAAACCCTTGAAAGTCTGAATTCAGTTCTAATACAACTAAGATTAATCCACCAGATATTTGCTAGACAAATTATAACTATATTTCTCAAAAATGCATTTAAAAATTACTAAGTTGAGGACTTGATTTTAAAATTGTTTTGTCTTTAGGTTAATCAAATAATGAATTCAGCTCCTCCCCGAATACAAACTGCCCACCAACAGTGTTCCAATAAAACATCTGAAGTTGTACCAGTAAGTATTTCAGAGTTGTATCTAGTTAATGGTTTAGGACCGAAGTAGCTCAGTTGGAAGAGCAACGGATTAGCAACAGGAGGGTTGTGAGTTCGAAACTCGGTCCAGCCAAAGACCTTCGTCTACACTGGGACTGGTGCACGTTTAATCTATCGTGGCCTCAAATGTTCTCATGTTTGCGTGGTGTGGAAGTTTGGAGAGCGGGGTGCCAGCTCAGGTGTTACCTCGTCATTGGACATGATTCAAAATTACGTGGTGTTATTCTTGGATCTTTCCTTTGGGGATTGATCCCGAACCGTCGTCAATATCTCGTGCTGATGCAGTGTCACGTTAATTAAAATACCTACCTTCCTGGGATTATACCAGGTTGAAATATTTGTAAAAAGAGAAATGGCTTATATTACGCATTAATATACAGGGTGGGCGAAAAGTCCATGACACATTTCAAAATTTAATACAAAATCAACCAGTTATCATGAGAGTGGTTTTCACAAAATTGCTTTACATGGCATCAAGTTTTTTATTTTGGCATAAAAAAATTCATAATTTAATGCATAGATGGCACTGTATAATATAAAAATTATACACAAATAATTAGAATACATATTAGAATTTATTAGAGCATTTTTGTCACTACATGCTACCATATTTCAATGTGCCCACCTTTGTGGCTCGAGCCACATCTAACCGATACTCAATTTCAATCCATGTATTTGCTAACATGGATTGTAGAATAGTGTTAATTACTTGCGTGATTCGTGTCTTAAATTCTTCAAGGTTCGCCATCCGCGAGGAGTAAACATTGTCCTTCACATATCCCCTCAAGAAGAAATCTAGGGGGTTAAATCTGGTGAACGAGGTGGCTATAACAGTGGACTATCTCGCCCAATCCATTGACCAGAGAATTCCTTATTTAGATAGTCTCACAATTTACCTCAGTGTGGAGGAGCACCATCTTGCTGCCAAAGGACATTAGGATGCAAATGTGAGATTTGTGAAATGGCAAAAATTTGCAACATATCAAGGTAAACTTCCTTTGTCACAGTAGATTCAGCAAAAAAGAAAGGGCCTATGATAATCAGCCATCAAACCGCGCCACACATTAACTTTTGGACTGTCACGGATTTTAACAGATTTTGCTTCAAAGTACCAACCTACACATTTTGCTCTTTCCATTGGAGTCGTCATAGCTGGAATGGCAGATTGGAAGCTAACCTTACTAAACTAGTGCTTTACAAATAGTGTCATCTATGTGCAAACAATTGAACTATTTTTTTATACCAAAAATTTAACTTGATGCCATGTAAAACTATTTAGTGAAAACCACACACTCATGACAATTGGTTGATTTTATATAAAATTTTAAAATGTGTCATGGACTTTTTGCCCACCCTGTATTACTATGTTACATTTCCTCAAACACATTTAATAGATGATTCATGTTTTTATGATATGCTTCGAAATGACTTCTATGAATGGTTCTTCAGATTTTTTAAAAATCTCTGAATTTTTATTTAATTTTTACCTGTATTTAAAATTTCTACCAGATGTATTTATGTATGACAATCATTCTAACATAATCTATGGCAGTAGCAGTGAAACACAGCAGCAAAATATAAACGACGAGCAACGGTGGATTTTCACGTCACAACACTGCAATTTCACTGTCAGCTTCTCGTATCTGCCTTTGGGAGTTCTGGTTAAACTCAAGATCGTTACCTTCCGACCTGTTTGGTTTGACTGTCGCGTGTTTCGCTCGGTTTTGCCAGATATGAGCTTTGTGCCCCAAATCTAATCTTCTGACCTGTACTGAGTTATATGAGATGCACTTTACCAACTGGCTAGGTTAAAAAACTTGTACATTAATATCTGAAATTCAAGGAGATGTAAAATGTTAACATTTTACATTGAGACATTACTTTGTGTTAGCATTAATAATAATGATTTTATAATTCATTTCATATTGTCTATAATTGAGTTTTTGAATTTCAGCAGCAAGTAATAGTTAGAGTGCAAAAGCCCATACCACAACAACAGCAACAAACTGTTCAAACAGGTCCCAATTTAGTGCAAATTAGGGTATGTTATCTATTATTTTTAATTTATCTATTAACTTTCACGTATAGGTATTCCTGTTTAAAACTTCTGTTTCAATGTTCACGTTAGCCCTTTTTAAAAGCCCCAAGGCCTAATTTTTCATTTTATCTTTTAAGGGTTCTTAACCATATTGTGGACCACAAAACAATTTTTTTTTAATTCTAAAACCTTAAATGCATCAATAATATGGAGTGCTTACACATAAGAAACCAAGAGTCCCAAACCTTGCACTTGCTTCACAAGATGTATTATGAGTGAAATTTAGGGAAATGGTCTATACAAAGGCTTACATTTCAGTTTCTGCTAGCAATTGGTTAACTTCTGCACTTTAACTGACATCTTCTGGTGTCATTCAGGGTTTTTCATTCATATATGTTGAAGAGCTCATTCTGAGGATTGTTTTTGCATTGGACTCTTGCGATTCACTCATCGTCATCTCTTACTAGGAGAGAGTGCCCCCAATTACAATTCATGCTCTACTCCTTTTTCTGTCTGTCATGTTTTAATTGTCTGTCCTGTCCTTAATCATCAACGTCTCAAATTTTTTTTAAAGTGCAATTTTGAATCTGAGATGTAGTTGGTGAAAATCCCCATTCGAACCTTTTCGTATTTTCACTTTCAGTCGGTTTTAAAATCTCGTCTAATTCCCAGATTCAAAATGACTCATGAATATATTTTTTCCAATTCTTTTATAATTCTTTAAATTTCGCACTTTTAAAATTGTATGTATTTGTAAATTGAATTCACTAGTTGTGCTGCAGACGATGCTAGTCTTGTTTTATCATCCGACTATTGTTTGAATATTTTTATTATCATCTACACATTTTTCACGTTTCAAATCTACCTTCTATCTTAATTTTTAAATATTTTATACCTTTATTGGATTATATTCTGTCTTGTGTTTGGCACAGCTTGTGTATCTTTTGAACCTTGTGCTATAAAACCCAAACATCTAATCCAATTCAAGGATTGTTTTGCTTTTGACCGTGGTGTTTGCTTTTGACTGTTTGGCACAGCTTGTGTATCTTTTGAACCTTGTGCTATAAAACCCAAACATCTAATCCAATTCGAGGATTGTTTTGCTTTTGACCATGTTGTTACCTCCTAGTCTGAAACTGACTCATTTTGAATCCAACATTGCTCATCTTGTCAAGAGTCACGCACACCCTTCACATTGACAACGTTAGTCAATTGTATACTAAGTTAATAAATCTTATTTTCATATATATAAGGAGGATTGTATTGTTATATAATTTATATTTTATATTAGTCATCTCTCCTATCAAATATGTATTGTTAAGAAGGACTTCGAAAAAAGAAACGTAACTCTTTGATGTTAAGCCAATTTAATAATATATACTATATCATACATACAATAAACACTGCAACTCTGAAATAAACAATCTAAAGACTCACATAAGTGTATTTTTTGCTTGTCGTATTATAATTACGTAATTGCAAAATAGACAGGGTTGATAAAAGTCAAGAATCTCTTGAGGGGGTTGATGGTCAGAAATTTTGCAACCCCTGGGTTAATCTGTTGCAGTCTGTGAAATGTGGCCTTAAAAATGAAAAATTGCCTTGACATGGCCTTTATGATTTCTTTATCTTGAAGAGGGGGGACCCTGTCATGCATTTTGAGATTCCTATTGGACAGAATTAACATTTGTGTGGTTTACAGATTTTATGTATTGTTTATATTTTGTATCTTGAAGTGGTTTTGAGACCTTAATATAATGTAAAATCTTTTTCTAGGGACCAACTCCTGTTAAAAAAGTAATTAATACTGTGCCTAAACCTGTTTTGTAAGTATTACTCTTTTTCAATTTCAATTTAAATATGTGTATCTTGGTTAATCACAACTTTAAAACCACCATTCTATGCAAATACTTTTCCTTGCCGTAGGTCTGTAAATTTAGATGTACCCAGTTGTGAGAAAATGAAAAGAGAAATGTGAAAGCATGGTCAGTTTTGATCAGAAACTCATTAACTGATTAAAAATTTACTGTAAAGCTTTATAAAGACGAGTTTATAAGTAAAAAATATATAAATAATACACATATATTTTGATATTGTTATATTTTTCAAATGGGTTACAATGCAATGTGTTTCTCATCGCCAATGAAAATAAGCATTTGGTGTCTGAAAAAGTCAGCTAACAAGTTTCTGCTCAGAATTCGTTTCATTTAAGTGATGCCTGTTTCTGTTAAATTTCATTCAATGTAATTAGATTGCCTAGTTAACAGTTTGGTGAGAACTAGAACTGAGAAGGTAATAAAAAAGTAAAATTTTCAATGAAAATTGAATAAATTAATTTTTTTAAACATTGGATTGTTTTCCTTGATTTTAAATTTTTTTTTGGTTAAAAATGTCTCCTTTATATGAGCGATATCTGTCAGTGCATATCATGTAGAACTATTCTGTCACATCATTCAAATTTATTTCAAATGAAGTGCTTGTATTTTTGTACTGTGGATATGTGATTATTCTTATTTTTGCCTCCAGATTTAATGAGAAGTTAACTAAAGATCAGAATACAGCTGTGAAACCTGATGTTCAAACGCCATTTATATCAAAAAAGGATGCTTGCCATAGGCTCTTGGCATATCACGTTTACAACGCTAAGGTCCCATCTGAAACTGAAATTTACAAAGGTGAGAAGTGAATTCCTTAATGCACTTTTGCAGTTGAGTTTTCTTCCTCTTTTGTTGCCATGTGCGAGTTTTAATTGAAATTAAACTATTTTCAGCTGATGTGGCATTCAACAATGTTTCTATCAAACTCCAAAACAATTTCGGCGATCTCATGAACAGGTTTCGGCTTTCGCAGTTGAAGGAGAGTATGGTGAGTAGCTTTGGTTTTGTTTGATTGTGTAACGTTGCATTCTCTATTTGGACTTAACACTGGTTACGGAACAATTAAACGTTTATTCAAAATAAGGTAGTACAGATTATTTTTACAAGTTACGAAGAGTTTTAAAAGGATGAGGGTCCAACTATTCGACGCAAACATCCTAAATAATTGTTAATTTTGAAAAATAAATTGATAGCTTAAAATGATTGATTCACAGATTTATTGTCTAAATTTACAATCAAGTCAACAGTTTCATTGGGGCCGCAGTAGCCCTGTTGGGAAGAGTAACGGATTAGCAGCAGGAGGGTTGCGAGTTCGAATCTAACCGAACCGTCGTTAGGGTTAAAAAAGTGGGTCTTGTGCATGTTCAATCTGTCGTGGCCTCGCATTGTCGCGGTGTGGAAGTTTGGAGAGTGGGGTGCCAGCTCAGGTGTGACCTCATCTGACTGGTTCAAAATCAGGTGTTGTTGTCTTTGGATCTTTCCCTTCGGGTTTGATCCCGGATCGTCGCCACTAGTCTGTTGCAGGGTATGAAAGAATAAAAAACATGATTTATTTGATTTAAATCGGATTTTTTAAATTTAAATCGGATTTTAATTGATTCCTTGCCCGGTACAAGTTTAAATTTGTTGGACATGAGACACGCAAATTACAGTGTAGTTTAAGATAGTTTTGATTTATTTAAACATTAATATTTTTTAATGTAAAACATTATAGTATTAAGAAATATTGCCAGGTAAATTTTTGAAAAATTAAAATGCAACCAGTAATTATCAAAGTAAATCACATGAGAGTAAATAGACAGTACCCAAATACCAAGATGAGCAATGTTTTTCCATCTGGTTCTAAAGCGGTTTAGATTACTTTGAGTTTAACCCATAATCAGTGATATGAATTTTTTGGATCCAGATAAATTAGGTTGTCGGATCCTACGGACACTATATTATAAATTTTTCCAATCATACAAATTTCAGAAATTTTTTTGCATTATATATTTATCATACACAAATAAAATGTTTTAAATTACTTGAATTATTTTGATATAAAATAAAATTGGTTCAAGACTTCCTTTTGAGAAAAATCATAGGAAATAAAATACTAGGGGTGTTCAAATGAAAAGGTACGAAACGACACTGTGGGTATAATCGAAGTCTTTATTCAAAAGTAATCACCAGAGGACTGAGCACAACTATCCTACTGTTTCACGAGCCGAAGGATTCCCTGTTCCCAGAATTCCTGTGACTGTGACAAGAGCCAGTCCTCCACTGTGTCCTTCAGTTCGTCATCCAAGTTGAAGCGCTTCCCTTTGAGATGTTTTTTAGCGGACAAAACAGATGGAAGTTGTAGGGCGATATGTCTGGGCTGCAGGGCGGATGCTCAAGCTGCTCCCTCTTGAACTTGGCCAGTACACTTTGTGTGACCCTGGAGACGTGTGGAAGTGTGTCATCGTGGAGCAGAATCACTCCCTCCGTGAGCAGCCCAGGCCGTTTGCTCTTGATGGACTTGCGTAGGCTACGGAGTGTCTCACCCTACCGGTTTAACACCTTCCGCAATCAGAAATCTAATAACACCTCGCTTCTCCTCAATCGTCGAATTTTGCAATGTGAACGCCATGATGTCCTCACACGCACTGCCGCGTCAATTGGACGGAACGCACAACTGCATGCTTCTCTTCTGCGTCATGTGCGGGCGCCCGCGCATGCGCACAACCACGCCGGTACTCGTGCATTCGCTTCCTTAGATGTCTCACTACGTTATCCCAAAGCGGCATATTCAAATTTCAACCGGTTTGGTTTTTACGACGTTTCGTACCTTTTCATTTGAACACTCCTCGTAGAAGAACTTACATATTGGAAAAATTCCTACTTATTAATTTTTAGCAAGCAAAAATAACTTGGTGAAAAAATTGTTATTTTTGTAAGTTAACAGTAAAAAATGAGATGACATGAAAATACATAAATTTGAAATCAAATATGTCTATTTTTCAAATTCTTTGAGCATTGACAAGTATTTCATAGATATATTCGAAGCACACAAAAAGGGTTTATAAATAAAACAAAAAAATTAAGCTTTTCTCTATGAACAGCATGGAACAAGTGTAATAGTATCCCCAGAACATGCCTATTCAGTGGAATTTTGAGCTTGCAATAAAAAATTTATCAATTCCAATAGCTTTCCGCTTCAATCCATAATCGTTGCTCAACATACTCACTCAATTATCAGATGAATGAATTAACCTTCACATTCCAAATTACAATTCCATAAATATTGAATAGTTATTCTAGCAGTGTAAAGAATTCTAAGGCATCAATACATAAAATTTCACAATAAATTGAAATAAAAATTAACTAATACATTACGCAAAATAAAATAAAACTATTAAAATTGCTAATTATAAAGATTTATGTGCAAAATTAGAATGCTTTGTGATACTGAAGAAAATCTTTTCGTTGTGAGTAAGTGTCTATTTTTTTATGAACAGACTACAATACTAATTAACTAGAACATCTTAAAAAGAAAGCAAGTTACCACAATTTTAATAATTTGAGTGAATGTATTTCGAGCACTTTCACTCAACACATGGTGAATGGTTTAAAATTGGTCATGCGCAATTTATAGTCACAAAATGTTTAAAAACAAAACTAACACTGATGAGCAGACTTGTGAGTGACACCTATTGGTCGATGGCCCAAGACGGAAATACTTGTCTGGTAATTATGATCCCAATCTGCAAATACTGTTATTTAGTGTCTTCAAAGGGAGGATGCGATTTTCAATATCATTTTGGGGTGAACTCAGTACGAGAAAAGTTCTTAGCTTATTTGAATAAAATAACATTTATCTTTGTTCAATATTTCACTTTCAGTGTTATTGAACATAACAAAGAAAAATGAAGTTTAAAATTTTGATTTAAATCAATGATTTTTTAAATAAAAATCACTTTATTTAAATCAAGCTGATTTAAATCGGCATACCCTGGTCCGTTGTGTTGCTCCAGTGCAATGTTAATTAAATACTTACTTACCTGTTACAGCAACAGTCCTTCGCCCAAAGTTTTCAGATCTTTGGAAACATCTCTTGTACTCAAATGTGTATTCAAATTAGAAACAACTTTACAGCTGTGATGTTTATGAATTTTTGAAGGTCAAAACTGCATGATATTGAGAAACATTTATTGTAAGGAAGATTTAAACGACTTCTAAACATTTAGTGATTTTAAATGGGCTTTGTTCACATTGCAATATGTTCTATCTTTTCACAGCGATCTGCTCCTGTTCCAGAACAAATTATGCTGGATCGATTTTTCATTGAAGATGAACAAGAGGCCCTAAAGGCTGACAAAGCTTCTGTTGCTGAAGGGAAACGTAAGTTTTTTCCTACATTTATACATTGTTTTTTACCAAGTGATTCGCCTGTCTTCTCAAACTATCTCTCTTGAACTATATCTCTCTCGATGAACTATGTATCTCTCGATGAACTATCTCTCTCGATGAACTATATCTCTTGAATTATATATCTCTCTTGAATTATATATCTCTTGATGAACTATATCTTTCTCAATGAACAATATATCTATCGCAATGAACTACACTCACTGCCAAAAGTTAAGCACGGAGAGGAAAATGTTTATTTCCGGAAGCCAATCTGAATTTGAAAGGCTGCATTTCACTGCAGAGGTAGATGGAAGTATGCAAATATGTTCTGTAACAGCCAAACACGGTTTCTTGTTGAGAAATATACAAAAAAAACCAGTCATATAAGAAGTCATCATTGTGAAGGGTTAGAGGAGTTTCATGGAAGTGCTAAAAGTGTTTAGAACTTTCGTACGATTAGTTTTCAAGACAGACGTTTCTATGGCTTCCAGAAGACGAATGGCGGATAGTGAGCACTGGCGTTCTGTGGGACGCCTTGAAGCAGGACAATCAATCACAGATGTTGCTCTTTTCTTCGGCATTCATCATTCTGTCATTTCACGATTATGGAAACAATTCCAAACAAGCCAAACAGTTGTCCAAAGACCTATGGCCGGTCGCCCAAGGGTTACGACCCCCGCGGAAGATCGATATATTGCTGTTTTAGCCAAGCGGAATCGAAGTGAGACCTCCACGTGTGACATCTATGGTTGCAGCGTCCATTGGTAAGACAATATCTGCCACTACTGTTCGCCGAAGGCTACACATGAATGGACTGTATGTCCGGGTACCGCGAGTTTGTGTTCCTCTATCCGTCCAATCCAGAGGGGTACGATTAAAGTGGTGGCAACATGTGAATTGGACTCTGATTGGGCTAACGTTATGTTCCCGGAAGAGTAGAGATTTTCCCTGGAGCCAGATGGCAAGCGTGTAAGGGTCTGGAGAGAACAAGGCACAGCAAACAGCCCCAGAACATCAGTGAGCATCACACATTCCGAGGTGGAAGCATCATGGTGTGGGCAAGGATTTCGTTGGGATATCGCATCGATCTGCATATCTATAGACGAGGTTCTGTGACGGCTGTCCGGTATTGGGATGAAGTTCTAGAACCCACAGTGAGATTGTACGCTGCAGTTGGTCCTGCTTTCGTTTTAATGGATGATAATACATGTCCCCATCGAGCCAACATCGTTGACGACTACCTGGAGAGTGAGGGGATTGCGCGTATGGATTGGCCGACGTACTCGCCCGACCTTAATCCCATTGAAAATCTTTGGGATGCCCTCGGCCGTGCTGTGTCTGCACATTTTCCACCCCCAGTCACTCTCAGAGATGCAAACTGCTCTACAGGAGGAATGGCGATTACTTGACTTTCGGGTGGTTGATCACCTCATGAAAAGCGTGATCACACGCTGTAAACTTTGTATGAGGATTAGTGGTGGTCACAAACCGTATTAATGTCTGTTTTGTTTGTTTTGGATTTAAACATCATTTTGTTAATGACTCCAATATGACTTCATCTTATAATTTATGAAAATTCAATATTGTTTTCATCTTTGTATGTAATTCTTTGTTTTGTTTCATGCATAAACATATTTACTACTTTCCTGCCGCATTTTGTGTCAATCAAAGCTGTACTTGTTTTTTTTCGCATATTACCGCTTCATGCTTAACTTTTGGCATTGAGTATATATCTTTCTCAATGAACTATATATCTTTTTCGAACTACATATCTCTCGATGAACTACATCTCTCTCGGTGAACTACATATCTCTCTCGGTGAACTACATATCTCTCTCGGTGAACTACATATCTCTCTCGGTGAACTACATATCATCTTTTGAACATAAATAATCGCTTGATATGAATGAAATTTTCAAAGTTCTGAATGATGCGTGATTATCTCAGATATCTTATTAGCATGCTCTAATTCATACATCTTGTTTAAACATACTACTTCATCTCGAGATTGGCATGGAATTTCCACTGTGCACTTATTTTCATACTCTTGATATTTCAGTAAAATTCCTAAACGTCTCGGTACGTCATTCAGAATCATCCCCTACCCAAGCTAATTTATTATGGATTAAAAACAGATTTCCAGTGGAGGTAAAATTGCCATTTTGAAATGTGAACTAGTACTTACAATCTTTTTCTTTCAGCTCTATCTCTCCCACCTCTGCCAACACACTGGCTTGAAGAGCAAAGAGCCGCTGTCTTCAGAAGAGCCACACCATCACCTCCAGTCGTCGTCAAAGAGGAAAAGGACTTCTACCCTGACGAGCAGGACAGCTACTCCAGGGAGTTCAGCGACCAGCAGACTGCAGACGACAGCGACCCTCCCTACAAAGAGGATGACAACCTGGAAGCGCCCGTCATCGACAGTTGTGAAGACATTGTGGTGCCTCCGCATGATGAGAACTGCGAGCGCAGTCCCCCCACTCTGAAGAGAATCGTCATCAAACCCAACAAGCGCTGTGAGAGTGACTCTGACGACCAGGCACCTAGTCGGAAACGCTTCAAGTTCAATAACAGTGCCCTGTTCAAGTCTGAGCCGAGCTACAGCACCGACTGGGAGCAGGACAGACCTCCCGTGGTTCCTAAGCACAGTGATAAAGACTCGGAGGCGAAGGTCAACCACACCTATCCCGTCTTGTCGCGCGAATACTTTAGTGATAAAAGAATCAATGATATGGTGAGCGAGTTGCACAAAGAGTTCGTTATGTCTCCCATGGAGATGAATGACAATGACTCGGACGTCTCCCAAGCGGTGGACTTGGAGGTGCAGTCTGCACCCCACCACCTGGCAGACTTCGAGCCGCCCGTGCCCCGGACAGAGGAACCCGGCTGTTCCGACTCGCTATACACTAGCGGTTTTAGAAACAATTGCTCTGACTTTGACCTGCTGACGTGTTCCGACTGGACGAACGAATACGTCCATCGCCAACCGAACGAGTCAGACGCTGCGGTCGAGAACATCGTCACCAACCACGCCAATCCGTCCGAGTTGGACTTGTCCAGCTTGGATGGCCTGGGGGATCATTTGGACGATAGTCAATCATGCATTCCAAACGGCATCGGGGACGACGTGATGGACACTGAAGAGATGAACTGCATCGGCTTCCGCATTCCCAAGGACAACAAGAGGTTCGAGGAGGACTCTGTGGGCAACTGCTCGCAGGCGCCAGACCAAGTCCAGAGTGCCATCAAGAGTATCACGGGAGCGCGGACGGAGAACCATTCCTACTACGACCGCACGAGCTACATGCCCAACACCCCTGCCTACGAAGAGGAGACGAGGAATCCTCAGAGAGGGGAACCGGACTTGGAGGAAGCCGTTCGTAGTATATTGATGTGAGGCTCTTTCCATCTCGACAAGCTGCCTGCCCCCACTATGCACATATTTATTATCATTGTTAGAATTTCTATTGTTTCATCCCCTGTATAGTTTTGTGATATTTCCATAACGAAAGCTGACTCATGAGGAATTTCAGCAATAAACAATTTATCATTTGTTAAGCAATATTTGAAGTGGTGACTCGCACACATCTTACGATAATACTCCTCGCAGTTGTGTTCTTGAGAAAAGAAGTCAGCCGAGACTTAGTGAAATGCCATATCGTTTCTAGTTTTCTAAGTTTGTTACGAACTGTTTTGCCAATTATTTCCAGTACAAAATAGGTGTTAGCATTGAAATGCGTGTCTTGAGGAATTAAAATTTTGCTCAACCAGTATAGTACTTAAATTTTGCTCATTTCGAAGCTTTTTGCAATAAGACTGCTGTTTCTCGGAACCACATCGCACCAAAGTGTGGTTTCGTCAAACAGTTTTCATGCGAGTTTGTTTAATAAGTATGTTTTGTTCCACAAGCTCTCGTATCTATTGCATCCTACTTTGTTTCATGTTCGTTGCAGCATTGTTCAGGCTGCTGCTTCAGTTTATTATGCATTGCAAAACAGTTTTCCCTGTTGAATCAGTCCCCTTGTTTAATGACAATATGCTCAGTTACATCAATTTGATAATATGTGTTTCATAAGATGTTGCTAAAGCACAAGCATCTGACATTGAGGGCACAACTGATATATTCGGTGTCTAGCCTAATCACAAACAACAGAGAAAAACATTTTATTAGCAATCAAAATCCTGTTTTTGCTTATGTTCGTCAAAATTAATAGTATACTATAATTAATAGTATGGCTATTCTCCGATACAGGAAAAATGTTTGACTTAACCTCATTTTTCTCAAACTGTTGTGAATGCTCATTAAAAATTTCATATTTGAACAGCATCCACGATGTATTGCTCATTTGAAATATCTTACATTTTAAAAATTTGAAAATAACTTATCCAACCCTTACGCTGTGGACTTTAGAAAATACGAGTTCTTGTAAATAGTTTCTATTCCAAAAAAACCTGGATCCATGTAAATATTTTTAAAAGCATGCATGAAATTAATTTTTGAAATCGTAATTTACTTACCTTCAAAATAATTTTCAATGTTTTATGACGTGAATTCTGAGTACCAATCAAGACAGATTTTCACGATTCTGAACTCAATGTGTGAAACAAAATTATCAGTGCGCATGCTTTTAAAATTCATTTTTAGTGACTTATATATTTTATTTATAACCTATTTATTTAATAAATTATTACTGGAAAGTGATGACTGCACACTTTGAATACATTTCTGTGAAATATCCTCTAATTTCATTCTGTTTTGATGAAATTATTTATTGAAAATTGTGATATATATTTAACAAATGCCCGCTAGCTGTTACCATGCGATCGATGCTGTTTATAATTCTCAATTGACTTCATGATGAAATACTATGCAAAGTTTGTAAAGAATAATTTAGACACTTGTTTTTAATGTTCTACCTATGCAAAACATGTGTAGCAATTTAGCAGCTTGTGCGATTTTCAAAGTTAATGCTTTGACCTGGTCAGTAATATTATTTTTTCTGAAGAGGATATAAACGACTCAGCTCGAACTATTCGCATCATGGATTGAACATGGTTTATCGGTGCATAAAATAAGTTTTTACCGATGTAACATAATGGGCGTTTCTTGATCAATTTCCGATTCGTGTTACAGTCTCTACTTTCCAGACAGCAGATGTGAAGCTCCTTATTTAAAAACCTTTAAGAAAAAGTATTTGGAGTGTACACATTTCAAAATTTGTTATTCATGAATCTGTACCCCAGTCTGCTTAAACGTTATCTTCTGTACAACGGAATCCATGTGTTGAACTTAGTGTTCACTGCTGCTTAATAATCATTGTTGCTTATAGGGTGTCGATATAACATAAACCGTAAATTTACGTTTCTCGATCAAATTCTGATTCTTGCGTCTCTTGGAAGATTATTTGTTCGCTCATCTGAGAGGGATAGGAAATTAGAACCTGGATTTAGGCCTCATAATTTCCACCTTCAATTCCACAAAATGTCCCTTATGGGTCCAGATGGCCTACTAAAGGCCCTTCTCTAACCAGTTTTTCCAATTTTGTTTTTAAGGGTCCTTAACATTTGCTGGAGGTATATCTAAAAATTAGAAAAAGCTGTAGTTTTTACGATAAGGTTGAATATTTTATTAAAAAAAAAAACAAGATCAGCGATAATCGTCCGAGGTCGAGTTTCGTCAAAAAACGAGGGAATGAATTGAAATTTGTGTTTTAAAACTAGGTCTGTGACACCCAGACCTTGTGAAGTTTCCTCACCTCTGCTCTCTGAGGTCAATCTAAACGTGAAATGAAAAATAGCCTTGAAAAGAGCCCTACTTTTTCTTTTAGTTTAAGAGTGGGTCTTGCATATATATTTACTGTTTGTTGCTTGGCCACCTTCTCTAACTCAAGTTATACGTTCTAGTATAACTTCTCTAGTATGAGTATATTTTCTAGTGTGAGTTATTGATGAATTGGTCCACGTCAGTGTATGTATGAGTCGCAAGTGGAAGGGGCTGAGCACCGTCTCTTGTATTGGAAGCAGTATCTTTTGGGACGTGCTTAGTTGTATTGTTAGGAATTGGTTGTGGAGCATCGTATTTCAGTTTCAAAACTCAGTTTTCTTCATCTTAGTTATTTATTGAAAGTATTTTGGATTAGTACAGCACATTATGAATTGTCTTTCCCATGCTCACTTATTGAGTGTTATAAATAAAATAGTTAATTTTCTTAGTTTGCAGTATAGGCAAGTCTATTATTGAAACACGAAACATGAATCAAAAGACAACTGCATAAACTTGATATTGATTCGTAGTTTAAGGCAGGAATCAGTGTCTGAAAATCAAGGCTAGTAAAATTTCCTACGTTTGACCGAAGAAATGAAAACCATGCTACTGTTATTTTGCTAAATAAGCATCTAACAATGAGACCTATGCTTTGTAAAAACAAAACAGGATATGTCTGTATTTTGTCGGTCTAGTCTTAAAGCTACGGCATTTATAAAAATGGATGACTGCACATTTAAAGAATTCAAAAGTCTATGTTAATGCAAAGTTTTTAAAATGAAATTTCAGTATAATTAACGCTCTGTTCACCATGGATTCCTGTACTCCGAATTTATCCCTATTTTATATTATGTTCTTTTAAACTGCATTTCTTTGTATTTTAATTGTTTTTATTTGATCACTTTTAGTTTTTAAAATTGTGCTAACATGCATAATGTCTGTCTTCCACGAGAACTCCTCCAAATATGAAGTCTGCCTGCCTGTCCGTTGTTGTAGAAACAAGACTTGATACATTTTTTATAGGGGCTCTCGAAGCATTCGAATTTGTCAGGTTGGTGTACTTAGTGACAATTGGCGTTCGTCCTTGTTCAGGATTGTATGTTTCTTTGGCGAGGGAATCTCGTGAACGACGTGAAAAGGTGATCTGCCCATGTTTTGTCTTCTATTGGGCATTTGAGATTAAGAGGATGTATGATGGCTACATCGAAGGAAGGCAAATAAACTTCCATCTACAAACTACCCGTCGCTAAAGTACCCAACCCTCTAACATAACCCGTTTCTATAGCAACTGTCCTCACAAAGACGTTATATGTCTGGATCAGTTCTCACAGTAGACAGACGATAGTTAATAGATGGAAATACGTGTCAACTTTTTAGATCTTTTTGCCCAATTTCTAAATTTAAAATTAATTTAAACTTGATGGTGTATTTGCCAATGAACTTGAACGCTTCATTTATAGAACTTTTTAAAAAATTCATTAATTTAAGACTTGTTACTTAAAGATAACTAAAATCTGCAGATTTTTATGATCAGGATTGTTTGCATCACCAGAATTATATCTGAGGAAGTTGAGTAAACAAAAGTTTTCTTCAAACTAATCAAAATAAACATGTTTTAAGTTGGTATTTTAATTTTGTGAATGATAAAAGGTTTAAAAACTTTAAAGCAAATTTTGTGTTTTCCCTCTGCACATGTTAGTGTATTTCATTGTATAGAATTATGTATTTGATTGTTCTGATGACTCAAATCTTATCTTTGACTGCAATTGAAATAGACTCAAATTTTGATCTTTGAATTATGAATGTTTTACAAGTGTACTAAGAATTTTGAACTAAGCAATGAACCATTACTCCATGAAATCCTTTAATTTCCTAGTACTTTTATTATAACTTGCTTGAAATCACTTGATTCTCTGGTTATAGTTATTAAGAACAGTATTAAGTCTCAAAGATGTTGTGAACCTTTTTGCTAGGTGTCTAATACGCTTGTGCTATTGCCTTTTACTTAGCCAATTTCGATAAATTTCATAAACATCTGAAAACAATGGTTTAGATCAACCTGCATTTTTGTTTGGTTGAATTTTGCACAATAATTAAGTCATAAGCTTAGTATCAAAACTTGTCTTGGAGAAATTGCAGTTCTTGGTAGTTGTGTTTGTCAATATACAAAAATCTATATCATCCTCTGAAATCACAAATCGATTCAACAATTTATGAAAAATATTTATCACAAGCCTATAGTTCCTTTTAAAAGTGTTTAGAAATCAAGAGTGTGTCACTTGAAGCCGCGTTATAACTGTTAAGTTTTGCACCCAAAGCGAATCTTAGTCCTTCAAAGTACACAATCCCTGTCCAAATTGTGTTAAGCGGGCAGCTTGGACATTTGCCTTCTAGAATATTACTCTGTGCATGTTTTGGTGACTTTCTTTCATGTGCTTCAATCTGAAACTTTTTCTCTGTGGCTTCCCCCCTCGTTTTGTATAAACAAAGAGAAAAACAAGCTGTAAATATATCTTCATGTTTTCTAGTAAGTGCCTGATGGCGTAATGCAATTTGTTCATGTATCAAAATTAGTAGTGCAACAGTATCTAAATTGTTATTTATTGGTTTTAGTACATTGGTATGTTAAGATTTTCACTACAATGAAATCTTATATCTAAGTTAAATTTTGCTTTCTGTAGCCCCATTTTAAGCTTCCTTTTTAAAATTTTGTCCTCCTGAATACTGATATACTCTATAACTATACTATATGAATACTCATAACTAAACTAAATTTTCTTTTGTGCAGAAATTTTTGTTATTTTATTTACCATTTTCTTTTGGAATAGCTGTTAAATTTTGAATCTAGATACTGTTGCACTATTTATATTTGCTCTCCCTCATTTCACTTCAATTTCTTTTCATAATTCCCCCCCCGCGGAGACTGTAAAATTCTGTTGAGCTTTCTGTTGCACTGTTTAAAATTGTCATTTGTACTTAATGTTTAATATAATGAGTTAATCCTGTAAGACATGTTTGAAAACTACTTGTTTAGTGAGATTTAATTATACATTATTTCGACTAGAATTCAATCTTAAATTATCTGTTATGTATTATAATCCGGAAAGAGCTGTTTGTTTATTGGCACAAGCTATTTTACAGTCTCTATCTAACACACAACCATATATCTATCTACATATTATATATATACATAGATATATATTATATGTATATAAAGATAAAAAAAGATAGATGTATATTTTACTCTGTGGTAAAGCACATTTTGACTGTGATGTAGTTTCGAATGAGGTGAAAAACTTTGAAGATAAAAAGTCACTAAAATATTGTTAAATAAAAAATCATCTGTGGTGCCAGTTAACGTCTTTCAGTTCAAGCAACAGGTGGTGATGCCATCCTCTTGCAAACAAATGTTCCATAATTGGTGACGAAGCAAGGGCATCACTTATGTATGTATGTAAATGTTTGTGATAAAGCTCAAATTGTAAGAAGAAAAATTCGATTTGTATGTTATTTCAAATTCAGTAGCATCTCAGGGGTAGAGTTAATACCTGAGGAATGTGTACAGGATGACATGATTGTATCTTTGACATGCATTTTTCTACAAAAGCGATGTACATATTTTATTAAACGTCCTGAGCGTCAGCAAAAGAAAACTTTGTGTCTTCTCTCTTTGGTGCTTTTAGATTATTTATTTTATAGTATATATTATTATATTGGCAAAGCGTTACGTTTCTTCCGACGTCCTTACCATTACATATTGGATGGAGGGATAGAAAATTGAATTTAGATAATACAATCTTCCTTATACATGTGAAAATAAGACTAACAGTTGTCAATGTGGAGGGTGTGACCCTTGACTGGAATTGACAAGATTAGAAATGTGTTGGATTCAGAATGAGTCAGTTTCAGCCTTCAATCGCCACCGAATTCTATATTCACTCTTCATTGCGTTGCCATTCAGGATGGAGGTAATCCAAGTGAACTGAATTAAATATTACCCTTAGAAATAATCTTGTATTTTTCTATCGACCCCTAACAATGTTATCGACCCCTGATCTGGTTTAAAATGAAACTAATTTTTTACTTGATTAGAGCTATATGTATTAATGAACTATTTGATGAATTTGTGATGCTGATTTTTAATGTCTAAACTGCTTGCGATAAAGGAACTTGGGTATTTTTGCAATTTTGCTTGCTCTTGAAATCCAAGGCAATTTAAAGATTTATTCCTTCCTGTCAAGGGCAGTACACCAATTGCACGATATAAAAGTACAAAGCGAAGAACAGAAAAACAACAGTACTCTACATAAGCTACAATATAAACTATGAATTACATAGAACAAAAATGACGAATAGAAAAAAAGCCAATGATCAAATCAAGGCAGTTAATATCCCAAATTTCTGAAAACTACTACATCGTAAAAAAAAAACTCGAGGTTTTGTATAAACTGGATCATTGACAAATTGGGTTATGGGTTGATTTTTCAAATAATTTGTGCTGAATTTCGCTTCGAAAATAATTTACGAGTATATACTATGAGGCTACATGAATCTTTGTGTAATTATTTTTTATGCAGCAAGTTATAAAAAAATTAATCATGACAGTTCGAAGGACGACTTGGAAATTAAAATATAAAACCAAAAATAGATTGGGGTTCAAGTTTAAAGCGATCTAGCTAAATGTACAGTACGAGGAGTTATTGTATTACTAATTACGCGGCTTCTGTGATTTTTTTAAATAAAAGAATTACATTTTGGAATTTAAAGTAGGAACAACATTCACACTGATGGTGATTGGTTTAAGAAACTTGTTTTTGTGTTACCTTGTAAATTTTATACTTGTTCAGCACAAAATGTTTTAAGTATAACAAAGGGACACGCGCAAAATGGTTAAAATCCATGCACTGTACTCTGAAAGTGTTTGGAGAGTGGGGTGCCAGATCAGGTGTGACCTCGTCATCTGACCGTGGTTCAAAATTACGTGGTGTCCTCGATCTTCCCCTTGGGGATTGATCTCGAACCGTCGCCAATAGCCCGTTGTGTTGCTTCAGTGTGACGTTAATTAAAAATACCATACCGAACCTCTCAGTTCGTAGCCGGTCTTGTTTCGTGGAAGAAGTTGGCACTCAGGTAGGTAGGTATTTAATTATTTCTGGGGGCCGCGGTGGCCCGGTTGGAAGAGTAACGGACTAGCAACCGAAGGGTTGCGAGTTCGAATCCAGCCAAACACCGTCGTGTACAAAGGGGGCTGGTGCACGTTAAATCTGTCGTGGCCTCAAATGTCCTCACGTTGGCGTGGTGTGGAAGTTTGGAGAGTGGGGTGCCAGCTCAGGTGTTGCCTCGTCATCTGACCGCGGTTCAAAATTACGTGGTGTTGTCCTCGGACTTTCCCTCTGGGATTGATCCCGGACCGTCACCAATAGCCCGTTGTGTTGCTCCAGTGTGACGTTAATTGAAAATACCAAATTAATTATTTCTGTTTTGTTAAAATGGAATTAACAGGCTGAAAACAGTTTCAACCCTGTACGAACTTGGTATTGGTATTTTCAATTAACGTCACTGGAGCAACACAACGGGCTATTGGCGACGGTCCGGGATCCAACCCGAAGGGAAAGATCCGAAGACTTACGTCATTTTGAACCACGGTCAGATGACGCAGTTGGCACTCAAATGGCGCAGTTACTCGAGTTCTTTCAAGATCTTCAAATGCTTGTCTGAGATGAGGCAAATGTGGTGAGTACTGATTATATTACTACTGAAATGCTATTTACATTTGCTTCGCTCTAGTTAAAGTGTTTGCATAAATTGTTCCTTAATTCCGATAAACATGAAGGGTATGGTATTTTTAATTAACGTCACACTGGAGCAACAAAACGAGCTATTAGACATGAAGGGAATTTTCGTAAGACTTGCTTGGAATGGTGTAAACCTCGAGCAACAAAATGTCCGTAGAGCGACGAACCAAGTAACAATGTTGCATGCTAAACACGAATATGTTTTTTTGAGACTCAATGTTCTGAAAAGCCGTTCTAATTTCCAATGTGCTTTATTCCAACTTTAGAAGATTCCTCCTTGGGTGTATTTACCTCTTCTGCGCCAGAAAAACTTTCATTTTGCGTGTATGTCTATTACTTGATATTGCATGTCTTGTGTGTCGCATAGCATGGCCCTTGCGCCATAGAACACCAACCTTAGATGTTTAGTCATGGCCTCCAATGTCTTCACTTTGGCGTAGTATGGAAAGTGGGCTGCCAGCTCAGGTGTTAACTCGTCATCTGACACATCGGGTCCGATCCCGGAACGTCGCCAACAACCCGTTGTGTTGCTCCAGCGTAACGTTAATTAAATACCTACCCGGTAGAGCCAGATAGTCGTGTACACGGGAGCTGGTGCACGTTAAATTTAGCGTGGTCTCAAATGTCCTCATGTTGGCGTGGTGTGAAAGTTTGGAGAGTGGGGTGCCAGCTCAGGTGTTGACCTCGTCAACTGACCGTGGTTCAAAATGAAGTGGTGTTGCCCTCGGTTCTTTCCCTCGGGGATTTATCCCGGATCGTCGCCAATAGCCCGTTGTGTTGCTACAGTGCGACGTTAATTAACATTACCATTCATTATCGAGCACCACTGACGATTTTGAATAGCAGCGGATATTTGGAGGAAGAGATTCCATGGTAGTGACATATTTAGTTGATGGGGTTCGCTCATAAAAACAGATCTGATTGCAGCTGGAGATTGCAAACATTCTAATGTTTGACGATTCGCCTATTGGGGAGCGTTCGCAGTACAATCTTCGAGCAGCTCTTCGTTGGCCATCTGCCCCAATGCGAGGGACAGATGTCAAATTGACCCGCCTCCGCATTGGGCACATTCGACATACTCATCGTCATCTTTTGTTGGGTGAGAATCCCCTTTTTGTTCTTCATGCTCCTTAGATTTTATTGTTCATCGTATTTTAATTACATGTCCTTCTAATCATCATCGTAATTTTTTTTTAAAGTACGCTTTTAAACTTACAAGATTTGATTGGGGAAAATTCCCATTCAGACCTGCATTTTTACGTTCAATTGGTTTTTACATCTCATCTAATTTTTTTGCAAATTCAAAATGACTCATCAATCTATTTGATCAAATTTTTTTAAATTTTCAACCATTAAATTTTATGCATATGTAAATTAAATCATCAGTTGTGCTGCAATCAATGGTCTTGTTTTTATCATCAAACTATTTATATATTTTATTCTCATCTACACATTTTGTGTTTTAACTCTATATTTTAGCTTTTTCTTGGGATTGAATAAAAAAAATTGTACTTTTATTCGGTTATATTCTGTCTTGTGTTTGGCGCAGCTTGTCTGCTTTTGGACCTTGCGCCATAAAACCCTATCATCCAATCCAATCTCGGACAGCCGCCGATAGTGTGTTGCTCCAGTGTGACGTTAATTTTAAAATACCTACCATCCTTCACTTGGCGGTCCTCTTGACTACGCCTTTGAGATTCTCCTTTTGGTGACAATTAAAATCTGCTCCATGTAAAGGCGAATTTTCAACAAGCGCCCTCTATTTCAAATAGCCAGTTAACCCTCCAAGTTGTTTCGACGAGATATCTCGTCCATCAAGATAGGACCCATTTTGATAATGACGAGATATCTCGTTATGATATATTGCTGGGCCGCGGTGGCCCGGTTGGAAGAGTAACGGACTAGCAACCGAAGGGTTGCGAGTTCGAATCCAGCCAAACACCGTCGTGTACAAAGGGGGGCTGGTGCACGTTAAATCTGTCGTGGCCTCAAATGTCCTCACGTTGGCGTGGTGTGGAAGTTTGGAGAGTGGGGTGCCAGCTCAGGTGTTGCCTCGTCATCTGACTGTGGTTCAAAATTACGTGGTGTTGTCCTCGGATCTTTCCCTTTGGGATTGATCCCGGACCGTCACCAATAGCCCGTTGTGTTGCTCCAGTGTGACGTTAATTGAAATAAATAAATAAATAGATATATTGCTTATTTTTCATGATGGCGAGATAAAGATCTGATCAGTTTACTTCTAGTGACGAGATATTTCATCCATAAAGGTCTGGTCATTCTCGTCTTTCATGTTTTCAATTTCATATTTGGCGACATTATCTAAAATGGCATCCTTCCCTAGGTTAATAACCCCAACAGGGTGCTGTAAAAGCACCCTGTTGGGTGCAATAAACCTGTAGTGCCTTTAACAGATTCTCTCAAAATTATTTTCTGTTTATATTCTATATTTATATATACAGGGTGAGTCTGAATTGTTTTTACAAAATAAGAAGGGTGATAGTACCCATCCAGACGAGCAATAATTACCATGGAACATAGGGTCGCATTCCACTCTGAGAGGCAGAAAAGAGTAAAGTCGAAACGCGTCGAGCATGAACAAGTCATCGCCTCTGACGTCGTTTTGTACCTGCCTACATAGCATATCTCCTAAGCAAGATGGCCTGGTCGGTAGCGCACGATGGATCGGACGTGGCGGACCTGTGGCTTGGCCTCCTCGCTCACCGGACCTCAACCCACTGGACTTTTTCTTCTGGGGGCATATGAAATCTTTAGTGTACCAGACGCCTGTGGACTCGGCTGAAGATCTCGTAACGAGAATCGGTGTTGCCGCAGACAAAATTAACACAACACCAGGAATCTTCGAAAGAATGCGCCAGTCATTCCTTCGCCGCCACTTTGAGCACTTGCTGTGAGTTTTTCTCTGATCAATCAATCAGATTGTGCAACTTTTGATATCGTTCATTCGCTTTCCCAACACTGTTGTAAGCTCATGTTGAAATTCTAATTTTACTCTTTTCTGCCTCTCAGGGGAATGCGACCCTATGTTCCATGGTAATTATTGCTCGTCTATAAGAGGGATACTATCACCCCTCTTATTTTGTAAAAACAATTTAGACTCACCCTGTATATATATTTTCCCAAGAATAATACAATTTTAATATTTAAAATTGTCTACCAACTAGTCCAAGTTAGATTTTAGCTTCCTGAAAAGTGCGAAGAGTCATTCGTAGTGATTCTGATTATCAGAAAACTCTTGCACTTTTAAGAAATATCAAATGGGATCAAAGTAAAGTTCGTTACCTGTCGAGCGATGCATCTATCACATTGATGAAGGAGGAGTCGCAGAACATAGCCGTCGATTCTTTCGAAATGAGGACGTCGTCAGCTTTAATGTCCATGTGACACAGGTTGTTGGAACCGAGGTACTCCAAAGTGCACAGAACCTCGAACATCCTGGTTGCAATACAAAGCGTTCGTTTTGCACCAGGACATGGAGACTTCTATGTTGAACTGGCATCACGAATACAGTCACTCGAACGGGACTGAGAGTCATTATCTCCAAGAGTGGCAAGATGTTGGGATGTACCAGCCAGGCTATAAAGTCGATTTCAGATCGAGAGCCTTTTCGGAAGGGACTATTTTAACAGCAACGTCAGCCTACCTTTCTGGATCATACATTTGCAAACGTCGCCGAAGTTTCCACATCCGAGAGCCGATATCAGTTGGAAATTGTGTTTAGTTTCGGGTGTTCTTACAGCGAAACTTTCGCTACTCTTTCTTTCTCAAGATTTTATCGCTCGCCATTTTTATTTCAGACACTTAGTTTGTCCGTAAAAAGTTTTAAAATAACAGTTTAAATAAGCGTATGCACTCTTAAAAGTTCAATCATGTGATGAAAAAGCCGTTTGTATAATTGTTATAGGGAAACTCCATTATTGTATTCCCTCTTAATATTTGCATACAAAACAGTTTTTAACAATATCAATTGTTCAGTCAAATTAAGGAATAAACAATAAGGTCATTGTAATAGATTTAGTGAAAACCCCTCACAAGTTTTTGGGATAAGCCGTTTTTTTGCACTTTTACAAATATGGGAAATTAGTTGTAATTGAAATACTCAGTTACAACTGAACAAAAGAATTAACTTTGCAATCAACGTCCTTTAAAATATGCTGCGCAAGATGATCGGTAGTTAATTAACGTCACACTGGAGTAACACAACGGGCTATTTGCGACGGTCCGAGATACATCCCGAAGGAAAAGATCCGAGGACAACACATCATTTTGAATCACGGTCAGATGACCGAGGCAACATCCCATTCCAAATTTCCATACCACGCCAACGTGAGCCCATTGGAGTTCATGACAGATTAAACGTACAGCAGCCCATTTTGTACACGACTGTCTTTGGTTGGATTCGAACTCGCAACCCTCCGGTTGCTAGTCCGTTACTCTTCCAACCGGGCTACCGCGGACCTTGGCAATTGTGAAAGTCCACCACTTAAAAAATCCGCTTAAATGATGTAAAGCGGAGTTTCATCAGTCCATGAGAAGAAAGTCCAGGACAGGTGTGAAAATAGATACATATATTTACAAACGAAATGCTGACTTAAAATTCCGTTGCTAAAGGAAGCGAAAAACCATTTATAGTCTGGATGCCTGTCTGAATATATGAGAAGGGACTGTAATCTCGTATTCGCCTAGACATGAGGGCCGCGGTAGCCCAGTTGGCAGAGTAACGGATTACTAACCGAAGTGTTGCGAGTTCGAACTCGATCCAGCCAAAGACAGTCGCTTACACGGCGGCTGGTGCACGTTAAATCTCGCGGCCTCAAATGTCCACGTTGGAGTTGTGTGGAGAGGGGTGCCAGCTAAGGTATGACCTCGTCACCAGACCGGGATTCAAAATTACGGTGTTCTCGGACCGTCACCAATAGCCCGTTGTGTTGCTCCAGTGCAACGTTAACTATCTACCGACCTACCTATTTACAGGTCTGAAGAGAATGGAGAAGTCAAGGATGACTTGAAATTTCTCTACACCGAGATCTCGCTCACCAAGTGAATGATACCCAACTCCTATATGATCAAGCAATACTGGAAGTGTTGGAGAAAGCAATAATTGCAGAAGAGTGCTTGTTTTACCGAGCTTCGTGGTAAGGAGCGCGAAGTTGAAAAATTATTCCAGTCTGTAAATTGAGATGCTGTACAGTCTAATCAAATGTAACCAAGACAAGTTTTAATAAATTAGTGCCTCTGAATCTGTTTCCATTATTTTCTTCCGCAGTTATTTATACAAGTGTGGTTCAAAGTTCACGCCCGTCAGTATCAACATGCGCGTGGACTTTGACTATATTGTTCTGCGCATATGCAGGCATCCCTAGTGGAATGGGCTTTTTATTACACAAGTTATCTTTGGCGGTAGTGTTAACATTTGACAGCACAAGACTGTTCACCGAAAAGAATATTTCACCAAGTTGTTAAAATTATTTCTTCACTGACCGATCAGTAGGGGGAAGTCACGATAGAATATTGTGATGTCGAAGTTGCCAATACTACATGTTGCAAAAAGACCGCTTTTCCCTTTTTGGTGACATGTAGTGTTAGCACCACCTTTGACGTATTCTCGAAACTTACGTTCTTCTGATTGTTTTGTCCCTTGCACCATAAATCCCAACAAGATGAAATATTCTTTTTGAACAGCCTTGTGCTGTCAAATGTTGGCAACACTACCGCCAGAGATAACTTGTGCAATAAAAAGCCCATTCCACTAGGGTTGCCTGCATATGCAGTACAATATAGTCAAAGTCCACGGGCGTGGTCTTGGAATGAGTGATCATAAAACAATACCAGATTGGCGGTAATCGCATTTTTATTAGCATTCTTCGCAACAATTTACACAACTTTAGTCTTACAGAACTCGGGCTTTCCTTACTCTGCTGTAAATGAAGAAATCGCTCATAATAATTCGTTGCCTTCTCGTCCAAAGTCAGTAAACACTTGATGCCATTTTCTGGTTCATCTTTTTCGTCGCAGGCCATGGAACCACGACGTGGAAAACCGTGTCCGCAAATCCTTTCAAAACATACTAGTCCGCGTAACGCAATTTTAGGCATGCCCGGAGGGTTCACTGACTGGAAACCTTTGCAAGCGACTGACCACGGTCGATGTAAGAGTCCTGGTCTTTGACAGGGACCAGTGAAACATTTCGCGTTCCAATCGCCTATATAGGATAGGAAAACAAATTATAAAAACCATTTAGTCAAAAAATTGAGTTCGAAATGTGTCCTAAAAACACATTTAGCACTTCGCACCTTCAGAAAAGCGATAGCTGAAAGTTATAGGTAGTTAATTAACGTCGCACTGGGAGCAACACAACCGGCTATTGGCGACGATCCGAAAATGAAATGGTTGGGCGAATGCTGTGGAGCTTTTGTGACTGCATGCTCCAGTCGTTGCGCCAATCGTTCCACACGATGTGCCAGACATGTCGAAGATCATCTTCAGTCCGGGTCGAAAGCCGCATGGACCGATGCGGTCTGGGAATTGGGTCTTGCCGTATACCGATGCAACCTCAATGAAAATTGATAGTAAACATTGAAAAACCATCATATCAATGACTAATCCCGAATTTTAAACTGTCTCAATGCAAAATTACGCTTCGTCAATGGTCATTTCGGGGGAGCAAATAAACCATCAAGTCCTCGATGAGACCACAGAAATGGCCATGGACGGAGCATATTTTTCATCGACCAAGTTTTTAAATCGTGATTTGTAATTGTAAGTGTAATTGTTTTGAAGGTTTTCCCAATTTGAATTTTTGACTTGATTCTACCGACAAGAAATTCCTGGATAAGACGAATCGTCATGCGAGACTTTACTGTTGAGTTGTGGTGTCCCATCTAAAAATCTCGTGCACGATGGATAATAATCATGTAGGTATTTTAATTAACTTCGCATTGGAGCAACACAACGGGCTATTGACGATGGTCCGGGATCGATCCCGAAGGGAAAGGTCCGAGGACACCATGCGATTTGACCCACGGTCAGATGACGAGATAACACCTGAGCTGGCACCCCACTCTCCAAACTTCCACACCACATTCGTGAAGCATTCGCAAATCAAATGTAAAATGATCACTGGAAAGACTTTTATGAAGTTAGGTTGGTTGTTTTGGGGTTTTATGGCGCAAGTGCCATATTTGATCTTGCTGCACCAGATACGACATACAATATCAAGTAATAGACACACTATGAAAGTCTTGCTGACACCAGAAGAGAAATACACCCATGCACCTGACAGGAATCGAAATTATGCCGCCTACAACTCGAAGGTTGCTAGCGCAGTGGACATATCCACGATTATAGTTAGGAAATAAAAGCTTGACATATTATATTTTGCAAAATGCAACTTAAGATAGAAGGGTTAAGGTAATTACATATTTTATAATAAAAATTAATCACGAAATTAACATACATTACGCATTCTCAAATAAAATTATTCTATTCTGCGCTTTCCACTAATGAAGGTGTTTTGCAGAAGGAAGTGAAGTTTTATTCGAGGAAAGAAATTGTCGAATGCAGGTGATAGGAAATTGAAAAAGTAGTCACCAGTATTTAAAATTTGATATTTTAATCTCGGGGTTTAAGAAATAGAGCACTACAGAAAGCAATTTGATAAAATCACTTATTCTAATTCATAAATTAATCGCTTGATACGCAAATTAGTATTATTTCCAAAAGAAAAATAGCTTTGAAATTTAGAAGCATCCCATACTGTTCTATGGCACACGTCAGTAAGGTTTCCATCAAAAATTACCCTTTATCTTGTATAAATTATTGCACTAGGAAAATATTTTCAAGAATTAATTTTTGGATTTACTTCAATAAAAAACATCGCCTTTCTGTGAACTTCTCAATTCATTTAAGTAAATCCTCAAAAATGTAAAACAATTGAACAAAAATTCATACAAAAAAGACAACTTTCTGCAAATTTCTTGTTCTAAAGCATCGCTGTCATTCCATTAAAATGGTTTCAACATATTCATAACTAATAACTGTTCTCTCGGATCTGAAGGATAAGATACTAGGAGAGCTGGTATAGTTAATTTACGTCGCACTGGAGCAACGCAACGGGCTATTGGCGGCTGTCAATCCCGAAGATACTAAGAAAACACTAATATAGTAATTGGAATGAGTTTAAAAATAAAACTGTTTAGGTTTAATTTATGAGTTGCGGGATTTGTTGTTCTTACTGTGTTTCTGAATTCTATTTTAACTTACTTTCGTGGCGGGAAACATGCAGGGTTAACAGTTTGAAGACAATGACACGTAAAATATTAGTTTTTAACCAGCGACATTAAAAATGAGGTTATTAGCTGAAGTGAACAAAACCAAGTATCCATTTGTGATTTATTGCAGCAGTGCGCTTAACTTGTTTAAGGCATTCGACGATACATGAAATGCACCAACAGGTGGCTCAACTGCGTGGACATGGAAATTAAGATAACAGGTCAAAACCCGAGACTAAAACTTTGCAGTTAGGCAGGAAGTGCAAATGAAGTCGACTCATTTTATTATTAGCTATTTATTAGACGGATTTTGTGAGTCAAATGAGTGCCCATCTATATAAATAAAAGTGTAATGTTCGTTTGTTCCTAACGCAAAATCTCCCCATATTTTTCACCCATTGCCTGGAAATTTTGCCACAACGTTGCATTCGAATAATAAAAATGTAACGCCAGGAGGAACTGGTAAAACGTTCCTAATTCAATTGATTCAGATCCCAAAATCACATTGCCTTAGTACTTGCGTGGTCCGGAATAGCTGCGACTTTGATACCAGGTGGAAGAACTACTTTGAAATTGCCATTTGACATGCAATTCATTGAATCCCCCACGTGTAACATTTCCAAAGCATCCAGCATGGGAAAAGTATTGAAAAAATGCAAACGTATCGTTTGGGATGAATGCACAATGGCAATCTTTCTTTTCAATTGAACCAGATGAGCCACAGCAACGCGTGGCCCGGTACATGAATAAAAACATGCATTAAAATTATTAAGATAGAAGAAGCAGTTGCATTGTTTGCAGGTTTTTAAATGTATTGTTTACAAAAGAGAAATGGAATTCAGAAACAAGTATAAAATTCAAATGGTAACTTAAATTTACTCACCACAATCGTCGAACGAAAGCCAACCGGCACTCCGTCGAATGAAGGTTTTCTGGAAATTAATCCAGGGGCGCTAGTGTTTTGGAAACCTCTTTTGTAACCTTCCACTCAATTTCAGCATGTCGCTAATGCTAAAAATTTACGTCAAACATCGCCAAATGAGTCCCATACTGGGAGTATTTTTTCCTTTCCCGGACCGTCGCCAATAGCCCTTTATTTTGCTCCCAGTACGACGTTAATTAAAATACCTACCTACCCGGACCGTTGCCAATTATATGTATGTATTTTTAATTAACGTCGCAGTGGAGCAACACAACAGGCTATTGGCGACGGTCCGGGATCAACCCCGAAGGGAAAGATTGTTTTGTTTGTATTTGTATTTCAATTAACGTCACACTAGAGCAACACAACGGGCTATGGGAAAGATTGAGGACAACACCACGTAATTTTGAATCACGGTCAGGGTATTTGGGTATTTCAATTAACGTCACACTGGAGCAACACAATGGGCTATTGGTGACGGTCCGGGATCAATCCCAAAGGGAAAGATCCGAGGACAACACCACGTAATTTTGAACCACGGTCAGATGACGAGGTCCCACCTCAGCTGGCACCCCACTCTCCAAACTTCCACACCACACCAACGTGAGGGCCACGATAGATTTAACGTGCCCCCTCATGCATACTTTGGCTGTACTAAGTTTCGAACTCGCAACCCTCCGGTTGCCAATCCGATGCTCTTCCAATTGGGTTACCCTTAGCTTAAGCCTCTCATAGTCAGGTTGGTGAGTTACTCAAAGTGTTTCCTCAACTTTCTGTGTTCAGTGCAATGTTAATAAAGAGCCCAAACTTCCATGAAGGTGTCACATGATGACTATTTATTTTCTAAAATATATTATAAAACTTTGATGGAACAAAACACACTGTTATATATTACATTAAATAACACCCTTGTGATCTTTCTAACCACAATAATTCTCTCTCTCTGCTAGGTAAGTGTTCTAAAAATACTTGTGAGAGTCTGGACGGTTTGGTTCCTGCTTCCAACAGGAATTCTCCGGAAGCACCAGTTGTGAGGTCACGTGTTCTAAGGGAACTTCCGCGCTCAGTCGCCGGGGTGAGATTCTTCGGGAAGTTCCATCTTGATATCCGTACCTGTCACTTCCAGGTACTTGACGACGATGGTTGGCCAGTCCACGACTTTCGCGATGGGCCGGCCGGCGGTCAGGTTTTGAACTGGAAGAAAAGTTCTCTTTAGATACGAGTAAAACTGGGATTTTATAACTGGTGATACCCATTATTGCTATTTCACGATAATAGCTATTAATTGTTAATAATAGCGGTGTGAGAAAATAAAATTCACGGTTAATGTCAACAATTAAATGTTTAAATTCTTATATATTTTGTTTTCACAACTTTATTTTAATCAAATGTTTTATTCAATTCAATTTAAATTGCTTCACTGCTATCCTATTAACATTTTCAACAGCTTAATATTTTCGCTAACAGTGGCTAACTGCTATTTTGTAATTGGTTTTTAAAATGCTATTTTGCAATAACACTGTTATTAAAACTGTTAGTTTACAAAAACTGTTATTTAAACTGCTATAGCAATAACAGTCCTTAAAAAAGCCTTTAGATGTTATTTTATTGGAACAGATTAAACCCGTTGTTGCTATTTCACCATAATAGTTATTAACTGTTCATAATAACAGTTTTGTTTTCTGTTAGCAACTAAACGGTGTTAGAAAATAAAATTAACGGTTAAATTTAACACAGTTAACTGTTTAAATTTTCATCGAGTGGTTTCAAAATATTTTTTTTCCACAACTTTATTTTTATCAAATATTCTAAAATCTTTTACAATTTTTATTCAATTCAATTTAAATTGCTTCACTGTTATCCCAATAACACTTTTCAACAACAGATTTTCAATAACAGTCACTAACGGCTATTTAAACTGTTATTTTGCTATAAAACTATTGTTTAAACTGCTATAGCACTAACAGCCTACATGTATTCCCTATTTCTAGTGATTGCGGTATGAATTGGATCCTGAAATAGGTCGATCGCTGCCAAAATAGATCGCTCCGAAGTTAGTCCCCCCGTGAGACACTTCGTCTCATTTTTGAAATTACTCTTCTTGGTTCTCATTCTATTAAGAACGAAATATTAAAGGTAAAGTACCTAAGCTAAAATTAGCTAAAATTGCTAGACATACGATTTTTAAGAACGACCTTCTATTAAACTTTGGGTGAAATGTGAAGAGCTCGTTTGTAGTGACTCATCTATTGAGTTGGTAGCAAGATTTCGAGATATTTCACCGAAGAAACCATCTGCACTAAATCACGGATCTCTCCCCGAGAGATTTTATAATTAAAGAGTAACACATTTAATTGTAAATAGAGCGTTATCGTTGAGGACGGTTCCCGAAGTGGTAAAGGGACGTTTCTGATTGCGGGCTCTTACATTCCTGGAAACCGGATTACTTTTCTCGATCTCGAAATCAATAGAAATTTTTCTAGTTAATCGAGAATGGCTCGTTGATTTTTTCCCTCCATTTTAACTGAAGTTTGGGTTTTACGACACATTAGACATTGACAGAATTGTAGTTGAATTTGCACATTGGAAATGAAAAATTAGGCATTCATTAAGAAGCGCGATTTATTGAGTTCTATCAAACTGCACGTTAAGCTAGCTCATAATGGATGGCAAGACATTACAAAATAATACAAAGTATGGAATCACTTTTGAGAGCCCCAAAATCTTTCTTACCCTTTAGGACAAGTGCTTGAAACAAGCTCAACTCCCAATTCTAACGAAACAGGTTGAGGTTTCCTTCGCCGTTCGCAAACCTCATCCCGGAACAAGCAAAAGTTAACGATAGCAGCATGTGCGATATTTCGAGACACTGTATAACGAGGGGTTACAGTATAACCAGGGTTAACGGATCCACTCTTAGCGGATCGATCCAAAATATCGAGTATCACGAAATGAAAGTATAGATACCTGAAGTACCGATACTTTCGCTATTCGCAACCCTTGTTCGCGATTCTACTGCAGTACCTCAAACCTTTGTTCCCTACAATCTGCACCGATATTCACCAAAATGTTTCGATCCACTCTTAGCGGATCGATTCAAAATGTCGAGTATCAAGAAATGAAAGTATCGGTATCAAAAGTACCGATACTTTAGCTATTTGCAACCTTTTGTTCCCGACTGTCTGCATCTATGTTCACCAAAATGTATCGATCCACTCTTAGCGGATCGATTCAAAATGTCGAGTATCAAGAAATGAAAGTATCGGTATCAAAAGTACCGATACTTTAGCTATTTGCAACCTTTTGTTCCCGACTGTCTGCATCTATGTTCACCAAAATGTATCGATTCACTCTTAGCGGATCGATTCAAAATGTCGAGTATCAAGAAATGAAAGTATCGGTATCAAAAGTACCGATACTTTAGCTATTTGCAACCTTTTGTTCCCGACTGTCTGCAGCTATGTTCACCAAAATGTATCGATCCACTCTTAGCGGATCGATTCAAAATGTCGAGTATCAAGAAATGAATGTATCGGTATCAAAAGTACCGATACTTTAGCTATTTGCAACCCTTTGTTCCCGACTGTCTGCAGCTATGTTCACCAAAATGTATCGATCCACTCTTAGCGGATCGATTCAAAATGTCGAGTATCATGAAATGAAAGTATCGGTATCAAAAGTACCGATACTTTAGCTATTTGCAACCTTTTGTTCCCGACTGTCTGCAGCTATGTTCACCAAAATGTATCGATCCACTCTTAGCGGATCGATTCAAAATGTCGAGTATCAAGAAATGAAAGTATCGGTATCAAAAGTACTGATACTTTAGCTATTTGCAACCTTTTGTTCCCGACTGTCTGCAGCTATGTTCACCAAAATGTATCGATCCACTCTTAGCGGATCGATTCAAAATGTCGAGTATCAAGAAATGAAAGTATCGGTATCAAAAGTACCGATATTTTAGCTATTTGCAACCTTTTGTTCCAGACTGTCTGCATCTATGTTCACCAAAATGTATCGATCCACTCTTAGCGGATCGATTCAAAATGTCGAGTATCAAGAAATGAAAGTATCGGTATCAAAAATACCGATACTTTAGCTATTTGCAACCTTTTGTTCCCGACTGTCTGCAGCTATGTTCACCAAAATGTATCGATCCACTCTTAGCGGATCGATTCAAAATGTCGAGTATCAAGAAATGAATGTATCGGTATCAAAAGTACCGATACTTTAGCTATTTGCAACCTTTTGTTCCCGACAGTCTGCAGCTATGTTCACCAAAATGTATCGATCCACTCTTAGCGGATCGATTCAAAATGTCGAGTATCAAGAAATGAAAGTATCAATTCCTAAAGTACCGACACTATTCGTAACGCTTTGATCCTGATAGTGTGCACTGATATTCACCAAAATGTATCGATCCACTCTTACGGGATCGATTCAATGTATCGAGTTTTTGGACGTAGGACAGTGGTGTACTCACCGACCGGCATGATCTGCTGTGATCTGCGAGTGCATCTCCTCTGCCAGGCTGCTGGCATGATTCTGGGTACGTCCCCGCGTTGAATGGCGGCTTCTCGTTTGGATTTCATCAGATGAAGCTGTGGTTTCACACCTGCACGAAAGAGGAAAGCTTTCTTTTACAGTGCTCATGAAATAGGGTTTCTTACGACCCAGGAATTTCAAGAGAAAATTAACACTAAAAATGCATTTACAGAAGAACCGAAAGCCATGTAATATGAAACAAGATACATATGATACAGAACTTTTAGAACCTAGTTCCAAAGTAGGCCACCTTGGATTGGCTGGTTTTGAGGTTTTATGGTGCAAGGGCTATATTTGGCCATGCTGCTCCAGACACTAAGACATATGATACCAAGTGATAGACAAACACAATATGAAACGTTTACTGACACAGAAGAGAGAAATACACCCATGTAGGAATGCACCAGACAGGAATCGAACTACAACTCGAAAAGCCACCTTGAGAGTTCACACACGTCTTTCAACGTCTCCTTTAGCAACCGGAGCGTTGCGAGTCCGAAACTAGGTCCAGCTAAAGACCGTCGTGTACATGGGGACTGGTGCACGTTCAATTTGTCGTGGCTTCAAATGTCCTGAAATTGGCGCGGTGTGGAAGCTTTGGGAATGGGATGCCAGCTCATGTGCCGACCTCGTCACCTGACCGTGGTTCAAAATGAAGAGGCGTTATCCTTGGATCTATCCTTTCGGGATTGATCCCGAACCGAAAATAATAGCCCATTGTATTGCTCCAGTTAATGAACTATCTATCACTTCCATTTTTCGAAACGCTCAGCAAAGTCCAGTGGTCGCCATCAGCTGCCTCGTCTTATTCTCTTGGTAGGTATTCCTCCTGGGTGTATTTCTCTCTTGTGTGTCTGTAAAACTTTCATTGTGTGTGTATGTCTATTACTTGATATTGTATGTCTTGTAGCATGGCCAAATAGGGCCCTAACGCCATAAAACCCCCCAAACTTGGCGTCCAAGTTGTAGAAATGCCGCAGAAACCGCTCTCGTTATATTATCTATCCGGATAGCTAATCTAACGGACTATCCGAACAGAGCTCGTATTGCAAGTCATCTGTAAGACAACAGAAACGACCTAAAATATGTTATCTGAAAATTTTTTAGAAAATGTGGTTCATGGAATAACTAGAAATAATCTAGATATCTGTTCTCTTTAATAAAATTTAACTTTCTTTAAATTAAAATTAACTTTTTTAGTTTCTATCAGTTTAAATCTTTATTTGTTAAAGAAAAATAGGTTCTACAAAAGAAAACGGAAAACACACACACATAAAAACCACCTTATATTTTTCTTACAGTACTCAACTGCTTGATGCTAAATTAATCTTGTATATCGTACGAGGCCTTAGAACCGATACCTTTTCTTCCTTCAAGAACCTTCTGGAGAAGACCACTTAAGATTAATTAGATCAAGCCAAGATTTGGCTTGGTCTAATTAATCCTCGTGTAGGAAAAAGAAAGAAGGATAAGATAATTATTAAGATATTTATATTGAATTCAGAACCTCATTGTTGAATGGTGTTCCACTCAGTGGTACCTTTGCTTAAGTTATCAGTATTTATACTTATTTTACAGAGTATTTATTTTTTAGATGAATCTGTTCTCCAATATGCACCATATTAGGGAAGAGTAAACTAATTCATCGAATCCTGACACTGTTCCAGAGATTTTACGTCACGACTATTTACGTGAATAACTTTTTTGTATTCGACGTACACCGACAGACTCAGTGTATTCTTTAGGATGGACTCGAACCATTTGAGCACGAATGTTCACTTCAAAACCTTACAATTTAAAATTCAGAGATATTAAGTACAAGTGTTTCGTAGATATGTTTGGGTGTAATAATTCCAAATGCTTTTCAGTACTTGAAATCTTATTCACACCATAGGCAAAATGATGACTTAAATAATGATGACTTAAATATTAGACAATAATGGTCATCTACATTGCAGCAATATTTGATGGTTTACATTCATGTAAATGGTAGGTAGGTATTTCAATTAACGTCACACTGGAGCAACACAACGGGCTATTGGTGACGGTCCGGGATCAATCTCAAAGGGAAAGATCCGATTACAGCACCACGTCATTTTGAACCACGGTCAAATGACGAGGCAACACCTGAGCTGGCACCCCACTCTCCAAACTTCCATACCACGCCAACGTGAGAACATTTGAGGCCACGACGGATTTAACGCGCACCCTTTGTACACGACGGTCTTAGGTCGGATCCGAACTTGCAACCCTCCGGTTGCTAATCCGTTACTCTTCCAATCAGACTACCGCGCGCCCTAATGTAAATGGATTAGGTTCATTAGATTTTCCAGATATTGTAATGCCTTTGGATTTCACTTACCCATGTCATCAATGTCGAGAATTTTTGTTCTACAAGACACAAGTTTTCTGTTTGGTATTGCTTTAATCTTCAGAGCGACACGACGGTAGCTCGGTTGGCAGAGTGCTGCTTGATCGAATCCAACCAAAGACCGTCGTGTACAAAGGGGACACCTTAAATGTGTCGTGGCCTCAAATGTATGGTGTGGAAGTTCGGAGAGTGGGGTTGCAGCTCTGGTGTTCACCTGGTTAAAAATGACGTAGTGTTGTCCTCAATCTTTCCCTGATACCGGACCGTCGCCAATAGCCCTTTCTGTTGCTCCATTGCGACGTTAATTAAATACAATTTGAGCGACAGGACATATCCGAATAGTGTAGTGGATTTCACTCCCCTGCCCAATACATATAATGGTTAAACAACCGTCGTATTGGTTGAAGGAATGATAGGAAAGATTATGTTTTTCAAGGTCAAAACTGGTTACAAGTCTTGCATGTCAGATTGTAGAACGGATATGATTGTGAATCCTTAAGAAGGTTGAATTGAGTCTTAAATTCAGGGATATTAGGAAGGCTAGAAGTTTAATAGCGTCTTATCCCAAGCATTTGAAAGTCTCTTATCACATCAGAAGTCTCAAGGACAAAATGATATACAGGGTGAGTCTAAATTGTTTTTACAAAATAAGAGGGGTGATAGTACCCATCCAGACGAGCCATAATTACTACGGAACAGAGTCGCATTCCACTCTGAGAGGCAGAAAAGAGCAAAATTAGAATTTCAACATGAACTTACAACAGTGTTGGGAAAGCGAATGAACGATACCAAAAGTTGCACAATCGGATTGATTGATCAGAGAAAAACTCACAGCAAGTGCTCAAAGTGGCGGCCCCGCGTGTCGTTGCACAGTTCACACCGGCGAAGGAATGACTGGCGCACCCTCTCAAAGATTCCTGGTGTTGTGTTAATTTTGTCTGCGGCAACACCGATTCTCGCTACGAGATCTTCAGCCGAGTCCACAGGCGTCTGGTACATTAAAGATTTCATGTGCCCTCAGAAGAAAAAGTCCAGTGGGTTGAGGTCCGGTGAGCGAGGAGGTCAAGCCACAGGTCCGCCACGTCCAATCCATCGTGCGGGATATGTGTCATTCAAGAAGTGCCGGACCGTGCTGGAAAAGTGTGCTGGGGCTCCATCGTGCATCAACCACATGTCTTCTGGATTTCTGCCTCTCAGAGTGGAATGCGACCCTATGTTCCATGGTAATTATTGCTCGTCTGGATGGGTACTATCACTCCTCTTACTTTGTAAAAACAATTTAGACTCACCCTGTATAACAGAGTGGTCCGAATCGACTAGAATGCGATTCCTTGTCGAAAACCAATCAGCAAAAAGCGTCCAATTTCCAATTCCACGTGGCATTTCAGACATTCCTTGTGACGTTCCTCCTCTAATTCGGAATTCAAACTACCCTTCTGGCGTCCCTGGTGTTGGTAAGTACCAGAGACACGAAAATAAAGCCCCCAATGGATATGCGTGCTTTAAGCCATCGCTTGCGGGTGAGTACAGTCGAACCCTTTTTCGAGAAGCGAATGAAACGTGGTTTATTCTAAAGCGTCCAGGCAGTTGATTTACGTCGCCCTGGAGTAACACAACGGACTATTGGTGACTGTCCGGGATCCATCATCAAGGGAAATATCCAAAGACAACGCCTCTTAGTTTTGAACCACGATCAGGACAACACCTGAGCTGGCATGCTACAAGGAAAATAAATTCGAGTAACTATACTTCTAGCGTAGTTTCATCTTAAATGTACAGTGCAACTTGGATAAGACGAACGTCTCTAATTCGAAGATTTCTCTTAGTCCCTTGAACTTCTCATTAAATCAATGTTAAAAAATCGTGGATAATTCGAAGTTCAACTTCCTTAATTCGAGGTTTTTTATAAAAACTTTCGAACCATAACGACTTTTCGGCCTTTCATCGTTAAGAAATCATCACCGGAATACCCCCACCTGTTCGACACGTGAAAGCTGAAATCCCCTTCCCGCCATCTGTTCAACATTTAACAGCTGAGACCCCCTTCCCGCCACCTGTTACGTAAGCTACAGTACATGTAATATGTACTGTAGCTTACGTAATGTAAATCTTATTTTGTTTACATACATACAATGTTTAAGTCTTTCATACCATGATCTTTCTGAATAAATATTTACTTATTGACAGAATAATCTTTTCAAGCATTCAGTGAAGTTAAAAGATATAACTTTTTTAATTCGAAGTAGTTTTGGATAATTCGAATTTTTTTAGTGGTCCCTTCAGCTTCGAATTATCCAAGTTGCACTGCATTATCTATTGATTCATTATCTGCTTGGTCCACTCGGCAAAGAGTTTGGCGATTTCACTATTTGAATCGAGACTCTAGAAAAACGCATTCACATATCTTCCCTTTCATAAGATATTAACATCGTTTCCACTGAGGAGAGATGCAGACGCACAGTTACGGAGCTTAAATGATAGAAGTTTGAGTTAAGATTAGATTAATAGTTTAGTAAAGCTGTCTTTTTCTGTTGGATGGATAATGAAAGTCATATTTGGGGTTATGCTTGATAGAATCGGTTATCAATATTTTCAAGCTGGTTAAAAAATTTAAGGGAAAATTGCTCGAGTTGGAGCATATTCAGGTCTTTTCTAATATGATGGTTTCTATAATACCGTGGGCTACCTAAAATTATCCCGAGTGTGATATTTTGAAGAATTCCAAATTTATTAATATGGGATTTCGATGCATATCCTCAGACATGACTGGCATAGCCTATTACTGGCCCATGTCCACTACGGTCTTTGGCTGGACCAAGCTTCGAACTATCTGGTTCCTAGTCCGTTGCTCTTCCAACCGGGCTACCGCGGCCCCAAAGAGGAGAGAAGAAAGGGAAGGACTCACCGGTAATTTTCTTGGGGCACCTGTAGAAGAGCTCCCCGAAAAGGGTAAAGAGGCATATGGGTGAGGGCGAGGGCGAGGTCTTATTCATGTTTCTGATGAGTTTCGCACGCCCGAACTTCCACTCTGTGTCTGACTGGGCCTGTATCCTCTGGTACGTGTTTGACATCATGGCGATCAGCAGATTGATCAACACGATCACGGTGACCATCATATAAATGCCAAACACCACCTTCATGATCGCTTTGGAGAACCCGGGGCTGAGGTGCATAGGTGGCATATAGTCCGGTTCCACCAGGCCGAAGAGCGCGAAGAACAGCATCTCGAAGGTGTCGATGGGTGACTGGAACACGACGAGGGTGAGGTTGTCGGCTCCTTGGGGCAGGAACACCGGCTGATAGATGGCGCAGAGGTGCAGAGAAAAACCCACTAGGAAGATGCCAAGGATGGCCAGGAAGCGCATCAGGTCCTTGATGAGGTCCCGGATGATGACTGTCCAGGGCCCGAACAGGTGGTGGAAGGTGAGGAAGTTGAGGAATTCGACGAAGCAGAGTAGTAGTGCGACGGCCAGGAATTGGTTGCGGATGTAGAGGCACACCAGGATCGAGTGGTCGTCGGGGAAAACGAAGGCGAAGACGTGCGTCAGGATGCCCATGGAGCCCACCGTCATGATGATCACTTTGATGAACCCGAGCCCCTCCCTGTCTTTGGGATTGGTCGCGTCCGATACCCAGAGTCCTATGAGCCAGATCAGGAGAAGCCATTCGTGGATGTAGGGAATGAGGTGGGTGGATTTCCAGAGCGGTAGCCACGGATTGACGATGGTGAAGGAAAGCAGCAGGATGAAGAAGATGTGCGACACCAGGTACGACATGAACTTGATGATGGGTATGCTGGTGAAGCGGTGGCCAAGTGGCAGAGAGAAGGCGATCCACACCAGGGGGCACACGAGGAAGGAGAGGAACATGAGGGACATCTTCCACGATGCCCACTGCAAGCTGCCCATCCACAGGTCCGTCAGGTATTTCTGCACGGCCGGGTGGGCGACCACCTCCTTTTGCTGAAGCTCAATGAGGACGTCTAGAAACGGTTGGTTTTGTGAGTCTACGGACCGCAAGAGGGTGCCGGTGTTGTACGAGATTGCCGTGATGCCCAACAGATCCGCGGCCATGGCCTCGCAGAAGATGGCCATGATCTCCAGATCGCGGGCCCTGTCCTTTTCTTTCAGAGACAGCAGTTGGTAGCTACGCGCCATCTTGGCGGCTGTTTCTATCGGTGCGGCTGACACTAGGACGAACTCTAGTACGGGTTTGTTGGCGTGAGCCTTGCTTGAGACCATCAGGTCGATTAGGAACTGAAAAGACATTGAAGGAAAAATCACTTTTCAATTTCGAAATGAATCGGAAACTTACTGGAAACAGAGGTGCGTAGGTATTTTAATTAAAGTTGCACTGGAGCAACACTGGGGTTATTGGCGACGGTCCGGGATCAATCCCGAAGGGAAAGACGCCTCGTCATTTTGAATCACGGTCAGATGACGAGGTCAACACCTGAGCTGGCACCCCACTCTCCAAACTTCCACACCACGCCAACGTAAGGACATTTGAAGCCCCCGTGTACACGACGGTCTTTGTCTGAAATGAGCTTCGAACTCGCAACCCTACAACTGCTAATCCGTTGCTCATTCAACTGGGCTGCCGGGACCATTTTGAGTTTATAGTTCGATGATCTAATTTTCACAAAATAGTTTTGGTAGGTAGGTTAATTAACGTCGCACTGGAGCAACACAACCTAAATAGTTTTTGAAAGCTTTCATTTCATTTAATATTGTCTCAAAAGACTTTCTTAGGCGAGTCTAGTTTCTTAGGTGCGAGTTCGTCTAAACGAAACTTACTTTATTACTTTCTAGCTACTAAAATCGGTCAATCAGATCAAGCAATTCTATCGATATTGCCCAATGTAGTCCAAATGAACTTAATTTACAAAGAACTTAAAAAGTAAAACGGGACACACCAAAAATAGTCAGCCAAATAACAAGTTTTGCTTCCAATTTTATTTAAGAGTACACAACACAAAAATTATTTTTAAAATTCAGAGACGACACTAGGAGTGCCGAGGACAACTATTTAATTAAGACGTCTTATTTTTCTAGCTATCAGTAATCTTTATCTTATTAATCTTATCAGAAATATGTATTTTAATTTAAACCGTAGGTAGGTATTTTAACTAACCCCACACTGGAGCAACACAATGGGTATTGGCGACGGTCCGCGATCAAACCCGAAGGGAAAGATCTGAGGAGAATACCACGGTCAGGTGACGAGGTCACACCTGAGCTGGCACACCACTCTTCAAACTTCCACACCAAGCCAACGAGAGGACATTTGAAGCCACGACCGATTTAAAGTGCATCAGCCCCGTTTGTACACGGCGGTTTTTGGTTGGATCCTCCGCTTGCTAATCAGTTACTCTTTCAACCGGTCTACTGCGGCCCTTCAATTTATATTAAAATACATATTCTGTAAGCTACGATAACGAAGTTAAAAAGAACATTTCAAGTCACGGACTTACACTACTATCGCTCATAAGAACATTTGTGTCGTGTTCTTTCTTCAGGAGGTAGTTTAGGACATCATAATGACCAGCTGCAGCTGCAAGACATAGAGGTACTTTTCCGTCCTGCAAAGCAAAGCAGATTACATTCTTCTTTGCATCACTCAAACACAATTGTATCAGTGCAAAAGTTTGTAACAAATATTGAATCGAACTCTTGTACCGTCGGGCCCTTCCTCCCATAATTCTCGAGGGTGGTTTGAGATGACGGGGAGACGGTCATAGTGAGACCGTCGGGCCAGTGTTTATTGTATATTTTTATTTTGGCTTAACGTCAAAAGGACACGTTTTCGACATCCTTCTCAACATTACATATTGGATAGGAGAGATAAATCTATATAAATAAGAACGGAATGTTTGTTTGAATATTTTCGAACTATTTCAAGTTTTCTATCCGTTTTGGTCCCTTCTGATGCAAAATCGTCTCTTGCGCGTATGATGTCAGTCTGTCTGTATGTGTGTGCCCGTACTACGTCCAATGGTCCGATGAATATATTTTCATAAAACTTTGCATACTGTGATTATTGCATTTATTTAGTGACTGAACTTGGTTGCGTATGTCTGTCCGTCCGTCTTCCCGTTCTATGTTCGATTTTGTCTGTGTTTGTACAAGTATCACATAAGATTTGTTCAATATATTTTAATTTGATGTTTTATATTTAATGCACCACATCTTAGTTTAGTGAATGCATTATTTGAAATTTATTTGCTTACATATATAAGCAAGTTTCACGTTAAAGCTTCTGAGTAACTATACTTTAATCAGCCATAATTTGGTAGTTTTGGAGTAGCTGGGAGGTATATTGAGCATTGCAATTACATGATTTTACCAGTGTTGCTGAAATATCAATTAGTTTCCAAAATTTTTTTACGGAATTTAAATTCTAATAGTTCATTTATATTCGAGTCTTATTTTTTATTTACGAAATATAAAAAAATTCTGAATATTTTTGACAAACGATAAAGAGTATAAAACTACAGAACAAAACGTTTCAAAATAGGATCGGTAGCTAATATGGCAACCTTGGTATTTTTTAATCGTTTGCTTTTTTTTAAATTTGTGTCAGTTATATTCCAAGAATCTATTTTGTAGTGAAAAGACAGATACATTCATTTCTTTTTAAAATTAATCTTTTTTTAAAAATCTGTTTTAAGATGTATTTCTGAATTTCCAATTTGATGTTTTTCGTTCAATAACTGTAATGAAGTTTTGGATATTTTTATCTTATATTTAACCTCAATCGACCCCTTTGGCGACCACTGTTTTAGATTTAGAGTCTTGAAAGCTCTAAGAGACAGGAGATGAGAAACTTACGCTCGTGGCAGCTGTTGGAGAGCCTCCACTGTTGACAAGCAGTTGAACCACATCTAAGAAACCGTGGCGTGTGGTGTAGTGAAGTGCGGTCCATCCGTTCTGCAAAACAGGGAAAATCACTATTGAAAATAACAAATAACAGGTGAGACTAAGGATCTCATAACAGGAGGAACAATAACAGGTGAGACTAAGGATCTCATGCAGCCAGCGAGTGGGGTTGAATCACAGGTGAACAGACAGTCCAGACGATGGACAACAGAAGGATTTGCAACAATGATATTTACAGGGTGACTTTTAATTAACCTACAACTTTTAACTGAAATAACTTCTCAGAGTATCACTAGATGGCGCTACGAATGCGTGCAGTGAGAGAGGGTAGAAAAGGGGGAACTTGTTTCGTGTCAGTTCCACGCCATTTTGAAAATGCCTCCCAAAGTGTCTTATACAACCGAAGATCGTATTTTTACTGTGAAAAATCGGTATTTATGTGGTGAAAATGCAACACTATTGCTACAGAAGTGGTCTGCAACATTCAGAAACCGACATGAGCCTTCTAGAGCAATGGTAAGAGATCTGATATGAAAATTTGAAAAGTTTTGTTACGTGAAAGATGATCTGAAGGGAAAAGCTGGCGCATAGGTAACTGTTTGACACCATTAACAGTGAGTTTGGAACCCGAGTTATCGCTTATCAATACCCAAACAGTTATCCTGGTGCATTGCATTGGCCACCTTATTCACCAGATATGAATCCATGTGATTTCTCATTTGCAAGCATAAAAAAGAAACTCTTGAATTTGTAACTTTGTGACTAGGTTGTATCACCTCTGAAGATTATCACTTTGAAAACCCTATCCATTAAATTCCTTTTCCATGTTCTTTTCAATAAAAAATGTTTGTAGTGCAACGACTCAAGAGTTATTTCAGTTAAAAGTTGTAGGTTAATTAAAAGTCACCCTGTAAATGTGCATCTGATTTGGTTGGTTGTTTTTGGGCTTCATGGCGATATTTGACCAAGATGCGCCAAACACAAGACATAACTTCAAGCCAAAAATGTCATTAAAGGGGTAGGTACTTTCATTTAAAGTCGCACTGGAGCAACACAATGGGCTATTGTCATTAAAGGGGAAAAGAGAGGGTAGGTAATTAACGTCGTACTGGAGCAACAGAGCTGGTTATTGGTGACGGTCCGGGATCAATCACGAAGGGAAAGATCGAGGACAACACCACGGTCAGATGACGAGGACACACCTGAGCTGGTACCCCACTCTCCAAACTTCTTTACCACGCCAACCGTGAGGATATTTGAGGCCATGACAGATTGAACATGTACTAGCCCCCCGCGTCCCTGCTTTAATTTGGATTCATCTACTATGCGCGTCAAGTGTAAGAGAGAGAAAGAAAGTCTGTCGGAGTTCGCAACATTTTGCCCTTCTGTATACACGACGCTCTTTGGTTGGATTGGATGTTTGGGTTTTATGGCGCAACGTCCAATTCCGGACAAGCTGCGCCAAGCGCAAGATACAACAATAAAAATTAAGTACAAAGGAGTATCAAAAAGTAAGGTGAATTTTTGATTGACAGAAAAAAAGTGCAGAGATAAATATATAAAAATTTATTATGTTTGACAAATCGTATCACACTATCATTCGACAAAGGAACCATAGTGGTCTAAGCATTTATTCCAACGTGGCACCCAATCATCCATGCCCTTTTAAAATAAATCTTGCTCCAGGTTCCCTAACCAGGTAAGTGTTGTGCCTCTTCCAGGGTATGGAAACGCTGCCCACGGAGGTGTTTCTTCAGGGGGCCAAACAAATGGTAATCCGAAGGGGCTAAATCTGGGCTATACGGAGGATGGTCAAGAATTTCCCACTTCGATACTGCTCACTGAACCATGTGAACTATTCAATGCATTTGCAATGTCATGCAACCTCACTCTTCTATCTTCACGAATCATGACATCGACGACAGCCACATTCGTGTCGATGATGGACGTTCTGCCACTTCTGCCATCATCTGTTACAGTACTCCTACCACTTGCAAATGCGTTACACCACATGTACACTTGTTTCTGCGACATAAACTCTCTCCATAGACTTCCAACAATTCTCGATGAATATCACATGTTTTTTCCCCTTGGCCCATAAAAAACGAATGACACCGCGCACCTCCTCCTTGGAGTAATGCTCAAGTCGATGTGCCATCTTTAATTTGCTCTAAGCACCAGACGGGTTGACGTAGAAGTTTCTACAAGCCGTCACACTTCTATCACCTTGCTACTTGCAACATAAAAAAATTAATTAGCTACACAAAAAACTCTGAGTTTTAGAGACAAATTCACCTTACTTTTTGATATAACCTTGTACTTATAAAAGTTTTAAAAGGAAGTGTGGGAAAAATCAAGCTCAAGAATTTTTATCAGAATAAAAGAAGTTAGTCAAAAACATGTTGGAAAAATTGCATTACAAATTAATTTAAAACATGTTGGCTACATAGCGACATGACGCATAACGTAAAAGGCCCCTTTTGAATTTGAGGAAAAAAATTAAGATGAGATTTAAAAAAAAAAGACATCTGAACGTAAAAATGCGAAACGGTTTGAATGAGGATTTTCTCCAATCAAATCTCGCAGATTCAAAATTGTAGTTTTTAAAAATTGGAGACGTTGATGATTAAAGACAGGATAGACAATTAAAATATGACAAACAGAAAAAGGAGTAGAGCATGAAGTTCAATTAGGGGCGTTCTCTCCTAGAACGGTCTTTGGTCGGATCGAGTTTCGAACTCTCAACCCTACGGTTGCTAATTCGAGACTCCACCCACAATTACCTAGGTTCCAGGGGTAAGCTCGTCGGTAATGGTAGTTTCTTTTCTGAGAACCTGGGTCCTTCATCTCCGATGAATCTATCCCAACGGCAGAGGGTTTTCCAGAACTTTTAGTCTGACTTGAAGGACAGGTGGGGGATGAGACACTCGGAAGCTTGCTTCATAATCGGTAGGTGGAGCTTTTGCTTGCTTGCTTTTGAAGTAGGCGGAGCTTGTCAGCAGAACAAAACGAATCTTGTTTATTTCAAATTTTACTGAGATCAGACGTACGGAGCTTAAATGATACAAGTCTAAGAGTTAAGGTTACGTTAATCTTCTTTCTTATCCCAGTGTAAAAACAACCAAATTGCACTAAATCACGAGTCTGCAAAAAGGATTTTGGGCAATGGCAGATGGGTCCTTAAAGATGTGGTCATGTATGGCTCCAATGCAATTCAGGATGTGTGAGACTGGTCATAAGCTGCACTTTATACAGGTGGGAAAGGATTTCAAAGAATATAATCGTTTTCAAATGGCTGGCGTAGAAAGTTTTCGGGGCCAATTGAAGGCAAGCAGCTCTCCTGCTATTTTACTGAGGTACCAGTGATATAAAGGTAATGGAGATGATCTGCGTAATTGCATTTTAAGTACGGTTGGTTGTTTGGGGGGTTTTATGGCGCAAGGGCCATATTTAGCGCCAGACTCAAGACATACAACATCCAGTAATAGACGCACACATATGAAAGTTTTACTGACAGAAGAAAGAAATACGCTCAGGGAGGAATACACCTGACAAGAATCGAACCTGCGCCGCCTATAACTCGAATTTTGCTAGCGTAGTGGCCACGCCGTCCCCGCATTTTAAGTACGGACAGGTGGTCGCAATTATTAGAGGTATTTATAATTAGTATAGCTCTGGGTCTGTTGGATGCCTGAGGAAAGCCATACCTGGTTGATAGAATCCTCAAAGTGGTTGAAAAATTGAAGGGAGAGTTTAGTGCAAAATTGAGTCGGATAGCAGGTGAGAAAGAGTGACTCACGTTGTCTGCGACGTTGATGTCGGCTCCTTGTCCGAGAAGCAGTCCCACCATCTCCCTGTGTCCCTGTGCGGAAGCCATGTGCAGGGGGGTCCTGCCTTGCTTGTCGGCAGTTTGCAGCTGTTCTGTGGAGCGACTGAGCAGCAGGCCGGCCACGGCCAGGTGGCCGCCTCGGGCAGCAAGGTGCATCGGGAGGATTCCCTGCACGAGAACACAGTTCAGTCGACGACACTTGTAGCTAAGCCTAACACAGTTACACAGAATAATACACTACAGACAGGTGAAAAGCCTCGCGAGCGTCAATGGACTACACCAAGTAATTTTAAACCACAGTCAGATGACGAGATCAACACATGAGCTGGTACTCTACTCTCCAAACTTCCACGCCAGGTCAACGTGAGGATATTTGAGGCCATTGGACGTGCACCAGCCCCCTTTGTAGACGGTATTTGGTTGGATTCGAACTCTCAACCCTCCGGTTGCTAATCCGTTACTCTTCCAACCGGGCTATGCTTTAATTTGGATTTATCCACTATACACTTGCAAGAGTATTGGCTGTCAGGGGTTTGCCCCATTCTGAGGAAGTTCTTATCGCTTAACCCTCGCAGTGGTTTCGACGAGATATCTTGTCCATCAAGATCTGAACAATTTGGCTAATGACGAGATATCTCGTCATCAGGCTATCGCAGATTCTTTTGAATGACGACGAGACCAAGATCTGGTCAGTTTTCTTTTAACGACGAGATATCTCATCCATTGCTGAATTTTGGCATAATTGGAATCCGCATGGGATCTGACAGTACTTTTTGTTGTTGTTTTAAATTTCTAATTAATCAAGCATATAAACCGATATTTCGGGCGTAAGAAATTAAAATCTAATACTGTACACGAATTAACATTATATATTTACTTTAAGGCGTCTACTATAAGCCTCTCTTTCTTTTATGGAATGGCGTCTAATATAAGCCAATTTGTTTGAATTGAATCTTTTCTTTTCCAAAGGATAAAGTGCACTAAGGGGTCTAATATTTGAATATTTTATTGATCTTTGAGAACAAAACTAAAATTGAGTATATTTTGTGAATTTTCTTGTAATTTCTATCTGACTCGATAGCAAATTTTGTAAGTCTTCCCAAATTGGGACAAAACTCGATCAATTGTATAATAGTAAATTGTAAATAGGAAATTGTAAACTGAGCACTGTTGCCAGTAATTAAATACTATGTAAAAATTCTTTTTGGAAATAAATGCGTGTTCGCTGGTGCTGAGAGGGTTCCTCTCGCAACTCAATTTATGCCGAATGGCCAAGGTCGGGCGACATTCAAATTTCGAAAATATCTCATCCAAGATGTGGTCAGTTTTGCGAATGACAAGATACCTCTTCGAGACATCCACCGGGAGCTTTAAGAGGTGCTGGCTCTGAGAACATTTTCTTCGATAATGAAACCGTGACGCCATATTCAGTAAAAAGAATAAAAGCATCGAACATTTCGAAATAAGTGTTCCATGCTTTCAAGTCGCATTCAACATTCATGTAATCTAAAATAAATTTGTGGTGTTCCAAAAAGCTATATTTTGAGTTGATGGTAGGTAGCTGGTATTTTAGTTAACGTCGCAATGGAGAAACACAACGGACTATTGACGAAGGTACGTCATCCCCGAAGGGAAAGACGTCATTTTAAACCACGGTCAGATGACGAGATAAACACCTGAGCGGGCACACCACTCTCAAAACTTCCACACCACGCCAACGTAAGGACATTTGAAGCCACGGTAGATTTAACATGCACCAGCCCCCTTTAAACAAGACGATCTTTGACTGGTTGGTTTTGGTGGTTGGCCATGTTGCGCCAGACACAATACAATATCAAGTAATTGACATACACAGTGAAAGCTTTACTGACACAGAAGAGAGAACTACATCCAGAGAAGAATGCACCAGGTAGGAATCGAACCTGCGCCGCCTACAACTCGGAGGTTGCTAGCGCAGTGGGCATACCCATTGAGCCACGACGGCCCCGGCCTTTGAACTCGCAACCCTCCGGTTGCTAATCCGTTACTCTTCTAAACCGGGCCACCGCGGTCCTTTGATTTCAGAGAATACACTTTTGCAGGTATGATCAAGTGGAGTTGAGTAGTATGGATTAGTCCTTACCTGGACCACTGTGGCCGCGTCTGTCTGAACGCCGGAACTGTTCAGCAGTACTCGAACCACTCCCTCGTGGCCAGATTCCGCGGCAAGGTGCAGCGGAGTGAATCCGTACTGGAAAAGAATGTGAACAATCAAACTTCACATGGAGTGAACAAAAAGTTAGATTCAACACTTGTCTAATTTAAGTCTTCACGGTTCTTACTGTAAGCAAAAACAAATTTGAAGTATCGTAAGGGTCAGAGGCTCTCTACGTTAGAGGTCCCTGGATGATAAAGTCTCTCATGATATACATCCCAAGTACCTTTTGCTGAATTTGCACAAATGGATCAGTTCTTTGTTCTTATGCATACTTATTGCTCAACTGTATTATTATAAACAAAATGAAGATTTAGCGTATTAAATTAAATTTAGGTAGTTAGTTAATTAACGTCACGCTGGAGTAACACAACGGGTTATTGACGAACGGTACGGGATGAATCCCGGAGGTAAAGATTCAAGGATAACGCCTCCTCAATTTGAATCACGGTCAGATGACGAGATAAACACCTGATTTGGCATCCCAACTTCTACATCACGCCAACGTGAGGACATTTGAGGCCAACATAGATTTAACATGCACCAGCCCCCTTCGTACGCGACGATCTTTGACTGGTCCGAGTTTCGAACTCGCAACCCTCCATTTGCTCTTTCCAACTTGGCTACCGCTGCCCCATTCAATTTAGGAAATAGTCTACATATTATAGAACAAAAACTTTCCCATCTGTAATATCTAAATTTTGAAGCATATATTTTATTATCACTATTGTTTCTATTTTCGCGAATCGATTAGAGTTTAATCCAACTCAGCGAAAGTCGTTATTTTAGTACATCGAATTGAATAACGTTGAAAGTAACCTTATCTAATGGTTTCAAGTCGCGTTTAATAACTATGGATAACATTTTCTAAAAATCATTCCATCACATAAATATTCAGAATGTGCAATATTGATACGTTAATTAATTTTTAGTTAATTGGGCCATCTCAAAGGTCGATTTCTGGGGGATATTTTTAAGTTGATTACGCCAGAACCTACGAAGTCAAAAAGTTTTTCGTTTGCAATTTTAAAATAATGCTGTCGAGGATAGAATTCAGAAGTTGTGAAGTCACTGAAATTTTGTCCACACAAGTCTTTCTTTGTAAGTGAACTATTAATTAAAAATCGTAATGTTCAAAATCAAATACTGGAACGTCTCCAATACTCCAAAAAGGGAGTCTTATTAATATACGTATTTTAAAGTGCTTCCTAAGTAGAAGTCGACATGACTATAGCAATAATCAAAGGTATTTGGTAAGTAAGCTAAGAGAGGGTGTCGTCACACTTACGTCATCACTGAGACTGGTGTCTCCAGGTCTCTCGCTGGGGATGGTGGCGGGGATCTGCGTCAGCATCTCTTGCACGAACTCTGTCTGACCGCAGCTAGCAGCCACGTGCAGAGCCGTCATTCCCGTCTGAAAGGAAACGCTTTTAACAATCGCTTGAAGCAGTGGAAGGTCGGATAAGAATAATATCGAATTGAATTCAAACACATGATCTCTGTAGAGCAGCGTTTCTCAAACTGTGCTCCGCAAAACAATTCCCAGTGCTCCGCGAAAAGGTAGAACATGTTTAAAATTAAAAATATTTTTATTAAACATATTTTAAAGTACAAAATTAAAAATATCTTTTACGAAAAGAATGGGACAAAAATATTTGAATATTATGACCTTTTGCGTTCTCAGTGTGGAAGAAAAAAAATCGAGTATAAATCATTTATCACCGATCAGGTGAAACATTGACTATATAAAAAGGTAGTCGGCATTCAATGTGAATAAGTAAGGAATCAAGTCAGAATCATGAGTGGCAATGATTTTGCTTTGGGAGAGAAGTTGTGTGATGATCGTTGGCTAATGAAATTGGCGTATTTGGCAGATATTTTTACAAAAGTTAATGATTTATGTCTCTCACTTCAAGGAAAAGCAGTAACTGTTTTCGATGCTACTGATAAAGTGGAAGGATTTAAAAAGAAACTCTGAAGTATTGGGTAGTCAGTCAAAAACGGAAGCCTGATTGTTTTCCACTAACAAAAGGATTTGGAGAACTCGAATCAGACATTCCTGCGGATATCTTAAACGAGTTTCAAGTTCATCTCTTGCGTTTGAACTCTTATTTACCAAAGGGATTGCATGAAAACATAAAAGTAAACGTTTGGGTTGTAACACCATACTCTATATCCAAAAAACCATCCTCTCTGGCATCACAGGAATATGAATGCTTGCTTGATTTGACATCAGATACAGCGATAAGATCAAAGTTTGAAACTGAGAAATCAATCTCAGATTTTTGGTGTACGCTAAAAGATGAATTTAAAATCCTATCAGATAAAGCGAAACTTATTCTCCTGCCCTTCGCAACCATTTATTTATTCGAAACAGGATTCTCCGTATACGCCGCCTACTAAAACAAAATACAGATCACGTCTCAATGCAGAGCAAGATATTCAGTTGCAACTATCCGAAATTCAGCCAGATATAATCTCATTGTGCAAATCAAAACAGCCTCGTCCTTCTCATTAAATTTATGTTTCACGAAACCAAATAAAAAGTTGTAACAAATGTAATAATGCCAAATTAATAAAATAACAAATTGTGGATCTGCAATATTTGCCCTGAATTTATTTTCAAATGTTTTTTTTTCATGTGTGTGTTTTCCGTCTGCAATGGGAAATTAGTGCAGAAAAAAAAATTAAACGGTGAAATCTAATGTCCTGTAAGCTTAAATGACGAAACTACCTTGTATCGTCAATGCTATTTTGTCGTTCTATTTACTAAATACAGTATATAGCTGCGAGATAAAATTTAGTGCTCCGCGTTGAATTTCCAATTTCAAAGGTGCTCCGTGACTGAAAAAGTTTGAGAACCTCTGCTGTAGAGCTTGTTGAAATAAATGAAATCTAGACGCGTTTGATTCCTTTAACTCTTTGGTGTTAGGTGGCTTAAAAACTGTCCCGACTTTTGCTTATCTTTTTATGCAGGGTGGGATAGTTTTTAACCCACCTCAAAAATTTAAAATGACTCAGTCATACAGTTTAACATTTTATTTAAAGTTTTTCATTGAGTTGGCAATGCTATGAGCTAACGCTAAATGTGTAAATTACTGAAAACAGAAATTGACATATGTCGAAATGCATTAGTAAGTTGTTGACACTTGTGATTAAGGTTGGCAAATTGTGTGTAGTGAATTTTTGTCTTTCATAACGGTAAACGTTTTTGTAAAAATTCATTATGAGTGAATAAATCGTTTTGTAATAAGAAAACATTTTATTTGATATTGTATATTAATTTTGAAGCTGAATAAGCAAATAAACAGTTCTCTGCAACTTGTTTTTTTTTGCTTTTAAAATAGTGTGCCTCAAAGTGTTAAATACACGATCTTTGTAGTGCACGTTTGAATAAATAAAAGCTATATGTTTGATTCCTTTAAGTTTTCAGTTACACAAATGTAGTTACGGACTGGCGTTCCACGAAAATGAAACTGTTTACTTTCAAGTCGACTAACGCTACACTCGCATTACACCAATGGTGTCATATTTAAATGCCCTCAGAGATGAGGAATTCAATCGAAATAACCCACGCACGGTAGTTAGAAGTCTAATATATAAAAATAATAATAAATCAATCCATAAAGATTTTTTTAAATCAAGTCAGCATCGCTAGAACTAGCATTAGAACTTTCTCAAGACATCATCTTAAAAAAATCATTGCCTGGAGCAACACGACGGGCTATTGGCGACGGTCTGGGATACATCCCCAAGGGATAAATCCGAGGACAACACCGGATCGTTGGCATTATTTTGAATAACGGTCAGATGCCTGAGCTGGAACCCACTCTGAAAACTTCCACATCACGCCAACGTAAGAGCATTTGCTGCAGATTGATCGTGCATACGACTGTCCTTGGTTGAACAGAGTTTCCAACCCTCCAGTTGCCGTTATTCTTCCAACTGGGCTACGGTGAATAGTTTGCATCTCCAGTTTTTCCATCCATGTATGGAATTTCATGTTTAGGATCGAAAACTGCATAAATGTATACGTACTTTCTTACTACACACTCTCCATGAGACCGATGACTTGAGCGTCTGGAGCACTTTGACGTGACCGTCTTTGGCGGCGAGGTGCAAGGCCGTGTAGCCGTCCTGCAAGAGAACAACTCAATTAAGCTCAGTTTTACTTACAATTAGTTACTTATTTTTAGCTATTCGGGAAATGGCTGTAATCGTTGGAATTAGGTAGCATCCACAAGAAGCGCGTACCATCCGAGTCGAAGCAAATAAGTTTACCTCACGCTCGTTGCAACGTAGTAGACCAAGAAAACACGAAATAACAAATTAACGTTTATTTCACAATACGGTATTGTCCACTTCTTACAATCAGGGATTTGTGTCCCTTGGTAGTGCAAACGGAAAATGGGATCTCCTCCAACGGCCGGCTCGAACGAGCACCACAAAAATCAGTTCTGCAACAATTCTCCGTAGCGATGGGAGTATCCGAATACAAGATTACTCGATACTTAAAAGTATTCCTTGTACTCGATTCTTTTCCGAAGTATTCGTAGACTAAAATATCCGGGTTCAAAAGTATTCGGATACCAAAGAACTCGGATACAAGATTCAGATGCAAAAGTAATCGGATAGAAAAGTATTCAGATTCAAAAGTACTCGTCCTAGGTATTAGGATAGAAAAGTACTCACTATTTGCATTCGATACCAAAGTATTGTTTCTTACTATCGATGAATCGTTTTTGTTTGTGTATTCGAATACTTACGCGATACTTGAAAGAACTCGAATACCAAGTAATCGAGTAATTCTCAACAGTAGTCGTTCCTGTCCATAACTAGTTCTTCGTCTTGTCACGCCAGTTTCCCCGGGAGACAGTTCAATACCAGGGGGCATCGTGCTCCCCCAAAAACCATCTGGACGGCAATTAGACCACCATAGAAGACCACCCGATAGATGTTTCGGGTTTTACGGCCGGAGGTCAGAGGAGTTGACCTCTGATCCCGAGTCGTTGCTAAGGACGTTAACCGCAGACCAGGCTTCGAACAGGTTTACCCGCCCAGGTAATATACACCCCCAACGGATAGGTTTAACTGACCCGTAGACCATATATGAACCTCCGGATAGGTTTAGCCACCCCGAAAACCTAATATGGCCTTCCAAATATTTTTATCAGGCTCGCACAACAAATTCGGCATTCCGAATAGGTTTCACCGATCCGCTTAACGGTTACGGCCTTCGACAATATATGGCGCTCGAAATATTTTAATCATGCCCGCAGACGAGATACGGCCTTCCGAATATCTTAACATACCCACAGACTATATACGGCCTTCCCGATGTGTTTAAGCAGCCCTCAAGCCAGATATTGTCCCCCGAATAGGTTTAGCAGACCAGATATTCCTACTCATTAATAAAAAATAAATATTTAAAAAAGTAGCAAACAGCCAAGCGAGCGTTATTTTAGCAAATAGCAAGTTCTAGATCTCCTATAATGGATATCTGCAAGTGTAGTCCATGAACTGGGTGAAGAAATTGCTTGAGATTGATGACTTGTTTATTGGAGTAAAAGAGTATTGGCTTATAAATGGCATCTGGGGGCTGCCAGAGGAACCCTTGAGAAAGTAAGGAACACGTCGACACATATTGATATCCATTTTCAGTGGTAGGTATTCTCATTAGCGTCGCACTGGAGCAACACAGCGGGCTATTGGCGCCGGTCCGGGATCAAACCCGAAGGGAAAGATCCGATGACACATCATTTTGAACCTCAGCTGACACCCCACTCTCCACACCACGTCAACGTGAGAACATTTGACAGATTGAATGAGCACCAGCGCCTTTGTAGACGACGGTCTTTGGTTGGGTTCGAACTCGCAACCCTTCAGTTGCTAATCCGTTACTCTTCCAACCGTGCGAGTGAAGAAAAACTGTTACTCGTTTTCCAGGTAAAAGAGTAAAAGCAACTTACGGCATTTTCTTCCGTCGCAGAAGAACCAGCTTCCAGCAATACTTTGACGACCTCTGCGTGTCCTCCCGACGCCGCCAAGTGCAGAGCCGTATTGCCCGTCTGGAAAACAAAAATACAAATGTTTTTGTACTAACAGTGGCCTTGCAACGACCTCTTAGCCAGAGGAGGATCAACCCTATTCCCGAGGCTCCTAATTATTCACATTTGCAGACAAGGGCATTTCTATGTTTTTATTACAAAAATATATATTGTAGCAAACTGAACTATTGGAGCATTGCTAATTACACCAAACTTTAAACCTTTTCTTGGCATGTTGCCAGTGCGTCATCGAACAGATAACCTTTTCCTTCCTTGCAAGAGTTCTGTTGTTTCCTTCTAGACACGAAACTACGCTGTGGTCACATCTTACTAAATGTTTTGTCTTAATTGTACATTTGTAAATAAATTATGTTCATTTTAACCCCGAGGTGTTTAAGAAACTAAACTCCATTCACCCAACTGTAACAAAATTAAATTGTCATATTTAATAACTCATGATTATGGAGGCAGCAAGAAAAACTTTCAAGCAAATCCGTCAAGTAGAAGTAAAAACCAATCATTCCAATGAATCTTGTGTTTCAGTGCATCGTCCTAGTTAAAAAATGGGTAGTGTGATGGTGTTGAAAATCTCTTGTAGCTGATGAACACAACTTTCTTCACACTCACATGCTTTGTTGAACTTTCACAAAACAACGTGGACACAAGACAAAATTTAACCGTTTACAAAATCATAAAAACCCGACCATCCCTGACGCTGCGTTGTCACACACATCTGCACGCTAGCGACCTTCGTTAGTTTCAGTTTTAGTTTACAAAAGTCAACTACGTTAATGTCGTGTTGTTTGTGCTGCCCTCTATGATCGAGGAATGAAATATCTGTCATAGTGCAAATTTATTGCGACTAGCACCCAGTGTTAAAATTTCATTCTTTAAATCAGTGGTCACCGAAGCGGTCGATATAACATTGTTAGGGGACAATTCGGGCTCAGCGGTCGACAGAAAAAAATAATATTATCTAAATTAAATTTATATTTATATATTATTTTTCCTTCCTATCAAAATATAATGTTAAGATGGACGTCAAAAACAAAAACGTACTTCTTTGACATTAAGCCAATATTATAATATACACTATGTTATACAAACAATAAACACTGTAACTATAAAATAAACAATCTAAAAACTCACATAGCGTCCTTTTTGCTTGTCCTATTATAATAACGTAATAGTAAAATGGAGGGGGTAAAATAAAAAAGTCAAGAAACTCTAAAACGGGTCGATGTTTAAAGTTTGGCAACCCCTGATTTAAATAAGATTGCTTAAAATTTTGACTTAGTGATATAAAATTTCCCAACACGATCTTCTAAAATTTGAAACTTTTGATAGTGTAAGCAAAATCTCATCCCGTTGTAGAAGTGAAAAACCAAATTTTAAATCCATCAATCTTAATTTTAACCACGGCATTTTAATAACTAAATATGGAAAAACCGTAATGGATCTCGGCACTTTTACACTGTGGCCCTTCTATAGAAAATGCGCGATCCTAGTTCTCTAATGGAATGGCCCTAAAAGGAAAGGAGTCTCACCAAGTTCCGGGCAGATGTGACCATGGACCTGTTGAATTTCATCAACTCCTTGATGACAGCCACACTTCCTTTCATGGCTGCAATGTGAGCGCACGTGAAACCGTTCTGCAAAACGAAAATGAGTTATAAATTCGTACTTCAATTGAATTATTCTGTTGCGCACATCCAAAAAAGTTCACACTTAAGCAAAGGCAAGATACGTACTGAATTGGCCATTGAAACGAGTTCAGGTTTGTGTCTAAGGAATAGCTTCACAACTTCTGGGTGATCATTTTCTGCTGCCAGCAATAGTGGTGTTTGACCCGTCTGAAAGAAAGATTTTGATGTGAGTTTATATATCCAGCAACTTGATGTCTTTTATGTAAAATTATAAAAAATGCAATGCCCCAAACAAGTCGATATATGAGCATGGGCATTGCAGAAAATTCTTTAAATTTCTTCTATTCATTTTAAAAGAAATGTTTCCTTTTTCTTATGAAATATTAACTGAAATCATTCAACTTTAATTTTGCAAAATAGCAATTATAGCAACTTGGCAGGTAAGCTATATAAAAATCAGATCTCAGGACGAGACACAACATTTATTCACAGACAAGAAACGAAAACGGTACACATCTCCAAATGGACAAAAGAATGATTGCCCTCTCGCTTCTTAACAGCAGACGCTAAAACGGGGCATATGCGTAGAAGAGAGCACGATCATGTGTCCTTGTTATGGATTAATATGGAATGAATATCAGTTATACAACTGATATTCATTCCATATTACATAAGTATTAAACAGTTACGATTGTGGAGGAGAGAAGGAAAACAATGATGTTCTGCTATACAACTGATTTACGACAAATGAAGTTATACAACTGATACTCATTTCATATTACGTAAGTATTCATAATCACAATGGCATTTCAATTTACATGTGTGTTGGATACGGATGAATTGCAAATAGGTAAGTTTTTGTAAGTTGTATTTTTGCTTTATAGCTTACATTAGAGTTTAAAAGTTTGATTGCTTTTAGTAAAGATTTAGTCACAGTTTTATTAAGGTTTTAAATTGTTACCTAGTCAGCGAAGTAGTAGCAAAATATACTTTTCTAAACTTGGGTACTTGATTCATACACGTTAATACTTCTAAAAGGACGTATTAATAACAAATTGTTTTTAATGCATAATTTTAAATCTCAGTACATAAAGTTTTGAATATTAAAAGTCTCTTTTTCTAGAAATATATTTTACAGGTCTACCAACAAATATCTTTTTAAGTTTAATTTAATCTAGTTTAAATCCTTTATGATTGAGATAACTTTAACAGAAATGAACAATCTTTATAATAAATATCGCATGCTACGCTTTTAGAAACGTAAAATATGTCAATAAGATGTTTTAGCATTCGAGCGTTTCATATCCAGTTTAATAAATTAGTGCATTAGAATACAATCGTTTAAAGACACTTAAAAACTGCCATGATAGCGTTATGAAGAGCTTATATGAGTGCAAAAGAAAAAATTGTTGATCCCATAAAAATCTATTAAATTAAATGCTTCATACATGATCTATGGCGTTGGCATCCGCTCGAATTTCCAGCAAAACTCGGCACACGTCCAACTTTCCATTCTCGGCCGCCAAATGAAGAGGCGTCCTCTTCGTCTGGAAGAGAAACGAAATGAGCAACGGAATCAAACGAAACGTCATCTAAAAGTTTGAAAGCACGTCCTACGTTACCAATGTGAGGGCGTCGAGCGTCGCTCCGTACTGCGAGACGAGCTTCTGGACGATCTCCGTATACCCATTCCGTGCCGCCAGGTGGAGCGGCGTCATTCCCTTCTTGGAGCGTGCGTTGGCGAAGGCTTTGTGCTTCAGGAGGATATCCACCACTTCTCCGTGTCCGAACTCGGCAGCCAGATGGAGAGCTGCTTTGCCACCCTACACACAAAACAAAGCTCGGTCAATGAAACTCCGGGCGTGAAACACAGCACTGCTATCGATAAGCAAACACGTCGCCTAGTAGTCATGTGACTGTCCTGGTAGCAATTTACTTGTTTGGCATCTTATCACCTCGTTTGGCGATGCATTATCTCCGGGATTCATACCGATCCATTATTGTTATCTAAATTAAATTATATTTTTATATTTTATTTGTCCTTCCTATCAAATATGCAATGTTAAGATGGTATAGTATTTTAATTAAGGTCGCACTGGAGCAACACAACAGACTATTGGCGAAGGTTTCATCCCGAAGGACAACACCTCGTCATCTTGAACCACGGTTAGATGACGAGGTCAACCTGAGCTGGCTCTCCAAACTTCCACACCAAGCCAACGTGAGGACATTTGACGCCACGAAAGATTTGACGTGCATCAGCCCCTATGTACACGAAGGTTTTGGCTGGACCGAACCCGCAACCCTCCAGTTGCTAATCCGCTACTCTCTTCTACAGCTGCCCGCGACTAACTCACCCAAACTAAAATAATAAAACTAACTGAAGAGTCACCTCCCTTGCCTGTTCTTAACCTATATTTCTAACGTAATTTTGGGCGATGCAAGGAAGACAGATTTTTACGAGTTGTGTACGATATAGCGGTATAATAAATATCAAGGTGGGAAATATATGCGAGAATTGGTTGTTTATTAGGCCCTATTTGGCAATGCTGTGCCAGACACAAGACATACAAAATCAAGCAATAAACATACACACACAATAAAAGTTTTAGTTACACAGAAGAGAGAAATGCACCCAGGGAGGGATGCATCTGGCAGGAATCGAACCTACAACTCGAAGGTTGCTAGCGCAGTGGCCGTACCCACTGAGCAACACGGCCCCAATAGATAGAGGGTAGATAGATATTTTAATTAACGTCGCAACACAACTGGCTATCGGCGGCGGTCTGGGATCAAACCTGAAGGAACAGATCCATTGGCCAACACACGTCATTTTGAACCACTGTAAGATGAGGAGGTCACACCTGAGCTGGCACCCCACTCTCCAAACTTCCATACCAAGCCAACGTGAGGACATTTGAGGCCACGACAGATTTAAGGTGCAATAGCCCCCTTTTGTATACGACGGTCTTTTGTTGGATTCGAACTCGTTACTAATCCGTTACTCTTCCAGCCGGGCTACCAATAGACAGAGGGTGAGAGTGAGCAAGAAAGAGGGATTCAAACCTACTTCATCGAAGACATCCACCCTCGCAGAGTTCTTCAGTAGCAAATTGACAACTTCAGGATGACCCGTTTGGCAAGCGTACAGCAAAGGTGTCCATCCATTCTGAAAAGGTGGTTGAAATGCTTTAAAATGAGCTAATTACCATCGATCATGTATACTAACAGAGCATCGTTAGACATGAATCAAATGGGATTTAACAGGTCCGCATACCATGGCGATTCGGTTGCACGCTCCCTGTAGCATAGTCGGGTCCAGCTGGTTTAAGATCTCATGCAGAACATCGGCATTCCCTTCCTTACTGCAATAGTGAATGCTGGTCATTCGGAACTGGAAAAGAAACCACCATTAACTCTTCGGAATTTCACTCAAAAGAAACTTGTATGCTCTTGTTCCAATTATTTCTTTATCATGAGGTTCATTAAGAATTTCTGCTCGTTTAATTAATCTTTTTATAAAGTTTTTATTTATATTAGAACAATCTTATAATGGTTAAATGTTATAACGTATAATTACGGTGTAGTATGCACTAGAAATTCTGAAAATCGTCCAGAATATCGATACTTTTTTATTAGTTCAAAATGCTGTCCAACTCCTTAGCTTTCAAACGATACCCCCAAGATATTCGAAATAGTTTTCTAATTACAAGTGTTTTCGTTAGGTGTACAAACATGTTTCCACACTTTATACTCAATTTCTGAGGAACTGTGTTTTTGCAATAGGATGCTTTGTTCAAACAGCGATAACTCAACAAGGTATTGATCTGTTATAATTATTTTTTGTATCATGATCTATATAATATAGTGGATGTTTCGATCCTTAGTCAAAGTTAGTAAAGAAATGAATTTTTAGTTGATTTTTAAATGTTGAAATTCCTGAAAATTTTTTGATTTTTTAGACTTTTCTGGCGAAAAAAATTGTCAAAAACTATTCTCTAGCAACTTGATGGAGGGTCAAATCATGAAGAATAATATTAGGAATAATTTCCAAGAATTGTCTGTCCGAACACATTAGAATTTGAAATATCACTGTTCAAACCAAATGCTAATTAACTAATTATATCTAAATTAGATAATTAATGTTTAGATTAATCTGAATTTTTCACATTGAAATGAGTTGACCTATTACAAAAAAAAATTGGATTTTTAAAGTCAAAATTTAAAAAATCTTCTGTGTATACGTTCATTTAAATGTTATCTCGGATTTTGATTAGTCAAAAAAATATGTTTATCTGGGTATAAAGAACAATAGCACCTGCTATTTCCTGTGATCCCGGAAGTAATCAAGCTCCAGGATGACGTGACAGACTGGCGGCCCGAAGCAGTTCTCAGAGAGACACGTAGAAGGATCCTTGAAGAGGTGGTATATGGTCATGCCGAATGTAGCGATGTGATATAACAATGATCCCTTGTTAATAGTTCCCCCTATCCATTGTAATTAAACATCTTTAATTGTAAAGAACATCTATTTTCATCCCTTTTACAACAAATAAGTGTTCTCTATATATTTCTGTAGAATTCATTAAAATGAAATGCATTTTTTAATTGTTAAATACACTACTTGACAGAAAAACAAATATCTTTTAAGAGGCGAAATTTAATTGAAGCCCTAATAACGAAATTCTGGTATCTAAAATCTTTTCATTTGAAAGTTTTTGTGGCCTCCCACTTTATTTTGGTTAAAACAGTAGTAGTCTTGTAAAAGTCATTTATTTCACCTCTATACTGTAATCGATTCGAAACTAATTTGTACAACTCCACCTGTCTGCATTATAATTTATGCAGAGCGCTGTAATGAAATCTTCTCAGTGAAGCATTTTTTTTTCTTTGTCAAGTAGCTTAATTTCTACAAGGAAAATCCAAAATTGTCCCCACTTTATTTTTCAGTTTATTTTTGCAAATGTAGGGGTTGAACAAGTTCGTCATTTTTCCAGTCTCATCCCTTTTCGATGCACATGATCCAGCGGTCCAAAAATTTGTGTATTCCCTCCAAGAAGGTTTTCGTTGAGTCGCCCAACTATTTATGCACCGCTTCCCCCCTTTGTCCGTCTAATCTACAGAGAACACGTTACGTTGTCGATGGTAACTCGCAGGTTTGCCAGTACTATTTCTCGAGCTTGCTGAATCTTCTCATCAGTGGCGAAGGTTGACGGGCGTCCTGGTACTTCCTTGTGCATCACCCTTGTCCTGCCTCTTTTAAGCTTCTCGATTCACTCATACACACGTGGTAGAGCACAGTCCCCGTATTGTGCTGTAAGTATCAGATGACTTTCAGCCCCTGGCACACCTTCCGACCCTAGAAATCGGATCACTGCTCTTTATTCCTCCTTGGTGTGCACACTGCCAGCGGAGCGGTCACTGAAGCAGAAGCAAGAAAAATGACGCTCCCAAGGTCAAACGTCAGTAACGTGACTACAGTAGTAACCACTCTAAGCATGCATGCGCAGAAGGCAGTGTGTCAAACTCTAAAGATGTGTTATAGCGAAAGTGAGGATCATTTTTGACTTACCCTCATATACAGGATGTCTTTTAATTAACCTACAACTTTTAACTGAAATAACTTCTCAGAGTGTCACTAGATGGCGCTACAAATACGTGCAGTGAGAGAGGGTATAAAAGGGAAATTGTTTCGTGTCAGTTTCACGCCATTTTGAAAATGCCCCCAAAGCGTCTTATTCAACCGAAGATCATATTTTTATTGTGAAAAATTGGTATTTATGTGGTGAAAATGCAACACTATTGCTACGGAAGTGGTCTGCAACATTCAGAAATCGACCTGAGCCTTCTAGAGCAATGGTAAGAGATCTGATAAGAAAATTTGAAAAGTTCGGCTACGTGAAAGATGATCTGAAGGGAAAAGCGGGCGCAAAGGTAACTGTTAGAACAGCAGAAGTGATTGATACAGCAAGAGCAATCATAGAAGTTATCCTGGTGCATTGCATTGGCCACCTTATTCACCAGATATGAATCCATGTGATTTCTATCTTTGGGGTCATCTGAAAGACTTGGTTTACAAGAAGCAGCCGACAGACCTTATTAGCCTCAAAAAGACCATAACTGACTTATTTGCAAGCATTAAGAAACTCTTGAATTTGTAACTGACAACTTTGTGACTAGGTTGCGCTATTGTATCACCTCTGAAGGTTATCACTTTGAAAACCTCATCCATTAAATTCCTTTTCCATGTTCTTTTCAATAAAAAATGTTTGTAGTGCAACTACTCAAGAGTTATTTCAGTTAAAAGTTGTAGGTTAATTAAAAGTCACCTTGTATATATCATCGTATTGTGTACCATCCAGGAAACTAGAGCCACGCATTCAAACAACCGTTCAATAAATATTTCGAATTTAAATGTGATCGAAGACACATATATAAATGAATAAATATTATCTTACTTCTTTGTTTGGAACATTCACTTCTCCGCCATACTGTAACAGCAGCTTGACCAGATCTTTGTCCTCAGTCGGATGGTGCGCTTGACTTTTAGACACAAGACTTGCATAGTGGAGGACTGATTCGCCTTTCTGCAACAAAAAATGTTTGCAAGTTGAAAAAAGAGGAATTTTTTCTGGAAGAAAATTTGTATAACCCTTCTATCGAGTCCAAAGCCATAGCATTCTCAGCAAAATTAAAATATTACATGTTTCATAATCCAGTACACCTAATATGAATCAGTCTCAAGACTTCCTTGCAGCTATTCACCCCAAGGCTGTAGTGTCACTCTACCCAATGTACTTCTGTGCCTTACATTAAAAATATTGAGATGTAATACTCGATCTTGTTTCGGTAGGTAGTTAATTAACTTCGCACTGGAGCAACACAAAGAGGCTATGGCGACGGTCCGGGATCAATCCCGGAAGGAAATATCCAACGCCTCGTCATTTTGAACCGCGGTCAGATGACACACCTGAGCTAGTACCCCACTCTCCAAACTTCCACCCACGCCAACGTGAAGACATTTGAGACCACGACAGATTTAACGTGCGCCCTTTGTACACGACGGTCTTTGGTTGGATTTGAGCTCGCAAATCTCCGATTTCTAATCCGTTACTCTTCCAACCGGGCTACCACGGCCCCAGGGCTAAAGGGATTAAGTCGAAATGGCCACTTTTCATAATCTTAAATTTAATATTTCCCTCTTTCTCACTAATGTTTAGGAAGAAAAGAAGCATCCCAAGATACAAATAATTGTTATTTAGTTTCGTATATTCATTTTGTTTCGATTTTAAGCATATTATATTATTTATAAATTAATGATGCACTCTTCTTTGGACCCATCAAAAGTCAGACTTAAACCCTTTTCCCTGACACAGAAGATATACACTCGTAATAATTTGCTTTTCAAGAATCTTTTTTCAGCAAAAGTTATTTGAAAAATCAACCAATTGCCCAATTTGTCGGAACTAGGGCTCTATGTTTGGAATCATGCTTTCCTTTTTTCCCCCATAATTTTTGTTTAATGCTATTAATAGTTTTGTGTTTATTTAATGTTATTTATGCCCCTCTATAATTATGTTTTTTATTATTTGTCGCATGTTCTGTGCTTCTAATCTTTTCGCGTTGTCATGAAATTGTATTAATCCGTTTGACAGTATGCAAATAAAAATAAAATAAATCTATACTCATTCTACTCAACTAACACCAGCACACACTCCCGTGTGTCGTGAGACGTTGTAACAGCTTAAAGAAGTGTGGCTGGGATGAATAGGAATGTCTATCCAGGATGTTAAAGCCCATATTACTTCTATACATTATTTCATCTATGCAGTATTTACATCTATATCATCATACTAAGTTACATTATATATGCAATATATACATACATATATATATACATGAAACGATACCTAAAACTAACCCCTAAGTACAATTCTCACTACAGATCAGTCCCTTAGATGTCCCCTTTTATCCTAGTCTTTGTCTTCCTATCTAAGTGGTCAATATATCTTGCCACCCCGTTTCACCTTTGAACTCAAGCCGTCTCGTTAACTTGGACCTCCCACGGACTCTCCTGCTTTCAAATCGCCTACGTAAGATCAAATTATTCCTTCAGATCAAATTACCGACTTCTACCAATGAACTTTCTTGATAGATCTCCTGGTCCAATATATTTCTCTTAATCCCTTAATCCTAATCCCTCTAGCGAGATCATTGAAAACTATTCATTCTTTCACGAGTCTCTTGGTGTAAGAAGCCCTCAGAGCCACTCCAAACCCTCAACAACCTCATGATGTGACCACTCGTCTATTGAATTAATAAATAATTGTTACAGAACTTTCTGTCTCTCCATTTGCGGAACCATCATTACTCAATACAGATGGATCATTCTCTCCGGTTGCCTTACACCACTCTCGTCACGACTGCAGGCTTATAAGATCTGTTATTATGACATACATATATACAATATATACATTCAAGAAAAAAAAGGAGGTTTTCTAGTCTCTTGGGATATCAATTGCTGATGATTCTCAATGAATCTTGTCATGTCAATAATTACCCTCGAGCCCTTGTTATTAGTAATGTTGCTGAGCCATATGATTTTAAGGTGGTCGGCAGGTGTCCTCACATGATATTGTATTCTGCCCTAACCCCTACTTGAGGGCAGAGGCGCAAGTGTCACGTGGTCAGAGAGAGAGAGAGAGAAGTGACCACGTGGTCCCTCTGTGAGGACTTAGACGGGTTGGAAGAAAAGGTCAGACAGGGACCGAGGAAGCCGTCGGGTATTTGGAGACCGATTGTACTTTGCAAGGCTCATCCCCGAGACTTTGCTGCTTATTTCGTTGTATTTAATAAACGCCTGTTGAGTTTCAAGTGTTGCCGAAAAGAACCGCCGAGGAACATTGCACAGCCATCGTGCCGTAAGGGGGAGGAGGCAGATGACTGTGATGCCGTCCACTCCACTATGCTATTTGGCGTAGAATTTAAATTTAGAAATGAATTGTAAACTGCAAGAAAAGATGCGCTACCTCATTTTGGGCGTTGACAAGAGTGGCACCGTTGTCTCCAAGGTGTGTCTTCCTCCAGTAATCCAGCAAGCTCCGTGCCACAGCATAATGGCAGTTCCTCGCCGCCACGTGCAGAGGGGTCTCACCACTCTTCGGGGCACAAAAGAGAACAAAACGCGTCAACAACAGAAAAACAAGAAACTGAACTTTTAAATCAAGTTATGAATTATTCTTATACTACCTACAATTGATTTCTGTTGCACGTCCGCCTTGTCCTGCAACAGGAGGGCGACTGTGTTGAGATGTCCGTGGCGAGCTGCAAAGTGGAGGGCACTCTCACCGTCCTACAAGAAAAAGAAGCACTCAAGTCCAAGTATTTTGATGATGAACTTCGTTTTTATTACTTCAAAAATGACACAGGTAGGTTGTTAATTAACATCTCACTGGAGCAACAGATGACGAGACAAGATCTGAGCTGGGTCTCGTGAGACCCCACTCTCCAAACTTCCCCACCACGCCACGCCAACGCGAGGACATTTGAGGCCACGACGGATTTAACGTCCCTTATGCACACGATGGTCTTTGGCTGGACCGAGTTTCGAACTCGCAACCCTCCGGTTACTCTTTCAACTGGTCTACCCCTGACATTTCCAAAGGCAATGAAAAGAGTGATCTTGCACCTTTATCAGTTCTTCAGACCTGGAGACGAAATCACATTTTACATAGCTTGATGACTGTCAGTGCCGAAAACCGGATCCCATAAGGTGGGTTGTCGCAAAAGAAATTAAATATCAAGTCTTCAATTTTTGCAAGGCTGCCTCCTCAGCCGTTATCCACCTCGGATTATCCCGACAGTGATATCATTCAACAATATTAATTTCATAAACATAGCTTTTTAAAATTAAATATACAACGATGAAGGGATTTTTAAAAATGTTGTATCACGAAACATCTCACGGATTAAATGTTATCAGAAAGTAGTCAAATTTTCACGACTTCCTACTTAAGTAGTGTCCTAAGGGATTCGTTATAATCATAAGGAAGAAGCTGTGGTCTTGAGGGAGATAGGTACCTTAAAGACCATCCTTAGGACGCTATGGCTGAGAGGTCCTAAGGAATGTTCTAAGGGAGCCGTTCTAATCATAAGGGAGACGCTGTGATCTTATCGGAGATAGGTGCCCTCTTAGGACGCTGTGGATAAGGGACGTACTAAGGAGTGTTTTGTGGGAGCCTTTGTTACATAAGGGAGACACTGTGGTTTTAAAGGAGATGGGTGTCTTAACACTTTTTGGACGCTGTGGTTTTAAAGGGGATGGGTGTTTTAACACCCTTAGGACGCTGTGGTTTTAAAGGAGATGGGTGTCTTAAGGCCCTTAGGACGCTATGGTTTTAAAGGAGAGGGGTGTCTTAACACCCTTAGGACGCTGGGGTTTTAAAGGATATGGGTGTCTTAACACCCTTAGGACGCTGGGGTTTTAAAGGAGAGAGGTGTCTTAACACCCTTAGGACGCTGTGGTTTTAAAGGAGATGGGTGTCTTAACACCCTTAGGACGCTGGGGTTTTAAAGGATATGGGTGTCTTAACACCCTTAGGAAGCTGTGGTTTTAAAGGAGATGGGTGTCTTAAGGCCCTTAGGACTCTATAGTTTTAAAGGAGAGGGGTGTCTTAACACCCTTAGGACGCTGGGGTTTTAAAGGATATGGGTGTCTTAACACCCTTAGGAAGCTGTGGTTTTAAAGGAGATGGGTGTCTTAAGGCCCTTAGGACGCTATGGTTTTAAAGGAGAGGGGTGTCTTAACACCCTTAGGACGCTGGGGTTTTAAAGGATATGGGTGTCTTAACACCCTTAGGAAGCTGTGGTTTTAAAGGAGATGGGTGTCTTAAGGCCCTTAGGACGCTGGGGTTTTAAAGGAGATAGGTGTCCTAATATCTTTAGGACGCTGGAATTAAAAGAGGTATTAATAAGTGTCCTAAGGGAGTCGTAATCATAAAGAAGACTCAGTGGTCTTAAGGTGCCGTAAGACCACCCATAGGACGCAGCGGATTATGGAGTTGTTAAGAAAAGCCCTAAAGGGGCATCGACAGCTTGAAAACCTCCATCATAAATGCCAACTTTTATTAAAATATGAGTACCTACCTCCTGAGTCGCATTCACTTCAGCTCCACTTTTCAAGAGTAATTCTGCACACTTCTCGCCTCCAGGCGTTCTGGCAGCGATGTGGAGAGGCGTTTCTCCAGACTACAAAAATAAGTTTCAGTTTAAAATGTTTTATTTAAAAGAGTGCTTATAAAAGATAGAGTTTAAACAAAGCAGAAATTGGATACTTCATTCAATGGGGAGACAGTACACTAAAAGTAACAAAAACATCCATTTTTTAATTGTTTTATTTTGAGTAATTAGAGCATTTTAAAAATTTTCATATCCGTACCTACATCATTTAGATTTATCGAAGCTTTCAATCGTTTATCAGGAGTGAAAATATCTAACTTTTAAACTTAATTATTATTATTACTCAGCATTTTCATGACCACAAACATTTACATGACTACTAAAAATACCAAGGCTTTTTACCAGACAATAGAGAACTTTTAAATCCAATTTTTATGATGTACTAGCTGAATTACCCGGCGTTGATCGGGTTGAAATGGTTAAATGTTGCTTGAAAAGTGAATTAGAATAATCACTTTTCTTTCACACAAAAATACAATCATTTAAATTGTACGGAAAATACGTTTTAATTTTTTCATAGCTTCTACAATATACTTCGGACGCAAATATATACATTTAATTCCTGAATATATTACAATATGTAAAAGATTAAGACATAAATACAAACAGAAACGAAATTCCGACGAAAAAATGCAGCATTCTGAAAAACAAAAGATGCGCAAAGTGTCGAATTTCGACTGCCTGAGTGTATTCTGAAATAGAGCAATTCGAAAAAAGACATTTGAAAAATATTGATAAAGACGATAACGATTTATGAAATTTAGTAATGCTCAAATATGACTGCAACATTTCGCTGTGGTAACTCAAATACACAAACAGGGGATTCTAAATCAAATTTTATTATAAAATAACAAAACATTAATTCTGGTTTGCCAAATCTAAAATAACAAAATTACGCTTTTATGATTGAGTTGAAGTTTTTCGTGTTCCATTACAAAATGTAAATTATGAAAAATCAAATATTTTAAATATCCTTTTTTTATCAATCAAATATTCGTAATATTCATGTAAAAATATAAAACTCATCATAGAAATACAATAATAATAATGAACTTTAATCTAATAATGCACATTACACCTGTCAAATAAAGTAGGAAATACTTATACAATCAATTAAAAGTTAGATTTAGTAATGCTCAAACATGACCGAAACATGGTTTTGCCCGGGTATTTATCCCAATCATCTATTAGACAGGAAAATGAATCAAATCAATCTATAGTGTAAAATCAAAGTAATTGCATTAACAGGTTTTTAAAGTATAAGGACAGTACACACATCATGAAGTAAAATATTTTACAAATTCACTGTAATATAAATATAACACAAAACTTAATTATACACAATATTTTTAGTTTCTCCTCCAGGAGCAAGAATAACAAAATGCACATTACACCTGTCAAATAGAGTAACAAAATTACGCTTTTATGATCAATGAGTTTTTCGTTTGTGCTTTTCGGAATAACGGTGCTTGGGTTAGAAATAAATGTAATCGGTGTAGACAAATTAAACTGAATAGATAAAAAATATTCAAAAAGCAGAAGGTCGATTTTACAGATTTTTTAAGAAAAAAAATCACTGCTTTCAACGGAGGATTCACATGTATCTATTCCGGACATTTTAAAATAAGTTACACGCCTTACCTAAAAACCTTATGTAACACAATTTTACAAATCATTACGTATTCAATAAATTATTTAAGGAAAGTTGGTCGAAATATACACCAACTTTCCTTGAAAATCATCCTTGAACTCCTGAAAACCTTTCCTTGAATTTCCTTGCAAAAATAAATATTTTAAAATATTCTTTCTTCATCAATAAAATATCTATAATTTATTTACATCATGGGAAGAACTAAAAAGTCAGTTCAAACATCAATATTGTAATTTAATTTGTTTCGGAAAAAATTGTTTTTCGATCAACACTGGTAAAGCAACTATAGCTACCTAAAGCAATCAATCTATGCTCAATGTTATTTCTATGGCGATTTCGAATAGTTTTTAGCCCCCTAGGGCCAATCGAACTGGGGTTAAGAGTTAGCCTATGCTGACCGCAGTGTTCTAAAGTATAAGTGTACTAAATTTGGCGTGGATTGGTCAAACGGTGTAGATTTGTATAGAAAATATACATACACACATCCTATTTTATATATATAGATTTGATAAATTGCGCATGAGATGAGATTTGAAAGAATGGTTACCTTTTTGAAAAACTAATAATTACGGCTGATGTTTTACTGTTTATCAGTGTCTGAGAGAAGAGAGATGTAAAAAAAGTAAGAATGCAAAACCAGTCCAAAAAAGTGGGGCATAAACTTAAAGTCAAAGCAAGAATTTTTTGAAATATTAAAATCTAAAATAGAAATTTTAAAATATTGAAAATTTTGAAAAAACATCGAATCTTGTAATTATTGCTCTGCGAAAGTTATTTTTTCTCTTGAAATATATATTTCATGTCTATTGCATCAAGATACAGCAAAATATTTTATTGTGTACAAGAAAACAAAATTATTTGTGCAAAGGGTATTGTATCTCTGTTTATTAGCATTTAAAAATGTTTCATTCTTTAATTAAATAATAGATAATATAAGGGTGGTGAATTTAGAATGAATGATACACTCCAACTTGAACAAGCCATATTGTAAATTAAAATAAATGATCTGTGATGACATTTTAAATTTAACAACCGCGACAAAATAAAAGCAAATTATTACAACAAAAGGAAGTTTATTCGAATGACTTCAAATTAACGAAAAAAGTCTGGATTTGTTTTTAATTTTGCATGAACCTTTATTCATAATTTTTCTGTGCAATTCATTCAATTGCATCATACTTAGGAAGGTAGGTAGGTAGGTACTTATTTAACATCGCATTGGAGCAACACAACGGTTTTTTGGCGATGGTCCGGGATCGAACCCGAAGGGAAAGATCCGAGGACAACACCACGTAAATTTGAACCACGGTCAGATAAAGAGGTCACCTGAGCTGGCACCCCATTCTCCTGACAGATTTAACGTGCACCAGCTCCCCTTGTAAGCGACGGTCTTTGATCGTATTCGAACTCGCAACCCTCCTGTTGCTAATCCGTAACTCTTCCGAATGGGCTACCGCGGCCCATACTCAGGTAAGGTATTAAGGACAAATGATTCAGATTCTTCATGGTTTCGGAAAGAGTTGTTCAAATTCGTCTGAATACCTTATAATCAGGAGCCGCCCTGTTGTATAACTAATTAACCCTTTCGGGCCTAATGGGCATATACATCCCAGAGATTAGATTGGGTAAATAAATCCCACTTTTGAATGGATTTTTACGTTTTTAGTGTTCTTAAGGAATTAGGGAATAAAAATATGACTAAAGCAACCTGGCAATACTTTCAGATTGCAAATGGCGGACGTGTTTTTGAGCACGCCCATTCATTCTGATGAATGAGTGACCGGAAACAAAAAGATGGTACAAAATTGGACGTTAGTTGCCCAGAAGCCATTTCCCACTACACTATGTACATGAATGGAGTTGACCGCTGTGATGAAATGGCTACTTTTTAGGGTCATGGCAGAAAATCAGACAAGTGGTGGAAAAAGATTTTTAGTTATGATTTCTGTTGTGAATGCATGGATTACGAAGTGTGATGTGGAACATAAAACAGCACCACTCTTATCATTCATGGTCTCCTTAGCTGAGCAACTAATAAATGTTGGAAGGGAGAAAGCAAACACAAAAAGAACGTGAAAGTACGGTCGTCCGTCAAAAAGAGCAAAAACTACTAAACTATTAAATTAAACTACTTTTCAGAGTTAAATTTTAATCATGCAAATGTCGGGGCGAAAGGGTTAAAACATGAAAGCTGAACTGTTATTTTCTCAATCTTTCTAATCGAAGGTATGAATAAAGGCCTTAGTTACTCACTTTCCCAGCTTTCAATCGAATCTGTGCTCCGTAACCCAACAAGGTTTCCACTACCCGAGGTTGGCAGCCTTGGACGGCGATGTGAAGGGCCGTTTGTCCATCCTGAAACACATTTTATTTCCGGTAAATTCGTATTCAAACACAATCTAAACATTTTACCAAAACGATGGAAAAATACACACTGTAGCAAATCGAACTGTTAGTGCGTTGAAAGCGAGCTGAACCATTGGAGTGTTGCAGCCCTACGCCATAAACTCTCAACCCTTTCTTGGCACGTTCGTCATCAAACTGATAACGCTTTTCTTCCTTGTAAAAGGCCCCATACACTCGAATATGTTGGACGAGCATGTTGGTAAAAGCAGTTGGGCTCGGCCAACATGCTTGAGCGTTTTTGGGTGCGACGAACGTGGTTGGTGGTTGGCGTGCGTTCCGACACGAGCCGAGGGCCCAACATAATAGTTATTTTGTTTCTGAATTCTATGAGGGAGACACATTGCAGTAGGTCTTTAAATGTTTCATCCGTAAATAATTTTAAAAATCCTGGGATTCGTTTACTGCGATCTCTTTTATTAACGGCATATGCCTAAATTTCTTTCTTGAAGTCAATTTTTGACCCACAATCGTCTCCGTTTTCTAACTTTTGAATCGTCATCCAAGCATAGCAAATAATCATCGTCGTTGATTTCCTACAATTCATTTTCACTGATTTAATAATAACAATTAGTTTTACATAAGATTAAAAACTATTTTTACAAAAATATAAAAATTAGTTTTCAATTACTTTAAAAATTTACGATATTTGCTTGTTAAATGATTTGGTCATATAGGTTCGAACGTGTATTGGGAACAGCGAGCATGTCGGTTCGGAGTTGGGCTAGAGCTTAATTCTGCCAACATGTTCGAGTGTGTATGCGGCCTTTAAAAAGAAGAGTTCTGTCGGTTCCTCGTTCGTCTGCACTGTGGTCCTTGCCTTACTCAATGTTTTCTCGTAATTTGTACAATTGTAATAAATTGTGTTTATTTTAACCCCCAGATGCTTACTAAACTAAACTCCACTCACCCACCTGTTACAACATTAAGTATAAATTAGATATAGGTTTACATGTTATAAAGAACACCCAGGTTAAAAAAGACGTTGACTCAAGAAACGTAAGTTAAAAAAAAACCCGATTATTTTATATTATTTCGAAATTTCAAATGTGCTATGTGCATGAAAAACCTCCCAAATTTCAAATTTTTTTTGAGAAAATGAATTATATCCAACTTACATTGGATACACGTAAAGAAATTTCAGCTTCATATATCTATTTTTAACAATACTTTTAATCAATAATTCACAAAAGATTATTTAATATAAAATAAAACGTAGCTATAGCCATTTTTAAGCTTTAGAATTAATATTTATTTTTTTACGCTTCATAAGAGAAATACTTTGAAACTTCAAAATGATACAAACGTATTCAAGAGAGCTAAATAATAAAAAATGCCTTATCATTATTTAAAAATTAAGATACTTTAAATTTTTTTAAAGAGAAAAGTCAAAAAATAAATTTCCAGAAACTTCACCTAGAAAAGCAAAAAATTAGCACGAAGACTGTTAAACACAGTAAGAACGAAAACGGAAATTTTAGGTCTACTATCCAATCGAGAGATATTTGGAATACATAGTAAATATTTCATACAATTCGAACAGAATTATGCAACTCAAATTACACAGCTCAGATAGATCTGACATCTATTCAGGATAAAGCTAAAAAAGGAACAGGTGACACAAAACATTCAATTCATTAGCTGATGACAGAAATAGCTTGAACTTACATTGGTCTTGATGTCAACATTTTCACCTTTATTCAGCAGAGATCGCACCACTTCAACGTGACCAGCGGCCGCTGCGATGTGCAGGCATTTGGCACCGGACTGCAAATGAAAAGTCCCGTGTTATGAACAGCAGAAACATTAAAATCTATGAGGGAAAGTCAAAAATTATCCACACTTTATTTTATCAATTTATTTACACAAATGTAGGGGTTGGACAAGTTTGTCATTTTCCTACATGTCTCCTTTCTTTTCGATGCATTTGGGCCAGCGATCTTCAAGTTTGCGTATTCCCTCAGAGAAGGTTTTCAGCGGGTCGCCAAACCATTTATTTCCACTTCTTTGTCCGTCCAATTTGCAGGGAACACGCTCCGTTGTCGATGGTAACTTGCCGATTTGCCAGTACCATTTCTCGAGCTTGCTGAATCTTCTCGTCAGTATTGGAGGTTGACGGGGTCGTGCTTCTTAGCGCATCACCTTTGTCCTGCCTCTTTAACCCTTTCGGGCCTAATGGGCATATACGTCCCAGAGATTAGATTGGGTCAATAAATCCCACTTTTGAATGGGTTTTTACGTTTTCAGTGTTCTTAAGGAATTAGGGAATAAAAATAGGACTCAAGAAACCTGGCAATACTTTCAGATTGCAAATGGCGGACTTATGGTTTTGAGCACGCCCATTCATTCTGATGAATGAGTGACCGGAAACAAAAAGATGGTACAAAATTAGACGTTAGTTGCCCAGAAGCCATTTCCCACTACACTATGTACATGAATGGAGTTGACCGCTGTGATGAAATGGCTACTTTTTAGGGTCATGGCAGAAAATCAGACAAGTGGTGGAAAAAATTTTTTAGTTATGATTTCTGTTGTGAACGCATGGATTACGAAGTGTGATGTGGAACATAAAACAGAACCACTCTTATCATTCATGGTCCCCTTAGCTGAGCAACTCATAAATGTTGGAAGGGAGAAAGCAAACACAAAAAGAACGCGAAAGTACGGTCGTCCGTCAAAAAGAGCAAAAACTACTAAATTAAACTACTTTTCAGAGTTAAATTTTAATCATGCAAAAGTCGGGGCGAAAGGGTTAAAGCTTCTCGATCTACTCACACACTTCTACTTGACAGAGCACTGTCCCCGTATTGTGTTGAAAGCCCCCGATGAATTTCAGCCCTTGGCACACCTCCCGACCCTAGAAATCGGATCACTGGAGCTGCCATGTTTACACTGTAGCAGAAGCAAGAAAACAGATGCCATGGAGGTCGAAAGTAACGTTACCACAGTAGTATCAACTCTAAGCATGCATTGCGCAGAAGGTGACAAACCTAAAGATGTGTTATAGCGAAAGTGCGGATCATTTGTGACTTACCCTCGTAATTCAAGTAAAAAACAACAGCTACCCCAGCAATGTAGTCCCCATCGTCATTCATATACAAATCCAGCAGGACGAGGTTGGTGCCAGCGATTGTCATGGCTCAAAACTCTCTTCTTGAAACTCGTGGATTAGTGTGCGCCCTAAGATTTCCTAGAAACTCTGACAAAAACCATGATCGAGTTGCGATCGGAGCGTCGCTACTCTGACTAATGAATTCGAGTGTGGCATTAATTGTGAAAGGAGTCAATTACGCGATATGCCTATATTAGGAAGCATCATTAGTTCTCTAGCAGCCTCTGGGACCTATTTCTCTATACCCCTTCGCATGTTTTTTTCTTTCACAACAGGGTATTATGAGGGGTAAATGATTCGCTTATGGAGAGCCTTTCCAGCATTAGAAACGGATTTTTTGGGTTTGACTGTCGATTGGGGAAATTATCAAGTCCTTTCATCAAGAACGAAGGAAAAGCTAGCTAGCTAAATTAAGGTAGGTATTTTAATTAACGTCGCACAGGAGCAACACAACGGGCTTTTGGCGAGGGTCCAGGATCAACCCCCGACGGAGAAGATACGAGGACAACACCATTTTGAACCACGGTCAGATGACGAAGTTACACCTGAGCTGGCACCCCTCTCTCCAAACTTCAACATCACTCAGACGTTATGACATTTGAGGCCCCGACAGATTTGACATGCACCAGCCCCCTTTGTGCACGACGGTCTTGGGTTGGATTCGAACTATCAACCCCCCGGGTGCTTACTTTTCCAACCGGGCTATCGAGGCCCCTAGTTAAATTAGTGTGGTAATGCATACAAGTTGCTTTTGGGTTTTAAGGCGCAATACACTTTATTATAGCATATAAAGTTTTAAGAATAAATGAAAACTTGCTAACGTTTTATCACCACTCAATGTAACCACAAAAAAAGAAAAATTTTAATCCAAAGGATATCTGCAGAAAAATGTTGAAACGATTATAAAGAAACAACTGAACTTTTCTTTGCAATAGCACATACCAATAAAATGTCAATATAATATTTTTAAAGATATAGTTAAGAAAGCAAAGTAAGTCCGAAATGTCTATTAAAATATTTTAAGAGTCATGCTTATTTTCAAACCCTTCACCTCGTATTAAAATTTGTGGTACAAAATTAATTAATACAATAAATGTTTCATTAAAAAGGCCAGCTCAAACGAAGCTTTGATTGAATTTATTGATTCCTCATGTAAAAGTTTATCTGGTAGAGAAGATAAAGATCATGTGCTTCCACAACAAGCGTGAATGCACGATTAACGAAGATTTAATTTGTCGCTCTATGGCAGTGGTCGCCACAATGGACCCCCAGGGCTCGATATAACATTGCTAGGAATCGATAGAAAATTGCTAGGAATCGATAGTAACTTACAAGATGAACTTCTTGAATTGTCAGTTGATCTCTAAGCTAAGACGCTTTTTGAAAATAGGATTTTCAGTTACTTTTGGATGAATCTAAATGTGGAAAAACATCCAAAACTTTCTCAAGTGGTACTCCCTTTTTGCTTGCACTTCCAAGTTCGCACAGGGTTGAAACTGGTTTCAGCCATGGTAGTTCCATTTTAACAAACGAATAAGCTAGATATAGTTGCGATTGAAGGCTGAAACTGACTCATTTTGAAGCCAACATTGCTCATCTTGTCAAGAGTCACGAAGCACATCCTTCACATTGCACAACGTTAATAAACTTTATACTAAGTTAATAAAAGTCTTATTTTCATATATAAGGAAGATTGAATTGTTATTTAATTTTATATTTTATGTATTATTTATCCCTCCTATCCAACGTGTGATGTTGAGGACGTCGAAAACAAAAACGTACTCCTTTGACGTTAACCAATATAATACATACTGTATTATACATAGAATAAACATTGTAACCTATAAAATAAATAAACCAAACTCACATAAGCGTCTTTTTTGCTTGACCTATTATAATTACGTAATAATAAAACAGAGGGAGTCGATGAAAAGTCAAGAAACTCTTGAAGGGTCGACGGTCAAAAAAGTTTGACGACCCCTCCTCTATAGTTATATTTCGCTTCAGAGGGACTCATTAGATCGCGATCTATGTCAACCCTCCTGGTGATTGTCTCAACGAGGAATCTTGTCATTAGTAAAACCTAACAGACCTTGAATGACGAGATATATCGTCATTAGAAGAAAAAACTGACCAGAACTCGATCTCGACACCATCGAAAAATCTGCGATACCTTGATGACGAGATACCTCGTCATTAGTCCAAAATTGCCCATATCTTGACGGGCGAGATATCTCGTCGAAACCACTGGAAGGGTTAAAAGGAGGATCTCGTTTCTTTTTCTTTTATAGCTCTTTACTTTCTAGAGGCGAAACCGAAAGAGAGAAAAAACAAAATCACTTTTTGCACAATTTGCCTATCATTTCATAGTCGCCTTTTACTTCAGGCGTCCGAATGGTTGAAAGTGCCGCTCGTTTAGGGATTTCAGCCGGGATCACCGGGGCACTCACCTTATTTGAAGTGTGAATAGGAACTCCTCTTTTCATGAATATCATGGCAATATCCGGAAATCCAGCGGCTGAAGCGATGTGCATGAGCGTGCTGCCATCCTAGAAAAAAAAACTTTACTCAGTACCGAATACTTACAGAAGGCTTAAGAAATAAACACACAAAAAGAACACCAAAAGCGTTGCCACGAAAAGTCTCTTTACATCAAAGCTTTTCTTGTGTGTATGTTCATTACTTGATGCTCGTCTGCCTTGGCGCGGCATGCTCAAATATGGCCATAAACATAACTAACCAATCTGGTTGGTGAGACTGAACTTGATTATTTAGACCCCTACTGGAACAAAATGGAGGTTAAAAATGAAGAGGCGTTGTCCTTGGATCTTTCCCTTCGGGATGGATCCCGGACCGTCGCCAATAGCCCGTTGTGTTGTTCCAGTGCGAACTTAATTACCTGCCTTCCTGGAATCTCGTGACGATAAGAGTGTTAAACAGATAGGTAGGTCATTAATCAACGTTTAACTGGAGCAACACAAAGGGCAACTGACCGGGATCAATCTCGAAGGGAAAGATCCGAGGATAACACCACGTCATTTTGAACCATGGTCAGATGACGAGATCACACCTTTTCTGGCGCCCCACTCTCCAAACTTCCATCCACACCAATCTGAGGACATTTGACGGATTAAACTAGCTCCTTTGTAGACGACGGTCTTTGGTTGGATTCGCAACCCTCCGGTTGCTAGTCCGTTACTCTTCAACCAGGCCACCTGTTATAAGACGGAAGGACATAACTGATAAGCTCTGTCAGCAGCCAGAGATTCACTGACCTTTGTTCTCTGTGAGATGGAAGCTTTGAACTTGTCGAGAAGTACTTCGACGGCGTTGGTGTGTCCCCTCTCTGCCGCCAGGTGGACAGGCGCCCTGTCCCTGCGGTCCAGGATGTTGGCCCGTGCGTTCGCCTGGCTCAGCACCTTCAGCATGCCCTCGTCCCCCTCCATGGCAGCGATATGCAAGGGGGTCATGCCTTCGCTCTGAAACACAATGGAAAGCTCAACCAGAGAGTAATGTCCTTACATTTTATGATCCTCTTTACGATTCATTGTGTGATGAATCATAAAGAGGAAAGGTACCACTATAAAAATTAAGGTACACAAGATTTTTTTATAATTTTCACTTCAAACATCCACTTTTTTTACAATAGGTCATTTGTTTGTGGTCGATATCATTTCAGTGTAAAAAAATCAGATTAAGCTAATCATTAATTATCTAATTTAGATATAATTAGCATGTTTTTTGAACAGTGATATTCTAATTTGATCAGAAAGACAATTTTTATTGGAAAGTATTCCCTAATATTATTCTTCATGCGTTGACCCTTAATTAAATTGCTAGAGGAATAAAGTTTCTTGCAATTTTTCCTTCTTGAACAAATCTTGATTTTTTTCAGGGATTTTAACATTCAAACTAAAAATTCGTTTCTTAAGTAATAACTTTGACTGAGGGTCGAAACATCCACTGTATTATGACACAAAAATAATTATAGATAAATTCTTATCACTGTTTGAACAAAGCCTCCTATTGCAGAAACACAGTTCTTCAGAAATTAAGTTTGAATATTTGGAAACGTATTTGTATGTGGTGCAGTACCTAACGAAAACCCTTGTAACTAGAAAACTACAAGGATATATCAAAAGTAAGGTGAATTTGTCTCTAAAACTCAGAGTTTTTTGTGTAGCTAATTCATTTTTTTATGTTGCAAGTACCAAGGTGATAGAAGTGTGACGGCTTGTAGAAACTTCTACGTCAACCCGTCTGGTGCTTAGAGCAAATCAAAGATGGCGCATCGACTTGAGCATTACTCCAAGGAGGAGGTGTCATTCGGTTTTTATGGGCCAAGGGGAAAAAACATGTGATATTCATCGAGAATTATTGGAAGTTTATGGAGAGAGTGTTATGTCGCAGAAACAAGTGTACGTGTGGTGTAACGACACGAATGTGGCTGTCGTCGATGCCATGATTCGTGAAGACAGAAGAGTGAGGTTGCATGATATTGCAAATGTATTGAATAGCTCATATGGTTCAGTGAGCAGTATTACCATTTGTTTGGCCCTGAAGAAACACCTCCGTGGGCAGCGTTTCCATACACTGGAAGAGGCACAACACTTACCTGGTTAGGGAACCTGGAGCAAGATTTCTTTGAAAAGGGCATGGACGATTGGGTGCCACGTTGGAATAAATGTTTAGACCACTATGGTTCCTTTGTCGAATGATAGTGTGATACGATTTGTCAAACATAATGAATTTTCATATATTTATCTCTGCACGTTTTTCTGTCAATCAAAAATTCACCTTACTTTTTGATACTCCTTTGTATTTTGAATAGTTACAAGAACTTGGTATCTCGTTTGAAAGCTAGCAAGTTGGAAAATATTTTGAAGCAATTAAATATATCGATATTCTGGTTGATTTTTGTGATTTTTAGTGCATACATACACTTACTTACAATACAATATTATATATCGCAGTGCAATTCTACTACACCATGAAGAAATTTTTGGTCGACAAAGTTGGCACTGTCTTCCACCATCGATCTTCTAATGAAATATACGGAGCATGTGCTAGCAGCTTTATCTGATTTCTTCCGGTATCTCTGTTTGAAGATCTGTCACGTGCTTGTGGGAAAAGCATGAATCTTAAATTATTGACGAAACTAAATTATAGAAGAAAAATTATTGATTCCTTAAGTGATTATTCAGAGTGATCAAAAACACCAGTCTGCGCTTCGGTAACCAATGGGCTAATTCGATTAATAAGCCCACATGATTTACCCTTCAGACATCTTACGACGACTCCGCCCACATGCTATGTTGTGAACTAGCAGTGATTTGGCGACATTGGTGGCTTGGCGACCGTCTTAAGTCGCCAAGAGAGGGCGACTGAACTGGCCATAGCGAACTTGTATCCTGTTTATGATATGATCCATAACTTACTTCCATTTTACTAATTGTACCAGCTCATTGGAGCATCTTTGTTAAGTTTTCTAAATAAATAGAAAACCAATTTAATCTTGCCGACCACTATACTCTGTCAATTTCATTAGAAGGTCGATGTCTTTCACGCGTCTTGCTCAATTGGTAACTGATAGACGTGATGTGAATGAGAAGCTTTAAAAAACACAAGGGATTTACAATTGTTTTTATCTCCCGACACAACGGGGGCCGCGGTGGCCCGGTTGGAAGAGTAACGGACTAGCAACCGAAGGGTTGCGAGTTCGAATCCAGCCAAACACCGTCGTGTACAAAGGGGGCTGGTGCACGTTAAATCTGTCGTGGCCTCAAATGTCCTCACGTTGGCGTGGTGTGGAAGTTTGGAGAGTGGGGTGCCAGCTCAGGTGTTGCCTCGTCATCTGACCGTGGTTCAAATTGACGTGGTATTGTCCTCGGATTCTTTCCCTTCGGGTTTGATCCCGGACAGTCGCCAATAGACCGTTGTGTTGCTCTAGTGTGACGTTAATTGAAATACCCCCCCCCCGACACAACGTGGAAAGTTTAAAATAAATTGCCTTTATTAATTCGCAGGTTCTCACCGTTTTGCATGTCGATGAATTCAAACTGTACTGATTCGGGTGCATTTTCTGGCAAAACGTTAAAAGCGTTGCTAAATAAATCCAGTAACGGATTTATTTTTTAAAAAACGACCCTTGAAGGATGATGTCAAATAATTAATATTTTCAACATATACAGTCTTGAAATTGGCATCGATCTTTTTAGTAACTTTCTTGTAATTAGGAAAATGGACAGCTACTTTGTTGTGTGCAGTTTTTAAAAATTAAGTTTGAACTGTTAAAATAAAACACATGGTGAGGCGGGCAACCAGCAAATAAATGGAGGTCTGTGCATCATTATTATATAAATTTCCTATTTATTATGATGTGGAGGGTCGCTGAATTTCAGTAGGTGCTTAATGGATGCGTCCGTTCCGTTTCTATAGCAACCACCTAGACTTCGTGGTGGGGGTCAGTTGAGGTAGGCCAGAGGTTCCCAACCTTTTTGACTCGCGAAGCTCTTTTCAGAATCAATTTCTATGGCGGGGCCCCTTAGGCCTACCCTAAGTTTTAGAAGTGAATGGTGTGTTTAGGAGTAGTTTTACAGGGGGAGGAAGAGGAGATAGATAGTAAAGAGATATTTAAATAATTGCGCAATGTCAATGCAATGAAATTCTATTTTAAAAACTTTTAAATTTACCATATCCCAATTTATTCTCAAATACCACCCATACATGTGATAGCGTCTAAACTTGGCCATACATAAAAGTTCTTCTAAAGTTCCATCAATCAAACCATTTGCGTTGCAACAGATATTACACTATTGGTGAGATCTTCAACATGGCAAATTTCCGTTCAGAATGTAATTTCTAGGTAGTTCCTACCTAGTGGGGTAGGCGCTCCCTAGGGAACCACCGAGGGTAGGAACCGCCTAGCGGGGCAGGCGCTCCCTAGGGGAACCACCGAGGGTAGGAACCGCCTAGCGGGGCAGGCGCTCCCTAGGGAACCACCGAGGGTAGGAACCGCCTAGCGGGGCAGGCGCTCCCTAGGGAACCACCGAGGGTAGGAACCGCCTAGCGGGGCAGGCGCTCCCTAGGGAACCACCGAGGGTAGGAACCGCCTAGCGGGGCAGGCGCTCCCTAGGGGAACCACCGAGGGTAGGAACCGCCTAGCGGGGCAGGCGCTCCCTAGGGAACCACCGAGGGTAGGAACCGCCTAGCGGGGCAGGCGCTCCCTAGGGAACCACCGAGGGTAGGAACCGCCTAGCGGGGCAGGCGCTCCCTAGGGAACCACCGAGGGTAGGAACCGCCTAGCGGGGCAGGCGCTCCCTAGGGGAACCACCGAGGGTAGGAACCGCCTAGCGGGGCAGGCGCTCCCTAGGGGAACCACCGAGGGTAGGAACCGCCTAGCGGGGCAGGCGCTCCCTAGGGGAACCACCGAGGGTAGGAACCGCCTAGCGGGGCAGGCGCTCCCTAGGGAACCACCGAGGGTAGGAACCGCCTAGCGGGGCAGGCGCTCCCTAGGGAACCACCGAGGGTAGGAACCGCCTAGCGGGGCAGGCGCTCTCTAGGGAACCACCGAGGGTAGGAACCGCCTAGCGGGGCAGGCGCTCCCTAGGGAACCACCGAGGGTAGGAACCGCCTAGCGGGGCAGGCGCTCCCTAGGGAACCACCGAGGGTAGGAACCGCCTAGCGGGGCAGGCGCTCCCTAGGGAACCACCGAGGGTAGGAACCGCCTAGCGGGGCAGGCGCTCCCTAGGGAACCACCGAGGGTAGGAACCGCCTAGCGGGGCAGGCGCTCCCTAGGGGAACCACCGAGGGTAGGAACCGCCTAGCGGGGCAGGCGCTCCCTAGGGAACCACCGAGGGTAGGAACCGCCTAGCGGGGCAGGCGCTCCCTAGGGGAACCACCGAGGGTAGGAACCGCCTAGCGGGGCAGGCGCTCCCTAGGGAACCACCGAGGGTAGGAACCGCCTAGCGGGGCAGGCGCTCCCTAGGGAACCACCGAGGGTAGGAACCGCCTAGCGGGGCAGGCGCTCCCTAGGGAACCACCGAGGGTAGGAACCGCCTAGCGGGGCAGGCGCTCCCTAGGGAACCCCCGAGGGTAGGCACCGCCTAGCGGGGCAGGCGCTCCCTAGGGAACCACCGAGGGTAGGAACCGCCTAGCGGGGCAGGCGCTCCCTAGGGAACCACCGAGGGTAGGAACCGCCTAGCGGGGCAGGCGCTCCCTAGGGGAACCACCGAGGGTAGGAACCGCCTAGCGGGGCAGGCGCTCCCTAGGGGAACCACCGAGGGTAGGAACCGCCTAGCGGGGCAGGCGCTCCCTAGGGGAACCACCGAGGGTAGGAACCGCCTAGCGGGGCAGGCGCTCCCTAGGGGAACCACCGAGGGTAGGAACCGCCTAGCGGGGCAGGCGCTCCCTAGGGGAACCACCGAGGGTAGGAACCGCCTAGCGGGGCAGGCGCTCCCTAGGGAACCACCGAGGGTAGGAACCGCCTAGCGGGGCAGGCGCTCCCTAGGGAACCACCGAGGGTAGGAACCGCCTAGCGGGGCAGGCGCTCCCTAGGGGAACCACCGAGGGTAGGAACCGCCTAGCGGGGCAGGCGCTCCCTAGGGGAACCACCGAGGGTAGGAACCGCCTAGCGGGGCAGGCGCTCCCTAGGGGAACCACCGAGGGTAGGAACCGCCTAGCGGGGCAGGCGCTCCCTAGGGGAACCACCGAGGGTAGGAACCGCCTAGCGGGGCAGGCGCTCCCTAGGGAACCACCGAGGGTAGGAACCGCCTAGCGGGGCAGGCGCTCCCTAGGGAACCACCGAGGGTAGGAACCGCCTAGCGGGGCAGGCGCTCCCTAGGGGAACCACCGAGGGTAGGAACCGCCTAGCGGGGCCGGCGCTCCCTAGGGGACCCACCGAGGGTCGGAACCGCCTAGCGGGGCAGGCGCTCCCTAGGGGAACCACCGAGGGTAGGAACCGCCTAGCGGGGCAGGCGCTCCCTAGGGAACCACCGAGGGTAGGAACCGCCTAGCGGGGCAGGCGCTCCCTAGGGAACCACCGAGGGTAGGAACCGCCTAGCGGGGCAGGCGCTCCCTAGGGAACCACCGAGGGTAGGAACCGCCTAGCGGGGCAGGCGCTTCCTAGGGAACCACCGAGGGTAGGAACCGCCTAGCGGGGCAGGCGCTCCCTAGGGAACCACCGAGGGTAGGAACCACCTAGTGAGATAGGCGCTCCCTAGGGAACCAGTGAGGTAGGCAGAAGCTTACGTTCTGAAGGTTGACGGCGGCGCCCTTTTCGATGAGCAGGCGCATGAGATCTATGTCCCTCCTCCGGGAGGCGATGTGGAGTGGAGTGTCCCGGATGTCCGGCCGCCGGATGGACAGCTGCTCCTTTGCGTCCACCATCAGTAGCTCTCGGCAGATTCCGTGGTTGCCCACTTCCACGGACAGCATCAGCGGGATGTTCCCCGCCTGCAAAGCAAACAGCTGGTTAGGTATACCTTCGGAGGCAATTATTTATTTAGAAATTATCACTATAGATTTTGTTACTGATTTCGACTACAAAAGTATTTTATGGCAGAAATTATTGTGTTTTGAAATTATAGTTTGTAAAAATAGAGTAAAAATTTTAAAAAATACCATTTACTCAAAACGTCGTATTTTAAAAAACAGTAAACATTTTTCCAGTTTGTAAAGTGAATTATCTTCTAAAAACATCGATTCGGGTATTCAACTCTAATCATTATTGTATTCTTATATTTAAATTAATCGTGGACGCCAGTCATCCCTGAAAAGAACACGAAAGAACAAAATGCAAAACATATTCAGGTTTACATCCTGCTCAAATTTTTTAAATACATATTCCTTAATAATAACAGTTCACTCTGACATAATCTTCAGAACCTATATAAAAAACTTCAAAAGAATTCAATGGATGCATTCTGAGATATTGGTTTTTACGGAGAGTAAGGCTTAGCGAAAATTGCATTTCGAGGAAAAGCTAAAAACAATACAAACCCCCATGTCAAATATAGATGCCAATACCTTTCAAATCTTTTATATCGCCAGTCGATTGTAGAAGGAAAATCCGAAGTGATTTGAAGAGCTAAAGGGTTGCATTGGCATACACAAGATACCTTAATGAACATTCAAACATCCCGTCAAAAGTACCCTTCCACACACAGAAGATTTCATTAAATTTTAAAAAGTACGTGCAAAGAATGCAAAGAAAGAGAAAGAATACAGATCTGTTTTCAGTGTTTTCTAAAGCCATCTACAGCAGTTCCTGCATGATTAGCTAAACACGTTCTCTATTACTGTTCTAGACTACTTGCAAAATCGGCGCATTGACTGGATTTTTAAAGTCTGTCTTAAAGTGTCTTCGGATTTTTCAAGAATGTATTGTCGACGCCTACGAGTGAAAGACACTAAAAAATGACCAGATATGTGGTTTTTTAGCCTCACATAAATGACTGCCTTTTGGTTGGATCCAGTTTCGAACTCGCAGTGAACACCCGTTCACTGTCGGCGAAAGATTGCCATCTTTCTGGAGAAACTGACCACCCGAGTAGTGGAGATTTGGGCTCATCCGAGCTGAAAAAGACCGATTTATCCCGACCTGGGACTCTTTACTCGCCTGAGTATTTTATTGAGAAAAGGCTCGCCGTAGCCGTGGATTAGACTCCTTCGAGTAATTCGTGAGACTACCCAGCAGCCGTAAGAAGCGCCTCGATAAACTTTGGACTTTCCAACGAACTATTAAATGAGCTCTTAAATGAACTCTTCATTCATTTTACCGACTAATCTATATAAATAAAAATGTAATATTCGTTTGTTCCTAACGCAAAATCTCCCAAAATTTTTCACCGATTGCCTTGAAATTTTTCCACAACGCTGCATTCGAATACGCGCATGTTTTAGTCTACTTAGCTATATAAATAAAAATGTAACGCCAGGAAGAACTGGTAAAACGTTCCTAATTCAATTGATTCAGATCCCAAAATCACATTGCCTTAGCACTTGCGTCGTCCGGAATACCTGCGACTTCGATACCAGGTGGAAGAATTGGCTGGCGAAATATCAACCAGCCAAAGCTTTGCAACGGCACGCGGATTGCAATAAAAAAATTTATGAGCAATATCGTAGAGGCAACAATCTTGACAGGACCTGTCAAAGGTGAAGATGTCCTCATTCCTCTTATTCCTATGACTCCAACTGGTATGCCATTTCAGTTCAAGAGATTGCAATTCCCAATTCGATTGGCGTTTGCAATCACCATAAACAAAGCTCAGGGCCAATCGTTAGAATTGTGCGGTTTAGATCTAGACACGGATTGCTTCTCACATAGACAATTCTATGTTGCGTGTTCTAGAGTCGGCAAACCAGACAATCTTGACAAACAACGGAACAACAAAAAACATTGTATACCCACAAGCATTGTGAAATAAAAAATATTGGAAATGTGTGCTTTCTTTTTTTTCTTTTCAATTTAACCAGATGAGCCACAGCAACGCGTGGCCCGGTACAGCTAGTTGTAAATAAATTACGTTAGTCTAGAAACCGATACCTTTGAATGGTAACTAGTCTAAGCTACCCGTGAACCGAGACGTTACAAGGGGGTCTGGTGCATTTTAAATCTGTCTTGGCCTCAAATGTCCTCACGTTGGCGTGGTGTGGAAGTTTGGAGTGGGGTGCCAGCTCAGGTGTGACCTCGACATCTGACTCTGGTTCAGAATGACGTGGTGTTGTCCTCGGTAGGTAGGTATTTTAATTAACGTTTCACTGGAGCAACAGAACGGGCTATTGCCGACGGTCCGAGATCAATCCCCAAAGGGAAAGGTCCAAGGACAGCGCCTCGTCACTTTGAACCACGGTCAGATGACGCGAACTACACCTGAGCGGGCACTCCACGCTCCAAACTTCCACACCACACAAACGTGAGGACATGTGAGGCCAAGACAGATTTAAAATGCACCAGACCCCCTTGTAACGTCTTGGTTCACGGGTAGCTTAGACTAGTTACCATTCAAAAGTATCGGTTTCTAGACTAACGTAATTTATTTACAATTTATTTACAATTAGTCGGTAAAATGAATGAAGAATTCTTCACACACACTTAATAATTTAACTAGGAACTAGATTTGTAAACTTACATTAAATAAAAATAGTAAGTGATACATTATAAAGGTTTTATTCATTTACCTCTTCCCTATTCATAACCCATGCACCGTTCTAAAAAGTGTGTCGTAGTCCAAAGTTTGGGAAGACCTTTCTTAAATGTCCTGATTTATTGTCTGGTAACTAAGCGTTTCTGAACCCAAACAAAGCGTTTGCTTTAGAAGAATTTCCATACTTACACATAATGGAATAAAGGCATAAAAATTACTAATATATTGCTACCAATATACATTAACCTTTAGACTACGGGCAGTACAACAGTCGTACCATATTCGGGTAGCGGAATAAAAGCGCCGTAGTGTAAAGGTTAAGTGTTTGATTTGGGTAGTAGACTATTTTGCAAGTCCTTAATTAGTTATTCTGAGAATAACCGATGTAAGTGGTGTCCAATAAGAAATATCGCAAAACTTAAAGATATTTTGTATTGCTTTAACAGGTTTTACGTTTCTTAACGAGCCTATAGCTGAACCTGTAGTTCAGTAGCTGCTCTTCAAACCATCGATTGCCATCGCCAAAGGTGCAATATGCACACGACATCTGACTCAGAAATGGACACAACAACTAGCGTACGTGGCACAGACGTTATTTGTTTATTGTAGAATGGCAACAGGTATAAACACGATAAAATCGACCGTTACGGGATTTATTCACCACAATTTTGCAGCTTAGTTCAAATATACTTGATTTGAGTGAGTTATGAAGCTGCATATTATTGCTAAAACTTCACGGAAGAGGTCGCCACCTTCATCAGTCTGAATCGTTTTTGAATAAGAGAATGGGATGAAATTAAAGTAGGCATTCAGATCCTAATTGCGTTAACATGATCCAGGTGTGCGTTTTATTGGAAATAAGGTAGGTAGATAGGTATTTATAATTAACGTCGCACTGGAGCAACGCAAAGGGCTATTGGAGACGGTCCGGGATCAAACATGAGGGGAAGGATACGATGACACTTTTTACTCCATTTTTATGAAGCATAATATCAAAACACACTATTTTCTGCCATAAAATGCTTTAAAAAATCCAAGTTCCGTGATAATTTCAAAATATTGCTTCTCAAGGTATACAGACACCTTAAGAAGCCTTTGCTTGATATTCTGGAATATCAAGCAAAGTAATATCTGTATCTAAGTAACAATTTCAAACAAGCAAAGTAATAACTGTATCTAAGTAACAATTTCTCACAAGCAAATATCTGTATCTAAGTAACAATTTCTCACAAGCAAATATCTGTATCTAAGTAACAATTTCTCACAAGCAAATATCTGTATCTAAGTAACAATTTCTCACAAGCAAAGTAATATCTGTATCTAAGTAACAATTTCTCACAAGCAAAGTAATATCTGTATTTAAGTAACAATTTTTCTAAGCAATAATTGTATCTAAATAAAGAATACGTTTCTATGTCCATCTGAATTCGCGAGAGGGATGGATGTTTGGGTTTTATGGCGCAAGGTCCGAAAGCGGACAAGCTGCGCCAAACATAAGACAGAATATAACCCAATAAAAGTATGAAATATTAAAAATATAATACTCCAAGACAGATAAAAGGTAGATTCTCAACATGAGAAGTGTGTATATGAGAATAAAAATATTCAAACAAATATTCATAGAGTCAGATGACAAAACAAGACCATCATCGTCTGCAGCATAACTAATGAATTTAATTGACGTACGCATAAAATTTTATGAAATTTAAGGGATTGAATTATAAAACAATTTGAATATATTCATGTCATTTTGAATTAGGAAACAAATTAGATGAGAAATTCGTGAGAAGGGGACGAAAGGAAACGTTACCTTATCTTTGACGAGTCTGGCATCCTTCCCTGTCGCTTTGAGGATGAGTTGAAGTGGTGTAAGCGCTTGACCGGTCGGACGGGAGCACACTATGTGAAGCGGCAATTGACCCTTCGGCTGAAAGAAGAGAAATACGTTAGATATAGACGCAGGTCTTACAAATGGTAAATAATCAAACTATTCCAGAAGTAGAAATTGAAAATTTCCAAACCAACGACTCAAAAAGCTTCCTTAGAGCAAAAGAAGAATAGTCGATGGCTATTTCGATGGGGCGAGACGTCCACCGTCATCAGGACGGATTGGTTGTCTCGGCTGCTTTGGAGGTTTTATGGCCTATTTGGCCATGCTGCGCCAGACACAAGACATACAATATCAATAGACATAGACAGTTTAACTGACACAGAAAAAGAAATACACCCAGGGAGGAATGCATTTGTCAAGAATCGAATCTACTCGAAGGTTGCTAGCACAGTGGACATACTCACTGAGCCACGATGGCCCTCATCAGGACAGAAATGAGTCACAAGAGCAAGTTGAGTTGTACTCTTGCCACGACTCACCTTTCCAGTCCGGGGGCCGCGGTGGCCCGGTTGGAAGAGCAACAGGAGGGTTCGAATCCAATCTCAGACCGTTGTGTACGTAGGGGGGCACGTTAAATCTGTCACGTCCTCAAATGTCCTCACGTTGGCGTGGTTTGGAAGTTTGCAGAGTGGGGTGCCAGCTCAGGGGTTGACCTCGACATCTGACCGTGGTTCAAAATAACGTGGCGTTGTCCTCGCATCTTTCACTTCGGGTTTGATCGCGGACCGTCACCAATAGCCCGTTGTGTTTCTACGGCGCGACGTTAATTAAGTACTTATCTACCAGGCGGTGTGGAAGCAGGAGTGCGTAAGACAACGTAGAAAGAGACAAGGCTAATTTAACTTGTGAGTTCACCGATTGGTATTTTAATTAACGTCGCACTGGAGCAACGCAACGGGCTATTGGCGACGGTCTAGGATCAATCTCGAAGTGATACATCCGAGGACAACACCACGTAATTTTCCAGACCCACTTCCTCCCAACTCACTTTTATGGTGTAGAGCTTTCATTGGGAGGAAGGGGAAATTGCTAATCTTTCCGCACCCCATTCGAGCATTTATTAAAGCAAAAATACATACATACATATAACGGCCAACAGGGCCAAGCAAATAAATAGGACGACCGGCACACCACCGGTTTACATGGACGAGGTAATTTTGAACCACGTAAGATGACGAGGTAACACTTAAACTGGCACCCCCTCTTCAAACTTCCACACAACGCTACCGTAAGGACATTTGAGGCCACCCCAGATTGAACATGCACCAGCCCCCGTGAGCACGAGTGTGTTTGGTTGAACCGAGTTTTGAACACTCCGGTTGCTAATCCGCTGTTGCTCTTCCAATGGGCTACCGTGACCCCGAAGAAAGATTGAGGTTTACTGTGTTTTACGTAAAGTTCGTTGCTACAAAAAAAGTAAACGAGTGATGTTGCCGAATGTACCATGTCTCGAGGCGAGATATAGCGAAGTGTTACCGCAGTGTTCCCCATTCTATAAGTACAAGGTTATATCGAAAAGTAAGGTGAATTTGTCTCTAAAACTCAGAGTTTTTTGTGTAGCTAATTAATTTTTTATATGTTGCAAGTACCAAGGTGATAGAAGTGTGACGGCTTGTAGAAACTTCTACGTCAACCCGTCTGGTGCTTAGAGCCAATCAAAGATGGCGCATCGACTTGAGCATTACTCCAAGGAGGAGGTGTCATTCGTTCTTTATGGGCCAAGGGGAAAAAACATGTGATATTCATCGAGAATTGTTGGAAGTCTATGGAGAGAGTGTTATATCGCAGAAACAAGTGTACGTGTGGTGTAACGACACGAATGTGGCTGTCGTCGATGCCATGATTCGTGAAGACAGAAGAGTGAGGTTGCATGACATTGCAAATGCATTGAATAGCTCATAGGGTTCAGTGAGCAGTATTACCATTTTGGATTACCATTTGTTTGGCCCCTGAAGAAACACCTCCGTGGGCAGCGTTTCCATGCACTGGAAGAGGCACAACAGGCTACACTTACCTGGTTAGGGAACCTGGAGCAAGATTTCTTTGAAAAGGTATGGATGATTGGGTGCCACGTTGGAATAAATGCTTAGACCACTATGGTTCCTTTGACGAATGATAGTGTGATACGATTTGTCAAACATAATAAATTTTCATATATTTATCTCTCTCTCTCTCTCTGCACGTTTTTCTATCAATCAAAAATTCACCTTACTTTTTGATACTCCTTTGTACATCTCATTCCTTTTAGAAACTGGATTTTTTTCTCGTGTCCGTACATGCACTTGCTGATTTCTAAGCAACACTACTTGGAATTCCTAGAGTATAAAATGGCCCTACAACCGCCAATGGCATTTGCAGAGGTTAAAAAAAGGGAAGCGTAAATCTTTTCGTCTGGGTTCGTGACTGATTCACTTTTGTGGAAGTATTTTATGGACATCGGTAATACGCGGGCGAGGAAAGTAAAAGACGACATAAACTAAAACCATTAACTTTTATCACCACTCGCTTCGCTTTTCCTCGGTAGGTCCTTGGAGAGGTTATTTCTAATGATACTTCGACAGATCGCGTACAGCAATCAATACCTAGTAGATTGAGGTAGGTATTATAATTAACGTCGCACTACAGCAACACAGCGGGCTATTGGCTACGGTCCGGGATCAAACCCGAATGGAAAGAACCGAGAACACCACGTTATTTTGAAGCAGATGGCGAGGACACACCTGAGCTGGCACACCACTCTCCAAACTTCCACACCACGCCATCGTGAGGACATTTGAGGCAACGACAGATTGAACGCACTTTGTACACGACGGTCTTTGGTTGGATATGAATTCGCAACCCTCCTAATCCGTTACTCTTCCAACCGGCCTATCTCGGTCCCTCAAAGTAAAGGGTAGGAAGTCAGGTAAAACGTTGCGACCGCAGCAAAATGTGAGACACCATTGAAAAAGAGCGCTGTCTGAATAGGTCTGAGAGCAAGGGATCTTCCTGGGCTATCTCCACGATACCAAGAGTGTACCGATCCATGCCTTCTTATCGACATTTTTTCTAATAAAGCTCAAGAAACGTCAGAGTCATCGACACCCACCTTCGCCTAATGATCCGCTACTTCGTTTCGCCCAAAGTCCCCGTATGAAGGGATCCACTGTAGGTGCACCTCACAGAAGGATGCTCGAGTTTGTTAAAGATCGGTATGCCAGTTCCATCACTTCGCCAATTAGATTCAGCTGCGACTATCGGACAAAATCCAAACGACCTTTGTGTTCGGAACAGACATGATGTAGTTTAGACCTTCATCAATGGCAATGAGCTCGCTTCTAAAAACTGAGCAGAAGTACGGATTTCTTTTCTTGATTTTTGCAATAACTGTATTTAAACTACATAACGTTGGCAATAAAAAGTATGGATTATCTTCGAATACAGTTTGGGTGTCTATTTAGCGTCATGGCTTTTTCGCTGCAGTAAATACGAACCGATTGAACGTAAATCCGTGATAAACGCATCTGAAAAGTTCTTGCCGGCACTTCCAAGGGCTTTTTTCCTCTCTTAACCCTTTCGAGCCAAATGGGCATATACGTCCCAGAGATTAGATTGGGTCAATAAATCCCACTTTTGAATGGGTTTTTACGTTTTCAGTGTTCTTAAGGAATTAGGGAATAAAAATATGACTAAAGAAACCTGGCAATACTTTCAGATTGCAAATGGCGGACTTAGGGTTTTGAGCACGCCCATTCATTCTGGTGAATTAGTGACCGTGGTTCGGAAACAAAAAGACGGTACAAAATTAGACATTAGTTGCCCAGAAGCCATTTCCCACTACACTATGTACATGAATGGAGTTGACCGCTGTGATGAAATGGCTACTTTTTAGGGTCATGGCAGAAAATCAGACAAGTGGTGGAAAAAGATTTTTAGTTATGATTTCTGTTGTGAATGCATGGATTACGAAGTGTGATGTGGAACATAAAACAGAACCGCTCTTATCATTCATGGTCCCCTTAGCTGAGCAACTCATAAATGGTGGAAGGGAGAAAGCAAATACAAAAAGAACGCGAAAGTACTGGTTGTCCGTCAAAAAGAGCAAAAACTACTAAACTACTAAATTAAACTACTTTTCAGAGTTAAATTTTAATCATGCAAAACTCGGGGCGAAAGGGTTAAGATGCGTCTTCTTTTTTTGTTCGCTAAAATTACTGAGAAACTATGCAATCAAATAATTCCAAACTTTGTTCATCTATTTATCGTTATATCTGTGGTATTCAGAAAAATGCTTTAATCATTCTCATGAAGAATCACAACCGACCTCGACCGCGGTAGCCCAATTGGAGGAGCAACGGGTTAGCAACCGGAGGATTACGAGTTCGAATCCAACCAAAGACCGTCGTGTACAAAGGAGTCTGGTGCACGTTCAATCTGTCGTGGCCTCAAATGTCCTTACGTTGGCACTGTGTGGGAGCGTGGAGAATGCCAGCTCAGGTGTTGTTCTCATCATCTGACCATGGTTCAAAATTACGTGGTGTTTTCCTCGGATCTTTCCCTTGGGATTTGATCCCGGACCGTCGCCAATAGCACGTTGTGTTGCTCCAGTGCGACGTTAATTAAAATACCAACCTACCTGTGCTAATATGCTGTATCAGTGCCCTACAGTGCAATTGTCTTTTGATAGCCATCTCTTGATGACAATCGGCTTTTTAGAATTCACATCTTTACGAAGTGACGAACGCTCTCCAAATTCTATTCGTGAGAGCTGCCTACATCTGCACGCGTCTGTTAATGGCTTAGAACTGGGCCAATTTTGCGAACTTCAATGTGAAATTTGGCACACATGCTTTTTAAAACCATAAAGAATAAAATTACGTGAAAAAAATCGATTTTTGTTTTCGCCAAATAAAGAGAAAATACGCCTAAACCTTATTCTGAATACAGTTTAGAAAGAAACCCAAAGAACTCGTTTTTACATCCATGCGAAAGTCACATATTTTAATTTAGCTCCGAACTTGTTTTGTTTGCCTTGTCTTATCACTTTTGCATTTAAAAAATGCGATAATTTGACGAAATTATCCTGGTTAAATACACTTTACAATTATCAGAGTGTAATGGCAATCTTCAGTGTATGATGTTTCTCAATATGTAATGTATTTTAAAAGCCATGTATAGGATAAGTTCACATGCATGAGCTGATGACATTAAGCTCGTGTTCGTGTAAAATTCGTATGGTACATAAATGAATGGATGACATTTTAGATCCAGACTCTACAGGATTGTACCTATACGTACCATATCTTCCCATTATACATACTATGCATATTTTATATTTATACAAGTACTATGCACATTATGCATGGTACGGGATAGATTTTACATGCACGTGTGCTGCAATAGCTCTACATACTAAGTAGACTATGCGTACAGTATAGATATTATTCGCGCGAGTCATTAAACATACTTTCTATATGAACTCGTGATTTACAAAAAAATGGTTACAAGAATTAAGTCAAATAATATCAATACATAAAAAAGTATTTGCTTTGCGCAGATGAACTAAATAAAAACAATTTACATTGGAACGGGGAAACTGGCATTCGTAAACAAGCTCGACTTATAAAAATATAGCAATAGTGAAGACAAGAGGGAAAATTGCTAAAATATTTATAACAAAACCAAGAAACATTTTTAAAGTACTGATTTTTTAACCAATGGAGGCTGGCTAGTGATAGACAACCCGAAAGACACCTCTATTCATAAGGTTAGTTCGAATTCACTTTACAAACTCATTATGGGACATTTAAATAAACCTTAAATTATTTTTAAAGTTTGCGAAGAACTTGAAAAATAATTTTCAAAATATTTTTTATTAACCATGCTCGTATATTTTGGATTTAAAAAAATGTTTCTTACGTGGAAAAGTTACGACGACCTTGATTTAAATAATTTTTAAAAGTATATTTAAACATTGAAGTATATTTTGGATTTCAAAAAATGTTTCTTACGAGGAAACGTTACGAACGCCCTTGATTTAAATAATTTTCAAAAGTATTTTTAGACATTGAAAGTATATTTTGGGTTTTAAAAAATGTTTCTTACGTGGAAAAGTTACGACGCCCTTGATTTAATTAATTTTTTAAAGTATTTTTAAACATTGAAACTAAATTTTGTATTTAAAAAAAATATTTTTTAACGGGAAACGTTACTTACGCCTTTGAGATTTAAATTATCCTCCTTGAATGGGAACCCTGCCGAGTTGTGCGTCTGGTGGTAAAGCAGCAGACACAAATGATGCGAAATCGCAGACCGAAGTGGAAATGTTAATGATGGCCACTGAGAGCCGAAAGTGGAGGTGTAATCACGTTCACTGCTAAGATTTGGCAGCCACTGCCAACCTTGAGCCGACCTTTGGCTTTATAATGCCCAATAAAGTAGACACAAGTCCGTGGCCCGATGGCAGATCTTCCGGAGTTGAGTCGTCTCACGTAACAAATCGAAGATGGCCGCTTTTCGAAAAAGGCAATGTCTGTGGCGTGATCACTTTGAGGCTCTTTTTCATGTTATGGGGGAAAATGACAAAGGAAAGGGCAGATTCTGCCAATTGCTGTATAAATTTTTCTTTAATTTCGTTTCTGAGTGACCCGAGATTTCCGAGTAGTGTAGTACCCCACAACACTCTCAATGGCTGAAAAACCACATCTATAGTTCGAAAGAATTCATGAATTTTTTTAAGCTTAAGAAAGATTCTATTGATCCTTTCCTTAAAACAGAATCCATTTGGAATGATTCCTTATTATTCTTTTCCATGGGATAGAATTCTTTGGAACGATTTTATTAGTACTTTCCTTAGAATAGAATCCTTTGGAAAGATTCCACTGCTCATATTTCTGTAGAATGGATTCCTTTGGAAAGATTCCACTGCTCATTTCTTTAGAATGGAATCTTTTGGAAAGATTCTATTGCTCACATTTCATAAAAAATGGAATCCTTTGGAAAGATTCCACTGCTCATATTTCCTTAGAATAGAATTCTTTGGAAAGATTCCATTGCTTATGTTTATTTAAAATGGAATCCTTTGGAAAGATTGTACTACTAATTTCATTAGAATACAATTCTTTGGAAAGATTTCAATGTTCATATTTCCTTAGAATGGAATCCTTTGGAAAGATTCCACTGCTCATATTTCCTTAGAATGGAATCCTTCGAGAAGATTCCATTGTCCAAGAAGCTCAAAATTTGTTAGAAGTCATGAAATGAAGACTGCAGGTTGTAAGTTGGAATTATGCGTGTAGAGGGTTAATTCACAATCAATCATCATGGGCGGAAACTTTGAATTCAGTTACATGTGCTGTTTATGGAATCCTATGGGCACTCCCTCAAGTATACTGCAATGATCGGGAGACTAAAATGTGACGAGCGTATCATACATGTCCTCTATGTATGATACGCTCGTCATACATAGAGGATGATAGCTCGTCATACATAGAGGATGATAGCTCGTCATACATAGAGGATGATAGCTCGTCATACATACATACACAATTCCTCTATGTTAGTCCTTCGTATTTCTTGACAGGAGCATTGCTGTCCTGATCTTACTACTGATAGAGTTACACATTTTATTTCTGTTTCTAGAATGCATTGACCTACGATCTAGACCAGTGGTTCAGAAAGTTTTCAGTCCAAGGACCCCGTGAAAATTAAAAAAACTTGTGGTCCCCTTGAGATTATGAAATTAAGTAGGGCGAACGCAGACCTGCATAAATTCGAAGTGATCCTTATTTTTCACCTCAATATTGGGTAGGTAGTTAATTAACGTCGCACTGCAGCAACACAAAGTGCTATTGGCGACGGTCTGGGATCAAACCCCAAAGGAAAGGTAGGTATTTTAATAGACGTCGCACAGGATCAACACAGCGGGCTATTGGCGACGGAGCTAGTTCCCGAAGGGAAGGACAACACCATGGTCCTTTCAAACACGGTAATTTTGAATCACGGTCAGATGACGAGGTCACACCTGAGCTGGCACCCCACTCTCCAAACTTCCACACCATGCCAAACCCCAATGGAAAGATCCGCGGAGAACACCACTTCATTTTGAACCACGGTCAGATGACCACCAGGAGAACACCTAAACTGGCATCCCACTCTCCAAACTTCTACGCCACGCCAACGTATCCTTAATTTTGGGAGTAAAATATTCAGATGAACTTGAAATAGATTATAAATGGTTAAAACACGTTAGTGATGCCAATTTAAAGTTATGAAACAGAAGTAAACCCAGAGTTCAAAAGCTCATTTATGAACTCAAATGTATTAAAATTGAAAGGCTCTTAACCAGCAAGATTGTACTATTAAGGACGTCAATACATTCTTTAATGTGAATGTGAAAAATGAAACTGTTTTATGTAATTAGTTGAGCAATGTTGCTGTAATGTTTGATAATTTCAATATTAAGTGGTTCTCAAATCCCAAATCTATTTCAAATCAATAAACATCTAATTATTTTCGATTCTAAAATTCAGATTTTTGAATTTAAAATAGGAGATAATCATATTTTTCTTAGAAGTTCTGAAAGCTGCATTTTTAGCTTTCCTAGTTCTATTGTAGCTAACGAAATACTGCATGATTTTCGCGAATACGATATAACATTCTTACGGACCACACTTTGGGAACCCTTGATCTAGACTATGCATCGCATCAGACTTATGGCGAAAATGCTGGATAAAAAAATGGTTATGGATAAAGAAATTCATTCCTCTAGGTCTAGTCAATGCTAGACCAAGTGGAAGACCGGTCTAGAATCAAACCCCAAGGGAAAAGATCCAAGGACAAACCCTCGACATTTTGAACCACGGTCAGATGATGAGAACACCTGAGCTGGCACCCCACTCTCCAAACTTCCACACCACGCCAACGAAAGGATAGCGGAAAAAATTGAAATTGAATTGATTTTGAAAATTTTGAATTCATTGAATTTATATAACAAATTTGGAGATGATATTTCAAAAATCAATGATATATAAAAATGCAAAAAGATTTGAATAAGGATTTTCCCCAGTCTAATCTTGTAAATTTGGAATTGTACTTATGAAAACTCTCAAGCAATGATTAATGGACGGAAATTAAAAGGTAGGAAGGTATTTAATTAACGTCACACTGGAGCCGCGGAAATTAAAAGAGGATGAATAGTTAAAGGATTAGAGCATGATTGCATATAGGGAACTTTACAAATACGTTAGTTACTTTGGAAATGATGGTGTGGAAGTTTGGAGAGTGGGGTGCCATCTGACCCCATCATCTGACCATGGTTGAAAATTACGTGGTGTTGTCCTCGGTTCTTGCCTTTCGGGGGTTGATCCCGGACCGTCGCTTATAGCTCGTAATGTTGCTCCAGTGCGACGTTAATTAAATTCCTACCTACTTTGGAAATGTTGTTTTATTCAATTCTGAATTAGTTCCACTTTATTTGGATTTTGTCACGGTAACAAAAAATGAATACAATCTAGTCAGGGTATTAACTAGCTATTATTATGTCAGAAAATTCTGATAATTTTGAAGATCATTTCTGCAATAAGTAACATAGCAATTAGCTTTTCTGGAGAAACCAGCGCGTAATTTTGACATTTTAAGGATTTAATTTAATCTAGAATGGTTTCATAATGGATGAAATATCGGTAATAAATATTTGATATGAAACGTAATCAGAAGTGTGTTGGTAGATTAACTTTTTCTAAAAAAGCTTTAAGAATTGGTGAGAATAAGGAAATAAAACATGACAATTAAGTCATTCCAATCATGTTTAAAGGTAGTTACATTAATTCAATTATAATAAAGTGCGACGTTAATTGAAAATGCATTCCTCAATTATAAACAAAGTAACACCTCGAAATACAAATAGGTAAATGTTAACTTATATTGACTAATTGAATTTTAAGTTTACCAACTTCGTCTACAAATGCATACTTCTAAGCGTATGAGAGGAATTTTCAGTGTCCAACCACCAGCAGGTAGGTATTTTAATTAACGACACACTGGAGCAACACAACGGGTTATTGGTGACGGTCCGGGATCAATCCCAAAGGGAAAGATCCGAGGACAACACCACATAATTTTGAATCACGGTCAGATGACGAGGCAACACCTGAACTGGCATCCCACTCTCTAAACTTCCACACCACGCCATCCAACGTGAGGACATTTGAGGTCACGACCGATTCAACGTGCACCAGCCCCCTTATTCAACCACCGGAAAACAAGGATTTTACTTACGGTATCCAATACGGTATACGTACGGGAAGCACGTTTTATCACGAAACACTAGGGCCATCTGCATTTAGCTTTACAGAGGTAGGTAGTTAATTAATTTTAATTAATTTTAACTGTAATCAATTAATTTTAACAGTAATTAATTAAATTAATTTTAACTGTAGAATTTCCTTACTTTCTTTTTCTTCCTTAACGGGAAAGTTTTCGAAGTCATGAATTCCAAGCGAGTGACACTTATTTGACGGTCAAATCGTCCTCCATTTAAAATCTCTTAAAACAACGCCTTCTAACCTTATTTCAAAAGTAAAACACTGGGAACATTTCGTTACGCTACAGTTCGAACGCTACAGCAAACACATCCACCGACATCGGAATCCGTGTAACCTTTTACTAAACCGTTGTCGACTGAGTCAAAATCGAGAAATGAGAAAGGGTTGCACCGTGATTGTTTACAATGAATTTTCACTCAACAATCGGACAGCAAAGCAGGAGTTTCTGCAATCAATCATTCTGCCATTTTTTAGACCGATTGGAGGAGGCAAATTAGAAGTAAGGTAATGCCGTGAAACCTCCCGCTAAGTGATATTGATTGGGTGGATGTCGGAAAAGTATTTTGAACATTCTTTTATTCTTGAATCGGAAGCCATTGCATGTACACTTTGTCCATTAGATGTGTCCTTGCGTGCTGTGCAGTGAGTTGCGATCTTTAGCGCTGTGATAATGGTATTCTTAGAAAACTCATTATACATTGGCTGAGCGTGTAATTTACGTTTCCTTAATCAAGAGTCATTTCAGATGGGTTTTTTATTCGTGATTTTTAATAAAAAGATCATGCGAACGACTTCAGGGCACTTGAAAGTTTATTCATCAATCATCTAACGATTGAAATTGTTTTGTGCCATGATTTTGGATCAGGGATTTCAACTGAGCCGACGGTAGCCCGGTTGCAAGAGTAACGGATTAGCAACCGGAGGTTGGCGAGTTCGAATCCAACCAAAGACCGCCGTGTACCAAGGGGGCTGGTGCACGTTAAATCTGTCATGGCCTCACGTTGGTGTGGTGTGGAAGTGTGGGGTACCAGCTAAACTGAATCGGCCTTGTCATTTGACTGTGATTCAAAATAGAGAGGTGTTGTCATCGGATCTTGGGGTTGGATCCCGGACCGTCGCCAGTAACCCGTTGTGTTGCTCTAGTGCGACGTTACTTAACTACCTACCTACCAGAAAAGAAATAATCCTAGAATCAAATCTATCCAAAATCATCGGATATCTAAGATTGATAAAAATAAGGATTATGGTGTGTTTACTCCATTATTAACCCATAAAGAAAGCAATATAAGGAATCGGCAATTACTGGACAATGGGATAGAATGGCACATTTTTATGCTTCTATGATTATAATGATGCAGGCGCCATACAATGAGGCAAGCGCCATATAATGAGGCAGGCGCCATATATCGGCACACGGGATACAGCCACGACATCTTCGAATGAAATAGAGCAGAGGTTTCCAGCCTATTTAACTCGCGAAGCCCTTTTTAGAATCAGTTTCTATGGCGGAGTCCCTTAGGCCTTCCCTATGTTTCACAAGTTAATGGTGTTTTGGAATAGTGCTACAAGAAAGAGATAGTAGAGATTTGAAATTTACCTCACTTTATTCTCAATTACCACCTATACACGTGATAGTGTCGAAACTTGGCCACACATAAAAGTTCTTCCGAAGTTCAATCAAACTCTTCTCGTTACAACAGATTTTATATTATGGGTGAGAGCAACAATAAGGTTCGTACAATAAACCCATTTCCTCCAACTGAATCGTGGCTCAGTGGGTATGTCGCCAGCAACCTTCGATTTGTAGGCGGCGCAGGTTCGAATCCTGGCAGGTGCACTCCTACCTGTGTGTGCTTCTCTTCTGTGTCAGTAAAAACTTTCATTGTGTTTGTCTATTACTTGATATTGTGTGTCATGTCTGGCGCAGCAGGGCCAAATAGGGCCACAAAACCCCAAAACCAACCTCCAATTGTGAATCATGGCATTCAATTCAAATACATATTCGTTCATTCCTTGTTAGTGGAATTTTTATCATTCATTATAGCAGACAATTCCTATTTAATTTGACTAAAGTTCACTGTTAGTGCAACAGTAGGCCTAAATTAAGACATAATACAGAGTGTCCTAAAAGTGACGATTCGTGAATTTATTATACAAAAACAGCAAACTTTGAAACAATTATTTTTAAGCTAACGGAGAAAAGCACTTTTAACATAACGTAGGACAAAAATTTGAACTCACATTTATAATAAATGTTCAAAATGTCCGCCCCTTTCTTGGAGGCATAGCTGAAGTCGTTTGAGCATATTTTTAGAAACGCGTTTCAAGATGCTGGGAGTGACTTCTTGTATCCTTTGAGTAATGGCAATTTTCAGATCATCTATTGTTTGGGGATTATCTTCATAAACTTTGTTCTTTAATTCCACATTCATTAATGCAAAAACCTTTACATTCTCAGAAAAATTGTCGTTTGGTGTGCCGTATCACGCAAAAGGATTGTTGGGCTTCTGTTTTTCCAGTCAACTGTTGATGGCACTGTATACAGAGAACTCATCCTACAATTTGTTGCATTATTAGAGGTGAATGAACAAGATTCTTGGTTCCAACAAGACGGTGCAACCAGCCATACAAGTTATGAAACCATGGGCATGCTTCAAGATTTCTTTTGTCGATCGACTCATATCCAGAAATCTTTGACCACCTCGTTCCCCTGATCTGACAATCCCTGACTTTTTTCTGTGGGGATATTTAAAGAACAAAGTTTATGAAGATAATCCCCAAACAATAGATGATCTTAAAATTGCCATTACTCAAAGGATACAAGAAGTCACTCCCAGCATCTTGAAACGCGTTTCTAAAAATATGCGCAAACGACTTCAGCTATGCCTCCAAGAAAGGGGCGGACATTTTGAACATTTATTATAAATGTGAGTTCAAATTTTTTTCCTACGTTATGTTAAAAGTGCTTTTCACTATTAGCATAAAAATAATTGTTTTAAAGTTTTTTGTTTTTGTATAATAAATTCACGAATCGTCAGTGCGGGAACTTTTAGGACACTCTGTAGTTAACATTTCTCCAGTTTGTAAAGTGAATTATTTTCTAAAAACTTTGATTCTGGAATTCAACTAAAATCATTATTACATTTGAATTAATTGTGAGTTTAATGGAATGAACCACCGCTCTAACCATTGACAAATGTTTAACGTAGATAACGTATAAATGTCTGTCTATCTCGCGGTATAATAATTTCGCAGCTGGTGACAGCAGAATGAGCAGGCTTCGTTTGCTAGAGGAGGCGCGAAATTCAACTTGGCAAGTTTCCCTTCGAAATGTAATTTTTCTTATTTTGATTCTACTTTTTGTTTCTTATTCTTCATTTCATTTAAATTTTATTTATTTTATTTTGATGGACCTCGTCATTAGCAAAATGGATCAAATCTTGATGGACGAGATATCTTGTCGAAACTACTCTGAGGGTTAAGAGGAACTTTTAAGAGTAGAGAAATGAACTTACCCCACCCGCCGCCATAGGATCCGCTTTTCTTCCTAGTAGGAGTCGAACCATGTCTTCTCGAACTTGCTGAGCAGACAGGTGCAAGGCAGTGAAGGCATCCTGAAATGAGATTTCCAAAATGAGAAGAGATACTTAATTATGACAATATTCATTCACACTTCATTTGATTATACCACCAAAGGTGTCATGTACACAGGGGCTGGTGCACGTTAAATCTATGGTGGCCTCACGTTGGCGTGGTATGGAAGTTTGGAGAGTAGGGTACCAGCTCAGATGTTGTTCTCGTCATTTGATCGTGGTTCAAAATGACGAGCTGTCCTCGTATCTTCAATTTCAAATTGATATAGGTTTACATGATGGATATGACGTAAGCAACGAAAGGCAGGTATTTTAATTAACGTGGCACTGGAGGGGGCTATGAGCAATGATCCGGGATCGAAATATCCGAGGACAACACCACATAATTTTGAACCACTGTCAGATGACGAGGTCACTCCTGAGCTAGCACCCCACTCTCCAAGCTTCCACACCACGCCAACGTGAAGCAACAAAAAGGATTTAGAACTTATCAGGGGGTAGTTGAATCAACGCTGCTCTGGAGCGGGCTATTGGCGATGGTCCGGGATCAATCCCTGTTAAATGTGATTCCTTCAGAGGAAAGGAATGACACAGGCCATGTGGATCGCAAAAGGGAAAAGGCTAGTTTATTGAAAACACAACACATATATATACAGATAGGATAGGATTGCAGCACAACCAATAAGATTCATTAAAATGGACGGACGTCCAAGAAAGCTGTAGAACATTCACACATGCTGCCTGTAAAGAGTGACTCAGCTCTAGCAGTACAAAGAAAGATACAAAGATTTCTATGGGTGATTACATTATACAACACTCCAGAAGGGAAAGATCCATAGATCCATTCTTTCTCTGGAATCGTAGAACTTATCGGGCCCTGTTGGAAGAGTAACGGATTAGCAATCAGAGGATTGCGAGTTGGAATCCAACCCAATACAATCGTGTACAAAGGGTACACGTTCAATTTGTAGTGGGGTTGGAGTGGTGTGTGGAGAGGGCGAGCTGGTTCAAAATGACGAATCGGTGTCCTCGGGGCTTCATTATCAATCCGTTGCCCATTGTGTTGTGCACTAATTCAATTACCGTATTTTCCTAAACAGTAATGTATCGCAATAAAGCAACAGTATGATTCTCTTATTTAGTGTTGTACTTGGCCCTACTGGGTAAACTTAGATAGGTACTAATATATGTGATATTATGTGATCCTGTAATTATGTAAATTATGAGTTCGTTATGTCGTTAAAAATGTAGATTATAGGTTTTCGCCTTATACTTTTGACTGGTAAATCTTGATATTGTCATTAAGAAAAATTGAAGATTGATTGAAATTGGATTTTACCCTTGGATTTTGAGGTAAATAATTATATTTGTCTCCTACTTTGAGGCGTCTCTTATAAGCCTCTCTATTTTTAACTGTGACTGCGTCTTGTATAAGCCGACTGGTCCGAGTTGGATCTTTTCTTTTCCTTTCTTCCCAGTATGGGCAAACCTTATTAAAATGGGGTCCAGTCTATGAATGGTTATATAAAATGAATTATATTAGTTATTGGGAACAATATGTAAGGTGAAACTATGTAGAGTAACGTCATGTAAAGGACAGTGAATTGTTGCAATTGGACTCGATTGTAAAATTTGTAAAAAGATTCCCCAAAATGGGACACTGTATGAATAATTTTATAACAGTAAATTGTACAAAAGTGCATTTGTAAACTGCGCGCTCTTGCCAGTATTCATAAAAGACATGTATACACTTTTTGGAAATAAATGCGAGTTCCCTGGTGCTGAGAGGGTTGCTCTAGCAACCAAAATTATGCCGAATGGCCAAGGCCGGGTCGGCGCTTAAATCTCGAAATTCTCTTATTTAGTCCATCCTTCATTCTCTGCTTGTCTTGTTTCCGAAAAGGTAGTTTTTTGAACTGGATGGATTTCATCTGTGAGATTCGTCCAGCTTTCGAGCGATTGGCATAACACTGAGGTCACAATTCCAGGCAATAAATGGTGTCAGACACAAATTAGGAAAATCATTTCCTGTTCCAATAGAAAGGCCGTAATACTGAATGAACAAAATGGGTTTTGACTTTTTTCCGATACATCCACGGGCCCTTCCGCCATGAAACCTAAAACAACCAAACCGCGAAAAGGAGCTATAGAAGGATACTATTCGAAGGAAAGGAACAGCAGAATCGTACCAAAGGATTCTATTTCAAGGAAAGGAGCAATACAATCCATACAAAGGATTCTATTGAAAGGAAGGGACCAATAGAATCCAAATTTTGAAGAAATTCATGGATGATTTAAATCAATAATATAAAAATAATTTCAAAGAATTCTACTCCAAGGAAAGGAGCAATAAATCTTATATTATAATGAAATGACAAATAGTATCTTTCCATAGGATTCATTTCCAAAGAACGGAAATATAGAATATTTCCAAGGAATTCTATTCCAAGGAAAGGTCCAATGGAATCATTCTAAAGGTTTAAAGAATTCAAAGATGTTGTTATGTGGTTATTTAGTCATTCAGTGTAGTGTGGAGCGATACTACACTACTCAGAAATCATGGGCTTCCCCAAATTCTAAAACCAAACAACTATTTGCTGATGAAATACCCTATTAACAAAATAATAAACATAAAAAAGGTAGGTAGGTAGTTAATTAACGTCGCACTGGAGCAACACAACGAGCTTTTGGCGACGGTTCAATCCCGAAGGGAAAGATCCGGGGACAACGCCTCTTCATTTTGAATCACGGTCAGACGACGAGAACACCTGAGCTGGCATCCCACTCTTCAAACTTCCCCACCACACCAACACGAGAAAATTTGAGGCCACTACAGATTGAACGTGCACCAGCCCCCTTTGTACCACGACGGTCTATGGCTGGACCGAGCTTCGAGCCCGGTTGCTACAAGGATATATCAAAAAGTAAGGTGAATTTGTCTCTAAAACTCAGAGTTTTCTGTGTAGCTAATTCATTTTTTATATGTTGCAAGTACCAAGGTGATAGAAGTGTGACGGCTTGTAGAAACTTCTACGTCAACCCGTCTGGTGCTTAGAGCCAATCAAAGATGGCGCATCGACTTGAGCATTACTCCAAGGAGGAGGTGTCATTCGTTCTTTATGGGCCAAGGGGAAAAAACATGTGATATTCATCGAGAATTGTTGGAAGTCTATGGAGAGAGTGTTATGTCGCAGAAACAAGTGTACGTGTGGTGTAACGACACGAATGTGGCTGTCGTCGATGCCATGATTCGTGAAGACAGAAGAGTGAGGTTGCATGATATTGCAAATGCATTGAATAGCTCATAGGATTCAGTGAGCAGTATTACCATTTTGGATTACCATTTGTTTGGCCCCTGAAGAAACACCTCCGTGGGCAGCGTTTCCATACAGTGGAAGAGGCACAACACTTATCTGGTTAGGGAACCTGGAGCAAGATTTCTTTGAAAAGGGCATGGATGAGTTGGAATAAATGCTTAGACCACTATGGTTCCTTTGTCGAATGATAGTGTGATACGATTTGTCAAACATAATAAATTTTCATATATTTATCTCTGCACGTTTTTCTGTCAATCAAAAATTCACCTTACTTTCTGATACTCCTTTGTAGTTCAAAGGTAGCGAATCCATTGCTCTTCCAACTGGGCTACCGAACATAAAAAAGGACTTCTTGCACCAGGCATCGAAATCCTTCCCACCCCTCCAAAACAAACCGGGATCGGAATTCCAGTCACGCCCTCTCGTGACATCAGCGACAAATTCCGCCTTACGCAAGAATTTTCAGGACAGACACGCCACTTGGGCCGCTTCCAAGAACTTTTTGCCTTGATCGGACTGACCCAATATCGAAAGGAAGTGTGGCCATGACGAGCCGCCCACGCCGGGGGGCATTGATCGGGGGGCGATTTACCGCAGAAAAGCTAAAAGGGGAGCAGTTAATTCGTCTGAGTATGGAGCGTTGATCCGCAATACCTTGACACGGGAGTTAGGTGGCTGACCGAAAATGCAATCCTGCAATGGGTGGGAGTAATTGCTTTATGATCCCGTAAGTGTGGGCCTATTTTTATAAAAGGATACCTGGAAACTGATGCGTGTGGTGTGTTGCGAATGAACGATTTGCAAGTTCTTAAGAAGCTGGGTGAGCCATGTCGCGATTCCATGAATCTAAGAAATCCTTGCTCTCAACGCAAGATTTTCGAGTAGTGTAGCACTGAAAAAACCCGAACTACCCCTTTATTTCCAGCTCCATTCATAGTAGAGAACGCCACTTTGAGCACTTGCTGTGAGTTTTTCTCTGATTAATGAATCAGATTGTGCAACTTTTGATATCGTTCATTCGCTTTCCCAACACTGTTGTAAGTTCGTGCTGAAATTCTAATTTGACTCTTTTCTGCCTCTCAGAGTGGAATGCGACCCTATGTTCCGTGGTAATTATGGCTCGTCTGGATGGGTACTATCACCCCTCTTATTTTGTAAAAACAAATTAGAATCAACCTATATATATATATATATATATATATATATATATATATATATATATATATATATATATATATATATATATATATATATATATATATATATATATATATATATATATAATTTATATATTTATTTATATATTTTAAACGAACCACCCCCTTTATGTTGGGCACTATTCATAATAAAGTAAGTTCAAAGATATCATTCCATAGGAATAACGTCCTCTAATTCAAATGCAAAGAATTTGCATAAGGGGACGTCTTCATATCAAATTGTGCGCAAAAAACGAAATTTCCAATGGAAACACCGTGTTGGGATCAGGTTGTTAATTAGGTTGTGCATCGTTAAATTAGTCTAAATATGAAATTCCATGACTTTACTATATATCCGGAGATATTTAATGTTAAGGTCGTTGTCAACTTCAGGGATCATCTCATTGAAAATCGCTATTCGTAGATCGAGATCAATTACAGGTATAGCTACCCGAATTTGAAATTTCAAACGTATTTCTCAGCGCGTGCAAGCGATAAAGGAATTGTATTATTATTCAAGTGGAAACGATTCGAGAATTATATTATATCTACTAGCAAAATTGCCCGACCTCACTCTGGTTGAATTGGTGAACTATATATTGAAAGTGACCAGAAAATAATCACTTTCGTCTTTCGTAGAAAAATGTCAAATCATTCAAGTGCGAGTAAAATAATTTTTTAACACCTACCTTTTCGGCATTTTATAATTTTAACAACCTACGTTGAACAAAAATCCTATACATGCATATCCATCCATGTAATGCATTTAACATATATCGCACCCCTTGCTAAAGGTACACTCTCGAACCAGGTTTGCGACATTTTCGAATTTCGCCATCATTAAGGGAAATATGACAAATCAATTTCATAAGGTATTTATCACTAAGTTTGTTTAAAAGTGTATACGCATTGTTTCTTGAAAACTCCGTTTTGCGGCACGTGCAATAATAAAAGAACTTGTTTTAAAATTGAATGTCTTCTGTACAAAGGTAACCTATAACCATTTTTTAATGGTAAATCGATTTGATAGTTTCTTCTAAAAAATCATCGTTTTAAGAAAACCTTCCTTATATAAGTTGCTTAAGTATAGCTACAATTCGTAAAATAAGCCACCAATGATAAATAATTTGTAATATTTCAAAAGTCCTAATTCGGATTAACGATTTTTCAATAATGGCAAAATTCCACATAAAATTTACTTCAATCTAACTACATGCCGCTTTAAATCAAATACTTTGCGGTGGTGTTACGTGTGATGAAAAGAAATCACAATTTATTGAAATAATAAATATTTAAAACGGAAAATCGAAACAAAATAAAAGTTGAAGGGAAAAAAGTTGTTCTAGAGATATAAATTCGTGATTCTTTTTTTTCCTCTTGATCTCGCAGTTTCCACAACTTACAACTAAAAATTAGAAAAAATTTAAAAATACTAAATTAATTCCGAGCGAAAGAAACAGAAAATAACCCTGCACGTGGCAAACGAACATGAGTTTTCGTTTTGTTGCAAATTATCATTTGTCCCAAATATTCGGAAATACTTTATAGTTCGCAAAGAAAATAAAAAAAAAGGCTCAAAATACAAAAGTATTGTAATTTAAATTCAGTATACCTTCCAGCTACTCCAAAACTACCAAATTACGGTTGATTTAAGTATAGTTACTCAGAAGTTTTAACGTGAAACTTGCTTAAATATGTAAGCAAAGAAATTTCAAATAATGCATTCAATAAATTAAGATGTGGTGCATTAAACAAAATTAAAATTATATTGAACAAATCTTATGTGATACGTGTACAAACACAGACACAAAATAGAACATAGAAAGGGAAGATTTAAGCAACCAAGTTCAGTCACTAAATGAATGTAAGAATTCACAGTATGCAAAGTTTTATGAAAATATATTCAATCGTTTGGACGTAATACGGGAACACACAGACAGATGGACAGACAGACACCAAACGCGCAAGAGACGGATTTAGCATCAGAAGAGTACAAAACGGATAGAAAACTTGAAATGGTTCAAAAATATTCAATGCACAAACACTCCATTCTTATTGACATAGATTATGCAAGTGGTAAACTATTCGAGAATTATATTTATTACACAAGTTCAAACGATAATATTGTGAATTGTAACCATGATTTAAATGTGATAAAAGAAGGATTTTGTGAGAACAATTCGAAAAGGAGAGAGTGTTGATCGATGTTTCGTATAATTTTGTATCGTCTTTAGTTTTCTTAATAAATGTTAATTTTTTAATTAGTGTTGGTCTCCATATATGCAACCAAAAAGCCTACCTACAATCGAACTGATATTCCGATCATCCAAAAAGTGAATAGATTATGTCATTCAATTGATTATTGATTATTAGAGTTCATCTATACGACACAACTTGTAAAAGGCAATGTATTTTAGATTACAAAAGTGAAATTTCAAACCATTTTTCAAAAATTTCAACATTCCTCAGGTTTGTCAGACGTTTTTCAAATTTTTGATTGTATCCAGAGATATCCAGAGATATATTTTATATCCAGAGATATTCCATGTTAAGTTGTTGTCAATTTCAGGGATCATCTCCACATTGAAAATCGCTGTTCGTAGATAGAGATTAATTATAGTTACAATAGCTACCCGAATTTCAAATTTGAACCCTATTTCAAACATATTTGTCAGCGCGTGCAAACGATCCGATAATTATATTTATTATGCAAGTGAAAATGATTCGAGAATTATATTATTATATCTATTATATAAATGGAAGCTATCCGAGAATTACTATCCGAGGTTTGTTAGACGTTTTTTAAACTTTTGGTTGCCCCCTAAAATTGCCATAATGAGGAAAATTTAATGTAACGCAAAAAACTAACCGTAGGAATGAGCTGAGATTTTGCATGGTCATATTAGAAGTCCTTCTAAATCGATTTTCATCAAAATATAGTAAGGTTTTAATTCATAATTTTTTCAAATATTCATTTAATAATTATTATTGTATTCTAAAAGCTATTTTAAAATAAAATAGTAGGGTGGATTTTGTTTGAGCTCGTTAACAGAAACATGGTACAAAATATCAGCGCTATAGAAATATTTAGGAATATATTCATAAAAGTCTTAGAAAATAATTTAACATTAGGAGCTCCAATCTTTCTGTACTCGTAACTTCGAAACAGTAAGACCTAATGACATGAAATTTAGTATCTAGTTAAATTTTGGATATAGATTCGAAATTGTGTGTCGAAATATGGATTTTCCTTTGGAAATTATGATGTTGGTGCTCAATTTAATATGAAAACGGTCCTTTATGCAAATTTTATACATTTGAATTTGTAGAAGACGATAGTTCCTGTCGAAGGCTATCTTTGAATTTTCTTTACTGTTAAAATTGCTCGAATGAAGAGGGAAAGTTCGTTTATTTTCCCGACTGTATATCAACCCTCGTGTGTTTTGTGGGGTTTTTGCCACCCAAAACTCAATAATGACATCTATGAGTTCAAAGAATCCATGAATTCTTCTCGTCCTTCAGAAATATTCTATTGGTCCTCCCTTTAGAAGGGAATCCTAGAAAAGAATCTATGGGTCCTTTTCTTAGAAAAGAATCATTTCGAAACATTCTACTGGTCATTTCCTTGGGATAGAATCCTTTTGAAAAATTCAATTGCTCTAATTTCCTTATAATAAAATCCTTTGGAAATATTCTATCAGTCCTTTCTTTAAAATAGAATCCTTTGGAAAGATTATATTGTTCCTTTCTTTAGAATAGGATCCTTTGGAAAGATTCAATTGCTCCTTTCTTTAGAATAGAATCATTTGGAATTATTCTAGCGGTCAGAAAGTTTAAAACATTACCGTTATTTGCACATCATTTAAAAGCTTGACAGATGCTTTGATTTTCCGAAAGGTTCCTTCAACGAAATCCTGTTATTACGGCCTGAGGCCACGAGATTTAACGTGCACCAGCTGCCATGTACAGTAGCGGAAAAAATCCCGAACCATCCCTCTTTATTCGAGCAAGTTTTACAATAGAGAAAACTCAGAGATTGCATTCGACAACTACTGACGTCTTCTATAAATTCAAATTAATAAAATTTGCATAACGGGACGTCTTCATATTAAACTCAGCACCAACTTCATAATTTCCCATAGAAACCCCCTATTTTGACACAATTTCGAATCTATATCAAAATTTAACTTCAGATATCAAATTTCATGTCTATAGCGCTGATATTCAGTACCATGTTATTGTAAACAACCCAAAGAAAATCCACCTAATATTTTATTTACAAATAGTTTTTAGTATTATTGCATACTACATTGAAAAAATTATGAATTGCTTACTATATTTTGATAGGAATCGATTCCGAACTTGTAATATGATCATGCAAAATTTCAGCTCATTCCAATCGTTAGATTTTGAGTTACATTAAATTTTCCTCATTATTGCAATTTTAGGGGGCAACCAAAAGTTTAAAAAACGTCTGAATTACCTTGGATAATAATTCTCGGTTCATTTGCACATGTAATTCTCCAATCGTTTTCCCTTGCACGCACTGACAAATACGTTCGAAATAGTGTTTTAGTTTGAAATTCCGGTAACTATAACTTCAATTAATCTCGATCTACGAACAGCGATTCTCGATGTCGAGATGATCCCTGAAATTGACAACAAATTTAACATTGAATATCTCCGGATATAAAGACAGTAGAGTCATGAAATTTTATATTTAGACTAATTTAACGATGCCGAATCTGATTAAGGCATCAAAACATGACGGTTTCATTGGGAATTTTGTTGTTTGTGCAAAATTTGATATGTTTACGTCCCCTTATGCATTTTTTTGCATTTGAATTTGTAGAGGACGTTATTCCCTATTGAATGATCTTTGAATTTCCTCTACTATAAATAGCGCTCGAAATAAAGGGGGTGTTTCGGGTTTCTTTTCAGCGACTGTACACTAGGGTCTTTGATTGTATTCGAACCCTCCGGTTGCTAATCCGCTACTCTTCCAACCGAGCTACCGCGACCCGAAAATATCTCCGGAATTCCTAACGAAACGTGGACACTTTTCCAGATTGGTTTTCGGCAAGTAATCGTGTGGTGAGATTGTGCGTTTTCATCCTGTAGTCAGTTCACCAAATCTAACACAAAAAGACCGTTTTATCAAAAACTAATGTGTATTAATTTTAAAATTAAATGTTATTTAGCTTCGCCCTTCTCTAAAATAAAATCCTGTACCAGAACTGGTATCTCTAATAGAAAGCTTTCTGATCTTTCATTGCTCGAAGCTATGGGAATAATTCTTGAAACAAAACCATCGTCTTTTAAATCATTTTGTTGAATATCAACATAATATCTTTTATAAAGTTTCCAGTCAAACCAAGTAGTTCTAAGCTAGGAAACTGATCCTATTTTGCAAGATTTGTTATAAATAACTGCATCGTACCCTACTATCACTACAAGAAAGCCTTATTCACAATATAGATCACGTAAGTTAAGGGATATGCAGGGATCAGAAACGACTGCACTATAATAATTTCTCGCGATTCCTAATCAAAAACCAATCCAAAAAAAGCAATATCTATTTTTCTGTTGGACGTGGAATTTCGGAGGTATTTGAGTCGAATTTTTTTATCCATCCCTTTCGATCATTTAAGATCTAAAAACACAACAAATTATCCTTTTGGCGTCCCTGGGGATCCTATGTTTATTGTGCTTTCGGTTATGACCCATGGAACTAACTCGCTGTTCTTTATCTGTATTTGCTGTAACTATTCATATGTGTGTATAATAGTATAGGAAACCAGGAACTTATGATATAACTCATCGATATTCTGGCAACACAGGAAGAGAAGTTCGTGGAGCGTTATGTACAGTGGAGGGGAAAAAAATCGAACCACTCTTAATTAATTCGAGCAATTTTAACAGTAGAGAAAATTCAAAGATTGCGTTCGATAGGAACTAACCTCTTCTATAAATTCAAATGCAAACAATTTGCATAAGGGTCCGTCTTCCTATTAAATTGAGCACCAACTTCATAACTTCCAATAGAAACCCCCTATTTCGACACACCCAATTTCGAATCAATATCAAATTTTAACTTCAAGTACCAAATTTCATGTCATTAGGTCTTACTATTTCGAAGTTACGAGTACAGAAAGCTTGTAGCTCCTAATGTTAAATCCTTTTCTAAGACTTATGAATATATTCCTAAATATTTCTAAAGCGCTGATATTTTGTACCATGTTTCTGTTAACGAGCTGAAACAAAATCCACCCTACTATTTTATTTTTAAAATAGCTTTTAGTATGCACTAATTATTAAATGAATTATGAATGTTTGAAAAAAATTATGAATAGGAACCTTATATTTTTATAGGAATCAATCCAAAAGGACTTCTAATATGACCATGCAAAATTTCAGCTCCATTCCAATGCTTAGTTTTTGCGTTACATTAAATTTTTCTCATTATGGCAATTTTAGGGGGCAACCAAAAGTTTAAAAACGTCTAACAAACCTCGGATAGTAATTATCGGATCGCTTGCACTTACATTTTAAATATAATTCTCGGATCGTTTGCACGCGCTGACAAATATGTTTGAAATAGGGTTCAAATTTGAAATTCGGGTAGCTATAACTACAATTAATCTCGATCTACGAAAAGCGATTTTCAATGTGGAGATAACTTTAACATTGAATATTCCCGGATATAAAGATAGTAAGGTCATGAAATTTCAAATTTAGACTAATTTAACTATGAGGAATTTAGATTAAGGCATCAAAACAGGGTGTTTCCACTGGAAATTGTTAGTACAAAATTTGATATGAAGACGCTCCCTTATGCATTTTTTCCACTTGAATTTGTAGAGGACGTTACTTCCTATTGAATGATATCTTTGAATTTACTTTATTATGAATAGTGCCCAATATAAAGGGGGTGGTTCGTTTAATATATATATATATATATATTACAGTAAATCAATTCAATTTTTACATTACATGCAATTACAAAAAATATGGAAGACAAATTTCACAATTCCAACTTACCTTGCCTTTGATGTTTATATCCATTCCCATATCCAAAAAACGCTCCGCCACAAACACTCGGTTGTCTTTCACGGAATACATCAGAGGTGTGTAGCCTAGTTCCTGAAAGTAAAGTAGAAAAGTGAGTGCATTCAATGATATATTCAATTCACATGTGTATATACAACGTGAGTTCAAGCTACACAACGAGATGCCGACTAATGTAGCACAACCGAACCCATGAGCCCACAGTGCTCTAGCAATTTGTAGAATTATCCCTGAGCAAAGTGAGTATGGAAGAGTAACGGAGCAGGCAATGGTGGGTTCCAATCCAACCAAAGACCGTCGGGTATACAAGGAGGGCCGGGGCTCGTTGAATCTGTTGTGGCCTCCAATGTCCTTATGTTGGCGCAGTGTGGAAGTTTGGAGAGTGGGGTGCCAGCTCAGGTGGGACCTTGTCATCTGATCCCCGCTGTGTTGCATCCAATTGCCCACTGTGTTGCTCCAGTGCGACCTTAATTAAATACCTATCTACCCTGAGAAACGTTTTTCCTGTACAAATTCATTCTATTCTTTGCAGAGCTGCATATATACGTATTACTGCAGTGAAACACGCTATTATTGGCTGGTTGTTTTCGGAGCAAGAGCCATATTTGGCCAAGCTGCGCCAAACACAAGACAGACAATGTTAAGTAATTATGAAAAGAAGGAATGCGTAGAAATGAAGATCGCTTGACCATCTTGGGGGCGTGATCCCCGTGTTTACCAGAGACCCCATGGAAAACAATATATATATATATACCTATTCAAATTCAATATTTCACCTATTTCAAATTTCGTAATATCTAGTAAAATATTTAATTATATATATATAATTAAATATTTTACTAGATATTACGAAATTTGAAATAGGTGAAGTATTGAATTTTAAATTTTGGATAATCAAAACACTTTGAGAAACGTTTCAATCAACACAAAAATCTAGATTACCACCCGTAACTGTAACCAGGGGTTGCAGTGGGGTGTGGGGAGGAAGGCGTGCTTCCTGCTGAAGGTAGGTAGTTACTTAGCGTCACACTGGAGCAACCCAACGGGTTATTGGCGACGGTTCGGGATCCAGTCCGAAGGGAAAGATCCAGTGTGGGTGACACAGATCACTATCTTTTCGACTGCCCGCACACCAGGGCACACCACATCAAAAAACCTACTGATAATAATGCTTCTATGTGATGTGCCAACGTCTTAACCAATAAATTATCATGCTATAAGATTAGACGCAGTGTGCTGGCGGCCGGGGAGGTGACTGCGGACTCCCCCTCACAATTGTGACCCTGACCCTTCCCTTGGTTCCCCCTGCTTTCTAGTGGGTCTAGGACTAGGTCCGACCCAATTTTAAATTTATTTTAAATATTTTTAAATTTTATCCTTTTACATATTGTTTTCTGGACATTTATATGTATAAACTGGTATAATCTGAATGAATTTTGTTACTTCATTTTCATAATCCATAATTATTTATTTCATATTGCCTTGTCATGTTTTCATTGTATATAATCGTTAGTTTTATATTGTGGTGTATCGTCTTGTTTTGATTTTTGATGTTGTGTATCGACCTTGTAAACCGGCAGTGTGCCGGTCGTCTTTTTTATGTGTTTTATTTGGGACCTGTTGGCCCGTGTGCCTGTAGTTTATTCTTTTGTTTTAATAAATGCTGGTCCGTTGGTGCGGGTTTCCCGCTGTTCCTTTTTCGTGCACTGGCTGGAGGTCTCCCCTTCCTCCCAGGAAAAGCTCTGCTCACCTATGGGTGAGCTGGGAGGAAGTGGGTCCAGAGAGAGAGAGGAAAGATCCGAGGACACACACAATACATTGTCATTTTGAACCACGGTCAGATAGCGAGGTCAACACCTGATCTGGCGCCACCCCTCCCCAAACTTTCACATCACTCCAACGTGAGGCATTTGAGTGCATTAGTCCCCGTGTACACGACGGTCTTTGGCTGGACTCAGTTTCGAACTCGCAACCCTCTTGTTGCTAATCCGTTGCTCTTCCAACAGGGGGCTCGCATTAAGAATGGATGCGCATTCTTTTAAATAGTGTGAATGGATTGTATTTGTCTGTACCATGTTTGTTAAAATCTGTATATAAATTTTATGTTTTAACCTCTAAATTAAACATTTGTGTCAATGATTAGAGCAGTGGTTCATTCCATTAAACTCACAATTAATTCAAATGTAATAATGATTTTAGTTGAATTCCAGAATCAAAGTTTTTAGAAAATAATTCACTTTACAAACTGGAGAAATGTTAACTACAGAGTGTCCTAAAAGTTCCCGCACTGACGATTCGTGAATTTATTATACAAAAACAAAAAACTTTAAAACAATTATTTTTATGCTAATAGTGAAAAGCACTTTTAACATAACGTAGGAAAAAAATTTGAACTCACATTTATAATAAATGTTCAAAATGTCCTCCCCTTCCTTGGAGGCAAAGCTGAAGTCGTTTGCGCATATTTTTAGAAACGCGTTTCAAGATGCTGGGAGTGACTTCTTGTATCCTATGAATAATGGCAATTTTCAGATCATCTATTGTTTGGGGATTATCTTCATAAACTTTGTTCTTTAATTCCCCATTCATTAATGCAAAAACCTTTACATTCTCAAAAAAAATTGGCGTTTGGTGTGCCGTATCACGCAAAAGGATTGTTGGGCTTCTGTTTTTCCAGTCCAACTGTTGATGGCACTGTATACAGAGAACTCATCCAACAATTTGTTGCATTATTAGAAGTGAATGAACGAGATTCTTGGTTCCAACAAGACGGTGCAACCTGCCATACAAGTTATGAAACCATGGGAATGTTTCAAGATTTTTTTGTAGATCGACTCATCTCCAGAAATCTTTGACCACATCGTTCCCCTGATCTGAGCATCCCTGACTTTTTTCTGTGGGTATATTTAAAGAACAAAGTTTATGAAGATAATCCCCAAACAATAGATGATCTGAAAATTGCCATTACTCAAAGGATACAAGTCACTCCCAGCATCTTGAAACGCGTTTCTAAAAATATGCGCAAACGACTTCAGCTTTGCCTCCAAGAAAGGGACGGACATTTTGAACATTTATTATAAATGTGAGTTCAAATTTTTTTCCTACGTTATGTTAAAACTACTTTTCCCTATTAGCATAAAAATTATTGTTTTAAAGTATGTTGTTTTTGTATAATAAATTCACGAATCGTCAGTACGGGAACTTTTAGGACACTGTATTTTTTTAAATATGACGTTTTGTGTATTTTTGGCTGTATTTTTTACACCATTTTCATAAAAAATAAATTTTTAATACAATATTTTCTTCCATAAAATGCATTTTCGAGCAGAAATCAATAACACAATCTTAAGTTCCATGCTAATTTCAAATAATTGCCTCCGCGAAGGTATACAGATACCTGAACAGATGAGAACAGATTAAAACAGATGAGAAGGGATACTTTTACTACTGAGTTACATTTGGTGGTATCTAACTCTGTATGTTATAGTTAAAACATGCTTATTTCAAGTGACTTATAACTTGATTTGAATTTGTAACACAATTCTAATTTTTTAAAATCGTATATTGAAAAAGTTTAGACTTCAGGGAGCGTGACTCATTTTCATAAAATTGGCAAAATATTTGGGAAGTTAAAAACTGCTTTAAAAATGAAAGCACATAAGAGGTTTAACAGCAAAATCAAATACTTACATAACACTAGGAAGATAGTCATTTTCTGAAAATCGAGGAGAGAGAATGACAAATGTTTCTAGGAAATATTTTCTATTTTTCCGAATAATTGGAATAAAAAATGAATAATAAAATACGTGACCATGTACGTATATAATATATATAATGTTGCGTTATTAAAAATATTTGCTAAATAATAAATTTAGGAAATAAGTTTACATAAAGTATAAATATATCATGGTTGTTGATTTTTTTTATCCACCTACAAGTCAAAATTAAATCCAAAATATAACGAAATAAAAAAACTTCAATTGCTGCTGAACATCAATATTTTTTCTCTTGAAAGAGCTCTTAGTAGAATAAAGAATAGGTAGGTATTTCAATTAACGTCGCACTGGAGCAACACATCGGGCTATTGGCGACGGTCCGGGATCGATCCCGAAGGACAACGCCTCACCATTTTGAACCACGGTCAGATGACGAGTACAACACCTGAGCTGGCACCCCACTCTCCAAACTTCCACACCACACCATTTGAGGCCATGACATATTTAACGTGCACCAGCCCCATTTGTACTCGATGGTCTTGGGTCGAAGTCGCAACCCTCCGGTTGCTAATCCGCTGTTCTTCCAACTGGGCTACATCTGAGTCAGATGGAAAGAAACGAAATTACGTGGAAAGAGAATAGTTATAAGCGGTAAAGTTATCAGGCAAGTATTCGCTCCATTTCGTCAGGAAACGCATTTAACTCTTAGCTCCAGTTCCGTTAACCGTGTCCGAAAGAGTCATTCTGTCTCAAATGCCTTGACACATCGCCTCGTTTCGTGATCGCAATTGTTCTTCACGTGAGTCGCCTAATGCTCCTTTCGTGACCGAGTCTTTCTGTTACACGAAGCCTTTCCCGTTCATGAAATCGTAACGACGACAGATCAAATAACGTCGGACGGACGTTTAGAGAGCGGGGGAAGATTTCTCTGCATCCATTACCCGCCTCATTTCTTTCGTTTAGGAATTCACGACCCTTGAAATTGATCAAACATTAGATTAAGGGGGAACAGTACCTTTAAAATCTTAAAAAAATCGATTTTCTAATTTTGATCTATTTAGATAGTTTGAAATGTTCTGATTCTGATTAAAAAACTGCATGAAAAAATTCGCATTCGTTCGTTTGTAATGAGGATTTTTCGAACACACCTATTTTTATTTTCAGCTGTTCGTTTGTTTACGTTTCTTAGTTTTGGTTTGGAATTATACTATTAATTTTTGGAATTATGCTATTTATTTTTTTAGAAAGTTTTAATAATAATATTTTGCTGTAACAAATATAAGCAGAATATATACTACTCAATTCTTTCATTTCACAAATCTATTGTTTACTTGAACGCACGTGAATGCTAAAAATAACTATTTCAACTTTAATTGCATTTATCTCAGAATGGTAATTTTCAAGCTTGCGCGCACTATAACTCTGCAACTAATGAACGTAGACTCCTGAAATTTTGAATGAGAATAGATTATCAAAAGGGCTTCAAAATAAAACCAAAATTTTACTCAAAAGTTAAAAATATATTAAAAAATTTTGATATAGTATGAGCGAAAATTTCGAAAAAATTAATGAAGTGAAATATTAATTGATTATGTTATATTTATGTGTCACTTAATTACTATTTTTTGGTTTTAATTTAAAATGAAAGCATTGTGTTACTCATATCAGCCATTAGTTTTATAGAAAATGCACAGGATGACTCAGAATGTTGCGCACAAGTTATGCTTGTAAAAAGTATGTTAAAAATGACCTTATGTAAATTCTAGTAAAATATTATTATGCCAATTTTTCTGCATCGTGTGGTATAAAGTATAGATAAACCCTGCAAAAAATTTCATTATGATACACATATAACTTTTGGTGATACAGTTTATCGAAATGAGTCTATTTTACCTGCTGATTTGTATGCTTAAAGGTACTGTGCCTCCTTAAAATGAATTAGTGTTATTCGATCCCCAAATCTATTTAATTTATGGAGCAGGCGTTACTTTATTCATTTGGCTTGATTTGTGCTCTATCTTCGAATCGAACCAAAGACCGTCGTGTAGAAAGGGCGCTGGTGCATGTTCAATCTGACTCAAATGTCCTCCAGTTTGCGTGGTGTGTAAGTTTGGAGAGTGGGGTGCCAGCTCAGGTGTTGTTCTCGTCATCTGACCGTGGTTCAAATGATCTTTCCCATGGGGACTGATCCCGGACCGTCGCGAATAACCCTTTGTGTTGCTCCAGTGAGACGTTAATGAAATATCTACCTGCCTAAAGCCCTAATAATTTATGTGACTTGATTCATTCGGTTCGATTTGTGCTCTAGGGTCGTTTTATAAAGAGGTATTTATTTAGGTAGGTATTTTTAATTACTTTTAATTAACGTCACACTGGAGCAACACAACGGGCTATTGGCGACGGATCAATCCCATGGGAAAGATCGAGGACACCCCGTCACTTTGAACCATGGTCAGATGATGAGAACAACACCTGAGCTGGCACTCTCCAAACTTCCACCCCATGCCAACGTGAGGACATTTGAGGCCATGATAGATTTAACGTGCACTAGACTCCTTCGTACACGACGGTCTCTCTGGATGGATTCGAACTCGTAACCCTCGGTTGTTATTCCGTCACTCCTCCAACCGGGCTACCGCGGCTATATTTCATAAAGAGAATGAATGAAATATGAAACGAAATGCAAATTTAAGAAAAATAAATTGGTCAGAACAATTCTTGCTTAACCCTTTCGCCCCGACTTTTGCATGATTCAAATTTAACTCTGAAAAGTAGTTTAATTTAGTAGTTTTTGCTCTTTTTGACGGACGACCGTACTTTCGCCTTCTTTTTGTGTTTGCTTTCTCCCTTCCAACATTTATGAGTTGCTCAGCTAAGGGGACCATGAATGATAAGAGTGGTTCTGTTTTATGTTCCACATCACACTTCGTAATCCATGCATTCACAACAGAAATCATAACTAAAATTCTTTTTCCACCACTTGTCTGATTTTCTGCCATGACCCTAAAAAGTAGCCATTTCATCACAGCGGTCAACTCCATTCGTGTACATATTGTAGTGGGAAATGGATTCTGGGCAACAAACGTCTAATTTTGTACCATCTTTTTGTTTCCGGTCACTCATTCATCAGAATGAATGGGCGTGCTCAAAAACATAAGTCCGCCATTTGCAATCTGAAAGTATTGCCAGGTTTCTTGAGTCATATTTTTATTCCCTAATTCCTTAAGAACACTGAAAACGTAAAAACCCATTCAAAAGTGGGATTTACTTACCCAATCTAATCTCTGGGACGTATATGCCCATTAGGCCCGAAAGGGTTAAGGTGTATGTATACACTAGAAAAAATTAAGGAAATCGACCAGAATGTCAATTATTTTTACTGCTTCAAAACATTCCTTAGCTTTCAAAAGATCTTGTAAGTATTCGGAATATTTTTGTAGTTACAAGGGTGTTGGATTTTTTGGAAACATGTGCAAACATGTTTCTGGACTTTAAAATGAATTTATAAAGAACCTCTTCTGCACTATGATGCTTTGTTCAAACGGTGATAACTCTACAATGAATACTGATTTAATATAATTATTTTTGTATCATTATAATATAAATAATGCAGTGGATGTTTTGACCCTCAATCAGAGTTATTAGTTTATATATTAATTTTTAGTTGGTTTTTAAACGCTAAAATTCCTGAAAAATCTAGATTATTTTAAACTTGCTTGGTGAAAAAATTGTAACAAATCTATTCCCATTTTAACTTGATTGAGGGTCAAAACGTGAAGAATATTGGAAATACTTTGCAACAGGAATTATTTTAGAAATAAATTAGAATTAGAGATATCACTGTTCAAAAAACATGATAATTAGCTAATTATATATAAATTAGGTAATTAATGATTAGATTAATGATATATTTTGAACACTGAAATGATTTTAAGCACAAACCTATTTAAACATTTTAAGCATGACCTATTGTAAAAGTAGTGAATTTTTAAAGTCAAAATTTAAAATAAAATTTCTAGTGTATACTTACGCCTTGTGAAAAAAAGACGTGATTTTAAACGAAGTATTTTGTAACTAGCGATGGCGAAGTTTTGAAAAATATTCACTGTAGTACTTCGTTGTGCATTTTAGAAATGGAACGCGTACACAAGTTTTCAGTCAAGTGCTACGTTTCTGCTTTTAGAAAAGAGAATATCTGAATTCTAAAAAGAAAGCCTAGAAAATCAGTATTAAGTTCCGTGCAGCTTTAGAATAAAAAATTAAACCTATATATATATCATAAATGAATCGATGCTTATGTTCTAATGAATTTATCAATCGATCTATTTTGATAATGGCGAGATATATGGTCATCAAGATATTGCCTATTTTTGGATGATAACGAGATCAGGATCAGGTCAGTCTTTTTCTAATGACGAGATATCTCGTCTACCAAGATCTAGTCAGTTTTGCTAATGACTACTTCGTCAAGGTCACCGCCAGGAGGGTTAAGAAGCCTTAAAGCAGATGCTACACAAGCGGGACAGGCTACTTCATTGGAATTCTTTTTGTTACAATTATATCTACGTTCACATCCGATCCATTGAAATTATTTCCAGATAAATAATTCGCAAAGCAATGTGTTCGCGGGGAAAAACCTGCCTGCGAATTCCAGATTACTCAAGGGATAGCGATAATGCTCGTAATTGCTTATGTTCTTCCGAGCTGTGTAAAGATCTAAATATAGAATACCAATTTAGAACGCTTGAGTATGGGTCTTGAAGGTTACCACTGAATTACAGTAGCTGAAATGAGTTGAATTAAAAGCTTATTGACACTGAAATTTCATACTGAAAACGCGCATTACTGATTTGATGAATGTAAAGTAATTTATTACCCGCCCTTGCCCGGTTTGAATTGGGGTGACCAGAAAAATTACTTTTATCTTTCGTAGAAAAATGGCATAATTTATGGGTCAGGAAAATATTTTTTAAATGCTTTTCGACATTTTTATAATTTCTACGACTTCCTTTGGACGCAGGTAGGTATTTTAATTAACGTCACGCTGGAACAACAGAACGGGCCATTGGGACGGTCCAGGGGAGTATTTCAATTAACGTCACACTGGAGCAACACAACGGGCTATTGGTGACGGTCCGGGATCAATCCCAAAGGAAAAGATCCGAGGACAACACCACGTAATTTTGAACCACGCTCAGATGACGAGGCAACACCTGAGCTGGCACCCCACTTGGGACGGTCCGGGATCAATCGACAAGAGCAAGATCCGAGTCATTTTGAACCACGGTCAGAAGACGAGAACAACACCTGATCTGACACCCCATTCTCCAAACTTCCACAGCACGCCAAAGTGAGGGCATTTGAAGGCCACGACAGATTAAACGAGCACCAGCCCCCTTTGTAGACGACGGTCTTTGGTTGGATTCGAACTCGCAACCCTCCGATTGCTAATCCCTTACTCTTCCAACCGGACTACTGGGCCGTGGTGGCTCATTGGTTATGTCCACTGCGGTAGCAACCTATGAGTTGTAGGCGGCGCAGGTTCGATTCCTGCCAGTTGCATTCCTCACTGGGTCTATTTCTCTTCTGTGTCAGTAAAACTTTCATTGTGTGTATGTCTATTACTTGATATTGTATGTCTTGTGTCACAGCATGGCCAAATAGCACCATAAAACCCCCAACTAATCCAATCTGGCTACCGCGGACGCTAATTCCAAAATAATTTATTTAGACGGAAGTAAAAGCCACTTATGATTTCATTTTTGCGCAAACAAGCGCTGACGATGAACCTCTATTCCAGGAGTGTCAAACTCAATTAAAACACGGGCCATTTAATGCAAGTGGTAAGATTCACGCGGGCCACATCACATTTACATATTTTCTTAAAATTATATTTTGAAGTGAGGATTCAGGAATATAGATAGGATAATTAAAACACGTTATGTAATTATGTGAATTTAGGGTAATAATTTATAACATTGCTATATAATTGCTTTTATTTAAACGTTTATTTAATTTAATGTATTTATAAAACTAAAATTAATTTTTTTTTTACCTGAAACTTGCCAGCGCTTTCCTCCTACTAATTTTCCAATATCTGGATTCAGACAGAACAGACAATCTTCATTATGCAGATAGATGTTAATCTTGATCTGTAGGCCGTTTTATTTAATTTCATGGACGAAAATAATAGTTGCTCACACAAGTACGTACTCCTAAAATAGCATAAAATGTGTGCAGCAAACTTTATAATTTACGGGTATTTTTTCACCTACATAAGAATATATTTTGGGAATTCCTACTTCTCGATATTTGTCTTTTAAAACCGAATCATTCTGGAAATCAATTAATTCCAGTTGTATCGAAGTGGGAGCATTTTCAACTTCAAAGGAAAAAGGCCTAATAAAAAGAAAATGTTTTTTGTAACTCTGAAATCATTAAAACGTTTATAGAATTCGTTTTTGATTTCTTCAATTATACCACAATATTGTGAAAAAGAGCAACTTTGATTTTGTGCTTTTAACTGCTCACACGTAGGAAAATACATTAAAACGTTTTATGTAGATGGTTTTTAAACAAAGTCAGTTTTTGTACAAAACTTGCTATTGCATCGTACATATTCGTTATTAATTTATCTTTGCCTTGCAATGTAATATTAAGATTATTCAGATGACCTGTAATATCTGTTAAAAAGGCCAGATCTTTTACCCATAAAGGATCTTTTATAATCGATATATTTTCGTTTTTTTCATCTTTCATTTCAAGAAATACAATTATTTTCTCCAAAAGCAGATAGAAGCTCTTCAGGACTTTGTGGCAGGACAACCAACGAACTTCTGTGTAATAAGGAAGATCTTCGAATTCGGATTCTAAATCTTTAAGGAACGAAGTAAATTGGCGATGGTTAAGTGTTCTCGATCGAATCAAGTTGACTGTCTTTGTTACTGTTTTAAGTACTTCGTCCATTTTTAATATTTTAAAACAGAGAACTTGTTGGTAAATAAGGAAATGGAAAGTACTGATTTCGGTTTATATGGATATTCATCTTGTAATTTTCTTGTGAATCTTTACACAAATCCTTTAGTTTCACCCGTTATCAATTTAACGCTGTCAGTTGTTACAGAAACAAGCCTGTCAAGAGGAAGATTCAATTTTCCTAAAATGCTCCATACAGCATCAAAAATATCTTCACCAGTTGTACTTCCATAAAGAGGGATAATAACATCCAGAGGATCTAACTCATTTTTAACACGACGAAATTGTATGTACGGTATTGCCTCGATCTCCCCTAAGTGCTATTTTCTTCGTAATATAGTGTCCTGTTTTCATTTTATTTCAGAGCATCGTGGGCCACAAAAAAATTACCCCCATGCGGCCCGAGGGCCGCAAGTTTGACACCCCTGCTCTATTCGATGTGCATTTGTTTCGTGAAGAATGGCAACACTTTTATGACGTCCAACGACTTTTATGATTTTTTCAGAGTTAAATATTACCTCCCGTATTTCGTTGCGAAATAATGTGTTCTACAATGACGTCCGTTCCACGGCGAATAATTCGTATTTATGCGAAATAATTCAAATGCTAAATTACTTATGAGTTCCCTTTTCAACTGATTAATGAAGAGGTTCTTTGGATGGGGTTTGTTACGCATCAGAGCATCTCACTCGCAGAAAGTTTTAAGGTAGTCATTCAATGAAATACACTATTCCTGTTAAAAGCTTTCACCGCAGATTTGATATTGTCTTTTGAAAATGCAGATCCCTTCATTGCAGCAGCTCATAGAATGGTAAAACGATCATTTTAATTACTGCAACCTTTTACGAACCTTCAATACACCAGGGAATTCCCCGAAAATTCATTTGTATTTTAACCTACTTTCCACGGGAAACATTACCTAGCAACCCCCATAAAATTTAATTAAACGAAAGGTCCCATAACATGCCTTCCGAAAAACCTTTTATTTACCAAACACACAATAAGGCACCGGCTTATTTCTCACACTGCTGCAATCCACTGCGGGTATTCTATTATCCCAATAGGACATGCAGTTTGTTTGGGGGAAAATAAAAATCCGTCGGAATTTTTTTTCCTCTTTGCGGCCTCAGGAGCCTCGCCCAATCTTCATTTAACTAATGGCGCCATATAAAGCTCTCGCGGTTTGCAGTTACGAATGCTGTCCGCCCCTCCAGGGAATCGAGCTCAGAGAAGTCGAAAGCGTTCACCCCAACAGGATTTTTCATTAGCGTTAAATTTTTTCCCCCTTTTGAAAATTTAGACGCGGCCAGTAATGCCAAAGGTGCATCTGGATAGGTCAGTGTTGTATTTTAAGAATCAAGTGCAGTGGTTACATAATCACAGATAGGACAGTGGTCGATATCAACCCCCAGAGGTCGGTATAACATTGTTAGGGGTCGATTGAGGGGTCGTTAGAAAAATAAGACATCATTGTACGGGTAATATTTAATTCAGTTACCTTGGATTACCACCATCCTAAAAGACAACGCAATTAAGAGTAAATATAGAATTCCTTAGCGATTGAAGGCTGAAACTGACTCATTTTGAGCCCAACCTTGCTAATCTTGTCCAGAGTCACGAAGCACACCCTTCACATTGACAACGTTAGTAAACTCTATACTAAGTTCAAAAAATGTTATTTTCATATAGATAAGGAAGATTGTATTATTGTTACCTAAATTAAATTTGGCGGACATTTTGAACATTTGTTATAAATGCGAGTTCAAATTTTTTTCCTACGTTATGTTAAAAGTGCTTTTCACTATTAGCATAAAAATAATTGTTTTAAAGTTTGTTGTTTTTGTATAATAAATTCACGAATCGTCCGTACGGGAACTTTTAGGACACTGTAGAATTCAGTGACGATTGAAGGCTGAAACTGACTCATTTTGAGCCCAACCTTGCTAATCTTGTCCAGAGTCACGAAGCACACCCTTCACATTGACAACGTTAGTCAATTGTATATAGAAGGAGATTGTATTATTGTTATTTGGTTATCTAAATTAAATTTTATACATTATTTACCCCTCCTATCGAATATGCAATGTTAAGAAGGAAGTCAAAAACAAAAACGTATCTCTTTGACGTTAAGTCAATATAATAATATATAGTATATTATACTACAATAAATACTAACTATAAAATAATCTAAAAACTCACATAAGCTTCTTTTTGCTTATCCTATTATTATTACGTAATAATAAAATTGAGGGGGTCGAGATGGAAAATCAAGAAACTCTTGAAGGGATCGGCGTTCAAAGAAGTTTGGCGACCCCTGAGATAGGCGACCCCTGAGATTTTGACTTCCTTCTTCACATTGCACATTGGATAGGAGGTTGTGAATCTTCACGCTGTTCGAAAAATGAATGATCGTATAAGTTTATTACTGTTTTTGGCGTCAGTTTACATAAAATAGATTTGTAATAGGCAAGACTAGTCTTTTTTTAATCTGTCCCTCTGGTGGATGTCTTCTCGCATCATCAGCAAAACTGACCAGATCTGAATGGACGAGATACCTCGTGATTAAAAGAAAACTGACCAGATCTTGATCTCAAAATCACAAAAAAACCCGGCAATATCTTGATGACGAAGTACCTAGTCATTAGCAAAATTGGTCAAATCTATGTATATCTCGCCGAAACCACTAGGAAGGTTAAGGTGTATGTATACACTGGAAGATTTTGTATGAAATTTTGACTTTAAGGTGTATGTATACACTAGAAATCACGCAAATAGACACTGTTTTTGCAATAGAATGCTTTGTTCAAACGGTGATCACTCAACAATGAATTGATTTATTATAATTATTTTTGTATCATTTCTATTACACAGTGTATGTTTTGACCCTCAATCAAAGTTATTAGGTAAAAAATCATTTTATAATTCATTTTTAAATGTTATAATTCCTGAAAAAAATCTTGATTTCCTTGGTGAAAAAAGTTGTAAAAAACAACCTATTCGCTCTAAGAGATTGAGAATCAAACATGAAGAATAAATAATATTAGGAATAATTTCCAACAGGAAGTGTCTTTCTGAACAAAGAATTTGAGATATCACTGTTCAAAAACCATGCTAATTAGCTAATTATATCTAAATTAAATAATTAATGATTAGCTTAATCTGAATTTTTCGCACTGAAATGACCAAAGCACAAACCAATGACCTATTGTAAAAAAATTCGAATTTTAATGTCAAAATTAAAAAAAACTCTTCTAGTGTATACGTACATCTTAAACATCCAGTTTTTAAACCCTTTCAGTGTGAATAAATCAGATTAAGGAAATCATTAATTATCTAATTTACATTTAATAAACTAATTAGCTTGTTTTTGAACAGTGATATCTCAAATTTTAATTTGCTCAGAAAGACAATTCGTATTGGAGATTATTCCTAATACTATTTTTGATGTTTTGACACTCAATCAAGTTGCTAGAGAGAATAGTTTTTTTTTTAAAAACTTTTCAGCAAGGAAGTATAAAAAAGATTTTTTGAGGAATTTTAACATTTAAAAATGAACTAAAAATTCATTTAACTAATAACTCTGACTGAGGGTCAAACCATTCACTGGATTCTATAGATCATAAGGACACAGAAGTAGTTATAATAGATCAATTCATTGCTGAGTGATCACTTTTTGAACGAAGCATCCTATTTCAAAAACACAGTTCCTCAGAAATTGAATTTAAAATATGGAAACATGTTAATATGGTGACAGTACCTAACGAAAACCCTTGTAACTAGAAAGCTATTTCCAATATTTACAAGATCTTGGGGGTATCATTTGAAAGCTAAGGAATTGGACAGTATTTAGAACTAATAAAAAAGTATCGATATTCTGGTCGATTGTCGTGATTTCTAGTGCATACTACACCTTAACAGGAGTGTCTTTTTCTAGGCGAAAAGACACTCCTGTTAAGCTGTAGTATGCACTAGAAATCACGACAATCGACCAGAATATCGATACTTTTTACTAAATAATTGATTTTACATTTTTTACATAATTGCATTCTCTGGAGATTTTAGAACATATGTGCCAAATTTCAATTCTAAATTCACAAAATTGCCCCATTTATAAACCATTAAAATTCGACCCACAAATGTAGAATTAGAAGAGTGCGCCGCTTCATAAAGATGTAAATGCCACAAGGTAGGTTGGTATTTTAATTCACGTAGGACTGGAGCAACCCAACGACGGTCCGGGATCAAACCCGAAGGAAAAGATCGAGGACAACACCACGTAATTTTGAACTACGGTCGGATGGGCTACAATGGTCCTAAATTCTATAAACAACGATTTGTTATCAAAAGATCATCACATTTATCAACAGCTATTATCTTCGTTTATCTACAACACTATATGGCACTGGTATACCGAATTAGCAGGAAAATACGAGTACTGAATGTTTCCATGAAATGCACTGAAACTGTAAATGCTGTTTTCTAGGAACGACTTATTCCCGAGAGGTTTTGATCTATAAAACTATTGGATTGATCAACTTAAAAATTTTAAAGCATGTCGAGCGTTTTATCAACTAGAAAAACAATGTTATATTTTTATAGCAAAAAAAACAAACTCGGTCAATTTTTTTAGCGAAGTCGATGATTTTGGATTTGAGACGTCACTATTTCCTCCAATATATTTGTAAGAAAAATTTCGGTTCATAAGATGATAGATATGCGTATGAAGTAAAACGCAGTTTAATTTTTTGTAAAAGATTACTCGGTGTTGAGAAATCATGCCAACTGGCGACCGACAGGTTAACAGGCGTGACTCTTCGTGAAAATTAGAGGCCGCGGTAGCCCAGTTGGAAGAGTAACGGTCTAGCAAACGGAGGTTCGAATCCAACCAAAGACCGTCGTGGACAAATGGGTGTGCACGTTAAATCCGTCTTGGCCTCGAATTTCCTCATGTTAGCGTGGTGTGGAAGTTTGGAAAGTGGAGTGCCAACTCAGGTGTTGCCTCGTCATCTCACCGTGGTTTAAAATTACTTGGTGTTGGGATTGATCCCGGACAGTCACCAATAGCCCGTTGTGTTGCTCCAGTGTGACGTTAATTAAAATACCTACTTACCTTCGTGAATATTATTGAAAAAAATAATGTTTGGTAGGTAGGTAGTAAACATCCCACTGTGGCAACACGACGGGCTATTGGCGACGGTTCGGGATCAAACCCCAAGGAAAAGATCCGATTACAACACGTAAATTTTGAACCATGGTCAGATGACGATAACAACACCTGTGCTGGCGCCCCAAACTCCCACACCACGCCAACGTGATGACATATGAGGCCACGACCCATTTAACGTGCACCAGTCCCCGTGTATAGGACGGTCTTTGGTTGGGTTCGAACTTTCGAATCCTTCGGTTGCTAATCCGTCGCTCTTCCAAGAGGGCTACGGCGGCCCGAAAATGTTTGGAATTGTTTGATTGCATAATGTGAGTAAAATATCTAAAAGAGCGGTAATTGAATGAGGAAAAAAAGACCATCACCAGGAAAAATAGGAGGTTGAGATCTCAAGGCTCGTTCTTGTAAACGAGTGCAGTTGTTTATGATGTTGTAGCTGACAAAATCAAAAGGGTTTTTTTTACCAGCGTCAGCACATTCGCATTACAAGGACAGGAATCAGAAAGTACACATAAGCAGACAAGGAAGTAACAGCTGCCTCCGCGAAAAGGCGAACTGAAACTGCTGATGAACTGAACTGATGGGACAGAAACTATGGCGTGAGAGGCTTCACTTCAGTTCGCTCTCCAAATACGAAAGGAGTTAAACGCGATTTCTCTCCAACAAAGTGGTGGCGCTTTCCAAGAAGGTGGTGTCTTGCCCATGCACACTCGCTGTGTTGTTTGAGTCGCAGTCGAACTTTGTAACAGCACCTGTGAGATCCTCTATAGGCATTCCTCGACTCCGTGCACAACCCCTTCATCGATTGGAGGGCGGGGGAGAGCGCGTGTTCATCGGATATCGGAATCGAGGACATTTGGGTGGAGTCACCGGGGGATTCTTGACCTTGGGCCTCCTTTCTTGGAGGCCTTTTCGGTTATTCGTGCTTGTATTAATATGAGCTAGGGCGATCGGTTCATTAGCGAATCCTTCTGTAATGAATGGGGGGCTTCTTTACATAAATTGATCGCTATTTTGGGCGCACTTCTAGATTCGGTAGGGGCTAACTGTTGCTTAAAATCTGTTTCGGGTTGAATCGAGACTGGAAATTAGATGGCTGCGCGATTCATACAAATTTAATTCGACTTTCTTGTTCTTTATTGGATCCTTTGCCCTACAAGCGTCACTAGACTTCTGATTAGTGTAGTTTTACCCCACAACACGCTTAATGACTACTTTCCATTTGTCCTTTCTTTTTAATATAATCCTCCAGAGAGATTCTACTGGTCTTTTCTGAAGAAAAAAATCTGTTAGATTCTATAGATCCATTCCTTAGAAAAGAATCCTTTAGAAAGATTCCATTGATCCTTTCTTTAGAATATAAAGGCACACTTTCCAGTGGATTCCCGCACATGTGGACACTTAATGAAATGAAGCTGCAGACCCATTGGCAAAGGAATTCGAATTAAATGACCCCAATAACTTCTACTGATGCTAATGCTTTGGTGAAATTCAAATTCATACCACAAAACATTAAAATAAAACACCACATTTGTGAAATTAACACCGATAGAAAAATCACCACCACGCTCTCCAGACTGAGAACGGGACAGATCAAAGGGGCATGAAAATAAACTGCGATGGAACCAGAACATACAGACATTGTTGTAACAACTGTCTGGGAGTCGAAATGGCACCTCGTCCTATATTCACCTGCCCTGCGATAATAGCTGCTCTTCAAAACATCGATTACCATCCCGACGAAGACCTTTACAGACAGAAAATAATCGACATCACCAAAGCTGTGCAAAATGCACACGGCGGCATCTGACTCAGAAATGAACATGACACCAACAAACATCAAAATAGGTGCCCCTTTTTCTTATTTTCGAGTGCATGGCCAAATATGGCCCTTGCACCATAAAACCCAAAAACAAACCATCTTATTTTCGAATCCCTGACTTTAAATCTGGTGATGCCTGCCTCTGTACAATTTTCCATCATGCGGTTTTTGATCAACTGTTTCAATATCACTTGTCCTGATGTCTACCACTGAAATGGCCATTGACGATCTTTTACATACACGTGGTAGGTAGCGACATCTCACTCAGAAATGGACACAACATTAGAATTCTGAAGATTAGAATAGAAGGATCCATAGAATTTCCTTCGGAAAGATTCTATTGATCCTTTCCTTAGAAAAGAATCCTTTGTAAATATTCTATCGGTCATAGAAGGTCAAAACTGTTTCGAAGTCATTCAGGGAAGACCGAATTTTGCTTGTGAACTCCTCAGAGCGTTCAACGATGGGAAAGAAATGCGCAAATTGGCCTTATGCACGTATAAGTAGCCCCTCTTTTTACTGTGATTCGAAACATCGCTCTCCTTTACTGCTGTCAATGCTTCTTTTCTCATGAATTTCCTGACGGTGGTAGCTCGGTTGGAGGAGTAACGGATTATCAACCGGAGGGTTGCGAGTTCGAATCCAACCAAAGACCGTCGTGTACAAAGGCTGGTGCAGGTTCAATCTGTCGTGGCCTCAAACGTCCTCACGTTGGCGTGGTGAGGAAGTTTGGAGAGCGGGGTGCCAGCTGGTTCAAAATGACGAGGCGTTGTCCTCGGTTCTTTCCCTTCGGTATGTATTTCGAAGCGTCGCCAATAGCCCGTTGTGTTGTTACAGTGTGACGTGAATTAACTACCTACCATCCCTCGATAGGTAGCCTCTAAAAAGCACGATATTCTAACAGCTACTGCCTATTATATTTCTTACACTTAAAAAACCATTAAGCGCGGCAAACTGTTATATTTTAACTAAACATTTAACCCTCCTCTCAGGTTGTTATGGTAGGTATTTTAATTAACGTCGCACTGGAGCAACACAAAGGGCTATTGGTGACGGTCTGGGATGAAATCCGAAGGGAAAGATCGAGGACAACACCATGTAGTTTTGAACTCCGGTCAGATGACGAGGTCAACACCTGAGCTGGCACCCCACTCTCCAAATTTCTACACCACGCCAAAGTGAGGACATTTGAGGCCACGACAGATTGAACCTGCACCAGCCTTTGTACACGACGGTCTTTGGTTGGATTCGAACTCGCAATCCTCAGGTTGCTAACCCGTTGCTCTTCTTACCGCGACCCCCGTTGTGGTGGATCCCTGACATTTCTGAAAGGTTACACAGAAGTATGTGGTAAACGTGTATGTGAAAACGGGGACCCAAAAGAAAAATAATTGTTTGATGAAATATATCAAGGATTAATAGATAGCTTGCAGCGTAAATTGAAGAGAAAACATTTGTGATGAATCGTCTAACAAAGAACACGATAACTGATACTATAGGACTTGAAAGATAGGAATCTGGACAGATGGTATCCCAATGCATAGGAATTACGGATACAAACAAGGGAGAATACGTAGTTGACAAGCAATGGATGTCACCTAAATCTCTCGATACTTAAAATCTATATTTAAATTGAACTTCATCATTAACTTGAAGAGCATGCAATGGTGGTTCCTCAGTCCTTTTGGTCACATCGGTTTTCCCATCCCAACAAGCGCAAATATGGTACACTGTCTTCCACACATATATGGGTGCACTTCCTATGTTATGTGTGCTACTACACTTGATTAAATTATATTATTCTACTTCTATGATTGGGTATCTTTTATTGAAATGCTATTCTCCCCCTTTATCCTCGGATCAAAACAGAATACGAGAAATAATTCGGATTGGGGAGGGGCTGGAAAAAATAGCATTTAACCTTCTGAGGGGTTTGCACGCATCATTCCACCTCGAAATCTGCAATCTTCCTTTCGCGACTTCAAAGTCAATTTTGACCTTCTTGACCAACAGAATCTTTGTAAAGAATTCTTTCTATTCCAAGGAAGTGAGCGATAAAATGTTTCTAAAGTATTCGAAAGGAGCAATAAATCGTTTCAAAGTATTCCATTCCAAGTAAAGGATCAATAGAATCGTTCCAAAGGATTCTATTCTAAGGAAAGGACCAGTAGAATTTTCTAAAGAATCCACATGAATTGTTTAGAAAGATGCGATTGTTAAGTCATTGTGCAAAAGAAACATTGCAATACTCGGATATCTCATGACGATCAGATGGTTTTATTTGAGACTGAAATAATTTATAAACAAACTTCCGTCTTTTAACAATCTTTAAAAACACCCCAATTGTTTAACCTTTTATCTCAAAATCCTCTCTCAATAGCATTTTCTTGTATCTCTGAAACGAAAACAAAAGATTATAGACCATTTGCTATCAGAAACAACCATTAGACACTCTCCCAAAGTCCTATTCTATGGCTCGTCATCTGACCGTGGTTCAAAATTACGTGGTGTTGTCCTCGGATCTTTCTTTCCCTTCGGGTTTAATCCCGGGCCATCGCCATAGCCCATTGCGTTGCTCCAGTACGAGGTTAATTGAAATCCCTACCTATCCTTTGGCCTCATAGTGGCGAGAGGTTGAAACGGGTAGCACATGCGAAGTACATCTGGAGTCTACTCCTGGTAGGTCACCCAAGGCGTGAAGGCAGTGCTGCTTTACCCACTTTACCTAGGAAGGTGAACGGATGGTTAAGTCGGACTGTACAAAGATGGCTCCCAGATCTTATGATCAATAGCAGACGCGCTCTCCCATGACATGGACTTGTGTAAAATAGCAATTTCACCGATCATCTCCAGTACCTTTTCATCACTGGTACCTCAAACACCAGGAGAGCTGCTTGCCTTCAATTGGCCCCGGAAAACTTTCTCTATGATTGCCAGGCTCCGATCTGGCCATTTGATGATATTCTTTGATGGCCAGAAATCCTTTCTCACCTGTTGTACAAAGTGCAGCTTATTACCAGCCTCACATATCCTGAATTGCGTTGGAGCCATACATGAAGACATTTTTAAGGACCCATCTGCCATTGCCCAAAATTTTTTTGCAGACTATGACTTTGTGTAATTTGTTTTTTTTACACTGGGATAGGAAAGACCATTAGACATCACAATGAAGGAATTATTAAACAAACTCCGCCATTTAACAATCTTTAAAACCACCCCAATTGTTTTAGCTCAAAAGCCACTCAGCAGTATTTGCTCCGAAACGAAAATAAAAGATACTAAGCCTCATCAGAAACAACCATTAGACATCGCAGCGCGAAGTTACTGGACTCCAATACCAAAAATAAGAGAGTCGTTTTTCATCGTTTCAAGTTCAAGAGCTGCCATTATCTAAAGAGAAGCACACGATTTCTTATTTTTTTTTCATTCTCGTTCGACCATTATTTCTTTTTCGGAAATCCCCGCTCCTGATACATTAGAAGCTACCGACTCGGTTGCTGCGGCCAGCAATTACTCCACGAGAGTGATTTAACGGATGTGACGAGAAAGAAAATGAAAAAATTTATCTGTTCAAGAATCTAAAAAAAAAAACTGTTGTCATGGAGATACGGTTATTCTAAAACTTCCTTCACATTATCCCGTGAATTTAACCTTTGGAGGGGTTCAAACGAATAATTCCATCTTACATGCCCCATTACTTCTAACCAATATTGTGACCTTCTTGATCAATAGAATCTTTCCAAAGGATTCTATTATAAAGAAATGACGGACAGAATCTTTCCAAAGGATTCTATTCAACATAATGGGCCAAAAAATCGTTCGAAAGGATTCCATTCCCAAGAAAGGACCTATATAATCTTTCCAAAGGATTCTATTCGACAGAATGGGTTAACAATACGTTCCAATGGATTCTATTCCCAGGAAATATATAATCGTTCCAAAGGATTGTATTCGACAGAATAGGTTAATAAAATCGTTCCAATGGATTCAATTCCCAAGAAAGGACCTATATAATCTTTCCAAAGGATTCTATTCGACAGAATGGGTTAACAATACGTTCCAATGGATTCTATTCCCAGGAAATATATAATCGTTCCAAAGGATTGTATTCGACAGAATAGGTTAATAAAATCGTTCCAATGGATTCAATTCCCAAGAAAGGACCTATATAATCGTTCTAAAGGATTCTATTCGACAGAATGGGTTAACAAAATCGTTCCAATGGATTCTATTCCCAGTAAATGTATAAACGTTCCAAAGGATTGTATTCGACAGAATAGGTTATTAAAATCTTTCCAATGGATTCAATTCCCAGGAAATATATAATCGTTCCAAGAGATTGTATTCTAAGGGAAGAACCAGTAGAATCTTTCTAAACGTTGAAAGAAATCATGGATTCTTTCAACCGATGGATGCGGTTATTTAGTTATTCAGCGTGCTGCGAAGTAAATAATAATAATTATTTTATTATAAAAAATCATTAATCGGCTTAACCAATCCATACCTCTCTCCTCCTTTGTTATTAGACTGGTGAAGCATTCTTTGCAATACTTGTTAAATATGCCACTTCTCTAAATAGTTTAACTCTTTCGGGCCTAATGGGCATATACGTCCCAGAGATTAGATTGGGTCAATAAATCCCACTTTTGAATGGGTTTTTACGTTTTCAGTGTTCTTAAGGAAGTAGGGAATAAAAATATGACTCAAGAAACCTGGCAATACTTTCAGATTGCAGATGGCGGACTTATGTTTTTGAGCACGCCCATTCATTCTGATGAATGAGTGACCGGAAACAAAAAGATGGTACAAAATTAGACGTTCGTTGCCCAGAAGCCATTTCCCACTACACTATGTACATGAATGGTTGACCGCTGTGATGAAATGGCTACTTTTTAGGGTCATGGCAGAAAATCAGACAAGTGGTGGAAAAAGTTTTTTAGTTATGATTTCTGTTGTGAATGCATGGATTACGAAGTGTGATGTAGAACCTAAAACAGAACCACTCTTATCATTCATGGTCCCCTTAGCTGAGCAACTCATAAATGTTGGAAGGGAGAAAGCAAACACAAAAGGAACGCGAAAGTATGGTCGTCCGTCAAAAAGAGCAAAAACTACTAAATTAAACTACTTTTCAGAGTTAAATTTTAATCATGCAAAAGTCGGTTCGAAAGGGTTAAAAGTATTACCCCAAGTGTTTCGTTATAACGCATATTACGCGAGTTTTATTACTTTGTGAATCACGTGTGCGTTATAAGAATAAAATTCCTCTCGGCTCAATTTCGTAAAGTGGGTATGCTCCGCTTTGTTGGTACGTGTTACCTAAATACGCCTTCCTCGAGTGCTCGAGGAGTGCGACATGGAATGATAGAAAAATTACTTCATTTCTCATATTTCATTGTTAGGAACAGAACCTCCCTGGAACACGAAGAAGCCTTATGTTTTGGCCGTGACTCCGAACTCTGTATTAATGAAATTTAGTGGGTGTCAACTCATACTCTAGTTCTCCAGAAAAGCATGCTTAAGGTCAAACGGGCCTCGCTAAGTGTGTCTATTTAATCATAGGAATAGAGGAACGGAGTCAATTTGCCCCTTGGCAACCAAACCTAATTCGTTGCCTCTTTCTCATCATGCAAAGTGAGTGTCTATTTGCCGGCCATGAAGTGAATATGTGAACATATATGCATAAACATAATTTTGGCAATGCATAACATAATGATGCAGCGTAGGCATTTGTTGATGTAAGTCATGCCTTTCGTGGAGCGGTGTAAAATTATCTAATGATAATGGTTGTTAATTAACGCAGCACTGGAGCAACACAACGGGCTATTGGCGACGGTCCGGGATCGAGCCACAAGGAAAGCATTCGAGAACAACGCCATGTAATTTTAAACCACGGTCAGATGACGAAATCAACGCCTGACCTGGCACCCCACTCTCCAAACTTCCACATCTCGCCAGCGTGAGGACATTTGGACCATGACAGATTGATAGCGCAACAGCCCCAGTGAACAAGACTGTCTTCGACTGGACCGAGTATCGAACCCTCAACTTTCCGATTGCCAATCCGTTACTTCCCAACTGGACTATCGCGGCCCAAAATTGTCTAATGAAGGACCGGTGTTTAATGAAACCGGACGTAATAAAAGTGGAGGGATCCAATCACATTAATTAACTAATAATTGCACTCATTTTCCTCACCCAAACGTAGTCCGAAACAGAATCTTTTCGACAAAGAAAATGGAGGAATGTGCTCTTCCACCTATGGTACGAGTACCCCAGGGGATATCTGAATCCCTCCCAAAGGGTACTCGAATAATACTTGTTAATATCTTTATTTTATTTATTATTTGGCCTTTTAAGAAAACAAATTTCTGACACCAGAAAAATGTTTCAGATGCCAAAAGTGGGCGGACCTAAGATGTTACAGTCAGGAGTGTGGAAACAGGGTTTGTAGTTGGGCTTTATGGCGCAAGGTTCAATGTTGCGCCAAGCGCAAGATAAAATAATAAAATTATGTAGATATAAAAACATAATAAAAAGTAGATAACAAGTCAAGCTCCACATAGGCTTTGTTGAACATACAATCCAAATTTAAAAAACGACTAAAAATAATATTTTAATTGTTAATGATTTAAAAACAAGCTGGCTAACAACATGAAAGGTGTATAACTTGCTAAAAGAGAGATGAATGAATAGAGAGAGAGATAGCTAAACATGTTGCTCAACATGATGTACACTACAATATAAAAATGTATGAAAAATTATAGGTAGTATAAGTTGTGAGGTATAAGACTTTATATGAAAAATCAATGGCATTAAAAAAGGGTGTGGGGACCCCAATCAAATCTGGTAAGCTCAAAATTGAGTTTTTTTTTCAATTTCAAACGAAGATGTTTAAAAACTGGACATGCCATTCAAATATGAACAGAAAAATGAGTTGAACATGAGTTACAATTGGGTGCCTCTCACGTAACTGGGTTTGTGTGATGCTCCTTTACAAGCGAACTGACGCATCCGTCCTTTTTGTGCCCGTGTACCACGTCAACTCTCATAGCTGTGGTATGCTGTTGGTCTTGTGACCAACATTCTGGAGAAATTTACGGTACACAAATTGTCGAGATGTGGTGGATATTAAATGCTATAAACTGTCCTAATTATTCAAGGAATGAGAACAGTACTGATCCTAGATAGGATAAGGGGCTAAAAATTGTCGACGGCGATACTGGAGCTCTGCAACACTCAAGGAATTGTGAAGAAAAGTACGAAATGGAGGACTTTGTACCGACCTGAAAACTTGAGGAGATATTAAACAATGTCGTTTGCCCTCCCTGCTTACCGTTGTTTGCCCTCCCTAAACCCATTGTTTGCCCTGTTTTTAGTATCAAATACAAAGGAGTAAAAAAAGTAAGATAAATTTTTGACTGACAGGAAAACGTGCAGAGATAAATATATGAAAATTTATTATGTTTGACAAATCGTATCACACTATCATTCGACAAAGGAACCATAGTGGTCAAAGCATTTATCCCAACGTGGCACCCAATCATCCATGCCCTTTTCAAAGAAATCTTGCTCCAGGTTCCCTAACCAGGTAAATGTAGCCTGTTGTGCCTCTTCCAGTGCATGGAAACGCTGACCACGGAGGTGTTTCTTCAGGGGCCAAACAAATGGCAATCCAAAATGGTAATACTGCTCACTGAACCATATGAGCTATTCAATGCATTTGTAATATCATGCAACCTCACTCTTCTGTCTTCACGAATCATGGCATCGACGACAGCCACATTCGTGTCGTTACACCACGCATACACTTGTTTCTGCGACATAACACTCTCTCCATAGACTTCCAACAATTCTCGATGAATATCACATGTTTTTTCCCCTTGGCCCATAAAAAACGAATGACACCTCCTCCTTGGAGTAATGCTCAAGTCGATGCGCCATCTTTGATTTGCTCTAAGCACCAGACGGGTTGACATAGAAGTTTCTACAAGCCGTCACACTTCTATCACCTTGGTACTTGCAACATATAAAAAATTAATTAGCTACACAAAAAACTCTGAGTTTTAGAGACAAATTCACCTTACTTTTCGATATAACCTTGTACTTATAGAATGGGGAACACTGCGGTAACACTTCGCTATATCTCGCCTCGAGACATGGTACATTCGGCAACATCACTCGTTTACTTTTTTTGTAGCAACGAACTTTACGTAAAACACAGTAAACCTCAATCTTTCTTCGGGGTCACGGTTTGATATATCCTTGTAGTTCTAGTTTCGTATTCATAATTGTAACGTATTCGCAACTAGGCGTTTTTCATTGGAACGATTTCTTAATCATCTTAACTCGCCCGCTTCAACCATCTCGTACCTCCACCAACGCGACATTCTCAAAAGCGCAAGTTTTTGTATCCGCCGCACTATTTTAATGTGTCGAAGAGTTCAGAGCATGTGATCGCAAATCATATTCAACTGCTTAACATCGAAATTTGCATTTGAAAGCAAATTAACGTTGTTTCAACAACAGTTTGTTGTTGAAACAACATTAGTTTGTTTCAAATAAAATAGGTTCAAAAGGTGGTTCAAATAATTGGAACCACCAACGTGACCTCGAATGTCCTCACGATCGCGTTGTGTGAAAGTTTGGAGAGTGGGGGTGCCAACTCACTACGTCATCTGACCGTGGTTCAAAATTACGAGGTGTTGTCCTCGGTTCTTTAGCTTCGGGATTGATCCTGGACCGACACCTATAGTCTTATATTGCTCCACTGTGTGTCCAGTAATTAACTACCTACCTACCTTTTAATTAATTATATCTGTGAAATACCGATAACCGATAAACATTTAGATAATTTGTATATTTAAATTGAAAAATGGTGTACTCCTTGAAGCCTCGAAATCAGAGCACAACGCAAGTGGAAATTTGACCTCATCTTCAAATGAACCCGGATCAGCCATTATTCACAAAAGTCACGCAGTCTGTTTTGACCTTATATTGCTCCACTGTGTGTCCAGTAATTAACTACGTACCTACCTTTTAATTAATTATATCTGTGAAATACCGATAAACATTTAGATAATTTGTATATTTAAATTGAAAAATGGTGTACTCCTTGAAGCCTCGAAATCAGAGCACAACGCAAGTGGAAATTTGACCTCATCTTCAAATGAACCCGGATCAGCCATTATTCACAAAAGTCACGCAGTCTGTTTTGACCTTATATTGCTCCACTGTGTGTCCAGTAATTAACTACGTACCTACCTTTTAATTAATTATATCTGTGAAATACCGATAAACATTTAGATAATTTGTATATTTAAATTGAAAAATGGTGTACTCCTTGAAGCCTCGAAAGCAGAGCACAATGCAAGTGAAAATTTGACCTCATCAAATGAACCCGAATCAGTCATTATTCACAAAAGTCACGCAGTCTGTTTTACAGGCTTCGCGTTTGATCCCGGACAGTCGCCTGTGGTGTGCCCACTGCGCTAGCAACCTTCGAGTTGTAGGTTTCGGTTTCTGTCTGGTGCATTCCCCCCCCCCCTCGGTGTATTTCTCTCTTTTGTGTCAGTAAAGCTTTCATTGTGTGCGTGTCTATTACTTGATACTGCATGTCTTGTACCTGACGCAGCATGGCCCTTGCGCCATAAAACCCCAATACCAACCAACCCAGACCGTCGCCAATAGCCCGTTGTGTTGCTCCAGTGCGATGTTAATTAAATTACCGACCTGTTTCAGAGAAGCAGAGCAAAGACTATATCAGATCGTTTCGCCTGGGGTCTCTGAACTCACGAAGAGAGACCGTGCAGCAGCAAACAACAGCAAAAGACCGTTCTCAAGACTGCAAAATCGAAGAGCCCCGAGACACACTTGGAATGCTTCCAGCGCAGAACAAGGGAAAGGGAGCGGAAAATCTAAAGATTACGTGACCCAAATAAATAACTCCTCAAAACGCCTTTAAACACGGAATTGATGGGGAAAGATCTGCAACGCCATCTCCATTGGACCACGGGAGAACCCTGACAAATATACATGGCTCGATGATGCATCCAAGAGTGCAGAAAAGATATTTTGTGTTGCTCTTTAATACAAGCTAGGTAAGTATTTCAATTAACGTCACACTGGAGCAACACAACGGGTTATCGGAGATCAAGACCGAAGGGAAAGATGCGAGACGTCATTTTGATCCACGTTCAGATGACGAGGTCATAACCCGTGCTGGAACCTTACTCTGCCAACTTCCATACCATACCAACGTGAGGACATTTGAGGCCACGATAGATTGAACGTGCACGACGGTTTTGGGTTGCTACTCTTCTAATCGGGCGCCCCTATTACCAATATGATAACGTAGGTTTGATATAAATCGGTGATACCTCATTGGGCTGTGAGATGAAACGAAGTGGGCAAAGCTCCAGAAATAATTTCCTATTTATAGGTTGATTAATATCTGGATACCCACCCACTGACACGAGGACATCAATACTTCTTCCTATACCATCTGGTCGTCTATTTAGGAATTCTGCTGCACGGAAAGTAAATTATAAGACATCAGTGTAATTCATTTTGGCATAAATTAAGAAGCTAATAGAAAATGTGGCCCCATTCTTGATGAAGGTCGCTTACGGCATTAAAAGTCTGACATTTTATTTTCCCTGGACCGAAAATTAGCCTTTAAAGACCACCTTAACTGAACAGGAGAATAGGTTATTAAGTCTTGAAGTACTAGGTAAAGTTTGGGGGAACGAATCCGTCAAAGAAAATGACACTCCGATACCTTTGGGGGTGTAAAAGAAGCTGCATTTTTCAATTCATTTAGATACTGTGCCATTTATACATAAAGCTAAATTTTAAGTTTGTCTGTAGCTATTGACTCATTGGATCAAACACCTCATTAGTCGATAGAATTGAGAAAAAAATTTATAAAATAGTTTCGGTGATGAAAACAACTCAAGGAATATTTTCTTTTTAATTACTTTGTTCAGACAAAATCTAAATAAATTTATTATTTCAAAAGTTAGCCCGGTTGGCAGAGTAACGGATTAACAACCTGGACCTACCTTTAAACGGTGTCATTTCTTGACTAATTGACATCTGATTCTATATTATTGTATGACATTTTGATTTTATTTTCGAGGTGATTTTAAAAATTGAAGATTGCATTTTGAACTAAGTAACACTCTTGTGATTAAGTATGAGTTGAGGTTGATTTAAGGTATCTAAAGTAGGTAGTAAGGTAATATACATATACATACATATATAAAGAGAGAGATATAAGAGATTTAAACTACAAGAAAAATAAATTTTGAATGAATTTATTTTCTCCAAATATTTTGACAGGGCGGCATTTCTAATGGTAGGACTATATTTTTGTTTTTTTTTCCTTTGACTGTTTTATGATTGTTTCAAGTTTTATACAAGTAGATGATGTCTTATGATTCTCACTTTTCTTCGTTTATATTAATTTTTGTTAACTTGTGTTAATTCCTGTGGTTGAGCCTCACACACAAAAAACCTCAAAGCTTCTTTTCTTAAAAGTGATTCCTGTTTTACTCCCCTTGACAAAGTAAGCGGGCTCACTCTCTTCACATTTTTACATCTTATTCTCTTGTTTCTCGTGAGAAAAAATTTTTTTAGTAGTTTCTACTTCTTATTTCTCTCGATTTGTTCTCTGCGGCTTTCAGCGCTGTTCATCTAAAGCAGGGGTATCAAACTGGCGGCCCGCAGGCCGTATGTGGCCCCCGAGGTCATTTTTTGTGGCCCACGATGCTCTAGTTCAAATGCTGCTCCCTTTCACAATATTGTGGTAAAATTGAAGAAATCAAAAACAAATTCCACAAACGTTTTAATGATTTCAAAGAGTTACCAATTTTTCCTCCTTTTTATTAGGCCTTTTTGCTTTGAAGTTGAAAATGCTCCCACTTCGATACAACTGGAATTAATTGATTTTCAGAATGATTCGGTTTTAAAAGACAAATATCGAGAAATAGGAATTCCCAAAATATATTCTTATTTAGGTGAAAAATACCCGGAAATTAAAAAGTTTGCTCCACACATTTTATGCTATTTTGGGAGTACGTACTTGTGTGAGCAACTATTTTCGTTCATGAAATTAAATAAAACGGCCTACAGATCAAGATTAACTGATAAACATCTATCTGCCATAATGAAGATCGTCTGTTCTCAGACTTTGAATCCAGATATTGGAAAACTAGTAGGTGGAAAGCGCTGGCAAGTTTCCGGTAAAAAAATTAATTTTGGTTTTATAAATACATTAAACTAAATAAACGTTTAAATAAAAGCAATTATATAGCAATATTATAAATTATTACCCTAAATTCACTTAATTACATAATGTGTTTTAATTATCCTATCCATATTCCTGAATCTTCACTTCAAAATATGATTTTAAGAAAATTTGTAAATGTGATGTGGCCCGCGTGAATCTTACCAGTTGCATTAAATGGCCCGTGTTTTAATTGAGTTTGACACCCCTGCACTAGAGCAAGGGTCGCCAAACTTCTTTGACCGTCGACCCCTTAAAGAGTTCCTTGACTTCTTATCGACTCCCCTTTATTTTACTATTACGTAATTATAATAGGTCAAGCAAAAAAGACTCTTATGTGAGTTTTTAGATTGCTTATTTTATTGTCAGTGTTTATTGTAAGTATGACATAGTATATATTATTATATTGGATTGACGTCAAAGGGATGCGTTTTTTACGTCGTTCTTAAAATTATATATTGAATAGGAGGGATAAATAATATATAAAACATAATTTAGATAATACAATCTTCCTTATATATATGAAAATAAGACTTTTATTAACTTAGCATGCAATTGACTAATGTTGTCAATGTGAAGGGTGTGCTTCGTGACTCTGCAAGATGAACAATGTTGGCTTCAAAATGAGTCAGTTTCAGCCTTCGATCGCCATGGAATTCTATATCTAGCTTATTTCTTTGATAAAACGGAGTTACCATGGCTGAAACCAGCTTCAATCCCGTACAAGCTTGGAAAGGCAAGCAAAGCACTTCAGAAAGCTTTGGATATTTTTCTACATTTATGGGCGTAAAAGCGAATAAATCGCACCGGTTGGACGAGTTATTCGAATCGAGCGTTCCAAGAGTCTCAGATTTTCTAGTGTGAAAAACAAGCCGTTTCATGAGTCACTGGAAACGAAAAAAATTGTTTGAAACGAACTGAGATTGCCAAAGTTAAGCACGAAGCGGTAAAATGCGAAAAAATCGACAAGAACAGCTTTGATTGGCACAAAATGCGGCAGGAAAGTAGCAAATATGTTTATGCATGAAACAAAACAAAGAATTACATACGAAGATGAAAACAACATTGAATTTTCATAAATGATAAAATGAAGTCATATAGGAATCATTAACAAAATGGTGTTTAAATCCAAAACAAACAAAGCCGACATTAATAGGGTATGTGACCACCTCTCATCCTCATACAAAGTTTACAGCGTGTGACCATGCTTTCCATGAGGTGATCAACCACCCCAGAGTCAAGTAATCGCTATTCCTCCTGTAGAGCAGTTCACAACTCTGTGAGAGGTGACTGGGGTGGGAAACGTGCAGACACAGCACAGCCGAGGGCATCCCAAAGATTTTCAATGGGATTAAGGTCGGGTGATTACGCCGGCCAATCCATACACGCAATCCCCTCACTCTCCAGGTAGTCGTCGACGATGTTGGTTCGATGGGGACGCGCATTATCATCCATTAAAACGAAAGCAGGACCAACTGCTGCAGCGTACAATCTCACAGTGGGTTCTAGGACTTCATCCCAATACCGGACAGCCGTCACAGAACCCCGTCTATAGATATGCATAGATCGGTGCGATATGCCAACGAAATCCCTGCCCACACCATGATGCTTCCACCTCGGAATGCGTGATGTTCCATGATGTTCTGGGGCTGATTGCGTGTGTCTTGTTCTCTCCAGACCCTTACATGCTTGTCATCTGGCTCCAGGGCAAATCTCGACTCATCCGTGAACATAAGTAGAGTCCATTCATGTGTAGCCTTCGGCGAACAGTAGTGTGAAATATCGTCTTACCAATGGATGCTTCAACCATAGATGTCACACATGTGAAAGTCGCTCTTCGATTCAGCTTGGCTAAAACAGCAATATATTGTTCTTCCGCGGGGGACGTAACCCTTGGGCGACCGGCCGCAGGTCTTCGGACAACTGTTTGGCTTGTTTGGAATTGTTTCCATAATCGTGAAATGACGGAATGATGAACGCCGAAGAAAAGAGCAACATCTGTGCTTAATTGTCCTGCTTCAAGGCGTCCCACAGAACGCCAGCGCTCATATCTGCCATTCATCTTCCGGAAGCCATAGAAACACGTCTGTCTTGAAAACTAATGGTACAAAAGTTCTAAACACTTTTTAACAGCACTTACATGAAACTCCTCTAACCCTTCACAATGCTGGCTTCTTATACGACTGCCTTTTTTGCATATTTCTCGACACGAAACCGTGATTGGCTGTTGCAGAACATAGTTGCATACTTCCATCTACCTCTGCAGCGAAATGCAGCCTCTCAAATTCAGATTGACTTCCGGAAATTAACATTTTCCTCTCCGTGCTTAAGTTTTGGCAGTGAGGGCGAATAAGACTAAAAAACCCTAATCGTTCGTAAATGCAACTTCAGAACTGGTGAAACGGAGGTCATGTAACGGATTATTGTTTAGTTTGCACGTTTTTCAGAGAGTTGCTTACGAACGCGGCCTATATTCGTCCCAAAAGTAACTTAAATTCCTATTTTATAAAGGGTCTAAGCTTCAAGATCAACTGGGGGGGGGGGAATTTCAATTAACGTCACACTGGAGCAACACAATGGGCTATTGGTGACGGTCCGGGATCAATCCCAAAGGGAAAGATCCGAGGACAACACCACGTAATTTTGAACCACGGTCAGATGACGAGGCAACACCTGAGCTGGCACCCCACTCTCCAAACTTCCACACCACGCCAACGTGAGGACATTTGAGGCCACGACAGATTTAACGTGCACCAGCCCCCTTTGTACACGACGGTGTTTGGCTGGATTCGAACTCGCAACCCTTCGGTTGCAAGTCCGTTACTCTTCCAACCGGGCCACCGCGGCCCTCACAAGATCAACTGATTATTCAATAAGTTCATCTTGTATGTTACATTCGATACTTCCTATCGACCCCTGAGTCCGAATCGACCCCTAACAATGTTATATAGACCCCTGGGAGTCGATATCGATCACTTTGGCGACCACTGATCCAAAGGATTATTCTTTTGTTTTTGTTATTACACTTGTTCTGTTTTTGGTTTGTTTTTTCTTGTCTGATTTTTGGTGATGGCCTGTATATATGAGTAATGGAGCTGCATAGCATTGCTAAAACTGCATGGGAGAGTTAGCTACTCTAATCTAATTCTTCAGCAGTTTGTTTACAGAAAGCAATGAGAAATGTGGAATTCAGTTCAGAACAGAAAATATGAGCCAATATAGGTTTCACGTCAAAAAAACGTTGAATCGCCTTTGATCAAGGGAATGGGATGGAATTGACGTAAAGATTCAGAATCTTAGTGTGGTCACATGACTGAGATGTGCTTTCCAAATTTGCAAACGAAAACGCACTTATAGCAATTTGATTGGTTGTTAAAGCAAGAGGAGAACCCCGATTTATCTGCAAAGTGATTAAAAGACGAGAAAAATATCTTGTTTACTCCCTTAGACATGAGGGACCAATCAGGAGGCCGCGGTAGGTGGGTTGGAACAGTAGCGGATTACCAATCGGAGGGTTGCGAGTTCGAAACTCGGTCCAACCAAAGACTCGTGTACAAAGAGGGCTGGTGCATGTTCAATCTGTCGTGGCTTCCAATGTACTAACGTTGGCGTGGAAGTTTGGAGAGTGGGGTGCCGGCTCAGGTGTGGCCTCGTCACCTGATCGTGGTTCAAAATGGCAAGGTATTGTCCTCGGATCTTTCCCTTCGGGATTGATCTCGGACCGTCGCCAATAGCCCCCAGTGCGACGGTAATTCGACTACCAGCTACCTACCACGTAGGCAGAGGAAGGCCGATATATTTTTATTGTTAAAATATATCGGTCTTCCTCTATTTAAATGTTAAAATATACATAATGAATCTAATGCAATCAATGTCATTTGAAGTTTCGTGTTTGTCATTTATACTTATAATTCGTATTGAATATTAAATTTGAGCAATAGGTGTTTTTGTCTCTCTTTGGAAATTTTTACTCACGAAATGGAACCAAATCTGTTCAAACTTTGGACGTCTATTTATTATTCTTTCAGATATTCGGAAAAAGAATGTTTTGATCATTTTCATGAAATCATGCCTGTTAATGATCGCTGGTTGGCATGATTTCGCAAACAAAAATTGGAACGGCTTTTTACTTCATACACATGTAGTCATCGTTCGAAGAACCAGGTAGGTAGATATTTTAATGAACGTCGCAAGAGCTATTGGCGACGGTCCGGGATCAATCCCGAAAGATCCTAGAACAATACGCATTTTGAACCACGGTCAGATGACGAGGTCAACTCCTGAGCTGGCATCCCACTCTCCAAACTTCCAAGCCAACGTGAGGATATTTGAGGCCATGACAAATTTAAGTGCAACAGTCTCCTTTGTACACGACAGACTTCGGTTGCATTCGAACTCGCAACCCTCCGGTGGCTAATCCGTTACTCTTCCAACCTGGCTACCGAGCTGTTCCCAGAAAAACGTTTTAAAGTTTCAGTACATTTAACGGAAGTACATGTAGTATACCAGTGCCATACTGTGTGATTACCTTTTGTCCGACACGATCTCTTTGGGTGTATTAAAATGAACTGTTTGAGATCATTGACATTATGGGTAAAATTCTTAAGATTCACGCATTTCCACGTAATAGAAATATCTATTTTAGTACCATGCATAGAATTCACAAATCTAGCAATAACTGTAATTGTCGGATAATTGGATTATACATTTCCCAAAACTCCCCTTCTTAAAAAGTTTTTTCCCGCCAAAATAAAATCAGGAAGCAATTACAGAAGAAACCATTTCTTCGAAAGAGTCTTGACCTAAAGTTTGATTGTTTTTTCCCGAGATACGGAGATGATTGGAAAAAGAGAATCTTCTTTACAACATGAACTAATCAGTTTGAAGTTCAATGTTATGATAAATTTCGTTATTGAACTTCGATTCCATTTCCTTGTTTCAAGAGTTCGATAGCATTGGATTCGTGAAAAGTTCAGCGACTTGGCATCGCTTGAATAAGGAAACAGTTTTCTCATTTGTTATACTCTCTCGATTTGTACTTATAGCTCCTGTATGTATGTAAAATTCCAAACATTTAATCTTTCACTTAGAACAAACACAATAATCGGTATTTTTCATTTATAAATGCTCGAAACCAATACTTTCCTTAAACTTGAAAACACAATACTTAACAGTAGTTTTATCGCGCTTTATTTTACTACGCTCTCTTACTTAGAATATGTTGAAAAGTAAAACAATTCTCCATAAACTGTTTCTCTCTATCAATCTAGGACTGCGGTAGCCCGGTTGGAATAGTAACGGATTAGAAACAGGAGGGTTGCGAGTTCGAATCCAACTAAAGACCGTCGTGTACAAAGGGTACACGTTTAATCTGTCGTGGCCTGAAATGTCTTCACGTTGGCGTGGTGTGGAAGTTTGGAGAGTGGGGGCCCAGATGAGATGTGGCAGGGTCATCTGACAATGATTCGAAATGACGTGGTTGTCCTCGAATCTTTCCCTTGGGGATGGATCCTGTACCGTCGCCATTAGCCTGTTATGTTGCTCCAGTGCAGTAAAGAAACATTTTGCTTCCAGTTAAGAATACAGTATTAATTCGCCAGCTTCCAAATGATTCACTTTCCAACAGACACTTACTGAAAATTAAAAATATCCTCAAATGTATTTCCTCGATTCAAGGAACTGGATTTCTCGACAGGCATAGCATTTGCTATTGCATATTAAAAGAAATTATTCAAATTCATTTTTCGGATGAGTTGGTATGACTTCATGAATGTTAGATACCGACTATTTCTATTAGTATTAGATGTTCAGTAATTATTTGTATCGATTAAAGGGTGTATGATATTTTTAATTAATTCGATTTGTTTAAAACAGTAAATTGTCCCAAAATGTTCGAATCAGAATGAAAATAGGAAAATACCCCATGCAAGGAAAAATTGACAGTTGCTTTTGATAAGTAATTTAATTAACAGAAAATTACAAATCTGAATAGATTTCTTTTCCTGACTCAAGGAGATTTTCAAAAGACTAAAATTGAACGAAAGATCGATTTTTTTTAAATTTAGCGTTAAAATTAATTGATATATAAGTCTGGATAGCAGAAGCATTTTTACGTTACGATAATTTTTGACGGGAGTTATATATGAAACAACATAAAACATATAGCATACAAGTTTCGTAAGTCTACGACAAAAACGCGTTTTTCTTCGATTGAGACATTCTTTCAATTTCAAAATGTTCCCTGTGCATCAGGTTTCAATTGATTTCTTTGAAAACATTTTGAGATTATCCTTGCAATCTGTCGTATATATCTAAGTGTAAAGGAGAAATTCATCATGAAAATATAGAGTTCAGGGGCTGAATGAAATGCGATGCAGATGGTAATGGTAATTGAGATTAATTAACGTCGCACTAGAGCTATTGACGACGGTCCGGGATCAATCCGGAAGGTCTAAGGACATAATTTTGAACCACGGTCAGATGACGAGGCATCACCTGAGCTGGAACCCCATTTTCCAAACTTCCACACCACGCCAACATTGGTGGCCACGACGGATTGAACGTGCACCCTTTCTTTGTACACGACTGTCTTTGGTTGGATTCGAACTCCCAACCCTCCGGATGCTAGTCCGTTGCTCTTCCAACCGGGCTACCGCGACTTGCTTTAATTTGGATTTATCCACTATACACTTGCAAGAGAAAAAGGTATTGGCTGTCAGGGGTTTGCCCCATTCTGAGAAAGTTCTTATCGCTTAACCCTCACAGTGGTATCGACGAGATATCTCGTCCATCAAGATCTGAACAATTTTTCTAATGACGAGATATCTCGTCATCAGGCTATCGCCCGCACAAGATAAAGGAAGACATCAATGAAGCCCACAATTTTTATCTATACTAGCAGAAGATACTGAAAATGATTTTGTGAATGCTAAAAAATTGTTAGGTAACTAAAAACAGGTTAAATGTGAAGTACTTACATCATCTACTAGGTCAGGGGGCACTTGTAGACCATCCAAGTGGTTGAGCAAGGTCTCCACAGCAAGCCAGTCGCCTCTTTTACACAGCGTCAACAACCTGTCGAGCACCAATGTGGCTTCGGACACTTTCCCCTTGCCTTTCGTCTTGTCTGTCTTCTCGTCGGTCGTCTTGGCAGCATCCTTATCGTCGTCTTTGGAGGCTTCTTTCTCGCCGTCTGTCTTTGAAGCCTCGCTGCCCACCAGGGTCTTGGTGGCCGGCAAAGGACGTCCAGGAACCAAGGTGAGGCCGGTGGAAGGCTTGCCCAAGAGTTTGGTCGGCGAGGACTGGTTGAGGACACTTTTCCTCGCCGTCTTGGGGGATGGCAGCGGAGACTTAGGCACTTTCTTCCGGGGAGGAGATGGAGAGTTCCTCGGGGATTTGGCGATGGTCTTTTTCACTGGTGAAGTACTGGACGGAGCTTTGTTGCCGAGTTTCCTCGTCGGCGATGGGGACTCCTGAGGTGTTTTCAACGGGGGGATTTTAACCGGGGAAGCCTTTTCCTCAGTTTTATTCCCATTCGTACCGTTAGTCCGAAGCGGTTTCTTGGTGGGGGACGTCGCAACGCTTTTACCATTGTCGTTTTTGTCCAGTGGTTTTTTGGTCGGGGAACCGGCCACGCTTCCGTTCTTCCCGTTGAGCGGTCTTTTGGTCGGAGAGTTGGAAGCCGTGCCGTTTTTACCGTTCTTGGCCGCGTCGCCGTTCTCGGGAGTCTTCCCGTTCTTGGCCGGACCGTTGATGCCGTCCTTCTTCGCCTCTTCCCTCCTCAGCGCGTTGGGCGTCTTCAGGAACACCTTCTCTTGACCGTTGGTGGCCGCCGGCCGGCGAGGGTTCGCCCCGCCGTTGTTCGTCGTGCCGTTGTCCTCCGTGTTGAGGGAAGTGTCGTTGGCGACGCTGATGGCCTGGATGCCGACTCTGGGCTGTGGGTTCGAGGCCAGGACACCCGGCTGGACGTTCCGGGACGTGACATGCTGGGAGCTAATGGGCACGGGGGCACGGGCCGTCGGGACATGGGCCCCGTTCACCACCGTCGAAGGATCGTTTCCGTTCAGGTCTGGAACCCCGTTCGTGCTCAGGCCATTGTTCAGAAGACGGTGGGCGGTGGGACGGCCGATAGCCATCGGTCCACCGGGTGGGCCGATGATGGTCCTCAATGGTGACCTGGGCAAGGCTGGGGGTGGAGGATCATTGCTGCCCGGCACCGTCAATCCTATTTGAGGGACTCTGGGGGGATTCGAATCCGCTCCGGTGTTTTCCGGATTGTTGTCCTGTGACATACCCGGTGGTATGGGACGATTCACCGGCAAAGAGGTGTTTATAGGACGCCCTGTGGGTTTAGGAGGCTGGGGCACTTTGTCCCCGATTCCGTGTAATCCAGGCATTTTTAAATAGAAGATTTAACTTACATAGATGCCACAACGCTAAGTCATTGCGCTTTTCACAATGTACTTATATATAAATGCATTCATGTATTAAATTAAGTACATCGGTAAATAATTTCTAGTACATTCATTTGTAACGTAAATTGTATTACCTGAGATTTTTACTTTATTATTTGAAATGATTTGGAATATTTTAGGGATTTTTTAACAGGCATAATACTGCTCGTTAGAACGTTAATCAAAATTACGTTTGGCACGGACATAGTTTTTTTTTTTACTGCATTTAAAAAATTATATCACTACATTTCATTAAAAATGTTGAAGTACTTTAAAATGTTTACCCGTCGTACTATAAGTGAACGTAAAAATTACAGATTCATCTACAATAATCTATGGATGCTTTCCTTAGCTGTTTAAATTACTTTTAATTCCTCCGCTACTATATTAAAAAATATTTCTGTTTTTCTAAATATATATTTGATTTTAATTCTAACTGGAATACGAATTACTTAATCGATAAATTAAAATACTTTTATACATTCCATAAATAATTTCTAAAATGTTTTTTACCCTATAATATCTACTATATATTATATATGCTTAGATCTATTCTCATAATACACTTTCTTTTAAGTAAAACCCTGCTAAGTCGGTGCACGTAATTGCTATATCCTTACCTTTTCCTGCATGCGCACTGGGAACTATCTGGTGATTAACCAAAATCAACCACTTTTTAATCATTATAATTTGAGAAGGAATACTATCGTTTTCATAAGTGCACCTCTAGTCATGGAGCACTAGATGTGTACCACTAGTTTTAAAATCCTCGAATGCAAGCTAGTTGCTTCTCATCTAGAAAATTCGTGATTCGTGTGCTCAGATCTAAGCCTGGTGCAACCGTGAATTAATCTAGACCGAGATGAGTCACATCTATCCTATTTTTATCACATGAGTCCACAGTCTGTTCACCATTCTGTTGAAAACATTCCGCGGCAGGTGCTTGAATTGAGCCTATTCGAATTCAACATTATGTGCAACGTCTTCGCGGTGACAACGGTATCTCACTGGTACTCACGTCATGATGGATATCAATGCTTCGTCAAAATTTAATAATTTTTCAATCAGTTGTTAAGACGTTGAAAGTGGCTTTTTCGGGACAATTTTACATGGACATTATTTTCTTCCCATAATATCCATGGTAAATTCTTGAAGCAAACTAATCCAGACTTGTATCCAAAACTTAAATGTTTACCACTGTTGTAGACGATGAATAAAATATACGATGCTTTGTGGATATTTGATAATTTTTGAAGTCATCAAATTGGTTTGTTTACAATCCTAATAATACAGTACAAGGTATGCGCAAGGTGAATCAAATGTTTACGTATCACTAACCACTCAACCTTTAGTGCACACAGAAAAATAAGACTGCTCCGGTAATTTTTGAATCAAGTTCAAAAATGTTTTTCTACACTAACTTTCACGGACTGTTTACCACTTCAGCCAAAAATCCATGGTATGTTTTAAAGCAAGTTAATCCAGATTTACGTGCAGTTCTTGGCGTTTAGATAATCACTGGCCACAGCACAGAAATACATAACTGTACCCAGACGAGGTTCAAAACATCTTGAACACGTTATTTTGTTCAGAAATCTCTTTCACGATACATTTTTGTTTACTTTCCAACGATAGAATCCACGATGGGTCCTTGAAGCAAGTTAATCCAGATTTACATTCACGCATTGGCTTCGACCAAATATTCCCGTTCGTGTTCAATAAACTTTGAACAAAGTGTCGCAAAACGCTTTTTTCCGCATTCCATTTTACGGTTCGTTGAAGCAATCCATTCTTGAATCGAGCTAATCAAAATCACGTATCGTTGACCACTGGTTGAGCCCCGTCAATATTTAATAAATCTCCAACAAGTCCGCGTGCGCTGTGGCCCTGTGGTCGACTGAGCCCCTCTGTCCTCGGGCGGGCGGCCGATCGCTCATTGGTCGGCGGCAGGCGTGCGTAATACTTCTATCCCGATTATTAGCGTTGCTGCGCCCGCTGATTGATGGGGCGCCCGCGGAATGCGTAATGGGGCGGCCGGAGGTGGACTCGAAGCCCCGATTTCTGTTCCGTAAACACCTCTCGGAGGGTGAGGTATTTACGAAGAAATCACGTCCCTTGTTTGTCTTTGGACGAGGAAGTATGGGCGAGTTTATTTTGGGACCAGCGGATTTGAGGGGAAACTTTTCTGTTCGGGATACAGGCACTTAATATGGTTGTTAATTAAGGTCGCACTGGAGCAACACAACGGGTTATTGGTGACGATCCGGTGGGGAAAGACACGAAGGCAACACCATGTCATTTTGAACCACGGTCAGATGAGGTCAGCACCTCATCTGGCACCCACTCTTCAAACTTCCACACCATGCCAAAGGGAGGCCAATTGAAGCCACGACAGATTGAACGTGCACCAGCCCCCTTTGTACACGAAGGTCTTTGGTTGGATTCGAACTCGCAACTCTCTGGTTGCTCTTCCAAATGGGCTACCGCTGCTTCACGTAATATGGAACACCTGATTTAACAATATTGTCAAGAGTAGGGAATGGGATTTTTCAATGATATAAACGCGACAAAATTAACCAAATTTATACTATTATAATATCTAAATTTATATTATTGTAATAGTTTATCAAATTTTTAAAGTTATACTAAAAATAATAAAGCAGTCAGGAATTATACATTTGAGGAAATGGTGTGCAATATGGAACACTTTAATACATAAAAAATCCTATCTTTTATACAAAAATGTATATATACTCCAATGCTTAAAAACAAAAAATATCTTTCATGCTTTTATTTCACACATTGAAAAATGTTCGGAATATTTTCAATGTGCAATTTTCACAGCACAGTTCTTCCTCACCCAAAGATCTCATTCCTATCATTGCTACATTCAACAAAGTCACAGGCAATATAGGTTTGCTACGTAATGGAGATTTCGGTTTTTCAAAATTTCTTGTCAGATCCTAGCAGCAGTTCTTCGGGCAGTCGGGTTGGAAGGGTAGGTATTTTAATTACCGTCGCACTGGAGCAACATAACGGGCTGTTGGCGACGGATCCATCCCGAAGGGGAAGATCAAGGACAACGCCTCGTAATTTTGAACCACGGTCAGATGACGTGGTGACACCTGAGCTGGAACTCCACTCTCGAAACTTCCACACCACGCCAACGTGAGGACATTTGATGCCACGACAGATTGAACGTGCCCTCGTGAACACGACGGTCTTCGGCTGAGCCGAGTTTCGAACTCGCGATCTCGAGATTGCGCTCGAATGCATCATAGTGCGGCACATGTTTGTTCTTTAAAATTGCTTTAGAATAGTTTACGCACCACGAAAATCTTCTGCCCTTACCTCCTTTTATACTTAGTTTCTTAATGTTTTCATGAAACACGTGTATTAAGTATATTTACACTAGAAATCGACAAGAATATCGAAATTCTTTTTATTGATTCAAAATAGTTTCCAACTCTAGCCTTCAAGCGATACCAAGATCTAGTAAATATTCGAAATAATTTTTTTAGTTACAAGGGTTTTCGTTAGGTATTGCCACCTAGGCAAACATGTTTCCAAAACTTTTAACTCAATTTCTGAAGAACTGTTTAACAATAGGATGCTTTGTTCAAACAGCGATAACTCAACAATGAATCTATATATAAAAAATAGGATGTGTGTGTGTGTATATATATATTCTATACAAATCTACACCGTTTGACCAATTCACACCAAATTTGGTACACTTATCTTTTAGAACACTGCGGTCAGCATAGGCTAACTCTTAACCCCCGTTCTATTGGCCCTAGGGGCTAAAAAACTATTCGAAATCGCCATAGAAATAACATTGAGAATAGATTGATTGATTTTGGGCAGATATGGTTGCTTTACCAGTGTTGATCGAAAAAAAAATTTCCGAAACAAATTAAATTACAATATTTATGTTTGAACTGACTTTTTAGTTCTTCCCATGATGTAAATAAATTATAGATATTTTATTGATGAAGAAAGAATATTTTAAAATATTTATTTTTGCAAGGAAATTCAAGGAAAGGTTTTCAGGAGTTCAAGGATGATTTTCAAGGAAAGTTGGTGTATATTTCGACCAACTTTCCTTAAATAATTTATTGAATACGTAATGATTTGGTGAATTCAGTTTCATAAGCTTTTTAGGTAAGGCGTGTAACTTATTTTAAAATGTCCGGAATAGATACATGTGAATCCTCCGTTGAGAGCAGTGATTTTCTTTCTTAAAAATTCTGTAAAATCGACCTTCTGCTTTTTGAAAAAATTTTATCTATTCAGTTTAATTTTTCTACACCCATTACATTTATTTCTAACCCAAGCACCGTTATTCCGAAAAGCACAAACGAAAAACTCATTGATCATAAGAGCGTAATTTTGCTACTCGGTATCTGGCAGCACCAGAATTAATGTTTACTTTTTTTATAAAACTTTGTAGAACTTTCTAGAAAGTTGGGGAAACGGAAACTTCCTTGGACTCATGATGGAGAACATTCCAGCACCCACTCGATTCTTAGCTGGTCGTATTTAAAGGAAGCTAACTCGGTAAGTCTTCCTGTTTATCATCTTTCAGTGAATCTGGCAGTTTTATTTCGCTCTTTTAGTTGAGTGTATAGGTGTTTTCTACTTTATTTGACAGTGATAGTGTACATTTTGGATTTATATTTCTAAACGGATGTAAGTACTTCATAATTTTAAATTTGTTTTTTTCTGTAATTTTAGTTTTTTTATTGTATTCTATAATAGATTTCATTGCTCAGTGAGAGTGTGCCTTTTGCTTAATTTATGAAATAGCTTTTTTGTAATCTTTTACAGATTTCTTTGCTGTAGCAATGCCTCAAAGGAAGTGGAAGGCGATCGGTCAAGTGTAGTCAACGGCTAAGATGATGAAAGATAAGCGTAGTCAAGAAACTTCCGAGGAGAGGAATAGAAGACTTGCGATTGCGAGAGAGAGAGCTACTACATTTTGAGCAAGAGAGACGGCACAGCAGCGTGAGGCCCGACTATAGGATAAGAGAGATAGAGCCAAACGATCACGGACTGCGCACCATTTTAGCTTAGCATTGGAAGGATTCCACTACGATTCACATAAATACTACTCGCTGCATGCAAGTGTTACCATCGGGAAAATGGAAATGGTTTTTGTAGTTACTGTCAAGCCCAAAAGTTTAAATCAGAGTCTACTGGTATTTGCTGCAAAAATGGAAAAGTCTAACTCTGCCATCTGGAACCACCACCACAAGAACTTTTGACTTACACATCAGGAGATACGTCAGAGTCGAAGCATTTTCTTAGTAACATCAGAAAATACAACTCATGTTTCTAAATGACATCATTCGGCGCCACATCAGTTGCTGGACAGCCCGGATTTCCGTCACATTCAAGGTGCAAGGGCAGATTTACCATAGAGCGGGATCGTTGCTTCCGCTGCCAGATCAATCACCAAAATTTCTACAATTATATTTTATTCAAAACGAACAAATGGAAACTGATCAGAGGTGCGCCTACATCTCGGGAACAAGACGTCAGATTGTATTAAACTTACAGAGGATGTTTCATGAGCACAATAATCTTATTAAAACGTTTCAAACAGCATTGGAACGTATGCCAACAGATGAACTCTCCTCACAGTGGTAACTCTCCTCAAGCAGATGAAGTCGCGGTGGTTATATCAGGCGATGAGTTTCATCAACGGGATATTGTTATTCAACGACGAGGTGAATCATTGCAGGGCATTTCGGAACCACATCGATCTTATGATGCGCTGCAGTATCCAGTGATATTCCCCATGGTGAAGATGGATATCATTTTAATCTGAGGCAGATCAACCCAAGAACAGGTGAAACAACCAGCAAGAAAGTTTCAGCGATGGATTTCTATGCGTACAGATTAATGGTTCGAGATATTGAACAGAACCACGTATTGAACTGCAGGCAATTGTTTCATCAGTTCATCGTCGATATGTACGCAAAAGTCGAGAGTGAGCGTCTCCTTTACATTCGTCTAAATCAACGTAAACTGAGAGTTGACGAATATATTCACCTGAGAGATGCTGTGGCAAATGACGGGAACGTTGAAAACCTCGGTGCCTTAGTCATACTACCAGCTACATTTACAGGCAGTCCCAGACACATGCACGAATACACGCAAGATGCTATGACGTACGTGAGGACGTACGGGAGACCAGACTTATTTATCACCTTCACCTGCAATCCCACTTGGACGGAGATCAAGGAGATGCTTACCAATGGTCAATTACCCGGTGAGTGCCACGACTTGATTGCGAGAGTATTTAAACAGAAGCAGTTGAAACTGATTGACGTTATAACAAAGGGCCATGTATTTGGAGTGCCGAGATGTTGGATGTATACGATTGAATTATTATTTTATTTCTATGATGAGTTTTATATTTTTACATGAATATTATGAATATTTGATTGATAAAAAAGTATATTTAAAATATTTCATTTTTCATAATTTACATTTTGTAATGGAACACGAAAAACTTGAACTCATTAATCATAAAAGCGTAATTTTGTTATTTTAGATTTGGCAAACCAGAATTAATGTTTTATTATTTTATAAATTTGATTTAGAATACCGTGTTTGTCTGTTTGAGTTAACACAGCGAAATGTTGCAGTCATATTTGAGCATTACTAAATTTCATAAATATCTCATTATCGTCTTTATCAATATTTTCAAATGTCTTTTTTCGAATTGCTCTATTTCAGAATACATTCAGGCAGTCGAAATTCGACACTGCGCATCTTTCGTTTTTTATAATTCTGCATTTTTTCGTCGGAATTTCGTTTCTGTTTGTATTTGTCTTAATCTTTTACATATTGCAATATATTCCGGAATTAAATTAATGTATTTGCGTCCGAAGTATATTGTAGAAGCTATGAAAAAGTCAAAACGTATTTTCCGTACAATTTAAATGATTGTATTTTTCTGTGAAAGAAAAGTGATTATTCTAACTCACTTTTCAAGCAACATTTAACCATTTCAACCCGAGCAACTCCGGGTAATTCAGCTAGTCTATTGTAATTATTTTTGTGTCCTTATAATCTACATAACAGTGGAAGATTTGACCCTCAGTCAGTTATTAGTTGAGAAATGAATTTTTAGTTGATTTTAAGCTTCGAAATTCTTGAAAAATCTTAATTTTTTTAGACTTGGTGAAAAATATTGTCAAAATAACCTATACTTTCTAGTAACTTGGCGGAGGTTCAAAACATGAATTATCTTAGGAATAACTTCCAACAGGAATTGTTTTTCTGAGCAAATTAGAATTTCAGATATCACTATTAAAAAACATGCTAATTAGCTAATTTGATCTAAATTAGACAGATAATTAATGTTTAGCTTAATCTGAAGTTTTCACACTGAAATGAGTTTAAGCACAAACCAATGACCTATTGTAAAAAATTTGGATTTTTAAAGTCAAAATTTAAAAAATCTTCTATTGTATACGTACAACTTAGAAACGAAACAAAATTTATGTACCCCGTTAATTTTTCTCATTTTCAACTGGTTTAGAAATTTTACTGTGCCACTAGTCATTTTTAGAGTCATTAGAGAGTTTTAGTCATTTTACAGTTTGCTACTCTGCAAATCGAAGCGTCTATACACGTCAATTTCATGCGGGATATGTTGGTGTTTTATTTTTCATTTTCACTTCTGGGCTTCAAAATTTGTTTTGCTAATCTTTACAGGATCTTAACCAACAGAGCACTTTAAATGGGAAATTAGTGATAACGAATATTTGAGAGCTGAATTCCAGAAAAAAGCGAAGAGTATTCTGCAAAATAAGAGAACTTTTATATTTAAGTGGAAGGCGACTGAACAAAAACTGGATATGAAACTAGGGAATAATTTAAGACAAAGTATTTGATGCATGTATCGAAATCGTTTTATTTCCAGTATGGAAAATTAGCTGTCTAGATGACGCGAAGACTTGTATTAAAATAAAAATTTATGATGCCTATAACAGAACATTTTGAGGCTGATAAATTTTTGGAGCAAAATAACGTACACGTTTCGTTTTTATGCAAAATAAGTTTCTTATATGGAAATGAAATTAGCTGTAATGTGGGCAGTTTGAAATAAAACACTTTTATAGGCAGTTCAGAAATCATAACACCATTGAAGAAATTAGAAAAATTTCTATATCGAAAGAAAATGATAGAAGTGCATTTGAAAATGTTAAGGTAATGTGTCTTAAAATCTGTTTCACGATAGATTGACGTTAAACATCCTGCATACGAGGTCTGTTCGAAGAGTATTCAGCCATGTAACAAGAAACATTGTGTCTATTCTCCTTCTATGTAGGCAGCATGGGACCTCACACTTCTTGTCTTCCATTCTTTTGAGTGAGATGACTTCTCAGGTATTGACCTCGTCATCTGACCGTAGTTCAAAAGTACGAGACGTTATCCTCGGATGTTTCCCTTCAGGGATGGATCCCGGATCGTCGCCAATAGCCCGTTGTGTTGCTCCAGTGCGATGTTAATTAACTACCTACCTATCTACTTCTTCCATTTTTCAAAGTCCAGTGTTGGCATTGCCATGAGCTGCCTCGTCGTGTTCTCTTGGTAGGTAGGTAGTTAATTAACGTCACACTGGAGCAACACAACGGGCTATTGGCAACGATCCGGGATCCATCCCCGAAGGAAAGATCGAGGACAACGTCTCATCATTTTGAACCACGGTCATATGACGAGGTCGACATTAGAGCTGCCACCCCACTCTAAATTTCCACATCACTCCAACAGGACATTTAAGGTCAAGATTTAACGTGCCCCAGCTCCCATATACACGATATATGCACCATCCCCTATAGACGATCTTTGGTTGGATCTAGTTTCAAACTGGCAACCCTCCGGTTGCTGATCCTTCGCTCTTCCAAGAGGGCGGTCCAGACGGAGCAACAACCATCGTGTTGTGCAAAGCGTGATAGGGAGATTTGATCTTGATGCAGAGAATCCCTTTCTAAGAAGTATAGAAAATCAGAAGTAATTGTGATGAATAAAGATCTCTGACCTAGTTTCTTTCGTCCACCCTTCACCTGTCCAAACTAGTCGGAGAGAATTTATGAGTCAGATCCAGCGGGATAGCGTGACTTTTCCGGACTTTTATAAAGCTGGTCGAGTAAGTTTAAACAAATATCTGGGAAACGTAACAGGATGTCGAATGGAAGCAAAGTAGGTGAATATCAAAAAGGCTTCTTTTGTCTGCCCTCTAAACGTTCCTTTGATTCTTTTTATAATTCCTGCAGTTCCCTTTTCCTTCTGACGTGCTTCAAACGAGACACATTATAGAATAAGAAAATGGGTACGATTCTCTTCAGGGTTTTATGTCTTGAATAGATAAAGGTTTTTAGATATTTGGATTTTTTTCAGATAATCTTTTTACTCCTCCATAAAATAAAGTAACAAAGAGCGATTTAGAATCTAGTGTTTGTCTTATTTTTTTGTTGCAGAAACACATTTCTAATTAGAAGGAGGAAGGTAGGTAGTTAACTAACGTCGCACTGGAGCAACACAACGGACTATGGGCGACGGTCCGGGATCGATCCGGATGGGAAAGATTCAAGGACAATGCCTCATAATTTTGAGCCACAGTCAGATGACGAGGTCAACACCTGAGCTGGCACCCCACTCTCCAAACTTCCACACCACGCCAACGCGAGGACATTTTGAGGCAGATTTAACGTGCACCAGCCTCTGTGTACACGACGGTAATTAGAAGGGGGATCGTATAAGTATAAACCTGAAATGGAACTTCCACAGGCTTTCTACCAAGAAAAATAGTCTTTTTTCATGGTAGTAAAAATAGTCTACCAAGAAAAATAGTCAACTTTCTAACAAGAAAAATAGTCTTACGTCGAGAGCAGGAAATAAAAAATCTTTCTGGTGAGAATATTCGCCTTACATTTATAATTTTTAACATTATCCTAATCTTGTCCTCAATTGAATACCACACTAGATTATAAATACAAAAATCAAGTCACTTATTACTTATAAAGGCTTAGCTGAGATAAAAACTCCATGCTGAGGTCTACTTACCACACGATGTTGGAGTCGCTTGTTCTCACTGGAATACCTACAAGATCCTCTAGACGAGGGGTGTCAAACTCAATTAAAACACGGGCCATTTAATGCAAGTGGTAAGATTCACGCGGGCCACATCACATTTACACATTTTCTTAAAACTATATTTTGAAGTGAGGATTCAGGAATAGGGGTAGGATAATTAAAATATATTATGTCATTAAGTGAATTTAGGGTAATAATTTATAATATTGCTATATAATTGCTCTTATTTAAACGTTTATTTAATTTAATGTATTTATAAAACTGAAATTAATTTTTTTACCGGAAACTTGCCAGCGCTTTCCTCCTACTAGTTTTCCACTATCTGGATTGAAAGACTGAGAACAGACAATCTTCATTATGGCAGATAGACGTTTATCAGTTAATCTTGATCTGTAGGCCGTTTTATTTAATTTCATGGACGAAAGTAGTTGCTCACACATTTTTAACATGACAAAATTGTGTGTACGGTATTGCCTCGATCTCCCCTAAGTACTATTTTCTTCATAACATAGTGTCCTGTTTTCATTTTATTTCAGAGCATCATGGGCCACAAAAAATTACCTCGGGGCCACATGTGGCAGGGGGCCGCCAGTTTGACACCCCTGCTCTGACCAAGGGACTTCTTTGACCCCTTCAAGAGTTTCATCGACCCCCTCTATTTTACTACTACGTAATTATAACAGGACAAGTAAATAAAGACGCTCATGGCAGTCTTTAGATTGTTTAGTTACAGTTGTTTATTGTATGCATAACAGTACATATTATATTGGCTTATAACGTCAAAGGGATACGTTTTTGTTTTCGACTTCCTCCTTAACGTTATATATTGGATAGGTATTTCAATTAACGCCACACTGGGCAACACAACGGCTATTGGTGACGGTCCGGGATTAATCCCAAAGGGAAAGAACAGAGATCTACGTCATTTTCAACCACGGTCAGATGACGAGGTCGACACCTGAGCTAGCACCCCACTCTGCAAACTTCCACACCACGCTAACGTGAGGACAGTCGAGGCCACGACAGACTTAACGTCCGCCGCCGTGTATATAACGGTCTTTGGTTGGATTTCCGGTTTCTAGTCCGTTACTCTTCCAACCGGGCTACCGCGGCCCATAAGTCAAAGACTCAATTTCTGTCAAGTCTGATCCTGGTCAAGCCTGTTTTCACACCATGTCCGTGCTCTATAAAAAAGCTTTAAATACGCTAAAGCAAAATAAAAGGCAAAATGGCGTCACGTTCCGTTTTAATGGCCTTCGAAAAAAGCAAAAATAAAGAGAGCTGGCAAGAGTGTCCTGAAACAGGAACGAAGCGGAAAAGAAAGAAAAACTGTCGCCAAAGATGTAAAATTGCGCAACGGGCGCACGTGAAGGCGCTCTCGTTTTCCATTGTTGAGTTGTCGGTAAGGAAGGGGTCCGAATTCTTTTTCTGCTCACTTTCCCATCGCGTGCGGCCGGACACTAAACAGCGACTGGGACATTCCCGGCCGATTGCAAATGGCTACTTACCAGGTTTTGTAATGTAAAATTAAAAGAAAGCTGCTGCATATATTTCAGCAAATCGCTACCTTTCAATTGCGATACGCATCAGGGGGATTTCGTTTTACTTTAGGTGACGATGATGGCACACTTTAAACCTCGACGAATACGCCTGATTCGTACATTTTTTATCGACTAGGGAATGATAAATCTCTAGACGATAGTAAATTACCTTTAACTAGCACTGAGCATTCTTGATTTAGATCAGTGAAGAATCTACTTTGCATTTGCTATCTCTTTAAGACAGTGGTGGATATCCACCCCCAGGGATCGATATAACATTGTGAGGGTCGATTAGGTGTCGATAGAAAATATGACACCATTGTAAGAGTAATATTTAATTCGGTTTACTTGGATTACCACCATCCTAAAAGACAACGCAATTAAGAGTAAATATACAGGGTGAGTCTAAATTGTTTTTACAAAATAAGAGGGGTGATAGTACCCATCCAGACGAGCCATAATTACCATGGAACATAGGCCGCATTCCACTCTGAGAGGCAGAAAAGAGTAAAGTCGAAACGCGTCGAGCATGAACAAGTCATCGTCTCTGACGTCGCACACTTTTCCAGTACAGTCCGGTACTTCTTGAATGCCACATATCCCGCACGATGGATCGGACGTGGCGGACCTGTGGCTTGGCCTCCTCGCTCACCGGACCTCAACCCACTGGACTTTTTCTTCTGGGGGCACACGAAATCTTTAGTGTACCAGACGCCTGTGGACTCGGCTGACGATCTCTTATCGAGAATCGGTGTTGCCGCAGACATAATTAACACAACACCAGGAATCTTCGAGAGCCAGTCATTCCTTCGCCGGTGCGAACTGTGCAACGACACGCCACTTTGAGCACTTGCTGTGAGTTTTTCTCTGATCAATCAATCAGATTGTGCAACTTTTGGTATCGTTCTTTCGCTTTCCCAACACTATTGTAAGTTCATGTTGAAATTCTAATTTGACTCTTTTCTGCCCCTCTCAGAGTGGAATGCGACCCTATGTTCCATGGTAATTATGGCTCGTCTGGATGGGTGCTATCACCCCTCTTATTTTGTAAAAACAATTTAGACTCACCCTGTAGAATTCCTTAGCGATTGAAGGCTGAAACTGACTCATTTTGAGCCCAACCTTGCTAATCTTGTCCAGAGTCACGAAGCACACCCTTCACATTGACAACGTTAGTAAACTCTATACTAAGTTCAAAAAATGTTATTTTCATATAGATAAGGAAGATTGTATCATTGTTATCTAAATTAAGTCGAAAACAAATAAGCATCCCTTTGACGTTAGGCTAATATAATACATGCTATAAACACTGTAACTACAAAATAAACAAACTAAAAACTGACATAAGCGTCCTTTTTGCTTGTCCTATTATAATTACGAAAATAGAAAGGGTCGATAAAAAGTGAAGAATCTCTTCAAGGGGTCGACGGTCAATGAAGTTTGGCTACCCCTGCTTTAAGGAGTCAAGGGCTTCATCAAAATGAATCGAAAAATCGTCTTTTTAACTTTAGCTTAAAATATTAATTGATATATAAAAAAATTTGATTACTATTAGTTATGACGAAGCGACATATACGACATAAAACATAGTAGATGAGTCTAGACAGTCTACTACAAATTTTACACGGTTTCTACTTTTCATATTTTTGACATTTTTCCGATTTTGAACTGCTTTCTTCGCAACAGGTTTTTCTTTGTTTAATTGAAATTGCTTTGAATAATCATTGCAATTTGTTGTATATATCTAAGTGTAAATGCTTCCAAATTTTGAAATTTTTGATGCATTTTTTTGCTTTACGCAATTGAGTGATACTTAGCAATTGGTATATAACGTTCGGTAGGTAGGTATTTTAATTAATGTCGCACTGGAACAACACAACGAACTATTGGCTACGGTCCGGGATCAATCCCCAAGGGAAAGATCGAGGACAACACCACGTTATTTTGAACCACGGTCAGATGGCGAAAATATCCAAGGACAATGCTTCGTAATTTTGAATCACGGTCAGATGACGAACCTAGCTGGCAACCCACTCTCCAATGTACAAGGAAAATAAATTCGAATACTATACTTCTAGCGTAATTTCGTCTTAAATGTCCATAAGACGGATCATTTTTCAGACAGTCGACACGTTAAAATTATATCCAGCTCACGTAATTCTTTTTCTAATTATTAGAGAACCCCACGTGGATGAAGATGACATTTATAGCAACTATTACCAAATGGGTCGTTCTTGGCTTTTATTGCTCGCTCTTGCTGAGGTGCGATGGACACAACTTACAGTCCATTAGGCAGGATGCCAAAGTTGTCTTTTTCCCCTTGTAGCGTTCCGAGAATTGAGGGGTGCTTTTCACTGAAATCCATAGCGGTAATACATAACTAAAAAGAGGATAGTGTGTTTCTGGTGGCCTGCCAAACTTGACACTGCAAAAACTGTTCAATCCATGTTAGATGCAAATCAACGCGTTATGTCAGCATCGTGGAGTAAAGGCTGGAGTGGAACGTCCTCCTTTAAAGTAATGGATGGGTATTAGAGTGATTATCAAAGTAGTGTCAAGGCAAGCACTTCATGGGGAGTTTCCTTGGCATGGGAAGGTAGGTAGTTAATTAACGTCGCAATGGAGCAACACAACGGGCGATTGGCGACGGTCCGGGATCAATCCCTTAGGGCAGGGGTGTCAAACTCAATTAAAACACGGGCCATTTAATGCAACTGATTCACGCGGGCCACATCACATTTACAAATTTTCTTAAAATTATATTTTGAAGTGAGGATTCGGGAATAGGGATAGGATAATTAAAACGCATTATGTAATTAAGTGAATTTAGAGTAATAATTTATAATATTGCTATAGAATTGCTTTTATTTGAACGTTTATTTAATTCAATGTATTTATAAAACTAAAATTATTTTTTTACCGGAAACTTGCCAGCGCTTTCCTCTTACTAGTTTTCTAATATCTGGATTCAAAGACTGAGAACAGACAATCTTCATTATGGCAGATAGATGTTTATCAGTTAATCTTGATTTGTAGGCCGTTTTATTTAATTTCATGGACGAAAATAGTTGCTCACACGTTTTTAACATGACGAGATTGTGTGTACGGTATGGCCTCGATCTCCCCTAAGTGCTATTTTCTTCATAAAATATTGTCCTGTTTTCATTTTATTTCAGAATATCGTGGGCCACAAAAATTACCTCGGGGGCCGCCAGTTTGACACCCCTGCCTTAGGGAAAGATCAAGGACAACACCACGTAATTTTGATTTACGGTCAGATGACGAAGTCAACACCTGAGCTGGCACCCCACTCTCCAAACTTCCACACCACGCTAACGTGAAGACATTTGAGTCCAAGTCAGATTTAACTTACGCCAACCTCCCTTGTACACGACGGTCTTTGGTTGGATTCTAACTCACAAACCTCCGGTGACTAATCCGTTACTCCAACCTGGATACCACGGCCCCTTTAAATGTAGGATTATTTTACAATCAACATTTTAACTTGCTAATTTGAGGTAACAGTTATTAACAGTTTTCTTATCGGTTTGGAGCTAAATTGAACGGTTGTTATTTACCGTCAGGAATTTCCGTAAACGGTTAGTTTTAAGTTATTAACTGATTAAGTTAACTATTAAGTGATTTTAAATAATATAGTAGTGCCAACCTTTTCATATTTTCGAATACTTGTTACAAATTTCAATCTTTGAAAATTTAATATTTTCGAAAACAGTTACAAATTGTTAACTTTTGTTATAACATTATTATTTAAACTGTTATCGTAATAACAACCCATCTCTAATTAACGTGCCATAAGAGTTTTAAGAATTCAATTTTGAAAAAGCAGACATGATTCATGTTGATTTTTTTTTAAAATTAGATGAAACTTACAATGTGAAGCTTATAGTGAAACAAATTAGATTCCGTTCGTAAAGAAAATGAAAACGCAAAATAATACTTTACCTACCTCTGACGGTACCATTCATTTATGGCATAACATTTAAAACTTGGTCAATCTGTAACCACCTCCAAACTACCTCACATACTTCTGCATATTTCGCTTCTAGAATACTTAGTCCAAAAATGGTTTTATGAGCCTGCATACAAGAGATTCCAGAGGATTTGGATCCTGTAGATGAGCATTAAAAATTCTGCATTTCTAGAAATGCTTCATGAATTCATCTGACAATGCATGTGAAAATTAGTTAGGAACCAAACTCATTTGTAACTTAATTCCTCAGTTTGTGAAATTCACTTAGTGTAAATTCAGGTATGATTGCACGCGGTAAAAAATGATTCAAATCAATTAAGTTCAAATTATAAATTATTTGAAATTTTACAAGTTTAAGATTTTCTCCGCATGTAACAGGTACTAAATAAAATTATTCTAAAATCATACACAGAGGTAGTTTTGTACTTTGATTAACAAAATCACCCAAATAAGTTTTTGCAAAATTGAAAGGAAACACATTATTTTCGACTGAGAGGCCACCATTCGGGCATTGGTCGCAGTAACTGGGATCGAGAACCTCAGGTGTCCTCGTCATCTGACCACGATTCAAAATAACGGGGTGTTCTCCTCGGATCTTTCCCTTCGGGTTGAATCCCAGACCGTCGCCAATAGCCCATTGTGTTGGTCCAGTGTGACGTTAATTAAATACCTACCGAGGACAACACCACGTCTCCCCAAACTTCCACACCACGCCAACGTGAGGACATTTGAGGCCACGACAGATTCAACCTGCACCTGCCCCCGTGTATACGACGGTCTTTGGCTGGACACTCAACCCTCCGGTTGCCAATCCGTTACTCTTCCAACTGGCCGAAACTGAGAGGGTAGGGTAGATGAATTAACGTCGCACTGAAGCAACACAACGGGCTATTGGCGACTGTCCGGGATCCATCTCAAAGGGTAGGTAGGCATGAAGGTATTTTAATTAACGTCACACTGGAGCAACACAACGGGCTATTACCATCCCAAAGGGAAAGATCCGAGGATTATGAACAGCACGTAACTTTAAATCACGGTCAGATGATGAGGCAACACGTGAGCTGGCACCCCACTCTCCAAACCGAAAGTGCGTGTAAGGTTGGATACTTCCGCGAATCCAAGAATCGCACGTCCACCCTCCTGAGTGCAAAGCGAGATGTCCACGATTCCCAGGAGGGGTGCTTTAACCCGCTTACGTGACGTCTTCGAGGCGGCCGGGCTCATTTCCCGCTCCCGTGCCCCACCCACCGGCGATCTGGGTCACGTCGAGGAAATGACGCACGCCCGGCCTTTCGCAAATCCTCTCTCGGGCGTCACACCATGAGAGCCCGCTTCCGAAAACCCGCTTGGAGGGAGATTTGAATTAACGTCACACTGGAAGCAAAACAACGCTCTATTGGTGACGGTCCGAGATCAATCCCAAAGAGAAAGATCCGAGTCGTTTTGAATCACGGTCAGAAGACGAGCCCGGTTGGAAAAGCAACGGATTAGCAAATGGAGTCGATACTAGGTCCAGCGAAAGATACACCAATAACCCGTTGTGTTGCATCAGTGCGACGTTTAACTACTTCCCTCCCCTATTTTAGACGCGATTGAAACATTTTTGCTTCAATCAGAAGCACTAATCACACAACATAACTCAATGTAACGCTCATTTTCCTTTAGCACATCGATTTGATAACAGCAAAGTCAATAAAGAAAATGTATGTTGATTCCCAATCCAAAAATGAATTGTCTTGATCCTATGATCTGAGGGTACACATCCCTTAAGCACTCTTCACTGCATGACTTCTAAACAGTTTCGATCTTGGACCAATAGAATATGTCCTATGATTCTTTCAACCAATCGATGTGGCTATTGACTCATTATGTAGTAGGTAGGTGTTTAATTAACTAGAGCAACACAGTGGGCTATTGGTGACGGTCCGGGATCAATCCCGAATTGGTATTTTGGTATTTTCAATTAACGTCACACTGGAGCAACACAACGGGCTATTGGTGACGGTCCGGGATCAATCCCAGAGGGAAAGATCCGAGGACAACACCACGTAATTTTGAACCATGGTCAGATGACGAGGCAACACCTGAGCTGGCACCCCACTCTCCAAACTTCCACACCACACCAACGAGATTAAGGTCAGCGAAGTGCAGCACCTCGACATGGCATGGACTCAAGTCGCCAGGAGAGATTTTCAGCCATGCTGTTATAATTGCGTGGTTGTGTAGTGCTCTCGTACAACGAAAGGCTCTTTCGATCATATCCCAGATACGGGGTTCATGTCTGGCGACCTAGGTGGCCAAATCATGTACTGGAATGCTGCTCAAACCAATCGCGAACAAAGTGGGCCAAGTGACCTTGAACATCACATCCTTATTGGGGTAAGTGAAGTCCACAAAGGGCTACAAGAGGTCGCCAAGCAGCTGAACAGAGCGATTTTCAGTCAATGACCGGTTCAACTTGACCAGAGGACCCAATTCATTGCAGATCCTCACACCATTAAAGAACCTCCATCAGCTGCTTTGTTCACAAGCTGGATCCATAGCCCCATGGGGTTTTCGCCACTCGACCACCAGTTCGTACCAACTGGAAACGGGACTCATCGGATCACGCTACCTTCTTCCAGTCAAAGGGCCGCGGTGGCCCGGTTGGAAGAGTAACGGACTAGCAACCGAAGGGTTGCGAGTTCGAATCCAGCCAAACACCGTCGTGTACAAAGGGGGCTGGTGCACGTTAAATCTGTCGTGGCCTCAAATGTCCTCACGTTGGCGTGGTGTGGAAGTTTGGAGAGTGGGGTGCCAGCTCAGGTGTTGCCTCGTCATCTGACCGTGGTTCAAAATTACGTGGTGTTGTCCTCGGATCTTTCCCTTTGGGATTGATCCCGGACCGTCACCAATAGCCCGTTGTGTTGCTCCAGTGTGACGTTAATTGAAATAAATAAATAAATAAATAAATAAATCTTCCAGTCAACAAGGATCCAGTTCATGTGTTCGTGAGCCCAGGTGCGGCGTTGAAACCAATGATGTGCAGAGTACACTCGAGTTGGTCTTCTGCCATATCCCATCAACGCCAAGGGCCGCGGTAGCCCGGCGGGACTAGCAACCGGAGGGTTGCGAGTTCGAATCCAATCAAAGACAGTCGTATACAATGGAGGCTGGTGCACGTTTAATCTGTCGGAGTATCAAATTTCCTCACGTTGGCGTGGTGTGGAAGTTTGAAGAGTAGGGTGCCAGCTCAGGTGTTGTCCTCGTCATTTGACCATGGTTCCAAATGACGTGTTGTCCTCGATCTTTCCCTTCGGGTTTGATCCCGGACCATCGACAATAGCCCGTTGTGTTGCTCCAGTGCGACATTAATTAAAATACCTACCTACCCATCAACGCCAAATTTCGCTGTACGAACCTCACAGATACGCCACTAGTGCGTCCGCCATTCAATGTAGCAGTCAGTTCAGGCAGTGTCTGTTAGCACGGACGCTTCTGTTCAGACGTCGCTAGTCTCGAACATTCAGCAGACGGCCACTGCGCTGTCCCTTTCGGGAGCCTTCCATGAGGTACTCTCGATACACCTTTGACGCTGTGGAATCTTCCGATATGCTATGCCCCATGCGAAGAGCTCCAACTATCATTCCACGTTCGGTTAATTCTCGTTGGGTAGCCGTAATCACGTTATTAAACGTTTTACAAGAGTCCAACAGGCAGAAATGATAACCATCTGACTATTTATGCCCTTTTAACCTGAGTCGAGCACTACTTGTAAATTTGCATACTGCTACCCCATGACTTTCAGTGTATAGTAAGGAAGATTTTATGTCCATTTTTTAATGACTAGAATAGTCAAGTATAAGAGGGTACTTGGGTATACCACCAGGCATTCCAACTTACTTGAATTTTCGCTAATGTCTTCAGAGTACTCGAGCTTTTAAATCAAGAATGTGGTAGAATAGGTGGGAATTTCCTGTCCGATGCAGCAAGTCTAGCTTCATAGCAGCTCGCCCATCCAGCCTCACTTTTCTCTTGTTCCATCTTACGTCGCCAGGTCAAACATCCACGCTTTTTCTTTCCATCAGGGGGCCAGGTCAATGCTATATTAGGAATACTGTCCCTGTTCATTCTTAAAATGTGTCCTCTAAACTTCCAACGTCTAAATTGGATTTCATTTCCTATTTCATTAAATGGTGCTTTATTTAATAATTCTTCATTTGAAATGTAGTATGGCCAAAAATCTTTAAGATAATTCTTAAACATTTATTTTGAAAAACATTTAGTGTAGTGCACTGTGTTTTGGTAATTTTCCATGTTTCAGAACCGTATAAGAGAACTGACAGTACTGGTGATTTGTACAGATTTAACTTGGTTTTTACATTTATATTAGTTGCTCTCTACAATTTATTAAGATTCTTAAAACAGTTGAGCAGTTTTGAAAAGACATCCGTTTTAGTTTGCAAATCTCTTAACCTGGACGACACCATGACGATATCGTCAGCAAAATCAAGATCCTCCAAAACAGATGTAAAATTCCATCTTATTCCTGTTCTTTGATTTCTAAAAGTTGTTATCATGATCCAGTCCACAATGGTAATAAAGAGAAGACCTGACTATCGAACTCCACTTTCCACTCAAAAGAAATTTGTTAATTTTCCGTTTACTTCAATGCAAGTTTTACTATTTCTATACATTTCCTGTATTATATTTATGATTTTTTGTGGAATAGCTTTTAAAATTTGCCTCAATTTGGCTCTAATAACAGAATCAAATGCTTTACTGAAATCTATAAATATATTGTAGCATTATATTCTATTGTCTGTTAGATTATATTTCTAAGTGTAAAAATATGTACTACTACCTCTTCTGAAACCAGTTTGTTCTGGTCTGAAAATGCTTTCTATTTCATTCTATTAACTAGAATTCTTCCAAATATTTTTGATGCTGTTGGCAAGGAGATAGGTATTTTAATTAATGCCGCACTGGAGCAACGCAATGGGCGATTGCCGACGAACCAAACCCATGGGGAAAGGTCGGTTGATTGTTTTGGGGTTTTATTGCGCAATGGCTATATTTGTCCATGCAGACACAAGACGTACAATATTAAGCATATGCACACTGTGAAAGTCTCACTGAAACAGAAGAAGGAAATACACCCAGGGGGAGGAATGCACCTGGAAAGTTCCGTGGACAACGCCTAGTCATTTTGATCCATGGTCGGATGACGAGGTCACACCTGAGCTGGCACCCCACTCTCCAAACCCACACCAGGCCAACGTGAGGGCATTTCAGGCCACGACAGATTGAACGTGCACCAGCCCTCTTTGTACACGACGGTCTTTGGTTAGATTCCGTTACTCCCGTTGCTAATCCCTCACTCTTCCAATGGGCCAGTAGAATTGGTGGAAATGTATCAATGAGCCGACTGCCTTACAAGATAATAATCCAATTCCTATTCTATTTTCGCCACAAACACCGAAGCGGAAGTGTGTCGGTCGACCATTGCGGAAGTGAACTTCTTTGCAAATAGAGCGCCAATTGAAACTCTGCATTCCATCAATCTCGGGGAAACGATCGGCCGGAATTTTCGCTGCCACCACCAGAAAGGCTTTGTTTGCCACCCCTCCCTCCCCAAACGATTTCGGAAAGAGCCCCACCCTCTCCCCAGGGAACGTCGCAGCGCTATGACATCTGCGGACCATTTAGGTCGAACATGATGCCCACTGACACACACACACACTGCCATAACAACCCACTTCTGCGGCCCACGATCCATCATTGATCCAGCTCCATGCCAGATTCCTTTTTTTTTGTTGCCCTTTTCGATGTTGCCGCTACCCTCGACTTTATTGCCACCCTTGAGGATTAATTGTACAAAGGCTGTGCATGGAAATCCATTTGGAGAGCAGAATTTTCAGGTGAAAATTGCTCTCCTTTTCTCCCCGCAGCGTTAATGGCTCTGAAAATTGTTTCGGCCATTGTGCAGCGCTTTAATTGCATCCTGCGCGCGTCCACACAAGCCTAATTACGAAAATAATTGAAATTCGGTGGCTTAAAAATTGCTATCAAATCTCAGGTAGGTAGGTAGTTAATTAACATCGCACTGGAGCAACACAGAGGTCTATTGGCAGCACACGGGGATCAAACCCGAAGGGGCAACACCTCATCATTTTGAACCATCGTCAAATGACGAGGTTAGCAACTGATCAACTGATCCGACACCCCATTCTCCAAGCGCGCGTCAACGTGAGGACATTTGAGGCCACGACAGATTGAACAGCCCCCTTTGTACACGACGGTCTTTGGTTGGGATCAAACCCGAAGGGAAATATCAGAGGACAACACCTCGTCATTTTGAACCACGGTCAAATGACGATGTTAGCAACTGATCCGACACCCCACTCTTCAAATGTCCAAACGCGCGTCAACGTGAGGACATTTGAGGCAGATTGAACAGCCCCCTTTGTACACGACGGTCTTTGGTTGGGATCAAACCCGAAGGGAAATATCAGAGGACAACACCTCGTCATTTTGAACCACGGTCAAATGACGATGTTAGCAACTGATCCGACACCCCACTCTTCAAATGTCCAAACGCGCGTCAACGTGAGGACATTTGAGGCAGATTGAACAGCCCCCTTTGTACACGACGGTCTTTGGTTGGGATCAAACCCGAAGGGAAATATCAGAGGACAACACCTCGTCATTTTGAACCACGGTCAAATGACGATGTTAGCAACTGATCCGACACCCCACTCTTCAAATGTCCAAACGCGCGTCAACGTGAGGACATTTGAGGCAGATTGAACAGCCCCCTTTGTACACGACGGTCTTTGGTTGGGATCAAACCCGAAGGGAAATATCAGAGGACAACACCTCGTCATTTTGAACCACGGTCAAATGACGATGTTAGCAACTGATCCGACACCCCACTCTTCAAATGTCCAAACGCACGTCAACGTGAGGACATTTGAGGCAGATTGAACAGCCCCCTTTGTACACGACGGTCTTTGGTTTTGATCAAACCCGAAGGGAAATATCAGAGGACAACACCTCGTCATTTTGAACCACGGTCAAATGACGATGTTAGCAACTGATCCGACACCCCACTCTTCAAATGTCCAAACGCGCGTCAACGTGAGGACATTTGAGGCAGATTGAACAGCCCCCTTTGTACACGACGGTCTTTGGTTGGGATCAAACCCGAAGGGAAATATCAGAGGACAACACCTCGTCATTTTGAACCACGGTCAAATGACGATGTTAGCAACTGATCCGACACCCCACTCTTCAAATGTCCAAACGCGCGTCAACGTGAGGACATTTGAGGCAGATTGAACAGCCTCCTTTGTACACGACGGTCTTTGGTTGGGATCAAACCCGAAGGGAAATATCAGAGGACAACACCTCGTCATTTTGAACCACGGTCAAATGACGATGTTAGCAACTGATCCGACACCCCACTCTTCAAATGTCCAAACGCGCGTCAACGTGAGGACATTTGAGGCAGATTGAACAGCCCCCTTTGTACACGACGGTCTTTGGTTGGGATCAAACCCGAAGGGAAATATCAGAGGACAACACCTCGTCATTTTGAACCACGGTCAAATGACGATGTTAGCAACTGATCCGACACCCCACTCTTCAAATGTCCAAACGCGCGTCAACGTGAGGACATTTGAGGCAGATTGAACAGCCCCCTTTGTACACGACGGTCTTTGGTTGGGATCAAACCCGAAGGGAAATATCAGAGGACAACACCTCGTCATTTTGAACCACGGTCAAATGACGATGTTAGCAACTGATCCGACACCCCACTCTTCAAATGTCCAAACGCGCGTCAACGTGAGGACATTTGAGGCCACGACAGATTGAACAGCCCCCTTTGTACACGACGGTCTTTGGTTGGATTCGTAACTCTCCGGTTGCTAATCCGTTACTCCCCCAACCGACCACCGCAACCCTCCTTCCTGACTACCGGACTTTCCCCAAATACTTGCCGTGGTAGAAAACTCCCTCCCTCGCCTCATAAATAGATGCATAACATGGATTAGGCCCAGGACACCCGCCTGGAATTGAATAACAGCAATCAGAAAAGACCTGACCTTGTAGGTCAAGCTATCGAACATTGATCATTGTCGTGGGGCTTCCGCAGCGAGGGGTTCGCGTGCCCGCCGACCACACCCACCCGCAATCCCCATCGATCCCCCGAAGGATGGGGCAGCGAAAATTACCCCAATCGACAGTTCCGCGGATTGTCCTTGCGGCGTATGCTGAGGGTCGGTCTTGCGTCACAGTCGCGCTGCGATTTCGAAACTGGGCGACTCACGCCATCGGATTTTGATTGAGTGTGCTTTCCACTTTTCCAACGAATCTCGGTTGCAGTTCCGATTGAGCATGGGAGGTTCGTGCAATTGAGGGCGTTTTGACTGAGTAGAGATTTGTGAAAATAATTTTAATGTTTGGCACGAATTGAAGTATCTGGGCCCGGTTGGAAGAGTGACGGATTAGCAACCGGAGAGGGGCTAGTGCACGTTCAATCGGTCGTGGCCTCAAAGATTCTCACGTCGGCGTGGTTTGGAAGTTTGGAGAGTAGGGTGCCAGCTCAGGTGTGACCTCGTCATCTGACCGTGGTTCAAAATAACGTGGTGTTGTCCTGGGGTCTTTCAATTCGGGTTTTCATCACGGACCGTCGCCAATACCTCTTTCTGTTGCTCCAGTGCGACGTTAATTAAAATACCTACCTACGATTGAAAACAACTATTTTTAGCCACGTTTGCATTTTGGTTTTGGTTTGGTTGGTTGATTTCCTTGAGACTTATAGCTACAGAATCAGGCTTTTGTCTCCATTCTTCCTAATTACAATATCCAATAAACGACACAATACAATAACAAATAATTGACACACACACACAGTGAAAGCTTTACTGACACAGAGGAGAGAAATACACCCAGGGAGGAATGCACCTGGCAGGAATCGAACCTGCGCCGCCTACAACTCGAAGGTTGCTAGCGCAATGGGCATACCCACTGAGCCACGACGGCCCCGCCACGTTTGCATAATAGCCCGTGTGAAAAAAACATAAACATCCGCATGGCTTCACTTTGCTGCATAGCTTTACGCAGAACTTCGTGCAGGTGGTGCGGTATTGGTATTTTAACTAACGTGGAGCAACACAACGGGCTATTGGCGACAATCCGGGATGGAAACCGGAAGGGAAATATATCCGAGGACAATACCACATCATTTAGAACCAGTCAGATGACGAGGCAACACCTGAGCTGGCACCCCACTCTCCAAACTTCCACACCACGCCAACGTGAGAACATTTGAGGCCACGACGGATTTAACGCGCACCCTTTGTACACGACGGTCTTTGGTTGGATTCGAACTCGCAACCCTCCGGTTGCTACTCCGCTCCTCTTTCAATCGCGGCCCGAATTAGTCACTGTCTCCAGATAACAAAGTCCCTGTGTTCCGAATACCAATTAGATTATTAGAAACTTTCAACGGGGTAGTAAAGTCTTGGGTTACGAAGGGGGGGGGTATTTCAATTAACGTCACACTGGAGCAACACAACGGGCTATTGGTGACGGTCCGGGATCAATCCCAAAGGGAAAGATCCGAGGACAGCACCACGTAATTTTGAACCACGTTTAATCAAGGTATGAATTCAAGCTATTGTTTATATTTTTAGCTTAATTCATAATGGCTCTTGGTCTGTTTTTGTGAATCGGTCCTATCTGGGGATCTGAACTACAGCCGAGTTTCCATTGCAACGAGGGCCGCGGTGGCCCGGTTGGAAGAGTAACGGACTTGCAACCGAAGGGTTGCGAGTTCGAATCCAGCCAAAACACCGTCGTGTACAAAGGGGGCTGGTGCACGTTAAATCTGTCGTGGCCTCAAATGTCCTCACGTTGGCGTGGTGTGGAAGTTTGGAGAGTGGGGTGCCAGCTCAGGTGTTGCCTCGTCATCTGACCGTGGTTCAAAATTACGTGGTGTTGTCCTCGGATCTTTCCCTTTGGGATTGATCCCGGACCGTCACCAATAGCCCGTTGTGTTGCTCCAGTGTGACGTTAATTGAAATACCCCCCCCCCCATTGCAACGAAGAGAGCGAGAAAAAACTAGCTAATTTTGCCCCCCAAAAATGATTTCAGTTATAAAATTACTTCTCCTATTTTGGCGTTTCTGTAATAACATGGACTGTCCATAACGACACGGAGGGGTAGAATTTGATGTCTTTCTTTTCGGGTTTTGCAGCTCATTACAGACAATGTCGCGGTAGTCCAGTTGAAAGGGCAACGGATCGGAGGGGGGTTGCGAGTTCCAAACTCTGTCCAGCCAAAGATCGTCGTGCACCTGGAGGCTGGTGCACATTAAACCTGTCGTGACCTCAACCACTTGGGCGTGGTGTGGAAGGTTGGAGAGTGGAGTGCCAGCTCAGGTGTTGACCTCGTCATCTGACCGTGCTTCAAAATGACTTGGTGTTGTCCAAGGATATTTCCATTCGGGATCCATCCCGGACCGTCGCCAATAGCCCGTTGCGATGCTTCAGTGCGTCGTTAATTCACTACTTACCATGTATTTTCTACAGATGAAATCTGGCTTTGGAACTATTTTTCCACACGTTAAATCGTCTTTTGTCAGACAGAGTGGTAGGTAATTAACGTCGCACTAAAGCAATGCAACGAGCTATTGGCGATGGTCCGGGATCAATCCCGAAGCGAAAGAACCGAGGACAGGCCGGCTCAAGTGATTTTCTCGTTATCTGACCGTGGTTCAAAATGGCGTGGCTTTATCCTTTGATCATCCCCTTCGACATGGATTCTGGGCCCGTTGTGTTGCTCCAGTGAGACGTTAACTACCAACCATACCACCCAAGGTGCCAACTTTAAAGTCCTAGGGGCAATGTATCTTGTTTCATATTACATGGCTGGACAGACCACAATGCATCATGCCTTACAGTTTGGTAATGCTTTTAAATGGTTTTCGCCGCCGCCGTTTGGGGGGGGGGGACGTGACCACGGGGAAGGGTGTTACAAATCCCATTGATCCAGCTCACGCGTGAGCGGAATGTCGCGTGAGGGCGGCACGTGACTGTGTGACACGGATTCCGCTGCCTCTTGGGGTGAGAGAATGTTATTCAACTGCATTCGCGAGCGTTTTGTTCCTCGGGCACGAATGATGATGCTCTAGATTCTGCATTGGGCGCCGAAAGCGTGATAAGGGGATTTGTTCCGCTAATGGAGTTTCACTCAGTGTTTACCCAAAAAGGTCGCGCTGAACAGTGTAAAAGGCTAGAGTTTGAAACACAGTAAAATTGAAATTGTGAATGTCATTTTAAGCTGGTTCAGATTTAAAAAGGATATCTCTCTCTATATATAGGTAGAAACTGCTTTAAAAATAAATGTTTTTAATTAGAGACACGAGAAGAGGTGTATAAATGTGAAGGGAGTGAGTCCGCTTACTTTGTCAAAGAGAGTAAAGCAGTAGCCACTTTTAAGAGAAGCTTTGAGTTTTTCTGTACTTGTGTGAGGCTTATCCACACAGATTAACACAATTTACCCCCCACCCGAAAACTCAAGAAACTACCGAAGATAAGTGGAGAATAAAAGTCTAAAGGGTTGGTTTGGTTTTTCTTGTTTAATTCATGGTGATGCCTATCTAAAGAGATCTATCCAACTTCTTCTATATATAGTTACATGTATATATATACCCCATATATATATACCATATATATATATATATATATATATATATATATATATATATATATATATGGAGTATATTTATCACTCCAATTTCACAATCTTATTCTCCATATATATATATATATATATATGGAGTATATTTATCACTCCAATTTCACAATCTTATTCTCGAAAAGTCTTTTTAAAATACAGGATTCTGTAGTAGTAGTAGTAGTAGACCCACCTCCTACCTACTCACCGTGAGGTTTAGAGCATTTAATGGTAGGACAGGATTCTGTCCTACCATTCTTGGTGGACTGTATGCAACTTCAAACAAATGGATTATCAACTTCTACAGAATCCAATACAGACAGGATTCTGTAGGAGTTGATAATCCATTTGTTTGAAGTTGCATACAGTCCAGCGAGATCTTGAAGTTGGAGAAGCTTCACCCAATTCTGATGACTCGCCATTCAGTCTAGAATACTTCTCCATCCTGAAAAGAAGATACTGAACTATAAAAGTACACTACTATGCAACAAATGTTAGTGAAGCCACACATCTACTCGATGTGTAGTTCAAACATCGGAATATTTAAATTGTAAAAAAAATTGAGTTTTTCAGTTACCTTCTTACACCATGTCAATAACAAATCGAGAAATAGGTAGATAGGAAGGTAGTTAATTAACGTCGCACTGGAGCATTACAACGGGCGATTATCAAGGATCCATTCGGAAGGGATAGATCAGAGAACAACGCCTCGAATTTTGAATCACTGTCAGATGACGAGCAAACCTGAGCTGGCAACCCACTCTAAACGTACACACCACGCCAATATGAGGATATTTGAGGCCACACGATTTAACGTGCAGCAGCCCCAGTGTCTGTATGGACCAAACTTCAAACTCAATCCTCCGTTTGCTAAATCGTTTCTTTAGTTTATGATGAAACACATTAGTCACGAAAAGCATTTTTCAATGACTAAGTAGTTAAGTCTAAATAATTTGTAATTTAATTTATTAGAAGAATAGAGGGCCGTGGTAGCCCGGTTGGAAGAGTAACGGATTAGCAATCGGAAGGTTACTAGTTCGAAACTCGGTCCAAAACAAAGACCGTCGTGTACACGGGGGCTGATGCACGTGAAATCTGTCGTGGTCTCAAATTCCTCAAGTTGGCGTGGTGTGGAAGTTTCAAGTGGTTCAGCTCAGCTGTGATCTGGTTATCTGACCGTGGTTCAAAATTACGTGTTTTCCTCGGATCTTTCCCTTGGCGTCGGGACCGTCGCCAAGGATCCCGGACCGTCGCCAATAGTCCGTTGTATTGTTCCAGTGCGACGTTAATTAATTACCAATCAATTAGAATAATTAATCTTTCTATTTATATATGACAGTTTCTAAGATAATTTAGGACATAGATAATATTACTTCATTTTTCAATCAGTCTACACATTTCTTGTATTTTAGATTATATGATTGAATAAAACTTAATTTCGTCACATCAAATACTTCACTTTATGTAATAGCCTTAAAAATTCATTAAATAAATCAAATTGAAACTTTGAAGATAAGTGCATTTTAAAATGTCTACAAGACTAGATATTAAATTAAATTCCTTCTACATAGAAAATCTCTTAAAAGGAGTTTAAATATTTAATAATCTAAAATTCTAAGTAAAATTTTTTTCAATGAAGACTGAAGCACATTTGAACACATGAGAGATTTTAATCATGAGGTTTATGAATACCATATTGCACAATTTGCTTCCAGACAAATTTTATATTTAATACCAAATCTTATTAACTGTTAACATTTCTCACTTATGAAGGTAGTTATTTTCATAGAGATACTTGCAATAGTATGGAATGATGACCAATGAAAATTCCCTTTGCGGAATCTTTTAAAATAGGTATCACAAGAATTGCTTGGTTGAGTTTTGTGGCGAAATGGCCATATTTGGCCAAGCTGCGCCAAATACAAGACAGACAATGTCAAGACCATACACACACAAGGAAAACAAATACACATAAGAGGTAGGTGTTTAATTAACGTCGCACTGGAGCACAATGGGCTATTGGCGAAGGTCCGGGATCAATCCCGAAAGGAAAGATCGAAGGACATCACATAATTTTGCACCACGGTCAGATGACGAGGTCACACCTGAAGACAGAACAGAGGGGAGGAAGGTTAGTTGATTGGTTTGTATGGCGTACGGACCATATTTTACCCAGCAAGAAATCGAACCAAATCTTAAAGTTGAACCATTCGACTTGTAAACCTTTTAGTAAACCCTTTATCTTGTTTTTAGTGAAATTCTCTCGGTTTGAGCCAATTGTGTGTTTTAACTATTTGAACTACAAATCAAATCCTACTAATCATTCCAACACTAGTATAGATTACATGAAAGGAAATGAACGCAATGCACAAAATACTTTAGTTAGACATACAGAATTACCACTTGTATTTTGTCCTCACTAGGAAACTCGTCGAACCTTTCGGTTGGTTGGTTTGGAGTTTTATGGCGTAATGGCCATATTTGGCCATGCTGCGCCAGACACAAGACACGATATCAAGAAATACACAGACAAACAATGAAAGTTTTACTGACACAGAAGAGAGAAATACACCTAGGGAGGAATGCACCTGACAGGAATCGAACATGCGCCGCCTACAACGCGAAGGTTGCTAGCGCAGGGGGCATACCCACATGACGGCCCCTTGTACACGCCGGTCTTTGGTTGGATTCGAACTCGCAACCCCTCTGGTTGCTAATCCGTTACTCTTTCAACCGGGCTACCGCGGCCCTAATTATGTTTGTGAGGATACATGATTCGCAAAATGAACATTTTAGGAAATATCTTTGCATTTTCAAAACTTTAGTTATCAATAAATATGTTTCAGATAATTTGTAACGAGTGTTTTTAAAGATCTAAGCGCTTCTGGAAAATGCGCCCAGTTCTTTCTTAGTGTTAAATCTTCTCGTGACGAAATATCTTATTCAAAAAACGACCTGATTTTGATATTGTCATCATAAAAAAATCGGCAATATCATGATCACGATACATTTCGTCATTAGCAAAGTGTGTCAAATCTTGATGTACGAGATATCTCGCGAAACCACTAGCAGGACTATTATGGAGAATTTATCCTTACAAAACTATATAATACCTGACTATGCTAAAGATAATTTCTGTAACTCAAATAGCATTGCAGATGGTATTTCAAATTCATTAAATAGATGATAACACAAAGGGTTCAATTATAAAATTCTTCAAAAATAAAACAATAATATGAAGTAAACAATGAAAATTTGAGCTTTAATCAACAATGTCTACAATTGTTTTGTGTTACAACAAAGCTTTTTAATGAATACAATATAAAGAAATGTTTTATTTCGCCACATTTGTGACTTTATTTCTAAATTCATAGCATCTCTGACATTCTCTTCGATTTACAACTGCACCATTTTCCGAAATATATTTATTATCTGAATTAAAGAAATCTTACATCTTTCCCAAGATGGCACCCCGATTACTCAAGTGGCTTTGCAAGAAATTGTAAGTGTTTCTTTTGCCCTTTTAATATTTTACTTTTGAGAAAATATTGAATGCATCTGTCGGTAATAAAATTCCTATACAAAGGCTTATGTTATTAGATTGTGCTTAGTATCTCTGAACTATAACTTCTCCAGAAGTATCAATCAACAAAGATATTTCTTTCACACCAGCTTGTATCTTTAATGAGAAAAAAAAAGTTTGCATTTATTGTATAAAATTGCTTGTTTCGAGCAATCCCTCATCTCTTCAATGTTCTAAATTATATATTAATCTATTTAACCCTCTGACGTTACGAGACTTTCGAAGAGTGTAGTGCTTTCCCCCACATTATAAAAAATAAACATCTAAACAAAAAAATCTTTAAAAATAATAAAATCCCAAATACACATCTATTGATTGGAAGGATCCCCAGAGAATCTATTGGTCAGGAAGGTTAAATTGTTTTAGAAGTCCTGCAGGGTAGAAGGCGGGTTGATGAAGGAAGTTTGAAGAGCGAGGTGCCATCTCAGATGTTGTTTTTATCATCTGACCATGGATCAATACTACGAGGCGTTTTCCTTGGATATTTCCCTTCGGGATTGATTCCGGACCGTCGCCAATACCCCGTTGCGTTGCTCCAGTCCGACGTTAACTACCTACTTGCTAGAACGTCGAGGTTTGGCTGGGTTTTCTGGCTCAAAAGTTCTATTTGGCAATACTGTGCCAAATACAAGAGAGACAACGTCAGCTAATGGACATACACACACAAAGAAAGCCATTTACTAACACAGAAGAGAGATATACACCCAAAGAGGAATCGAAACTGCGTCGCCTACAATTCGTAGGTTGTTAGCGCAGTGGGCAAAGCAACTGAGCCACGAGGGTCCGTGAAAATCTCAGAGGGTTGTTTTATGTAGAATATCATTGTATCTCATAACACAATTGTGTTTTAGCCCTTCTTTTGGTAAAATGGACCTGTAGGTCATGATGAGCCCCGGCGTGGGCTCTCCGGGATATGTGGGCTCCCCGTGCGATGTGGGCTCCCTGGGTGCTGTCAACCCCTGCTATGAGTGGACATCTGTTCCGGTCGCCCCGGCCCACACCCCGAAGGCCGTCATACAGATGCACCCTTCTGGCTACATCCCCACCTGGAAGAAGAGCGAGACCGACAAGATCAACCGTCGGCACCTGTTTGTGGTGAGTATTCGTTTTGCGTTTGGAAATGGTTTATAATCTGCATTTCATATTCTTGAATGGCATAGGAGACATTGTGAACTAAACTTATAGCATGGATTCAAAATATATTCCTTTCATTGCAGGAAAAGTACACACAGGCCGATCTGGATACCGTCCGCTGCCGCCGGTTCCTCTAAGCCGGGAACCATCCGGGCATTGTTCGACTCTCCAGTCATTAACATCGACAGAACATCTCGAAAGGAAAGGCCGACGGATGAAGATTTAACATCTGATTCAAGTGAAAAAATGGAGGGTCCAAAGATTTTCAACAATAAAAAATTTTACGTATGTCAAGACGCGACAGTTTTCATAAGGCTATTGGTTCAGAAATGCCTGATAGAGGTAACATGGACATCTGGGCTAGTGTAACTCTAACGAATAGTCGATATTGAAAGACGAACAGTACTATTGGTTAAGAGTTGCCTGATAGAGGTGATATGGACATCTGGACCAGTGTAACTCTAACGAATAGTCGTTACTGAAAGACGGAACAGCACAATCGGTTAAGAGTTATCTGAGAGAGGTGATATGGACATCTGGACCAGTGCAACTCTTAACGAATAGTCGTTATTGAAAGACGGAACAGCACTATTGGTTAAGAGTTATCTGATAGAGGTGATATGGACATCTGGACCAGTGCAACTCTTAACGAATAGTCGTTATTGAAAGACGGAACAGCACTATTGGTTAAGATTTGCCTGATAGAGGTGATATGGACATCTGGACCAGTGTAACTCTAACGAATAGTCGTTATTGAAAGACGGAACAGCACTATTGGTTAAGAGTTGCCTGATAGAGGTGATATGGACATATAAACCAGTGCAACTCTTAACGAATAGTCGTTATTAAAAGACGGAACAGCACTATTGGTTAAGAGTTGCCTGATAGAGGTGATATGGACATCTGGACCAGTGTAACTCTAACGAATAGTCGTTATTGAAAGACGGAACAGCACTATTGGTTAAGAGTTGCCTGATAGAGGTGATATGGACATCTGGACCAGTGTAACTCTAACGAATAGTCGTTATTGAAAGACGGAACAGCACTATTGGTTAAGAGGTGCCTGATAGAGGTGATATGGACATCTGGACCAGTGTAACTCTAACGAATAGTCGTTATTGAAAGACGGAACAGCACTATTGGTAAAGAGTTATCTGATAGAGGTGATATGGACATCTGGACCAGTGTAACTCTAACGAATAGTCGTTATTGAAAGACGGAACAGCACTATTGGTTAAGAGTTGCCTGATAGAGGTGATATGGACATCTGGACCAGTGTAATTCTAACGAATAGTCGTTATTGAAAGACGGAACAGCAGTATTGGTTAAGAGTTGCCTGATAGAGGTGATATGGACATCTGGACCAGTGTAACTCTAACGAATAGTCGTTATTGAAAGACGGAACAGCACTATTGGTTAAGAGTTGCCTGATAGAGGTGATATGGACATCTGGACCAGTGTAACTCTAACGAATAGTCGTTATTGAAAGACGGAACAGCACTATTGGTTAAGAGTTGCCTGATAGAGGTGATATGGACATCTGTACCAGTGTAATTCTAACGAATAGTCGTTATTGAAAGACGAACAGCACTATTGGTTAAGAGTTGCATGATAGAGGTGATATGGACATCTGGGCCAGTGTAACTCTAACGAATAACCTGTTTGTGGTGAGTACTCCTTTTGTGTTTGGAAATGGTTTGTAATCTGCATTTCATATTATTGAATGGCATAGGAGACATTGTAAACTAAACTTATAGCATGGATTCCAAATATACTCCTTTCATTGCAGAAAAAGTTCACACAGGCCAATCTGGATACCGTCCGCTGACGCCGGTTCCTCTAAACCGGGAGCTATCCGGGCATTGTTCGAGTCTCCAGTCATTAACACCGACAGAACATCTCGAAAGGAAACGCCGACGGATGAAGATTTAACATCTGATTCAAGTGAAAAAATGGAGGGTCTAAAGATTTTCAAAAATGAAAATTTTTCCGTATGTCAAGACGCAACAGTTTTCATAAGGCTATTGGTTAAGAAATGCCTGATAGAGGTGACATGGACATTTGTGCCAGTGTAACTCTAACGAATAGTCGTTATTGAAAGACGAACAGCACTTTTGGTTAAGAGTTATCTGATAGAGGTGATATGGACATCTGGACCAGTGCAACTCTTAACGAATAGTCGTTATTGAAAGACGGAACAGCACTATTGGTTAAGAGTTGCCTGATAGAGGTGATATGGACATCTGGACCAGTGTAACTCTAACGAATAGTCGTTATTGAAAGACGGAACAGCACTATTGGTTAAGAGTTGCCTGATAGAGGTGATATGGACATCTGGACCAGTGTAACTCTAACGAATAGTCGTTATCGAAAGACGGAACAGCACTATTGGTTAAGAGTTGCCTGATAGAGGTGATATGGACATCTGGACCAGTGTAACTCTAACGAATAGTCGTAATTGAAAGACGGAACAGCACTATTGGTTAAGAGTTGCCTGATAGAGGTGATATGGACATCTGGACCAGTGTAACTCTAACGAATAGTCGTTATTGAAAGACGGAACAGCACTATTGGTTAAGAGTTGCCTGATAGAGGTGATATGGACGTCTGGACCAGTGTAACTCTAACGAATAGTCGTTATTGAAAGACGGAACAGCACTATTGGTTTAGAGTTATCTGATAGAGGTGATATGGACATCTGGACCAGTGTAACTCTAACGAATAGTCGTTATTGAAAGACGGAACAGCACTATTGGTTAAGAGTTGCCTGATAGAGGTGATATGGACATCTGGACCAGTGTAACTCTAACGAATAGTCGTTATTGAAAGACGGAACAGCACTATTGGTTAAGATTTGCCTGATAGAGGTGATATGGACATCTGGACCAGTGTAACTCTAACGAATAGTCGTTATTGAAAGACGGAACAGCACTATTGGTTAAGAGTTGCCTGATAGAGGTGATATGGACATATAAACCAGTGCAACTCTTAACGAATAGTCGTTATTAAAAGACGGAACAGCACTATTGGTTAAGAGTTGCCTGATAGAGGTGATATGGACATCTGGACCAGTGTAACTCTAACGAATAGTCGTTATTGAAAGACGGAACAGCACTATTGGTTAAGAGTTGCCTGATAGAGGTGATATGGACATCTTTACCAGTGTAACTCTAACGAATAGTCGTTATTGAAAGACGGAACAGCACTATTGGTTAAGAGGTGCCTGATAGAGGTGATATGGACATCTGGACCAGTGTAACTCTAACGAATAGTCGTTATTGAAAGACGGAACAGCACTATTGGTTAAGAGTTATCTGATAGAGGTGATATGGACATCTGGACCAGTGTAACTCTAACGAATAGTCGTTATTGAAAGACGGAACAGCACTATTGGTTAAGAGTTGCCTGATAGAGGTGATATGGACATCTGGACCAGTGTAATTCTAACGAATAGTCGTTATTGAAAGACGGAACAGCAGTATTGGTTAAGAGTTGCCTGATAGAGGTGATATGGACATCTGGACCAGTGTAACTCTAACGAATATTCGTTATTGAAAGACGGAACAGCACTATTGGTTAAGAGTTGCCTGATAGAGGTGATATGGACATCTGGACCAGTGTAACTCTAACGAATAGTCGTTATTGAAAGACGGAACAGCACTATTGGTTAAGAGTTGCCTGATAGAGGTGATATGGACATCTGTACCAGTGTAATTCTAACGAATAGTCGTTATTGAAAGACGAACAGCACTATTGGTTAAGAGTTGCATGATAGAGGTGATATGGACATCTGGGCCAGTGTAACTCTAACGAATAACCTGTTTGTGGTGAGTACTCCTTTTGTGTTTGGAAATGGTTTGTAATCTGCATTTCATATTATTGAATGGCATAGGAGACATTGTAAACTAAACTTATAGCATGGATTCCAAATATATTCCTTTCATTGCAGAAAAAGTACACACAGGCCAATCTGGATACCGTCCGCTGACGCCGGTTCCTCTAAACCGGGAGCTATCCGGGCATTGTTCGAGTCTCCAGTCATTAACACCGACAGAACATCTCGAAAGGAAACGCCGACGGATGAAGATTTAACATCTGATTCAAGTGAAAAAATGGAGGATCTAAAGATTTCCAACAATGAAAATTTTTCCGTATGTCAAGACGCAACAGTTTTCATAAGGCTATTGGTTAAGAAATGCCTGATAGAGGTGACATGGACATCTGTGCCAGTGTAACTCTAACGAATAGTCGTTATTGAAAGACGAACAGCACTTTTGGTTAAGAGTTATCTGATAGAGGTGATATGGACATCTGGACCAGTGCAACTCTTAACGAATAGTCGTTATTGAAAGACGGAACAGCACTATTGGTTAAGAGTTGCCTGATAGAGGTGATATGGACATCTGGACCAGTGTAACTCTAACGAATAGTCGTTATCGAAAGACGGAACAGCACTATTGGTTAAGAGTTGCCTGATAGAGGTGATATGGACATCTGGACCAGTGTAACTCTAACGAATAGTCGTAATTGAAAGACGGAACAGCACTATTGGTTAAGAGTTGCCTGATAGAGGTGATATGGACATCTGGACCAGTGTAACTCTAACGAATAGTCGTTATTGAAAGACGGAACAGCACTATTGGTTAAGAGTTGCCTGATAGAGGTGATATGGACATCTGGACCAGTGTAACTCTAACGAATAGTCGTTATTGAAAGACGGAACAGCACTATTGGTTAAGAGTTGCCTGATAGAGGTGATATGGACATCTGGACCAGTGTAACTCTAACGAATAGTCGTTATTGAAAGACGGAACAGCACTATTGGTTAAGATTTGCCTGATAGAGGTGATATGGACATCTGGACCAGTGTAACTCTAACGAATAGTCGTTATTGAAAGACGGAACAGCACTATTGGTTAAGAGTTGCCTGATAGAGGTGATATGGACATATAAACCAGTGCAACTCTTAACGAATAGTCGTTATTAAAAGACGGAACAGCACTATTGGTTAAGAGTTGCCTGATAGAGGTGATATGGACAACTGGACCAGTGTAACTCTAACGAATAGTCGTTATTGAAAGACGGAACAGCACTATTGGTTAAGAGTTGCCTGATAGAGGTGATATGGACATCTGGACCAGTATAACTCTAACGAATAGTCGTTATTGAAAGACGGAACAGCACTATTGGTTAAGAGGTGCCTGATAGAGGTGATATGGACATCTGGACCAGTGTAACTCTAACGAATAGTCGTTATTGAAAGACGGAACAGCACTATTGGTTAAGAGTTATCTGATAGAGGTGATATGGACATCTGGACCAGTGTAACTCTAACGAATAGTCGTTATTGAAAGACGGAACAGCACTATTGGTTAAGAGTTGCCTGATAGAGGTGATATGGACATCTGGACCAGTGTAACTCTAACGAATAGTCGTTATTGAAAGACGGAACAGCACTATTGGTTAAGAGTTGCCTGATAGAGGTGATATGGACATCTGGACCAGTGTAACTCTAACGAATAGTCGTTATTGAAAGACGGAACAGCACTATTGGTTAAGAGTTGCCTGATAGAGGTGATATGGACATCTGAACCAGTGTAACTCTAACGAATAGTCGTTATTGAAAGACGGAACAGCACTATTGGTTAAGAGTTGCCTGATAGAGGTGATATGCACATCTGGACCAGTGTAACTCTAACGAATAGTCGTTATTGAAAGACGGAACAGCACTATTGGTTAAGAGTTGCCTGATAGAGGTGATATGGACATCTGAACCAGTGTAACTCTAACGAATAGTCGTTATTGAAAGACGGAACAGCACTATTGGTTAAGAGTTGCCTGATAGAGGTGATATGGACATCTGGACCAGTGTAACTCTAACGAATAGTCGTTATTGAAAGACGGAACAGCACTATTGGTTAAGAGTTGCCTGATAGAGGTGATATGGACATCTGGACCAGTGTAACTCTAACGAATAGTAGTTATTGAAAGACGAACAGCACTATTGGTTAAGAGTTGCCTGATAGTGGTGATATGGACATCTGGACCAGTGTAACTCTAACGAATAGTCGTTATTGAAAGACGGAATAGCACTATTGGTTAAGAGTTGCCTGATAGAGGTGATATGGACATCTGGACCAGTGTAATTCTAACGAATAGTCGTTATTGAAAGGCGAACAGCACTATTGGTTAAGAGTAGCATGATAGAGGTGATATGGACATCTGGGCCAGTGTAACTCTAACGAATAACCTGTTTGTGGTGAGTACTCCTTTTGTGTTTGGAAATGGTTTATAATCTGCATTTCATATTATTGAATGGCATAGGAGACATTGTAAACTAAACTTATAGCATGGATTCCAAATATATTCCTTTCATTGCAGAAAAAGTACACACAGGCCAATCTGGATACCGTCCGCTGACGCCGGTTCCTCTAAACCTGGAGCCATCCGGGCATTGTTCGACTCTCCAGTCATTAACACCGACAGAACATCTCGAAAGGAAACGCCGACGGATGAAGATTTAACATCTGATTCAAGTGAAAAAATGGAGGGTCTAAAGATTTTCAACAATGAAAATTTTTCCGTATGTCAAGACGCAACAGTTTTCATAAGGCTATTGGTTAAGAAATGCCTGATAGAGGTGACATGGACATCTGTGCCAGTGTAACTCTAACGAATAGTCGTTATTGAAAGACGAACAGCACTTTTGGTTAAGAGTTGCCTGATAGAGGTGATATGGACATCTGGACCAGTGTAACTCTAACGAATAGTCGTTATTGAAAGACGGAACAGCACTATTGGTTAAGAGTTATCTGATAGAGGTGATATGGACATCTGGACCAGTGTAAACCTAACGAATAGTCGTTATTGAAAGACGGAACAGCACTATTGGTTAAGAGTTGCCTGATAGAGGTGATATGGACATCTGGACCAGTGTAACTCTAACGAATAGTCGTTATTGAAAGACGAACAGCACTTTTGGTTAAGAGTTGCCTGATAGAGGTGATATGGACATTTGGACCAGTGTAACTCTAACGAATAGTAGTTATTGAAAGACGAACAGCACTATTGGTTAAGAGTTGCCTGATAGAGGTGATATGGACATCTGAACCATTGTAACTCTAACGAATAGTATTTATTGAAAGACGGAACAGCACTATTGGTTAAGAGTTGCCTGATAGAGGTGATATGGACATCTGTACCAGTGCAATTTTAACGAATAGTCGTTATTGAAAGACGAACAGCACTATTGGTTAAGAGTTGCATGATAGAGGTGATATGGACATCTGGGCCAGTGTAACTCTAACGAATAACCTGTTTGTGGTGAGTACTCCTTTTGTGTTTGGAAATGGTTTGTAATCTGCATTTCATATTATTGAATGGCATAGGAGACATTGTAAACTAAACTTATAGCATGGATTCCAAATATACTCCTTTCATTGCAGAAAAAGTTCACACAGGCCAATCTGGATACCGTCCGCTGACGCCGGTTCCTCTAAACCGGGAGCTATCCGGGCATTGTTCGAGTCTCCAGTCATTAACACCGACAGAACATCTCGAAAGGAAACGCCGACGGATGAAGATTTAACATCTGATTCAAGTGAAAAAATGGAGGGTCTAAAGATTTTCAAAAATGAAAATTTTTCCGTATGTCAAGACGCAACAGTTTTCATAAGGCTATTGGTTAAGAAATGCCTGATAGAGGTGACATGGACATTTGTGCCAGTGTAACTCTAACGAATAGTCGTTATTGAAAGACGAACAGCACTTTTGGTTAAGAGTTATCTGATAGAGGTGATATGGACATCTGGACCAGTGCAACTCTTAACGAATAGTCGTTATTGAAAGACGGAACAGCACTATTGGTTAAGAGTTGCCTGATAGAGGTGATATGGACATCTGGACCAGTGTAACTCTAACGAATAGTCGTTATTGAAAGACGGAACAGCACTATTGGTTAAGAGTTGCCTGATAGAGGTGATATGGACATCTGGACCAGTGTAACTCTAACGAATAGTCGTTATCGAAAGACGGAACAGCACTATTGGTTAAGAGTTGCCTGATAGAGGTGATATGGACATCTGGACCAGTGTAACTCTAACGAATAGTCGTAATTGAAAGACGGAACAGCACTATTGGTTAAGAGTTGCCTGATAGAGGTGATATGGACATCTGGACCAGTGTAACTCTAACGAATAGTCGTTATTGAAAGACGGAACAGCACTATTGGTTAAGAGTTGCCTGATAGAGGTGATATGGACGTCTGGACCAGTGTAACTCTAACGAATAGTCGTTATTGAAAGACGGAACAGCACTATTGGTTTAGAGTTATCTGATAGAGGTGATATGGACATCTGGACCAGTGTAACTCTAACGAATAGTCGTTATTGAAAGACGGAACAGCACTATTGGTTAAGAGTTGCCTGATAGAGGTGATATGGACATCTGGACCAGTGTAACTCTAACGAATAGTCGTTATTGAAAGACGGAACAGCACTATTGGTTAAGATTTGCCTGATAGAGGTGATATGGACATCTGGACCAGTGTAACTCTAACGAATAGTCGTTATTGAAAGACGGAACAGCACTATTGGTTAAGAGTTGCCTGATAGAGGTGATATGGACATATAAACCAGTGCAACTCTTAACGAATAGTCGTTATTAAAAGACGGAACAGCACTATTGGTTAAGAGTTGCCTGATAGAGGTGATATGGACATCTGGACCAGTGTAACTCTAACGAATAGTCGTTATTGAAAGACGGAACAGCACTATTGGTTAAGAGTTGCCTGATAGAGGTGATATGGACATCTTTACCAGTGTAACTCTAACGAATAGTCGTTATTGAAAGACGGAACAGCACTATTGGTTAAGAGGTGCCTGATAGAGGTGATATGGACATCTGGACCAGTGTAACTCTAACGAATAGTCGTTATTGAAAGACGGAACAGCACTATTGGTTAAGAGTTATCTGATAGAGGTGATATGGACATCTGGACCAGTGTAACTCTAACGAATAGTCGTTATTGAAAGACGGAACAGCACTATTGGTTAAGAGTTGCCTGATAGAGGTGATATGGACATCTGGACCAGTGTAATTCTAACGAATAGTCGTTATTGAAAGACGGAACAGCAGTATTGGTTAAGAGTTGCCTGATAGAGGTGATATGGACATCTGGACCAGTGTAACTCTAACGAATATTCGTTATTGAAAGACGGAACAGCACTATTGGTTAAGAGTTGCCTGATAGAGGTGATATGGACATCTGGACCAGTGTAACTCTAACGAATAGTCGTTATTGAAAGACGGAACAGCACTATTGGTTAAGAGTTGCCTGATAGAGGTGATATGGACATCTGTACCAGTGTAATTCTAACGAATAGTCGTTATTGAAAGACGAACAGCACTATTGGTTAAGAGTTGCATGATAGAGGTGATATGGACATCTGGGCCAGTGTAACTCTAACGAATAACCTGTTTGTGGTGAGTACTCCTTTTGTGTTTGGAAATGGTTTGTAATCTGCATTTCATATTATTGAATGGCATAGGAGACATTGTAAACTAAACTTATAGCATGGATTCCAAATATATTCCTTTCATTGCAGAAAAAGTACACACAGGCCAATCTGGATACCGTCCGCTGACGCCGGTTCCTCTAAACCGGGAGCTATCCGGGCATTGTTCGAGTCTCCAGTCATTAACACCGACAGAACATCTCGAAAGGAAACGCCGACGGATGAAGATTTAACATCTGATTCAAGTGAAAAAATGGAGGATCTAAAGATTTCCAACAATGAAAATTTTTCCGTATGTCAAGACGCAACAGTTTTCATAAGGCTATTGGTTAAGAAATGCCTGATAGAGGTGACATGGACATCTGTGCCAGTGTAACTCTAACGAATAGTCGTTATTGAAAGACGAACAGCACTTTTGGTTAAGAGTTATCTGATAGAGGTGATATGGACATCTGGACCAGTGCAACTCTTAACGAATAGTCGTTATTGAAAGACGGAACAGCACTATTGGTTAAGAGTTGCCTGATAGAGGTGATATGGACATCTGGACCAGTGTAACTCTAACGAATAGTCGTTATCGAAAGACGGAACAGCACTATTGGTTAAGAGTTGCCTGATAGAGGTGATATGGACATCTGGACCAGTGTAACTCTAACGAATAGTCGTAATTGAAAGACGGAACAGCACTATTGGTTAAGAGTTGCCTGATAGAGGTGATATGGACATCTGGACCAGTGTAACTCTAACGAATAGTCGTTATTGAAAGACGGAACAGCACTATTGGTTAAGAGTTGCCTGATAGAGGTGATATGGACATCTGGACCAGTGTAACTCTAACGAATAGTCGTTATTGAAAGACGGAACAGCACTATTGGTTAAGAGTTGCCTGATAGAGGTGATATGGACATCTGGACCAGTGTAACTCTAACGAATAGTCGTTATTGAAAGACGGAACAGCACTATTGGTTAAGATTTGCCTGATAGAGGTGATATGGACATCTGGACCAGTGTAACTCTAACGAATAGTCGTTATTGAAAGACGGAACAGCACTATTGGTTAAGAGTTGCCTGATAGAGGTGATATGGACATATAAACCAGTGCAACTCTTAACGAATAGTCGTTATTAAAAGACGGAACAGCACTATTGGTTAAGAGTTGCCTGATAGAGGTGATATGGACAACTGGACCAGTGTAACTCTAACGAATAGTCGTTATTGAAAGACGGAACAGCACTATTGGTTAAGAGTTGCCTGATAGAGGTGATATGGACATCTGGACCAGTATAACTCTAACGAATAGTCGTTATTGAAAGACGGAACAGCACTATTGGTTAAGAGGTGCCTGATAGAGGTGATATGGACATCTGGACCAGTGTAACTCTAACGAATAGTCGTTATTGAAAGACGGAACAGCACTATTGGTTAAGAGTTATCTGATAGAGGTGATATGGACATCTGGACCAGTGTAACTCTAACGAATAGTCGTTATTGAAAGACGGAACAGCACTATTGGTTAAGAGTTGCCTGATAGAGGTGATATGGACATCTGGACCAGTGTAACTCTAACGAATAGTCGTTATTGAAAGACGGAACAGCACTATTGGTTAAGAGTTGCCTGATAGAGGTGATATGGACATCTGGACCAGTGTAACTCTAACGAATAGTCGTTATTGAAAGACGGAACAGCACTATTGGTTAAGAGTTGCCTGATAGAGGTGATATGGACATCTGAACCAGTGTAACTCTAACGAATAGTCGTTATTGAAAGACGGAACAGCACTATTGGTTAAGAGTTGCCTGATAGAGGTGATATGCACATCTGGACCAGTGTAACTCTAACGAATAGTCGTTATTGAAAGACGGAACAGCACTATTGGTTAAGAGTTGCCTGATAGAGGTGATATGGACATCTGAACCAGTGTAACTCTAACGAATAGTCGTTATTGAAAGACGGAACAGCACTATTGGTTAAGAGTTGCCTGATAGAGGTGATATGGACATCTGGACCAGTGTAACTCTAACGAATAGTCGTTATTGAAAGACGGAACAGCACTATTGGTTAAGAGTTGCCTGATAGAGGTGATATGGACATCTGGACCAGTGTAACTCTAACGAATAGTAGTTATTGAAAGACGAACAGCACTATTGGTTAAGAGTTGCCTGATAGTGGTGATATGGACATCTGGACCAGTGTAACTCTAACGAATAGTCGTTATTGAAAGACGGAATAGCACTATTGGTTAAGAGTTGCCTGATAGAGGTGATATGGACATCTGGACCAGTGTAATTCTAACGAATAGTCGTTATTGAAAGGCGAACAGCACTATTGGTTAAGAGTAGCATGATAGAGGTGATATGGACATCTGGGCCAGTGTAACTCTAACGAATAACCTGTTTGTGGTGAGTACTCCTTTTGTGTTTGGAAATGGTTTATAATCTGCATTTCATATTATTGAATGGCATAGGAGACATTGTAAACTAAACTTATAGCATGGATTCCAAATATATTCCTTTCATTGCAGAAAAAGTACACACAGGCCAATCTGGATACCGTCCGCTGACGCCGGTTCCTCTAAACCTGGAGCCATCCGGGCATTGTTCGACTCTCCAGTCATTAACACCGACAGAACATCTCGAAAGGAAACGCCGACGGATGAAGATTTAACATCTGATTCAAGTGAAAAAATGGAGGGTCTAAAGATTTTCAACAATGAAAATTTTTCCGTATGTCAAGACGCAACAGTTTTCATAAGGCTATTGGTTAAGAAATGCCTGATAGAGGTGACATGGACATCTGTGCCAGTGTAACTCTAACGAATAGTCGTTATTGAAAGACGAACAGCACTTTTGGTTAAGAGTTGCCTGATAGAGGTGATATGGACATCTGGACCAGTGTAACTCTAACGAATAGTCGTTATTGAAAGACGGAACAGCACTATTGGTTAAGAGTTATCTGATAGAGGTGATATGGACATCTGGACCAGTGTAAACCTAACGAATAGTCGTTATTGAAAGACGGAACAGCACTATTGGTTAAGAGTTGCCTGATAGAGGTGATATGGACATCTGGACCAGTGTAACTCTAACGAATAGTCGTTATTGAAAGACGAACAGCACTTTTGGTTAAGAGTTGCCTGATAGAGGTGATATGGACATTTGGACCAGTGTAACTCTAACGAATAGTAGTTATTGAAAGACGAACAGCACTATTGGTTAAGAGTTGCCTGATAGAGGTGATATGGACATCTGAACCATTGTAACTCTAACGAATAGTATTTATTGAAAGACGGAACAGCACTATTGGTTAAGAGTTGCCTGATAGAGGTGATATGGACATCTGTACCAGTGCAATTTTAACGAATAGTCGTTATTGAAAGACGAACAGCACTATTGGTTAAGAGTTGCATGATAGAGGTGATATGGACATCTGGGCCAGTGTAACTCTAACGAATAACCTGTTTTTGGTGAGTACTCCTTTTGTGTTTGGAAATGGTTTATAATCTGCATTTCATATTATTGAATGGCATAGGGGACATTGTAAACTAAACTTATAGCATGGATTCAAAATATATTCCTTTCATTGCAGAAAAAGTACACACAGGCCAATCTGGATACCGTCCGCTGACGCCGGTTCCTCTAAACCGGGAGCCATCCGGGCATTGTTCGACTCTCCAGTCATTAACACGGACAAAACATCTCGAAAGGAAACGCCGACGGATGAAGATTTACATCTGATTCAAGTGAAAAAATGGAGGGTCTAAAGATTTTCAACAATGAAAATTTTTCCGTATGTCAAGACGCAACAATTTTCAAAAGGCTATTGGTTAAGAAATGCCTGATAGAGGTGACATGGACATCTGGGCCAGTGTAACTCTAACGAATAGTCGTTATTGAAAGACGGAACAGCACCAATAACATCTCGACGATATGGATGTTTAAAGAGATTTTCTCGGTTATGACTTCTACATTGAACTTCACGATTGTGAGTGCTTTATCATGATTGTTTTGACGTAGCTACATTTCATATGAATGCTGCTCTATTGTGACTTTGCATTACCTTTTGAACCTAATTTTTTACAAATATTTATTTTATAGATTTTAATATTGGAATTCAATAATACCGACAGTTAAAATATAATATTTAAAAAAAAATTGCAATAGTTTGAAAATGAACCTCCAATAGTTTCAAATAAATTTGGCATTTAAACTTTTATTGTGTTTTCTATTTTTCCACTTTTTAAAATAGTTTCATACCTAGGTTACACACATATGATATACCAAATACTTTAGGGTGACTTGTGGCGACAACTAGTGGATACATTATTATTGGGAGTGGGGTGATAATAATACCCCAGTTGCTCTGTATTTATGGGTTTTGGGAACACAATTTTGCATATACAGATCATAACCAAAAATATTATTGTATTTAAAATATCGATCCCTCACTTTTGAAGGGACCTAACCATAAACATATTGTTAAGGCCATGGGGTCTAACCTCTCGAATTTGGCAGAAGTTTACCAAGATGGAGTGGTATGATGTAAATTTGATATAATTTTTGTAAAAACAAAACAATGATTTTATCAAAATATCAACATACTTCTGTTTATGTTGAGAAAAACTTTCAATGTTTATTTCAAAATTTGAAGGCAAGTGTCCAACAAATTCTTTAAATTTGTTAACATTTTGGCAAACTTATTTTTTGGGGATATGTAAACTAATTTACGAATGAAGATTTAAGGAGTTTAATTTCATTTCATAAAGCCATGTCTTCCAATTGCTTGAAATTTCAGTTTCGTAAAATCAACTTACTCTAAGGGTATTTCTCCCCCTCCTCTTTTAAGTGTGAGAAAAACTTTTCTCGCGCGTGAAAGTCCATTACTTGACTAGTTTCGTAAAACTAGTCAAGTAATGGATATATATATATATATATACATATCTCTATCTTTCTATCTATATCTCTATATTATCGATCTCTCTATCCCATCTCTATATCGATATCAATCTATCTATCTGTATATATGTATATGAAACGATGCCTAAAACAAACCCCCTAAATACAATTATCACCACAGATAAGTCTCTTAACGATCCCCTTTCTTCTTGGTCTCGCCGCTCGGTATGTGGTCAATATATCTTGCCACCCCCACTTTCACCTTGGAACTCCACTAACCTTGACTTTCCCGCTCACTCCAAATGTGTATCTCTTCCTTTCAGATAGCCGGTGCAAGATACACTAAGACACCGACTTTTAACAATGAACTACTTCGACAGGTCCCCTGGTCCAATAACCTTTCTCTTAATTCCTACACCCCTATAGCGAGTTCATTCTACACTATTCATTCTTTCACGAGCCCTTTAGAACAAGGAGCTCTCAGAGCAGTCCCAAACACTCAACAACCTCCACGCATCATGTCACCAGTTGTCTATTGCTACTGCTACGTTTTCGTTGGAATGAGAGATCAGTAGTTTTGTTCAACGTTGCTAAAATCTAAACAATAAAAAAGGTTTCATGTTATATTAAGCACTGTTGCCAGAAAATTCAAAACTTGCGAAAAACTAAAATTATTTGTAAGACACAACACCCTCCCACCTTTGTATTGCATACATTGCCATACAAAAATAAAATACAATTCACAAGTCAATTCGCACGGGCGGAATAACTTTTTTACCAGTCCGAGTGTCCTATGATAGTAGGATGTTCTGTTAGTTGGAATGGGTTGTGTTTTAGGAGTCAAACTCTCAGGATCTGTAACAGGTACAAGGACAGGTGGTAATGTAGAAATTTCTGCCTGCATTACTTCCAGCGGGAAAATCCTCTGAACTGGACGAATGATTTCACCGTTATCTGTTCGTAATCGAACAACTCGTAGAACTGAATCTTTACCGGGGAAGAGTTCCAGTACTCGAACTAAAGGCCAATTGATTTTGTTAGGGCTGCTGGATTCAACAAGCACTATATCATCTTTTAAATTGTTTCTTCTTTTTTTGACTTTAGGATTTTTAACCAGCTCTCCCAGGTACTCTGTAGAAACGTTGCCTTAAATTTTGTCTTACGGTCTGAAGGTAGCGCACACGTTTCAGTAAATGTTGAGCATCAATTAAATCCAAATCAACGGTCCCTTGCTCATTCAGGTCTTGTAAAAGATGCACAGGTGTCAAAGGCTTAATTCGTTGGGATCATCTGATAAATAGGTAAGGGGTCGGCTATTTATTGTTCTTTCACAGTCACAAAGTATTGTAATCATCTCTTCGTAAGTTACACATCCCTCAACAAGTTCTTCCTGACACAACGCACCATTCTCTCCCACCATCCACCATACCACGGTGCTGAGGGTGGGCTGAAAAGTCATTTAATTTCATGTACGGCACATTCCTTTTGTATGGAGTCCCAATCAGGCACTTTTACTGCTCTTGCTGCTCCCGTAAAATTTGTTCCATTATCGGTATAAAGAGTTGAACACCTTCCTCTTCTTGCAAAGAAACGTCGTAAAGCTTGCAAGAAGGCTTCTGTAGATAAAGAGGTCACAAGTTCTAGATCAGGCCTGGCCAACCCAAATGGTTTCACGGGCCACTTTGATGACGAGTAACGTTACAGCGGGCCGCACTTTAGGTAAACATGCTTTTAAAAAATATAATACAATACAAATACAAAATGAATAAAATTTTATTGTTATACTATGATTCAAATATAATGAACTCTCGAGTCTTAATTAATGAGATATTTGTTTATCCTTTCCTTTACTTAATTTTTGTAAATCTATATTTATGTTCGACGTTGCACATCGTACCTGGTTTTCTAAATTGGCATCAGTTAATGAAGCACGTGATGAACTCTTTGTAAATTTCATCTTCGAAAAAAAACGTTTCACCAACATATGTGGATCCAAAAGCACTTACAACTCGTTGTGCAAAATATCTTAAGTTGGAATATCTCTCGGATGTAATATAAGTATTGTAAAAATTAATTTTTGACGTGGATGCAAAAATTTGTTTCATTTCATTGTTGTACTGTAACACAATTAACTCCATTTGCAGATTTTCAGGAACGCTATTCACATCAACATGAAATGGGCATGAAAATATTTCAAACATTTTATCACATTTTGCTAATTCTGAAAAACGGCTATCAAAATGCAGTTATAAGTTTCTTTATTTCATTAGCATATTTCGGGAAATTCTTAGGTTGGCTTTTTGGGAAGTTATTTAACAGAGGAAAATGTTGAGCATTATTTCTAAGTTGGCACTCAAATAACAATAATTTCTTATTAAAAGCTTTGATGAAATTACAAGCATCGATTATTAAATTATCTTGCCCTTGCAAGTCCTTATTTAGCTGATTAAGTTTTTATGTTATATCCACTAAAAAACAGGTCTAACAACCAATCATCATCACTTAATTCAGGAACAGATTATTGGGTGGAGATGTCGAATCCGGGGCACTTGCGATTTATCGCCAAACATGGTAACCTTGGTGTTTTGATTCAGCTTTATGGTAACCCTATGCAAAAGGTTTTTCGCGTAGGAAAGTCCACGTTTTTTTTTTAATGAACATACTGGCTTTGGACGCCATCTTGATTTTGCGACAAAAATTGCTTGGCGACAAACATGCCCCGGATTCTACATCTTTGCCGATTATTGTTTCTCGTTCATAAACATATCTATTTCCTCCCGTAAATTAAAAAATCTTTTTAAACATTTTCCACGACTTAGCCATCTAACATTGGTAAAATATACGATATCACCATAGTCAGATGATAATTCGCTAAGGAATTCCTTGAATTACCGATGCTGAAGAGCATGTGAACGAATGTAATTTACTATTTTTATAACTACTTTCATAACGTGATTCATGGATAATACTCGAGCACATAAATTTTGTTGGTGTATCAAACAGTGAATAATAAAAATATCATTGGTTTTAATGCCTCTGCAATCTAGCTTATCCATAAGAAATTTTACAGCTCCCTTATTTTTACCTACCAAAGCAGGTGCTCCATCTGTTGTTAATCCTGAAAGAGCCACAAAATGTAAGCTATTTTCGGCTAAACATTTTTCAATCGCCTGGAAAACATCTCCTCTAGTTGTGTCTTTTAAATGTAAAAGATTTAACATTTCTTCTGTCACTTGGAATCATTCACACCGCGAATAAATATCACAAGTTGAGATGTGTCTGAGATATCTGTACTTTCATCAAATACCAAAGAATATGCTTTGAATTGGTTAATTTTATCTCGCAAAGTTACTACGATTTCAGCTAAAATGTCATCAATGCGACGACATATGGTTTGGCTTGAAGGACTGATACTTGAAAATAATGCGCTTTTATCGGGCAAAACATCTTTTATAACTGCTTCCAAACAGTCCTTTACCAGTTCACCATCCGAAAATGGTTTCATTTTCTTTGCAATCAACATGGCAACAGAATAACTTGCTTTGACAATGGTAGATGGTTGTTGTAATAATGAATCAAACATCGTTTGCTGAGCTTTTAGATGCGATTTAAGCGCAGTTAGCTTAAAACTTTTTACTTCTTTACTAAAATTTACATATTCAATATGTTTTGTCTAATGATGCCTTTTAACGTTATGTTCCTTAAATACAGCGACCGTCTCTCTACAAATTAAACACATTAATTCTGAATTCTGCATTGTGAAAAAATAATCTTTTTCCCAACGATCATTAAATTTCCTGTTTTCATCAACAACTTTTCTTTTCTTTGAATTCATCCTTGTTATGGACAAAAAAAAATTCAAATAAATGTTAGTTGGAAAATATTGGTATATTACACAGCAAAACAATTTACTTTTTTAAGTAAATTTGGTATTCTTGTTTTCTAATTATGCATTATAATTATGTAAAAATCAGGGCTTCGAACCGTAATTTTTTCCGTTCCGGTTTTCGTTCTATTAACCAAAATTTTTGAAATTCGGTTCTGTTCCGGTTCGCGTCATCAATAGTACGTAAACCGGTTTACGTATATTCGAAGAGTTTTTTTTCTCTCCGATTGCAATTCGATTTACATTAAAATGTTGTCAGCTAGGGTGTTTAGGGGTCATTAAAGTCTTTTAAAGTGATCCTTAAAAAATTTGCATACAAATTTAATTTGTGAAATAAATTATCATGAATTAAATTTATAAAAATCCCCTGTACACCTTAGATTTGCTTACCAAGCACTCAACCTATAGCGGAAAATATTTGCATTTAACCTGATAATCACTTTATGTAAATTATAAACTACGAAATACTTTTATTATAAATTATTATTGATTATAAAGTTCATAATCCTTTTTGAATTCTCGCAGGGAACGTGTCGAAAGAAAGAACTGTCAATGTTTTATGCCAGTTAGTGGATTCTGCGGAGTTTTGCTTTCAATGCAATAAATACTCCTAGAAAGCGCACACTCTTTGCTATATTTGAGCGGCAGATAAAAAAGAGAGTTTGAAAGTCTTTTAGTTAAAATTTGTGTCTGAACCGAAATAAGTATAAATTAACTGAAAACCGGTACAAAAAAATAACGTTTTCGATTTCGATTCGGGTTCAGAGGTGGACTATTTTTGGGGTTCGGTTTACGGTTAAAGAACAGCAATTTTTCAATTTTTCCGGTTTTCGGTTCAGTTCCGGTTCGAAGCCCTGGTAAAAATACCAATATTTAATAAATTTTTTAAACTTACTGCAAATAGTGATCACTTGAAACTTGAAAATTTATAACTTTTATCAATTTAACATTTTATTAAATTCTTACTAATTTTTAAATTTACTTGCATTAGTAAAAATATACTCACTTGAATAAATTTCAAACTTTCTTTGGATGTCTTCAGATGTCACTTTTATTCAACTATCAGCACCAAACACAAAAACGTAGTAAACACGCCAGTAAGTAAAAACAAACCTAACACATAAACAGAGATTCACTTGAAATAATAATTTCGTTCGTGCAAGGGATAATGAAACGATGACGGACTAGTGTCTCGAGTCAGCCTTGACTGCTGGCTTCCATACACAACCAAGATTACCCCTTGGCGAAATTATCACTTACTGGCGCAATTTATATTGCATTTTTACGTGGTTTTTCAATCGTTAATTTAAAATTTAATTTTTTATCGTTATTTCAAATTTTCATTTATTTAATATTTTTTGTATACATGCAACGAAAAACAAAAATTTCAAAAGAAATATAAAATCGCCCGGCGGGCCGCACAATTTAACGTGACGGGCCGCGTGTTGACCAGGCCTGTTCTAGATGCACAGCTCTATAGACTGCTCAAGTGAAGAGCACTATCCAGGCTTTGTAACCTCCTCGTAGGAATACAGGTCCAGATAAATCCGCGCCAGTTACATGGAAGGCTGGCCCCGATGTATTCTGTCAGAAGGTAATGGAGCTGTAACGGGAATCACTGGTTCAGAAGCAAGTTTTTGCATTCCAAACAATGACGAAGAACTTCACGAACTACTTTTCGACCCTTGGGAATCCAGTATTGTTCACGCAGCTGCGCCAAAGTTGTTAATACTCCACTATGCTTTAAATATTTACGAGTATGTTCAATAAGTCGTCGAACAATAGAATGGCACGACAGGTTTCTGAAAATCATTATCATCACAGCACAAATCTGGTCTTCACTCTCAGTATCCCATCATCTTCATAGAACTGTATCGGCCGGGAATATTTTTATCTGTCCTCTAATGACCATTGTTGTTGAAGAGCTCTTTCTGTCCTGGTAATCTCATCAGATGATAGCTCTGTTAAAATTCGCTGCTGTGATCTATTCCTTGAATTATGACAAAAGCGAAAAATCCATGCAGTCATTCTTAAAATCTTTGAATATTTGGAGAAGTATAAAATCGGTTAAGAATAGTATTCGCATGTGTATTCAAATTTGTCACCACGGTTTTACGTTTTTCTGTTGATATTTCCTCTGCGTCAACATCGGAATAAGTGCTACTGCAAGGCCACTTTTCCAAGGAACTTTTCATCCATGATGGGCCTTCCCACCATCTAACTTTCATTATCTGGGTAGCTCTGCATCCTCTTGAGGGAAGATGGGCAGGATTTGGATCTACGGAAACGTGTACCCACGATGAAGGATGGCTGAGTCTTCTAATTTCATCAACTCTGTTCTTTACGAAAACTGACCAATTCTCCTCTTGAGCTATTCAAGTAAGAACTGTAGTAGAATCACTCCAATAATAACATTGGATTGTTGTCGAACCGAGGGCATCAACTAGACTTGGTTTATCTTGATCCCACCAGAGCAGCTAGTAGCTCTAGTCGAGGAATCGTCGCTCCCTGTAAGGGTGTTATGTGAGATCTTGAGGTCAACAGGAACACCTCATTATTTTCCCCTTTATGGACTGGGTACACAACAACAGCATAAGCATCTTTACTTGTATCACAGAAAGTATGGATGGAACAGTTCTCGTATCCCTCAGGAGTGGCATTGATCCAACGCGGCAAACGAACCTCATTCTTCATCCCATCCCAAAGACATCTTCCAGGTCTTTTGTGTAACATTAGCTTAGGACAAAGCATGGCAGGTGTAGTGAAGGCAAATGGATCAAACACTTTGAGTCATTGACAACACATCGTTCACTTAGTAATGTGTTCTACATTCACTTCTTTTAACCACTCAAGATTAAGTGTAAGAACATCTAGATATGTGTTCTAATGGAGTCCCAAGACTACTGATTTGTTAAAATCAGTAGTCTTGGGATCCTCTTCTCTTGACAGGGACCATTCCCAATCCCGAAGCTCCAAACGATCATTCTTCAATACGTCATTGGAGATATTTACAGCTTGTTTTAAATCATCTTCATTGTCTACACTGGTGACAAGATTATCTGCATAACAACTTTTCAAAAGGCAGGAAGTCACAAATGGATCAACATCTGAATATCTGTCAATGTGATACTTTAAAACGGCCTCCAATAGAAATGGACTACTTCGAACTCCAAAGACTGCTCGGGCATGACGAAAAACTCTGTAATCTTTGCAGTCTTTATCTTTCCACCACAAAAACCGTAGGAAATCTCACTTCCTTACGAATACCAATTTGCAGAAAATCCTTTTTGATGTCTGCAGTGACTCAAATTTTCTTTTCTCTGAACCTTAACAGGATATCTGGGATGATCTCTATCAAATTTGGGCCACTGTGCAAACATTGGTTCAGTGACGGTTGTCCCTTCATCTTGGCTGAAGCATCAAAAACAGGGCGAATATGTGTAGAACTGCTTTCCTTTAAAACTGGTCTGTGAGGCAAGTAATTTCCTGACACTCAACTTCTGATGTTGTAACTTCTTCAATTATCTCTTCATCTAGCCATTGCGAAAGGATACTCTCATATGCATCATATATATTTTGAGAAAAAAGTTTAGCAGTTGACGATTCCAGTCTTCTTTTAACCAGTTCTAAGTTATATGGTAATGGTACACAATTGTCTAACCAAGGCAGATGAACTTCATAACGTTTTTCTTCAAATTCTTGAAGGAAATGTTCTCTTAATAAAATTTTTCTGTTCTTGTTTCGAAAGCTTTTCAATAGGATCCTTGATTCCAATAGAGTCCAACTTCCACAACTCTGAAACATCCGCTTCTTTGACAAAAAGTGAAGTAACTAGCATTGCTTTACTTGAATGTACCTCACTCTCAGGCACTTACCCTAACAAAGTCCAGCCGAGCAGAGTTTCTATAGCCACTAGTCCGCAAGAAAAAACTTTACGCTTCCCTGTCATGAGTTTTCCTAAAACATCCGCGCCAATGAGAACTTGGACTGGTTGGGGATCATTTCCGACATCTGTCAACGCGATATTCATTCTTTGAAGGTCTTCCAACCATGAACCTGAATTAACAGCAGTAATGCTGTCGCATATGGATGACTGATCTAGTGCATCAAAGTTGCAAGTAAAATTGTTTTTGACGTTCCGTAATCTTATTTTTTTCACATGTGATCACATTGCGCCGACTTGACTCCACCAAATAGAGAGTGTATTAGTCTCTTTTCGCACTGGGGATGTAATTTCTTCAGCAACATCTTTTAAAACGCATGACTTTTGTGACCCGGAATCTAAGAGGGCTCTGATTAGAATCTCCTTTTATCTGTTATCATCTTCACCTTAAGGGCTTGGAGGAACACCTTAGGACCAAGACTGATATTGGACATATTAACTTCACTATTTGGCACTTTCTTGCACCCTTTTCTCCGATTCCTGATTTTGGGTATCAAGTTTGTCACACATCAAAGGGACATGCTTTTTCCCACAAATCACACATTTCAAGAAAACTCAGCATTTACGAACAGTGTGCCCTGGTGTCAAGCACGCAAAACAACATTGTTTTTCTTTTAAAACGTTCTGTCTCAGCCAAACTCATTTTCTGAGATGAAAAACAGTCCACGCTGAGATGCTTGCCCATACAGAAAACACATGATTTTTTGGCATCTTTCGAGGAAGTGTATAATAAACTAGAAGCAGTAGGTATCTTCTCTTGTGAATGGGGCCACGGTGGCCCGGTTGGAAGAGTAACGGACTAGCAACCGAAGGGTTGCGAGTTCGAATCCAGCCAAACACCGTCGTGTACAAAGGGGGCTGGTGCACGTTAAATCTGTCGTGGCCTCAAATGTCCTCACGTTGGCGTGGTGTGGAAGTTTGGAGAGTGGGGTGCCAGCTCAGGTGTTGCCTCGTCATCTGACCGTGGTTCAAAATTACGTGGTGCTGTCCTCGGATCTTTCCCTCTGGGATTGATCCCGGACCGTCACCAATAGCCCGTTGTGTTGCTCCAGTGTGACGTTAATTGAAAAAATACCAAAATATCTCTTGTGAATGAGTTCCTTTTTTCTTTTAAATATCTGAGGATTTTTACTTTCACTCAAGCCAAATCCCGCCATGGCTAAATTTATTCTTTCTTCACCCCAATTTCTATCCCAAGAAAGGTCATCAGATTAGTCAAACGTTCCTTAGCATCAGTGGAGGAAGATGAAGGACTTCTGTTCCAAGCTTTCAGAAAATCTCCAGGAAAACATGACTCGACCATGGGATATAAAATGGATGTCCGTGGTTACACCTAATGTTTCTAGCGCCCTGAGATATGATTCAAGCTTATCATATAATGACGTCATTGAACATTCATTTTTCATTTTTCTGAACTGAAATTATGAGTTTTAATAATTCTCTCACATAAACTTCAACCGAAAGATCTTTGCAGAACCGAGCTTTTAAACTTTTAACTGCTTTGGCATAGTTAGCGCCAGTTGGCGGGAAATTTTCTACAACTTCTCGCACTCGTGATCCAGATTGAGGGTAAGATAATTCAAAATTTGAATGATAAATAAACAAAAAATAAAAAATGTATCATTTAACTGCTTCCAAATACAATTGTTAGAGTAAGGTCCGATCCTGAACCGACTCTTGTTTCAACAGGTTCGATTCGAATCCCGGTCTATGGAATAGTAGTTTTGAACCCATTTTTAACCTTAGGTCCATCCCTATCTCAGAGCCGCGGAAGCCCAGTTGGAAGAGTAATTATTAGCAACCGGAGGGTTGCGAGTTCGAATTCAACCAAAGACCGTCGTTTATAAGGGGGCTAGTGCACGTTCAATCTGTCGTTGGCGTGGTTTGGAAGCTCGGAGAGAGGGGTGCAAACCCAGGTGCTGACCTCGTCATCTGACTGTGGTTCAAAATGACGAGGCATTCATTGTCTTCGAATCTTTTCCTTCGGGATTGATCCCGGACTGTCGTCAATAGACCGTTGTGTTGCTCCAGCGCAACGTTAATTAACTACCTACCGAAAATTATATGGGTCTAGCAGCATAAACTGTGAATTGGTGAAATGTAGATAGAAAACGTGAGATAAAAATAATCACTTTCCTGTTTCATACAAAAATGCATGGAATCGTGGCCGGCCCAGCGGGATAACGGCATCTCTACAGGAAATGTAGCTTGTATGTAGCTCTACAGGAAAAAGCGTATTTTCGTAGATGATATATGTTTATACAGTTCCCTAACGTTTTGAACCAATGATAATTTTCTTCGCAAGACACGCAGAGAAATTCTTTCCTAATTTGAACATGCGTTTGTGCCCAAATGTCGTATTTGTGCTTCTCACATCTATTAGAAAGTGGAATCTAAAGGAAAAATCATTCGTTTCATATTTCTTCATAGCCGGTAGATGGCGCCATGGGTAGAATGAAACGGAAAAAATTGCAGCTCGTTTCCTAAACTCGAAATTCATTTTTGAATTATTGTGAAGCAGGGGTGTCAAACTGGCGGCCCGCATGTGGCCCCGAGGTAATTTTTTATGGCCCATGATGCTCTGTAATAAAATGAAAACAGGACAATATGTTTTGAAGAAAATGGCACTTAGGGGAGATCGAGGCAATACCGTACACACAATTTCGTCATGTTAAAAATGTATGAGCAACTATTATCGTCCATGAAATTAAATAAAACGGCCTACAGATCAAGATTAACTGATAAACATCTAACTGCCATAATGAAGATTGTCTGTTCTCAGTCTTTGAATCCAGATATTGGAAAACTAGTAGGAGGAAAGCGCTGGCAAGTTTAAGGTAAAATTAATTTTAGTTTTATAAATACATTAAATTAAATAAAGGTTTAAATAAAAGCAATTATATAGCAATATTATAAATTATTACCCTAAATCCACTTAATTACATAATGTGTTTTAATTATCCTATCCATATTCCTGAATCCTCACTTCAAAATATAATTTTAAGAAAATTTATAAATGTGATGCGGCTCGCGTGAATCTAACCAGCATTAAATGGCCCGTGTTTTAATTGAGTTTGACACCCCTGGTGTAGACTTAAATTTATCATCACAAAGGCAGCAAACCGAGAATTCAATAACTTTAAACAAAACGAAAATGGATCAATCACCTTAGGTATAACCATACGCACTTTTCCAAATTTAAAATATTACATGGTGTTGTCGACAGTGATTCAAAATTACGTGGTGTTATTCTCGCGATCTTTTCCTGTGGGATTGATAATGTCGGATTGATACTCTACCTGATTATTATCTTTGTTTTGATATATTTAGTAAGTTGCGAATGGCAACAGTCTAGTTTTAGTTTGTGTTTTATGTACGCAGAGAAATGGCTTCTGAGTTCCTTTGTCGTATTTTTAGAGAGAAATAATACGTATTATTTACGCCATAAATGCTTCTGAGTGTTATTTTGTGATCTAAAGCAAAGAGTGTACATATTAGAGCTGTAAATAAACTGTTTTGTGTTATAAGGTGTTTTTATGGAACAATTGAGTACACCAACTATAATCTGAATACTTCTGATTCCGAAATTCAAAACGGAACATCTGGCGTCCGCGACAGGACTCGACTGCTGATTATTTGGGTGAGTTTTTGTTTTGTCTATCCTACTTCCTGAATTAATATGGAAGCAGCAAAGAAAAATAGAACTCAGCAGAGGAGACTGTTTAGTAAAGCATGTAACGAGTTTGATGCTGAAGAAGCAAACTTAGAAATTTCTGATAAAATACTTTTTCTGAAAGTTATTGAGGAAAAAGCTACGCTAATGGTGAATGCTGAAGAAAATGTTAAGCAGTTTCTTTTTTCTGAAAATATTGAAGATGATGTAATAGAGAAAGAGATCGATGAATCTGAAAGTTATATAGACCGTTGGCGGTTGTTACAGTTTAAGTTGAAACAACTTTCGCTTTCAGAAAGAGAAGACGTTATTTCGAATTGTAGTGTTTCTCAGCAAAATACATTATTACGTTACCCTAAAATACAGTTACCTACATTTAATGGAGATTTAAGAAACTGGGTTAGATTTTGGGGTCAATTTGAGAAAGTAGATAAAGACCATAATTTAGATCCGCATGATAAGTTCTCATACCTATCCCAATGTATGGAGAAGGGAAGTGTTGCCGAAGAACTAATTAAAAGTTTTCCACCCGGGGGAAACAGTTATGAGAAAGCTATAGAACAATTGAAATTACGTTTTGGCAGAGAAGAACTGCTTATACAGGTGTATGTTAGGGATCTTCTATCATTAGTTCTCCAAAAGCAGAATATGTCGAGAAAATCTTTGAGAAATCTTTATGATTTATTAGAAACAAAGCTCCGTACGCTTGAGATATTAGGAGTAACTAGGGATAAATATGCGTCGATGCTTTTCCCACTTGTTGAGTCTGCTCTACCTGAGGAAACGCTTCTAGCGTGGGAACGATATAGATCTACAAGTCGTAGATCACACGATGAGGAAGATCAAAATACAACTAAAATTACTAAAAAGACTGATCTCGATTCAATTCTTGATTTTCTTCAAGATGAAGTACAGGCAGAGGAACGTATAATTCTAGCCTCACAAAACTTTGGAGTTGAAACCAAGCATAATTTTAAATTGTTCAAGGAGAAGAGGGCTGGAAATAATAAACGTAAATATGGGGACCCTCGTCAAATAGCTAGTGCGGCTGATCTTTTAACCTCTTCGAAGGAACAGAGACAGTGCATATTTTGCCACAATTTACATAATTCCACTGACTGTTTGAAGGTACGAAAAATGGCGATGAAAGATAGAGAGAATCTCGTAGAGAAATCAGGGTGCTGTTTTCTGTGCTTAAAACCAGGTCATCAAGTTCGTAAATGTTACTCAAAGGTAACTTGTTTGGGTTGTGGAAAAAGACATCATATTTTACTCTGTCATAGCATAAAGCAGCAAGCATTCTCACCTACCGGAAAAGAAACTGCAGAATTAGATAATGTTCCGAATGAGGATCAAGCACTTGCGAATGTGTCCCAAAGCCCTAGTGTTATGTTACTAACGTTAACGGTTTTAATCAGAGGTGATGGGAGAAAACGGAAAGCAAGAGCCATCATAGACTCTGCTTCACAGCTCTCTTACATTTTAAAAAATACTGCTAAAGAAATGAAATATAAAAGGGAAGGCTGGGAATATCTTCAACATTCTCTGTTCGGTGGAGAAAATACAGGAGTGTGCAAGCATGATGTGTTTACTTTATATTTGACAAGTTGCGATGGGTCGTATAACTGTCATTTCAAAGTATTGAGTCAACCTGTTATCTGTGCAAGCGTTCCACCGACAATGCCTGCGATTCATTTAAAAGAGCTTACGGACTGTAGTATTCATGTGAGCGATGATTATAAAGGTCCTATTGAAATTTTAATAGGAGCCGATGTAGCTGGAAAAATCCTTACCGGTGGTTACAAATCCTTACCTTGTGGTTTAACAGCAATGGAAACACGTTTAGGGTGGACCATTATGGGACGTATACCACAGATTTCGTCAGAGGAAAATGAAATCTCAGTAGCTAGCTCTATGCTTTCTACTACTAGAACAATAACAGAATTGTGGACTCTTGACACTCTCGGCATAACCGATCCATCTGAGAAGAAAACTAAAGAAGACCTTCAGGAATCTGCCAGAGAGCATTTTATTAACACAGTTCAGGTCGACAAAGACAATCGTTTCGTGGTACATTTACCCTGGCTTGCCGATCACCCTCCACTGCCTGATAATTTTAACTTGGCTTTAAAGAGACTGGACGGTACTGCACGAAAGTTAAAAGAAGAAAATTTGTATGACGATTATAATCAAATATTTGAAGAATGGGCAAGAGAAGGAATAATTGAAGAAGTTCCTAAGCATGAGATTCAATTGCCGTCTCATTATTTACCACACAGACATGTCGTGAAAGAGAATAGCACAACCAGAATCAGACCTGTGTTTGATGCTTCGGCGAAGATGAGAGGTTCCCCAAGCTTGAATGACTGCCTGGAGAAAGGAATAAATCTTGTTGAGTTAATTCCTACTATATTAACACGTTTTCGGATGAACAAGTTTGGAGTTACGGCAGACATCCGCAAAGCATTTTTACAAATTCGCCTACAAGAAAACGACAAAGATTATTTAAGATTTCTTTGGTATAATGAAAACAATGAACTGAAATACTTAAGACACTGTCGTGTCGTCTTTGGAATTTCTAGTAGTCCCTTCTTACTTAATTCTGTCATTCAATATCATCTAGAAACGATTTTGGAGGAAGCACAACTTGGGAACTCAAAATATCCTGTGGATATGGTTCAGAAATTTAAAAACAGTTTTTATGTGGACAATTGTTTAACTAGTGTAAAAACTGAGACAGAATTGCATGAGTTCATTCAAGTAGCTACAGATATTATGTCAGAAAGGAAGTTTGACCTTAGAGGGTGGGAGCACAATTGTTCCCATTCCTCAACAGAAGAGGTTTCTTGTGTAAAAAATAAAATTGTCCCGGTATTAGGCCTGCAATGGTTTTTAAAGTCAGATACTCTTTCCATAAATGAAGAAGAAGTGTTGAAAGAAAAGAGGAAAGAAATAGTATCATCTATGGTGAACCTTCAAAATATAGACAATTCCTTCATCTATAAGTTTTCGAGCTATAGCAAAACTATAAGAATTATTGCCTGGCTACTTCGATTCATTAATAATTGTCGGATTCCGAGAAATACTAGAAAATATGGTAGCCTTGATTCCGAAGAAATTTCTGTAGCTGAGTATGGAGTTATCAGAATAATACAGAAAGAAAGCTTCGTTAATGAACAAGATGAAAAGTTAAAAACTCTGGGAGCCTTCAAAGATAAAAACGATATCATCCGATTGAAAACAAAACTTTTATATCGACCAGATAGTGAAGATTTTAAGATGCCTGCAATTTTACCATCCAAACATGAAGTTGTAATGCGTATAGTGATACACTATCATGTAAAAAATGCTCATGCTGGGACTCAAATGCTGCTTAACATTTTAAGAGAGCGATTCTGGATTCTGCATGGTAGAAAGACAGTGAGATCTATCCTATCCAAATGTATTGTCTGTAAGAGACATTCTGCGAAGAAGCTTGATACTCTCACTGCATCTCTTCCAGAGGACCGTATACGAGAGGCTGCTGTATTTGAGATCTGTGGTGTTGACCTGGCGGGACCACTGTTTCTCAGAGATAATAACAAATCTTGGGTTTGTCTATTCACATGCGCTATCTATAGGGCAGTACACATTGAATTAGTGGCTTCTTTATCTACGCAATCCTTCTTAATGGCTTTGCGCAGGTTCATAGCCCGTAGAGGAAGATGCAGCACTATCTATTGTGACAATGGCTCCAATTTTGTGGGTGCTTCAAATTTGCTAGGTGCACTGGATTGGAACCTTATTGTGAGTGACAGTGCTTTTCATCCTATTAAGTGGAAATTCAACCCACCGACTGCCTCTTGGTGGGGTGGATGGTGGGAGAGACTGATCGGTATTCTTAAAAGGTTATTGAGAAGAGTACTGGGCCGATCTTCTTTAACTTATGAACAGATGACGACGGTGCTATGTGATTGCGAATCCATAATTAATTCACGACCAATAACGTATGTCGCGGATAATGACGCAGAGCTGATTCCATTGACTCCTTCAATGTTCCTGCAAGATATCAAAATGAGTGGTGTTCCGGACTGTGATAGAATTGATCACCAGAGTCTTAACCAACGTGTTAAGTATCGACAAAATTTACAAAAAGCCTTAAGAAATAGATTTCGATCGGAATACTTGGGAGCTCTGCTTCAGAGACCAGAACGTAAAAGAGCTGCCGAAGTAGTAGTTGGTGACGTTGTCTTAATTGGAAGCGACAACACGAAACGTATCAGTTGGCCACTTGGGAAAATAATCGAGGTAATCCCAGGGAAAGATGGTGTTACAAGACTTGTGAGACTAAAAACTGCAAGAGGTGAGTTGCTTCGACCGATACAACGCCTCTATCCTTTAGAAGTGTCAGCAGCAGAGTCAGTTCTAGTTAGAGAAAAATTACCAAGTACAAAATTAAGTGAGCAACCAACAGTCAGTCAATCAGTTGACTGCAATGTTGAATCTTCTGAGGATGTAAGAAAAACTAGAAGTGGCCGTAGCATTAAAATGCCTCATAAACTGGACTTGTGAACTGTTTATATAATTTTGTTATTGTGATTATAACTAGTTGTAAGTTAAATTTTAAGATAAAAGTTAACTTAGGTGGGAGAATGTCGGATTGATACTCTACCTGATTATTATCTTTGTTTTGATATATTTAGTAAGTTGCGAATGGCAACAGTCTAGTTTTAGTTTGTGTTTTATGTACGCAGAGAAATGGCTTCTGAGTTCCTTTGTCGTATTTTTAGAGAGAAATAATACGTATTATTTACGCCATAAATGCTTCTGAGTGTTATTTTGTGATCTAAAGCAAAGAGTGTACATATTAGAGCTGTAAATAAACTGTTTTGTGTTATAAGGTGTTTTTATGGAACAATTGAGTACACCAACTATAATCTGAATACTTCTGATTCCGAAATTCAAAACGGAACAGATCCCGGACCGTCACCAATAGCCCGTTGTGTTGCTTCAGTGTGACGTTAATTAAATATACCGATACCGTTACTCTTCCAACCGGGCCACCGCGGCCCACTCTTAGTTGGCATTGGTGACAAGTTAAATAAAATTTATATTTATTACCTGCTGGCTGAGGAAGCAACCTTCTCTGAAGTGGTTTTCAGGACATCAGGTATCGTTACGTGCTCCAATCTATGGCATTTAATAGCTGCATTCAATACCGGTGCAGAATTCTAATGCCTAGAGCACACCGAAAAACATGTTCTGTTGCAATGGATATTTGAGTCCACCTCTTCTCAAGCTAAAACCTTTTGGACTGCTACCTCAGCAGAAAGAGTAGGTTGTTGCACTGGTATCCCAACAGAATTGATCGATAACTGCTTATATTTTCAATTAAAAATGCGCTGTTATTCTTAGAGCAGTTAATATAACAGTCCACAAAGTAACAATTAGCAATAGCTATTGATATTATACTTAAGTTATTAAAATTTGTCAAACATTTGGCAATATTAATTGCTTAATTTTAAAGCCAACTTTTAACAATTAATAATTGTTAAACTTCTTCGCTAAATGTTATTTTAAGTAATTTACTATTAAAGAAACTGTTGTTATCACAAGTCAGCAGTAATCTTTAAGACTCTGTTATCGTAAAAACACAGTTCTATTATTAGATTAATCACTGTTCAGCTATTCTACACATCACTGGTAGATGTATGAATTTAATTAACGTCGCACTGAAGCTACACAACGGGCTATACATGACTGGTAGAAGGAAATATCTGCTAGATTACGTTGGGTTGGGTATTTCAATTAACGTCACACTGGAGCAACACAATGGGCTATTGGTGACGGTCCGGGATCAATCCCAAAGGGAAAGATCCGAGGACAACACCACGTAATTTTGAACCACGGTCAGATGACGAATTGCTAGATTACGTAAATGATATTTTGAAATATTTTCAATTTTTTTTCAACCTATTAGATGCCCCTAAAATTAGATTAATCTTTCACTTGTAGAGGGGATAGTTGAATTTGGATCGCACTGAAGAAACACAATGGGCTTTTGGTGACGATTCAAATTAGAAAGGGACCGTCGCTAATAACCCATTGACCTACTCCAGTGTGACGTTAATTAAATACCTACTACCTACCGGAATAGAAAGATCCGATGACAATGCCGTGATTCAAAATTACAAGGTATCCTCAGTTCGGGATTGATCCCGAACAGTCGTCAATAGCCCGTTATGTTGTTCCAGTGCGACGTTAATTCAATTACCTGCCTACCGATGACAACACTCGTAATTTTGAACCATGAGGGTAACTCCAAGTAACCCAGGGCCGCGGTAGCCTGGTTGGAAGAGTAACGGATTAGCAACTGGAGGATTGCGAGTTCAAATCCAACCAAAGGCCGTCGTGTACAAAGGAAGTTGGTGCACGTTAAATCTGTCGTGGCCTCCAATGTCCACACATTGGCATGGAAGTTTGGAGAGTGGGGTGCAAACTTAGGTGTTGCCTCGTTATCTGAATGTGTTTCAAAATTACGTCCTCGGATCTTTCCTTTGGATTTGATCCCGGACCACTTCCAATAGCCGGTTGTGTTGCTCCAGTGCGACCTTAATTAAAATACCTACCCACCGTAAAAGATAAAATAGGTACTTGAAGAGAAAATCAGCAAGTCTAGGGTTGGTGCTGAGATCTAGAGCACAACGAAACAAAAAACAAGACATCCATCAAACATTTAGTTTTCTCTTTCACCTCACGAATATGAATCAGCTTTGCCTAAAAATCCTCTTGAGGAAAGGCATCCTCCTTCTGTGGTTGTTTGGAAATCAAGCTGGAATTCCATGTATTTTCTACAGATGAAATATGATTTTGGCTCTATTTCTTCCCATACCTTAAATCATCTTTTTCAGATAGATAGTGGTAGGGAATTAACATCACACTGGAGCAACACAAAGGGCTATTGGTGACGGTCCGGGATCAATCTCAAAGGGACCATGGAATTTTGAATCATGCGGCCTCCGATAGATAGTGATTTTGATACAAAAAGTAATAATTCAATAGATCAAATCTGGTGGAAGCCAGAAACTTAAAGGGAGAGCACAGTTCTATGACAAATAAATAAATCCCAATGGAATCTGACAATGAGTCTGACGTGTCTGGATCTGAATCTGATCTTTCCGACGCTGATGTTGATCTCTCGAACGCTCCGACACCTTACGTTCTCTCGTTCCCCGTGTCAGAACCCCTGCGACACATATTCACCCTGGTGTTGATCGTGGGCAACTTCCTGTCTCTCAATTGCGGGGTCGTCTTCCTTCTGCTCAGCTGGTTCGTGCGCAACTCTCTGCAAAAGCAGATCACTTTCTTGCAGGAGTTCTACCAACCGAGGGCGGTGCCAGTCGTCCTGGTCGCGGCCGGCCTACTCATGATGGCCGCCAGCCTCCTAGGGCTCAGGGCGGCTATCGGGGGCAACATGCTGGAGGGCGAGGAAGCCAAGTCGGCGGCCTTCCATTTCTTCCTGTACTGGGTGTCGGCTGCGGTGACCAGTGGAGCCATCTTGGTGGCCGCCGTCACCTGTTTCGCCGAGGTCCAGTCGCTAAGCTCCGCCCTGAGAAAAGGGCTGAAGACCGGCATGGCAAAGTACGGCAGGGGCGGAAGCGTCAAGTTGCAGATCGACCTGCTTCAGCTCGAGTACCGGTGCTGCGGGGCTGATGGATACGAAGATTGGTACGAGGTAGCGTGGATAGAGGCAAAGTTTCTTGATTTGAAGAGTGACCCACAGATATCCAAGTTAGTGTTTCTCATAACAGTTAATGGCCACTGTAACCCAGTTGGAAGAGCAAGCGATTTTAGGGGGCAACCAAAAGTTTAAAAAAGTCTGAAACCTTGGACAATGATTCTCGAATCGCGGTCACTTTCATATTGAATATAATTCTTGGATCGCTTGCACGTGCTGATAAATACGTTTGAAATAGCGTTCAAATTTGAAATTCGGGTAGCCATGACTACAATAAATCGCGATTTACGAATCGCGATTTCCAATGTCGAGATGATCCTTGAAATGGACAGCAACTTTAACATTGAATATCTCTGGATATAAAGATAGTAAAGTCATGAAATTTCATATTTAGGCTAATTTAACGATGCAGAATCTGATTAAGACATCAAAACAGGGTGTTTCCTTTGGAAATTTTATTGTTTGCTAATTATTTGATATAAAAACGTCCCCTTATGCAATTTTTTTGCATTTGAATTTGTAGAGGACGTTATTCCCTATTGAATTATATCTTTGAATTTGCATTACTATGAATAGTGTTCGAAATAAAGGGGATGATTCGGGTTTTTTCCATGGTTGTACCTAAATAAAAAAAAATGCAAACGAAAGGAGAAATTACGACGCATCCAATAAATTACATAAACTTCACACATTGAAACATTAGTGGTGATTGGGCAAATGTTTTTCTTTGTCAGGAAGCTGAAAGGCGGGAAATATTTCGGCCAAGACGTTCCTTTCAGCTGCTGCAGAAGAGATGTGGTCCGCCCCTGTGTGAATGCAAGGATCGAAGACAACAAGTATCACTCCCAGTACAGCTACCCTGAGGACCTGACTCTGCAAGTGAGAGGGTGCCGAGAAGCGGTGACCAACTTCTTGGGCAGGAGTGTCTTCCGAGGAGTGGGAGCTTTCGTTTCTGTGTGCCTCTTCATCTGGGTGAGAACGTGTTATAACTCCAATGTCCCCAAATATATCATCTGACCATTAAATCTGTCTTGGCCTCAAATATCCTCACGTTGGCGTGGTGTGAAAGTTTGGAGAGTGGGGTTCAAAATGACGTGGTGGTGTCCTCAGATCTTTCCCTTTGGTTTTGATTCCGGGCTGTCACCTTACGTTGGCGTTGAAGTTTGGAGAGTGGGGTGCCAGCTAGGTGTGACCTCGTCATCTGACCGGGGTTCAAAATTACGTGGTGTCCTTGGATCTTTCCCTTCGGGATTGATCCCGGACCGTCGCCAATAGCCCGTTGTGTTGCTCCAGTGAGTCGTTAAAAAAGCTAGCTGGTTTTTATTATATCTCGGTACGTTTTCGTGTTTCTGTTCTTTTTCCAATCATTCAAATATATTTCTCATGGAAGCATATATGGATCACTTATTTTCTTTAGATCGCAATGGCAGTCGTCGGACGATATTTGCACACATCCGTGATCCAAATATCGGTTGGTCAGCCTCCAGTGGGGTGGTTAATTCCGTACAGCATGCCAAAGAAAGGTTCTGCATATTCCGATTCGATTTCTATGAAGGACTTGGAAGAAGCCGAAGATGAAAGCAGCGATACATCACTGGACTTTGAAAACGTATAATTAGCCCACACGATAGGCTTATTTGTATTCAATCGATGACGTATTGAACATTAATGATTAATAAACTTATCAAGATTTTACTAATGGAAATCAGTGGTGTTAATTCTTCTATTATACAATTTTGTAGTTTTGTTTTTTGTTAAAATTCACTCTGGAATGTTTTGTTGCTCTACGGTCGTTTTATGCTCCTCAAAGTAGGTATGTATTTGAATTAACGTCGAACTGGAGCAGCAAAACGGGCTATTGCTGATGGTTAGGGACTCAATCCCCAAAGGAAAGATCAGGGGGGGGGGGTATTTCAATTAACGTCACGCTGGAGCAACACAATGGGCTATTGGTGACGGTCCGGGATCAATCCCAAAGGGAAAGATCCGAGGACAACACCACGTAATTTTGAACCATGGTCAGATGACGAGGCAACACCTGAGCTGGCACCCCACTCACCACGCCAGCGTGTGGATATTTGAAACCACGACAAATTAACGTGCATCAGTCCCCTTTGTACACACACACACGTGGTGTGGAAGTTTGGAGAGTGGGGTGCCAGCTCAGGTGTTGCCTCGTCATCTGACCGTGGTTCAAAATTACGTGGTGTTGTCCTCGGATCTTTCCCTTTGAGATTGATCCCGGACCGTCACCAATAGCCCATTGTGTTGCTCCAGTGTGACGTTAATTGAAATACCCCCCCTTTGTACACTACGGTCTTTGGTTGGATTCGAACTCGCAATCCTCCGGTTGCTAATCCAGTAGGTCTGGTAATGGTAACTTCTACACAGTAACAAAAACCACCATTACCAAAAGAGATTATTGAATTGTCTGTTTTCATTTGCTGATAACAGTAGATAAAATATCGCCTTTTTCGAAGGATGAAATTATCCACTTTACGCCGAAGGCACCACATATCACTCCTGGTGTCCTTTCCAAATTTTTGTGTTTGCTAATTTTTAAAAAGAATGTCATCTGTTGTGGTTGTTGGCGGGTGTATAGTGGATTTAATCAGGTATTGTTTTTTAAACAGTGAACAACTTTAAAAATAAATCTGTAAAAGCACAAGAGAAAAAACAAAATTTCAACGATCAATTTTTGTTAAATAATTGAAGTGCTTTTGGAAATTCTCTCTCTCATCTTGTTTGAGAACAACTTGAAATTCACCTATTCTGAGTCGCTTTGTAAATTATGTGACATTTTTTATTAAGTGATGCCTTTCTGCTTTTATGAAAATGTGGATATTTACAGCTGTTCTAAATTATTTTAACACAAATTATGTACTTATTCTTTATGTGCAGTGGAGGAAAAAAGTATTTAAGCAAAGCTTTTCATCTTTAAACTTTTTCGCGAATGAATGAAATTTTCTGCATTTTGATTAATGAAATATTTGACATTAATTAACATGAAAAATAGGCTGGCCAGATAGTGATAAACGGGGCCCAAGTCTGATTGAAATGATGAAATTTACTGACCTAAATTATGGTTAAAATGTCCTTTTTAATTGACATGAAAAAATTGCCTAAAAATGATTCACTTTTTGGCATCAATTCTCAAAAATCTAAAAGAAAGAGGGCTGTGGTAGCCCGGTTGGAAGTATAACGGATTAGCAACAAGAGGGTTGCTAGTTCAATAGATTTAACATGCACCAGCCCCTTTGTACATGGAGGTCTTTGATTGCAACCCTCTGGTTGCTAATCCACGACTCTTCCAACTGGGCTATCACACCCTCCGAAAAAGAGTGATCTTGAGCATGTTGTATTCTTATCTCATTGGGCTTTTATACCTAGTAATATAAATAAATCAAATTAATATTAATCTTGTTAAATTCATCTGAACATATAACTTAGCATATTGATACGTTTTTGGTAAAGACTTTTTGTGTCTTGCAATGATTGATCAGATCTTATTCTGTCTGAACATGATGGTTGTGAATTTTACAGCTATGTCAGCCGATTCCCAAGACCAGGAGAGACACTTGCTGGATTCAATTTCCAGAAAGGATGTGGGGGAAAAGCTGCAAATCAATGTGTAATGGCCAAAAAGTTGGGTGCCTCAACCGCTATGGTAGCGAAGGTAATGTACATGCACAGCAGTAAACTGCCTCCCAAAACTTTTGTGTGGCCCAGTATTTTAAAATTTACATATTTTTTGCATTAAAAATGTTCTTTAATTCTTTTTACTTAATACATTTCTAAATTATTTATTTTATGTTTAAGGTTTCCATTGGCTCTAAAAAGTCCAGATTTTTCATTTTGGTTTTTAAAGGCCTTAACATTGTTTGAAAGTCCTTAAAAAATTTGTAAGCTTTAAATTTTAACAAGAATACTGTATACTATTATACAAGAATTAAATAAGAATACTGTAACTGAATATTTTTTTACCTGCATTCAAAAACCAAGATAAATGATACTTGCCCAAGGTCAAGTTTCATAAAAATTGAGTGATTAAAATATATAGATTATCTAAAAAATTTTATTTTTAAAACTGGGTCTATGACATTCAAACCTAGTGAAAGTTTAACGGATTGATCTATTGTGGTAGGTATTTTAATTAACGTCGCACTGGATCAATCCCGAAAGGAAAGATCGGAGGTCAACCGTCATTTTGAACCACAGTCAGATGATGAGATCAACACCCGAACTGGAATCCCACTCTCCAAACATCCACACCATGCAAATGTGAGGACATTGGAGGCCATGACAGATTGAACATGCACCAACCCCCTTTGTACACAATGGTCTTTGGTTGGATTTGAACTCGCAACCCTCTGGTTGCTAATCCACTGCTCTTGCAACTGGGCGACTGATCTATTGTGATCTATGCGAAGTTTAGAACACAAAACTGGGCTGAGAAAAGCCTAGCAGGCATTTGTGCTTCTCTTAGCCAGTGCATCTGCAACCTCATTCAAAACAATACAATTATCTTCTCAAATGTTAGAGATCAGAAAACTGATCTGAAAACAGGGGACATCTGTTCTTATTTGAGACCCAGAAACAGAATCGATCCTCTGCCTTTTGCTAGTCAATAAAAATTGCAGAATTAATAATATGAACAATAATTTATAAAAAATTAATATGGTACTCGGTATATCTAATTTAATGCACAGAGGATGAAGGGAGGAACAGGGTGGCATCACCCTCATTTGCCCAAAAGTTCAGATTTGCTTCTGAATTTGAAATATCTATATTAACCCTCCTAGTGGTTGATTCGACGCCATTAGCAAACGTGAACAGATCTTTATGGATGAGACATGATGAGTATTTGAGATGAGACATGATGAGTATTTGAGATGAGACATGATGAGTATTTGAGATGAGACATGATGAGTATTTGAGATGAGACATGATGAGCCAAATTGGTATCAGGGATGGATGAGATATCTTGTTGAAATCTCGTGGAGGATTACGATAGACTAAGTATTAAACTAACAACTTTTGATGCATGCATAAAAAAAACTTTGCCATATTAATCTAAATATGTTCAATTTTATCAGCGATGTAATTTTTTTTACATAATTTTTTTTCAGTTAGGAGATGATAGCTTTGGCCATGAATATTTTGAAAATTTCAAAGAACTAAACATTAATTCAGGTAATTCTATTTTGTATATTATTTTGCTTTTAAAATTTAATTCTGTTGGCATGTCTGTTAATACCTCTTTCCTTCATTTTGATGAGATATAGTTCTTACAAACCATGCTGCTATCTCTTTATTAGTACAGATGTGTATTTAATTTTTTGATCCAATCCATACATTCATCTTTAAAATCATGAAAGGTTTATTTAATTTTTTATAATTTACAAAATTTGATCTTAACGTAAGACATGTGAGAGCATACTTTTTACACAATTCCCCCTTTTAACAGTTATTTATTCATACTGTCACACAGAAAATATCTATTTAAAGGGCAATGGGGAAAGAAATAACTTGAGGACAAAAGTACAATACTAAAAAATCAGAATGGTAAATTAACACACAATGCATAAAAAGATATCAAGGAATAAAATTCATATTATAAAATGTCAGCTTTCGAAAGTTAATGATAAAACATTTAAAAACATAAGGACTAAGTAAAACGTCCAGGTTTAGTGGTTAATTATTTGTGATCATAAAAATTGGTATGATATGAAATAAATATATTTATCTCATTTTGAAAAAGTCTCAAGCAATTTATTTGGTGATGTAAGAAATTATGAAAGAATTGAAGTGCACACACAAAGTCCTGCAAAGAGAACATTTTGTAGAATTATATCTGTAAATAGACAGCTAAATATTCCTTATTGAGTCGGGATTTGGAGGAAATATAACTGTTTGAATGGGACAAGATGAGGAAAATCTCTTATCTCTGCCTAGAGCAGTGATCGTCAAAGACAAATATTAGATATTATACTGGTAATATTTAATTCAGTTAACTTGGATTACTTCCATCCTGAATGACAATGCAATTAAGATTAATATAGAATTCCATGGCGGAGATTGAAGGCCGAAACTGACTCATTTTGAACCCAACGTTGCTCATCTTGTAGAGGGTCACAAAGCACACCCTCCACATTGACAATGCTAGTCAATTGTATACTAAGTTAATAAAAGTCTTATTTTCATATATGTTTGAGGTGTGGCTATTGAAAAACTGGATTAGTGCTATAAAATCTATTGGTTTTCTTTCACAATTTTAACATTATCCTCCTCAATAGACTCCCCTCCACGATCCCTACACCGCTCACCTTCAGAAAATGATTTACAGCACTGCTGCAAATCATTTTCTGAAAGCATGTTCGTGGTCTCTGTCGCTTTTTCTTTCACAGCTTCTACTGTCTCAAATCTGGTTCCTCTCAGTGCTGATTTGACCTTGGGAAATAGATAAAAGTCAAACGGGGCAAGATCTGGCGAATAGGGTGGATGTTCTAACACCCAATGTTTGGCCAAAAACCTCTTGACAGACAGTGCAGTGTGGGCCGGAGCGTTGTCCTGATGAAGAAACCATGACATGTTTTTCACAATTCAGGTCATCTTACTCGTTTACAAAGGGTTGTCAGGACCTCAATGTAATAATGTTGGTTCATAGTTTGACCTTCAGGTACCCAATTAACATACATAATCCCATGAATTTCGAAAAAACAATCATCATTGCTTTGAATTTTGATTTGATCATTCGAGCTTTCTTTTGTCTTGGTGAACTGGGGCTCTTCCAATGTATTGATTGGTGCTTAGTTTCGGGATCGTACTTAAAAAACCAGGATTCATCACGTTATTCATCACATCTAAGAATTTAGTGTCCCTTTGAATGTTTTGCAAAATGTCAGCACAAATGTTCATTCGAGATTCCTTTTGTTCAAGTGTGAGGTTCTTCAGTACCATTTTCGAACACTTTCTTTATGCTAAAACTTTCGTGTAAAATCTGCCAAACGTTTTCTTTGTCGATTCCTATGAATTCAGCAACAGTGCAAATACTTAACCAATGTTTTTTTTCAGATCAACTCTCCGACTTTTTTAATGTTTGTGTCCGCTTTTGATGTACAAGGTCATCCTGGGCGTGGGTCGTCTGCGATCTCCTCTTGTCCCTCTTTGAATTGTTTGAACCACTCAAAAACCGGAGTGCGTGATAACAACTCATCTCCGTATACTCCCTTCAATAAAGTATAAGTTTCTGTGGTGGATTTTCCGAGTTTCACAAGGAATTTCACATTGGCGCGTTGCTCTACGTGAACCCTTAACATTTTTCCGACGGAGCACAGATGCAAGGTCCATGTCGAACAAAGGCCACGGCCCAACTGAGCGGTGTGCAACTTTGACGATGACAGCAATAGGGAGGGGGATATCACGTGACACGATCATGTGCCATTCGACCATGACATGCTCACCGATTGTCTGCAGAATGATCAGTCTGTTTTTATTTATAGCCACACCTCGTATAAGGAAGATTGTATTGTTATTTTGTTATCTAAATTAAATTTTATATCTTGCATATTATTTATCTCTCCTATCCAATATATGATGTTGAGAAGGATGTCAAAAACAAAAATGCATCCCTTTGATGTTAAGCCAATATAATAATATATACTATATTATACATACAATAAACACTAACTATAAAATAAACAATCTAAAAACTCACATAAGCATGTTTTTTACTTGTCGTATTAATTATGTAATAGTTAAATAAAGGGGGTCAACAAAAAGTGAAACTCAAGGGATCGATGTTCAAAGAAGTTTGGCAATCCCTGGTCTATACACACATTTCCAATTCAGTCGAGTCCTCTTCTGAAATATTTCGAATGTTAAAAAAAGAATCAAAGATAGACATTGAAGCTAATATAATCAGTATGTATCAAAGTTTTGCTTATCTCATAAGTAAAATGCGTGTAGTATCTGAGAACAGTCCAAAAATCATTAAACAATGTTCATTTAGCATTATGGTCTTTTGATTGGAATGAGAAAAAATTGGGCCAAAATTATTTTCTGAATACATGCCTGATAAGTGTTTTTTGAATTATTAAAAAATATATTTGATGAGTAAAATAATCTATTTTGAAGGATTTCTCATTCTTGGCATCACTATTTTATTTTAGAGCATGTGACGTTTTCCAAAACATCATCTACAAGCACAGCATCTATTTTGGTTTCAAGCGAAGGTATCCTTTTCAAACATTTGAAAATCTGACATTCAATTACCTACAGTTTTTATTCAATTGTAACCATTGTTAATTGTTTCCAGGGCAGAATTGTATAATTTACGTTCCTGGTGCCATTGATGACTTGACCCCAGATGACATACTGGCAGCCGAAGATTTGATAAAAGATTCCAAGGTGTTGCTCTGCACATATGAATGTCCTCTTGATACCTTGTTCACTGCCCTCTCATTGGCAAGGAAGTACAAAGGTTTCCATCTGCCTTGTGGCACTCAATTTTGTTGTGGATACTTTGATCTGAAATTCTAGCTATATTTTTATACCTTGCTACATTAATTTCACTATTCTTATCCTATACTTTTTAGGGCTGCGCTAGCCCGGTTGGAAGAGTAACGAATTAGCGACCGGAGGGTCGTGAATTCAAATCCAACCAGACCATCATGTACACTGAGGCTGGTGCACTTTAAATCCATCGTAGCGTGGAAGTTTGGAGAGTGGAGTGCCAGCTCAGGTGTGACCTCACTGTCTGACAGTGTTCAAAATTACGTGGCGCTGTCCTTGGATCTTTTCCCATTGGGATTGATCCCAGAACATCGCCAATAGCCCTTTGTGTTGCTCCAGTGTGACATCAATTAAAATACCTACCATCGCTTACCCATCTGCTTTTCGCTTTATTTCCTTCCCTCGTTGTTGTCTTGTGTTTGGTGCAGCTTGGCCAAATTGTGCCATGAAACCCAAAACCAACCTTAAATGATTTGTTAAGTTGCATTGAGTATAATATAAAATTGTGCAAAGATCACACACTTCAAAATACAATGAAAACACAGTCAGTTTTAAATTAAAGGACTTACCAGTATTATTTTGTTTCCAGTGAAAACTGTTCTGAATGCAGCACCAGCAACTGACCCATCGTATGAAAAACTTTACCCTTTGACAGATATCATTTGCTTGAATGAAATAGAGGTATTTCCTTCTGCTCAGTTTTGAATTTGTATTGTTTTTAATTAGTGATTCATGACTAGAAAAAGGTTGCAGTAACGGATTAGCAACCGGAGGTTTGCGAGTTCAGATCCAACAAAAGACTCGTCTACATGTTCAATCTGTTGTGGCCTCAAATGTCCTCATGTTGGCATGATGTGGAAGTTTGGAAAGTGGGTGCCAGCTCGGGTGTGATCTCGTCATCTGACCGTAATTCAAAATGACGTGGTTGTCTCAGGATCTTTCCCTTTGGGCTGGATCCCGGACCATTGCCCAGTGAGATGTTAATTATACCATGACTAGAAAATTAATTTATGTACCCACCAAAATAATTTCACTTGGAATTTAAATAAGTAGTTTTATGTTGAGAGGTGATAAAATTTCAATGCTTTATAGCTTTCAAGTACCTAGTATTTTTATGCTTGTAAATAAGTAATTATTTTGATAAATAGGTAATAATCTAACTCAACTAAAGTAAGATTACTTAAAAATTATCTTTTAAATTTTGTATTGTTAAACGATATTCTTGATTGAGTTAAAATGTATTCAATAGTTAAAAAATGTAATATCATATTTGTTAATTATTATAATAATTAGTGTAGTTGAATTGATTAATGACTTATTTTTAAAGTGTTAAATTTATGATAATTGAATACATTAAAATTGATAATATAGTTAGTCGTCTATATATTTATTGTACTTTTTAGGGGTCCAGAAAAAAGCTATATATGCCAAACAGTAATGTAGCATGAAGGCTGAGAAAAACTTGCTTATTACATATAAAAAAAGTGCAAATTATGTGTTTTATATAAAATAATGTAAAACAAGGAAATACAAAAAACTCAAAATAATACTCATTATTTTTATCCTACTCCGTGTGACCATTGGTCGACGGGCAACATAATAGTAGTCTGAAGTGATTAAATATGGAATATTTTTAAAAACACTATCTACAGTAGGGTTTGCCAAACTTCTTTGATCTTCGGCCCCCCTTCAAGAGTTCCTTGACTTTATCGCCCTCTATTGTACTATTACGTAATTATAATAGAAAGTAAGCGACTCCCTCTATTTTACAAGAAAGACGCTTCTGTGAGTTTTTAGATTGTTTATTTTACAGTTACACTGTTTATTGTATGTATAATATAGTATATATTGTTATATTGGCTTAACATCAAAGGGGTACGTTTTTGTTTTCGATGTCCTTCTTAACATTATATTGAATAGAAGGAATAAATAATGCATAAAATTTAATTTAGATAACAAAATAACAATACAATCTTCCTTATATATATGAAAATAAGACTTATTGACTTAGTATGTGAAGGGTGTGCTTTGTAACTTTCGACAAGTTTAGCAACGTTGGGTTCAAAATGAGTCAGTTTCAGCCTTCAATCGCCACCGAATTCTATGTCTAATTTATCTCTTTGTTTTGTTAACATGGCTGAAACGAACTCTTAATTGCATTGTCATTCAGGATGGAGGTAATCCAAGTGAACTGAATTAAATATTACCTTTACAATGATGTCATTTTCCTATCGACCATTTTGACGACCGCTGATCTACAATATTTGCAATTCTATTATCAGGAGTTAAAGGGCAGTCCTTGAAGTAGTCTAGTCATTATGTCCACCAAAGACTCATGTATATGGGGGCTGGTGCATGTTAAATCTGCCGAGGCCTCAAGTGTCCTCACTTTGTAGGAGAGTGGGGTGCCACCTCAGGTGTGACCTCGTCATCTGACCATGGTTCAAAATGACATGGTGTTATCCTTGAATCTTTCCCTTATGGTTCGATCCAGGTCCATCGCCAATAGCCCGTTGAGTTGCTCCAGTGCGACGTTAATTAAAATACCTATTCAGTCGTTACATCCAGTATGCAAAGAGGGCAGATAGCTGCTACTCTGATATGGTATAATTGTCTTTGGTCCGTGTAAGAAGTCAAAAGAGAGCTACTCCTACAGCTCTGGCCAAGGAATCTGGGATATTATTTCTCAATGAATCATTCCAGTTCTTTCCTTAGGCATCTCTGTTGATTGGTCTATTAGTCCTTATAGATGAGCATATAAGCCTCTAGATGTTACATAGAGGCAAAGGGGATTTAGGTTAGGGCAATTGAGTTCCAGCCCTAGCCAAGTGGTCAGCTCATTCTTTGCCATATATACCAGTGATTTAGGCTCCACTGTAAGGGAACTGTTTTTCTTAACTTTCCCAAGTTTTCCAGGGCTGTCATGGTTCTGTCCACTGTGCTAGCACCCTTCGAATTGTAGGCGGCGCAGGTTTGATTCCTGTCAGGTGCATTCCTCCCTGGATGTATTTCTCCTGTGTCAATAATACTTTCATTGTGTGTGCATGTCTATTTCATGATATTGTCTGGCGCGGCATGGCCAAACAGGGCCCTTGCATCATAAAACTCCAAACCAACCCAAGCTTTCCAATTCAAAATGACTCTTAAATCTATTTTATCAAATTCTTTTATAATTCAATCCTTAAATTTCACATTTTCAAAGTTTTATGCATATGCAAGCAATTCTATTTCATTCATCATGCTGCAGACGATGATGGTCTTGTATCATCAGACTATTTGAATATTTGTATTCTCATCTACACATTTTTCATGTTTTAACTCTACCTTTTATCCTTGTCTTAGACTATTCATTTTTAAATATTTATACTTTTATTGGGTTATATTCTGTCTTGTGTTTGGTGCAGCTTGTCCACTTCTGGATCTTGCACACCCCAACATCCAATCCAATTCCCAAGCTTTCCATATTAAAAAGCATAAATTATTCATTAAATTACGTGTTTTTATGAAATAATGTAAAACAAGTAAATACAAAAATCTTTTTAAATAATACCAAATATGGTACAGTGATATGTTTGAAAACCTTTTCATTTGTGCTTTCAAGACACCCAAATGTTCTATACTGATTCTGCTTCAAATAACTGCTTGAAACAATGACCTTTTCATATTAAGAAAGATTTGAGAAAATTTATTAGGGGCAAGTAAAAAGTAGGGATATAATCGCAGGGTTATCATGCGATACGAGGGATTACTGTCCTATGAAATACTATTATGCACTGTAACATGAGAAAATGCATTATATATTTCTTAATTTCATACTCCAGACATTCTACAGTCAGCTTCAAACTCAGTAATAATTAGCATAGCCTGAATTTCCAAATGCAGCAAATTATTATCCAGTGAATAATCAAGTGTTACCGAGATGGATGTTTATTTACAAAAATATTTTAATGTGGTCCATAACAAGTGTCATTATCAGGCGGAAGATGCAACACGGCTGCCATTGAAAAGCTTTGACGACACGGCTGAAATCATCCAACAACTTCATAAGAAAGGATGTTCCACAGTCATTCTAACCCTTGGCTCGAAAGGTGCTGTGTTTCAAACAGAATCGGATAAGGAAAGTACTCATGTTACTGCAAGAAAAGTTGATGCTGTGGATTGCACTGTAAGTCAATTATATGAATGTGAAATTTAATGTAGTGTAGCTCAATATGCTACCAATCCTGTGGTATCAACGATTTTCTCATGTCATTATCTTTATTGAATGAAAAATATCAGCTCTAAGAAAAACAAGTTTAAATCTCAAATACAAATTTTATTTATGGGTTTTGCACAAGTGTGGAATGTTGGCTGCTTTAAAAATATGTTAATTGAAATGACAGGGTTTCTTAAGGGTCGCGGTAGCCCAGTTGGAAGAGTAACAGATTAGCAACTGGAGGGTTGCGAGTTCGAATCCAACCAAGACCGTTGTGTACAGTGGTGTAGTTGTAAATTAAGCTGTGCCCGAACGCTCTGACCTGGATGGTATTGTTGGGGGGGGGGGCAGAAGGAGCGGTTGATATGGAGGGTAAGCAGGGGATCACTTCACAATAAAATATTTTTTTATATTTAAAATATAATTGTTTTATCTAGGTATTGGAATTGTGAAATAAAATGCCAACAATGAAACAATGTATATTTTGCAATTATTATTCTATTTTTGATCAAACACACTGTAGTTCAAAACATGAATATAAAGAAAATGTTAAGAATATTTTTTAAAATTTATGTTAATTTCAAGTTATACTAAAATTAAATAATTTAGACGTAAAATCATGACATGGACAAGTAATATAGAAAATATGGGTTTTCACAATCAAAACATAAAATACATTTAAATGTTTGTAAATTTAAATATTACTTACAAAAACTTTGCAAAAATATTGTCCTCATCATTTTCTTTTGCTTCACGTGTTCTTGTGTCATGAGCAGAATGATGTTTTCTGAGCCAGGTTTTGACGTTGTGTTGCTCCAGTGCGACGTTAATTAAAAATATCATACCGATTTTGTATCAAAATCCTGTTATCTCAAATGTAAGAACATTTTTTAAAGTAATACTTTTCTCTTTTAGGGAGCTGGTGATGCCTTTATGGGAAGTTTCGTCTATTTTCTCTCTAAAAATCCGAGCTTGAGTCTTAAGACTATACTGGAGAGGGCCTGTGAAATCGCCACTCTCAGTGTCCTGAAAAAGGGTACACAGTCCAGTTTCCCAAGCAGAGAAGATGTTCCATCTGCTCTCTTTGAGGAAAACGAATAATTCAATTTAGATGTGGCATGCAAATCGAATATGTCAGCAGTTCTTGTACCAAATGTAGCCAAACCCCATTTAAAGTTTTTAATCATTGCCAAAGTTTGAAGTTAAATAACTGCTACAAAGAAATAAATTTGTTTGTGCTTACACTCAAAGCATTCTATTCCAAGGAAGGGAGCAATAGAATCCTTCAAAAGGATTTTATTCCAAGGAAAGGAGCAATAGAAACTTTTCGAAGGATTCACTCCCAAGGGGAAAAGGTCATTCTCAGTGGGGAAAACAATTTCTCAGTGGGTATGCCCACTGCTCTAGCAACCTTTGAGTTGTAGGTGGTGCAGGTTCGATTCCTGCCAGGTGTATTCCTTCCTGGGTGTATTTCTCTCTTCTGTGTCAGTAAAACTTTTATTATGTGTGTCAATTACTTTATACTGTACGTCTTGTGTCTGGCCCTTGCACCATAAAACTCCAATACCAACCAATCCAAGGGGAAGAAGCAATAGAAACGTGAACAGTAGAAGTGAGTTGTTCAGTATAAGCACAAACACCTAGCAAAACCATAAACATTACAAAACGCTGATAACTACATTGTATTCACAGTATGAAAAGGATTCAGCCCTCCATAGGTGACAGATCAGCATCTGCGAAAGACGTTCAGGGATTGCAGTTTCGGTTATGGTATGAAACCAGATTCTTCATCCAAACCAATGCCTTAAAATTATGAAACACATTTAAACTGAGATTTTTGTCATAAACAAATAATCCACAAAGCTAATTTTTAAAACAGGCAAGTGTTTTTTCAGTTTCACAGAGGACTGAAACCAAAGTAGGAAACAAGTGAAAATAATTTTTTAAACTATGTGCCCAAAAATCTAAATGTATTATGAATTTGGAAAGCTTTGGCATTCCAGAGATGTGTATGGAAACAAACCCTGAAAAATTGATGATCCCAAATGATGATTCTATGAATATATTATAACTGCATGTACATATCTTTTTCAAAGGCAGTTTGGTTACTTCAAGAGTAAGATTTCAATTCTTAAAAATCTGTCCCCTTATGACTCTTCTATGCCCCAGTTTGAGAACTGCTGGAATACATATCTTTGAAATGAACATTGTTAGAGGATTTATAATAAAGATTTTATTCAAATATCAATTTTGAAAAACTTGATTGATAATGTTAGAGATATTTAATTATATTTTTACTGTTAAGAGAGGAGTGTATGCAAAGATCAGTTTTTCACATTAGGTCAGTTTGAAGGTGGGAAAATTCCCAAATATTAATATTTTGTATAAGATGTGTGTAAATATGTATCTGCTGAGATAATTTTATTATTTGGAATAAAATCTTTTATCTATTATGGGAAGTGATCTTTATTTTCACAATTTTTTTAAATCTTTCTGCACAAAAGTTTGATCTATAAAAATTTAGTTTCTTGAATTAGTTATTTTTGTAATGAAAGAATTTCAATTGTTATACAATATTTTGTTGTAAATTGCACTTCCACTGTAAAATTGGAACAGAGAAAGCAGTTCATTGACAAATATCTAAAGGATATTTAAAAAATATTCCCCATTATATAATTCAAACTGACAACTCTTGATTAGGTATTTTAACCTTTACACCACGGCGCTTTTATTCCGCTACCCGAATCGGGACGATTGTTGTACTGCCCGTAGTCTAAAGGTTAATTAAAGTCGCACTCGAGCAACGCAACGGGCTTTTGGCAACGGTCCGGGATCAATCCCCAAGGGAAAGATCCCGGACAACGGAACATAATTTTGAACTATGGTCAGATGTCAAGGTCACACCTGATCTGGCACCCCACTTTCCAAACTTCCAGACCATGCCAATTTGAGGTCATGACAGATTTAAAGTACACCAGTCCCCATGTACACAAGTCTTTGGTTTGATTTGAACTCCAATGATCCAGTTGCTAATCCGTTACTCTTCGAACTGGGCTACTGCGGCCCATCTGATAAAGGAATCAACATGCTGTTTTCAATGATTTTGTGTTACATTACAAACACTTGGCGCCCCTCGCTTATTTAAGACCCAAATATTTAAGGAAGCAAATCAATCGAACTTGAAAAGAATTGAGTCATAATTTTCACTACAGATATTGTCATAATTATGGAATTTTAGGCATAGTGAAAAATGTTCCTCAGATACCTATTGGAATGGAGAACTAATTTAGATCTTAGTGTAACCAGCGGTTCATTCAATCCCAACCGCGCTGCTTATTTCCATTGTTCAGTGTCTGAAAACTACTTTCAAATTAGTTTGTTTATCTTAAATTTAAGTTAGGTAATGATAAGGGTGGATATGTACTGTACTTTTTGTAGAGCCTGAAGTAGTGGTCCAGGGTATGAAAATCATTTAAAAATCAAAAACATTGGATTTATGATTTAAATCAGATTTTTTATTTTAAATTATTCCTTGCCCATACAAGGTTTAAATTTGTTGGACATGAGACATGCAAATTACAGTGTAGTTTCTAGATAGTTTTGATTTATTTAAACATTTTTAATGTAAAACATTGTATTAGGAAATACAGCTGGGTAAATTTTTGAAAGATTAAAACATGACAGAAATTAACAGAGTAAATAGAACAGTGCCCCAAATGCCAAGCGTGATGAATAAAATGTTTTGAATTACTTTAATATTTTGATATCAAATAATTGGTTCAAGACTTGCTCTTGAGAAAAAATGTCAACAATATTATAATCATAAAATAAAATAAAAGGAAATTTCGTCATGAAACAAATTTCTACTTCTCATTGATATTTAGCTTGAAAAATAACTTATTGGTGAAAAAATTGTTTTTTTTTTGTAAGTTGGCAGTAAAAATGAGATGACCTGAAAATACATACATTTGAAATCAAGTACGCCTATTTTTCAAATTCTTTGAGCATTGACAAGAATTTCATAGGTATATTCGAAGCACAAAAAAAGGTTTATGAATAACAAGAAAATAAAGCTTTTCTCTGAACAGCATAGAACAAATGTAATAGAATCCCCAGAACATACCAATTCAGTGGAATTTTAAGCTTGCAATAAAAAATTTATCAATTTCAATAGCTTTTTGCTTTAATCAATAATTTTTTCTCAACATACTCAATTATCAGATGAGTGAATTAACTTTTACATTCCAAATGTCAATTCCATAAATATTGAATAGTTATTCTAGTAGGGTAAGGGATCGATGCATAAAATTTCCCAATAAATTGAAATAAAAATTAACCAATATATTACACAAAACTACATGAAACTTAAAATTGACAATTATAGAGATTTATGTGCAAAATTGGAATGGTTTTGATACTGCTGGAAGTCTTCATTGTACGTGTCCTTATATTTTTATGAACAGGCTACAATACTGAATAAATAACTAGAATATCTTAGAAAAGAAAGCAAGTTGCCACAATTTTAGTAATTTGAGTGAATATATTTCGAGCATCTTCACTCAACATGGAGAATGGTTCAAAATTGGCCATGTTCGATTTATAGTCACATGGAATGTTTAAAACAACCCACAATGATGAGCAGGCTTGCGAGTGACACCAATTGGTCAATGACCCAAAATGGAAATACATGTCTGGTAATTATGATCCCAATCAACAAACACTTATTTAGGGTCTTCACAGGGAGGATGATTTTCAATATAATTTTGGGGTAAAATCAGTACAAGCGAAGTTCTTCACTTATTTGAATAAAATAACATGCATGTTCAGCTATTTCATTTTTAATATTATCAAACAAAACAGAAAGAAAAATTAAAACTAAAATTTTGATTTAAATCAATGACTTTTTTAATAAAAATCACTTGATTTAAATCAGCATACACCCTGCTGTGCTAAAAGAGCTGATTTTTATTAAACAATTTGCACTCTAATTTGGATTTTTAAAAAATTTTATTCTTAATTTCAAGCACTATAGATTTGTATATCACAAACTATAAATGAAATTTTTTATTTAATTACACCTTCCAGGCTCTATTTCAACAAATTATTTCACCCAAATTAATTCCTAATTATATTTAATTGAAGTTATGAAAATTCATTCTTGTCTAATAGTTTTTAATATTAAATGTTAACTAATCTCTATTTAAAATATTTTATTTGATGCTTTCTTTTCACTCCAAGGGTCTGGAATGCTGTAGAAAAAGTACTTCCTTAAAAAAACTTCGAGCTAATTTGGTTCAACAATTTTATATTTTAAATCCTGTGATTATGAAAATTTTTAGAGATTATCTGTTACAAGTGATAAATAAATTAAGAACATGGTTGGGCTAATCTTTTAAAAGCTGAAAATTTATTCTTACAATTTTTTGATAATGAAACATCAGCTCAGTATCATAAGTCTATTCTAACCCTTTCATAGAAAAATGCTGGTACAACTTTGATATATGCATACCTTGGTGGCAACGCTTTTGCCACACTTTTTGTAGCGAGTTATGGCCCAGGTAAAGACAAAATATTTACCATCTATACTAGTATTATTCACTTTTATCACAACCTCAGCAAGCCGAAAGTTTAGATTTTCATTTAGAATATTCTGTAATGTTCTTTGATTTCATTGGTTCTCTTTCAAATTTTTTCCCCACTTCTTTTCTGTTCATTTGAATTAAAATGTTCAGTTTGATTTTAGTCACGGCCCAGTGCAGTCGCATCATGTTGTATCGTTTCTTGCTATTTTTGAAAATCGTTATCTTTTTCTATTTGAACATGCCTTCTGTATTGAGTGATGTAGATAAGTTTCAGGTTATTCTTCCTCAAAATTTGAAGTTTAATTTTCTGGTGGTACGGCAACTTTTGGAAGTGGCTAACTGTTAATTTTATATACATTTATGTCAGGATAAGCAGCTTTCTTTGGATTTCCTTGAGGAATTGGAATGAATTTAATTGGATTTTTTTGTGATAAATTCAACTTTCAGACTTGCACTTGGTTTTGTAGAAGTGTTCGCAATAAGGTTAATTATTATTTTTCGAGGAAAAAATGTTTTTGTTAAGAGAACCGTTTGTTTTTTTAAAGAATTTCTTCCTTGGTGACAAAAAGTGTGCCACAAAAGCATTGCTATTAAAGTATGCATGCATCAAAGTTGTACCAAAATGCTTTTTGTAAAATTAAAGCTATGTAAAAATCTCATTTTTCGTTTCATCCCATATTCATCATTTCAATTTAAGTTATGTTCTTTCACTATTTAATTGATGTAAACAGAAAATTTGAAAAATTAGGTTGTTTCAAAATGCGTTATTTACCAAGGATTCATCAAACCCTCCAAGAAATTTCTGGCAACACTACTGTTTAATAACTTAATGAATATAACCATTCATAGAAAGAAACTGTTCAATCACAGAAAAATACTACTTTCAAAACATGCGAACTCCAACTTTATAGTCCAACATATGCTACACAGTAGCAAATTATGCACAAAAATAGAAATTTTTCAAACTAATATTGAAAGTAAACTATACAAAATTTAGTAATAAAATAAATTGTAGACTAAGTTCTTCCACAACTACAGACAAAATCAACAGCTCTATTTGGTACTATATTCTTCTGTTTCCCGTCGCCAACAAAATCCACTCATTATCTTTTGAAATTTCCAATGGATTTTGGATCTCACAAACTTGCTTAAAGTTTTGATACAGCTGTATTATATGCCTTGTTTGGTGGCAATGCTCTTTATTTTGCCAAGGAAAGAATTAGAAAAAAAAATTTTCAACAGAAAACAATAAGCTTTAGGAAAGTAATTAACTTGAAAAAGTACAAAACTTTGAAAAACATGTGTTTTAACAGAAAATAATTAGCAGAAATAGTTGGAAAATAGTGGTTAAAATATTGTTGTATCGGAAAGTTCTGTCTGTTCCGGTTACAAGTTTCAACAAGTATGCGCATATTCATTTGATGCATATTTGGCTCTCTTTTTATCACTGAATGTATACATACTAACCTAGCAAAGGAACTAAAACGAAGATGATTCATGTTAGTATTAAGTGAGATGCGATCATGTACCCATGGCTACTGATAAAGTTCATCTACACCACTGTATTTTGTACGAATTCCAACAAGGAAGAAATGCTACAGAAGCATGTAGAAATTTATTGAAAGTGTTTGGTGAATGTAGTTTCTGATAGAACATGCAGAAGATGGTTCAAAAAATTTCAAATAGGTGATTTCGACCTTTCTGAAATAAGCCACGCTCTGGGCGACCATCTTTGATCGACAACAATACTGTCAAGATCACGTTAGAGCAAAATCATTTTTTGACAACATCGGAGATTGCGGAAAGGCTTGATTCAGCTCAATAAACCATTTCGGACCATATTCGGAAACTAGGATTGGTGTGGAAATATTCGAAATGGGTGCCACATGAGTTAAGAGAAGAATTTGAATGATCGAGTCATCATTTGTACATCTCTGCTCGCACGGAACAAAATCGAACCCTTATTGGACCGGATGAAAAGTGGATTAACTATGAAAACATAGTAAGGAAAAGGGCATATTGTGAATATGGAAAACCTGCCCCCTCCACCTCTGAACCGAAGTTGAGCCTGAGTAAGAGAATGTTGTGTATATGGTGGGACATTCGAGGACCAATACATTTTGAGCTGTTGAAACCGAATGAAAAGCTAAATTCGGAGAGGTATTGTCAGCAATTGGATAATTTAAAAACAGCACTCCAAGAAAAGAGGTCGGCGATGTTCAATAAGGACATACTGCCAGGCCACATACTACTTTGGGGACTTGTCAGAAACTCGCAGAGTTAGGCTGGGAAATTCTGTCACATCCACCATACTCCCCGGACCTAGCACCCTCCGATTATCACTTGTTTCTGTCCTTACAAAATTTTTTGCAGGGCAAAAAATTCAAAAACGAAGAAGATATCAGACAAGCACTGGTTCAATTTTTCGCCTCTAGGGATAAGGCATTTTTTAAAAATGGGATATACAAATTGCCATCACGCTGGCAAGAAGTCATAAAAAATGATGGAAATTATATTATTCAATAAAGTTTATTCAAGGTATGAAAATTTATTTTGTTTTATTCTAAAAATGGACAGAGCCTTCCGGTAGACCTAATATCTTTTTAATTTGCCATAAAAACAGGAATAACCCTAATAAAGACAGGTTGGCTTCACCTGCCATAACACGCTACTAAAAGTGCGCCAAAAAATGTGCCAAGAGCATTGCCACCAAACGAGGCATATAATACAGCTGCATCAAAGTTTTAAAGTAGAAAATCTTAAGAAATGTATTCTATTGCTTGCAATTGAGTCAGTACTATGAGCTGTTCGAGATATGAGCAGAATGCTCATGCATGTCATTGCAGAATACTCATGATATCATTGTACTCCATTTGCTTCTCATACTCGTCTTGTTTAAGGCGATCAATACTAGTTTGAAACCTCTGCTTCAATGCTTGATTTTCGATGTTCATTATTTCCAGTTCTTGGGCCCTCCGCTTTGCTTGGAGGTTGGATATTGCGTGCTCCAACTCGTCCAACTTCTCCATCAGGACTATCTTCTCTTCTTCCGTCTTCTGCTCTTTCAGCAGCTGGCCCAGATTCTCACCAGCGGTGGCAGACTCCAGCTGCGACACAGCCATGCTGTCGTTCTCATTGCCATATTCTGGGCTCAACTGCATGCTCTTGGCGAGGTCCACCATCTCCTTATCTTTCGCATCGCTTTCTTCCACCTTCTCCTGCTCTTCAATGATGCTCTCGAGCTTCCTTGCCGCTTGACCAATGTCCACCACGTTGACGTCCTCTTCGTCTCCACTCTCCTCTGAGCTGCTGAGGACTTCCCCAAAGATGTCGTACTCGGCCACGTCGGCTGCCTGGGAGTTGCTGAGCTCTCTCTCATCCAAAGACATCGTCTCAGCACCGTAGTCCCTTTCGTTGCTCTTGGCATCGTTCTTCTCGTCTTCGGCATTCACCACTTCATACCGCACGTTGATTGCTTCGGTGTCAGTCCGAAGAAGCCGTTTCACCTCCTTTTCGACGTCCGGGAGGTCCACGTACTTCTTCTTGAGGGTCTTGCGGTACCGCCGCTTCCTCACGTTTTTCAGCGGAGCAGTGATTCCGTGAGGCAGCATGTACCGCTTGTCCTTGGCATCCTTGTCTTTCTTCTTCGGGGAGACTTCTTCGTCACTCTTGGCCGCGTCACCCTCGGTGGCCACCATGATCTGGCAAACGTCTGCCGTCTTGTAAAATATCTTCCTGTCCAGAGTCTTGCTGGATTCAATGATGGTGGGTAGGTCGTATAGTTTGGCTGGAAGGGTCCACTTGTCAAACTGAACGGTGGCATGTCTCATGTCCGTTTCCAACTGGATGGCGAGCCTATCCTCCAAATTCATGACGCCAGACTTGACTGCAGCCCTGAGGGATGCGGCCGGTGTGGCTGGGAGGCGCAAAATGAACTGACTCTCCAATTCAACCGGCGCATCGGAGTTTGTTCTCCTGTTATCGTCCATCTTACTCGCTGCCAGATAATAATTTAATAGTTACTGCAGCGAGTGACTTTGCTTGGATTGCACGATAGAGTACAAATTGATTAGAAATTTTTAAAAGTAGAAGTAAATAAACGACTAGGCAAAATCCCCAAATCGCTGTGGCATAGCTTATGTGTGTTTGCCTTTTCGTTATTTGCAGTCACGTTGCAGAATTGATTCTTTCCGATCTCGTTTTGACAGAAATGGAATTACATATTTCTACATGAAATGGAACGATATATTTTGTTCCTGAGTTTGAAATCTACCTTGCAATCGCACTAGCGAAAGCGTGTAACTAAATATTTAGAATCTATCGTTGCCATTCGATATAAAAATGTCCATGAATTCATCGAAGGCTAACAGAGTAAATAGGTATGACTTACAGCGCCCTCGGTGCGGATACGAGGTCCCTAATTGTGGGCGGAGTTTGACATGTTCCTCTGAGCAGTAGCCATTTTGTAAGCGTCATCCCACTACAATTTTTTGCAGTACACATTAGATTAATTGTACATTTTTATTTAAACTATACTTTCATAAAATTTATTAAAAAGGACTCCCAATACATATTCATGCTGTTTTTATAAGAAAAGAAAGGTAAATTTTGCTTTAGTTTTTCATAAAATAAATTCATAAATTACAAAACCACTGATGTGAAATTGTGTCATTTTAAAAATCGTTTTACAATCAAGTAAAATTAATTACGCTAATATTTTAAATTTCAATTTTTGAATAGAAGGAAAAATTAAATCGTAGTATTGAGACTTCATTCGCCCAAGACTTGATTTTTGTTGTCTTTCAAAGTGTTAATTTTTGCATTTCTTATTAAAATCGATCGTAATTAAACTTACGAAATATGCGATATTCAGAATTCGATTGAATTGTGCTGTTTTAGTATATTTTATTCTATTTGTTGGTGATTTTATTATTTGTATATTGTTTTTATGTAATTAAAATTTATCTTTTCCTGAGTTATGGCCTATTTTCTATTTATATTGTGTATCAATTTTTGTTAATTACCCTAATGATGAAACATTTCTGCAGAATTCCACAAAAATTTCTATTGAATGTGGGCTCTAAATGTATTAAATAATTCATGTAGAAAAAGAAATGTAACATAACTACATAGAATTAAAAGAACTGGCCGCAAAATTACATAAGATAAAAAATTATCCTTTACCTCTCCACAGTACGACTTTGTCCTGTCGCAAATTAATATCTCAAAGGATTGGGATCCTTTGCTCTGAATATTTATCATCAGAGTCCAGGGGCTTATGCTCTTTTGTGAAAGCATCTTGCTTTTCTTAGCAAAGCCACATTAAGGAGGTATATTTTTAATTTCAATAAATGAAACATTACCTGCTTTTCTATTAATTTCAGGTTTGCCTTTTCTTAATTATTTTTATTTTGCATCTGAAACTTAAACTTTGAATTATTGAAACTTACAGATGTACCTTAAATGTAGCTAAGGGTCCTGGCTTCTGTCCTCATTTGACATCTTGTCTGAGGAAACATCTAAAATGAAAGATGTGGACAAATACTATGTCTTGGGCTTAGACGAGATGTCTATAAAAGAAGGTTGAACCTATAATGAACAAACTGATTCTGTGGATGGGTTTGAAACTGAGAAGTGAAAACCCTCTTAGAGCAAGTGAGGCATTTGTGTTTTGGTTAGAGGAATTGCCAAAAGTTGGTAATGGATAATTTATGAATTATCTAAATAAAGTGAAAAATTGTTAATTATATTTGTAAAAGTTTCTTTTAATATTAATTGAAAAATATGTAGCTTCTTTTTGCATAGTAATTTCAGATTTTTAAAATATTAAATAGGTAGAATGAAATAACATGTTTCTCGTTAACTTAACTTTCTATAACTCAAACTTGATTATGTTTGGTGTGTGCAACCCATACACATTTTATACTAATGCCTTATAGCTGTTTAAAAAAATAATAATTTTTTTAAACATTTCATTTTTAAGATATTAGAGTATTTTATCATGTAAAAAGAACAGTTGTGAACGGATACTACCATTCACATTTTTACTTAAGCCCTTTCAGGCCACATGTAATGGTAGGGAAGCACCAGTATCATACATTTTAATGATAAAAGTGAGTTCAATCCTATTTATGTAGTTTGTTAGCAATTTATGTGTTCTTTTGTTGGCAGGCACACCAAATCAAGCTTTGTAGATTTGAAAGTGTCTATTAAAGAAGCAGAAACCAAACTTCTGATTCGAACAATATATGTCCTTTAACATGTTTATTTAATCTTAACTATTTACACTTGACCTATTATAAGGCGGTCTGCCTACAAAAATTGAATTATGGCTATTGTTAGGGGCCAGACCCTTCAAAAGGAGAACCAGATCGTTCTCAACCGATTACATCGAACGCCTGCCAAACATTAAACACATATCGTTAATTCGAATCCTTTGCGTGGAGGATAACACAACAGCGCCATCTGGTGTGGCTACTCACTTTTCTACACTCCCAACCTGTGAACTTAACAATAGTTCACACAAACATTAGTAAAATATTCAAAGAAAAAATTTAATTACGGAAATTACACAATATAATGAAATGAAATTAAACAATACTAAAATACAATAAAATTTAAAAACTGCAAGTTAACACTGTTTAACTAATAAATTGAAATAAAAAAAAGCACATTTTCAAATACAGTTCACATATACAAAATATATCCAGAAATAAGAAAAGTAAATGTTACTATGATGATTAAATATTGTAACATCAAATGTTATATTTTAAAAAAGGGTTGCAAATAGTAAATAACAGTTCAATTAATTATCATGAACTTCCAGATTGTATAGAAGCTGGACAGGTCTTCTCAGCTGACCTGAGGCCGTCTGAATGAGACAGGGACGAATTTTTCCATCTCTGCCTGGAAATACGTTCACAATCTTTCCCAGTCTCACATGTTGCGAGGGTATTTGTCCTCGTGTATTAATACATCATTCACTTGGAAATTACCTGAAACTTTGATAGAACATAAATTAAATTATCTTAATGCCAGTAGGTAATTCTTCTTCCATCGTCTCCAAAAATGAGCTAACAAAGTTTGCTGATGTTTATACCTTTTGACAATGGAACTTTTAGAACCTGTCCGGTCCGTTTTAGATATTTTAGAGACAGGAAGAGAAAACAAACGCTTTCCCAACAAAAAATGTGCAGGAGTAAGTGGTGAGGGATCATCATATATGTAAGTTATAGGCCGCGAATTAATCATAGCCTCAATTTCTAGACTGTTTCTAATTCATTTAAAGTTAAAGATTTTCCCACAATTTTCCTTAAACAAGTTTTGATCGTACGAAAGTGCCTCTCCCAGAGAACCCTCCCCCCTCTCAACAATATATTTCCATTGGAGGAAAACAAATCATGGACAGCTTTGTCCTTGATGCAATTCCATGTTTTCCTTAATTCCAGTTCGGCTCTTTTAAAAGTTTTAGTATTGTCCGAGTATATCGTTACAAAAAGTCCTCGCCGTGAAATAAATCTGCGGAAAGCAAATAGAAAGTTTTCTGTGTTTAAGAAGGGGACAAGTTCAAGATGCAAAACTCTTTTAACCTCAAAAAAGTAAAATCAACACGCTAATAGGCGTTGAATTTTTTTTTTTAATTATAACGGCTAAAAGACAGAATTAGCGATAAAAAAGGCGACAGGAATCTGTTTTGGAATATTTAGTGCCTGGCAATTTGCTTACCATTCAGTCTCCTTCGGTTGGAAGAGTAACGGACTAGCAACCGAAGGGTTGCGAGTTCGAATCCAGCCAAACACCGTCGTGTACAAAGGGGGCTGGTGCACGTTAAATCTGTCGTGGCCTCAAATGTCCTCACGTTGGTGTGGTGGGGTGCCAGCTCAGGTGTTGCCTCGTCATCTGACCGTGGTTCAAAATTACGTGGTGTTGTCCTCGGTTCTTTCCCTTTGGGATTGATCCCGGACAGTCACCAATAGCCCGTTGTGTTGCTCCAGTGTGACGTTAATTGAAAATACCAATACCATTGTCAAACGTAATTGTTTCCTCTCCAGAAATAATGCATTGAAGAAAGTACAATTCAGCGTTGGTTGTGGGGACGCGGTAGCTCAATTGGAAGAGCAACAGAGGTTTGCTCGAAACTCGGTGCAGCCAAAGACCGTCGTGTACACGAGGGCTGGCTGGGACACAACGGTCCGGGATCCCCATCCGAGAACAACGCCACTGCAGTTTGAACGAGGTCAACACCTGAGCTGGCACCCCACTCTCCGAATTTCCACACCACGTCAACGTGGCGATATTGAACGTGCACCAGCCCCCGTATACACGACGATCTTTGGCTGGACCCAGTTTCGAACGTGTAACCTTCCGGTTGCTAATCCGTTACTCTTCCAACCGGGATACAGGCCCCTGCAAACTAAGGAATCCTCACCTGTTGGAAATTTTCACTCTGTTGAACAAGAATGCAGAAAAACACTCATTTTTTCCGGAAGACTTCCAGAAAAACTGGCAGATGTGAGATTTCTTTTAAATCGAGGGGAAAAAATTACCATGCAAGAAAATAATTTATTATTTTTTTTATACAAATCAGTCTTTCATCCTCTCTTCCAGAGTCTCAATGGACCATTTGAGTCGGTTGATGTCGGTCATCAGTCGAGAGTACTCGGCCACAAGTTGTTCGTAGTTGGTACCGAGGATCTTATAGGCTCGGAGGAAGGTACGTTTGTCCGCCATCTCTTTTGATGCTTGCTCCGCCCTTTCATTCGTTTTTGCGCTAGGAAGAAAAATTATTGCAATCAACTTTTGGGTTCTAGCTGAAAAATTAAACGAGGGGTGATCTTTGTGTGGATATGAGGTAGCTATTGGATCTTAACTGACAAATTGCTGTACATCTTTTCCCAGGTTCTCTCCAATTCTGGCTTTTTGAGGCCTTCATTAATGTATTCGTGGTTCAATTCTTTCGTAAAAGTCGGGATAAAAAATAAAGAGACAAATTCGCAACACTTGTGCCAAACTGGTTTTGGAGATAGCAGTTGAATGAGCAGTTGATAGCAGTTTGGAATAGCATGAATTAAGGTATCTGTATACCTTCAGAGGCAATTTCTTGAAATCATCATGGAACTTATATTTTTTATAGATGTAGTTAATGGTTTCCATGAAAAAGGCATTTCATGGCAGAAAATATCGCTTTAAATTTATTTTTCATAAAAATGGAGTAAAAAGTGGAAAAAAAACCAGCCAAAAATATCATTTACGCAAAACGTTATATTCCAAAAAATAGTTAACCAGATTGTAGAGTGAATTACCTTCTAAAAACATTACTGCCAATCATTACTATATTATTATATTTAAATTAATTGTGAACTAACGTCAGTCATCCCTGAAAAAAAAGCAAAATGCAAAAAATATATTCATGTTTACATCCTGCTCAATTTTTTTTAAATGCAATATTTCTTAATAGTTCAAATCCTGCTTTATAATCTTCAGAACATGTAAAAACAATTTCAAAAGAATTGAATGGATGCATTCTGAAGTATCGTGTTTTGCGGAGTAACGCTTAGCGAAAATTGCATTTCGAGAAAAAGCTAAGAACAATATAAACCCCCATGTCAAATATAGATGTCAATAGTTTTTAAAAATTTTATATCCAGTTCTAACTGTCGTAGAAGTAAAATCCCAAGTGATTTGAAGAGCTAAAGAGTTGTAGTGAAAAAGGCATTTTAAAGGCACAGATATTAAATTATCTCTCTGCTGCTGTTTTAACGCTTGGTTGAAATTCTATCTTACCATAACCACTATGTTTAAAAGAAAAGCTTGCTTTGAAGTTTTTTGGAACAGATTCATCAAGCAGCATCAAGTACTGCTTGATCATTAATGAGCTCACTCATAGGTATTGGCCACAATGTTTAATGGGACTTGTTTAGGCCCTTTAATGGGACTTGAAACTCCACATTTTGAGTTTTAATCAATTCATCCACTTCAATAATTGGCGATATCTGGTACATAGTTTGGAAATTTTAATGTAAATTTAAAAAATATTAATGATCAGAAAAATACAAAGCATTGGCAGCCGATAAGGAATGTTTAACTGTAAAATATATCTGGAAAAATTTAAAAACTTTATAATTAGTGCCTTGAGATAAAGGCATCATTTGCTTAATGAACATAAAAGTCAAAATACACCTACTTTCTCATCTCTGACTACCTTCACTACTTCCAGATTTAACATTATACAGAAATTATAGACATCTTTAATTTTCAGAAATGGGTTGAAAATTTTGAAGAAATTGTAGAATCTTTGGGCTTTGTATTCAACAAAATGCTGCTCTAATATTTCAACTAACTTATATATATGCTGCAATTTTTAGTATCAATAAACTGTATTAAGTGAATCTAGCAAGTGGAGGTGATATGACAGGTTTCGAATTTTTGAAACTACTTGAGCAGGGGTCGCCAAACTTCTTTGATCGTCAACCCTTCAAGAGTTTCTTGATTTTTCATCGACCCCTTCTATTTTACTGTTACATTATTATAATAAGACAAGCAAAAAAGACGGGTATGTGAGTTTTTAGATTGTTTATTTTATAGTTAGTGTTTATTGCATGTATAATATAGTATATATTATATTGGCTTAATATCAAAGGGATACATTTTTGTTTTCGACGTCCTTCTTAACATTGCATATTTGATAGGAGGGACAAGTAATGTATAAAATTTAATTTAGATAGCAATAATACAATCTTCCATATATATATGAAAATAAGACTTTTATTAACATAGTATCCAATCGACTAACGTTGTCAATGTGAAGGGTGTGCTTTGTGACTCTTAACAAGATTAGCAATGTTGGGTTCAAAATGAAGTCAGTTTCAGCCTTCAATCACCACAGTATATCTAGCTTATTTCTTTTTTTTTGTTAAAATGGAATTAACATGGCTGAAACCAGCTTCAACCCTGTACATGCTTGGAAATGCAAGCAAAAAGGGAGTACCATTTCGGAAAGTTTTGGATATTTTTCTACATTTATATTCGTCCAAAAGTAACTTTAAAAGGAACCACTGACAACTGTTTATTGGTAAATACGTCATTTTGGCCTCCGTAACTATTTTCATGACCTTGCTTTATCTTACAGGTCCTATTCATGTCACTGTTTCTATGATTCACTCCTAATTGCATTGTCATTCAGAGGATGGAGGCAATCCAAGTTAACCAAATTAAATATTACCCTTACAATGATGTCTTATATTTTTCTATCAATCCCCGAGTCCGAATCGACCCCTAAGAATGTTATATCGACCCTTGGGATCAATATCAACGAATTTTGCTAGAGGCTCCACTTTTTCTATTCCTTAAAGGAATGGTGGGTATTTAAGAAGACTTTACCTTAATATCTTTCATTTTAATTCTAAAGTGTTATGAGATCCTTTCTATAATAGCGTCTGCAAAGCAAAAACGTTTTTATGGCACCTGCCAACTTCCAAGAAAAATAATCCACAAGATTATTATGACACAAAACCAAACACTTTCACAACTACATATTAGCACATATCACACTGGAGCAACACAACAGGCTACTGGCAACGGTCCTGGATCAAGCTCGAAGGGAAAGAACCGAGGACAACAGCATTTTGTACCACGGTTAGATGACGAGGTCACACCTGAGCTGGCACCCTACTCTCCAAACATCCACACCACGCCACTGTGAGGATATTTGAGGCCTCAACAGATTTAACATGCACCAGCCCCAATTTACACAAGTCTTTGGTAGGATTCGAACTGACAACCCTCCAGTTGCTAATACGCTACTCTTCCAAACTGGCTACTGTGACCCCAACGTACAACTTGAAAAATACACATTTGATTAACAGATGCATAAAGATTGCGAACAAAATTGTTTTTCACGTTTAAAAGTTTGTTGCAGTTTCTTTGAATTTGGTTGAAATCCTAAATAGTAACGTTTGTGGTTCCAATCTTTTTCTCACCAAGCCCCTGCTAAATGACTGAAAAGAATGCTGATTGTAACACGGACAAAACAAGGATTGGAATTTTCAGATTGTTCTAAGGCACCAACTTGGAGATCAATTGTCCCAAGAGATCGTCAAGTTGCTGATTGTTGCTAGGCTTTACTATCAACCAAGATGCAACAATTCCATAATAGTTGGTCCTCTCTGTATGTATTTGACACTTTCAACTGTGTGGTGGAAAATCAGTTTCATAACGTAGGATCTCTTACCTGATCACTCTCAAAGCGGATATACTTTCTTTTGTGTAGGTGCCCATCAGGACTTTGAGTTCAATAAGCCTGGAATAAAAGAAATTATTTCAAAGATCTAAAATAAGATTCAAAAGCTTAAGCAAACCCCAGACTCGATTTTTCAAAAATTTTAATATATATATACATATACAATATATGCACACACATATATACAGTGTATATATATACACACATATATGTAACATCAGGCATACGCAATCAGGAAGACTCTTTATTGAGAAGCCTTTCAAATGAAGTGGGGTGAGCTGCATAGTTTCAGTTCTCGCTTCTAGGTTCCGTCCCCTCTGCTGGTTTCAGTTCGCACTTTCGCGAGTGTCGCTGTCTTACTTGTCTGTCGTTATGTTCCTTCTGTTTCTGTCTTGTATGTGCTGTATGTAATAAAATTACTGGAAAACTTAAATTGGATTTACTGTGGATGGAAGGCAGATATCGCACCACAAAAGGTTGATATCAGGTAAGAACCTGAAAAGTGAAACAGGGATTCCCTGATGTTTCACTCTTGCTTCAGCCATGTAAACTGGATACGCAACCAGAGCGTATAGTGCATCATCCGAGATCTTAGCAACTAAATAACTCCTATCGGAAGGCCAGCCATTGGATGAAATCAACCAATAATGATCCAGCCAATGCCCAAGGTGAAAACACCAAGCAGGAGAAGGACCAGAGAAAGATGAAGATGTAATTCAGGAACTGGATAATTTGCAATTACCTAACTGTTTTAATTTTAATCTGTAAACACTATTCATCTATAAATTGTTAAATCTCATTTAAGTTGTTTAAAATAATGAGAACTCTCGCCTCCAATCCATCAAAACCAAAGAACGGGGCAACTCGTCAATAATACATATATACACATATATATATATATAATAAAAAGTCAAACATACAAAACATTAGAAAGCTATAGTACTAAAAATGCAGACAAGTAAAAAGACAAAATACCTGGGTATAAACATAGTCAAACAGAAGGCAAAAATAAATACTGTCCGTGTATGTGCGCCAAATTCGCAGACATAGCATGGCTAGCAATATAATTCAAACCAAAGGGAAATTTAATATTAATTTAAGACCAAGAAAATTTCAGTCTTGGTGGATCAGGGAGGAGCCTGACCCAGACAACACAAGATGGTGTTTTCTGCGTGTGGGAGGCAGTTCGCCAAAAGTAGCCCCACATACCATAATAAACTAAAGTAGAATAGCAAAATTAGAAAGGTAAAAGGTCAAATCAGGCAAAAAAATGTCCTGGCATAACAAAATATCAAAGGACACACATGTTCAAGACAAGCAGTCATAATACTAAACCGTAAAAAACTATAGAAAAGAAAATTAGCTTACTTATATTAACGAACAAACTTGATTTAGACAACACAGTAACATCTCACATGAGGATCGCTAACATTATATATGCATTTATAATGCCTACATTATATACAACATTTATAATGCCTACAAAAATTTTACTATAGGACAGTTGAGAATATTGTCAGCATGAGAATCTTGTGAGAAATCGATAGATTACGCACAAGGTTTTCATGTTAGTAATGGGTAGTTTATGCATTTTAAAAAAAGATTTGCTTTGCATAATGTACATATCATAGGAGAAGCAGGAAGTGCAGATGAAGATGGAGCACGAAAATTCGTTGATAGTTTTAATCAATTAATTGAAGAAAAAGGTTATCTACCAGAACAAATTTACTACATAGACGAAATCGGCTTGTTATGGAGATGAATGCCTACTCGCACGTACATACACCAAGAACGAAAAAGAATGCCAGGATTCAAAGCTTTTAAAGATAGGTTAACTTTGTTGCTTGGTGGTAATGCTGTGGGTTTTAAGCTGAAGCCTTTTCTAATTTATCATTCGGAAAACCCTCGTGCATTTAAGCACATCAACAAGCATACACTGCCCGTTTACTACTGTTCAAACCCTAAAGCTTGGATGACTCAAGCACTATTCGAAGACTGGGTTCATGAACTGCTTCATTCCCCAAGCTCATGAATATTGTGCGGAGAGTTATCCCTTTCAAGATTTTATTGATTATGGACAATGTCCCTGGCCACCCCCTCATCTGGACGACCTTCGTCTCAATGTTACAGTGGTTTTTATGCCACCTAACACAACCGCTATCATCCAACCCATGGATCAGGGTGCTATTTCAGCATTTAAGACTCATTACCTCAAAACGACATTCACACAAGCCATCGATTCTGATACAGATTTATCTTTATGAGCTTTTTGGAAGCAGTACAACATTCTTCAGTGTATCAAGAACATTTCGACCACATGGGAATGTGTATGTCAGGAATTTCGAAAGTGTCTCAAATGTTATACGATTGAAGGATTTGAACAAGAGGAGCTAGAAGTGATTAGAGAAGACATATTTAAACTTGCAAACAATCTAGAATTAGAATGTGAAATAGAAGATGTAGAGGGGTTGCTAGATTGTGAGACAAAAGAACTTTTAGATGAAGAATTGATTGAATTGGAAGCACAGAGTGGCAAAAGAAAAAGCGAGAAGGGAAAGAGGATGAGCCAGAAAAGAAATTAACGGCAAATGGTTTATCTGATTCGTTTTCGTAATTAAACAAAGCTCTAGCCAGTTTCGAAGCAATGGACCCTAATGTTGAATGCTTTGCAAAGGTATCATGCATGCTTGAATGTATCATTCAAGATGCTGTGCATTGTTATCGTGAGATATATGATGAAAAAAATAAAAATCTATTCAAACAAAGCTCACCATGTTCCTCAAAAAATGATCTACCTCAACCCATGAACATTAGGTACTGTGAAAATTAAAAATTTATTTTCAATTGCACCTTTTTCACAGAAACAATTTTTTTACATATGTATGTATGCTTGAATTTCATTTGTTATTTACTATTTTACATTATGTAATTTCAGGTCGTATTTTTGTTTACAGTACATACAATAGAGTACATATTATGTATTTTTCACATTATGTACAAGAATTATAAATACATAGATTTTTGTGTATTATGTACAATTTTTATCACCCGTTTGAGTGAAAACAGCGTGGAGAAATATAAATCCGACGTACGACCTGTCAGTCGGAACGGAACTCGGTAATAAGTCGAGAAGACCCTGTATATATATAAAAATATATATTCAATCGATATCAATTCTTAATCATTCTGCAGGATTCCCAATCAAAGGAAAAGTAGGGCTTTATAAGGCAAGGGTATTTTTCAAGGCAACTTAGATTTCCACGAGTTTATTGGACATTTACGAAAATTTTAAATGCTTCATTGCCTTTTCTTACATACCCTTAGAAAGTACATTACTGAGTAGTAATCTATATATATAAATAAAAATGGAGTGTTTGTTTCTACTTAGAAAATTTCAAATTCATTTTTAAAAGGAGTCTCCTCCATGAGTGATCAAGAGCAGATTTTAAATCCACAAGGATCAGTATCTTCTTCTGTTGGCCTACTTCATGCGAAGTACACACGAAACAGGATTAGCAGAAATAAATGTGCAGCAGATATACGCTTCATATCAAATTGCAGCAGATGAAACCAAATAATAGAACGAAGACTTCGTAAAAATAAGACTGAAGTATTTAAGTTAAAAGGCTTATTTGAAATAAATAAAATTACGTTAACTGAAACGTTCCATCCTGGAACTACAAACTGCACAAAAAGCAGTAGCTGACACAGGCAGCATATAAAACGTGATCACAAAAGCATAAGGATTATTTTAGTTTTTACCACCTTTATATTAGATGTCATTTGTGGTGTGGCCAGACGTTGCAGAATTACGATGTGACATCATCAAATAGATTTACATGATTGGCACTTCTGATTTCAACCAATCAGTATAGACACGTGCTGATGACGAAAGTTGAAGTCAGCATGCATGAGATTTGCATATCGATTACGTCATCACTTAAGACATGAGATTCAATAATAAACATAAGTAAACATCCGGATATATGGTAATGCAAGAAATTATCCCAGTTTATTGTTATTGAATTCTAACATCTTCCATAAACCTTGTTACTGTCGTATCCATAAGTAAAGTCAAACAGTGAAACACGAGTTGCCCAATACGAAATACAGTATTACCTCTAGATTGGTAACATTATGGATGTGTACAGTATATGAATTTCATGTACCCAAGGTTAAATAAAATTACCTAGCTTGATTGTTTCAATTAAACAAAATATCTTATAAATTTTCGTAATGGTATGACATCCCTAAAAAAAGTAGTTTTGAAAATTCCCTTCAGTGCTAATTTTTATAAATAACCTATTTTGTGATAGAAAATAATGAAAAATGTGTGCAAAGTTAATTAAGATTTCTAATTTTTAATTGCTTTTTCTCAAAAATACCTGTTTAAATTGAAAAATCTATGAATTATGTAAAGTATTTTGCTCATGGAGTGCAGCACAAAACAAAAATCACATTTTGAGATAAAACGAGTTTAAAGTTTTCATGACTATGAAAATACATAGCATATCTGCATTTTGTATAGCAGTGTTTATTAGATGATGTACTCGTTTGCTGCTGGAAGGAGAGTATTTTTGCAATTGCAAATTAAAGCAATACTTACTTCATTTTCAAATGAAGAGCTTCAGACTTTAAGGAGCAGAACTGTGAAAAGTTCAGTTCCAACTGCAATTTCTCTTCATGCAGCGATATGAGGTTGTAAAGCATGGATATGCCCTCAGCTAGTTCCTGAAAATAATTTTTAAGAGCTTATTCAATTTAAAAGGAGTTATAAAATCATTCATCATTTCATTCAAAATGCAGTCAGAATGTAAGCTTTGCTGATGCTGAATGAAAAACTAATTATATATCTTTGATAGCAGAAATAACAGTACAAGTCAAAAAATAACATTTTTTAGAACAAAAAAACATTTAACATTCCATATTGTAAATGAATAGAATCAGTTCTGCACCTTATGTCTGACAACTTTAAAGGGGAAATTAGGAGAAATTTTGGACGTGGCCCTGACAAAATTAAGTTACTTGTACTGTTCGTACCGAGAAAATTGTGCACATCACAACTGACTTGTACTATTATTCCCACCCATCAAAGATATTATACCATGTCAATTTTGGAAATCTTACAATTTGTATGGGCTCATAGCATGCATACACCTGCTTAATACACCTGCTATCATTGTGTGATACTAGCTTGACATCAGCAATCTTTTTATTTCTTGAATGTTTGAAGATTTCTGTTTGAAAATGAGAAAGTTGATCCAAAAATTGCAAGAACAGCTTGAGGTATAACGAACATCAAGAATAGAAAATCTATTAACCATAGTACAATTTACAGTCTTCAGTCTCTAGTACAGAATGTTTCACGAAGTAACTGCAAAGGAACAGAAGCAGTTGGAATCTGTAAACATGCATTGGATTGTTCTTTGAAAAACAAAATTTAAAAGTTTTAAATTCTGCCACAAACCACAGAATCTGACAATTGAGCCCGAATCCAAACATAGTATGGCCAAACTGTACAACTCTGCAGTCACTTTACATATGAGTAGGGCAGAAATGGGGTCATAAGCGTCCCAGCATGGTAAGAAATTTAAAAAGATGCTCACCTTATAATAAGTTAAGATCATATCATCTAGAGACTTTTTGTTTGACTGTGAAATAGCAATTTCTTCCTCCTGGCTCACCCCATTGGACACTTGTTCTTTTACGAACCCCTTGAACGAGTTAATCCAATTTCCATCAGAAACGTACCCTAGGGGACATTCAACAAGACATTTCTTTTAAAAAACAGTGATTCAATCAGTACAAGAAAAAATTGACATTTGGATGGCAGGTGGGTATTTTAATTAACTGGAGCAACACAATGGGCTATCAGGATCAAACCCTAAGGGAAAGATCCAACCACCACGTTATTTTGTACCAATGGTCAGATGACGAGATCACACCCGAGCTGGCACCCCACTCTCCAAACTTCCACGCCAATGTGAGGACATTGGAGGCCACAACGGATAAAACGTGCACCAGCCCCCTTTGTACACAACTGTCTTTGATTGGGTTCGAACTCACAACCCCTCCGGTTGCTAATCCGTTACTCTTCCAACTGGGCTTCAGTTCTTTCTGTAATATGTTCTTTTCAACAATTTTGTGCAAAGTGCGAATTATTTACTTCTTTGACAAATACGTGTAGTTATTTCTGAATTCACTCAGTTTGTGTTCAATATACCTTCAATGAATAAGTAGAAATATGGGTATGTGTTGCTTATGATATCTCTAAACTTCGAAGTAGCAGGATTATCAGTCGTATATGAAAAATGTATCAAGTAATGTCAAATACAGGGGCATTACTGGCACACATGATTTGCATATACGCTGCAGTGCTAATAATTTGCATTGTTCCATAATCTTGCAAATTTCAAAGATATTGGATATTGCCTTCACGGTGTTGCATTTTCAATGGCCAGCAGATGTATAATTTGAATGCTACATATAATAAGCTTCAGGTTCAATTCTACAATCAACAAATTGCAATTTCCAGAAACATGAATTTTTAAATAGAAAATTCTTGATTATCCTTCATATTTTAATACTTGGGGAATATTCTCATTTTCAGACAATATTCTCTGCTAATAACTCTTGTATTTGTATCATAAAATAGAATTAAATGAAATAATAAAAGCGAGTAGGTCCAAGATCACTTGTTCTTCAAATTCTTTCAGAAATTTTTCCTATGCTTCCATATTTATTAATGTTTAATACAAATAAATTATATCAAGAAGCTGCACTAGGACTTGAATGTCTAACAAGTTTAAATTCACATGCAATAAATTAATTTAACTTTTGAAATGGACTCAATTGTTAAGAAATCTTAAAGACTCTCAGAAGCGATTATAAGTAGTGAAGCAAGGGTAGGTATTTTAATTAACGGGCACTGTGTGGAGCTACACAATGGGCTATTGGCGACAGTCCTGGGGCAAACCCGAAGGGAAAGATCTGACGACAACACCACGTAATTTTGAACCCCGATCAGATGACGAGGTCACACTTGAGATGACACCCCACTCTCTAAACTTCCACACCACGGCAACGCGAGGACATTTGAGGCCACGACATATTTAACATGCAACAGCCTCCTTTGTATTTGAGTCTGGTAGGATGAGTGAAGCAAGGGGAAATATCAAAGGAAAATTAAGAATTTTTAATATCCATTCGAGAATCTGGAATTTTCAATCAAGTAAAACAGATTCCATACTCACAATGGAGAGAATATTTTCGAAGGATGTTGCAAAACTCCTTGATACCAGCTTCAACCTCTTTCGTGAGCTGCAGTGATTCTTCCTGGAGATAAATATCAAGTCAACATTTATATTTTTATAGACATAGACCAAAGAATACACATTTGGAAACCCCCCATATATACAGAATCCCAGAAATACACGTTATGTTTACAGCTGATTAAAAAAATTATTGTTTTTCATTTAACTGTTATGGGAAGGGAAGGTGGACAAGTAGGTAGGTATTTGAATTAATGTTGTGGCTGGAGCAACACAACAGGCTATTGGTGATGGTCGGGGACCAGCCACAAATTTAAAGATTCTAGGACAACACCCACCCCGGCTCAGCCTGTTCTTTCACCTCACCCTGTTTAGAGCACAGTTAGGGGGGTCGGAGAAAAGTGATTCCCAGCAGAAGAGGCAATGGGCCATTCCCTCCCTCGGGCACGGCAGACACACGCCCACCCCTCAGGGTGCATGTACCGCATTTATTGAATACTATATACATATTACATAAATATAAATACATTTCGCTTTACATTTAGCAATTAATTCGAACATCAGTAAGCAACATGGTGAACACAACAAACAAAACGCAATTTAGAATTTTTATAATTTAGAGGGCAATGCCACACTGTACAGATAACCCAAATAGGAAAGTACATGTAAAAAGATAGATACGAGGTACATAAGAAAGTCTATAACTCAATTTGTTCCGTAACAGCAGGCCCCACCCAAAACAAAGAATGAGAATCAGAACAGAACATAAAAAGCAGGACAAATAAACCATTAATAAATACAATAAAACATTAAAAACTCACATAAAATACAAGGTATAATAAATAAAGAAAATGGAACATTAAGACAACATAAAGGAGAGAGAGGGGAAAGAAGCAATTATTTAAATAAAATAATTATTTTAAAATTTAACAAATAACCGATAAAAGCCAGGATAATATTTAATATACAAATATTTAAAGATAATATAAAATATAATTATACTTTGTGGAGGATAGACACTTAAACTATCAACCATAGTCCGTGCTGGCTTCGAGTATATTAATTTGCGGCTTAAAATTAGGACATTTCTTAGATCGGCAGTCATGTCCCACATCATAGTTGGTTTTAAATTTAAGGTTCGAATATGTACAATTTATACACTTTTTAGGATTATCACACTTGTCTTCCAAATGTTCTCCCCCACAATTTATGCAAATACTTTTGTCAGTGCACTGGCTCTTATTATGACCAAATTTGCCACAGCCAGTACACTGAAGGACGCTCTTAAATTCCTCTTCCCGGACTTTTTGATAGCCCAGGTAGAGGTAGCTGCGCTTAGGGATTTTTCTTCCTTCAAAAGGGATTTTGACAGTATTTCATTATCTTCTGATCGCGTTGGGTTTCCCTATCAGTTATTACGAAAAATGATTTATTTAAGCTAAACTATTTGAGAACTGCAAAAAATGATCATACTCTGATAGCATATTTATTTAGGAACTTTTAAAAAATAATCAGATTTTTAAAAAAGTTTTTAAAAAGTTTTGTGAAAAATGAAAAATTTTACATGAATAATCGATATTTTCAATACCATCAAAGTCATACTAATGAAATTAGCATCAATATTGCACTAAAGTTTTATAATTTTTCTAAAGAAAACAAAATTGAATCATCATAAATACTTAAGGATATGCAATTTTTAACAAGGTGATGTACACTTAGAAAAATATAATTTAATTTGTGACGTCACTTTCACAAACCCATATTTAGAAGAAATGCTTTTTTTGAGATTATAAAGAATATGCTGATTCAAAGTGGAAAATGAACTGGATATACAAAATGTATATACAAATGAACTGGAAATACAAAATGGATATGCAAATGAGTATACTACAAATGAACTGGAAATACAAATGAATTGGAATACAAAATAAACTTCTACAAAAGGAAGCAACTGGATCTTACTAATAATTTGCACCAGTAGAAACTGAATATTCCAATGTAATACTTAAAATATAAATACCTTTTTCTTCTTGTTTAGGAGTTTGGACAAGTACTCTTGGTCTATGTCCTGACATCTCAGTTCATTTGAAATTCCACTTTGCTGCAAGTGCACTTTGAAAGGATTCAAGTGCAACGAATGGCTTTGAACAACTTTTGCCTATGGAAAATGAAACAAGTTAATTAATTTATGTTTTAAACCAACACTCACATTCTAAGATCAGACCTCCCACAGCACTGCTAAAATAGTAGTACACAAATGGCGTCACCAGGGGTCTGATCTGCCACGGACACCCTCGGGTAGTCAGCGTGACGTTGTTCTGGATGACAAGTGGGCACGACTATCTTGCTGCCCACCTGCACATGATCTGCTTGTTGCCTTCCCTACAATGCCCACTGTGGGGTCTGGGCATCATGGATGCTGCCCACCTGCATCAGCACTTGGCCTTGAACCAGGAACCAGACACCGAGGAGGGCGAATAGAGGAAACTTTCCCATCTCTACTGGTCAGCGAGCCACCCAATGGCCCAACAACCAAGAGTGCAGATAATTTTGGTGTACAGCTGTATTATATGTCTTGTTTGGTGTCAACACTCTTGGCGCGTTTTTTGGTGCAATTTTTGTCACCAAGGAAAGAATTCTTAGAAAAATTGTTTTCTTAATGGAAAATAATAAACCACATTGCTCGAAAGAATACCCTGAAACGTATCTACTAAATACAGAGAGCATGTTCAAATAGAAAAAGGTAACGACTTTGAAAAAAACAGAAAGAAACAATACAACCCCATGCGACTGCACTGGACCGGGACTAAAATCAAACTGAACGTTTTAATTCTCCCATACATTAAATGGAAAAGAATTGGGAAATTTTTTTTAAAGAACCAATGAAATCAAAGGACAATTTAATGGAAATGGAAAGAACATTTTAGAATACTCGAAATGAAAATTGAAACTTTCCGCTTGTTGAGGTTGCCATAAAACGGGAATAACCCTAATATAGATGAGTTGCCTTCACCTGTCACAATTCGAAGTGTTGCCACCAAATGAGGCGTATGTACCATAATTTTTGACGCACTCTTGAAGCTTGAATCTAAAAATCAAGATTATTTTTACAAAAATCACATGATTCAAATCAAGTCAGTTTCAATTGGAAAGTCAAGTATTTTCCCTGAAAAGATATGATAATGGCAGTATTTTATTTCCTTTAAGAAAAAGGTCATAGTCGAGAACACACCTCTTTTGATGACATATTGAAGGACAGTCTGCTCTTTTCCTCAGACAGAGCGGGACGCTTGATGGAAACAATATCCATGATGATGAAATTCTTGAAATACTTCTCAAGTGCTTCATTCAAGTTGCCACGACTCTAAAACAGAAATCATGCTTGCTTTCAAGATTAATCACTTCTACTGAAAGTGGAGTCAAAAGAATAAATATTTCCTAAATCCAAGAAACATTTGCTTATATTCCAATACTGACCATGGATCCTTAGGTTTGTACCTGTGTGTTTCATTCTATTTCAAATGTTCATTTTTGAGATATCCCGAATAAAATATGGAAATGTTAAGCACCTAAAAATACCTATTTCAGTGTTGAGGACTATAAAAGCCTAGAACGGTTTTAATGTATCCAAGACCTAAAACGACCTTTTTCAAGTCATTTCCTCTTTAAATGCATTTTGTTTTTATTCAAAATAAAGCATAGTGCTGAGCCATTTCTGGTATCCCAAATGTAATACTTTCCTGTTACAAAAAAAATGTCGGTCAACCCATCATGGCTCACAATCCATTTGGGGATCTATATCATACTTTTTCCATTGTTTTTTAATATTTGTCTTGGTTAACAATTTGAAAGTGATTTTTTTTACCTAAACTTTCAGGCGACTATCAATTTAAAGACACCAAAAGTTCAGAATCCTAGAAATACAGTACTAAAAAGCTGGATTCTGCAATTGCAATAATACTTAATGCTATTCCTATAGGAATTTCAAATTGTTTTTAGCCCCTTCTGTACACCCAGGACAAATAGATGGTAAGTATTTTAATTAAAGTCACACTGGAGCAACACAACTGGGCTATTGGCGATGGTTCGGGGTCAATCCCCAAAGGAAAGATCCGATGACACCTTGTAATTTTAAACCAAGGTCGGATGAAGAGGTCACACCTAAGCTGGCACCCCACTCACCAAACTTCCACACCATGCCAAAGTGAGGACATGACAGATTTAACATGCACCAGCCCCTTTTGTACACAATGGTCTTTGGTCCAGGACAAATAGAATGCATGGAATGAGTTAACATGTAGCCTAGGTTGCCTGCAGGATTCTTAAGAATAAGTGTATCAAATTTGGTGTGTAATTTGGTATTGTATAAATTTGGTGCAAATTTGGTATATAGAGAGCAGAGTTGGTGTACAGACACCAACTCTGCTCTCTATATAGATGTTGTACTCATTTTAATGGTGCTACTCCTTGGTTATTAAGAGTAGACTAACACCAAATGGGAATACGAACCTCTGTTGCTTTTGCCTGAGTTGCTCGCTGAATACAATTGGGTCCCAGCTTTGCTTTCAGCTGCTTGAACAAGAGGAAATTGTTCAAGTCACTATGAAAGTCAAAAGGTTCAGTGTTCATTATAGCCCTGAAGGAATAATAAACATTGGAATTTATCCGATCTTTTTATTTTCTAGACATCAGACAGCATGCAAATCACAGTGCAGTTTCAGCTCTCTCTCTCAAAATTCAACTATCTTAAACATAAAAACGTTCTTATAAAATTTTAGAATATACAAACTAACAAAAATTATAAATTTATTAACACACGAGAGACGTTTTTGAAACATTTAATACATTAAAACAATTCAAATTAATCTTAAGCCTTGTTGTCTCTACCTTTTCATTTGAATTCAATATATTTTATAACACAAATTCATTACTGAAATTTGAGATTAACAAAGATGAGATAAAATCTAATTCAATAAATGTTCAATACAGTGTCATGCCTTTTTGTTACCCGAACATTGCTCATTTTGATGCAATTGAACATTCAATTAAAAGATGTTAATGGGTTTAAATACCAAATGGGTCCAAATGGGAAAGTATTCCCCATTTGGAACTCTTCTACCATCAAAGTTAGGAATTGGAGTTGTTCTGCAATGGATTCCCTCCCACTGTGTAGGTATTTTAATTAACGTCGCAGTGGAGCAACACAACAGGCTAATGGCGACGGTCCGTAATCAAACCCGAAGGGAAAGATAAGAGGACAATACCATGTCATTATGAACCATGGTCAGATGAGGTCACACCTGAGCTGGCATCCCACACCATGCCAATGTGAGGACATTGGAGGCTATGACAGATTTAATATGCACCAGCCCCCTTTATACACAGCGTCTTTTTTATTAGATTCAAACTAGCAACTCTCCGGTTGATAATCTGTTACTCTTCCAATCGGGCTACCTCGCCCCTTTTTGAAACAAGGAAATTCTAGAAATATATGCATACTCACCAATCTATTAATTTTCCAATGATAGTTGGTAACTTGATCCTATTTAGTCGATAGATATATGTTCATTTATTATGAATTATATCTCTATCAGGAAGTTGTCTTAACAGACAACTTAACACTGTTAACAGACAAGGAAACGAAATGCAGATAACATTCTAGGCTCAGATTCTTCCAAAAACTCTATGGAGCAGAAGGGTTTGGAGTAGCTTGGCATGAGTTAACAGTTCACATCAGAAAAATCCAAAACACTCTGTTAACTGCAAGCCTTATTGAAGTAATCAGAATGTTTAGATTTAGAGATGTCAAATTTTGGCTGATCGTGCCAGTAATAAAACAACTAATTTTCAATAATGAAACCCAGAATTTCTGTATTACTTTCAGTAATGAGTAAAAATACATAGAATTTTGAAAAAAAAAACACATTTTTAAAATTAAAATCGAAACATAATTAATAGTTAATTGAGCCTTAACAGATAAATGGTTGGAAACATTTTGACCGTGTTGGGGAAAAGATGATTGATTTTCATTAATGATTATGTTTAAATATGGTTAGTATGTAATTGAGTTTAAACAGACACTGATACAAACTTGTAAGAATGACAAAAACATTATTTTCTTTCAACAAAATCTACGATCAGTATTCCTAAACATGACACAAGATTTACTAAATAGGTAACCTAATAATTTGTTTTACCATTGACGAAAATTTATATTGATAATACGAAGTTTGTGATGATCTGCCATTCGCATTACGAAACAATTATACAAACTGAAACTTTTCGCAAAGGTGGCTTACATACCAAAGATGTGCACCATGGGCTTCGATTTACGAAGTTCCAAAATAACCTGAAAAACGAGCGCCTTTTGTTTGAAAACAGAGGTTTCTGCACGAACATGGGACATCAAACTCCGATTGCTTTACCAGTATTACTGGAGAAAAATGTTTTATTGCCAACAATGTTTTGCTTCATCAGAATTATTGGATATATTTTCCCAAAAATTATCTAATAGTCCATATTGTGTTGTTCCAGTGTGACGTTGATTAAAATACCTGCCTACCAAAAATTATCTCACGTTGGCGTTGGGTGGAAGTTTAGGGAGTGGGGTGCCAGCTCAGATGTTGATCTCGTCATCTGACCTTGATTCAAAATTACGAGGGGTTACCCTTGGATCTTTCTTTTGGGGTTTCATCCCAGACCATCGCTAATAGCCAGTTGTGTTGCTCCAGTGCGACGTTAATTAACTACCTACACGGTGCCTTCAGCAGTAGTCATTTGCTACCTTCTGATAGTTGCGTTTGTTTCAGAGTTGGATTTGTGTCTGTCGAGAAGAACCTCTGATTGAAATTGAACCTCTGGAATCGAAATTGCGAACCAAAACCCAAACTATTTAAACTGGAGTAGAGCGTAAACTTCTACCTGATTTCGTGAATTCCTCGAAGAATGTCTCCTTGGTACGGATATCGAATCCGAGGCATGTTTGTTGGCGATAACTTCGCCAAAGTAATGTAAGCATCGGGATTTCACCTTATCAAATAACCACAAGAACAAACGAATTGTACTTATTGTTACAAATACGGCCTTCGTAATTAAACAGATAGTTTCGATTTAGAATATTTGCTGTACGATTTTGCACCATTATTTCGTAAAAATAATAAAGTTTCTTAGCATACCAATTTTGCTACTTTAAAATGTTTCTAAAATAACTAAAGAGGGAAAAAAACTGATACAGTGTAGAAAATTCAGTGGGATTAATGATTTTAGATCTCTTTGTTTAGTGAATACTGAAAAGGTTTTGATGTTAAAACTTGTAATTCGTAGCCCCCATGAAAGCCACCTGAAAGATAGTAGTGTTAGAAAACAAGTTCGTAAAAATAAGTTCAGAAAGTCTTCACGGGCTGCATCTACCCGATGCCGGGTGCATTTGGAAATAAGCCAAAAAGCCTTTTAACACAACATTCATAATTTTATTTACAAGATTAACAGACGACAAAAACATACATACCACATACCGCCGAGAACAAACTTAATCTGACTTACAAAATTCAGCTCGGAAGCTGACGTCACTTTTTACAGCGCCGCTCATTGGACAGTTACATTCACGATTACTTCACTTCACAACATCCTCCCCCCCTTGAGACTCAGATAGTCTCAAGCTCATAACTAATGTTATTCAAAAGATCAAGTCTCTTTGGAGCTTTCACACACCTTCCAGGGGAGGTGTATCTTTTCATTATGCTTTTGAACCAACTGACTCAAATACTCTTTTCTAAAACGTTGTCTTAGATCATTTAACAGTTTACTTCTATATTTAATTCTCGTCCTAAGATTTCGCGAATCTAATTCGTCAATATCCTCAACACTGGAACTCCGTGTCTCGATAAGAAACATAGCAGGTGTCAGAGGAACCAATTCCTCCGGATTTTCAGAGACATATGTCAACGGTCTACAATTAATTATAGATTCACAGTCACAAATCACAGTATTTAGTTCTTCATAAGTTAACACAGATTTACCCAAAGTACGTTTTAACAGTTCTTTTACAGTGCGGACCAACCTTTCCTACCAGCCTCCCCACCAAGCTGCGGTGGGTGGAATAAATTTCCAAAGTATTTTAGGAGTTCTGGTTTCTTTTCGGAAAGAATCAGTAAAATCTATCTTCTTTTCTTTTAATTCATTCAAAATCCCGTTAGCTTTAATCTTAGGAATAAAACCACAAATCCTTTTTTCAGAAAGAGCTTCAAAATTACAAGCAAAAGTTCTTTTTAAATTACTGACCTCGACAGAAAACACATCATGTCGTTTTGGTTTCGTTTCAGCCCCCCCCCCCCAGATAGCGCATGTATAACAGTTTCGTCTCTCAGTGGAGATGCTTTAAGCTGAGTTATAACATTTTCGCTTACGTAACTACTTTGACTTCCTGTATCAAACACCGCGCGAATAATTTTCTCATGACCTAGATATCGAATAAGTACGCAAAGAGTTTGCAAAAATACAATTTCGCTTCTGCCACAATTAGAGAGAGAACTCTCAGATTTTGGAACACTCTTTTGCTCAACATTTTTTTCTTGTTTGGAACACATAATTTCAAAATGAGGATTATTACAAATAGAACAATTCAATTGCTTTTTGACACTACAAAATTTACTTAAGTGACCAGCTCTTTTTAAACAAGAAAAACATGCACCTTTTTTCATCAACAATTGCTGTTTAGCAGCCAAAGTCATTTTCCTCGCGGTAAAACATTTTTCACTAGGATGAGACTTATCACAAAAAATACAGTTATTAATTCTCTTACCTGAATTATCAACAAGGCTTACCAAAGCTGATGCTGTTGTCAGGTCAGCTTGTTTTACCTGTTCAATAAAGTCCTTCTTTCGATGACTTTGGTGCGGCGCGAAACCAGTCCGGGCAAGTAAAACCATTTCTTCACCTTTTACTTCCTGTCGAAGAAAATTCATCAAATGTTCTAAAGTTCGAGATCCTTTGGTTTCTGTCGAGTCGTGATTTCTACTTCTTTCCCAAGCCACTAACACTTCTTCTGGAAGGCAACTCTCCACTAACGGCGTTAGAAAGTCCCCGTACTTTTCTTGTGTTCTTCCCAAGCTATCCAATGCTCGCAGCTTTCCTTCCAGTTCATCATATAGAGAGGGAAGATCCGTCTTCGCTCTTCCGGTAGCAGCGTTCTTCATAACTAAGCTTAACAAATCTCTAACATAGATTTGCACAAGCAAATCTTCTCGTCCAAAACGCTCTTTCAATTGCGTTTTCAATTGCAAATTCTTTTCTTACCCTAAATTGTTCAATTGCCTTAGGGTAATTAGCCGCCGTAGCTGGGAAACTCAGAACTAAACGTTCTGCTTTCGATTTGGGTTCCATAGATTGCAATAAATATTGCATCTTATCCTCATCGGCAATACTTTTGTCGTCGTGTATTTTCTGAAACTGACTCCAAAAGGTCAGGTATTCTTTCGCTTCGCCATTGAACTTTTTCAGCTCTATCTTTGGCAATTTGAATTTTCTCGTTTCCTTATTGTCATTCGACAGAACGACTTCTTGCAATTTCAAATCTACCTGAGCACATAGCTCTAAGTACCGGTCTCTGTAAGTTTCAGATTCTTCTAAATCTTCATTAAATAAATGTTCGTCATCTTCACTCTGTAAAAACTGTTCTGAAATAGCAGTTTGACAGACATCAAGTCTCTGAAACTTATCACTAAGTTGAATTCTCAAAATCGAAAGCGATTTCAAATCACATACTTCTTTCGATAATGCCGTTTCTATTTTCTTTAAACTCAGAGAAAAAGCAGTTCTCAGCCCTTTTCGTTGTGTTTTTAAAGCATTTAAATTCATTTTCAAAAGTTCTAGGTTCAAAAGTTCTTAAATGACCAAAGCACCCAGTCCCGCCGAGGGTACCACTATGTTAGAAAACAAGTTCGTAAAAATAAGTTCAGAAAGTCTTCACGGGCTGCATCTACCCGATGCCGGGTGCATTTGGAAATAAGCCAAAAAGCCTTTTAACACAACATTCATAATTTTATTTACAAGATTAACAGACGACAAAAACATACATACCACATACCGCCGAGAACAAACTTAATCTGACTTACAAAATTCAGCTCGGAAGCTGACGTCACTTTTTACAGCGCCGCTCATTGGACAGTTACATTCACGATTACTTCACTTCACAACAAGTAGGTAGATATTTTAATTAACGTCACACTGGAGCAACTCAACGGGCTATTAGTGACGGTCCGGGATCAATCCCAAAGGGAAGGATTCGAGGACAACTCGTAATTTTGAACCACGGCCAGATGACGAGGTAACACCTGAGCTGGTACTCCACTCTCCAAACTTCCACACCACGCCAATTTGAGGGCACGACAGATTTAACGTGCACCATACCCAGCTTACACGACGGCCTTCGGCTGGATTTGAACTCGCGACCAGAAAGAACACATGATTAGATTTCGAACCAGATTTTGTTTTTCAAATATAATATTTTCATTGTGAATAAATATTAAGGCTTTTGGACAAGCGTTTTGTCAATTGAAATTTATATTTCTTATTTCCGTAATTTTCGTCCGTATTTTCGTATTAAAGTGTAAGCGTACAAAATGAAAAGTATTCAAATAAAGATAAAAGTTTTATTGAACAAGATTTGTAAATTTTCAAAGCCATACAAACTTTTATGAAAAACTATACTCTGTCGCTTAGACATGGTGCTAGTGTACATATACATACAGGGAGACCATTAATTTTTTAAAAATGATTCAGATAACTTAAAATGAACCAAAATATTCTATATACTAACAAAAGCACTTAACTTTTTTGCATTGATTATATAAGAGCAATTCCATGAAACATAGGACATTCAAGAGAAAATGTTTTTAGAAAATTTTATCTCGGCTTTTCAGTTTTTTCTAGACAGTTTAAAGTACAGAGAAGCAAAAACACACAGATAAAAATTTAAGAAGGAAATTATGTCTAAAATATACAGAAATGCACCGTCTTAATATGAAAAATGCAAAAGAAAAACCAATGAATGATCTACAAAATAATCGTTTCTTTTTTTGAAATTTAACGCAAAAGTGCATATGTATTGTTTCCAAATAGAATAAAACAATCTCTGCACAAATCAAAATTCAAATAACTGCACAATCTGCGTACAAGAAACTACCAACAACTTTATAAACACGCGATATTTGCTTACTCTTGTGGAAGATGCCAAGATTCGCCAAACTGTATTTGTGCGTATAACCGTAAAACTTTCCATTTTTTTCACAAAATGCATAATTTTAATAGCTCCAAAACATTTTTATCAGCTTACAGATATTCAAATTGTTTTCATGAAATCAAATAATGCAGAAGAGTGTTTACAATAACCGAAACATTGATTATACACTGAAGAGCAATTGAATTAGAGATACCTGTCTAGTAGCGCATAGCACCACCTTTCGCCTTGATGACTGCGTCGATTCGTCTTGGCATGGACTCGACAAGACACTGGAAGCGATGGGAAGCCATACGTATCCACGACTCCTGAACAATCTCCCACAATTCACGTAGATTAGATGGAAGGTGGTCTGAGGCTCGGACATATCTCTCAATTGCATCCCAGATGTGCTCGATTGGATTGAGGTCAGGTGACCTTGATGGCCAGGAAAGCACGCGCAGATCTGTGGAATGTTCATCCAACCATTCGGATACAATTCGGGAGCGATGGCACAGTGCCTTGTCTTGCTGAAAGACAATATCTGTAGTGGGCTGTCGTAAACGAACATACCACACAAGATGGTCGTCAAGGATAACCTGGTAACGTTCACCTGTGAGAGACGATGTCACACATACCAGCGGTCCCATTTCAGTCCATGTGAACAGTCCCCAGACGAGAATGCCACCTCCACCAGCCTGAAGGATCCATCGCTTCATGTGGTTTACGCCGTACACGTACTCTGTGTCAATCATCATCGGCATGTACCAAAGTGAATCTCGACATCACTCCAGGCAACATTTTTCCACATCTCGACGGTCCATTGGCGATGTTCCCGTACCCATATTAATCGTTGCGCCCTGTGTTGTGCAGTCAACAGAGGGACTCTCGTGGGACGATGGCTTCTGTACCCCATAGAGAGGATATGGTTTTGGGTGGTGTGGCAGCTTACACTTTGTTGTGCACCAGCGTTAAATCGACGGGTGATCTGTTGCACTGTGGCCCGTCTATCTGCTGTTACAATGCGGGCTAGCCGACGATGACCTCGCTAATCCACACGCTGTTGTCCGCGGCAGTTGACCCTGGCAGGGATGGTTTTACCGGAAGCGACGTACCCACGGTACACCCTTGACACAGTGGTGCGTGAAAATCCGAGTGTCTGCACTACTTCCGAGATGGAGTGACCCATTCGTCGGGCCCGGACTATTTGCCAACGATCAAATGTGCTCAGATCCGCACTCTTACCCATACTGCTTTTGACTATTACTAATACCGTGAGCAGCACTCCTTATCTTGTCAAACAGCTGCTTACGTCATTTGCAAGCCGCTTCCAGGCCTGCTCACAGCTACAAATTTGTATAATGCCAGCTATCCCTAATTCAATTGCTCTTCAGTGTACTTTGATGTGATGCAACGCTACTCTTTTTAAAATGCTTTAAATACTAAAAAAACAGATAAGTAAATAATAACATACCTATGAAATGAATAAGGTGATCCTTTAGTTCCTCTCTCCTTACAATTGTATGCACACCAATATGCAACCAGTTTTTTCACTAAAATTGCTGCCTTCAACACGTCAATTTGCCATCCCTGTGCTAAATCCCATAGAGAACCGTCCGCAAGTCACGTGATTTTACTCGTACAACATGTTGGCAACTCCCTATGCGCTCTCTATCATTATCTCTCCTCTAAGAACCAATCAGTCATCGTATGGGTCGGCACATCCATTTCATTCATAATAAATCTAATTGGCGTTTCGTTCACCAAGTACCACGTAATCAAAAGAATCTTACACATATGCAATTTACTGTTTTCAAACCATGTTCCCTTTCGCATCGATCGCTTTCGTTTATGTGCATACTTTTTACACAACCATTCGTACCTATCGCCCGCATCCTTTCTGTCTTTCAAAGCCATTTCACTCACACATTCTGGACATTTCACACTTTTCGCAATCAAGCCAACTTTCTGGCACCATTCAATCCCTTTCAAGCTGTCCGGATTCGTTGAAGATTCATCATACATTTTCCCCCCAAAAAAACAACGGCATTTATACGTCCAGTTAAACCATCCATTGCCATACCTAATCAAGGGTAAGTGAGGGGCTAACAAATCTATAATATCACGAACGATAATTAATTAATTTAATTTCTAATTAAAAAAACCCAATAAATATCAATTGAAATGTGCCACTTGAAAAGATAGTGATGGAGATGTCGAATCCGGGGCACTGGCGATTTATCGCCAAACATGGTAACCTTCCAGTTTTGATCCAACTTTATGGCAACCCTATGCAAAAGGTTGGTTTTTCGTAAGGAAAGAGCGCTTTTTCTTAACGAAATTCCGATGTATTGCGTTCTATAATTGGTTACCGTTTTAAAATTTGGATTCTTTTTGTGTTCTTTGATGTCTTAGCTTTTAAGAATGATTTTAATTGGTTATTGCTTAACCGGCTGAATTGAGGTCGCAACGGATTCTATCAGTGTTTCTTTGGTTTCCGTGCTTGCCGTTGGATTTCTAAAATTTTGATTACAAGTGGCACATTTCTATTGATATTTTTGTTTTTTTAATTTTTTAATTGGAAATTAAATTTTATATATATATATATATATATATATATATATATATATATATATATATATAATTAATTATCATTCGTGATATTATAGATTTATTAGCCCCCTCACTTACCCTTGATTAGGTATGGCAATGGATGGTTTAACTAGACGTATAAATGCGGTTGGTTTTTTTGGGGAAAAATGTATGATGAATCTTCAACGAATCGGGAGAGCTTGAAAGTGATTGAATGGTGCCAGAAAGTTGGTTTGATTACGAAAAGCGTTAAATGTTCTGAATGTGGGAGTGAAATGGTTTTGAAAGACAGAAAGGATGCGGGCGATAGGTACGAATGGTTGCGTAGAAAGGATGGATATAAGCGAAAGCGATCGGTGCGAAAGGGAACATGGTTTGAAATAGCAATTAATAGTAATAGTAATAGAGCACGGTTAAAGACCAATTTGAATCCAGTGGATGTTCCTGGCATTTGTTGCCCAAATTGTTCGCAGTTACAACCCAGAGGAACATGATTAAATTAGACCGTAAGTTTCATTTTTCTTTAGTTTTTATTGTTTATTCGAGCATTCCTCATTTTCACTTGCGATTATAACAAATCGAATCGTCAAAATGGCTGCCATACTGGTATTGGCCGCCATGTTGATTTGGCGACAAACATGCCCCGGATTCTACATCTTTACCAAGATAGTAATCAAAATTTTGGAAATCCAACGGCAAGCACGGAAACCAAAGAAACTGATAGAATCCGTTGCAAGCACAAAATAGCCGGTTAAGCGGTAACCAATGGAAATCATTCTTAAGCGCTAAGCAATCAGAGAACGCAAAAAAAATCCAAACTTCAAAACGCTAACCAATCATAGAACGCAATACATCGCAATTTCGTTAAAATAAAACGGACTTCGTAAAAAAAATAACCTTTTGCATAGGGTTGCCATAAAGCTGGATCAAAACACCGAGGTTACCATGTTTGGCGATAAATCGCTAGTCCCGCAGATTCGACATCTCCACCGTCTCCTTTAATAACCGGTGTAAAATCTGTTTTTTATTTATCGACTGTTTATTTCCTACATGAATTGTGGCCACTATAAGTGAAAACCAGGACTTTTCACCAAAACGGAATATTCTTCTGCAACTTGAACTCTGGAAGTATTTGATCTCCTTTAATATGTGCTTTCAACCGACCTTTCCTGAAATTGGAACACATTTTTCTGTATTCATTCTTGTAGTAAGTGCAAGGTAAGGAAGTTTTTTCTTCGTTTCGATTCTGTATTTTGGTAGGACAGCTTATCAGTACTTGGAATTCAACTTTCTCTTTATTTTTATAATAACTTAATCATGCTTATCAGAACTTGGATAATTGGTTAACAGATTCCAATTGCATTTATATTTAAACTTTGCACACACTACCAATTGTGGTGCAAAGCATTCTTAGAATTATAAGTACTTTATGTAGGTTTTCCAAAATGTTTTCTTTTTCATATTTTTATATTATACTTTCACACATACTGTTTTCATATATCGGTACCACCACTCCAAAGGCACGAATCTGCAAAATTGACTTTTCTACAAAAGCGCGTTCAAAGTTTTGATGCTTCGGGGAAATCGAGTTACGACTCGAAGGTTGTTTACTCATGAAAATCGGCATTTCCGCTAAGAATCGAGATGATTCGTGGCTTTATCATAGTATAAAGCATGAAATGGTGACTCGAAAAATGCAGTTAGGTGAAAATCGCCATAATGAAGATGCGTGCCTTTGGGAGTGATAGTAAGATATATACTATTTTCTTTTGCTAAACTCTTTTAAAATTTAAATGTAACGTTTTGTGTGATGATTTTGTAGTATTTGACATTAAGTTATCCCTTACTGGTCAAGTAGGCCTCGTCTTTCTGTAGTTTAATTTGAAAGTTCCAACGGTTTTTTCTCAAGGGTCATTCCATATGGGGATACCTGGTGGGTGCTGCACCAGTCATGGAATTTTTTCAAATTTTTACCGTAGATAGACATAGCAGTGAAACTCATAGATCTCGTTTATTTAAATATTTTGTCCAATATTATCTGAGTTACTTAAATTTAAATATTGGTCAATGCTACAAAATAACGCCATCTTAGATTTGCCGCGCTGCCTATAAATGACCAAAACTTGATAACGAATAGTGCAAATTGAGTAATTTTGGTGCCATATGGAAGCCATTTATTTCAGGAGTATATTTAAACTACAAAAACAATAGCAATTTTCTTTTGAGTGGAAATGAAAAGTACACTCTAAAATATTCGAAATGAAAATTTAAGCTACGCTTGCCGAAGTTGCCATAAAAGTGGAAATAATCTAATTAAGATGAGTTGCCTTATCTGCCTTAGTTCGCTACAAAAAATGTGCCAAGAAACGCGCCAAAAGCGTTTTCGCAAAAGTATATCAGACTCGACAGTCAATCTCAATCCATAACCCTATGGGGGATTTTTCTGCGCATACTAACTGCGCATGGAATGATCCATTAGTCTTGAACGCACTATTTTAAAGGGGTGTCAGGGAAACAGACGGGTCTGTAACTCTAAAGGCTGGTTCACACTTGGCCAGTAATTTAGTCGAGTAGCGAATAATTTACTAACTAAACGTGTTCTAAACGTTTAGTAACTTTCCCACGGTAAGGTCGACTCCATACTTCCTTGGGTATTGAGCAGTGGCTTTTTATGCCCTTTCAAGTCTAGCGGTTGTTCGTAGGGGCTTACGCCAACGTGATGACATTTGACAGATTGAACGTGCACCATCCCCCTTGTACACGACTGTCTTTGGTTGGATTCGCACTCGCAACCCTCCGGTTGCTAATCCGTTACCCTTCCAACCGGCCTACCGCGGCCGGTTGTCCTGTTTAGGACTTTGCGCCATGAAATTCAATCCAATCGCTCCCGGATAGCAATTCGTTGTCTGATGTAGTGATGGGAGTATTCGAATACTAAAGTACTCGTGTGCTCGATACTTAAAAGTATTCGTTGCACTCGATTCTTTTCCCAAGTATTCGGATACCAAAGTACTCTTATACAAAAGTATTCGATAAGTAGGTAGGTATTTTAATTAACGTCACACTGGAAGCAACACAACGGGCTATTGGTGACTATCCCAAAGGGAAAGATCCAGGACAACACGTAATTTTGAACCACGATCAGATGACGACAAAAGTATTCGGATACCAAAGTACTAGGATATAAATGTACTTGGATACCAAAGTATTTGGATACCGAAGTATTCGGATACCAAAGTATTCGAATGCAAAAGTATTGGGATATAAATGTATTTGGATGCCAAAATATTGGGATATAAATGTATTTGGATATCAAAGTATTTGGATATCTAAGTACTAGGTTACAAAAGTACTCATCCTAGGTATTCGGATACCAAAATATTCGGATATAAATGTATTTGGATACCAAAGTACTCGGATACCAAAGTACTCGGATACCAATGTATTCGGATGCAAGAGTATTCGTATTCAAAAGTACTTATCCTACGTATGCGGACACAAAAGTACTCACCCGATTCTTATTAACGATTAATCGTTTTTGTATATGTATTCGAATGTTTACTCGATACTGGGAAGAACTCGAATATTCAAAAGCACTCGATTCTGGCCATCACTAGGCTTAGGTCTTTTCACTAGCCCTCGTCACTAGCCCTAGGAATAGAGCGGAACTAATGAAGATTAGTAGGTCAGTAGGAGCCCACCTGACCATGCTTGACGTTTCCAGGTCAACCCCTGCGGAACGGTCATCGCTCCTCAGACGCCCTCGAACGTTCCATGGAGTCGACGCTCTTCTTCATCGCGGCAGGTGAGTGCTCTTTGCTTTGCATTCCTCCGATTGGGGATGAATCTCTTGGGGATAGATTCTCTGCATCCCAAGAAACTATATCCCATCAATTATTTTGTCAGGAAAACTTCCTCAAGAGTTTCTATTCATCGAACCCTCTATTTCACTATTACGTAATTACAACAGGACAAGCAAAAAAGACGTTTGTGTCAGTTTTTAGATCGTTTATTTCAGAGTTAACTGTTTATTTTGTGTATGTATTATTATATTGGATTAACGTTCTATTCGTTTTTGTTTTGACGTCCTTAACATTACATATTGGATAGGAGGAATATATAAAATGCAAAATTCAATTTAGATAACAATAACACAATCTTCCTTATACGTATGAAAATAAGACTTATGAACGTAGTATACAATTGACTAACGTCGTCACTGTGAAGGGTGTGCTTCGTGACTACAAGATGAGCAATGCAGGATTCAAAATGAGTCAGTTTCAGCTTTAAATCGCCACGGAATTTTATATTGACTCTTAATTGCGTTGTCATTCAGGATGGAGGTAATCCAAGGGAACCGAATTCAATATTACCCGTACAATGAAATGTTATGTTTTTCTATCGACTCTAACATTGTTATATCGACCCCTAACAATGCTATATCGACCACTTTGGCAACCACTGTTTTAGATTACGATTCGAAGACCTAATTGAGGGACCGCGGTAGAACAGTTGGAAGAGCAACGGATTAGCAACAAAGTGTTACGAGTTGGATTCAAAACTCGGTCCAACCAAAGACCGTCGTTGAGGCACGTTAAATACGTCGTGGCTGCAAATGTCCTCACGTTGACGGGGTGTGGAAGTTTGGAGAGTGGGGTGCCAGCTCAGGTGTTGCCTCGTCATCTGACCGTGGTTCAAAATGACGTGGTGTCCTTCGTGATTGATCCCGGACAGTCACCAAAGGCCCGTTGTGTTGCTCCTGTGTGACGTTAATTAAAAATACCTAAAGTACCTTTTCAGAGGCACGTGTACTACTTTTTTAAGTACAAATAAATGCAAACGTGTGGGAAAAAAATACTTTATATTTCCTTGCAAATATTTAGCGTTGAATTGAGACGCCTTTTCAGTTTGTAATTTTTCTTTTTCACCTTAAGATCGTACTTTGTATCTTATACATTTTGTTGCTTTAAAAATGCAATACATCATTAAGCCTGTTATTATGGGTATTAATTTGGATACCTTGGTAAATTAGTAGAATCGCAGTAAGATCACCTGCTTTTTGGAGTTTGGAATAACCCGTTGGGTTGCTCCAGTGTGACGTTAATTAAAATACCATACCATACTACACCTAATTCTGTTTTTACACGATAGATGCGTTCCTGAAGAATACGTGTAAAAAAAGACATTGTATCTATGGAAGAAAAGAAGATTGGTTCCGAATCTAAAAAATCAGTAAAAATAATTTAAAAAAACATATGAAAATATTCATCTTAAGCTTATTATTTTATTTCAACAAAATACACATGTAATAATATGTAATGAAAATGAAAAAAATTCTTCATGAACAAAAAAAATCTGTTCTACATCCCCTGTCATCCAATCTGTACTTGCAGAAAATTCATACTTTCTGTTTAACTGAGATGAAGTGCTCTCTTGGCTCCTTTTCTTTAATCTGTCTATAAATTCTTAGTGCTGTTTGCTTGATGGCATTTCTATCTACTGGTACTCTTTTTTGTGACTTATCTTCTATCCATATTACCAGAGCCTTTTCCATCTTTTCCTTGACAATATCTCTTGTATATGATGATGAATTAGCACTTACTTTTGTTCCAGAACATACCGACTTTCTAATTGCAGCTTCATTTTTCTTAATTGTTCTTATGGTAGCTTCATGTACAACAAAATGCTTTCCTACAGACGTAGCACCTTGTCCAGTTGTAAGACAATCTAAAATTTGAATTTTAAGTTCCAAAGAAATCGCTTTCCTTTTCGTTTTGGTAATGGGTGAATTATGTGACATTATATTAGGGCTACCGAAAAATATCTCAAATTAAAATTAATAAATAAAGGTATGAAAACTTTGTAAACTTACAATTTATTGACTTTCGGCAAAATTTATATGTGCACAAATTTTACTATAGATTCTTTCACTTTGAAATAGAGCTACATACTAAATGTCTTCCGAAGATACAATGCACGAATACGGTAGATGTGCACCAAATTCAATAATAAAAATGTTATTTTATGTATCTAGAGGAAAGCAAGCGTTTCAAAACACACACACACTAGCTGTTATACATACATATAGAAAATAGAAATGATCTACTACGCCACAAATAATTTTTTTTTTTAGAATTTAGGCAAAAAAAATTGTTAGAAATTGGATTGGACCGCTCGTGTTAAATCAAAATGACTCGAGTAAAAAGAGAATGAAATATTTATTTTGAATTCGTGTTAAATCAAATTCGTGTAAAAACAGAATTAGGTGTATGTTTGGCGGGTTTCATGGCGCAAGAGGCCATTTTGGGCCTTGCTGCGCATGGCACAAGATATATAACATCAAGTAATAGAAACACACAATGCAAGTTTTGACACACGCAATAGACACAATACAAATAACATAGGGAGAAATGCACCTGACAGGAATCGAACCGCCTACAACTCGAAGCGCAGTGGACATACCCACTGAGCCACGACGACTCCACTATTTGGAGTGATAATCGGCTTCGATAGTTTCATCCGATTGAAGTTAGCATTGAATTGTGACGGGCTATTCCAAACTCCAAACAGTAGGTGATCTTACTGCGATTCTACTAATTTACCAAGGTATCCAAATTAATACCCATAATAACAGGCTTAATGATGCAATGCATTTTTAAAGCAACAAAATGTATAAGATACAAAGTACAATCTTAACCCTTTCGGGCCTAATGAGCATATACGTCCCAGAGATTAGATTGGGTCAATAAATCCCACTTTTGAATGGGTTTTTACGTTTTCAGTGTTCTTAAGGAATTAGGGAATAAAAATATGACTCAAGAAACCTGGCAATACTTTCAGATTGCAAATGGCGGACTTATGGTTTTGAGCACGCCCATTCATTCTGATGAATGAGTGACCGGAAACAAAAAGATGGTACAAAATTAGACGTTAGTTGCCCAGAAGCCATTTCCCACTACAATATGTACATGAATGGAGTTGTGATGAAATGGCTACTTTTTAGGGTCATGGCAGAAATCTGACAAGTGGTGGAAAAAGATTTTTATTTATGATTTCTGTTGTGAATGCATGGATTACGAAGTGTGATGTGGAACATAAAACAGAACCACTCTTATCATTCATGGTCCCCTTAGCTGAGCAACTCATAAATGTTGGAAGGGAGAAAGCAAACACAAAAAGAACGCGAAAGTACGGTCGTCCGTCAAAAAGAGCAAAAACTACTAAACTACTAAATTAAACTACTTTACAGAGTTAAATTTTAATTATGCAAAAGTTGGGGCGAAAGGGTTAAGGTGAGGGAAGAAAACATATTACTGCCTAATCTTCCAAAATAGTGTAGCTTAATGGCATCTATAAATAAGCTAACTGCTTGTCATAACGGATTGAGCGAAAAATCCTTTGGATCTCTAGAAAAATCTTAGTGTGGTGGTTTTCAGTTTATAATTTTTCTCTTTTACCTTAAGAATAATTGGTGAAGTTAGTAGACCTTGGTTGAATAACCGGTGGGGAAGTTAGAATCACATTAAGATCACCTACTTTTTGGAGTGATAATCCATCTTATATTTGCCTTCAATTGAGGACCACGGTAGCCATGTTGGAAGAGTAACGGATAAGAAACTGCAGGGGTTCGAGTTCGAATCCAACCAAAGACCGTCGTGGCGTCCTCACCTTGGTGTTGCGTCGAAGTTTGGAGAGTGGGGTGCCAGCTCAGGTGTTGTTTCGTGGTTCAAAATGACGTGGTGTTGTCCTCGGATCTTTCCATTTGGGATTGATCCCGGACCGTCGCCAATAGCCCGTTGTGTTGCACCGAGATGACGTTAATTAAAATACCTACCTACCTCAAGTATTAGCTAAGTCCCATACTGTTGCATAAAGTCTAGGTAGGTAGGTATTTTCATTGATGTCACACTGGAGCAACACGACGGGCTATTGGTGGCGGTTCGGGATCAATCCCAAACCAAAAGATCCGAGGGCAACAGCACGTAATTTTGAACCACGGTCAGATGACGAGGTCACACCTGAGCTGGCACCCCACTCTTCAAACTTCCGCGCCACGCCAACGTGAGGACATTGGAAGCCACGACAGATTTAATGTGCACCAGCTCCCTTCGGACACTACGGTCTTTGGTTGGATTCGAACTCGCAACCTTCCGGTTGCTTGTCCGTTACTCTTCCAACCGGGCTACCACAGCCCCATAAAGTCTAGGATCTATCTCTAGTCTAGTCTACTGTTGTATAAAGTCTAGGATCTAGACTTTATGCAACAGTATGGTATAATGTTGTTAGTACTGTATTACATAACGAACAAAGCATTTTGCCTTTCACAGAAATACTGCATCTTCTTTATTCAACTTCCTTTTAACTTTTTTGGACACGATGAGCAATCTAAAAATTAAGCAATTGTGAAATCAGACATAAGAAAGTACAGGAATACAAAATTCCAGATAAGAATACATACGACTGTCGAAATATTCAGTTAAAAATATGAGCGTAAAAGGAACAGATAAGAATATGTCATAGGTATGGAAATTATTGACTATCCAAACAGAACATTCAGCCATCAATGAGATACCAATGTCAGAAGGCTAACACAGTCAGAAACAATCATTGACAAGTATGCAAATTTCAAAAATTAAAAATCTTTTATAAAACATAATTACAAACAACTGTTCCTAACTATGGGTTAGTCTTTTGACATTTGCATCTCATTGATGGCTGAATGTTCTGTTTGATTTGGGACAGATAAATATGTTTTTTACCAAATAAGTAAAACCTATTATTTCATCTTTGTGTGACTAACAAAGGCTGCACATAAGATCTTAGAAGGTCCTAGGCTTAGTCATCCCATTGGTGTGACTTGATGGCCGCTGATGTTCTGTCTTTGTGTAAGTGCTTCGTGTGCATGTATTACAGAACGTGCCAATTCATCGTTCTCTACATGACACCACCAATCTTACTATCTCGCATTTCTTAACTTCATGTTTTGGTTTATGGCATTTATGTATTCAATTTCTTAAAATTTCCTCGCCTACTTTATCTGCCTTGCTGTGTAGTCCTCCCCACTTTCTTACTGGCCGCGGTAGTCCGGTTGGAAGAGTAACGGACTAGGGTTGCGAGTTCACATCCAACCGTCGTGTATAAAGGGGACTGGTGCACGGTCAATCCGTCGGGGCCTCAAATGTCCTCACGTTGGCATGGTGTGGAAGTTTAGAGAGTGGGGTGCCAGCTCAGGTGTGACCTCGTCATCTGACCGTGGTTCAAAATTACGTGTTGTCCTCGGATCTTTTCCTTCGGGTTTGATCCCAGACCGTGGCCCATATCCCGTTGTGTTGCGCCAGTGCGACGTTAGTTAAATACCTACCTACCTTTTTTACGATGTTCTGGATTTTTAAAATGCGTATAGTTGTCATTTTCATGTTTCAAATGTATATAGTTGTCATCAATCAAATTTTTGAAAATGCATAATTTCTCATCTTTTTTAATGTTTTCAAAAATGATTTTCTATCAAAGTTCACCTACCATTACTTAAGTTGAAACCACTAAGAATCATCCTGTATTTATATTTTTCGACATCTTCAATGTTTTCAACTTAGCCTTGTTTTATAATATTTGAAAAAATAACTTTTAGACCACTGATTTATTACTTTGGCTGTCTGTTTTAACTGGTTTTATTGGGTATATTTAATATTGCGTTTGGAGCATCTAACGGAGCCCAAACCAAACCTCGTTCACTACAACCATTTTGTTTTAGTGTGTAGACATTTATTCCATTCTTTTGAATTTTGGGATAGCATTACTTTGTTACGGTTTGCGATAGCATAACATGGTTGAATTTAGTGATGCAAGGGAAAATGCATTACTTATATTACATTATTTGTATAGGGGTTACACATACAAAGGAGTATCAAAAAGTAAGGTGAATTTTTGATTGACAGAAGCGTGCAGAGATAAATATATGAAAATTTATTATGTTTGACAAATCGCATCACACTATCATTCGACAAAGGAACCATAGTGTGTAAACATTTATTCCAACGTGGCACCCAATCATCCATGCGCTTTTCAAAGAAATCTTGCTCCAGGTTCCCTAACCAGGTAAGTGTAGCCTGTTGTGCCTCTTCCAGTGTATGGAAACGCTGCCCACGGAGGTGTTTCTTCAGGGAGCCCAACAAATGGTAATCCGAAGGGGCTAAATCAGGGCTATACGGGGGGTGGTCAAGAATTTACCACGATACTGCTCACTGAACCCTATGAGATATTCAATGCATTTGCAATATCATGCAACCTCACTCTTCTGTCTTCACGAATCATGGCATCGACGACATTCGTGTCGTTACACCACACGTACACTTGTTTCTGCGATATAACACTCTCTCCATAGACTTCCAACAATTCTCGATGAATATCACATGTTTCTTCCCCTTGGCCCATAAAAAACGAATGACACCTCCTTCTTGGAGTAATGCTCAAGTCGATGCGCCATCTTTGATTTGCTGTAAGCACCAGACGGGTTGACGTAGAAGTTTCTACAAGCCGTCACACTTCTATCACCTTGGTACTTGCAACATATAAAGAAATTAATTAGCTACACAAAAAACTCTGAGTTTTAGAGACAAATTCACCTTATTTTTTGATATAACCTTGTATATACATATTACATGATTTGTAGTCATATTTGAATGGAGATTTCCCCTTTGCGAACTGCAACAAATATATTTCCTCGAGTTCCCTTTCATCAGTGCCTAATTTAAGCCGGCGTGCTTTATCCTTCACTACCCAATTTGATAGATCAATTCCAATTTCATCCAGCATATTTGCGTTGACGGAACCTTTGCTTAAATGTCCTACTGTCATGATACAATCTTAATGCATTTCCCCTCGCAAATGTATTCACATCAGTCGAGTTTGGTATATTCTATCTGGTTGCTATATCCATAGCAAGCTTGGAGATTCCTTCAAATCGATTTCGAACACTATTTTCTTTGGTCCATATATATTCAACTTGAAAATTCCCCCGCATTTCGATCTGAATTGTTCCCCTCCCCCATTTTAATATGAGATTTTCTCTTAAAAATGCAGTGCTCATTCGAAAGTAAAGGAGATACGAGAGCTACAAGGAAACGTTCCTGTAAACCAGTGGTCGCCAAAGGGGTTCATATAACATTGCTAGGGGTCGATAGAAAATATAAATCCAAAATATGAGACAAAAATATCCAAACCTTTCTGAAGTGGTGCTCCCCTTTTGCTTGCATTTCCAAGCTCGTACAGGGTTGAAACTGATTTCAGCCATGTTAATTCCATTTTTAACAAAACAAATAAGTTAGATATAGAATTGTGTGGTGATTTAAGGCTGAAACGTACTCATTTTGAACCCAACATTGCTCATTTGTCGAGGGTCACGAAGCACGCCCTTCGAATTGATGACGCTTGTAAATTGTATACTAAGTTAATAAAAGTCTTATTTTCACACATATAAGGAAGATTGCATTATTGTTATCTAAACAAATTTTATGTTATTTATCCCTCCTATTCAATATGTAATTTTAAGAAGGACGTCAAAAACAAACATGTCTCCCTTTGACGTTAAGTCAATATAATAATATATTCCATGTTTTTTATACATAACAATAAACACTGCAACTCTGAAATAAACAATTTAAAACTGACATAAGCGTCTTTTTTGCCTGTCTTATTATAATTACGTAAATAGAGGGGTCGATAAAAAGTGAAGAATCTGGTCAAAGAAGTTTGGCGACCCGTGCTGTAAACTCAAAATATTGAGAGGGTTCCACGAGTGACTTCTCAAATATTTACTAATGTTGCCCCGGCTTTTTTTTTCAATTCCCTTGCGATCCCATTGACTTTACTTTGTATAGTACGCAATATTCAACTGTTTTTAATAGTTGAAAAAGGCTTTTTCCTGCTGTCCGTATTCACCTTTCGATTTCAAGGCTGTTTCCCCACCCGTCAAAATAGCTTGATTGTGAAATTTTGTAACAAAAACCGTTGTCTTGTACTATTTGTATTTAGAAGCTTTGACTTCTGTTTTATATTTACACTATGCTGGTGCAAGAACTCTCATGGACCGTACGGACCCAAATTTTAGAATTTGAAAAAGGCGTGCTGAAATTGTAAGAGTTAAAGCATTTATGATACCCCAGCGTTCTGTTCTTACGACGGACACTTCACAAATCCTGAAATTTTCTTTTTTATTTATAGATTATTTTTTATGTTATTAGTATCATTTGTATTATATTATTACTATCAGTATTACTTTTATAGTATTATCATTTGGTTCTCTGTAAATTTAACAAATTTTGTAATCCTTTCTTACGTACTATTGTTTTTCTGTGCTTGCATGTTTGGCCCTTCACTTGCCTTCCTTTTTTGTGTACTATCTTGAATGTTTTGTGTGTATAGTGGATTGCTCGGCTCTCCTAATCCCCGAAACTTCTCCGTTAGTCGGACTCTATAGCTGAAAGCCACACAGGTGTAAGTGTCCGCCTACGGCGTCCAATCCAATCCAAGTGCCGCGGTAGCCCGGTTGGAAGAGTAGCGGATTACCAACAGGAGGGTTGCGAGTTCTAATCCAACCAAAGACCATCTATTCACTGGGGCTGGTGCACGTTAAATATGCCGTGACCTCAAATGTCCTCACGTTGCCTTGGTATGGAAGTTTGGAGAGTGAAGTGCCAGCTCAGGTGTGACCTCGTCACCTGACCGTGGTGTTGTCCTCGGTTCCTTCCCTTCGGGATGGATCCCGGACCGTCGCCAATAGCCCGTTGTGTTGCTCCAGTGCGATGTCAATCAAAATACCTACTTACCTGAAATTTTAACGGAACACCTTGGTTATTTTGTAGGGTAGAAAATAAATGAGTAAATCTAAGCGCTAATTATATCACGGGTTTTAAAAAGCAAAACGCATAAAAATCGTATTTCGTAACGCGTAAAAATTCCGCGGAACATAGTTTGGAAACTCCGTATTATACTATTAATTATTCTAATGATAATTTCTTTTGGTTAAGAACTTTCACTCTATGCAATATTAGATTGCCTGGAACTTTTCCGCGTGTCTCAACTTTTCAAGAACAATAGATCCGTCTTCTGCTATCCTTAAGATCCGGAAACTATTGTTGAATGCAGTTAGTAAGGAAATGATAAGGAAGCGATGATAAATAGCGTAACCCTCGTCTTCTCGTGCGCTGTTACATTGTATGTCACTGAGAAACGATCGCGAATCTGGCGAGCCCAAATAGCGAGTCTGGAAACAATGCGTTCTCACGGAACGACTTCAAGTTCAAGGTCCCCGCGGCCGACATTCCTGCTATGTGGGTCACTCTGGAACGGTCCACTTCTGGTGGCCGAGCACTCAATAGCCGTCTATTGTCGAATGCAAATGCAAACAGGGCCGTGGAATAAATAAATAACTCACGTAACCGACGCCGCAGGATGAAAATCGAAGACGTGCTTGTGCGGGTGAAATTGGATACTTCGAATGGGGAAAACTCCACTTTTGATTGCGTATTTTAATCAGGTGTTTTAATTATGTTTCTTCATTTTGGGAACTTGCTTTCTACATCCCCTACATCATGTTTATATATGTACTAGCAGAATTACCCGGCGTGGCTCGGTTAAATTGGTCAAATGTTGATTGAAAAGTGATTAAACACTTTTCGTTCATAGAAAATGAAAACATTGAAGTGCACGGAAAACAATATTTAACATAGTTTTAACTTTTTCATTGGGTCCGAAGTAAATTGTAGAAGCTAATATATTGGGTTGGCAACTAAGTTCCCGCCGTTTTGAGTCGTTCCATCTGTTGAACATAGAGTTCCGCGTTGACGGTTTGGTTCCGTTCAAGCCAATTCGTAATGGATAATCCCTTCCCAGTCCCACCATACGCACATCGTTTTACGCGGATGAAGATCTTGTTTCACGCGCGGTGTCGCTTGTTTACCGGGGCTAAGCCATTCCTTGCGCTGCTTCATATTAATGTACAGGCACCATTTTTCGTCGCCAGTAACGATTCGGTAAAGAAATCGTTGCTTGCGTCCATGAGTTGAACGGTGACGAGCAAGCAAACCAGCGGAGATTGTAGCTCGTTGATTTTTGTTGTCACTTAAAGCATGCGGAACCCATGCTCCACACTTCTGAACCTTTCCCATCGAGTGAGATACTTCTCTATAGCAGTGTGGGAGCATTCGATTTTCCCTGCCAGTTCCCTTGTCGTTTGACGCGAATTTTCGTGCAAAAGTTGGTTTAATCGCTCTTCATCGAACTCAACTGGACGGCCAGAACGAGGTGCGCCTTTGAGGTCAAAATTTCCATTTTTGAACTTGGCATACCAATCACGAGCGGTTCTTTCAGCTATGGCACCCTCTCCATACAGCAGAAATGTCGCGAGCAGCTTTTGCGGCCTTAGAACCTTGATAAAAAGCAAAAAGAAAGAGGTGTCGAAAATGCTCATTTTTCTCAACTTGACATTCCATCTTAATGATCTGAAAATTAACATAAATTAACTCGAACAAAAAAACATAGATTCCGGTAGAACAAAACATCCTCTTTCGAATGATTTAAAACATTATACCAAAAACATTTAATGGCATACGGAATGTTAAAATTAAAAAAAAAACGTCGGGAACTTAGTTGCCAACCTGATATATGGACAATTCCAGGAAACATGGGACATGCAAATAAAAAAATATTTTTAGAAAATTAACTCACATTTTCTTTAGTTCTTTTCTGGGTAGTTTAAAGTTTCTAAACTTGAATTTGTCAACACCTTATGCATTTGTTTTATCAATACATGGTCAGCTGTTCTAAAACCATAGATGTGAAGATTTTTTTACAGTGAACTTGACTGTCTTTGCGGGCAATTTTTTCTAATGTTATTGTGTATTTTTGTTTAATTTTTATGCATAACAGAAAGCGATTTCAGTAGAGGAAATTATGTCTAATTTTGTAACAGATATCCATTATTATATTTATTGAATAATTTCCGAAAAAGTACTTACTCCGAGTAATGTAACGTGAGTTACAAAAACCTAGTTTTAATTCTTTTAAAATATTCTGTTTGAAATTAAAATTTTCACTTTTCCTCTTACTTAGTATGAAGAGTAAAAGTAAATAACAAATTTCATTTCAATTCATGCTTTTCCTTGCAAGACAACACATTTAATTTTGTAACGTGAGTCACACATCAATTTAAATGTTGTACACAAATAATTAGCTTTAAATTTTCTATTAAAATACACTGCTGGCCACCGTAAATGCAACACCCTGAAGGAAGCATGCAAATAATATGAAATTTACAACATGCATTAGCGGAGGTGAGATATGCAAATGATTAGAATTTCAGCGCAGACGCACATCACGCGCGCCTGTGGCGCCACTTCAAAGCGCTATTTAAGGCTTGGAGATTTCGACGATTTCAAGTACGGCAATTGTGTTTTTCTTGTGGTTTTTTCAAAAAAACGATCAATTATGCCTCGTAGAAAACAGCGATCATCTTTTGATCAAGTATCCGAGTTCGACAGAGGAAGGATAGTGGCCTACCGAGATTGTGGATTATCTTTCAGGGAAATCGGTAGTCGTGTTGGACGAAACCAAACAACTGTAATGCGGATATGTGATCATTGGATGCAGGAGGGTACGACGGACCGACGTGTTCGATCGCATCCACCTCAGTGCACCACTTCACGTGATGACAGGCATATTGTGCGTACGGCAGTGACGGATCGCTCAGCCACATCACGAACCATAGCACAGCACATTCAGTCTGTACCGCATCATCCAGTGTCTGCGCGTACCATTCGACGCCGTTTACAGCAGAGTGGTCTGTCCGCAAGACGTCCATTGCTTCGTCTACCCTTGACGCAGAACCACAGACGTTTCCGCCGCCAATGGTGCGATGAAAGAAGGATGTGGACGGCAGAATGGAATGAAATTGTCTTTACTGACGAGTCACGCTTCTGTCTGCAACACCACGATGGTCGGATTCGAGTCTGAAGACACCGTGGAGAGAGGATGCTGAACAGCTGCGTTATGCACCGCCACACTGGTCCTGCACCGGGTATTATGGTATGGGGCGGTATTGGATATCACTCTCGCACTCCTCTAGTACGCATTTAAACAGCCAGCGCTACATTCCGCGGTGTTGGAGCCAGTTGTCCTTCCTTACCTTCAGGGCTTGCCCACAGCCATATTTCAACAGGATAATGCGCGACCACACGTGGCACGCATTGTCCAAGGGTTCTTCGTCAATCGCCAGATTGAATTGCTTCCCTGGCCAGCTCGCTCTCCGGATCTTTCGCCGATAGAAAACATGTGGTCCATGGTTGCTCAACGATTGACCCAGAATACATCCCCAGCTGCCACACCAGATCAACTTTGGCAACGTGTGGAAGCTGCTTGGTCTGCTGTACCCCAAGAACACATCCAAAGTCTCTTTGAATCAATGCCGAGGCGTGTGGCAGCGGTGATCTGCAACAATGGCGGCTACTCTGGCTACTGATTTTGGCAGGAACCACACTTCACAGAAGTCTATAAATTTAATCATTTGATACTTGGTCAACATGTTATCTACAAAATAAATTTTGTTGTGATATCTCTTGTTTTTCTTGGTGTTGCAATTTGGGTGGCCAGCAGTGTATAAAGTGCAAATGATTTTGTGACAGATTTATTTAAAATTTGTTTTTCTTTGTATAATATAAAAATTGTATTATGTCACCTATTGCAGTTGCTGAGAGGTATAAAAAGCGCAGATAAAAACTAAAGCAAGAAAGAAATTATAAATAGAAAGAAAAGTACCGTCTTACTATGAAATACTGATGCGGAAGCGAAAAAGTTAGAAATAGAGTTAAAAAGTATCGCTTTATAAAGAAAATTCAAAGAAAAAAATACCTCAATTGTACAAAAATACGAACACTTTTGGCAATGCTATGACCCAAGTAAAACGAAGTTTACCTAGCACATCACATCGTAACGAAGCAATTGTTAAGAAGCATTTGTAATGTGAATTTAAATGCATGTTTTGATTCAATTAGTAATCATTCGAAGTCATAAGCTTTGAGTAGAGATAAAATAGACAAAATTGTATCATTTTATGAACGAGATGATATTAGCCGAATGGCTTCTGGATGTAAAGACGTCGTTAGGATTTGGGAAAAAGGTGTTTGAAATGTTTTAACTGGAAAATCCATCAGCTTGGTAAGAGCAAGATTTTTGAATTGCGCCCAAAGCATGTGCTTTTGAATGAGATCTGAGAAATAAGATTCTGCATAATGTTGCTTATGTATATACATGAGTATTTCATATAAATGCTGTAAATACATTACACTTCTACGTTTAAAGTGTTCCCGCTTAATTCCATTAATTCCTAGAATTGTCCGTTGTGTTGTTCCAGTGTAACGTTAATTAAAATGCCTACCTACCATTCATTCCTAGAAAAAGTATTGTGCAGTCCTAGAAATTGTTGACTAAACCAATGTAGCAATTGAAAAGATGCATAAGATTTAAAAAAAAATTATCCTTTGCCTGGAACAGAATAATTTGGTCTGACATGGTATTTTTGGAAACTAGATGTTGAAAACAATCGTCAAAAGATAAAAGGTTCTGTGTCATTTGGATTTGTATTGACTTATTTCGGGTCTCATTCCCTCAATATCTGGAGCGTTGTTACTTTAAGCACCATTAAGCTAAGATAGCCTCAATACGTGATTCAAGTAGACTTCTGAAAACTACACTTGTACCTTTCAGGGTGAGATCCAAGGTACACATTGGAAACAGTAACAATTGAGCTTGTTTACAGCTGTTATTAATTATTTGGATTCCATCCATCCTGTAGTAATAGCATCAGATTACTGGGATCATTTCAAAGAGGTCATTATTGAATACATCTTTTTCGTATTTCAACTTGTGTGCAAATGTTGAAATTCAGTCTGACAGTCCATATGGGGGCAGTTTAAAAACACACATAGCAGCCTCTCTTAACACACTGGAACAAATTACAAAGTATCCATTACTTGGAACTATTTTGCAACATCACATGGTAAGGGTCCAGTAGACGGAATTTGATATGCGTGAGTGTGAAACGGCATGTTTTCGACCAAGTGGAAAAGGGGAATGTTTAATAAATGTGTACGAATTCGTAGAAGCTGCTAAAAAGCAGTGAAGATTAATGTTTTTGATACAAAAAACAAATAGCAAAATTCAGATCTCGACACAATTTTGAATCAAAATGATAATTTCGCATTTTTACTGCACATAAGTATGTTTATAGGACATTATTTATTTTTTTAATTGCAATTTCTTTCATCTATCAGCAATTATTCTCATATATATATAAGAAAGTTAAATTTAGCACAGATTAAAATTTTAAAACGTTATTATTAAGCATTGAGTTCTCAGCATTCACAAATGTAACTTGAGTCACAAAAGTATGTAACTTGGGTCACATAAAATGTTAATTTATTTTATTAATTAAAGCAATAATTTCATTTTTAGATTTAATATGACCTACTACTCTCCGTGAAGCATCCGAATTATTTTTTCCTATTAACTTCTGTTTGAAGAGGAGAAAAACTCATTTTTGAAAGTCTAAAAAATTGATGTCCTTTTTTCGTAACGTGAGTCACAGTCCGAAATGTTACCATTGAGAAAACTAAATTTACACTAAGTTCTCATAGATGCTTTAGGAACATATTAATGAGTTTATAAATCAATTTTTGTTTAGATCCATTGTTTATTTACATTAAATTTAATATTGAAAATTGACGTCTAATTGTAACCTGAGTCATATGGAATTGCCCATATGCATGATGTATCCATCCATATAATCCATTTCATATTCATCGTACTCCTGCTGTATGACACTACAAAAGTTTTTCTGAGGTGAGTACTTCGGAAGACGATCTAGAAATATCTTCGAACTACAACGTATATCTACCCGTTTTAATTTAATGTAACCTATCTTATTTTAAAATAATTTTATTTTCACTTTACCGGTCATTTTAAAATAAGAAGTGACACATTATTTAAAAAAATTTTGTTTTGTGTACCTTATTTATTTTTATAAAACAGAATTCTACAAACCATAACTCAACAATGAAATGATCCACTATAATTATTTTTGTCATTGCAATCTATGTAATACAGTGGATGTTTTGACCTTCAGTCAAAGTTATTAGTTAAGAAATGAATTTTTAATTGATTTTTAAATGCTGAAATTCCTGAAAAAATCTTGATTTTTTAGACTTGGTGAAAAAAATTGTCAAAACCTTTCTCTCTTTCAACTTGATAGAAGATCAAAACACGAAGAATAATATTAGGAATAATTTCCAACAGGAATTGTCTTCCTGAACACTTTAGAATTAGAGATATCACTGTTCAAAAAACATGCGAATTAGCTAATTATATACGGAGTGAGTCTAAATTGTTTTTACAAAATAAGAGGGGTGATAGTACCCATCCAGACGAGCAATAATTACCATGGAACATAGGGTCTCATTCCACTCTGAGAGGCAGAAAAGAGTCAAATTAGAATTTCAACATGAACTTACAACAGTGTTAAGAAAGCGAATGAACGATACCAAAAGTTGCACAATCTGATTGATTGATCAGAAAAACTCACAGCAAGTGCTCAGAGTAGCGGCCACGCGTGTCGTTTGCACAGTTCACACCGGCGAAGGAATGACTGGCGCACCCTCTCGAAGATTTCTGGTGTGTTAATTTTGTCTGCGACAACACCGATACTCGCTAAGAGATCTTCAGCCGAGTCCACAGGCGTCTGGTACACTAAAGATTTCATGTGCTCCCAGAAGAAAAAGTCCAGTGGGTTGAGGTCCGGTGAGCGAGGAGGCCAAGCCACAGGTCCACCACGTCCGATCCATCTTGCTTAGGAGATATGCTACGTAGGCAGATACAAAACAACGTCAGAGGCGAATGACTTGTTCATGCTCGACGCATTTCGACTTTACTCTTTTCTGCCTCTTAGAGTGGAATGCGACCCTATGTTCCATGGTAATTATTGCTCGTCTGGATGGGTACTATCACCCCTCTTATTTTGTAAAAACAATTTAGACTCACCCTGTATAAATTACATAGTTAATGTTTAGCTTAATCTGAATTTTTGACACTGAACTGAGTTTAAATACAAACCAATGACCTATTGTAAAAGATTATAATTTAAATGGCAAAATTAAAAAAAAAATTCTAATGTGTACGGTACACCTTAAGTCGATTGCCTTCACAATCAAGAAATAAATCTCTTTGCTTAAGTTCGGAAACTGCGGCCTCTTGAATCAGTCAAGTTGTTTTTCAACGTGGTCTCGCACAACTCCTCAATTTCAGTTTCTGATAACTTTAAATCCGACGGGAATCTAATTGGGGGTGTTTTTTGGTGCCGGATTGCGTCGATTTAAGAAATGCCAGAAACGGAATACGGAACAGTATTCCTAAATTCGTATGACGACCTTATGTTCGATTGTTGGGTGGGTGCCAGTGGATTAAAATTGGCTAAATTCCGGCATCTTGAAAGAAGTCATGTTTAAGATTACTTGGAATGCATCACTGAATTAGCGGAAGAAATGTCTGCGTAGAATAATCGGGGGAAAAAGACAATTGGATGGTAAGGATGCATTAAGTTTCACTCATCCTTTGATAGATGTCGCCACTGGACTTCTCCACGCTGACATCGAAGTCTCGTTTCAGCTTGGCCAAATATGGCCCGAAGCCTTAAAATCCGGTAGCCTAGTTGGAAGGGCAACGTGTTAACCACCGCAGGGTTGCTACTTCGAAACTCGGCCCAGCCAAAGACCGTCGTGTACAAAGGGGCTGGTGCATGTTAAATCTGTCGTGGCCTCCAATGTCCTCACGTTGGCGTGGTGTGGAAGTGTGGAGAGTGGGTTGCCAGCTCATGTGTGACCTCGTCGCGTGACCGCATTTCAAATTTACGTGGTGTTGTCCTCGAATATTTCCTTTTGATCCCGGACCGTCGCCAATAGTCCGTGTATTACTCCAGTACGACATTAATTGACTACCTACAATCTGTTCTAAAGAGGGCGAATTTCGAGGATCGACTCGCCTCTTCAACGATTTTAGCTGTGGAGCGTGAAGTGGTTGAAGAAAATCTCTCTTGACGATTGCTTTGCTAAAAGGAAACCAAGACCTTTGCTGGTTTCAACCTGCTCTAAAAAAGTACAATTTTTGTTAAGGTGTATGTATACACTAGGAATCACGAAAATCGATCAGAATTTCGATACTTTTTTTATTGATTCAAAACATTTTTCAACTACTTAGCTTTCAAACGATACTCCCAAAATCTTGTAAATATTCTAAATAGTTTTCTAGTTATAAGGGTTTGCGTTAGGTACTGTCAACAAAACAGGTTTCCTAAACTTTAAACACAATTTCTGAGGAACTGTTTTCGCAATAGGATGCTTTGTTCGATCAGCATGTTTTTCGAACATCCACTGTATTATAAAGATTATAAGGATACACAAATAATTACAATAGATCAATTAATTGTTGAGTTATCACTGTCTCAACGAAGCATCCTATTGCAAAAAAGCAGTTCTTCAGAAATCGAGTTTAAAGTTTTGGAAACATGTTTGTACATGGTGATAGTACCTAACGGAAGCCCTAGAAAAGCTATTTCGAATATTTACAAGATATTAATATCTTTTGAAGGCTAAGGAGTCGGGAAATATTTTAGAGCAATAAAAAATATCGATATTCAGCACGATTTTCATGATTTCTAGGGTATAAATACACCTTAAATGAACTCTATAATTAACATTGCACTCCTTATAGTGCACATTTAACTGCCTCCAAAAGGCAAAACAAAGAGATCTTGCATTTCTACTCTGTAAGAAAGACTATTTTGCTTGTAGCTGCGCTGCTGATTGGATGCTCCGCCGCTCCCTACTATGGCACTGAGGTGGGGCCCTTCCGAAGTCATGCCCACGACGTCCAGGCCAGGGTGTTCGCGGTCGACGACAGGACTCTCTACCTCAAGGGATTCTCCTATGACGGACAAGGACCAGGTGAGCTTCATCCCTCATTCAAGGGCCATCGTGCCACAGTGGATGTGCCCACTGCGCTAACCTTCGAGTTATAGCATTACCATCGAGATAACAAGGCGAGACCGCTCTGACGTTTCAATCACGTGACTCGCTAATTAGTAGTCATAACAAACATGGCCGCATGGCCGGCTACTAATGGATTGCCTTTAATGTAGCGTAAGAAATATTAGGGTTTTTTTTACCGGGGAAAGTAAGTGCAGTTGCAGTTAAATATTGTTATATAACATTTGTGGAACATTACAGTGTCAAGGGCTTTCGTCAAACAACTCTTTAAAGTGTGTCCAGACCGATTTCTTTAGGCTTAACCACGAGGCTATCCAAAATGCCCTTTAGATGCTGTGTACCTTCTTGCTCTGGAAATTATGGGTAGGGTGATGCACCAAAAGTGGCGGTTTCCTCCTTTCCAGAGGATGAAAATATTAGAAAAGGATGGCTCAGGGCGATTCCACGAGCCGACTTTACACCATCAAAACGCAGCAAAGTCTGCGAACTTCATTTTCAAAACGATGATATCGTCCGGAATGTATCGTCCGAAAGCCTTTAACACCATGACACTAATGTTCCACAAATGTTATATAACAATATTTAACTGCAACTGCACTTAGGTTTTTATACTATTTTACAGGAAACTAATTTCTTACGCTATATTAAAGGCAATCCATTAGTAGCCGGCCATGCGGCGATGTTTGTTATGACTACTAATTAGCGAGTCACGTGATTGAAACGTCAGAGCGGTCTGGCCTTATTATCTCGGTGGTAACGGTTATACGCGGTACAAGTTCGATTCCTGTCAGGTGCATTCCTCCCTGGGTGTATTTCTCTCTTCTGTGTCAGTAAAAACTTTCATTGTGTGTGTATGTCTATTGATGTTGTATGTCTTGTGTCTGGCGCAGCATGGACAAATAGGGTCCTTGCGCCATAAAACCCCAACCAACCAACTTGCCTCATTCAACTTATCCCTTTGCCTTAAGGGACCGCGTTGGCCCGGTTGGAAGAGTAACGGACTAGCAATCGAAGGGTTGCGAGTTCGAATCCAGCCAAACACCGTCGTGTACAAAGGGGGCTGGTGCACGTTAAATCTGTCGTGGCCTCAAATGTCCTCACGTTGGCGTGGTGTGGAAGTTTGGAGAGTGGGGTGCCAGCTCAGGTGTTGTCCTCCTTATCAGACCGTGGTTCAAAACGACGAGGCGTTGTCCTTGATCTTTCCCTTCGAGATTGATCCCTGACCGTCTCCAATAGCCCGATGTTTTGTTCCAGAGTGCGACGTTAACTACCAGGTGCACTTCTCCTTTTGGTGCGTACGGTTACACCGATCCGAGGAACTCTAATGATCTTTTCTTTTCCCATGGGATTTACAGTCTGGTAAACACGGGTGTCGCATTCCTGGGGTACAAAGCGATCTTTTTCTACTTCCGTCTCATTCTCTTCCCCAATATACCTCTTTCTCCACCCTTTCACGACATATTTTAATTGACGGTGTTTTGTGTTTGGCACAGCTTGTCCAAATATGGCCTTTGCACCCTCAAAAGCCCAAAACAGCTAATCAAGCATCTTATAATGTGTGTTGGATGCCTTATTACTCTGAACTGCGATATTTTTTACATGTAGTTATGCCGACCGAATCAACAGTGAATCGTTTTCCCTCTCCGTTGTCTGGGTTCGCGGTAGCCCACTCTCGCGGTAGCCCACTCTCGCGGTAGCCCACTCGGACTAGCAAACGAGGGGTTGCGAGTTCGAATTCAACCAAAGACCGACGTGTACAAAGGGGGGTTGGTGCAAAGTTAAATCTATCGAGACCTCAAATGTCCTCACGTTGGTGTGGTGCTGAAGTTGGAGAGTGAGGTGTTAACGCAGATGTGATCTCTTCATCTGACCGTGGTTCAAAATGAAGCGTTGTCCTTGGATCTTTTCCTTCTGGTTTGATCCCGGACCGTCGCCAATAGCCCGTTGTGTTGTTCTAGTGCGACGTTTATTAAATACCTACCTTTGTTGTCATTAAAATGTTTCGTTTCAGATGCCTACTTCTGGGGAGGCTCTTCTGCGAAGCCCGACACTTCCGGCTTCATCATTCCAGACGAGAAAGGGAAGTAAGTGGAGAACATCGAACAGATTTTAGTTAAGGTGTCTGTATACCTGCGGAGGCAATTTTTCGAAATGATCATGGAACTTAGATTTTTTATACAGATTTTGTTATTGATATCTACTAGAAAAAGCATTTTATGGCAGAAAATAGTGTTTAAAATCTAGTTTTTATGAAAGTGGGGTAAAAAAATGTAAAAAACCCAGCTAGAAATATCATTTACGCAAAACGTCACATTTTAAAAAATAGTTAAATTTCCTAGTTTGTAAAGGGAATTATCTTCTTAAAACATTGATCCAGGTATTGAACTACAACCATTACTATAGTGTTACATTTAAATTAATTGTGGACTTCAACGTCAGTCGTCCTTGAAAAAAACATGAAAAAGAGCAAAATGCAAAAAATATGCAAGAAAAAGTTTACATCCTGCTCAATTTTTTTTAAATGTATATTTCTTAATGATAGTTCACACCCTACTTTATTATCTTCAGAACCTGTATAAAAAATTTCAAAATAATTGAATGGATGCATTCTGAGATGTAGTGTTTTTCGGAGTAACGCTTAGCGGAAATTGCATTTCGAGAAAGGGCTAAAAACAATATAAACCCATGTCAAATATAGGTGTCCCTATTTTTTAAAAATTTTATATCCTTAGATCTAATGTTCGAAGAAGTAAAATCTGAAGTGATTTGGGGGAAGAGCTAAAGAGTTGTATAATACGTAAAATTTGAAAAATGTGAAATTTGGATGAAATTGGATTTTAAAGATATTCAGATACCTTAAATGTGGATTTTTTAAATACTTTAATTTACAAAGTAAGGAACACAAAAATGAGGCCTAATTAAGGGCCAGATTCAACTGAAATTTGATCGATCTCTTCGATCGACTGAAAGCACTACGATCGAATCTTATTTTGGAATTCATTTCCCCGTCTAAATACGATCGAGGCTGTTAGGGTTACCACAGTAGTAAGATGATTGCTCAAATGGTTGTGACGTCACATGATTGTCAATTGACCAATAAGAGAACGAAGTTGTATCATGTTTGTTTACCTATTTTTTGGCGGTTCAGTTTGTCGCTCTGAAAGATCTACGAACGACATTGAGTAAGTTGGTAAAACCAATTCCTTAATTTCACTCCCAATTTTAAGCATTAACTATCTTTTCACAATCTCCTAATTTCAATCCACCTTCCTTTAACAATTATAGAACGAGCAAAGAAAGAGAAGTTTTGGTTGACCGCCTGGATCTCGTGAGCGGAAAACTCGGCGGTGCTTATGCCACATTAGCCGAACAGTGGCAGGGGTGGAACGAAGTGGCCGTCGAGCTAAATGCTTGCGGGTCTGGGCGAATCGAAAGGATTTCCTCGAACTCGTAAATATCAAGGAACTCTTGAAAGATAAATGATATCCGCCATGTCCAGAAGAAATGTAAACAGAAAATGATCGCATCGAGCGTACTCGCGACGCGGAGTAGAATTTCCTCGATCAGTGAATCGAGTACACACCATCTAGTCGTTTCAGTTGCATCGAAACATCGGCTTTAAGCCACGACCCATCGAGTTTCAAGGCGAAATGATCGAGAAATGTTGCAGTTGAATCTGGCCCTTAATTCATTGGAGACGTTTTGTTCAATTCTTTTCGATGACTGGTACACTTTTCTGAATAAATATCAAACCTTTGAATTTACTGGGTGTGACTAAGCGTCCATTAATGGATTAAAAACATTTTAATTTTTGGACTGAACACTTGTAGCCTCTTCAGAAGTAGCTCCACGTTACATCTGATCAAGTGCCATATTAATTAAAATATCTACATACCCTCGCAACATTGAAATCCCTAAGAAATAATTTAGAAGTAACTTAAGAAAAAACATTAGTCACAATTATTAAGTACGACACCAATAGCTTCGGCTCAATTCATTCTGGATTTGTGAAAATGGGGTCATTGCCTTGAACATCAATTGGAACGCTTTCAAACATCACAATAACTCAAATAATGTCATTTGCCGAATGAAATTAGAAATGAGGTGATCAAAAAACCACTGAGCGCGTAACTTTGCTCGACCTTTGCTACATGGTGTGTAAGAACGTTTTTTTTCCAGGAAAACCCCCTTGAAGGAATATAGGAACAAAGACTTGCTGTTGAGACTTCCTGCTGGGAAAACACTCCGAAACACACGTTGGATTTCCGTATGGTGCAAGAAATTTAACGTGAGTAATGCATGCTTGCAGGTCCAAAGCCTTGGTAGCCCGGTTGGAAGAGTAACGGATGAGCAACCGGAGGGTTGCGAGTTCAAATCCAACAAAAGACCGTCGTGTACAAAGGAGGCTGGTCCATGTTAAATCTACCGTGGCCTCAAATGTCCACACATTGGCGTGGTGTGGAAGTTTGAAGAGTAGGGTGCCAGCTCAGGTGTGACCTCGTCATCTGACCGTGGTTCAAAATGACTGGCAAATGAATGATCCTCGGAACTTTCCCGTTGGGATCGATCGCGGACGCCAATAACCCGTTGCTCCAGTGCGACGTTAATTAAAACTTCGTACCCACACCCTCTCCACGTCATAAAATTTATTCGACGACGTGGTTCAAAGATCCCGAAAAGTGATCCATCATGCAGGAGCTTAGAAAAATGGCAAACGAGTGACAAAAACTGGTCTTGAGCTATTTCGGAGGAACTGAATCATCCTTGTTCCATCGAAACCAGTCCTATTGACCAGTTTTATCCTCATCAATAGTCATTTTTGTGAGCTTTTGTCTTCTGGACAACTCGTGTGGTAGATTTTTTTTAGGTCAGACACTGAGGAGTGTTGGAACCATTTGGGACTCGAGTGGAGTCCTTTTCTCACCCTCATCGTTCTCTCCCTCATTTTCCTCCTCACTCGGATGATCGTCCAAGGACACCCCCTCCAATGTCACCTCGGGAACAAATGGTTTATTCCTGTCTTACAACCTCAAGGTTTTATCGTGTAATCTATCTCAAAAGTGACATTGAGAGATACTTCCAGCATTAGAACAGCTGGAAGAACCCCCCTAAAACCTGTTCCTAAGTGATTTTATATATATAAAACAGTACCTAAAACTAGCGCCCAAGTATAATTCTCACCACAGATAAGTCCCTTAACGTTCCCCTTATCTCCCAGTCTTTGTCTCCCTGTCCATGTGGTCAATATATCTTGCCAACCCCTTTCACCTTTGAACTCAAGCCATCTCATTCACCTCGTCCTCCCACGGACCCTCTTCCTTTCAAAATCGCCTATGTAAGATCTTAAATCACTTTTTCGTTCAACCACCGACTTCTAGTAATGCACTTTCTTGATAGATCTCCTGGTTTAATCCTATTTCTCTTAATCCCTTTAGCGAGTTGTTGGGTCCTTTTCGGAGAATTAAATTGTAGGTTATGTAAGGTACGAATGTAAGGATTCCAACAGCAGTAATAGATCATATAGCGGAAGAAAGCCTTAATTAATAGTGACCAAACTTTCACTAACCCTGCTCGTAATACTGTGTGAGCAGAGTTCATTCATTATAAATTAACATATCATGTTAAATGCTAACCAACAAAATGGTCAAGAAAGATAATAAGACAATTTATTTACAACGGAAAAATAACTCTAGGCTAAATAACAATACAAAATCACAATTAGAATAATATTTCTCTCCCAATATATCATGATCATAGATTAATTTGGTGACGCCAAAAAAGGAGATTAAAAAAGATGTAAGGATAGAGGATTGGGGAAAGTCGCGAAGGAACGAAACATCATGAAAATAGAAGTTTACCGTGGACATATTGTCCTAAGGACTACACGCCGATGGAGTTAACTTCGATAAAATTAAAAAACGACGCATGCTTATTTGATAGGTGCATGGGACCCCGTTCTTCTAGATACCAACTCAGCATACCGCTTCTTCAGTTACTACACGGCGATAGTCCATATTAAATGAGCATCACTGGAGCGAGGAAGAGAGAAATAAGGGTAATGAAAAAATTGATTTCGTGACTGTCACTCTGCGAATTTGATTCGATCGGACTGAAGTGGTGTGTTCGTATGCTCGTGAAATCGACACACAACAATGTAAACTATTCATTCTTTCACTAGCCCCTTGGAATAAGGAGCTCTCAGAGCCGTCCCAAACACCCTAGCCTCAGCAACCTCCATGCCTTATTATGACGCCACTACTTATTTGTTATATAAGTAAATAAACTGTTCTGCCTCTCGATTTGTGGAACCGACATCACATTCAGTCTCAATGGATCATTCTTTCCGGTTGCCTTATACCAGGAATGGCCAACAAGCGATTTTGGTCGATCACAGCCCACAGGAGACGATTTCAACAAGAAAACGCAACTTAGTCGTGGCTCCTTTAGTATCATAGTTGACGTTGACAATTCGCCTTCCGAGCCAGCCGTCGAGAGAGTGGGAGAGCGGCGTCCTACGTCACTTGTCATCCGCTCGTTGTCCAACACGCCATCTAGCGGGCTTCTTGGCGCGCCCTCTCTTAATCCTCGGTGTAATACATAATTTGCGTTCCTTGTTTAGTATTTAGTATTCACCATAGTGGTAACATTGTATTAGCGTTTCTAGAAAAGTGTCAATTTTTCTTAACACTACTTCTGTGCAAAAATGTAAGTACCTTCTTTCTATGGTACTGGTAAGGTTTAAAATTAAAATTGTCCACTTGTATACTTCTTTTGCATTTTAGTACCCATTAAAATGAGTAGTAAACCAAAAAATCGAAGACTTATCATTTTCATGAAGAATAGGAACTTGATTACTTTTTTACAATGATGAATGATAAATGTTGTTGCTTAATATGCAATGCCTCCGTAGCCGTTACTAAAAAGGGTAATCTGGAGAGGCATTTTTTAACTTTACATAACAAATATCAAACAAATTATCCACAAAATAGTGACTTCAGAAAAGATAAAATTAGGGATCTTAAGGCTCAATTAAGAGCTCAACAAAATGTTTTTAAAAAGCCAATGTTTAAATCACTTGCAGTGAGAATTGCATCATTCAAAGTAAGCCATATTTTAGCAAAAGCAAACCATTTTCTGACAGGGAATTTATAAAAGAAATTTTCTTGCGAATGTCAGAATCACCTTTTAATGATTTTAAGAACAAGATTGAAATTATTGCTGCAATTAAAAGATCTACAATTGCCTCAAATTACTATGATGAGGAGGATTAAGAAAATGAGTGAAAATATAAGAGAACAGTTATAACGACATTAATAGATGTTCTTGTTTTTCCTTTCAATTTGATGAATCGACAGATATACGCGCCACAACATAATTGCTTATTTTTATTCGTATGATTTTAAAGATTATACAACTAAAGAAGAATTGTTGGGTATGATTTCTTTGAAAGAAAGAACTAGAGGTGTAGATATATTCAATTCTTTTAAAAACTTCCTCACTGATTTGAAACTACCACTTTTTAAATTAGTTTCATTTACAACAGATGGAGCAATGATAGGCCGCATAAATGGATTGATAACTCTATGCCAAAATGATGACGAATTCCCAAGTTTTTTGAGCTACCATTGCATAATTCACCAAGTGTTAGCCAGCAAGATTAAATACAAAAGAAATTATGCACATAACCTTCAAAATGTTTCATTCCGCCTTCAAAATGTTTCATTCCATTCGAGGAAGTTTCCTTAAACGGCGTCTCTTCCAATTGTAATTTGATGAAGGACAGCCAGAATTATTATTACATACCGATGTAAGGTGGCTAAGTAGAAGTAAATTTCTGCAATGATTTCGTGATTTATTAATAGATAAAAATTTTTCTTAAAGAGCAAGATCAAGAATGTGCAAATTTAAATGATGAAACTTGTTTCAGTGATTTAGCGTTTCTTGCAGATTTTACATCGAAATTAAGTGATTTAAATTTGTAATTGCAAGGAAAAACAAGATAATAATTGAAATGATCAGTAGCATTAATGCATACAAAACAAAATTTGTGATGCTAATAGAAGATCTTCAACAAAACAATTTGAATCACTTTCCAAATATGTCCGATCACCTACAAAAACATCAAAATTGTAATTATAACATAGAAAAATACTTGGCAGAAATTAAAAAGGTGATTGAAGACTTTGAGGTCAGATTTCATGATTTTGAAAAAGTTAAAGTTATTGTGCAGTATCTGTCTTTCTTTTTAAAAAGGATTTAAATGTAAAACATTACCACAAAAATTTCTGACACATTTAATATTGAAAAAAAAAACGCGTTAAGAAAATTAAATTATAACTACAAACTGATCTAACCTTATAAGCCAGAGAACTGGAGGAAGATTTTTGAAAATATGTCAGTCGAGATAAGTATTTCAATATTACCAAATGTAGCGAATATATCTACTCTTGTTTTGGATCTACATACTTATGTGAATCGGCTTTTTCACATTTAAAGTTCACGAAGACTAAAACATCGTTCCCTACTTACTGATTCCCATACTGAAGATTCATTATCTTTGGATACACACCAAATTATGAAAGCTTGGTTGGAGACATGCAGACGCAGACTGCCCATTTGATAAGATAATAAAATAAAATTTAATCTGTATTTTTTTTGTGGTTACTTTTCAATTAATAAATATTATTAATAAAATATCATGTTGGTTTAATACCCCTCCCCATTGTCACTTATTAGTACACAAGACACAAGTATCAAGATTTTAGTAGGTAGATCGTGACACATTTTTAAGAAAAAAGTCGATCATATGTATACAGAAGTTGACCACCCCTGCCTTATACCACTCTTGTCACGACTACTGGTTTAAAATTTCTGTTATTATGACATGTATATATTATATATAACTGTTATAACTCATCATCTTTCAATTACATTTCATACTAATTTCAATAATAAATTAAGATAATGAACTAACTTTTAGAGGAAATATTTTAGCTTTCACATTTCACGAATGACCTTTAAAACTGTTGAAACTATCTCATTCTTTTATTTAGTTTTCCTCCTTTATTAATGAACTTTATTATTCATACTGTAAACAGCACTGTTCATTATCACCTTGGCTTTGTTTTAACTGTTTTTATTGGATAGAGCTAGCTTAATCGTGCTCTTGGCGCATCGTGTCCGCTGCTGGACCTTGCGCCATGAAACCCCAACCAACCTAAAGAAGTGTGATTTTGCAGGCAAACTTCGGTGAGGTGTCCATCCCGTCCGATCTGCTCATCCCGCAACCGGCGGAGATTGGCCGCATCCGTGCAGCCTCGCACGGCATCTCCTCCGGCCCCGTCACCGTCGTCGACACCCAGACGCTCCTGGTTCCAGACTTCACGTACGACGGAACAGGTCTCCATTTCTTCACTTTTGCCTTCCTTTTCTGCCACTCAATTAAAATTGATCTCAAGTTTTGTAGTGCATTGTATTGTGCAAATTCGAGGGAAAGTCACAAAAGAATATGGCACATTAGGATTTCCAGTCGAGTATTAAGAAAATAATTCTTTCCTACCTCTCCATAGGGCTGCGGTAGTCCGGATGGAAGAGTAACAAATTAGCAACCGGGGGGTTGCGAGTTCGGATTCAACCGTCGTGCATGCGGGGCTGGTGCACATTAAACCTCAAATATCCTCACATTGACGTGGCGTGGAAGTCTGGAGAGTGGGATGCCAGCTCAGGTGTTCTCTTCATCTGAAGGTGATTCAAAATTACGAAGCGTTGTCCTTGGTATTGATCCCGAACCGTCGCCCGTTGTGTTGCTCCAGTGCGACGCTAATTAACTACCTTCCTACCTTCTGAATAAGTCCTTGATAGTTTCTAAGGGTTTTCGCGTACCATTCTGATGGGTTCGTAAGCGAATTAATTCTTAAAGCTCATTTGCTCTCGCGCGTCTATCAAAATCTACTCTCCTTATTCCGAAACGTCGAACCAATCAATGGCGAAAGCGGGAGTGACTGAACCTGTCAATCATTCTCATTCTCGATCCTCATTGGATCCGACCCAGAGTGGGTATCGGATAGACGCACAAGTGTAGGAGAGCCCGGTTCAAATCGCATTACTCTGCCGCAGGAAATACGTCAGTTGTGACTTCCCCTCGCTCACCAGGGCAGTCCTATTGACGAGTGGTTGTTTTTGGTTGCAGGGGCGGCACACTGGTGGATGTCGCGGGGCGCCCGCCAGCACCCGCGCGGACTGCGGCTGGCAGACGAAAATGGAAGGCAAGTGACTCACTTTCTTTGTTTCTAGCTGCCACCCATCGGGCCCAGGATCGAAAGGTTCCTGGTTTGAACCCGGGGTTAAGGTGTAGGTATACTCTAGAAATCACGAAAATCGACCACAATTATCGATACTTTTTATTAATTCAAATTTTTGTCCAACTCCTTAGCGTTCAAACGATACTAAGTTTCTGAAAATCTGACATCAGCCGACCGTGATTCAAAAGTACGTGATATTCTCGGATCTTTCCCTTCGTCTTTGATCCCGGACCGTCATCAATAGTCTATTGTGTTGCTCCAGTGCGGTGTTAATTCAAATACCTAACCAATGAAGTTTCTCGATAGATCCCTGTGGTCCAATAATCTTTCTATTAATCCTTATCCTCCTAACGAGTTCATTGCAAACTATGTTTTTCACGAGCTCCTTTGAATAAGGAGTTCAGAGCCGACCCAAACAACCAATGGGATCGTCATGGCTTATAGATGAGCATATAAGCCTCTAGATGTTACATAGAGGCAAAGGGGATTTAGGTTAGGGCAATTGAGTTCCAGCCCTAGCCAAGTGGTCAGCTCATTCTTTGCCATATATTCTTTGCCATAAAGGGAACTTTTTTCTTAACTTTCCCAAGTTTTCCAGGGCCGTCGTGGTTCTGTCCACCGCGCTAGCACCTTCGAGTTGTAGGCGGAGCAGGTTTGATTCCTGTCAGGTGCATTCCTCCCTGGGTGTATTTCTCGATAGATCCCCTGGTTCAATAATCTTTCTATTAATCCTTATCCTCCTAACGAGTTCATTGCAAACTATTTTTTTTTCACGAGCACCTTTGAATAAGGAGCTCAGAGCCGTCCCAGACAACCAATGGGATCGTCATGTCTCAGTGGATATGCCCACCGCCTTCGAGTTGTAGGTGGAACAGGTTCAATTCCTGTCAGGTGCATTCCTCCCTGAGTGTATTTATCTCTTTCTGTCAGTAAAACTTTCATTGTGTGTCTATTACTTGATATTGTATGTCGTGTCTGGCGCAGCATGGCCAAATAGGACCCTTGCGCCATTAAACCCCCAAACCAACTAACAACCTCCAAGCCATATGATGTTACTACTTGTATGTTGAACTAATAAACTACTGCCATGGAATTGTCGCCTCTCCATTTGTGGAACCAACACTACACTCAGCACCAATGGATTCTTCTCCGGTTCTCTTATTCGGTCTCTTGTCGCGACTGCAAACTTTCATAATTTCTGTTACTGTGACATAAACATGTTCTATATTTCCGTTTCTATTGCAGTTTCGACTCGCTGTCCAAGTCCAGGGGCAAGACGGTGGTGATCAGCCTCCCTGCTGACCACACGGTGCACGACATGGACTGGTTCGGCGTCTGGGGTGAGGAGTCGGGGACAGACTTTGGGAGCGTTGCCATCCCCAGAGACCTCGTGGTGCCTCCCTCCCCCAGAACTCTCGGCATCGAACTCGAGGTGAGTCATCAACACTGTTTTTAAATAGCAGCGATTCTAGTCATTTCTGCTGAAGTTGCTGTCTAATGTAAATAAGCACAGCTTGGGGTCAATACCAGCGAATCTACCATTGACCATAACGGTTGGTAGAGTAAGAGATTAGCAACCGGAGGGTTGCGAGATCGAATCCAAACAAAGACCGTCACGCGGGCTGGTGCACGTTACATCTGCCGTGGACTCAAATGTCCTCACGTTGGCGTGGCGTGGAAGTTTGGAGAGTGGGTACCAGTTAAGGTGTTTACTTCGTCGTCTGACTGTGATTCAAAATGACGTGGTATTGTACTCGGTTCTCGGACGTGGTACTTCTCTTCGGATCTTTCCTTTGGAGATTGGGAACGAAATCAACGATCCCGGACTGTCGCCAATAGCCCGTTGTGTTGTTCTAATGCGACGTCATTAACTGCGGCCTACGATTGGGCCTGTGTCAAATGACCAATACATATGCAAAACAGGTCGGAATGATCAGTTAATCTTTCTGGTGGTTGTCTCGACGAGGTATCTCGTCATTAGAAAACCATTAGCAGATCTAGATGGACGAGATATCTCGTTATTAGAAGACTGACCAGATCTTGATTTCTTCATCGTCAATAGACCAGCAATATCTTTGGTCATAGTACATCTAGCCATTAGCAAAATTGATCAGATGATGATGGACGAGATATCTCGTCATCAGAAGACTGGCCAGATCTTGATTTCTTCATCGTCAATAGACCAGCAATATCTTTGGTCATAGTATTTCTAGCCATTGGCAAAATTGATCAGATGACGATGGACGAGATATCTCGTCGAAACCACTTGGAGGGTAAACTGGAAAGTTGGTTTTCGAAGAGCTGCGCGTCTGGAATGCAAAGAACAAAGATATTGATTTGTATGGAAGATTTCGGAAGGAAACGCGGAGGAATCGTTTTTTATCGTCCTTTGGATTCTAGCCTTTATCGAAACTCAAGGTGTACGTATGCACTAGAAGAGTTTTTTCTTTAATTTTTTGACTTTAAAATCCAGTTTTTCCCAACAAGTCATTGGTTTATGCTTAAAATCATTTCACCGTGAAAAAATCAGATAAAACTAATTGTAAATTATCTAATTTAGATATAATCAACAAATTAGCATGTCTTTTAACAGTGATATCTCAAATTCTAATAAGTTCAAAAAAACAATTCCTATTGGAAATTATTCCTATTATTCTTCATGTTTTGACCCTCAACCAAGTTACTTGGGAGAATGGGTTTTTTATACAAATTTTTTTTCCAAGGAAGTCTAAAACATCGATGTCTTCAGGAATTTTGACCTTTAAAAATCATCTAAAATTTCATTTCTTAACTAAAAACTCTGAGATTTAGAACATCCACTGTATTATATTGATTACAATGATACAAAAATAATTATAATACGTAGATCAATTCATCGTTGAGTTATCACTGTTTGAACGAAGCATCCTATTGCAAAAACAGTTCTTCAGAAATCGAGTTTAAAGTTTTCGAAACACCCAACGAAAACCCTTGAAAGTAGAAAAGTATTCCGAATATTACAAGATCTTTGTGTCGTTTAGAAGCTCAAAAATTGGGAAATATTTTGAAGCAATAAAAACAAAATCGATATTATGGTAAATTTTCTTGACTTCTAGTGTATTCAGGTAGAAATACCTTAACGGATATTTCTACCTGTTTACATATATTTTGTAGAAGAATATTGTCAAATCCAATCGTAGGCGAGGATCGTCAAACTCCTATTGAAGCTGTATGGCTCAGAAAGCTTTCCTGTCCTCTGAAATACTTTTATCGAAACTCAATCCAGGTTTTACAAATTGCCTCTTCAATTGTAATAAATGTTTTCTTTTGCAGTACAAGCTGAACTGCGAAGTGCTTCGAGACGATCTTGGTTTCGAGATTCGCTGGATTATGGACGGAGAAGACATCGTGGTCCAGCTAGTGGCAAAGCTCGGTGAGTGATAACACTTTCTGTAGGTATATTATATATTCAGAAAATAAATTCGGGGGTGGCAGATTCAATGACCGTTTAATGGGTTTCTCTGACAAGTCTATGGATATTTTATTTGTTTGCATAACCGTTTACGTTGATTAGACAAACATCAGTTTTGTAACGCCGTGAGATGAATTAAGTTGTAGCGAGTGGATTCAGTCATAGGAACAGCTTTTTAACAAACACATTTAATTTGATTAAATTTACAGTACTTACATAGGGTAAATTACTGAAGACAGATTTTGAGGCTAATCCAAAGTTAAATCAAAATGGTTTAAGTCCACGGTTTGATCGGAGCAGACCAGCTCTGCGTCCGGTTGGAAAAGCAACGGGAGGGTTGCGAGTTCGAATCCAGCCATGGGGCCTGGTGCACATTCAATCTGTCGGGGCCTCAAATGTCCTCACGTTGACGTGGTGTGGAAGTTTGGAGAGTGGGCTGCAATCTCAGGTGTTGCCTCTTTATCTGACCGTGATTCAAAAGGACGTCCTCTGATCTTTCCTTTGGGGATTGATCCCGGACCGTCACCAATAGCCCGTTGTGTTGCTCCAGTGTGACGTTAATTGACTACCCCCATTCTTTGAAATTTTTATTGACGGAAATCGCAGTTGAAAAATAAGCCAACTGGCGTTCATACCGGAACACGTATTGCCGAAGACCACTACCGCCACCTACATTGAGTTTTACAGAAAATGCCTCTCATAAGGTTCAAATAATTCCCATCTTTCCTTCACGGTGTTGCAATTTTCAAAAACAGTACTGTATTTTCGACAAAGATATCTTATTTTGAAATAACAGTGTTATCGGAATAACAGCGCTTATCACTTCTTCTGTTTCAGAGTCGGGCGAGTACATGTCATTCGGGTTGAGCAAGAACGACTCAAAATCAGCGATGGTCAAGTCGGACGCCGCGGTCGTCTGGATGGATAAACGGGGCAAAGGTCACGCCGTCGACTACTACCTGGCCACCAAGGAGCAGGTATAGTGACCCCTTCAACAATTCGCTTTAATTGATCTATTTTACTTGTTCCCTGACGAGTTTTCGTTAGCAAAGGAATTCTCACTATATAATCTGATAGCCTTGGCCCCATAAAGCCCTGGTCAAATAGGAAACTCAAAGATACACAGGCTCAGAAGTACCTGCACGAGCGGTGAAAACTGGTCTGCGCGCTTATTTGACCACGTTTTAGTTCTTTTGATCCCTGGTGAGTTAACCCTTTCGCCCCGACTTTTGCATGATTAAAATTTTACTCTGAAAAGTAGTTTAATTTAGTAGTTTTTGCTCTTTTTGACGGACGATCGTACTTTCGCGTTCTTTTTGTGTTTGCTTTCTCCCTTCCAACATTTATGAGTTGCTCAGCTAAGGGGAATGATAATAGTGGTTCTGAATGATAATAGTGGTTCCATGAATGATAATAGTGGTTCTGTTTTATGTTCCACATCACACTTCGTAATCCAAGCATTCACAACAGAAATCATAACTAATTTCCAAAAAAATCTTTTTCCATCACTTGTCTGATTTTCTGCCATGACTCTAAAAAGTAGCCTTTCATCACAGCGGTCAACTCCATTCATGTACATATTGTAGTGGGAAATGGCTTCTGGGCAACTAACGTCTAATTTTGTACCATCTTTTTGTTTCCGGTCACTCATTCATCAGAATGAATGGGCGTGCTCAAAACCATAAGTCCGCCATTTGCAATCTGAAAGTATTGCCAGGTTTCTTGAGTCATATTTTTATTCCCTAATTCCTTAAGAACACTGAAAACGTAGAAACCCATTCAAAAGTGGGATTTATTTACCCAATCTAATCTCTTGGACGTATATGCCCATTAGGCCCGAAAGGGTTAAGGCTCATTTCCACATATGCGGAATCCGATCTCTGTATTCGGATCCGTCGAACATAAGAACGACGAGAACGGAAATGATTAAATCTGTCAATCATTTCCCTTGTCATTGCTCATTGGTTCAGAAAAACAACAGATTCGGAGAGCCGCACAAGTGTTAACGAGCTTTTCAGGACAGCAGTATCTCAGATTCCGTCAGAAAGCTACGCTGAATTGATAAAAATATCTTCGTGACTCAAGCATGAGAAGGAATTTTCGTTTTTTAAAATATTCTATTCATATTCTGCGTTTTTCCACCGATTTTGACACGTTTGCGTGGTGTCTTCACAATCATACGGGTGGCTTTCTTTGTTCCATTCCAAATGTTCAAAGTGAAATGTTTTGTAGTGCGTGGGCGAACGGGGCAGCTGCCCTGACTCCAAGCTCCCTGGCGGCCGAGGCAGCGTGTCTCTCCTGAACGCGGCCGCAGTCAACGGATACACCATGGTCACCTTCAAGAGGCCGCAAGTGGGCAGTGAGTCTTTTTAAATCATATTCTTCCATCAGTGGCGAATCATTCACTATTATTTATGATAGAATCAAGTTCTTCTAAATATGACATTTTTCAGCAGTCCAGCCAAAGACACGGGGGCTGGTGCATGTTAAATCTGTCAGGGCCTCAAATGTCCTCACTTTGGCGTGGTGTGGAAGTTTGGAGAGTAGGGTGCCGGCTCAGGTGTTGACCTCGTCATCTGATGGTGATTCAAAATGACGAGGTGCTGTATTTGGATCTCTCCTCTTGATGAATCCCGGATCCAATATCCCTTGTGTTGCTCCAGTGCAACGGTAATTACCTACCTGCCACAATATCAAATTTATAATTTTCGAGCAGCGATTGAGAATTTTTCACTCGGTAAAAAACTTTAAAACAGCAGTGGAATTTCGGACCGTGGTAGCACAGTTGGAAGAGTAACGGATTAGCAACCGGAGGGTTGGGACTTCAAATCCAGCCGAAGACCGTCTCGTACAAGGGCGCTGGTACACGTTGAATATGTCCTCACGTTGGCGTAGTGTGGAAGTTTGTAAAGTGGGGTAGCAGCTTAGGTTTGACTCGGTCATCCGACCATGGCTCAAAATTACGCGGTGGTGTCTTTCGCTCTTTCCCTTTTGGATTGATCCCGGAGCGTCGTTGTGTTGCTCCAGTGCGAGGTTAATTAACTACCTACCGAGACCTTAAAATTCCTCGAGACGACTTGATTCGCCACTGATGATTACATTGTATGCAATCGCTACTGTACAAAAAAAATTGAATAAAAACTGTGTTTCAGTGGACGAGCGATACGACCAGCACGTGTACTCGGACGGTCCTCAGGCTGTCGTGTGGGCGATCGGACCACTCAACGACAAGAACGAGGTCTCCTACCATGGCGACATGAGATCTGAAAGTGAGTCCCCTCTCTTTTAACTGTCAGACACTAGTAAACGTTTAACTATGGCGACAGAGTGATCTTCCTGGTGGTAAATACTGTAATAAGTAACACAGTATTCACCACCAGGAGGATCATGAGAATCAATAATAATTGAAAAGAGGGAAAAGAACGAAATATTAAGCAATCTACGGGGCGGGGCGTTGTCAAGGGTTTTTCATCTGGGCCGAAGACTATCTCCTAGTTGAACTCTCTTGTGTCCATAACGATGTTTGCTTTGCAGAAGCTTCAGAAAGGTGGTAAGAACTTGAGACTTAAGAGTGGAGCAGGTGAAGGTGGAGCATCAGTTGAAAGTCGGTAATACACCATCGACCTTCTAATAAAATAGACGGATCATGTCGCTGTCGTAAGATCCCTGAAGGGTAAATCACAAATCGACTTAGCCAATTGGCTATGGAAGCGCAGACTAGTGTTTTTGGTCACGGTGGATAATCGCTTGAACCAATCAATAATTTAGGATTCATGCTCTTACCCGCAACCGATCTTCAAACCGTGCAACTGGAAGAAATGACACGGAGCTGCGAGCACATGCTCCGTCTATTCATTTTAAGGTCGATGTAATACATTGGCCGATGCAGCTAGAAGAGCAAGTAGTTCATTGGCCGATTGCGGGGCCAACTTACCAAGGGACTGACTGATCACAATCAAAACAGTAAACATTGAAGAGAGGGATGGTTAAGAACAGATCAAAAGATTAAAACAGTAATAGCAATTTCAAGTAAATAAAAATAAGGCCTCTTCCTTAATATTTAAAGATGAAATTTTTATAATGCATTATTGGGAGCGCTATGGTGCATTAGTGGTTACAATATTAAGGGAGCTTGAAGAGTTTGTTTGCAGGACTAGTGCATTCCTGCATCAAACTCCTCACGTTATTATGTTTACAAATATAACTTGGATTTCCTTTGCTAAATCCAGTAAGTCTTGAAGGTCAGAATAGGAGGATTCTTTATATTGGCCTGAGCCGCTTGGTGTTCAGAACTTGGGGAAGAAGTCGGGGCTATCCCAGTGCTAGGTACTTGTACATTTGAAGCAGTAGAACATTTTAATTGCGAAGCATAAGGTGAACATCCTGGGCTTCGGAAATTTCACGCAACAACGATAGTTTGCGGTGTCCTACTCGTGTCAGTTAGCACAACTAGATCTTAAGCAATGCTTATCAAAGTGGAACCAACGATACAGGGTCAAAACGATGTTAGAGGATAGTTGTCAATAAAAAGGAAACTAATAGGCAGTTGAGGTTCCTTAGTTCCAAAGTCACCCATGCAAAGTCTGTACGTTGTGTGCCTAGAACCACCTTTGGCATCCACACGTCTTTTGTTGTCGCTACGACTATACTATCGCATCTTGAGTCATCCAACGCATCCACTAAGTGATTCACTCCTGGACAGCTCTTATGGTCGTATTTTTAGGAACAGACCTTCCTGTATACCACCTTTTGGTTTACGCTCGAGAACTGCTCTCAGGGATATGAATCCCGCTTCAATAAAAATATCAGAGAAACCCCTATTTGCTGTTTTCCCTTGGAAATATCAAAAATTATCTTTTTTAAATGCTTTTCTAGGGTATGAAAAATCAAATACCGATCCGATAATTTACAATCAATTTTTTATTTCTCTTCGTCATTATTTTAGAGACTATACCGCTGTTTACATTGATGGCTCAAAAAAAATTATGCCGGTTGTGCCTTTATTTGTTGGACAACTACTTTTAGCTATTCATTGCCATCATTTTTTCTGTTTTTACAACTGAATTTTTAGCTATTTTTAAAGCACTCGTACACGTTTCTACTCTTAGAGCAGGAAGTTTTATTTTATATTCAGACTCGAAAAGTGTCTTGGAGACGTTAACTTCGGACTCTCCAAGACATCTTTTAGCACATAAAGTTTTAAAAATCCATAACAAGCTCATCCGGCGTGGTTTTGATACAATTTTTTGTTGGATACCGGGACACATCGGAATTATCGGCAATGAACTGGCCGATGACGCAGCGAAAAATGCAGTGACTCGTTTAAATATACGCATTCCATACGATAACATTCTTTATTTTTTTACGAGATATCGTATGGAACAAATGGGGCGAAGACTGGAGTGAGCAGAACAATAAACTCTACAACATCCAACCGACCATCTCACTCCTAGCGTCTTTACCATCTTGACATCCTTTTAACACGCCTTCGCATCGGCCGTACACGAGTCACGTATAGGTTTCCATTGGTCGGGGAAACCGTTCCATCTTGCCACCATTGCCTAAAGCCTCTCTCAATCAATCATGTTTTAACTTCTTGTGCATGTTTTAGACATTTGTATCTACAATTTTTTAAAACTTCATTACTAATTTTATCAGACCTGTTGGGGGTCACCCCCTCATCCATTGCTTTTTAAATTTCTTCATCATTCTGGATTTTTGCCACATGTGTGATTGGGATTTTAGATTGAATTCCATAAATTTTATAAACTAAGATGGGGATACTCCATCTCAGTTCTCATTTTTAAAAAAATTACGTTTTTACATTTCTTTTTATAATTTTACGTATATCACTTGATTTTAGTCTATACATTTCTATTTGGTCTGGTTGTTAATTTAAGATCTTTTAAATCAATCTCCTAATTCTGCTGTCTTCCGTTTGGCGCAGCTTATCCTCTTTTGGATCTTGCGCCATAAAACCCAAATCAACCAACCAGCCTTAGTTCCAAAGATAAATTAATTTATGACGGGATTATTCTTTTAACAAGTATTAAACCGAGAAAGCGATGTTCCGTTTTATTTACTATTTTTATTTTGTAACAAGAATGGATTTTTATATATAAGGGGCAGTCAAATGAAAACGAGACAGACTATATAACGAGCATGACTCGGAAGTTGGTAAAGCAGGTAGGTTTGTATATAGAAGCGCCATCTATTGGGAATCAGGAAGGAACAGTGCGAACGTTCACCGCTGTGTCATTTGTCTGTTAGACGTGCTCGAAGTGAGGTCAGCGAGTCGTGTGTGCGTCCGACATCACCATGGAGGCCGGGAAAGAGGAACAGTGGACTGTAGTGCGTTTTTTGACTGCGGAAGGAGTGTCAGGAAGTGAAATTCATGGAATTCGTGGAAACTTTGCAAAAATTGAAGCGCGTCATCAAGTCCAAACGCCCAGAAATGTTGACGGACGGCATCATTCTGTTGCAGGATAATGCCCACCCACTTGTTGCCAAGGTTGTTAAGACTACGCTGCAGAAGTTTCGCTGGGAAGCCCTTACACATCCTCCATACAGTCCAGATCTCTCCCCATGCGATTTCCATATTTTTGGAGCCCTGAAGAAAGACATTCGTGGCCGTCGATTTGCTTCGGACGAAGAGGTGCCCGCCTGGGTACAATCATGGTTCCGAAGGCAACAGCAAACATTTTTCCATGAAGGCATTGACCCTCTTGTCTCACAGTGGGATAAATGTATTAACAGTTATGGCGATTACTTTTGAAATAAACAGTTTACTTACTTTTTTTCATCTGTCTCGTTTTCATTTGACTGCCCCTTATATTTAAAAGCTAAAATGTGAGACATGGTAATTGATAATGTTTTATTTCCCATGACGAGTGGTAATTGCAAGACTGATTGAAGCCAAACACGAGAACAAATGGCGACAGAAGAAAAAGTCTGAACTCAGTTGGGTCCCTCGCCTCCCGTATCCCTTTCGAGGACAGGTATTCACATCCTCCTAAGTGGGGTGTCACTTCAGGTGTGACCTCCTCATCTGATCGTGGTTCAAAATTACATGGTTTGTCATCGGATCTTTCCTTTGGGGTTGGACCGTCGCCAATATCACGTTGTGTTGCTCTAATGCAACGTTGATTAACCACCTACCAACCCTGTGCAGGTGACGTGTTCGTCGACTTCGCTCGTTCGCCGCAGTGGAACTGTCCCCAGCCGGCCGACGAACCGACCCCCAAGCCCACCAAGAAACCCTCAAGCCGCCGTCCCGACGACTTGACCACCACTCCCAAGCCCACCAAGAGAGCCCGCCACGGGGCCCGCACGCCGACCGCCACCCCCAAGCCCACCGCCACCCCCAAGCCCACGAAGAGGTCCCGCCACGGGCTCGACATCAGGGGCAGCGAGTCCCGGGTAGAGAGAGCGTGGACAGTCCCTCCCATCGTGTGTCCGGCAGACGGGACCTTCCGGGCGCAGATCGGACCCTCTGGAGGCAAGAAGGGTTTTCAGGCCATCACAGGTAAGGCGCTTGATTTCTGTATGAGTCTGCAAAAAAGTTAGTGTGGAGTCTTAATACTAAACTCCCTCAGGGGAACGTTTCCTTTAGGAGTGTACGGGCTTCACGGACACGAGGATCTACGAGGTAAGTCAACAATTACCCGCACTTTCGCTACAACACACCTTTAGATTAGCCTTCTGCGCATGTATGGTTAGAGTCGATACTACTTACTTCTTAGTGTATGTTTGTAACCTTAGCTGTGTGTATGTATTACTCTATTTCAGGGGTGTCAAACTCAATTAAAACACGGGCCATTTAATGCAACTGGTAAGATTCACGCGGGCCACAGCACATTTACAAATTTTCTTAGAATTATATTTTGAAGTGAGGATTCAGGAATAGGGATAGGATAATTAAAACACATTATGTCATTAAGTGAATTTAAGGTAATAATTTATAATATTGCAGTATAATTGCTTTTATTTAAACGTTTATTTAATTTAATGCATTTATAAAACTAAATTATTTTTTTTTTACCGGAAACTTGCCAGCGCTTTCCTCCTACTAGTTTTCCAATATCCGGATTCAAAGACTGAGAATAATCTTCATTATGGCAGATCGATTTTTATCAGTCCGTAGGCCGTTTTATTTAATTTCATGGACGAAAATAGTTGCTCACGCATTTTTAACATGACGAAATTGTGTGTACGGTATTGCCTCGATCTCCCCTAAGTGCTATTTTCTTCATAACATATTATCCTGCTCTAGTGTATTTTGGCAACGCCGGTAGAGCGTCAAATTCAACTCCATGTAACCAAGCTGCTATGTGGGGGATCTAGTTAAGCCAATTAATAAAACTTCTTGAATGATTATCATCAGCCTCTGAGTTCAATACATCATCTTAACAGCTCACAACACAATACGGGGACAGTGCTCTACCACATTGAGTGGATCGAGAAGCTTAAAAGAGCCAAATTCAATCTCAATTCAATTCATTCTCAATGATTTGTGTCCTTTTTATGCAATGTCTTCCACAAACAATTTGGGCATTACTCGCTGTTCCGACTGCATTTCGTTAGCAAGTGTAACTGACTCTTCAGACTACAATTTCTCTGCCATTGCTCGCTCTCCCTCCCTGGTGTAACGTCCTCTGTTGCAGGTACGGTCGGCTGGGGCATCGCGTGGTATGTGAACGGCCTCTTGGTACCCGAGATCACGGTGCAGCGCGGTCACAACTACACTTTCGTTGTGGAGGGTGGGGACGACCCCGACAACCCTGCCCGCACCCACCCCCTCTATATCACGGACGACGCGGAGGGAGGCTTCGAACACAAGTCGCACGCTGAGAAAAGGGTGAGTCCATTCTTTCGTTTTACTGTAACAACTGAAGGGCACAGAGGGAAACCCCGGCAATGCATTTTCCCTCGAAAATGAGCGCTTTTTCTATGACATTTTTATTTCGTCCAATATTTTGAGAAATGACTTTTTTAACACGCTGTTGTATAAATACATACTTTTGGGTTGGTTTACAATTTTTTTAATATCACTTTCCATTCTTTGGTAAACTCAACAATCGATTGATCTATTATAATTACTTTTGTGTCATTATAATCTATGTAATACAGCGGATGTTTTGACCCTCAGTCCAAGTTATTGGTTAAGAAAGGAATTTTTAGTTGATTCTTAAATGTTGAAATTCCTGAAAAATCTTGATTTTTTTTAGACTTAGTTCGTGAAAAGAATTGTAAAAAGTACGTATTCCCACTAGCAACTTGATGGAGGGTCAAAACATGAAGAATAATATTAGGAATGATTTCCAACAGGAATTGTCTTTCTGAACACATTAGAATTTGAGATATCACTGTTCATAAAACATGCTAATTTGTAATTATATCTAAATTATTTAATTAATGAGTAGCTTAATCAGAATTTTTCACATTAAAATGAGTTTAAGCACAAACCAATGACCTATTGTGAAACAACTGGATTTTTAAAGTCAAAATTTAAAAAAATGTTCTAGTGTATACATACACCTTAAATTGCGTTTTTCTCAAAATCCATTTTTATGGAATGACGGGGTTTTTCCCCTGTACCCTTCAACTGTTATTGCTAACGCCAATAACTCTTACTGATGCAATGCTTTGGTAAAATTCCAACTCCCATCACAAAAATTAAATCTAAACGACAAATTTGTATAATCAACACCGATAGAACAACCATTATCAGACTGCGAACAGTACATTGTAAGGGCATGAAAATTAATTGTGATGGAACCAGAACATACATTGTAAGAACTGCCTGGGAATTGAACTCACGCTCATTCTGTATTCACCTGCCCTGCAGTAGTAGCTGTTCTTCAAACCGTCGATTACCATCCTGAAGAACAGCTTTACAGCGAGAAAACAATCGACATCACCAAAGCTGTGCAAAATTCACACGGCATCATCTGACTCAGAAATGGACACGACAATAACTTATTGTTAATTTGTGATAAAAGTTATTCATTGCTAATACGAACATTTGATAAGGAGCTTGATTTGAACTTGTTTGGAGAGGAGTGCCTGATCAGGTATGACCTCATCTGACCATGGTTCAAAATTACGAAATGTTCTCGGATTTTTCCCTTCAAGTTTGATCCCGGACAGTCTCCAATAGTACGTTGTGTTGCTCCAGTGCGACGTTAATTAATATACCTACCTTACCCCACTGACTTGTGTGAGTAAATTATGTTACTCTTGCCATATATATATATATAGAGAGAGAGAAAGAGCATTCATTTGAATAATCTTGCTCTTTCAGAAAGTGAAGGTGTACGCAGGAGTTAAAGAACAAGGAAGAGGGAAGTTCACCGCCACAGGAAGTAAGTTCTTTTAAAATCACTCCCCACAACCTAATCGAGTTTTGAAATCGATTCAAAACTCGATTCGTCGAGATTCACTTTGCTTTTCTAACTCTTCGTGCATATTTATAAGAAATACTTGTAGTTCGAAAGGGACCTTTGTGCGCTACAAAGCAATTTACCTTTAGCACTGCAACTACATCTGTTCAAAAGAAACGTTAAAAGATTTGCGGCAATACCTTCAAAGCAAACTACTTACGAATCTTTATTTTTGGATATTTTAGCATTTTCATTTTGATACGCGTTTAACATTTAAAAAAAATTTGAATGGAAACTTAATGTGTTGGGTTTGTTTTTACAAATCTCGGAACTCAAGGATCTTTGGAGTCAGAAGAGTTCGGTGCTTTCCAGTAACGTAGCGCAATATTTATAGCTTGATGCCGACTGTATTTTCTCTACATTGAATGATGCGTAAGTAAAAACTTGTGTGAGTGTTTTTTTTTCGTACATATACAGGTGCGCTCAAGTAGCGTTGCAACACTCGGTTGAGTTTAATATGTGGATGCGTGACACATGGCAGCACCGTACGACACAACTCGAATGGCTGCAACTAGAGTGAGAAGAATTTCCAATACTTAAAATGGCGACGTTCAGTGTACCAGAACAGCGTGTAATCGTCCGTCTTCTCCACTTGCGTGGCGAGACACCCTTCGGCAATCGAGTGAGACATGCGGTGATGGTGTCATGGATGTGAAAAATGTGCTTTCGCGGGTTCAAAGGAGGCTCAACTGACTCAACAGCACCGAAGAAATTTCGGCTTGCCGCCTATGCTGAGAAAATGGTGTGATAGCGTTCATAAATTACTACACAGTTATTTGAAAATGCTCTTCATTTATGGATGATGTCCAGTTTATAGGCAAATCAGTTTTACCTGGGGATCCGCTGAACTATGGTAAGCCGTGGCTTTCAGTCAGATGAGGAGTGGATGAAGCTCTGTTTCTCGGGACTCGCCCAGTCTCGCTGTTGTATTCTCACCAGAAGATGGGTCTCGGCATGGACGCTGGCTAGCGTCCGAAGTTGACGTTCGGGTCACTCTTAGCAACAGCCCAGTTCGGTCCTCCTCAGCTCGCTGTCTCTCCTCTTCGGCAAGGCAGAAAGGGGGGGGGAAAGGCACCCTTTTTCGTTAGGACCCTTTCGCCTCGATTCTCACCAATCTAGCGGAAATCCCCAAGTTCTGCTCATACATAAGATGAAGCGAGGGCCATCGAAGATCATAACCGGTGGCCGTGTTTGGGACAGCGAAGGCGTAATCCTCACTCACTGTGGTGGCGTCTGCATCCTACGAATATCTTTTGAGGCTCCTTCCAGCATTGCAAGAAAACGACCGGAAAAGGCTGCACATGTGCTTCTCCATCAAGACAACGCTCATAGGTCGATCCTAACTCGAGAGTTTCTTTGTCACACAACTTCCAAGTGATTTCCCATGCGCCCTTCACTTCGATTTTTGCCTTTTTCCAACGATGAAGAACACTCCCATGAGCTGATACAGTTAGTTCCCATGAGCTGGTTTAATTAGTAAAACGAATGTAAGCTATGGACCATACTATAAACGAGAACAAGGAAGTACTCAGTTTAATAACGGTAATGTGTCGGGCACGCTCTCTGTTGGCGGCCTGAGAAAGTCGCCAAACCACCAATTGTCGCCAAATCGCTGCTAGTTCGCAGCAGCCGTTGACCAAGTTTTTAAATCGTAATGAGTCTTTGTTTTTCACTATACTTAAGTGTGTCTGTTTTCAGAGGGACGGCTATGTGAGTGGAAGTTGCCTCGGGACTCGAACTCGGACTCGTTCGAGTCCTTCGAGTCCTTCCAGGAGAGCCTGGAGCTCAAGTGTGAGAGAGGCAAAGCCGCGCGATTCACCTTCAGGCCGGACGCCTCCACGCCGGACTTGCTATACTATCAGGTAAGATTACTGTCTTTATTTTTGCACTGTTTGCATTACTGTTTCACTTTGCTTTATACGATAGTCAGTCCGGAGGTCGAGGGGCCGCGGTAGCCCGGTTGGAAGAGAAACGGATTAGCAACCGGAGAGTTATGAGTTTCAATCCAACCAAAGACCGCCGTGTACAAAGGGGATGTTCAATCTGTCGTGGCCTCAAATGTCCTCACGTTGGCGTGGTGTGGAAGTTTGGAAAGTGGGGTGCCAGCTCAGGTATTGTCATTTTGAACCACGGTCAGATGATGAGACGAGTCGTTAAATCTTTCCCCTAGGGATTGATCCCTTCGACAATAGCGCGTTGTGTTGCTCCGGTGCGACTTTAATTAAAATTCCACCTAATACAAAATCAAATGAAGAAAAATTGGCGAAATTAATATTTTAGAGGAATATAGTTTAATAGATTCCTTCTGAACTTTTAATAGTGTTAATTTTGTTATTATACAGGGTGTCCCAACAAGGTTGTTCCGCAATTTATCTTTTTACCATTTGGAGATAGGTAGGCAATGTAAATTGCAAAAGTACACCAAATAAGGTAAGTAATTAGGATATGCGGATAAAATTATCACATGATAACAATTTAAGCGGATACAGTTTTTAATTTTTATACGACCCCTCTAGATAAAAGTCGGAGATAGCAAAAATGTTCCTTACCTGTATCCCTATCGTTAGCAGAAAACTACATTTCTGTAGGTGGAATATTAACGGAGATACAAGAGGTTCCATTTTAAGGGGTCCGTATCTAAATTTAGGACGGAAACTGACCCATGGCCAAAAATGAAGAGCCAAGTTCTGCATTGCTGCAGATGGAAAACATTTCGAACATGCGTTGTAAATTTCCTTTTATTTTTATTTAAAAAATTTTTATACAATATTTTTATTAAAGTTTACATTGTCTACTATTATTCATTGCGAATTTCATCTGCAGTTGCAATACTGCATTACTTTGCACAATGTTGCACTTTCTGACCGAAAAAAAAATGCTTTTTAGCATTGTGTATACGGTCCCTCTAATCTGACTGCTTGAATAGCTGTGCACAAGCGGTATAAGTCAACTTTTTTGCGTCATGCCTCCGTTGCTGTTCAACCTACAGAAATGCAGTTTTCTGCTAACGATAGGGAAATAGGTAATAGGTAAGGTATAATAGGTAAGGAACATTTTTGCTATCTCGGATTTTTATCTAGAGGGGTTGTATACAAATTAAAAACTGAATCCGCTTAAATTGTTATCACGTGATAATTTTATTCACATATCTTAATTACCTACCTTATTTGGCGTACTTTTGCAATTTACATTGCCTACCTATCTCCAAATGGTAAAAAGATAAATTGCGGAACAACCTTTTGGGACACCCTGTATATAATTTGTTATTATGTTTAGACTTAAAAATAATTTAACATAATTTAAATTTTTCACCTACGAAACCTGAGACCACATTTTCAGAAATTGACAGTAGGTAGGTATTTTAATTAACGCCACACTTGGAGCAACACAACGGGCTATTGGTGACGGTCCGGGATCAATCTCAAAGGGAAAGATCCGAAGATAACACCATAATTGACAGTAGGAAACTAGGTATTGTACGAAACTAAGATGTCAAGTCGTCTGGCCTTGATCATTTCGCATTGAATTACGCTGCGTTTTCATCCTTCTTTTTAAATAAAATGCTTCAGTCACTTCTACATTATCTTTTCATCTACGATGAAGCAGTAGATAGAATTCTTTTTTATTTCATTAATACCAGTCTAAGCCTCGACATTAAGTTTTAAACACTTCAGCATGTTGTTGAATGGGACCGTTTCGTAAACAAATCTGTCGCTCTTGCAAAGTCGGCTATTGGCTGAGGGAATTAGTGTTGATCTCATCACTCTACATTCGACCGATAGTGCTGGTAAATGCATTTACTTCGCACTGGAGCAACATAACTAGTTATTAACAACGATCCGGGATCGATTCCGAAGGAAAGGTCAGATGACGAGGTCAACACCAGAACTTCCACACCACGTTAAAGTGAAGGCATTCGAGGCCACGACAGATAAAACGTGCTCGACCCCGTGACGGTCTTTGATTGACCGAGTCACGAACTCGCAACCCTCTGGCAGCTAATCCACACCGGAGGGTTGCAAGTTCGAATCCAACTAAAGACCGTCGTGTGCAAAGGGTGCACGTTTAATCTGTCTTGTGTACGTTTGGAGAGTGGGGTGCCAGCTCAGGTGTTGACCTCGTCATCTGACCGTGGTTCAAAATTACGTGTTCTCCTGTTGCTAATATGCGACGTAAATTAATTACCTACCTGCCTACTTTCCAAATGTGCATTTGGGTAATTGATCCCGGACCGTCGCCAAAAGCCCGTTGTATTGCTCCACTGCGACGTTAATTAAAATACCTAGCTTCTAAGTGTGCATTCCAAAAATGTATGAAGAAATTAGAAGAAAATCGACCCGATCGTTATCGAAAAATCTGCAATATCTCGTTGACGATAAATGTCGTTATTAGCAAAATTAGTCAGATCTTGATGGACGAGATATCACTTGGAGGGGTAAAAAGGGGGCTGTCGTTCACCCCTTAAAAACCACCTGGATGGGATATCTTCCCGATAGATAGGTCGAGATTTAGGACCAGTGGAAAACCTGCATGTGTCGGACTTTACAGTGGTTATCGAGAAGCTTTGCTCATGTCTCTTTTGTTTCAGTGCTACACGCACCGACACCTTGGCTGGAAGATCCACGTGGTCGACTCGTGCGACCACCTGTTGCCCGAGGCGAGCGTTCAACACAGCGTCGCGTACAACTCCCTGGCCAGCGACTTCAAACGCGGGGGTGAGAAGCCAAAGAGGCGCTACTTCCACACCACCACCTCGCCGCCACCACCAAGGGTGGTGACCATGGAGACATTCCAGCTGCGGGATGTCGTCCACCCTAACAGGGCGGCCCCCAGCCCCTGGTGGAGCGAGCGACAGAAGGCCGCCGTCACCACTCTGCGGCATCAGCTGGCCGCCGTCCAACGGCCCGACCCTCCCAAGGTCCGATCCTCAGCGAAGCCGCAACAGTCGCCCACGGACCTGGTTCCGGTTCTGGTGCGACAGAAACCGGTCAGCCGGGCCGGGAACCGGGCCGTGGTGAAGGGCTACACCCTGAACCAGCTTCTGTCTCTCCTGAGCACCCAGCCGCAAAGCATTCCGGGAGTCCAGATCCTGCACTTGGGGAACGACAACCTGAAGCGAAGTCCCGGGAAGTCGCCGACCCCCTCTTCGGGACGTTGAAACCCCGAATCGCTCAACAGGTGTCCATATGTATAAATATATGCTTTAATCATATAAAAGTGGTATCATAATCTGTGGAGTATGTTCGCAAAATCTCAAGTTAAGCATAAATAAGTCCCCTTAGCTAGGTAGTTAATTCACATCGCACTTGGTGCAACACAACGGGCTATTGATGACGGTCCGGGATCCGTCCCGAAGGGAAAGATCCGAGGACAACGCCTCGTCATCAACCTCAGTCAGATGACGAGAACATCTGAGCTGGCATCCCACTCTCCAAACTTCCACACGTTGCTAATCCGTTGCTCTTCCAACTGGGCTACCGCCGGCTCCTTAGCCAGATATTCATTTTGAAAGCCTTTTAATAAGGCGTTGTGTTGCTCCAGTGCGACGTTAATTAAATACCTACCAACCGGTAACAAGGCAGATGACTTCGGGGAAATCCATTGTACAAAGGGTATTGAATCCGCGAGGGGAATGGACTGCGACTCAAAACCACTTAGGCGATCGCCATAGGAGATTACTTAGTTCGCCAATTCGTAAACGACTGTAAACACACCAATTGCACACACGTGTTGGTAACTTTGCAACCCTAATTGAACGAGTAGACTCGTTTAAACCCACGTGATTCCAATGCCAGATCAAAAAACCACCAAAGCATTTTCTTAAAAAATTCCTAACCTCATAGTTGGCGTGGTGTGGAAGTTTGGAGAGTGGGGTGCCAGCTCAGGTGTTGCCTCGTCATCTGACCGTGGTTCAAAATTACGTGGTGTTGTCCTCGGATCTTTCCCTTTGGGATTGATCCCGGACCGTCACCAATAGCCCGTTGTGTTGCTCCAGTGTGACGTTAATTGAAATACCCCCTAACCTCATAGTGTTCGACAATCTCCATCTGCAAAATAAGCGATTAATGTGAAATTCGGCTTGCTCTCTCGATTTGAAATTTATATGAAGGTGAAATCCTTTTATTTAGAAATTGTATTGCCAATATGGTCCAATGCTTATATTTTGAGAATTTTGCGTTACACACCTACTATATTTATGTGAGTTGTGTCGTTTGGGCATAAATATTTCAATCTCAGGACAATTTATTGGAATATATTTTCAGAATATTATTGTGGAAACTTGTACAAATGTATTTTATGAATAAATAAATATTTATTTTTTCTAAACTCTTACTCATATCAATTTTTAGAAAACGACGATCCAAGTGGCTTTGTGGGTGGTGTAAAACTATGATTTATTTTCGTAGTACATCAATTTACTACTCAGTTATTTGACACAATTTTACAAATATTTCTCAGATGCATGACAAGCGTCCGTGGGATTCTTAATACAGGAATGAACATTAAAAGTTTCGCTCAGTCTGCGATAGATGTCGCCACCTCATGCTAGTAGATCTTCAATTGCTCTTGGTTTTGGATTGAGTACCGAAACAAAGTCGCACATTCCATGAGTTGTACGCGGCGGAGGCTTGATTCCTATCAGGTGTATTCCTCCCTGGGTGTATTTCTCTCTTCTGCCTCAGTAAAACTTTCATGTGTGTGTGCTTTTATTACTTGATATTGTACATCTGGCGTAATATGGCCCTTCCGCCATAAAACCCCAACCAACCATGTGCATGAACCTCTGGTATCCTGCGTTCGACTATTGTGCTCATCGAAACTATGCAGTGAAGTATTTGACAGATTTGCGATTGGTCTCCTTTTCTCTATCAATGCCTCACGATGCAGGGACTTCACTCAACAATCCCAATGCAATCCTTTTTCGCAACTCATTTGAAATACAGATAGCCATGCATCCCTACTTAAATAAAATAAGACTTCTGTAGCCCGTTTGGAAGAGTAACGGATTAGCAACCGGAGGATTGCGACTTCGAAACCAACCAAAGACCGTTGGGTACAAAGGGGGGGGGGGCTGCTGCACGTTAAATCTGTCATGGCCTCAAATGTCCTCACGTTGGCGTGGAGGTTTGGTGCCAGCTCAGTTGTTGACCTTGTCATCTGACCATGGTTCAAAATGACGAGGTGTCTTCGGATCTTTTGATCCCGGACCGTCGCCATTTGCCCGTTGTGTTGCTCCAGTGCGACGTTAATTTGAAATACATACCTAAAAGCCCCACGAAATAAAAAGAAAATGTTTAATGAATGACTCTTTTTGAAAAGAAGTGAATTGAGTAGTTAACATTTATACAGAAAATGTAATCGGTTAAGGGGACACAGTACCTTTAAGCATACAAATCAGCAGGTAAAATAAACTAATTTCGATAAACTGTATCACCATAAGTTTTATATGTATCATAATAAATTTTTTTGCAGGGTTTATTTATACTTTATACTACACAATGCAGAAAAATTGGTTTGATTTTTAAAAATTAAATAATACTTTACATAAGGTCATTTTTTAAAATACTTTTTTACAAGCATAACTTGTGCGCAACATTGAGTTATCCGGTGCATTTGCAATAAAACTAATGGCTGATATGAGTGACACAATGCTTTTATTTTAAATTAAAACCAAAAAGTTAAGTAACACATAAATATAACAATCAATTAATATTTCACTTCATTAATTTTTCCAAATTTTCACTCATTTTTTAATATATTTTTAGCTTTTGAGTAAAATTTTGGTTTCACTTTGGAGCCCTTTCGATAATCTATTTTCATTCAAAATTTCAGGAGTCTACGTTCATTAGTTGCAGAGTTATAGTGCGCGCAAGCTTGAAAATTACCATTCTGAGATAAATGCAATTTAAATTGAAATAGTTATTTTTAGCATTCACATGCGATCAAGTAAACAAGGAGTCGAGTAGTACATATTCTGCTTATATTTGTTACAGTAAAAATATTATTAAAACTTTCGAAAAAATAAATAGCATAATTCCAAACCAAAACTAAGAAACGTAAACAAACGAACAGCTGAAAATAAAAATAGGTGTGTTCGAAAAATCCTTATTACGAACGAACGAATGCGAATTTTTTCATGCGTTTTTTTTTACCAGAATCAGAACATTTCAAACTATCTAAATAGATCAAAATTGGAAAATCGATTTTTTTTAAGGTTTTAAAGGTACTGTGCCCCCTTAAGTGTGTCGCAAAATAATTGAGAAATGAAATTATTTAATAATACATGCATCTTCTCAATCCCATTCATGGCGGGGCTCTTTGGAGTGGGACCTAGTTTGGGGAGATTGGTGGAATCGGGCCGCACTGGAGCTCATTTGAATTCGATGGACCGAATTAAATTGAATTTGAAACAGACTGAAATGACCTAAAGCCAACTTCATTTAATTCTGGTTGATAGGTTTTAGGGTTTTAGGGCGAAAGGGCTATATTCAGCCAAGCTTCGCCGAGCACCAGACAATAAGGTAGGGAGGTATTTTAATTAACGTCGCACTGGAGCAACACAACGGGCTAGTGGCAGCGGTCCGGGATCAAACCCGAAGGGAAAGACCGAGGACAACACGTCATTTTGAACCATGGTCAGATGATGAGATCACACCTGAGCTGGCACCCCACTCTCCAAACTTCCCATCACGCCAACGTGAGGACATTTGAGACAAAGACAGATTAAACGTGCACCAGCCCTTTTTGTACACGACGGTCTTTCGTTGGATTCGAACTCGCAACGTTAATTAAATACCTACCAATACCAATACCTTAAGCTTTAGGTCGCCAAATAGCGATAGTACTTATGATCATCACTTCTAGGTATTGCTTCTATTGAATTGGCGTCTTTAGTTTATACGGAATTTGAATTGGATTCATTAGTTCTTCCACCTACGGAATTTCGATGCGGATGTTTTAGAAGCGGTCTTAAAGTCGAGTCGTTTATGGGTGAGTGTTCAATTCAAATTGCAACTCTCGCGTTTCTTTTTTAAAACAAAGTGGAATGTTATTTAACAAACAAACCCTTCGAAAAGGTGAATTTCTTGTTTAAAGTTACAGGATTTATTGAGGTGCTTTCATCGGAATTTAAATTCGCGTGCCGAGACCAGATTGATTATCCATCTCAATTTATTTTCCTTTCAATCTTCCGTGCAAGGAAGCGCTTGGTTTGGTTGATTTCCTTGAGACTTATAGCTACAGAATCAGGCTTTTGTCTCCATTCTTCCTAATTACAATATCCAATAAACGACACAATACAATAACAATTGATACACACACAGTGAAAACTTTACTAGGAAGCGCTGTATGAAAAGGATTTTCAGTATAAATAAACAAAGGGTCTGCGAATATTTCTGCTGTGCAAATGATACAGATCGGGGTTAATTTAAAATGTAGTTTACCGCCGCTTTGGCAACGTTTGGTGTTTAATCGAATCGGTTTTGACCAATCAACTATTCGGAATTTATTCTTTGGATTTTTTTGTGTTGCTCCAGTGTGACGTTAATTATAATCCCTACCTACTTTGGAATCTTTACTGGCGTAGTACTGAAATCGAAAAACAAGCCACGTGACGTCACATTCCGAATATGTACGGGGAAAGTAGGTAGTTAGGTATTTAATTAACGTCGCACTGGAGCAACACTACGGGTTATTAGTGACGGTCCGGGATCAAACCCGAAGGGAAAGACCGAGGGGGGGGGTATTTCAATTAACGTCACACTGGAGCAACACAATGGGCTATTGGTGACGGTCCGGGATCAATCCCAAAGGGAAAGATCCGAGGACAACACCACGTAATTTTGAACCATGGTCAGATGACGAGGCAACACCTGAGCTGGCTCCCCACTCTCCAAACTTCCACACCACGCCAACGTGAGGACATTTGAGGCCACGACAGATTTAACGTGCACCAGCCCCCTTTGTACACGACGGTGTTTGGCTGGATTCGAACTCGCAACCCTTCGGTTGCTAGTTCGTTACTCTTCCAACCGGGCCACCGCGGCCCTGGAAAGACCGAGGACAACACAACGTAATTTTGAATCACGGTCAGATGACGAAGTCACAGCTGAGCTGGCACCCCTCTCCAAACTTCCACACCACGCCAATGCGAAGATACTTAAGGCCGCGACAGATTTAACGTGCACCATTCCCCTTTGAATACAACGGTCTTTGGTTGGATTTGAACTTGCAACCCTCCATCGCAAAATTGGCGAACAAAATTTTCGTCTTTAAACGGCTATTGGGATAACGACTGGCTTACGGTATTGTGAAAGTATTGCGAATTGGCGACGAAAAGCATCGCCAATTGGCAACGGTTCTTGTGTCCAACCGGAAAACATTTACAAACATGATAGGAAAAACAATTCTTTCCCCTAACTTGGAAATAATCATTCGCTCCATGGATAAGGAGTCCGAATGCACGATTTCCTTTCAAGACATGTCAATAAATTCAAAGGTTAGTGGAAAACCTTGACTTTGCAGAAAGGGCTGTCCCCCGATAACCCCGTCTGCGCACTTACGAATGGGATTGTTACACGTGCTCAGAGCGTGATTGTTTCCGTCTTTCACTGGCCAAAACAACCAAAGGTCACACGTTACAGGCACATGTTTGAATTGTTCGGATAGGAGATGTGTTCAGAGGCGTCATGGGCCCCAAATGTTAAGGGCCGTAGTAGCCCGGTTGGAAGAGTACCGGTTCGAATCCAACCAAAGACCGTCGTGTACAAAGATATCGATAATCCAGGAGAACCACTTATATAAGCAAATATTCACTATATAATCTTATTAATGTGAAATTATATATTAGCAATTGTATTGATTAAGACAAGGTAACTTCCGCGGTTACAAAAAATCTGCCTGCGAGAAAGGAATGAAAAATGATTGGCAATTGGTAATTAATTAACGTCGCACTAGAGTAGCACAACGGGCTATTGACGGCGGTCCGATATCTATCCCGAAGGGAAATATCCGAGGACAACACGTAATTTTTAACCACGGTCAGATGACGAGGCAACACTTGAGCTGGCATCCCATTCTCAAAACTTCCACACCATGCCAACGTGAGGACATTTGACGCCATGACAGAATTAACGTGCACCAGCCCCCGAAAAATGATTGGAAGAAGCGTGATCGCTTATTCGGATTTGTCGCATTGAAAGATATCACGTTCAAAAAAATATCCAACGGGAACTTTTCCTACACCACTCGAGGGTCGAGGTGTTATAAAAGCATCAGATTAGCAACCGGGGGGTTGCGAGTTCGGAACTCTGTCCCGCCAAAGATCGTCGTGTACATGGGGGATCAATCTGTCGTGACCTCCAATGTCCTCACGCTGGCGTGGTGTGGAAGTTTGGAGAGTGGGATGCCAACTCACGCGTTGTCCTTGATCTTTCCCTTGGCAATTGATCCAGGAAAGTAGTCAATAGCCCGTTGAGTTGCTTTAGTGTGACGTTAATCAACTACCTACCTAACACAGGTTTTGGAAGGACAATGTTTTTGAAATTATCTATTGAATATGTGACAACACAGACTTTAAAAATGAAAACAAAAGCATTTTAACACACGCTTGGAAATAAACAAACTTTTGTAGACTTTGGAAATGAAAGGAGCCCCTAGAAGCGTCAGTACGAAGAAATGAACATCGGCCTTCCTTTCCATTGTCTCTGTCGCCGCTTCGGACCGTCTGCCACCACGTGCTTCCGTGGGTGGACCCCGGTCACCTGTCGTCGCCCCTTATCGGAAAGAGAAGGTTCGAAGGTTTCCCCGAGATATTATCCTGTCTGCCCGATGACAGACTTCTTACGTTCGCCCGTCCATATTCCGCTTTTGGTCAAACGACTACGAGCGGATGAGATAAGATTACAACTCTGCTCAGCTCTGCAAATAAGAGACGCCACCTTTGGCGGTCCATCGCCGCTTTCTCGCCAAAGCTGACTCGAGGTGTTCCTTAATGGACGTCGCCCTCCAGCAGCACTACGGGCTATTAGCGACGGTCCGGGCACAAACCCAAAGGATTCGAGGACAACACCACGCAATTTTGAATCAGTTCAGATGATGAGCTCTAAGGGAAGGTGCTGAACAAGGCAAGAAAAACTTCTTTTCTATTTGCCTAGGCATGAGTGACTATTCGGGTAGGTATTTTAATTAACGTCACACTGGAGCAGCATAAAAGGCTATTGGTGACGGTCCGGGATCAATCCCCAAAGGGAATGATCCGAAGACGAGACCACGTAAATTTGAACCACGGTCAGATGACGAGGCAACACCTGAGCTGGCACCCCAAACTTCCACACCGCGCCAAACTGAGGACATTGGAGTCCCCGCCAGATTTAACGTGCACCAGTCCCCTTGTAAATGATGGTTTTTGGTTGGATTCGAACTCGCGACCAATCCATTGCTCTGCCAACAGGGCCCGAGTGAGGAAAGGGACTTGAGCGCTCCCCTTAATATTTTAAAATAGAAACTGTCGACAACAAATCAAAACTATCTTGAAGCGAATTCATCCAGCGGAAATCGAGATTTCGTTTATCAAGTAACAATGCGCGAACTTATATCTGACAAAAAAATAAACCCTCCTGGTGGTTGTCTCGGCTAGGTATCTCGCTAGCAGATCCTGATGAACGAGATATCTCGTCATAAGAAGAAAACTGGCCAGATCTCGCCATTCTTAAAGAATTGGCAATATTTCAATGACAGACGAAATATCTCGTCGTTAGCAAAATTGGTCAGGTTTTGATGAACGAAATAAAGTGGAGAGTTAAACGCAATGTCCATTTGGGATTACGGATCGGTATAAGAAAAGTGGACAGAAGATTATTTTGCTCTGAATACCTGCGTGGGAACCAATGTGCATAGTTTCTTTCTTAAAAGTATACATTTGAAATGCTACGTCACTTTTAAATGCCCCCACATCTCACTTGTATAGCTCTCCCAATATTTCTGTCCTGCAGTTTCGGTAGTATCGTATGACCCTTATTACTGCTATTTAAGGATATCGACGTCTTAATTCTGAAGCTAACGTTCGGTTAACCGAAAATAATTATCTTGATTTTCGGGCAGAGGTAGTCCAGTTGGAAGAGTAACGATTTAGCAGCCTGAGGGTTGCGAGTTCCAATCCAACCAAACACAGTCGGTGACGAAGGAGGATGGGACACGTTAAATCTATCGGTGGTCTCAAATTTCTTCACTTTGGCGTGGTGTGGAAGTTTGGAGAATGGGGTTCCAGCTCAGGTGTTGCCTCGTCCTCTGACATTGATTCAAAATTACGTGGTGTTGTCTTTGAATCTTTCCCTCTGGGATTGATCCCGGACCGTCACCAATAGCCCGTTGTTCCAGAGCAACGTTAATTAAGATACCTATCTGCCATACCTACCGGATGTTCTGCCATTAACATGTTGGTAAGTAGATATTCCAATTAACATCGCACTGGAGCTATTGGTGACGGTCCGGGATCAAACCCTAAGGGAAAGATCCGAGACAACATGTAATTTCAAACCACGGTCAGAGGACGAGGTTACACCTGAGCTGGCACCGCACTCTCCAAACTTCCAAAATGAAGAAATTTAAGACCACCGATAGATTTAACGTGTCCCATCCTCCTTCGTACACGACTATCTATGGTTGGATTGGAACTCTAGATCCTCCTGTTGCAAGTCCGTTGCTCTTCCAATGGGGCTACCGCTGCCCCATTAACATGTTGGATCGTTTGTCATCCTCCTTTTTAATCTCCATCGGTTGTGGTCCCATTATTACCATTCTATCTTATGTAACTCTCACAACGCAAGCCCTGTTATCGACTCTAACAGATAACAGAACCAATATCACCAGATGCCGTTCCTTTCTTTGCGCTACAGGACGTAGGTTTTCAGCAGATACTCCATCAGGCACGACTAGCTAAACTTTGCTGTACGCACAATCACGCGTCATCCACTACGCGCGTGCAATGGACCGTCTCCAGTGTGACGTTAATTGAAATGCCTACCTAACTACCATTACACGTGTGTACAATGGATAAGTGGTAGTTAATTAATGTCGCACTGGAGACACAACGGGGTATTGGCGACGGTTCCAGGACAACACCCCATTTTGAACCGCGGTCAGATGATTAGGTCAATACCTGTACTGGCGCCCCACTCTCCAGACTTCCACACCACGCCAACGTGAGGACATTTGAGGCTACGTGCACCAGCCCCCGTGTACACGACGGTCTATGGCTGGACCAAGTTTCGAACTCCGTTGCTCTTCCAACTGGACTACCGCGGTCCTGCATCATGGGGCTTCAATTTGCCGTGGCCTCAAATATCCTCACGTTTGCGTGGTGTGGAAGTTTGGAAGCTCAGATGTTGACCTCGTCATCTGACTATTGTTGCCAATACCGTTTTTGCCAGTGCGACGTTAATTCAATACCTACCAGAGTCAAAATAGTCCACCTAATCGATCCTTCCACTGATGTCATCCATGCCACACAGATGGAGCCGTTCCAATAGCACCTGTTTCGCGTTGTGTAATCCATTTGACGCCTCCTCACCTGAGATAGGAAGAGCGAAGGTCGGTCGGTAGGTGCGACGCGGAAAGGGAGAGACGCACCAGACAGGATGCTGTGGACGTTGGTGGAATGTTGGGCCAGGCGGGTGGTCCAGCTGCTCAGGAGGGTCCAGCTGCAGAGTTCGACAGGTGAGTGAGGACCACTTTCCTTTCTCGCCCGTCTCGATCCGGTCTTGCAAGCAGTGGTTTTGTTGCGAACCTTCGTATCCGCTGGTGTCAGTGCAGGTGATGTTCTCTTCATCTGACCGTGGTTCAAAATGACGAGGCGTTGTCCTGGAATCTTTCCCTTTCGGTTTGATCCCGGACCGTCGCCAATAGCCCGTTGTGTTGCTCCAGTTTTATCTTAATTAACTACCCATCCGCCCACTCAGTCACTTAAACAAATTGTTTTCTTTCAAGTAGGTATTTTAATAAATGCCACACAGGAGTAACACAACAAGCTATTGGTGACGGTCATGGATTAATCCTAAAGGGAGAACAACACCGCGTAATTTTGAACCACGGTCAGATGACGATGCTTGCTCTGCAATCGAGTAGTTCGTTTGTGAATAGTTAGATCTTGTTAGACCTTTCCTCATCGATTTTTACTTCAATAAAGCGAACTATTTTTGCGACTTCACCAGTATTTCTGGGGCATTCGTCCTTGGATGCTCGTATTGGGAGGTTATTAATACTTTTGATCCCCAGTCCAACGTATGAAACGAAAGAAGTTGATAGTGGGGTTAATATTATCGCCCTGTTAGCAGTCCAAATTTCATCCGTGCAATTCGCAAGCGAATCTTTTTTAACTCCGACAGAGAAAGAAGCAGAATGGTTGGACTTTGGAGGTTTATTTGGAGGGTGATAAAAAAGGAAACAGTAAAAAAAAAGAAACTCTTTTACACAAGACGACGAAACAAGTTTGTATACGTTTACGAAGAGAACAAATAGATGGATGTGTCGAAATCTTTCTTGTAAACTGACGAAATTGTAATAAAACCCTCTTCTGCTCTTTGTTCTCCTCTTCTAGACTTCGTTCAATTCATTTTTATTCTCTTTTTTTATTTATTTCTCGTTCGCTGTCTTCTTCCTCCTCTTAAAGTATTCATAGTTTTAAAAAATCCTCTTCTCAGTTTCCTGCTCTTCTCTCTTTTATTATCTCCCCTAATGAGTTTTCATTTGTTGTTTTCTTCCTCTTATAAGTATTCTTTTTCTATTATTTATCATGTCCATTGCCTCTACTTTATGTTAGTCTACTTCCTCATTTCCTATTCTCCAATATTTTTCTCTTTTTTTTTTTACTTTTTTCCTGTATCTTTCTAAACATCCTTCTAATTTGTTACCATCCTCTCTCTCTTTGCCCTCTTCTATCATGTTCTTTTTCTTTCTTTCTTCTCTGGCCCTTATTTCGTTCGTCCTTTTCTATCATACTCTCCCTTTATAAACTGATATGGTTCCTAAGCCATAAACCCCCAAAACCGACCTTTTACAAACTGAGTTTGAATCCCAGTCTTGACACGAGTGTTCCGAATCAATTGTATCGCACTGAGAGGCTCACACGCATAATTCCACCATGCAACCGACAGTCTTCTCTGCTGATTTCTAACCAGTTTTAACCAATAGAATCTTTTCAAAGGATTCTATTCTAAGAAAAGGAGCAAAAGAATCGTTCCAAATTCTAATTAAAAATCTTTCCAAAGATATTAGTCGTTCCAAATTCTAATTGAAGGGGTAATAGAGAGAAACTTTCCAAAGGAATTTCTATTCCAAGAGAAGAAGCAATTTAATATCATTTCAAAGGATTCTATTCCACGGAAAGGACCCGAATAATTTTCCTAAGAGTTGAAAGAATCCAAGGATTTTTCAACCAATTAATGTGTATTGTGGGGTGAAATACACTTCTCACAAATCCCTTAACGCTCAGAAGATTGAGCTAAAGTCCCTCGAGCAGGAGAAACACCTCAATACACGCAGTCTACATTCGCCTCTTCCCGGACCGTCGCCAATAGCCCACTGTGTTTCTCTAATGCGACGTAAATTAAATACCTACCTTATGGCACGTCTACTAGTTTTCTTATAAACGTTGTTTTATTTGTAATATTTATTATGCACGCGCAAAACAGATATTAGGGAATGTTTTGAAGGTAAAGATGGTCGAATCCGGGGCATGTTTGTCGCCAAGCAATTTTTGTCGCCAAATCAATTTTTATCGCAATTTCGTTAAAAGAAAACGCGGACTTTCCTTCATGAAAACCTTTTGCACAGGACTGCCATAAAGCTGGATCAAAACACCAAGGTTACCATGTTTGGCGATAAATCGCTAATGCCCCGGATTCGACATTTCCACCGTTTTGAATTATGCACGAGCAAATTGTAAACATTATATCGATCTTGATTTAAAATTGAAGAGGCGTGTATTGAGGTGTTTCTCCGGGCAGTTTTATCCTTACTTTATGAATAGTTCTAAATTTTACCCAGAATTGTCTGAATTTTACTAACGACTAAATCTCCATGTGTGCAACTGAAAATGGGAGCAATTAGCATATCTAGTCAAGAGAAGACAAGAAGAATAAAAGTGAGACTTACCTAGCAATCTAGTTGTTCTTTTCTTCTAACTTTCGAACCAACAAGGCTAAATCCTCATCTGGTAGACTTTTTGCCGCAAATGTTGCGTAGCAACATAGACCAACATTAAACGGTAATTTTAAACATAGTTTGTCAACGTGAAGACAAAATAATGACGCGCGTATCAAAAAAACATCAACTCAAACGTTTAAACAAGGAGGTAGGACGGTATTTTAATTAACGTCGCACTGCAGCAACACAATGGACTATTGGCGAAGGACCGGGATCAAACCCGAAGGAAAGATCCAAGGACATCACTTCATTTTGAACCACGGTCAGACGACGAGGTCACATCTGAACTGGCACCCCACTCTCGAAACTTCCACACCTCGCCAACGTGAGGACATCTCAGGCCACGATCCGATTGAACGTGCACCAGCCCCGTGTACACGAATGTCTTTTGTTGGACCTAGTTTCGAACTCGCAACCAGGGGTATTTAGTGGAGCCAGAACGCCGTTCCGGCACTGCTTATTTTTTACGAGAAATAAATGCGAAAAAATTGTAAAATACCTCCTTAAATCAGCGCGATCTTCGTCTTATCCTTACCCTCGAAAATATGATTGGTATTTCAAATTAATAAAAGTAATAAGCCACTACGGGAAGGGATGAAGGAAATAGTTTCCCGCGCGGAATCCTATCAAGGCCATGAGAATTTAGACGTAGTTCCTAGCATCCTAGCTAGTTTTTTCATGCCGTTTACTTCAAAGGATTTTTATCACGTTTTCGTTTTAATATTCAAGTAATTTATTTTATTAAGGTGTATGGGTATACACTAGAACATTCTTTTTAAATTTTGACTTTAAAAATTCAGTTTTTTCACAATAGGTCATTGCTTTGTGCTTAAACTCATTTTAGTGTGAAAAATTCTGATTAAGAAACTCATTAATTATCTAATTTAGATATAATTAGCTAATTAGCACGTTGTTTGAACAGTGATATCTCAAATTGTAATGTGTTCAGAAGGACAATTCCTGTTGGAAATTATTCCTAATATTATTCTTCATGGTTTGACCCTCCATCAAGTTGCTAGAGGGAATACGTTCTTTTTTACAATTTTTTTCACGAAGGAAGTCTAAAAAATCAAGATTTTGTCAGGAATTTCAACATTTAAAAATCAACTAAAAATTCTTAACCAATAACTTCGACTGAGGGTCAAAACATCCACTGTATTATATAGACACAAAACGACACAAAAGTAATTATAAGAGATCAATTGATTGTTGAGTTATCACTGTTCGAAAGAAGCATCCTATTGCAAAATCATAGTTCTTCAGAAATCGAGTTTGAAGTTTTGGAAACGTGTTTGTCTATGGTGACAGTACCTAACCCAAACCCTTGTAACTTGTAAACTATTTCGAATATTTACAAGATCTTGGTATCGTTTGAAAGCTATGAGGTTGAACAATATTTTGAATTATTAATAATTCATCGATATTTTGGTCAATTTTCGTGATTTCTAGTGTATACATACACCTTAAACTGTTTTGTTTGTGTCTACAAAGTAATAGAACCTAATAAAATGCAAAAACCTTTGTCCTCCTTTCCACGTGTAATAATTCCAGCTACAAAAGATGACAATCATGGAAACTGATAGCTCAAGTGAAACTAAAACGACCAAAAACTGTTCATTGCCAGATTTGAAAGACGACGAAAACGTAAAAAATCACGATATGGACGTTTTAAATAGTGGTTTGGTGTTTACCTAGTTCAAATTTGTGCTCCTTAGAAAGGGATTCCCAGACACAATGGCCTTCTGTGTGGACTGAAGAAATGTGGAATAAAAAAATCAAGTTTTACATGGATAGACTAAAAATGGGAAACTTGGTTGCAAAATATGTAGTGACGTTTTCCACCTAGACGCTTTTAAAAAGAGCGAATTGCTATTTCAAAAGAGTGACTTTCATACAGTGTTACATTTTATGGATCGTCAAGGCCTTACCAGCTCACTTCTCTTCGAAATTTTTTTTTATAGCATAAACAGTCTACTGCTCACTTAACTGCAGAAAAAATAATTTCTGAAGCAAAACTACAAACTGTTGAAAAAGTGTGTGATTCAATGGATGCATCCCATCTGGCCTCAACAAAATCAATATTTATTACCGCGTACTATATCGGAAAAAGTGATAGACTTTGTTCTGACCATTTTGGACACTGCGATGAATCACAGGTTGGAGCAAGCATTGAGTGACGCAGTTGACGAGGTAGGTGGTGTGAACCATTTTCAGATATTTATGGATAAGTTATACACTACAGTAAATCACCTAAGAACCAATGTGAACTGGCAGTGTGTTCTTTGGAGTTAGACCAGCAAATGAATAAAATTGGAAGAATACTAATCACAAGATGGATCACTAGCTCATTCAGAACTGTTGGTTGGTTAACTCATTATTTAGCATTTTACCTCATTTGAACATGATACAACTTCAGCTGATGGAGCTATGTACAATGGATTAATTAAGCGGTTCTCATCCCTTCAATTTTTAAAGGACTTTGCCATTATGCATGATATTTTAGCAGAACTTTCAATGCTCTCCGAAAGCTTGCAGAGTAGAAATATGACAGTTTTTTATGCACACATTAATCCGAAGTATCAGATTCATAGAAAATCTTAAAGAAAAACCCGGAACTAAGTGTCTTGAAGCTGAAATTGCTATTAAAGAGGGTAATTTTGCAGAGTTGCGATAATTGAAAACAGTAAGACATCAGTACCCAACCAGCAACAACTGTTGACAAGTGCAATTAACAGTTTGAAAAGGAGGCTGTTAACCACAATTTCAAGCAACGAAAAGAAATCTACAGCTGCGGAGACCAAAGAAACACAGGAGTATAACTCATGAACTAAAAGTGCTCTAAAGTGATCAGTGGCCTTCGGGAAAGCCCCCTGGTTTTGGAGAGTGAAATTGAAAGTCTTTGCCGGAGATTCAAACTTAACGTCTCCAAAAAAAAATGCTAATCGCGATTACTTGGAGGACAGCTCACGTGTTCCAAAAGACTTAACAATTTGCTCAACTGCACAAAACTTATTCTTTGTAGTTCATCTGAGTGCGAGAGGGGTTTCAGTTAGATGAACCTCATAATATCGCCGACAATAACAAGATTAACAACGGCACACTTATGTTTGTAAAACTCCACGGACCCGACCTGAAAGTGGAATGCAGGACCATACCTCAAAACCTGGCTCAGAAAACATCGTTCTGCTTATGAAACAAGAACACGTGAAGCACAACCAAAAGAGAGTGATGAGGACAATATTTTTGCAGGTTTTGTAAGTAATATTTAAATTTACAAACGCGTTTAAACGTATTTTATGTTTTGATTATGAAAACCCATGATATTTTTTATATTACTTGCCCATGTCATGATTTTACGTTGAAATTACTTAATTTTAGTATAACTTGAAATTAACATAAATTTAAAAAAATCTTCTTTAAAATTTTCATTATATTCATGTTTTGAACTACAGCACGCATTATGTTCATATCTGATCAAAAATAAAATATAAAATAATAACTGCAAAACATACATTGTTCCATCGTTGGCATTTTATTATTCCACGATTCCAATACCTAGATAAAACAATGATACATTTTAAATTTAAAAGATATTTTATTGTGAAGTGATCCCCTGTTTACCCTCCCTATCACCCGCTCAAATTCTGAGAAAACAATGCCACCCAGGTCAGTGTTCCGGCACTGCTTGATTTACGACTGCACCACTGCTCGCTCCCTTCGTTTGCTAATCCGTTGCTCTTCCAACTGGGCTACCGCATCAAACAAAAGGATAAAATGTAGAGTACGTCGATGAAATGTGGATTTAAAAATGAAGCGATGCAGTTACAAGGGATGAAAAGGAGTTGAAAATCATTTTGCGGGAGAGTGTCCAGTGCGAACTTAAAACTGTACCCTATCTAAATATCCCAATACCCTTCGCCTACTAATGTTATTATTGTAGTTTCGGCGTTTCTCCATTTGCGTCTGTTCCACAGCTGTTATTTGAATAGCAGTTGAACTAACAGCGTTATTGTTAGATAACAGCAACTTTTATCAAAAATATTAAGTTATCTTTACCTTTTAGTGTTAATGAGACAGCAGTGAAGAATTTAAATCGAAATTGAAGTTTCTAAAAATATTTGAAAAAAAAAATTAAAATGGTTGCATAAACTAATTTTTGCACAAATTACTTAATTGTCAATTTAAACAGTTAATATCTGTTAAAGAGACCGTTAATGTCAATTTCAAGAAGTTAACAACAACCGTTAGATTTAGTTGATAACTTTGTGTCAGCTACTAACTGAAACAAAGCTATTTTATTCGCTGTGAATTATAACAAATCGCCAAATTAGCTATAACACTTCACACCTGTTATCGCAAATTAGCAATAACATTTCGCACCTGTTGTAAAATAAGAGTTTAGCCCTTTCGAAACATTCAGGTCATGAAAAGTGAGCACGGTGTCCTATCATCGGGAAGCGACACTTTGACACGATTGGTGGAGGTCCTTTTCTCCAGTGATAAGCAGATAAAAGGCGAGTTTTATCATCTGCGAGGTGCCAGGCGGGCCTCTTGTTTGCTTATCTCCTTATCTTTTCGATAACTGTAACCACTCATCTTCCACTTAGGTGGAGGTGTTTCTCACACGTACTATCAATGGATCGTCCTTTCCGAATCCGGCATGGTTAAATGCAAGGCCTGCGAAAATTTACAAAACCATTCACTGATACTATTTCGATTTCACATTGTCCATAAAATATATGTTATACAATAGAGTGGGCCCATACGATTTTCGAAATCGTTACTCTGTCGATTTTTATCGAACCGGGTGGTTGGAATCGATAACACACTAATCCTACCAAAATGCTGTGCCGAAAAGCGGGGGGTAGCCCAGTTGTTGGAAGAGCAACGGATTAGCAACAGGAGGGTTGCTGGTTCGACACTCGGTCCAGCCAAAGACCGTCGTGTATAAAGGGGGTTGGTGCACTTTCAATCTGTCGTGGCCTCAAATGTCCCGTTGACGTGGTGTGGAAGTTTGGAGAGTGGGGTGGAAGCTCAGGTGTTGACCACGTCACTGACCGAGGTTCAAAATTACGGTGCGTTGTCCTTGGATTTTCCCCTTCGGGATGGATCCCGATCCTCAAAATAGCCCGTTGTGTTGCGACTTAATTAACTGCCTAAATCACTAGGTAATCAACTTTATTTCAAAATGTGGCCTCAGTTTATTATTTTTAATATTTTGGGGCCCCTCAGAGCTGTTGGGTCCCCGAGCAGCCTGCAACTGAATGAGCATTTCTTTTGGAAATGCAGCTGTCGCGATTTTCTACTTGTGGGGCTGAATGAAACATCCAAGTTCGTTTATTTTGTACCATTTCGTGGCTCTGGATACTTAACTGGCTGAGGCTACTTGTAACAGCCGATCAAAAGTCTTTCTCAGTCGTTAAATAGACATGCAATTCGGTATTTATCTGACAAGTGATTAAGGACAAGGGTCGCCAAACTTCTTGGACCGTTCGACCCCATCTAGAGTTTCCTGACTTTTTACCGACCCCCCCTTTTACGTAATTATAATAGGACAAGAAAAAAACACTTATGTCAGTTCTTAGATTGTTTCTTTTATAGTACAGTGTTTATTGTATGTATAATATAGCATAAATTGTTATATTGACTTAACGTTAAAGAGAGACTTTTTTGTTTTTGAAGTCCTTCTTAACATTACACATTGGATAGGAGGGATAGACAAAATATAAAATTTTAAAATTTATTTAGATAACAATAATGCAATCTTCCTTATATACGTATATGAAAATAAGACTTTTATTAACTTTCAATTACTAACGTTGTCAGTGTGAAGGGTGTACTTCGTGACTCTTGACAAGATGAGCAATGTCGGATTCAAAATGAGAAAGTAATTAAGCCACGGAATTCTACAAGGATATATCAAAAAGTAAGGTGAATTTGTCTCTAAAACTCAATTTTTTGTGTAACTAATTAATTTTTTTATATGTTGCAAGTACCAGGGTGATATAAGTGTGACGGCTTGTAGAAACTTCTATGTCAACCCGTATGGTGCTTAGAGCAAATCAAAGATGGCGCATCGACTTGAGCATTACTCCAAGGAGGAGGTGCGCGGTGTCATTCGTTTTTTATGGGCCAAGGGGAAAAAACATGTGATATTCATCGAAAATTGTTGGAAGTCTATGGAGAGAGTGTTATGTCGCAGAAGCAAGTGTACGTGTGGTATAACGACACGAATGTCGTCGATGCCATGATTCGTGAAGACAGAAGAGTGAGGTTGCATGATATTGCAAATGCATTGAATAGCTCATATGGTTCAGTGAGCAATATCGAAGTGGAAAATTCTTGACCATCCTTCGTATAGCCCTGATTTAGCCCCTTCGGATTACCATTTGTTTGGGCTCTGAAGAAACGAACCTGGAGCAAGATTTCTTTGAAAAGGGCAAGGATGATTTGGCGCCACATTGGAATAAATGCTTAGACCACTATGGTTCCTTTGTTGAATGATAGTGTGATACGATTTGTCAAACATAGTAAATTTTCATATATTTATCTCTCTCTGCATGTTTTTCTGTCAATCAAAAATTCACCTTACTTTTTGATACTCCTTTGTATATTCACTCTCAATTGCGTTGTCATTCTTGGATGGAGATGATCCAAGTCAATCGAATTTTTAAATATTACCCGTACAATGATATCTCATATTTTTCTATCGATCCCTGAGCCCGAATCGACCCCTAACAACGTTATATCGACCCCTGGGGTCGATATAACTTTGTTAGGTGTCAATAGAAAAATATGACATCATTGAACGGTAATATTTAACCTATTTTCGGAAGTAGAGGCGTCAATAATTTATAAATCTCTGATCCCAATATGGAAATTAGCACCATATTTTTTGCTTATGCGATATCATCTCTAAGAAAATATTCTAGTCGCTCAATATACAAATGCGAAATCTTCTCAACTTCCATCAAGTACCGACAATTGGCAAACTAAGCCTAACTTAAACGACAACAAAACGATTTGATGAATTCTAAGAACTTATGAATTGACAAATTGAATAGTGCCTTTCGTTGATTCGCTTTTCACTCGTCACCATTGGTTACGAAGTGGACGGTAGACATGAATCTAGAATAAAAGTCAACTACTTTATTAAATAGGTTTAAAAATGCAAATACTCGTATTCCGTAGTCCAAGATAGAATTTTCTGATTAATTAAATACGCGGTGTAATTACTAGGTCGGTTATAGTTAAAGAAAGAATTATTGCTCATGAATATGTTACACTATACAGACAGTACCTACGGTTATAAGAAGCTTGTACTTTTGTTTTGGGGAATATTAATTGAAATAACGTTTTAAAAAACAAGTGAATATTGATTGAATGGTGTTTATCTTAAATGGAGGATCAGGAAAACCTCCCCTCTTTAAGGTAGCTGTAAACCTTCGGAGGGGATTTTTTTATAATTATAACGGAACTTAGATCTTTTTACAGATTTTGTTATTGATTTCTTTTAGAAAAAGCATTTTATGGTAGAGAATATTGTGTTTTAAATTTAATTTTTATAAAATGGTGTAAAAAGAAGCCAAATATACCATCTACGCAAAAGGTGATATTTTAAAAATAGTTAACACTTTTCCAGTTTGTAAAGTGAACTTCAATCATTACTATATTTAAATTAATCGTGTGAACTTTAATGTCAGTCATTCCTGAAAAAAACATGAAGAAAAGCAAAATGCAAACAGTTCAAATCCTGCTTTATAATCTTCAGAATACGAGAATTTTTTTAAGAATTGAATTAGATATCGTGTTTTTCGGAGAATAACGCTCAGCGAAAATTGCATTTAGAGAAAAAACTAGAAACAATAAGCCCTCATTTCAAATATAGACGTCGATACTTTTTAAAATTTTATATTTCTAGTTCTAATGGTCATAGAAGTGAAATCGGAAGTGATTTGAAGAACTAGAGTTGTAGTATAATACTATGCAAAATTTGAAAAATGTGAAAATTGGGTGAAAAGGGCGTTTTAAAGGATCGAGGGGATAACTTAAATGGACCGTTCAGGGAAACCTCCCCCTTTTAAGAAATCCCTTCCACGCCAAGAAGACATTTGCACGCGAGGTGATCATCTTTCGAGGAAGAGGTGAAGAACAGACGAAAGAGTCACGGAAATCTTGCGTGATGTAACTCCTTGCAAAGAAGTGTCGCAGTTTTATGACGTCACGCAGGTATAGTCACACCTGTTGCAACAGCCGCACACTTGTATTTAGATCCTTGGGGGTGACGTGGTTCTTTACTTCCAGGTGGCGAACGCAAAGATGATGATCGCGTCCCGCATTGTGAATATCGCCGGTAAGATTTACCATTTGTGTATTATTTGTCTATTATTTTTGAGTCCAGCTCCAATAAATTGCATTGGAATCGTGCTGTTTCGGACAAGTCTTTTGAGGGCCATCGTGGCTCAGTGGGTATGTCCACTGCGCTAACAACCTTCGAGTTGTAGGCGGTTCGATTACTGTCAGGTGACATGGGTGTATTTCTCTCTTCTGTGTCAGTAAAACTTTCATTGCGTGTGCATGTCTATTACTTGATATTGTATGTCTTGTGTCTGGCGCACCATGGCCAAATGTGGCCCTTGGCCATAAAACCCCCAAACCAACCGGAGAGTCTTCGTTCAAATAGGTAGGTAATTAATTAACATCGCACTGGAGCAACACGACGGGCTGTTGGTGACGGTCCGGGATCAATCCCGAAGGGAAAGATCCAAGAACGATACCTCGTAATTTTGAATCACGGTCCTATGACGAGACCGAAACCTGAGCTGACACCCCACTCTCCAAACATCCACAACTCGCCAACCATTTGAGGTCACGATACGTTAAACATGCACCAGTCTCCGTGTACACGACAGTTGGACCTAGTTTTGAACTCGCAACCCTCCGATTGCTAATCCGTTACTCTTCCAACCGGGCTACGACCGTGGTTCAAGATTACGTGGTGTTGTCCTCGGTCTTTCGCTTTGGGATTGATCCGGACCGCCACCAGTAGCCCATTGTGTTGCTCCAGTGTGACGTTAATTAAAATACCTACCTGCAACCGGTCTACCGCGGCCCTATTTTCACATGGAGTCAGATGGATTCCGATTCAGACAAATTATTTAACCTTTAAATTTCCAACCCTCCTAGTGGTTATGGCAAGACATCTCGTCCTTCAAGATGTGACCCATTTTGCCACTTGGCATCAAGATAGTGCCGATTCTTTGATGACGAGATCAAGATCTGGGCAGTTTTCTTCTAATGATCGAGGCAACCACCACCAGCAGGCATGGCGATTTTCTCTGCTGTGTTCTCAATTACATGGTGTTGTCCTCGGATCTTTCCATTGCGGATTGATCCCAGACCAATAGCTCGTTGTGTTGCTCAAGTTAATTAATATACCTACTGAAACGTCCCTAACAGCAGCTCGGGATCAGAGGTGACCTCCGGCCGAAATCCCCGAAACATCTATCGGAGTGGTCTTCCATGGTGGTTTTCCAGGTGGTCTTTAGGGCGCACCCCGGAATTGAACTGTCTCCCAGAGGAATCTGGCGACACGAGACGGAGAACTAGTGATGGACAGAATCGACTACTTTTGGGAACCGAGTTTCTGGTATTCGAGTTCTTTCAAGAATCGCGTAAATATTCGAATACACATACAAAAAACGATTCATCTATAGTATGAAACAATACTTTCGTATTCGAATACATAGAGTGAGTATTTTGAATCTGAATACTCTAGTATCCGATTCCTTTGGAAAAGAGCGATTACTTTTAAGAATCGAGTACACGAGTAATTTTGTATTCGGATACTCCCATCACCATGGAGGGTCGTCGTGGCTTAGTCGGCTGCGCTAGCAACCTTCGAGTTGTAGGAAGTTCGATTCCTGCCAGGTGCATTCCTCCCTGGGTGTATTTCTCTTCTGTGTCAGCAAAGCTTTCACTGTGTGTCAAATTACTTGATATTGTCTGTCTTGTGTCAATTACTTGATATTGTATCGTGTTTGGCGCAGCATGGCCAAATATGACCCTTGCGCCATGAAATTTAGAGACGTTTGAGAAGATCCCATTTTCCCCCTGTGATCCCTGATTGCATATAGCGTAGATACTATACGTTTAAAGTAATTAAACCTCAGTTATTTGTAATTGAGGCTGTTTATTGGCACACTACCTCTGCTGTGCTAGCAAATTTAGTTTCAATCGGGGGGGCGTCAAGCAAAAATGATCGAGGTGATGAAATGAGCGGACCCCCCCCCCAAAAAAAAAGTGAAACTAATTCTTTCATCGCAAGACCGTTAAAAACGATCTCGGCCGCTATCTCCCCAAACAAACAGCGCTGCCAAGAGTCCTCCCCCGTCAAACATCGCAATTGGTTACACTTGGGGTTATCAGCGTCTTTGTATGTGTTATGAGAAGGTTTCTTTTAACTTGCAAAGAACAGGCTGGATCCGGACTTACATAAGAGCGCACTTCGCTTTTCGGACTGTAAGCGACGACGGACGCGTTTTATTGGAGATTCATGCACTTCGCCACTTTGGAAGAGAGATAAAAATTCACTATTTTACTTTCACAGCTGAGAGATCTTATCAGGAAAACATTCAATCAGCGCACCTAAAGGTAACGCCGATTCAATTCCGATCAGAGTACAATGGGACGCGGTAGCCCAGTTGGAAGAGCAACGGATTATCAACGCAGGGGTGCGAATCCAACCAAAGACCGTCGTACACAAAGGGGGTTGGTGCACGTTCGTGACCTCAAATGTACTCACGTTGGCGTGGTGTGGAAGTTTGGGGTGCCAGCTCAGGTGTGACCTCGTCTTCTGACCGTGGTTCAGAATTATGTTGTGTTATCGGATTGATCCCGAACCGTCCTCAATAGCCCATTGTGTTGCCTCCAGTGCTACCAATTATTTAAATGCACAAAAACAATCGAAAATGAACACCAAAGCAAATTGGATCAGCTTTAATCGACGTTTTGTTTATCACGTAGGTAAAATGCTCGTGCAGGTAATATAAAATGTCAGTAAGCGTTAAGTAATTACGGCCTTTCGATAGGTAGTTAAATAATTAAAATCGCACTGGAGCAACACAACGGTGTAAAGAAATCCAAATTCGTTTGGAAATTAAAATTATATTTATCTTTACATGAGACCATATATATGGGTTTAACAATGGACGCGAGAAAGGCAAAAGAAAATGCTTTTAATTTCATAATAGCCATAGAGATGTCGCAACCAGTCCGAAAGCTAACTGTTTTCAGTTCTATTCGAAGGTGGACACTTGGGTTTGAGCGGTTTTCTATGGCGCAAGGGCCATATGTGGCCATGCTGCCCCAGACACACATCAATTAATAGACACACAATGAAAGTTTTACTGGAAAATACACCCAGAGAGGAAAGTACCTGACAGGAATCGGTGGACACTTGGGAGACAGGAAGTTATCCTACACGGACTATTGGCGACGGTCAGGGTTCAATCCCAAGGTACGAGAACAACACCAAGTAATTTTGAACCACTCTCCCAACTTCCACACCACTCCAACGTGAGGCCACGACGGATTTAACTTGCTCCAGCCTCCTTTGTACATGAGGGTCTTTGGTTGGATTCGCAACCCCTACAAATATGGAAATAGTTGTGGTAATAAGATGACTTTATGAATGGCTTTCTACATTAAATCTAAACCAGTCTTCCCTATTCCTAAGCCCTTTCAAAGAGGAAACCACAATCTCCATAATTATCGGCCTTAGACTGGATGAATATTTTGCTTTTGCAATGATTCGAACCCTCCGACCGCGGCCCCCCTTTCGATAGGAAAGATTGTAGAAATTGTTTTCCGTGGTTGATTGCAAAGCAAGCCAACGTTTCGGCTGCGAAAAACTGGTGAATGGACATGAATTTCGGAACTCTGAGGGTTCTTTCGAAATGAATCGTCGATGGCCTCTTATGGTAAGGCTACTCCAAACTCGTTGCCCAACTCGAAGGGTCGTTTCGAAACAAGGTGCTCGTCTTATCTCTTCCATTTCCGAATGCATTCATTCTGCGATAGGCCGAGATTAGAACCATGAATTGGAAACTTTCCCGTTATACCTCGCCGCTTTTTCATCGCTTGCGAAAGGGTGTACCGAGTAGGGCGACGCACGCTTTTATTGCGGATGGGCGAGTAAATGACTGATAAAGATGTTTTCTCTTTCAAGTTGCCGAAAGTTGTGAAATGGAGAAGGTTCCTTTTCTTGACCTTGGCTCCAATCGGAACGATTGCACTTGCTTTGTCGGAAATAGGACTCCATTTATAAATACACAAAATTAATTTCAATATTTCAGGGGCCGCGGTGGCCCGGTTGGAAGAGTAACGGACTAGCAACCGAAGGGTTGCGAGTTCGAATCCAGCCAAACACCGTCGTGTACAAAGGGGGCTGGTGCACGTTAAATCTGTCGTGGCCTCAAATGTCCTCACGTTGGCGTGGTGTGGAAGTTTGGAGAGTGGGGTGCCAGCTCAGGTGTTGCCTCGTCATCTGACCGCGGTTCAAAATTACGTGGTGTTGTCCTCGGACTTTCCCTCTGGGATTGATCCCGGACCGTCACCAATAGCCCGTTGTGTTGCTCCAGTGTGACGTTAATTGAAAATACCAAAATACCAAAATATCAATATTTCAGTGTTCTTGAATCCCCAAAAAAGTGTTGTTTTTACTGTACTTTGTTGATTAGCAACCGGAGGGTTGCGAATTCATTACTCGGTCCAGCCAAAGACCGTCGTGTACAATTGGGGCTGGTGCACTTTCAATCTACGGCCTCAATAGCCCATTGTGTTGCTCCAGTGCGACACGTAAATTAACTACCTCTGAAGCTAAATATAGGTAGTTGCAGTGTTTCTGGGATGATGCGTGTTTCCTGTACGTATTCTGAACCCGACGTCACTGGTTTCGAACGATTTCAACACGTCGTGCATAAAAATTCAAAGAAAAAGTTTTCCGAATTGAAACATGAATGTTGATGGGTCGACGCCAATTAGATTATACTCCAAAAGTTTCCAAAACGACGATAGCCACATTTTAAGGTAACCCCTATATACTTATATCATGCGAGAGCGTTTAGACAACAGAAGCAAAATCTTCGCAGATTCGTCTGATTTATTTACACAGAAAATCCCTCAGAATTCGGCTGCCACATATTGTTTGGTAGGTAGGTATTTTAATTAACGTCGTACTGATGCAACACAGCGGGCTATTAGTGACACTCCGGGATCAATCCCAAGGATAACACCACGTCATTTCGAATTACGGTCAGATGACGATGTCACACCTGAGCTGGCATCCCAATTTGTCGTGGCCTCAAATGTCCCCAGCTTGGCGTGAAGAAGTTTGGAAGTAGATATTTAATTAACGTCCCATTAGAGCAACACAAAGGGCTATTGGTGACGGTCCGGGATCAACCCCCAAGGGAAAGATCCGAGGATAACACGTATTTTTGATTCACGGTCAGATGACGATTGTGAAAGTTTGGAGAGTGAGGTGCCATCTCGGGTGTGACCTCGTCACTTGAATGTGATTCAAAATATCGTTGTGGTGTCCTCGATCTTTCCCTTTGGGATTGATCCAAGACCGTCACCAATAGCACGTTGTGCTTCTCCATTTTGACGTTAATTAAAATACCTACCTACATTTGCGTTTGATCCGAACCGTCGTCAATAGCTCAAGTGCGACTTTAAAAAAATACCAATACCTATCCTAATTTGGGGCTGCGAGTTACTGGCGGCTCTGGTTCGGTTTCTCCTTGGATGAATTCCTCTCTTCTGTGAAATTTTCCTCGCGTGTACGTCCATTACTTGATGTTGTCTGTCTTGTGTTTGGCTTAGCATGGCCAAATATGGCCCTTGCGCCTCCTAAAGCAACTCAACCAACCAATGGTAACTTGTTTAGTAATAAAATGAAGGTTGGTTAGACCCAGGGAAAATTCTCCTCGATGCGGGTTAATCGTTTCGGGTCTACATCCCATGTTGTGTACGCGAAGCAAGGAGTAGCCTTCCAAGAGAGTAGTCCGAGCACTTGTTAAGACGTATTCACCAAAGCAAAGGTCTGGGATGTATCCCAAAGGGAAAGATTCGGCCGTATTTACTGTGAAAGTGCAACAAAAGTGTGATATTTTTAACTCCGATTTGTTTAGAGAAACACCGAGTGTAATCAAACCATTTGAACTTGAAATAAAATAACACGGATAGTTTAAAATTCACCACGTTGCCTTCACGAGGTTTCAGCCGATGCTATCTCGATTTTCGAGTTTTAACCAACTTCGACGGAGGTTAACTGGAACAGGATTGAGGTCGCTCCGATTGTTTATTTGCTTCCATAAATAGTCCCGGGCGATGAAGATGCGATAGACACTTATCTTTGGGACTTAGATCTCACAACGATTGACGAAGTCCCGTGATTTGAAACCCAAAGAAAAAGAAGGAACTCACTTCTTGTTTACGCTATCTTATCTCGGAAATCCGAACTTGCCTCCAAGGATCTATCCCGCCTCCAGATCACGGTTCACGTGATCGGAGCATGTTCTGATAATCTGGGGGATCCGTAATCAGCAAGGAGCCTTTGAATAAATACAGGTGACGCGACTTCAAACATCAAAGAGTTGCACAAGAGTTTTCCTAAGAAGCGTTCATTTCGATCCACGTTGCGTCCGAATCAAGATGGCTGCTTTCTTGCAAGCGATTCCAATGCACGGCGTTTATCTGCAAGACTTTCCCTGGCTCTCCCGGAATCCGATGCATGACCGGATCATTGGTAAGAAAATACTTTCTCGATTTCGTTTCCCTGAGGTTAGACGTTTGAAAAAGAAAATGGAGATTTCAATTTGTCTCCAATTTCCATCTAAATCCTGTGTACATTACTCTCCCTGGGTGTTTCTCTCTTTGTGTCAGTGAAACTTTCATTGTGTGTGTCTATTACTTGATATTGTATGTCTTGTATCTGGAGTAGCAAGGCCAAATATATTGCCCTTGCGCCATAAAATCCCCCCAAAAAACAAGCAACCTTCATTACACTACCATTAGACTTTTGGTGTTCCATGTCAATAATTCCTTTCACCTAAATTTAAGGCAAATTTAAAATTCTTTATAAAACTAGGGTTCCAGAACTTGTTACTAGACTGTTTAGAAAAGAACGTTATTTGCTAAATTCTCTCGTAATAACTGCCCATTTTCTGCGATTGTATTTTTGAAGACATTTCATGTTGCGTTTGACTCTTATGCTTACATAATGTAATCATTTATTGTCTCATTTCTTATAACTTCATTACATATAAAAGAAATGATGAAAGTAAGATTACATAATTCATTCGATGCTGAAAGAATTTTAAAAAATTAGTTTTACTCTTTATTACAAGAAATTGTCAGATCCTCGATTTGTAGAATTGTCTCTAAACTGAAGAAAATGCTCTGGAAATGGGAATGAAGATTTTTTCACAAATCAGTGTGTCGCAAACCTGTCATACCCTTTATGAAATTTCAAGAACCTAATTTTTTTCGAAATTTTTCTAAGCGATTCATGACTATAATAAATATAGAAGTAACAAAATTTCAAATTGTAGATTAAAGGAAAACACACTGACTAAACTAATGCAACTTTAAATTTACAGAACTGCCAAGTAGTAAACAAGTATTACAAAAAAAATGAAAACTTATCGCGTTTTTTTTGCACCGTATTGACCATAAATTATTTATGGAAATAATTATTTAACGAATCAGTTTTTATAATCATTATTTAAAGCATTTAATGTGCTCCATGCAAATCTTGCACTTTTAAATTACTAGGTTTTTAAGCTGCGTCTGTTTTCTCCTCATCTGTCACTTTTTATTTGCTGACAAATCATGTTTAACGAATTTCATCCACTGCTGCAATTGAGTTGTTACTTCATTTTGTTTTTATCTTTATACTTTGTAATCCTCACGTTGGCGTGGTATGGAAGTTTGGAGAGTGCCAGCTCAGATGTTATCTCGTCATCTGACCGTGGTTCAAAATTACGTGATGTTGTCCTTGGATCTTTCCCTTGGGGATTGTCGTCAATAACCCGTGTATTTCTCCAGTGCGACGTTTAAGTTTATTAATTAATTAATACTTAGTTTTATTAATTAATACTTACCCTCTGTTATGTGAATTTAAAAATACCTCATAACCACGTTGGTTAATAACTGTAACTTTCACTGCCTCATTAGCAATGATAAACAATCCTTCCGGTGTATGTGTGGCGTATCTTCAATTTCCCACGTTGTCTTTTGCTTAATTTCATTCAAATTTACATTTGTTTTCATTGATGAACCTGTATTTTGCGTACAAAACGACGCGTAATATAACAACAACTTTCCTAGTGATTCGCCGCCGCCATATTCTTCTCTCTTATTCAAAACTGTTCGCAATGGAGGTTAAGAATTCAATTATTACGAAGCCTTATGAAAACGGGTTTTCTGACATCAATATGGGTAAGAGAGCGTCGGATTCGAATCAGGTTTTAAAAACATGCAACCGATTTTGTTATTTACGTCTTCCGAATTCTAATTGATGCAGTTAATGACAGCTATACTGTTGATGGGGTTAATTTTTTTTATTGATCCAGTATCAATAATACAATAGATTTGATTATAATATGTATTAAACGCGAAATAATTAGTCGAGTTTTCCACGGCAACATAAGTCAAAATTCTTTTTATTTATTTTCATGTACTGCATAAAATGTGATAAGCCTAGAATTCTTTTTTTTTTTTCAAAATTAAAAAACTTAATGTTGCTTCAAAATACTTGTGAACAAATTTAATTTCTATCTTTCGTTTGTATTTACTATTTATAGATTTCAAAAATTGTTGGATGAGTAAACTTCTTGTGTTACTTTTATTTTTCAAAAACACATTTCTATATTCTCAAATTTTTGTTTACATTTTGTGGAAAAAAACACCTTTGGTGCACATATTTAGATAAGCTGATAATTTTTGCTGTTAATTAGGACTAACCATTCCCCATTTATTTCGCGATGAGTAAAAAACTTCCTCTTGGGTTGAAATAGTTCCAGTGATATTAAAATATGAATTAAATTGGATTCTGGGTGGAGCAAGACCAAAACAGGACAAACTATGCCACTTTAAACAAGAGTTGTATTGTGGGGTTTCCACGTTCCTTAAATGAAAAATCAGGTCTTAAGTTTTTAAGGGCCTTAACTTTTGCAGGAAATCTTTAAAAACATTTTAAAAGTCTTTCTTATCCCAGTGTAAAAACTAACAAATTACACTAAATCATTGAGTCTGCAAACAAGTTTTTGGGCAATGGCAGATGGGTCCTTTAGAATATCTTCATGTATGGCTCCAATGCAATTCAGGATGTATGAGGCTGGTAATAAGCTGCTCTTTGTACTGGTGGGAAAGGATTTCAAAGAATATCCTCTTTCAAATTACCTGATTGGAGCCTGGCAAGCATAGAGAAAGTTTCCCAGGGCAAAATTGAAGGCAAGCAGCTGTCCTGGTGATTGACTGAATGATGAAAAGGTACTGGAGATGATCTGAACAATTGCTTTTTAAGTACGGACAGGTGGTCGTCTTCTGAGAGTAGGACAATTCTTTCTCATTGCCTGGAATGCAACATGTGATGAGATCCATTGAAAATTTATTTTAGAATTTTTATTGAAACTTGATATAAGAAGGGTTATTTGTTTCAAAAAGAGCATCATAACAAGTGAAGCATTTTTTAATTGCTAGAATTGTTGCTTGCGAATCAATGTAAAGAGCCTTAGTTTTCACAGGAATACTACATAGTTTCTCGCTTGTATATAGGATCCCCTACTCACATTAGATAACCAAGATCAAGAATACTTTTCCAAGGTCAAGCATCATCAAACATTGAGGACATACTATTCATTGTATAGCGTAAAATTGTTATAAAACAGCCAAAAATAGCATGCGTAGAAACTTCATTCCTTGTTAATTTTGTGAAATGCAACTTTAATGAAGGAGAAATGGTTTCAGAATAAATTTTTCTTTCGCTTGGAAAGTTGAAGCCCTGAAGTAAAACTGAAGTCTTGTAGCAGTCGATATCATGCTAAGGTATCTCATTACCTTCAAAATACCATTTTCACTCCAATTTCAAATTGTGCAGATTATTATACAACTTTTTAGCTCTTCAAATCACTTCTACGACCATTAGAACTGGAGATATAAAAATTTTAAAAGTATTGACATGGGTTTATATATTGTTTTAGCCTTTTCTCGAAATGCAATTTTTGTTCAGCGTTACTCTCCACAAAACACGATACCTCAGAATGCATCCATTCAATTATTTTGAAATTGTTTATACATGTTCTGAAGATTATAAATCAGGGTTTGAACTATTAAGAAATATTCATTTAAAAAAATTGAGCAGGCTGTAAATATGAATATTTTTTGCAATTTGCTGTTTTCGTATTTTTTCGGGGATGACTGACGTTAAAAGTCCGCAATTAATTTATAAATAACAATATAGTAATGATTGTAGTTCAATACCCGAATCGATGTTTTAGAAGATAATTCACCTTACACACTGGAAAAATGTTAGCTATTTTTTAAAATATGACATTAAATGGTATTTGGCTGCTTTCTTATGCTTTTTACTCCATTTTTATAATAAATAAATTTAAAGCATGTTATTTTCTGCCATAAAATGCTTTTTCTAGTAGAAATCAATTACAAAATCTACAAAAAATCAAAATTCTATGACAATTTTCAAACATTGGGTCCGAATGTATACAGATTAAGTAATGTTGGTTTCTTTGCAGAGAGCAAGTGGAAGAGCGAGAAGAAGACGGAGGGCCTGAGACCCGTGGCTGTGTGTGGTCCGTCTGGCAGCGGCAAGTCCACTTTGCTCAAGCGTCTTCTAGCTGAGTACAGGGACTACATCGAATTTAGCATTTCACGTGAGTGATGTGCTTGCACATAATTGCAAGAAAAGGTCTTTGTACTTTTATTTTCAATACTTGTTGTGAGCTCCCAGCCTGTCTTGTTCTGTGTTCATATTTCAACTATTTTCTAGTAGTGCCAGTTGAGTAGTTTTATTTCTGTAAGCCCAATGTATTTTTGAATACTGAACCTAAAATGATATTTTTTTCAAATTCGAAGTAATGATTAATAACAAATGGTATTCTTCCATTATAGCCATACCACTCATTTCCATTAAAACCACACCACTCATTTCCGTTTCTTTCTGTTGGTGTTGAAGTTTGGAGAGTAGGGTGCCAGCTCAAGTGTGACCTCGTCATCTGACCGTGGCTCAAAATGACGTAGCTTTGTCCTTGGATCTTTCCCTTCGGGTTTGATCCTGGACTGTTGCCAATACCCTGTGTGTTGTTTCACTGCGAGATTAATTGAAATACCTACCTACCATTTCTTCCTGGCCCATCTAACAATAAACATCACACACTGTTGTGTTGATTCATTTGAAGCTGTAATTCACAGAATTCAATAGAGGTTAACCCTTGACACACCATAAATAAATGAATCGTACGACAGTAATGTAAGGAATGCGTGATCGAGTAAACCACTTTTTCGTTTGGACACCGTTTTCTTGGCACGAACGAAGGCTACGCGACCATTTCGGCTTAGAGTCGCATTTAAATTTTATTAGGAGGTTATTCATACACAATCTTTCTTTGTGAAGAATGTTTCTTTCTTGAAGAAATAGTATTGCCACTTGTTCATCTCTTGGCAAATCCCAAATCATGAAATCCATTGCACTAACAAAAGAATAAGCTAAAATGGTGACAGAAAACAAAACAAATAAAACCAAGAAATAGCAAATTGTCACCGAAGTTTATTGGTATGACTATAACGGAAAAATACCCAAGAAATTTTTAACATACATCTACTTCTAACTAGCTTAATGGTATGTATTCTGAATCGGTTGATAAATGAAGTTTTAAGAATATTTATTACTAATCATTAAATAATTTAAAAACTAGACTTTTGTGGTCTAGCATTTAGTAATACATCAGCATCGAAACAGCAATTCAATGAGCAGAACTGATTTGTTTGCAAGAAGATATCCAAATTGACTTAACATTCTACAGAAAATTATATGCATCATTGAGATAATTTTCAAAATTTATAATTAATGTTTTTCTGTACTTTTTCCATTAGAATTTATTTTTCGCATGTTTATGTTTAAAATAGTCGAGTAATTCCATAAAAAGGAAGTTTTTACCACTAATTATAGAGCAGTTTCATTCTTTTAATGATTTAAAAATCTCCTGTACAAAGTCGACATTAAAATTATTAGACTTGACTGAGTGAATTAAAATATTTAAACAAAGAGAAACATTTGTATTACAAAATGAAAAGGAATATTCTGAATATTTTCACTTATTGTGCATGCAGTATTGCCATTTTGCCCATATAACAATTTCATAATTGTTCAATCTGTGAAACTTAAAAGACCAGGATTTGTAACTGTTGAAATGGTTCTTGTCTCTAATTCGTTCTGTATTTTAAATTTCTTTTTCTTATTACAGATACCACTAGGAAACCAAGACCCAATGAGTTACCAGGAATCGGTAATAATTTTATTATATTAATTTTAGAATTTTCTGTATTTCATTGTTAACTCGTTAGAATTTTATAGAATCAGGAAGAGAATATAATTAAATATGTGCATGATAAACTTTAGACTGTAAAAGCATTAGAAACTTGATATTACTCTTTGATTTTTTACCTAATAATTTTAAATATGGGCTATAACTAGAGCTAGGTATTGGATTTAAAGAATATTTTATGTATACTGGATATTATAATTTTATTTTACTATATATACAGAATAAAAATAATCTCTAAAATTGTGCATTACATAAAAGGTAATATTTCTTGAATGAAGTATTACATTACATTTCATTACATACATACATGTATTACATTACATACATTAAATTTCATATAGTAAATATGAATTTTTAGTATCAATATTTTTTTCTAATGCCCTGTCCATTGAACTTAGTCATTATGGCAGTATAAGGGCAGAATTCTGACCACTTAGTATTATCCTCTGATTCACAATTACTTGCATACGAACCTTACATTCTATGCGTAATATGTTAACAGATAGTTTACAATTAAGAGTCCACACATTTATTGAGGTAGACACACATCAATGCCTTACCCGAACCAGGAACCTTACGATCCCGAAGCCAGCAACTAGACTGATGGGTCACTTTTTGTCAATGTAGTGAACAGTTATAAAATCCAATAGCTTATGCAAATCATACTGCAATATTTTGAGGATCTTAATTTAAACAGATGTATGTAAACATAAGGTAAAGTAATATCTCTAAATGAGTTGGTTAGAATTTGGAATGAGATTTAAATTGATTTTGTTGAGCCAAAAAAATTTGCATACCTTATATATTAATATCATTGCAGTATATATTAATATTTTGACCTCTTCATCTGATGTTTTTCATTGAATTTTAGATTACCACTTTGTGAGCCGGCCCGAGTTTGAGGCTGCAGTTACAAAGGGGGAATTTTTGGAACACGCCGAATTCTCTGGGAACATTTATGGCACAACGTAAGTTCATTCTCTGAATTGGGGCACTCATCAAATAAAGGCATTTCTCCGATTTGTCAACTTGTTGGAAACAATTTTATTACTTGAAGTCATTTTCTGTTCTGCATTAAGTTATCTAGAATAGTGAAATTGTTCTGCACTAATAAAATATCATTTATATGATGGGAAAATAACTTATTTGCATGCATACAGCCAAAATTTGATTAGGGTTTGAGGAGTCGATAATTATTTTATTGATAAACTAATTTCAATTGCATTATATACTTACAATGAATGTATGGAGATTTGTTTTGCTAGGTGCGGACATCTTTTAGATGAATTCCATTTTCTTCTCTGCTTTGATTGCATTGGGGAGTTTGAATTTCTGCATAAATATTCTCCTTGTGTGAGTTGCTCAAGTGCATGCATCCTTAAGATATCGTTACTGCTACGTCGAAGGTGCGAATCTGCATTTGGTGATTTTCACCTAACTGCATTTTTCGAGTTACCTTTTCATGTTTTATACTATGACAAAGCCACGAATCATCTGGATTCTTAGTGGAAATGCCAATTTTCATAAGGAAACAACCTTTGAGTCATGTAACTCGATTTTTTTCCAAAGCATCCAAACTTTGAACATGTTTTTGTAGAAACGTCAATTTTGCAGATTGGTGCCTTTAGCAGGGTTGTAATGATATCTCCAGGAAGTGAATGCATTCAACCACTTTGTTAAAAAAAATGGACCTGCCATTTAGATATTAAAATTGTGCTTGTTCCTTTGTGAAATTACCCATGATGACTCTTGCAAAACTCACTTATATGCAGATGCAATCAAAGCTATTTACTGTCAAATCCACTCTGAATTTTGGCCTACTCTGTGTATGGGAAAATAGAGCATTTTGAAGACATGGAATAAAAGCGTTACTTGGTCCCCTATCTGAAGGAAAAATAAAAAATTGTTTTGAAGGAAAAATAATTTGCAGTAAATATTCTGTGGCAATGATTCACATGAGTGTTAAGTTTGTGTAAATCTATTTGTAGGAAAACTGCTGTGAACAAAATCCAGAATGAAGGCAAGTTGTGCATCCTGGATGTAGAGATGATTGGAGTCAAGAGTTTGAGGAAAACTAACCTCAATCCCAAGTTTATCTTCATCAAAACACCAAGTCTACAAGTTCTCGTAAGTTTCTATTGTGTTTTGGTCTAGTAAATGAAAATAGTTTATCTAACCCAATACTGCAGTATCAACCAACTACTGTTTAGTTTCTACATTTTCTGCGGCAGAACTATCGAAACCTTAACTTTTTAATGTTACGAGTTTAAATCGTAATTGCGAACAAAACAGGCTTGTGCTTTATGAAAATGAATTTTTTCCATAGGTTTAAAAAGAACACTAGTCCCCATTTAATCTTAATCGATTTGTGATGGAAATTTCAGATTACATAAGTTTGAAAAGGCATGGAATTGCAAAGGAGATCGGATTCTATCTGGAATTGTTTCGTCTGCATGGTAGAAAGGTTGACATTGTCAGAATTTCCACTGCTATAAGGCGGTTTACATCTGCATTACTCTAATCAATTTAAGTTGAAACAACTTTAAAAGCTTTTTATCTGGGAATAAAAGCTGAATTTATACACAAGTAATCATGAAAGATTAGCTTCCACCACTTAGTTAATCATTACTGAGGCATTTCAGATTCAAATTAATAACCATAATATATACAAAATGACAATCCTTTTTTAATTCTTCATGTATACTGCTTTAATTTCTTTCTGAAAACGAGACATTAAAAAGTGAAATTATGTTTACTGTTAGTGCATATAGGGAAGAGGATGAATTAACAAAGGTTTTAACGTTTATTGCAGGAGGATCGTCTGCGGCATAGAAACACAGAATCTGAAGAAAGCCTCCAGAAACGATTGGCAAGGGCCAAGGAAGAGTTGGCATATGGTAAGTGGAATTCTCTTGGAGTTGTGTTGCATTGCTGTGTCTTAGTGCTCATTGGGGCTGCGGTAAAAGTAAGGAAGAGTAATCCAGATTAGCAACCAGAGGGTTGCAAGTTCTAATTCAACCGAAGACTGTTGAGTACACGGGGACATTAAATCTTTCGTGGCCTCAAACATCCTCACGTTGTAGAGTGGGATACCAGTTCAGGTATGACTGCGTCATCTGACTGGTTCAAAATTATGTGGTGTCCTCGATCTTTCCCTTTGGGATTGATCCCCGACTGTTGCCAGTAGCCCATTGGGTTGCTCCAGCATGATGTTAATTAGATACCTACCTTAGTGCTCATTGTATGTGAGTAAACATCTGCAGGGCAGGCTTGAGTTTTTATTTTAGGAGCCCTAATATTTGCTTAAAAGCTTCCATATTTTACTTTTGCATTTTAACTTATTTAAAACTGCATGTTTTGTTCCTTCTGTTTTTAATGGGACGTGATAGCCCAGTTGGAAGAGCAACCGAGGGGTTGTGAATTCGAATCCGACCAAAGACCATCGTGTACGAAGGAGGCTGGTGCACCTTAAATTTGTCCTTGTTTCATGTTGGCGTGGTGTGGGAGTTTGGGATGCCAGCTCAGGTGTTGTTCTCGTCATCTGACCGTTGTTCAAAATGACGAGTCTTTGTCCTTGGATCTTTCCCTTCAGTATGGATCCCAAACCGTCGCAGCTTATCTGCTTTTGGACCTTGCACCATTAAACCCCAACATCCATTCCTGGACTGTCGCCAATAGCCCGTTGTGTTTCTCCAGTGTGACGTTAATTAAATACCTATCTACAAAACACAAACGGTCTGATGTATTTAGAACTGTCCCATTTGTAAAAGTGAAATTATAGACAAGGCATTAATGTTTTACTGTTTGAAGCATGTCATCGTTTTAGCACATAATTTGTGGATTTAGTGATGGGTAGTGGGCCTACAATGTTTGTTTGGCTTTGCATATTTTAAAGAAACTGATTCTTTTGCAGGGGAAGCACCCGGAAATTTCGATCTTATCGTTGTGAACGACGATCTGGAGGAGGCTTACAAACAGCTGAAGGAGTTCTTGCTACCTGTAAGTATTTCTTGTAGATTTGTGCAGCGGTTAGGTTTTCTTGCATACAAATGATCATGCATTATCGATTTAGAGCATGCATTTTCATTTAATAAACTTTTCATGTTATACATGAAACAAATTATGTTATACATGAAGTATGAATCAAAAGAAGTATTTATAATTTTTGAGATGTTTATCCAAATATTATAAAAACATAAAACAATAAAATTGCATTATGATGGGCAGCATTGTTTTCCGACACAAATCTGATTAAACGGGGCGTCTTTAGATGATATGGCTAAATTCATTGAGATCGATTCTCTGAATGTCCAGAACTCCTGCGAGAATTTTCATTTTGGTTTTTAAAGGATTCTAAAATGGCTTGATATTTGCTAAAAGTTCTATAGGTTTTAAAAACCTTAGTTTTTGAATCCTGCATATTTTATTTCACCTCTGTTTGAAAACCAAGATCAATGGTATATTCATAGTAAGTCGGATGTCTTTAAAAATTGGGGCATACTACTTGTAGCTTAAAATGGGTCTCCAAACTTCTTTGACCATCAATGCCTTGAAGAGTTTCTCGACTTATGTTTATTTTATAGTTACAGTTGTTTATTGTATGTATAATAGAATAATATATTTTTATATTGGCTTAATGTCAGAGAGGGATGCGTTTTTGTTTTCAATGTTCTTAACATTACATATTGGACAATAAAACAATCTTCCTTCTATATATGAAAATAAGACTTTTATTAACTTAGTATACAATTGACTAACGTTGTCAATGTGAAGGGTGTGTTTCGTGACTCTTGACAAGATGAGCAATGTCGGGTTCAAATAGAGAGTTTCAGCCTTCAATCGCCACTGAATTCTTTATTCACTCTTAATTGTATTGTCATTTAGGATGGAGATAATCCAAGTGAACCTAATTTAATGGCCCGTACAATGATGTCTTCTATCGATCCCTGAGCCCGAATCGTCCCCAATGGCCCATTATGTTGCTCCAGCTCACAGTAATTAGAATACATATCATACCTACCTTGTCCAATAAAAGTGCTAAATATTGAGGGATAAGTGACTGGTTTTATTGCTGGGGCATTCATGTTTTTAAGAAGCGGCCATCTTTCCCCGAACTTAAAGCGTCGATAGAAGAATTAATTTTCAAAAAGATTCATAATACCTTATTTGGGTTCTAACACCGTTTTTGTGCTAGACTTGTAGTTGAACTAAAAGATGTGTAATTTTTAAACATTTGATGCTGAATCTTTTATGCGAGGCATGTTCACTTAGTCTTCGTATTCTTTTCCAGGACATTGAAGATATCCGAAAACGCAAGCACCACTAGTACCACGTCAATCCCCGAGTCGTAGTGTACATAGAGCAATCATCACTTGTAAATGGACATTGGCACCGCTACCCTTCGTGATACCTCTCATATCATCTCTATTTATTACTTCTCATTCTTTTGTGATAGGCTGCTGCATTTTCTGTTTGCATGGGCCCCAGCATTATCTATGTCGTTTTGGTTGTCAAACTGGGACTCGATCTGTCTTTGTTTTTTATCGTGACGTGCGTGGATGTTTCGGAAATGATCCACGCACATAAATCTGAACAATGTCCTCAATTCGTACTAAAAGATCTGGTCTCGGAGCCATCTATCCTTATCATCTGATGAACCAATTCAAATAATTTATCTCGAAAGCTAGTGAGTGACTAAAAGTGCGATGTCTGCAATCGTCGATTTGCGAAACTGGTTCTAAAAGTTAACTTCCTTTCTGAATAAGCGAATATTTTAGTTCGAAGCATGCTCACCAATGAGTTGAAACGGCAGATTAATTAAAGCCAATTCTGGTTGACACTGGTTTATATCATAGCTTATGCATTGAGCATTATTTTAATAGGGATAGATGGCTGTTGGGACACCCTTGCATTATTAAACTTATTTATTGTGGAATGTATATTAAAAGTGCCTTTTTAAATTGAAGCAAAATCAGTCATTTCTGCGATTCATTCGGATTTAACAGGGTCCCCACATGTCTGAGTTTTCATTTCAGTTCTTAAGGGCCTTTGAAAAGCCTTAATATTTGCTGAAAGTCTAAAATTTAAAAAAGCCTTGGTTTTTACAAGAACCTTGCATGTGTAGTTATCCGATGCAGAATAGTGCGCTTACCTTAAGTTAGATAAAAATAGACTTTTTAAAGCTGGGTTCATGTGGTGAAAGTTTCTTCACATATGTATGCACTAACGGGTTAATCTACTTGAAATATAGCCTTTAAATAGCAATAGCCCATTGTGTTGCTCAAGTGCGACGTTAATTAAAATACCTACCTACCCTTGAAAAGCCTTGAAAATTTTGTTTTTGTCGAAGAGTGGGAACTCTGTTGAATGAACACTTGGTGCAGTATGTGTTTAAAAATAGTTTTTCACTTTCTGCATGAAAAGGGGTCATTTGATATTGAATATATATTTCATAATCAACAAATTGCTCTTTTGCTTTCTAGATAATATTAACTGATTGAAGGCTTGACTTTTAATTCCCCCATGAATGTCACAAGTAACAATTGTTTTCAGTTGCATTGATATTTCTGAGTTTGTTTCCTAAATGTTTGAACTAAGTATTTTTTGTATGCAATTTACTTCCAGTTTTCTGATCATAATTATCATCTGTAAATTGTCTCAGATTTCTGTTGTGGAATAGTATTTCCTGAACATTTAGGGTGTGGAGTAGAAAAATATTTGAATAGATCTGATGGCACTTAATTTCGTTTTTAGTGAATTTGTTAAAAAAATTTTATTTTTCATTTTCTTAAGAAACCTAAAATATTGTACAACTTGAAACTGTTCTGTTTTGAAATTGTATAAATAAGTATTCGTAATTTCGGTTACTGGAAAATTGTATTAAAAATATTCTAAAATAATTTTGATACCTAAAATTACTATTGCCAAAAAAATGTTTTCAAAACTTCTGGTATTTCATTACTAGTGAATTCTAAAAATTCTATTGCATATGGTGGAAAATTGTCTATTTGTAGGAACTGCGGTTGCAAGAGACCAACAAATGTTTAGGAAATGCTTTTTTAAAAGTAGCATTTGATCCTTTCGAAACGTTTGTAGCAACTTTTTCACCAAGATGTGTTTTTGGTGATCTTTGCGTTTCGTTCGGGTGTAAATCTGATTATTGCTGATTTTGTGAAATGTTAGAATCATTTTTTTTATGTTTTTTAAAAGGACGTGGAACTTGTGTTTACTTATTTAGAATAAAATGCTTGTGATTAAATGTGTTGTTTTTCATTTGTTCCGTGCACGTCAACTCAGTAGAATTTTATTAATCAGCTATCATTTCCTTTGTATGGAGGGCCACGGTGGCCTGGTTGGAAGAGTAACGGATTAGCAACCGGAGGGTTGCGAGTTCGAATCCAGTCAAACACCGTCGTGTACAAAGGTGCTGGTGCAGGTTAGATCTCGTGGCCTCAAATGTTCTCACATTGGCGTGGTGTGGAAGTTTCAAGAGGGGTCCAGCTCAGGTGTGACTTCGTCATCTGACCATGATTCAAAATTATGTGGTGTTCTTGAATCTTTCCCTTTGGGATTGATCTTGGACTGTCACTAATAGCCCGTTGTGTTGCTCCAGTGTGACGTTAATTGAAATACCTACCTTAGTATATGGTGAGCCAAATATGGCCCTTGGGCCATAAAACCCCAAAACGAACCAACCTTAGAATGTGGTAGGCCACGGTAGCCCAATTGGAAGAGCAACAGGATTGCGAGTTCAAAACTCTGTCAAGCCAAAGATTGTGTACACGGGGGCTGGTGCACATTAAATCTCGTGGCCTCAAATGTTCTCACAATTGGTGTGGAAGTTTGGATAGTGGGGTGCTAGCTCAGGTGTTTTCGTCATGTGATCGAGATTCAAAAATGAGGCGTCCTCGATCTGTCCCTGATTGATCCCGGTACGTATTTAATTAACATCGCACTGGAGCCACACAACGGGTTATTGGTGATGGTCTGGGATCAACCCCCGAAGGGAAAGATTTGAGGATTACACGTAATTTTTGAACCACGGTCAGGTGTGGGATTGATCCCGTATTATCGCCAATAGCCCGTTAATTACCTACCTAGCGATTAACTTCTAGACACTGGAAATTTGGAGAATAGGGTGCCAGTTCAGGCGTTGACCACTTCATGTGACCGAGATTCAAAATGACGGCATTGTCCTCGCATCTGTCCCTTTGGGGATGATCCCGAATCATTGCCACTAGCCCGTTAATTCAAATGCCCACCTAATTTAAGGGGCCGTCGTGGCTCAATGGGTACGTTCACTGCGCTAGCAACATTCGAGTTGTAGGCGGTTCAATTCCTGTCAAGTGCATTTCTCCTGTGTCACTGGGATCTTTCCCTACAGGATTGATCTGGACCGTCGGCAATTACCCGTTGTGTTGCTCCAGTGCGACGTTAATTCAAATACATACCTACCTCTTTTGTGTCAGTAAAACTTTCATTGTCTGTTGCTTGATATTGCATGTCTTGTGTCTGGCGCAGCATGGCCAAATATGGCCCTTGCGCCATAAAAAAGCTTCCAAACCAACCTAATTTAACGAATTGGTAGGTAGTTGATTAACGTTGCACTGGAGCAACACAATGGGCTATTGGCGACGGTCCGAGTTGGTTGGTTTTTGTGGTTTTACGGCGCAAGACCTTATTTGGCCATGCTGCGCCAGACACGACATACAATATCAAGGAACAGACAATGAAAGTTTTACTGACACTAAAGAGTAAAGTACACCCAGGGAGGAATGCACCTGATAGGAATCGAACCTGCACCGCCTAGGTTGCTAGAGCAGTGGACATACCCACTGGGCCACGACGGTCCGAGATCCATTCCGAAGGGAAAGAACCGAGGACACTACGTAAAAAGGCCGATGCGAATCGTTTGTTTATGCAGTTAGTCAAAAGTAGGTATATATTTTTAATTACCATCCCACTGGAGCAACACAAAGGGATATTGGCGACGGTCCGGGATTCATCAGCAGAAAGGTCCAAAGACAGCTCCACGCAATTTTGAATCACCTTCATGTCCGTCTTCCACGTGGCATAGTTGAAATCCTACAACTTCGGGAAGGAAAACATGGACGTTTCTTGAGTCCCCATCATACTGGATACCGGTAGTGGCAAATTCAGGTTTCAAACTTCAGCATAACAAGTAACAGCGGGTTGCACGAAAAATTCGATTTGAAAAGGCAAAGTTTAGTTTAGGGCCCATAACCATTGTTGGCTTTGATCGATTGGAGCGAAAGGACATTAAAGTTTTCGAGACTATTTAAAAATTAATTTTATTGAAACCAACTCGTATTTACAAGCATACATCCAAAATCAAGACGTCTCATCATATAACATCATATTTTCTGCTATCTTTTATACAATTAGGATTAATATAACTTTCTACTTTCATATACCCCATACGGCACTATAATTTCAAGTCCTTTGCAGAGGTTAGAGACCGATTCCAACATCAGATGACGAGGTCAACACCCCCAACTCTCCAAACTTCCCACACCACGCCAACGTGATATAAGCCAAAAGCAAAGTACGATATTAGGTTAGACTGAGAAGCATCGTTCCATCGCCAATAATAACGATAATTTTGTAACATGGTAACCAGTCGCATTGTTATATAAAGAGCCGTTTGGCGGCGAAAACTTCTGTTGCCAATTTTGCGATGGGCCGTTCTTAAGTTTTGCCACACAAATGGCCACGTTTTTAGTTTTCGACTAAAGCGCATCATTGAGATCAAGAACATTAGGAAGGATCATGTGTATTCAGTCAATTGAATGTGTGTGCTATTAAGTTTTTAAAGGTAAGTAAACATTTAGTAGATTGCCAGTAGCGTTTTAAATTTTGCTCATTAGAAAATATAAGTAGAATTTCACTTCGATTTCAAGAAATCGAACCTGTGTCATTTTGATCGTCCCAACATCGATTTGTATTGCGAGCTTTCCTAAATCCACTTACCTTAAAAATTAGGAGCAGATTGAGAAGTTTATGAGTAACTAGCTGAATTACCCGGCGTTGCTCGGTTTGAAATGGTTAAATGTTGCTTGAAAAGTGAATTAGAATAATCACTTTTCTTTCATAGAAAAATGCAATCATTTAAGTTGTACGGAAAATACGTTTTAACTTTTTCATAGCTTCTACAATATACTTCGGACGCAAATATATACATTCTATTCCTGAATATATTGCAACATGTAAAAGATTAAGACATAAATACAAACAAACGAAATTCCAACGAAAAAATGCAGAATTCTAAAGAACGAAAGATGCGCAGTGTCGAATTTCAACTGCCTGAGCGTATTCTGAAATAGAGCAATTCGAAAAAAGACATTTGAAAAATATTGATAAAGACGATAATGATTTATGAAATTTAGTAATGCTCAAATATGACTGCAATATTTCGCTGTGGTAACTCAAATACACAAACACGGGATTCTAAATCAAATTTATAAAATAATAAAACTTTAATTCTGGTTTGCCAAATCTAAAATAACAAAATTACGCTTTTATGATTGAGTTGAAGTTTTTCGTGTTCCATTACGAAATATAAATTATGAAAAATCAAATATTTTAAATATCCTTTTTTTATCAATCAAATATTCATAATATTCATGTAAAAATATAAAACTCATAGAAATACAATAATAATGATGAACTTTAATTCAATAATGCACATTACACCTGTCAAATAAAGTAGGAAATACTATACAATCAATTAAAAGTTAGATTTAGTAATGCTCAAACATGACCGAAACATGGTACGCCGGGGTATATGGTATTGCCCGGGTATTTATCCCAATCATCTATTAGACAGGAAAATGAATCAAATCAATCTATAGTGTAAAATCAAAGTAATTACATTGACAGGTTTTTAAAAGTATAAGGACAATACACACATGAAGTAAAATATTTTACTAATTCACTGTAATATAAATGTAACACAAAACTTGATTAAACACAATATTTTTAGTTTCACCTCCAGGAGCAAGAATAACAAAATGCACATTACACTTGTCAAATAGACTGGCAAAATTACGCTTTTATGATTAATGAGTTTTTCGTTTGTGCTTTTCGGAATAACGGTGCTTGGGTTAGAAATAAATGTAATCGGTGTAGACAAATTAAACAATAGATAAAATTTTTTCAAAAAGGTCGATTTTACGGAATTTTTCAGAAAGAAAATCACTGCTTTCAACGGAGGATTCACATGTATCTATTCCGGACATTTTAAAATAGCTTATGAAACAGAATTCTACAAATCATTGCGTATTCAATAAATTATTTAAGGAAAGTTGGTCGAAATATACACCAACTTTCCTTGAAAATCATCCTTGAACTCCTGAAAACCTTTCCTTGAATTTCCTTGCAAAAATAGGGGCCGCGGTGGCCCGGTTGGAAGAGTAACAGACTAGCAACCGAAGGGTTGCGAGTTCGAATCCAGCCAAACACCGTCGTGTACAAAGGGGGCTGGTGCACGTTAAATCTGTCGTGGCCTCAAATGTCCTCACGTTGGCGTGGTGTGGAAGTTTGGAGAGTGGGGTGCCAGCTCAGGTGTTGCCTCGTCATCTGACCGTGGTTCAAAATTACGTGGTGTTGTCCTCGGATCTTTCCCTTTGGGATTGATCCCGGACCGTCACCAATAGCCCGTTATGTTGCTCCAGTGTGACGTTAATTGAAATACCCCCCCTTGCAAAAATAAATATTTTAAAATATTCTTTCTTCATCAATAAAATATCTATAATTTATTTACATCATGGGAAGAACTAAAAATTTAGTTCAAACATAAATATTGTAATTTAATTTGTTTCGGAAAAAATTGTTTTTCGATCAACACTGGTAAAGCAACCATAGCTGCCTAAAGCAATCAATCTATGCTCAATGTTATTTCTATGTCGATTTCGAATAGTTTTTAGCCCCCTAGGGCCAATAGAACGTGGGTTAAGAGTTAGCCTATGCTGACCGCAGTGTTCTAAAGTATAAGTGTACCAAATTTGGTGTGGATTGGTCAAACGGTGTAGATTTGTATAGAGAACATAGACTGACAGACGCCAACTCTGCTTTATATGTACAGATAAAAATTATATGGCACCTACTGTAGCTGCTGAGAGGGAAAATTAGCTCAATAAAACTAAAGCAAGAAAGAAATGATGAATATAAGGAAAAGTAGTCTTACTATGAAATAGTGATGCAGAAGGGAAGAAAAATTAATGAAAATGCCAGTGGCTGTACAAAAGGATTTAAAATCAGAAAGGACAAAAAGTTAGAAATAGAGTCAAAGTATCGCGTTTTAAGGAACAAAGAGAAACCTCAATTGTACAAAAAATGCGAACACTTTTGGCAAAGCTATGACCCATACAAAACGAGGTTTACCAAGCACCACATCGCAATCAAGTTGTGAGTAAATTGTTTAGCGGCATTTGAGTAATGTGATTTTAAATGCAAGTTTGATTTCATTGGTAATCCTTCGAAGTCATAAGCTTTGAGTAGAGATAAATTAGACAAAATTATCATTTTATGAACGTGATATTAACCGAATGGCTCCTGAAAGTAAAGATGTTACGATTTGGGAAAAGGGCCTTAAAATAAAAAAAACATGCTCGTCATCTTATGTGCTCACTTGAAGGAAATGTTCAAACTGGAAAATCCATCTGAACTTGGAAAGAGTAAGATTTTTGAATTGCGCCCAAAGCATGTTCTTTTGAATGAGATCTGAGAACTAAGATTCCATATAATGTTTATATCATGATAATTTCATATAGGTGCTGGAAATACATTACACTTCTATATTGAAAGTGTTTCCACTTGCTTCCATTCATTCCCAGAAAAATTATTTCGCAGTCTTGAAAATTGTTGGCTAAGCCAATGTAGCATTTGCAAAGATGTACAAGGTATTAAAAATTTTTATCCATCGCCTGGAACAGAAGAATTTGGCCTGACATGGTATTTTTGGAAACGAGGTGTAGGAAACAATCTACAAAAGATAGAAGGTTCTGGATCCTATTTGGATTTGTATCAACTTGTTTTGGGTCTCATTCCGCAATTTCTGGAGCCTTGTTACTTTAGCGCCATCAAACTAAGGCACATCTATCTATACGTGATCTCTCAATTTCAAAAAATTGGGGGGAATTTGTGCGTGATGTATGTAGACTTTTCTGAAAACCACCCGTGTGTGTACCTTTCAGGGTGAGATCCAAGGTACACATTGGAAACAGTAACAATTGAGCTTGTTTACAGCTGTTATTAATTATTTGGATTCCATCCATCCTGTAGTAATAGCATCAGATTACTGGGATCATTTCAAAGAGGTCATTATTGAATAAATCTTTTTATTACAAAGTATTTCCACTTGTGTGCAAAAAGTTGAAATTTGGTCTGACGGTCCACATGGGCCCAATTTAAAAAACACATTCATAGCAGTCTCTCTTAACACTAGAACAGAAGTGCAAAGTACGTGGAACTATTTTGCAACATCACATGGTAAGGGTCCAGTAGACGGAATTTGAGGCAGTGTGAAACGACAGTTTTCGACGCAGTGGGAAAAAGGAAATGTTTAGTAAATAATGCGCATGAATAAGTAGAAGCTGCTAAAAGTAGTGAAGGCAAATGTTTTTAATACAAAGGAAGAAATAGCAAAATTCAGATCTCAACACAATTTTGAAGAATCAAAATGATAATTTACTTCGCACTTTTACTACACATAAATATGTTTATAGGGAATTATCCAATTTTTAAATTGCAATTTCTTTCAGTAATAAGCAATTATTCTCAAATATATATAAAAAGTTAATTTTAGCACCGATTAAAATTTCAGAAACGTTGTTAATACGCATTCAGTTCGCAGAATTCACAAATGTTACGCGAGTCAGAAAAGTAACGTGAGACCACATAAAAATGTCTATTTTATTGATTAATACAATAATTTCATTTTTCTTAGGTTGGACATGACCTACTACTCTTAGTGAAGCATCCAAATTCTTTTTTCTGATTAACTTCTAAGGAGAGAAAAACTGTCATTTTTGAAACTCTAAAAAATTTGTGTTTTTTGTAACTTGAGTGAGTCTGAAATGTTGCTATTGTGGAAACTAAATTCACACTAAAGTTCTAAATTATGACGTAGATGCTTTAGGAACATGCCAATGAGTTTATGAACCAATTTTTGTTTAGTAATCTTAATCCACATTCCTTATTTACGTTGAATTTGATATTGAAAATTGATCTGATTGTAACGTGAGTCCCATGGAATGGTCCTTATATTTTTTTAACGTTGAAAGTTATGTGAAGTGTGAATTTTTATAAACGAAAAATTATTACCACGCATGCCACCATTTTAGGAACTTCTCTCTCATTCGTGATACACTTAAAATTATTCGATCTAGTTGTACGAGATCCAAAGATCGATAATAGTTAGATAATCCTGAATCATTTCAACACTGACGAGAACTCGGTTTGAGGTAGGTACTTTAATTAAAGTCGCACTGGGAACAACACAAAGGGCTATTGGCGACGGTCCGGGATCAATCCTCAAGGGAAAGATCCGATTTTGAATCACGGTCAGATGACGAGGTCACCTGAGCTGGCACCCCACTCTCGAAACTTCCACACCACGCCAAAGGGAGGACCATTTGAGGCCACGACAGTTTAAACGTGCACCACGTCGTGCTTTGTACACGGTCTTTGGATTCGAACTCGCAACTCCGGTTGCTCTTCCAACCGGGATACTGCGGCCCGAACTCGGTTTGAAGAAACATTTCAAATTCAATCTTACCTTCTGCACTATATAATCCTCTGTTAAAATATCCAATTGAATCATTGCACTCATTTTTGAATCCGAACCTTTATCCATTTTAAGCTGTAGCCCCTTCGAGTCTGGTTTCTCCTTTTTCGATTGGAAAACACGAAGGGTTCGGCGTGTTATTGTTTCATCATTCCCTCTCTGAACTTCGAGCGTTTTGATTAGAATCTGATGTTTTGATAACAATTCCGCCTGACGCAATCTAAGGACGGTTTTGCGTTTACTTCGGTCCATCACAAATCTAGCATTCACATCCTGTCTGGAAGGGATGTTTTTAATAATTAAATTTAGAAGGGTAATGAGAGAAAGGGACTTTTTTAGAGCTCCCCGAAACGTTCTTGACGAGACTAAATACTGAAGTTAAATTAATCGACATATCAATCCAAATTTCGTTAGGGGCCGTGGTAACACTGTTGGAAGAGTAACGGATTAGCAACTGGAAAGTTGCGAGTTCGCAATCAACCAAAGGCCGTCGTGTACAAAGGGGACTGGTGTACTTTCAATCTGACCTCACGTTGGCGAGGTGGAAGTTTGGAGAATGGGGTGCCAGCTAGGTGTCCTTGTCATCTGACCGTGGTTCAAAAGGACGTGGCGTTGTCCTCGGATCTTTCCCTTCGTGTTTGATCCCGGACCGTCGCAAATAGCCCTTTGTGTTGCTCCAGTGAAACGTTAATTAAAATACCTAACTACAAAGTTTTGTTAAGCCCATGAGCAGAAAAATAATGGATAGCTCTAAGTATGCGAGGTTTACCCTGAAAGTGGGCCGCGGTAGCACAGATGAATTATCAACCGGAGGGTTGCGAGTTCGAATCCAGCCGGGGACACGGTGGCTGGTGCACGTTGAATCTGTCCTGGCCTCATATGTCCTCGCTTTGGCGTGGTGTGGAAGTTTGGCTCATCAAGTTTCGTGCTTGGAAAATAAAATCTCCAATTTGAGCTATCACTGTTCTGGAGGTCTTAGGACACATTTCGAACTCAATTTTTTGACTAAATGGTCTTTGTAATTTGTTTTCCTGTCCTTTATAGGCGATTGGAACGCGAAATGTTTCACTGGTCCCTGTCAAAGACCAGGACTCTTACATCGACCGTGGTCAGCCGCTTCCAAAGGTTTCAAGTCAGTGAACCCTCCGGGCATGCCTAAAATTGCGGACTAGTATGTTACGCGGACTAGTATGTTTTGAAAGGATTTGCGGACACGGTTTTCCACGTCGTGGTTCCATGGCCTGCGACAAAAAAGATGAACCAGAAAATGGCATCAAGTGTTTACTGACTTTGGACGAGAAGACAACGAATTATTATGAGCGATTTCTTCATTTACAGCAGAGTAAGGAAAATCCGAGTTCTGTAAAACTAAAGTTGTGTAAATTGTTGCGAAGAATGCTAATAAAAATGCGATCACTCATTCCAAGACAACGCCCGTCAGCATCAACATGCGCGTGGACTTTGACTATATTGTACTGCATATGCAGGCAACCCTAGTGGAATGGGCTTTTTATTGCACAAGTTATCTCTGGCGGTAGTGTTGCCAACATTTGACAGCACAAGGCTGTTCAAAAAGAATATTTCATCTTGCTGGGATTTATGGTGCAAGGGGCAAAACAATCAGAAGAGGGTAAGTTTCGAGAATACGTCAAAGGTGTTGCTAACACTACATGTCACCAAAAAGGAAAAGCGCTCTTTTTAGCAACATGTAGTGTTGGCAACCTCGACATCACAATATTCTATCGTGACTTTTCCCTCTACTGATCGGTCAGTGAAGACATAATTCCAACCCGGTGGAATATTCTTTTTGAACAGCCTTGTGCTGGTAACACTACCGTCAAAGGTAACTTGTGCAATAAAAAGCCCATTCCACTAGGGTTGCCTGCATATGCAGTACAATATAGTCAAAGTCCACGCGCATGTTGATGCTGACGGGCGTGGACTTTGAACCACACTAGTATAAATAACTACGGAAGAAAAGAATGGAAACACCGATTCAGTGACACTAATTTATTAAAACTTGTCTTGGTTACTCGATTTTTACATTTGATTAGACTACAGCATCTCAATTTACAGGATGGAATAATTTTTCAACTTCGCGCTCCTTACCACGAAGCTCCGTAGAGCAAGCACTTCTCTTCTACAATATTGCTTTCCTTAGTGATTCATGTAGGAGCTGGACATCATCCACTTGTTAGGGGAAGTTGTGAAATTTCTCTACCGAGATCTCGTTCAGGATAACTTTCACTCCAATGAGACCTGTAAATAGGATACATGCATTAGAAAAGTAACAATGGAATGCCATCATTTTAAACATTTGCCACAAAATAGTTTAGATTTCATGACTTACACTCTGATGTAGTTGAATAAAAATTAAATCATTTTGTTAAAAAGTTACAATTTAAATGTTTTTAACATGCTAACGTTCCAATTCCAGCAGCGTACATCTATAAACCAAAATGAAGTAGATTGGAATAAAATTACCCACAAATAATGGCGCGAAATTAGGTGCTCTCTTTTGATCCAGAGTAAATGCGATCTCTATAATGGTAGGTATTTTAATTAACGTCGCACTAGCACCACGACGGGCTCTTGGCGACAGTCCGGGATCAATCCCGAAGGGTTCGTTGGTTGATTTGGGTTTAATGGCGCAAGGTCCAAAAGTGGACAAGCTGCGCCAAGCACATGACGACGTAACCCAATATAAGAAAAAAATGTAAGGTTCATTTGTCCAACCAATAAAAAGTAGATTTAAAAATATAATATTTGAAGTAATTGAATTTAAAAATAAATATCAAACGCCACGATTAAATAGTGAAATATGAGATTATCGTCGTAGTTAAAAGCTTTGATGAATTTTAAGAAACTAGAGGTAAAAACATTAGATGGTAACTTAAAAATTTTATGCTTCGTAAAAATTTAAAAATATTTGGGGTGGGGAATTTCTTCGATCAAATCTTGTTAGTTTAAAATTGATGAATTAAAAGAGTATTGGCGGTGACGATTAAAAACTGGACAATCAATTAAAGTATGTTGGATAATAAAAGGGACCACACACGTGCCACGTACAGGTAGTTTCTCAGGTGTGTAAAACGTGTCCCATTCCAAGACGAGTTAATAGTACATCGGAGTGTCGTATAGGCAAGGTAGGCCAAAACGAAATGATTGGCCGGACGCTGTGGAGGGTTTACTTTAACTTTCATTGCTCTACTTCTGCCATTCTTTCCACTTGTTCTGCCATTCTTTCCACACGATGTCTCGAACAGCTTGTCGGAGATCATCGTATGGAACGTTTATATTTAATGGAGTCACAGCATTTTTGGCTGCAGCATCAGCCAATTCATTTCCAGTAATTTCGACGTGTCCCTGTATCCAACAAAAGGCGATAACGAAACCACGTCGGATGAGCTTTCTATGAATTTTGAAAACTTCAAGTGCTAGTGTTTACAACACTCCGATATTAAGGATTCCAATACTCTTGGAATCTGTGTATAGTAAAATTGCCCATGTTTAGACTTAAAATATAATTTAAAGCTTTGTATATGGCTAAAAACTCTGCAGTGAAAACTGAAACAATAGATAGAAGTGAATAACTAAAAGTAATAGGGTCGCAAAGGCGCAGCTGGCATAATTTAACGTATTTGACCCGTCCGTGTAAACGACTGTTGATGACTAAAATTATGACGATGGTAATTAAAAAGTTGTTTATAAACGATCGGACTTGTGTGACCCCTCGTAGCCATGAAATAAGTTTAAAAAAGATACATTTGGGAATCTTCAGAATGGATAGTTAAAAAGAGGACTTTCAGCAACATTTAGAGTCAAGAGGGGTATCTCTCAGGGCGTTTCTCATGCGTAAACCAAATGGAGGGATATAAAAAGGCGATTTCTAAATAGACGGTCATGTGAATTGTCCAAGAGTAAATTTCGCAGTGAATGAGTTGGATGACTCAATATGCGATAATAAAGTCGAAGCACCAACAAAAGACATGTAGAAGCCAAAGATGGTTCTTGTGTCCGCTTGCGCCATAAAAGCCCAACATCTAATCCAACAAGAGCTGTCCAGGAGTGAATTGTGTAGAGGATGTGACTCAAGATACGATACTATAGTCGTAACAAACCACGTGCAAGCCAAAGGCGGTACGCAACGTGCAGGCTTTTGAAAGGGAAGTCTTCAGTGCGGTGTGATGCACCGTAACGATGTGGGCCAATAAACAGCCTCAATTACAAATAAAATTTATTTAGGTTAAACGTATAGTATCTACACTAATATACAATCAGGGATCTGTATATCTCGGTTGTGGGAGACTGCAACCTGTCAAAAATGGAATCTACTCGAAAGAACACCACAAAAAAACCCACCTCTGCTCAGCTCTACAACAGTTCTCTTGTGTCGAGATCTCCCGGGAGACAATTCAATCCAGGGGGCGTCGTGCAACCCTTAAGACCGTCTGATAGACCATCCCGATGGATGTTTCAGGATTTTCTGTCGTAGGTCAGTGGTGTTGACCTCTGATCCCGAACTGTCGCTAGGACGTTGCAGTACCTTTTTTGGGATGTTACTGAGTGATTTCACAGTAACAGTTCTAACTGTGACTTCTACCGAAGAACGTCACTGATTCTAAACTGTGATTGTGATTCTAAACAGACTGAATCTGATTGGCTGGAAGGGGATGTACAGGTACATACTCCACCGAATCACTGACTAGGGCTGCCTAATCACTGATAGTCGCAGTTCCCTATATCCGTAATGACCTCAGCTGGTCGGGGCCAATTAAAAAGTGTGCACCAAGGAGGAGCAGTGATCCGATTTCTATGGTCTGAATGTGAAGCTGAAATTCATCGGAGGCTTATAACACAATACTTGGATTCATCCCTGAACCAGAATCCAAAAAGCAACGTATGGAGCGGAAACACCCAAGTCGCCACGAAGAAATTCAAGACTCGACATTCCGCGGGAAAGGTGATGCTAACCGTATTTTGGGACTCACTATACTGGAAGACTATCTAGAAAACGATCAAAAGTGGAAGAGAGTGATTTGCTGGCCAACAACCTGAAGATTCGCACCAAACGCCGAGGCCTATTGCTGAAGTGTTGCATGACAATGCACGCCCACAGACCATTGAAACCATTTGGGTTTCGAGATGCCAGATCTCGCCCCTTAGAACTATCATCTCTTTGGATAGCTCAAAGATATTTTACGAAGTCCTCGATTTTCTACGGACAAAGTTAGCGGTGCATAAATGGTTGGGCGACCCACCGAAAACCTTCTTGGAGGGAATACTCAAGTGTTGTGTTGAGAATACGAGTTTGGTTGGTTTGTTGGGGTTTTATGGCGCAAGGGCCCTGTACTACGCCAGACACAAGACACAATATCAAGTAAGACATACACACAATGAAAGTTTTACTGACACAGAAGAGAAATACACCCAGGGAGGAATGCACCTGACAGGAATCGAACCGCCTACAACTCGAAGGTTGCTAGCGCAGTGTGTATACCCACTGAGCCACGACGGCCCCGAATATAAGTTTGGATCATCTAGTGGCAAAAATTTACTTTAAACAAAAAATTTGCCTCCATATAAACAAAAAAAGCACCTGAACACAATTCTTTTATATATTAAATAGGAAACTTATTACATAGGATTTTAAAGTATGGATGAATGCAAATTAATAGCTTAATAAAAACAGAAAAATTCCTTTTTATAAACAATAGTTTGAAGCACAATATAAAAGTCCAGGAGACGAGACCGATGGCAAAACCGAAGAACAGATGGACTCGCTCACAATCGGTGAAAGATCTCCGGAAGATACTGAGGCATGCCAGGTGTCAATCATAGGATCCAATCGGTAAAGAGGAAGGTGTTTTCACCTTTTGTAGCATGGTAGCAGGCACAACCCATGGAGGAGCGTGGTTCCCGGATTTATCGAGATATTCTGTCCCAGGTAATCCGCTGGGGAATTCTTTAGGGCAAATCGGTTCGCCGCTTCCTCTTCTTCAGATCGTATTCTTCAAAGGGAAAAAAAAGTGCCCTGATTGTCGGCATGTACGACTATTTGCATCGTACTTCGTCTTCTGACGCACCACCAAATCAATCAACCCTCAACAAAAGATAAAACCTTAAAAGATAAGCCCACCTATTACGACAACCTTAATAAGTGGCAAGGTACTTACGTATTAACCGCATACAAAGCGATTAATCGCCAAATCTGTACGAATTAAACGCATGCCAGCGATTAATCGCCAAATCTGTACGAATTAACCGCATACTAGCGATTAATCGCCAAATCTGTTGGAAGGGTATAAGACGGAAGAACTGGAACAATCTGGTTATATTCACTGCTAAGTGAACCACAAATACAATTTCATTGATTCTGAAACTGGCACGCACACACAGAATATAGAACACATCTGGGGAAGTGCAAAATGGCGAAATAAAAAACATCTAGGAACATCTCGCCACCACCTCGAGTCCCTATCTCGCAGAGTTTATAATAATGATATGTTTGAGGCCATCCTAAGGGCAATTGCTAAACATTTTCGGCCCGAAACAAAACTTGGCTGATATTCGCCAATGGCATGCGGTTAATACGTACCAGTGGCAATATTGTCCACCTAATTAAAAATTGGAATGTTCTTAATAGTGAGTCTTGCAGTGATCACGTGGCTGTTGAGCTCCGTACCGAACTAACCACTAATACGGGGGTTTCTCAGAACGAAATTCGGGTTGGGAGGGTTCCCCAAACTTTTTAAAATTAAAATTCATAATCTTTTGTATCTTTCTAACAATATTAACACCACCAGTGATTTAGATAATTATTTTGAAAAATTAACTGCAATAGTTCAAACCACAGCTCTATTAACTCTAAGAAAAGCTAAATAACTTAAAATTTACTGGTGGACTAAAGAGCTAGCCTCATCACGAAATAGAGTAACTGCTCTCTATAAAAAGAATGCGAAACATAATTAACTTTCAACCCCATATCAACGAGGTCCGTGCTGCGGAGGTAGTTTATAGGCGTGATGATTTGTAGGCTAAAACTTAATGAAGCTAAAAGGACGGCCTGGAGGGGACATTGTTCCAGATTCGGTGAAAAATACGGGTCGCTATTCAGACATACTTTCTCCAAAAATAATTGCAATATTGGAGGCGGTGATTTTTTATTCCCCGACGATCCAGAAATGGTTAATTGGTTTAGGTTTTATGGCACAGAAATGGACGAGCTACGCCAGATAAGATAATAAAATCATTATAAATATTAAAAAATAGTGGGAAAGATTCCAGCACAGTTTTTAGAGAATAAATATTGGAAAAAGAGCTAAATAACGTCAGATTAAAATACAGAGTTGAAATACGTTGATCAACATAGATAATAAATTAGGATAAAAACATGATTTCGATGAATTTAACATTTAAAAATGTTGAGATCAGTAATATGCAGATATAAAATGGATGAGAATGATATTTACGAGTAATGAGAGTATGGTATAAAAAGGTACAAAAATATTATGTAGAATTTAAAAATGGAATGCTATGCAAGAAGTTAAAAATGTTTGAATGGGGTTTCCTCCCAATTAATTCCCGTAAAGTTAAAACCGAAGTACTAAAAAAGTGATTGCGATGATGGTTGAAAACGGGACAATCAATTAAAATATGGTGAAGGGAACTCCACACGCTTCACACACAGGAACACTCTCCTAAGAAAAAATGCCTGTGAGTAAAGCGTGTGTCCGTAGGCGAGTCAGAATTACATCGGAATGTCGAGAAGAATGAGGAAGACATAGTGATATATCACTCTGAATACTATGGAGCTTATTGTTTGTTTGAGTGTTCCAGTCGGTTTGCCACTCGTTCTACACAATATCCTGTGTACGATGATCTTCTACAGCGTGTCGGAGATCATCGTATGGAACGGGGAGACTAAAGACGGTCGCAGCTCTTTTAGCTGCTGCATCAGCCTGTTCATTGCCTGCAATCCCGACGTGACCAGGTATCCAACAGAAAAAGATATCTTCTGTAATTGTTGTTCATGTGATTTGCTTTGTTTACTTGTACGTTTATTGTTCTTTTTTATGACCCCAAAACTGAATGGCTCTGAAGCCTGTAGGGTTTAATTTTTGGATTGGACTTGTGAGACGTGTTTTAAAAGACCATTCCGTCTATCCTTTGGCCACCTTATCACATATATCTATCTAACTGGAAATTTCTTTGGTTCTCCGGAGCTGCCATTGTCTTTTTACTGGCCATTTGTCGTAGTACTTTGTTGTTTTTGTTTTTTGCTTTGGCTTTGTGTGTTGTGTTGTCATCCAGTGATTCTCATTTAGCGAATTATAAACCAGTATTATAAAAAAATATAATGTCTAGTCAATTTATTTAATATTTTCGTTTTTGTTCTTAAATATTTAAATGAAATTTTTAACAGATGACTGGGTGTCGCAATCACTGGATGACTTTTGTGTTATGTTATTTTGTGGTTTTTTATGTCATTTTAAAAGATATTTATAAGATGTTCGTGTTTTCCAGTGACGTGCTCGCTACTTTGAAATTGTCGATCCTTGTCGGAACTTCTGTGAACTGATTTAATTGCAAAACTTTTTGAAAGATCAATAAAAGCCCACGTGCGCTCTTCCTGTCGGACGGCTGGTCCCCCTTGTGCTGGCGGATGATAAATTTTCCGTCTCTCCACTATCGGCTCGAAACAGTTGGTGAGTTGGAGAAACGCGAAGCCCACCTATTCGAAGTGGTCAGCCATCAGAAACCCCTCTCACGAGTGGACAATAAACCCCGACGAAATATCGCCAATGGGTCAGAAATCAGCAGACTGCCAAATACCCCAGTACTAATGAGCGCTTTTCCCTCAACGAAAATGGGCTTGTTCTGTTTGCCTTTCCCATCCAAGGGGATTCAATTCCTTATATACAGGGTGAGTCTAAATTGTTTTTACAAAATAAGAGGGGTGGTAGTACCCATCCAGACGAGCAATTACCATGGAACATAGGGTCGCATTCCACTCTGAGGCAGAAAAGATTCAAATTAGAATTTCAACATGAACTTACAACAGTGTTGGGAAAGCGAATGAACGATACCAAAAGTTGCACAATCTGATTTATTGATCAGAGAAAAACTCACAGCAAGTGCTCAAAGTGGCCGCCAAGCGTGTCGCTGCACAGTTCACACCGGCGAAGGAATGACTGGCGCACCCTCTCGAAGATTCCTGGTGTTCTGTTCATTTTGTCTGCGGCAACACCGATTTTCGCTACGAGATCTTCAGCCGAGTTCACAGGCGTCTGGTACACTAAAGATTTCATGTGCCCCCAGAAGAAAAAGTCCAGTGGGTTGAGGTCCGGTGAGCGAGGAGACCACGCCACAGGTCCGCCACGTCCGATCCATCGATCAATAAATCAGATTGTGCGACTTTTGGTATCGTTCATTCGCTTTTCCAACACTGTTATAAGTTCATGTTGAAATTCTAATTCGACTCTTTTCTGCCTCTCAGAGTGGAATGCGACCCTATGTTCCATGGTAATTATTGCTCGTATGGATGGGTACTATCACCCCTCCTATTTTGTAAAAACAATTTAGACTCACCCTGTATATTTTCTCACGGCTAACCCGTGAGAAAAATTACCAAGTGCTCAAAAGGTGGCGCAAAGGCAGTACACAATACATATGCACAAATAAATATTAAATGCAACACACAATTAATTCTTAAAAATTAACCCAACACAAGCTTGTGGACCGCTGGACCATCGAAAAGGAAGGAGGCTAGAAAAATGACGCACTTGTTCAACCCCTACATTTGTGTAAATAATTAGAAAGTGCGGATGATTTTTGACTTTCCCTCTTATATACAAGCATTAGCCATTATAACTTCTAAGGTAAAAACAGGTTAAAGCATGATATTTTTCATTCGAAGTAAAACTTCGATGCACTGAGTGCATATAAATATAAAAACATACAAAGTTTCGATACAACAGGAAGCATATTACAGCAAAACAAGATTTTAGAGCAACCACTTCAGAACCATAAATCATAGAAGTATCCAATTAAATTTCAAGGGGTATTAATTATGAAAAAAATTAATTTTAAGCAAATTAACTCACCCAATTAAAATACACGCATTTCAATCAAGAAAACGACTACAGAGAAAACCATTCCGGCCAGACTTAAACTATTCGAAGTACTGATCACCTGAAATTTCCAAGTGTAGAAAGCAGTCACCAGATGGCGCTCTTGAATGATCACGGGGTTCTGCTCAGCAAATAAGAAAGTCTGTCGAACTTAGGTGGCTGCGGTAGCCCAGTTGGAAGAGCAATCGGAGGTTGCAAGTTCGAATACAACCAAGGGGCTGATGCACTTTTAATCTGTTGTAGCCTCAAGTTAGTGTGGTGTGAAAATTTGGAGTGGGTGCCAGCTCACGTGTTGTTCTCGTCATCGACAGTAGTTACAAGGCCTTGTCCTCGATCTTTCCCTTCAGGATTGATCCCGAACCGTCTCCAATAGCCCGTTGTGTTGCTCCAGTGCAACATTAACTACCTACCTGTCGAACTTACGGCCTGAGTCGAGGTGGTAATGGTAATTAATTAACGTCGCACTGAAGCAGCACCACTGGCTATTGGCGAAGGATCAATCCCGAAGTGTTGGTTGTTTGGGGCTTTATGGTGCAAGGGGTAGGTAGGTATTTTAATTAACAGCGCACTGGAGCAATACAACGGGCTATTATAATTAAGAAAGGAAAGATCCGAGGACACCTCGTAATTTTGAACCAAGGTCAGATAACCGAGCTCAACACCTGAGCCGGCACCCCACTTTCCAAACTTCCACACCACGCCAACGTGACAGCAGTTCAGGCCACGAAAGATTTAACGTGCACTAGCCCCCTTTGTACATGAGTCTATGGTTGGATTCGAACTCGCAACCCTATTGCTAATCCATTACTCTTCCAAACGGGCTACCGTGGCATCCACTTTCAGGTATAAAGGCTTATTAAAAGTATGATTCAATTGAATTATTCTTGTGTAGAAATACCTTTATGATTATATGACAATACGAAAAGAATCAATCGTTACCGATTAATTACATTTAAATAATACTTAAGTATAGTATTTTTAATTAATGTGTCACACTGAAGCAACACAACGGGCTATTGGAAATAATAAAACACAAAAGATCTTACTAAATATAACCTTTAATGAATCTACAAAAGAGTATTACATTTATTGATAGTACTATAAAGGTAAAAATTCTAAGCTGTCAAACTCATTAAAATATCTCGAAAGCAGAAAATGAGATCAGAATTTTAAAATTAAAGGTCTTCAACTTTTATCGTGATGTTTCGTTTTGCAAATTTTTAATTACTTTCAAACAGATCATACGGCACTAATTGGGTTTGCTTTTATAGCGAATCCAATGCTGTATAATTGATACTAACAATGAATTGCAAAAACAAGTGAATTTCGTTGACACGCTATAACGAAATCGTGTCTAGATATAACGAATTCACAAAGAAATCATCAATATCATGGGTTTAACTATTACTTGGTCTCGAACAAAATGGAGAATTTCGTTTTCTTTGTTAATCTTATGCAGACTGGAAAAAAGTCAGGTAACTGGAATTGATGCTGAAACCTTGTTTGCAATGATATATTTGCTTGAAATGTGATTGACGCTGGTGTTTATTACGTTTAAATATTTTAGTTTATTTCTGTATAAAGGTAAGCGCACACTTCCGCATCGTATGGATTGCATTAATTTAGTGTACTGCATTAGGAGCATTTCACTGTTGGGCCATTCCCTAGGAGGCTGGCTTGTTGGGGTTTTATGGCGCAAGGGCCATATGCTACGACATACAATACCAATAGATACACACACATTCAAAGTTTTACTGACACACAAGAGAGAAATGCACCTGACAGGAATCGAACTCGAAGTTTGCTAGCGCACTGGGCATACCCACTGAGCCATCCTCCTTCGGGGGGAGGGGGGGGGGAATTTCAATTAACGTCACACTGGAGCAACACAATGGGCTATTGGTGACGGTCCGGGATCAATCCCAAAGGGAAAGATCCGAGGACAACACCACGTAATTTTGAACCACGGTCAGATGACGAGGCAACACCTGAGCTGGCACCCCACTCTCCAAACTTCCACACCACGCCAACGTGAACCATCCTCCTTCTGAAGCAGTTTAGCATAAAAGGAATATCTGCAAAGATTCGTTACTATTGAAAAAAATAACAATTTTTGAAAGAAAATCATGTTTTGGTATCGATTTGTAAAATTTTACTCAGATTTGAAATCCGCTGAAATGTTCAGTCTTGTGCGCTTACCTCAAATATATCACATTTCTAGCACTTTCCGAATTCAAAGTTTCTATAATTTTTTTGATGATTGGATGCATCGTTGAAGGTGAAAATGTTACTTTGAAGTTTCGACGTATTTTAATTAAAGTCGCACTGGAGCAACACAGCGGGCTATTGATAACGGTCCGGGATCAAACCTGCAGGGAAAGATCCTAGGACAATACCACTTCAGGCGAGAACACCTGAGCTGGCACCCCACTCCCCAAACTTCCACATCACGCCAACGTGAGTACATTTGAGGCCACGACAGATTGAACGTACACCAGCCCCCCTCTGTACACGACGGTCTTTGGTTCGATTCGAACTCGCAACCCTCCGGTTGCCAATCCGTTACTCTTCCAACCGGGCTACCGAGGCCCGACGATACATGGGAGATGACAGATTTTTGTTCAATGGTACAGATGTCCAGTAAGTTAGAGGCTGCTGTTCTGGTTGGATGCTTGTTGTGCCGATAGCTCGATCCGTGGACTGTATTCAATTAAACAATTCGTTGTAACCGAAACAAGTTTAGGCTGTGGAAGACCACTTTCCATTAGGGCTAAGGAAGCCTCGCCTCGTTAGGGCTAATGCCCAAGCGCTCACACAGAGCCCTCTACAATATAAGGGAGATTTAATGCTTCAAGGTCATTTTTGCTAAATCGATCAGGCAAGAATTTCAAAATACAGAGCACGTGGAGAAAACCTAATTTCTCAAACTCCCCTTGAGATCACGTTTTCTTTTTCAAGAATCTCTGTATTGTCCCCCCTTTGCATTTGATTGCATGAATGTAATTAAATTTTGCTTCCTTAAAGTTGAACATTGGCACTAATAACCTTCGGCCGAATCAGAAACAGCACTTGGTTTAACTGTCTGCTGGAGGAAATTCTAAATCTGTCTAGGACAGATGCTGAGCCTCAAGTTTGACTATGAAAAATGTTACCATTATGTAAAAGAATTTTTAGTCGAATCTAATTTTCTGCATTTCGATTAGCTAATCGTGTTTTTTTTGTCGAAAACGAATCTTTATGTGAAACATTATTACCAAAAACAAATCTATATCTGCTTTGTCATTAGGACTCATTCAAGTGCAAGATTTACAATTTCCCACGGTAAAACCAAAGTTTTGCCAATCAAAATTGCAAGTGTGATACAAAGGTGAATCCATTTCAAATCCAGGAAAGGTTGTGCACCTCATCATCTCCGTATCGAATATTTTGCGCACAGGTACATTTTGGACCACCTAGAATTAACATATTTTTTATAATCTCTCAAAAAATCTTTTCGCGATACGGGTCTGTGAAAGTGACGTCACAAATTAAATTTTATTTTTCTGAGCGCACATCACCTACTTAAAAATCGCATATCTCCTAAAATATTTAAGATAATTCAATTTTGTTTTCTTCAAAAGAATTGTAAAACTTTGGAGCAAATATTGATCCTAATTTCATTAGCAGGACTTAAATAGTATTTAAAATATAGATTTTTCAATTTGATCAATTTTAAATTCGTTTTTTTCAAAAAAGCCATTTTTTTAATCTGATTATTTTCTTCGAAGTTCCTAAAGAAATGTAATCCGCGTGTTTAAGCACCTTTTGTAATTTTCGAATAGTCAAGCTTAAATAAATTATTTTGCGTAATGACCGTGATGTGAGAACTCAACACGATCAGAAGATAATGAAATAACGTCAAAATCCCTTTCGAAGTACGAAAAATCCCTAAGCACATGTCAAATTCCCTATAAAAGGTTCTCGAAATTCCTAAATTTTATAGGGATTTCCTTTAAACTTCCCGAGGTAAATATTCTTTCCGTATTGGTTTAAAAATACTTTATCATAAATTATCAAGCACACTATCATATTAACGATGCACATAGAATTTCACAAAAACTGAGTTTTGTTCACATCGCTAAAAATTTAAAAAAAAAATGCACTGTAATTGTTTTGAAACAAAGTGATAGAATAAACTACATATTTAAAATACCATATCAATATTAATAAATTCCTATAATTATATTCCTATAACTACATATTAAAACATATTTGAATAGTATATACAAAACGTACTAATAGCACAAAATGTATTTATAAATCCTCAAAATATTTCGAAAACTGCATTGGTAACAAATTGCAAAAACTCAGTATTTTTTAACTTAGCGGATAAAATAAGGACATAAATTTCTATTTATTTAAAACTATAAGCAAAAGTTGAAAATTTGATTAGTTATGCTGATAAAATAAGTTGAGGAATTTGTTAAAATTCAGAGAAGTTTAGCCTGTCCTTTCTGCCACATAGAAGTCTAAGAAAGTGTTCAACAGATATTTCAATAAATGACCATTTCAAGGTCGAACTTTAGGAATGCAGTTCTTAAGTATCTTACTTCAATCCTTGAAAAGTTGCACTGCCATTTCCTAACATTCGAAGATCAGATTTTGTGTCTCATCAGAGGCCGACTTTGTCATATGATCGCACTATTGTAGAACTTCCAACAGGAGTGAGCTTGTTAGTTATTTAAAAACTGTTTTTAACGTTGCAACAACATTTTCATGTGTCTTCCACAATAATAGTACATTTATTGATTTGCTTTTTCTCTGAATCCCTGAAATTGCTTTTTACATACTACATAGATTTGTTTGAGATTAATTACACATAATCCCAGAATAAATTACGGTTCATGAATTATGCGTTATAAACTTATACTCAAATCCAAGAATGAAATAAGAGTAGATGAGTATGACTAATAAACTTTTTTCAGACAAAGGTAATGATTGCCACATTAAATTTACTCCTTCCCTATATACTCTTCCCCACATAAGCAGCTAGGTAAATTCAGCTGTTTGATAAAAATAAAGTCTTAAGCCTTTTGAATAATATCGCTTGTTATTTTATTTTATAACAGGTGCTATATTAATGACTAAGCGAAAATTGTAATGCAAGGAAAGCCCCAAAGCAATATACATTCCAAATGTTTTGCCTGGTCAATAGGAAATAGATTTTGACTGATCTTTTTTTATAAGTATTTACTGAAGAGTTATATAACTACCTAAAATCTCAGATGTCCCACACTACACAGAAATAATGAACGTGTTAAAACGTTGCATCGAAAAAGGTGCTTAAGCTGGGAGGATTCGAGCGCTCACGTACTAGTGGAGGAATAATTGAATTTGAACGCGCGTCAGAGGTGAAAATTTCGACGATATTTTACGTTGGAGGCTGTTAAAAATCAACCTTTGAGAGACTGAAATTTTTTTTTAAAGATGGCTTTTTTGAAACTATCTTGTCCAAACTTCAAGTTTCATGATGAATTTTAAAAACTAATATATTTTTTAAATAGTTTTGCTTACTATTACGAACAGTACATTTATGTGATTACCCGCTACTCTTCCCACCTCTGATTCACCAACGGTGAACACCGGCTTGGACGTAACAGTGAGAACGTTCCAGACGAACACGAGCGACTTCCTGAAGCTCCGAGAACATTCTAGAACACGAGCGATTCCCGCCGAAAGTATTGCAAGGACGTTCGAGCGGGAGAAGAGTTTCAGACGATGAACCGAGAAGACGTGTTAATGGCAGACGGCCCTCCCTTTTTTGTTTTGTTTCAAATAAGTTTGTAACTGTCCTGTCCTTAATTGTTATTGTTAAATTAAATGTTTTATCGTTTAAAAGAGGTTTCAGTGTTATTTAAAGCCCTTTTGCACTACCAACTGAACTTCACATTTATGTGTCACGAACAGAAGACAAAACAAGTTTATCTCTAGTAGTTTGAGCATAGAAAAATTTTAAGCGTTACGAGACATTCTTGACAAGCAGAATTAAATATGTTATATCGCCATTCATGGGGTCTTATTTTCACGACAAAAAAATATTTTGCAAAAAATAAATAGCATAGTTCAACATACGCTACTGGCCATAATATCCTAAATTTGTAAAAAAAATCGAAGTTGAGGCGAACATTTTATTTTTTATTGCCTGAATTTGAATAGATTCACCTACAAGCTTCGTATTGTGGTTAGTGCTGAAAAATTGCCTTCAATCGATTGTGAAGAGTGTTATCTGGTGTGACTGTCAATTCATCTAGTACAAATAAATTCTGTTGATTTCCAGTTTAGTGATACTTGTGGATGATTTTTGTCACTCTGTGGTTATGCATTGCTTTAAGGTCAATTAGACGAAACAGAGAACTTAAAATCTGTAAAAAATAATTTGCTAATTGGTTCTATTGCTGCTTAACACAGCACTGGATTTTTAAGTAAACTTTGGCAGTGGTAGATAAGTCTCCAAGGTAAAACATTTTTATAACCATGTCTTATTTAGTAATATTTTGGTTAAAAATACAAAAACCTAAATTAGAAACCGAAAACATAAGTAGAAAAACCTAATTTAAGATTTTTAACACCTAAAAATCAGGGCTTACTAATGTCTAATTATGGCTATCATTAGAAGAATGTTAGATTAGGTAGTCAATTAACGTCACACTGGAGCAACACAACAGGCTAGTGGTGACGGTCCGTGATCAATCCCGAAGAGAAAGATCCGAGGACACCACGTAATTTTGAAACATGGTTATATGAATAGAAAATTTTAGGGTAAAAAAGAACTGCAGTTATCAAGCAAAAGTATTCCTAATATTAGTATTTCACTGAGATTGTCAGACAACAGTTTTGTGACAAGGAAAGATAAATGTTTTGGATACATGAACACAAAGTGGTTCAAAAGTTTTTTATATTGTCTAGAAAATAACAGAATTCTTTCATGGTATCAGCTGTTTGGAACTCTGAGTACTCCAGAAGTAATGGAAAGACATTTTAATCTTCTGGGAAAGTTTAGAAAGTATGCAATAGAAGTTAATTCTCTGGTTACAACCATTTGTCATGCATGATTTCTACATCAAATTACAGTAAATTGACGACAGTCTAATTTTCAATATTTAAATGTGCACTATACTAGTTTTTGTTTGATTGGTTAACTTTTATTTGATTGGTTGTTCATAAAAGAGTAATTCATAAGAGTCGAGGACATCATTTCCAATAATACTGTATGAAATGTGAAAACAAATTATATTTATTCTTGCAGTAGTGATCACTATAATATGAGTCTACTGCATTTCAGATTGAAATCAAAGTATTCCTTTAATGCACTGAATTTGCTCAATAGAAAACTTTCATTTCTGATCAAACAATCTTCTTTTGAACAAAAGCAAACAAAACACAATAACAAATTGAGTGTACATTGTAAGCTGCACAGGACATGTTTTGATGTTTTCATAACAACTTCTGTGGTAAACAATATTCACAATTGTCTAAACTTTGCACTGTAAAGAGTGAATCGCACTCTCTTGAGTTTACAGTCACAATATTGCACTACAATATTGCATATGATAGTAACATTACTAAGTGCATGTTCCAACAAAATAATATCACGATATTTGATCTTGGTTTTGGAGATGTTTCCCTTGTGTAACTTGATTCCTATTCATCTTTAAGGTACCTGAAAATAAACAAATCAATAATATTTATTTGTGCATACATCTGTAAAAAATACCTGAAGAGCTTTCAAGCTCAATCAAAATGTTCGACCTGATAAATTTCAGATATTATATGAAACTCATGAACAATTTGAATGAATACCATCGACTTTGAACTGTAAGTAGCTCATTTAAAAAACTCAAATAAAAAAGAAATATATTTTACGTACAACTTAAAGTGATCAGAAGGATTTTAAAATCGGTTCTTTTAAAAAACATGACTAGCTGAGCGAGTTTTACTTGTAAGTCATCATCTTTATAAAATATATATATATATATATATATATATATATATATATAGTGAAGACAGGAAGAATAAAAAAATATTCCATAAAAATACATTTGTAATATAAATGGAGTAAATAGAATCAGAACATCTGTACATAAGTTTAATGTTTAGAATAAACCCATGTAATTAAAATTATCAGGGCACAGTTGAAATAATTGGGCATGCAAATACTGCTTTTAAATCAAGATTCCTGTCTTCATCTCAAAATAAAAAAGGTTTGCAGATGAATTTTCCATAAAATTTCAAAATATATACATCAGCACAAGACAAACTTGGATCTTCATTTCAAAATTTAATTCAATAAACCAGATAAATTCTCCATTTTGTTCTGATTAATAGTTAAGAAATATTGGCATATTTTTCATGTTTACCACAGTTAAAAAAATTGCTGAACAACTTTAATAAAAAAACCTAAAAAATCATGATATAAGGCAGTGTTCGCCAAAGTGTTCATTCTCAGGGATCGATAGAAAAATATAAGACATCACTATAGGGGTAATATTTATAAATTACTATATAACTTACCTATTTCGAACCCAATATTGTTCATCTTGTCGAGACTCACGAAGCCCACCCTTCACAATGACATTAGTCAAGTCTGTACATAGTTAATAAGTCTTATTTTCATATACTATAGAAGGAAGATTGTATTATTGTTATCTAAATTAAATTGTATTTTATTTATCCCTCCTATATCGAATGTGTAATGTTAAGAAGGATGTCAAAAACGCATCCCTTTGACATTAGACCAATGTAATAATATTTACTACATTATACATACACTAACTATAAAATAAACAATATAAAAACTCATACAAACGTCTTGATTGCTTGTCCTATTATAATTAAGTAATAGTAAAATAGAGGAGATCGATAAAAAGCCAAGAAAATCTTGAAGGGGTCGAACGGTCAAAGAAGTTTTGGGACCTCTGATATAAGGGCTGACCTTTGGTAACTTCTTCAACGTAACACCATGTCATTTCAAACCATGGTCAGATGACGAGGTCACCAATTGAGCTCCCAACCAATTGCCAACTGGCACCCAACTCTCCAAACTTCAACACCACGTCAACGCGAGGACATTTGAGACCACGGTAGATTTAACGTGCACCAGCCCTCGCGTACACGACGTCTTTTGCTGGACCAAGTTTCGAACTCGTAATCCTCCGGTTGCTAATCCGTTCCAACTGGACTGGACTACCGCTGCCCATTAATACGTTTTCCCTTCAATACAGCTTTTATTCCACTTGGAGTAGTCACTTTAAAAGTTAGTCTCTTGAACACTCTAAAACTAGTCTCTAGTCAATACACTTTAAAACTAATCGGATTAACACTCAAAACTACTCTATATTTCAAAGAAATATGAAAATTAACGCTAAACGAAAAGCTCCCGATAGAAAAAGCCCTCTCCAGATTGATATCGTGGCGCCATCTAGTGGCAATAGCCTCATTTAAAAACGTGCGTTCCTACTTCAATTCGCAACTGACTGCACGATTTTCCCTCATGATTCGATGTTTCCGTCCGATTTTCCCTCATGATTCGATGTTTCCGTCCGATTATCCCACATGAGATGTTTGGTCGGTTTGGGTTTTATGACGCAAGATCCAAAAACGGACAAGCTGCGCCAAACAGAAGATGATGCAAAAATAGAAAGGTTCAAATAGTGTGATCAACAAAAAGTATTTTTTTTGGAACAGATGTAGTATAGACCCCCAATCCATTTGGCGACTTTATTTCGTCGCCAACCCTTAATTTCGATTTATGTGGTTTTTGGTAAACCCTCCACTCCATTCTAGCAACCCTACAGCGTCCCTACTCTATGTGATAACTGTGTTTTTATATAATCAAGATTTACATTATTATGGCGAATGTGCAATTTCTTTGCAGATGAAAAAACGTCAGGGTTTCTATAATGGTTTGCTTTGAAATTTCGTTTTCCATTTTACAAAAAAAATCGAATGGGGTGCGATTGAGGGTTCAGTTCACGACTGGCAGCCCCATTTAAACAGAAAACCCTCATTTACAGTGAAATCTGTTTATAAAATTAGAATAAAATTATTCAACTTATATACAGTTTTTTGAAAAAAACATCTGTTATTTCTGATGTTATATTGATATTTTTGAGGTTAAAATAATGTCGTCAAGTAACGTCAGGGTTGGCGACGGAAAAAAGTCGCCAAATGGATTCGGAGGTCTATACTACATCTGTTCCTTTTTTTTAATTACACACTATTGTATAGATATGTAGTTTCGATTATATAAATATGGTTCAGGATATGGTTCAATGCTATTCAGGATGTGGGAGGCTGGTAATAAGCTGCACTTTGTGCAGGTGGGAAAGGATTTGAAAGAATATCATCAAGCCTGGCAAGCAGCTCTCCTGGCGTTTTACTGAGTGATGAAAAGGTACTGGAGATGATCCGCGCAATTGCTTTTGAAGTATGTACAGGTGGTCGTCCTCTGAGGAAATCTAATAGTGGTGGGTAACTCAAGAATGCATAATAGAAGTAATGCACTTACCTGTCAGCTATTAAAGTATCAGTGACATTTTCTTTCTTCGTAGTCGTGATTGGTCTGAGAGTTTTCTGTCAATTGTTCATCACTTGTTGAACTGGTCTCCTCCCCTTTCGTGCTGAAAGAAGGGTCGGAGAGCTCACCGCAGTCTTCGGATGCATTGTTATTTGCATTGTTAGAGGCAGTTTCTTCCAGGTCTATGGGATCCGTGCCTTTGTCGCTCACATTCCGATTGAGGTACCTCGCAAGATGACAGGTGGTTTGGTAATCGTAAAAAGGATAGCTGCAATGGTAATAGTAATTAATTAACGTCGCACTGGAGCAACACAACGGGCTATTGACTACGGTCCGGGATGAATCCCCAAGGACAACACCACGTTATTTTGAACCACGGTCAGATGACGCGGTCACACCTGAGTTGGCACCCCACTCTCCAAACTTCCAACGTGAGGGCATTTGAGGCCACGACAGATTGAACGTGCACCAGCTCCAGGTCTCTGGTTGGACCGAGTATCGAACCCGTAATCTTCCGATTGCTAATCCGTTACTCTACCAACCGGGCTACCGCGGCCCAAGGATGGCTGTAAAGAGAGTTGCTTTGTGCTCAAACTGCGGCTCATAAAATACCAATTTTGTGCATAGAAGGTAGGTAGATTAACGTCGCACTTGAGGCAACACAACGGGTTATTGGCGACGGTCAACCCCGAAGGGAAAAAGATCCGAGGACAACACCTCGTCATCTTGAATCACGGTCACACCTGAGCTGGCACCCCACTCTACACGTTCACGTCAAAGTGAGGACAATTGAGGCCACGGCAGATTTATCGTGCACCAGCCCCTTTGTACACTATGGTGGTTGGTTGGATTCGAACTCGCAACCCTCTGGTTGCTAGTCCGTCACTCTTCCAACCGGGCTATTTCGGCCCTTGTGCATGGGAGAACAAAACAATTTAGGGTTCAATCGTCGTTAAACCAATACTTTCATCTCCATTGAAGGTTCTTACGAGGGAGGTTTCCAAAGAAATTGTGTTACGAATTTGTTATTTGATTCATTTTTGTCATTGGACCTTTTCAATATAATTTCTGTATGCATGATAATCACTTCTTCCATACCCACCGAAAGTAAACAGTATCTCTGTCTACCAATGTTGCAAAATGCGTTTGCCTGAATCACACTGATGGACATTGACCAACATCACAGAAAACAGACTTGTCTGTATCTCAAAGTATTGTCATCATTCAGTTGGATCGAAATCCCACAAAACTTTGGAAGCCGTAAATAAATTCACAATTAATTTCATAGAAGACAAGATCTTACCAGAAATTATTTAAGGTTTAATTTTTTTAAGTGCTTGGTTGCAGGTGATTAAATAACAATCATAATTATCAACAACATCAGTAATGGGAAGAGGTAGGTATTTAATTAACGCCACACTGGAGCAACACAACGGGCTATTGGCCCGAATGGAAAGGTCCGAGGGAAACCACGTCATTTTGAACCATGACGAGGTACACTCATTTCGGTCTTTGGTTGGATTCGAACTCGCAGCCCTCCGGTTGCTAACCCGTTACTCCTCCAACAGGGCTACCGCGGTCCGCCTTTGACTGGGTATACGAATTATAGCCAGGTACTGAAGCTTTTATACTTATTGAGAACATAAAATAGAAGCACCCTACCTAAACATGAAATCTCCATTTTCTTGTTCTTCATTTAACTCTTCATCAGGAGCCACAAACACCAATTCAAGAGTAATTTCTCCTTGCTACAACAAACAAAAGCTATTACTCAAAAATTGAACTAGGCATAAGCACTCCGGAAAAGACAACTTTCGTCCCTTGCAATAAAATATATGATAAACTATATGACTATATTCATAGTTGGTAGACAGATTTCATTTTACAAGTTAACTCATAGGCAGTCATCCATGCAATTCTCTTTAGATTTATACCTTAACATTAAATTATTTCAGAAAAGTCAACCCAAGTACAGACCATGTTCTCGTTTTCACTGGATTCTATCTCCATTGTTACATTTAAAGTTCAAAGGGAAGATGAGTACTCATTGAGGCTTTATTTCAAAACAAGTATATTTAATTAACATGGAAATTAGAAGGATTTTCTTGAAAAAATAATATCACATATAACATGCATAGAATAATAAATTCCATAGAATAATATTGCATAGAAAATGTCAGTTTAATTTCAATTGCTCTAAGGATTTTGGTCTAAATATCCGTAAAAATATCAGAAATGTTTTGAGAAACTGGATGCAATAGGAATCAAGAGGCCCTATTGCCTTTTTAGGGTTGGTTGGTTTTGAGGTTTAATGGCGCAAGGGCCATATTTGGCCCTTGCGCCATGATTTGGTGCGCCAGACACAATACATACAATATCAAGTAATAGACATACACACAAAATGGAAGCTTTACTGACACAGAGTACATCATGGAGGAATGCACCTGACAGGAATCGAACCTGCACCGCCTACAACTAGAAGGTTGCTAGCGCAGGGGGCATACCCACTGAACCACGAAGCCCCCCCCCCCTCGATTTTGAACTGCCTCCTTTCGTTAACAAGGTACGGAAGGAGAGGCGATGCTAGTTTCTGACCCATCGACAAGAGCGAGCAGTTGTAGTTTTGGACAACAACGGATGCAGAACTGGTCTGCTCTGATGAAACGGCGGGACCGACATCATTTTGTATTTTAGCCTCGAAATTGCCTTAAATTGTTAACTTTGTAAATGCTGCTAAATTAATGATTAAATGAGCAGTTTGCTGCTTTCAATTCAACTTTCATTCGCCATTAAATTTGTCCCAAAGACGTTACATTGTATTGTCTAATCACAGATCTCGATATTGTAACACACAGGGCTCAGACTAAGGAGGACACAGCCAAAATGTAATTCAGAAAGCCATTTATTATGAAAAACATCTTACACTATTTCATTAGGAAACAATGAAACTTTAAATTATGGTCGGAAGAATATAGGACTTGGGCTCCTCAGCTGTGAGCACTGTAAAGAGGATTGGTTTGGAGTTTTATGGCATAAGGGCCATATTGGGCCAAGCTGCACCAGACATATGTCAAGTAAATGGACAATACACATGCAGAGAAAGCTTCACTAATACAGAAGGATAAATACACACATGGAGGAACCGAAACTGCATCGCCTACAATTTGCAGTGGGAAAACCCACTGAGCCACGAAGAATTTCGTAGTAAAAAGGGTAGGTAAGTATTTTAATTAACGTCGCACTGGACCAACACAACGAGCTATTGGCGACGGTCCGGGATCAAACCCGAAAGGGATAACGACACGTCATTTTGAACCACGGTCAAATGACGATGTCACTTCTGAAATGGCACCCTACTCTCCAAACTTCCAGCCAACGTGAGGACATTTAGGCCACGACAGATTTAACATGCAGGTCGGTCTTTGGTTGGATTCGAACTTACAACCCTCCGGTTGCTAATCCGTTACTCTCCGGCCCAATAGCAATTAAGGACATCCAAACGGTTGTTTTGGCCATCCCGTTATACCCTGGCAGACGAAAATACAGGTTACACACACGAAAAGGAATTAAAGCAGTTAAAAGTGATCATCCTGTGAGTGGAAAGAAATCAATTAGAGATCACTACAGAAATTTCACAACAGCACAATTTCCCTTCAGTATCATATTCCATTTACAAGCACTTCACTCATAGCTAGAGCTCACCTGATTCGAGAGAATTCCGGCTGCCTCCATGTGTCGCAGATTGCTCAGGTCGATGCCGTTCACAGACAGAATGGCGTCGCCGACGAATAGTTTCCCGCTCCTCCATGCAGGCAGATGGGGATGAATTTCAGATATCACTATTGGCACCGCGTGTTCACGACCTCCCTTCAGAAAGAGTGGATCATTTGTAATGCTAATACATACACTGCTAAAATAGATTTTAAAGTGCTTCGATGGCCCTCGCTTCGTCTTATGTATGAGCAGAACTTGATTGGCGAGAAGGGCGAAAAGGGTCTATCGAAGAGATATCTGAACAAAGAATAAATGACACGAACTTCAACTCGTGGTAATTTGCGAAAGCCCACTACAAAAGTTAACATGAAAATATCTCAGGGACAAGGCACTTGCAGAAGCCCGCTGTTCTCCAATAACAAATTAAAGTTTGGGGACAAGGATAAAAAACGATTTTTTTTCAACAAAGATAGTAGCAAAACGTCTGTTTCCCTTTTAACGCCCTTTATTTTTGCAGCAAAAGCCAGAGAATACTGAAAGATGTCATTTCAGTTCAAATGGTTTCTTACTTTAATTGATGAACGGCATTCGCAATGGATACCTTCAGATGATTGTGTATGTCTCTTCTCACTTTCCCACCATCGCTAAAGACCAGCCCATCATGCTGTACAATAGCATTTGAATGACCCAGAGTTGCCAGGATTGGGCTTTTCGGGCTCCATTTTAACTTGGAGCTAAAAATGATTTGCACTGTCTCTGCGGAAACAACAGCAAATGGAGTTGAACTAGCAAGATTCATGCTTTCAATCCAATTTCGGCATCCCCAGTGGTCACTGTTATGCAAATTATTCTCTTGTGTTTACTTCAAAACACCCTTCATGCCCTTAAAGGTAAGCGCACAGTAGTCCGCATCGTACGGACGGCACGCGTCGGGTTTTAGAATTACTTGCATTGTTTTGAACGAGACTGTGCACACCTATGCGCATCGTACGTCGGCAATTCCGGAGAATAAAATCCGTTCCGTAAGTACAATGCGGATGACGAATCCAAAATTGTGTTTTTTATACCCCTTGTCCGTTTCCATCTTTGCGATGATTCGAGATAGTGAACATTTTCATCGGATTTCAAATCTGCGTAAAATTTTACGTCAGATCGATTCCAAAAACATAACTTTCTTACAAAAAAAGTGGTATTTTTTCCAATAGTCGTAACAAATCTTTTTTAGATATTCCTTTTATACTAAACAAAAACGGAAGTATTGCCTCCAAGGCAGGGGTGTCAAACTGGCGGCCCGCGGGCCGCATGTGGCCACGAGGTAATTTTTTATGGCCCACGATGCTCTGAAATAAAATGAAAACAGGACAATATGTCATGAAAAAAATAGCACTTAGGGGAGATCGAGGCAATACCGTACACACAATTTCGTCATGTTAAAAATGTGTGAGCAACTATTTTCGTCCATGAAATTAAATAAAACGGCCTACGGATCAAGATTAGCTGATAAACATCTATCTGCCATAATGAAGATTGTCTGTTCTGTCTTTGAATCCAGAAATTGGAAAACTAGTAGGAGGAAAGCGCTGGCAAGTTTAAGGTAAAATTAATTTTAGTTTTATAAATACATTAAATTAAATAAACGTTTAAATAAAAGCAATTATATAGCAATATTATAAATTATTACCCTAAATTCACTTAATTACATAATGTGTTTTAATTATCCTATCCCTATTCCTGTGAATCCTCACTTCAAAATATAATTTTAAGAAAATTTATAAATGTGATGTGGCCCGCGTGAATCTTACCAGCATTAAATGACCCGTGTTTTAATTGAGTTTGACACCCCTGCTCCAAGGGAATGACGTGGCCGGAATTTTCCCGTCCGTTTTTGAGTGAAATGTCGATGTTCCGAATGCAGTGTGCACTAACTTAATTCGATGCGTGCCGGCTGTCCGATGTGGTATAGCGTGCGCTTGCTTACCTTTTAGATATCACTATATTGACGAGAAACTCGAGTGGCAGTTTGAAGCAGTGTCTTCAAAGCATGATTAAAGCTTCCTCTTGCTTTAAAAAGGAATTTATCTAACATGAAGTAGTTAAACACAAAATAATACCATCTCTAAATGACGAATTGAAGAATTATTCCCTCAATCTACCTCTAGCATACATCCCATATCGATACCATCTGCATCTCGACGATGCCTATGACACTTAAACCTATACAAAAGTAATTCATAAATATTGTAAGTTTTTTCTGTCTTATTTTCGAATCTTACTTTTGGGAATTTAAAACTGAAGCATAAGCATGTACCTTTAAATTGTCAAATTCTAACAAATGAAATAGAAATACGGGAATCGAACCCGCCCCACCTCCAACACGTAGATTACTAAGCCCAGTGGGTTGGCTCACGACGCAAGGTCTGGAGAAGCAAACCAGTAAAAATAAAAAGGTTAAAATAGTCTAATCAATAATAAAAAGTACAAAATTATATTTTTATTGCAGATTATGTGTAGTTCAGATGGTATAAAAGGAAAAAAGATGTCACTATTGTTAAAAGCAAATTATGAGGCTTATATTATAAATGGTAGGTATTTAATTAACCTCGCACTGGAGCAACACAACAGGCTATTGGTGATCAAACCATGACATCCGAGGACAATATCATGTAATTTTGAACCACCGGTCAGATAACCCTCTGGTTGCTAATCCGTTACTCTTCCAACCGGGCAACATCGGCCCTAAATTATAAATGGAGAAAATAGTGATATGATGGGGTATCCCCAACTATTAATATTCGAATGAAATGGAATCGAAAAATGATGAATTACAACAATGGTAAAATTCCGCAGCAGTGTAGGAAGGCAAAGAATGAGTAAGCATAGTGGGCATACCCATGTAAGGAAAACAGCAAGTCATAAAATGCATTTTTGCAATTGAAAACTATTTTCATTCCAAGAATGTGCACTATAAAGAAACCAAACACTTCTAAATCGTATATCAGAAAAATTTAACTAAATAACTGGAAAAAGAGTAAAACTCACAGTGATTGAAATGCCCAAGCCTTCATTCTCTTTCTTCATCAGAGTGACAATTCTAACTTCCCCGACGCCCTGCCTCTTCCGCAGAATGCTGAAGTCCTGTACGTAGCAGAAAAGAGAAAGAATTAAATATTCTAGGAAAGCATGTATTTAAACGATTAAGGTACAGCTTTGATATATGCAAGCACTTTTTGTAGCGAGTTATGGCAGGTAAAGGCAACCCATCTTTATTAGGATTATTCCCGCTGTTATAGTAACCTCTGCAAGCGGGAAGTTTAAATTTTCATTTCGAATGTTCTTTTCATTTCCGTTAAATCGTCCTTTGATTTCATTGGTTCTTTTAATTTTTTCCAATTATTTTCCGCTTCATGTAAATTGAGAATTAAAACGTTCATTTTGATTTTAGTCAAGGCCCAGTCAGTCGCATCCGGTTTCTTGTTATTTTCTATTTTTGAAAATCGTTATTTAGAAAAACGATGTCCGTTGCCGTTAATTAGCTTCCGCTAAACCTTATTATTTTCCATTAAGGAAGACTATTTTTTCTAATTTCTTTCTTGGCGACATAAAAAGTGCGCCAAAAGCGTCGCCACAAAAGTATGAGCATATCAAAGCAGCACCTAAAATAGCAGTCCTTAATTTGTGGTCTAGATTTCTAGAGGGATATTAAGCAAAGTAGATGATTTCCGAACCGGCATCAAAATACTGTTTAATTGTAATTTCTTTTCCGTGCAAAAGTCTATATTACACAGCTTTTAGAGGAAAATGATTCCTTAATCTTCAAGGTGTGTTTATGCAGATTGTTTGGCAAGCATCAGGGACGTATTCAGAGGAGAATTTGTCTCACTTCACAGTTCAACTCTCAACCAACTTCACAAAGGCTATGATTTTGTCAACTTGGAGCAAAAAGACTACATAGCTCCATTTTTTCCTTGGAACAGAAAGGCTATAAAGCATCCACCATGTCCTCTAAAAGGTCGTAACCCGGCCGAATATTTTTTCATCTTGTTCTAAGGATCTCGTTTCAATGTGAGAAGGTCACTGCTTGTCCAGTAGTTTTACCCTATCTCATGGTGGATAGGTAAGCAGTTAGCTAAAGTCGCATTGGATCAACACAACGGGCTATTGGCGATGGTCCGAGATCAATCCCCAAGGACAACACGTCATTTCGAACCACGGTCAGATGACGAGGTCGCATCTGAGCTGGCACCCCACTGTCCAAACTTCCACACCACGCCAGCGTGAGGACATTTGAGGTCACGACAGATTTAATGCCCCCCTGTACACGACGGCCTTTGGTTGGATTCGAACTCGCAACCCTCCGGTTGCTCAACCGTTGCACTTCCAACTGGTCTACCGCGGCCGAGTTCACACTCGACAAAAAAAAGTTGCACCTAGAAGGAATCGTCAGAATGCGATGAAATTTACAAGGTTGGTAAGGTGCTTATGAATGAATAAATGATTAAAATTTGAGACTGAAATATGCAAATTTTATTGAGAAAAATTAAAAAAAAGTGGTATCATTCAGTATGGCGTATGACCGCCATTATTCCTAATGCAGCATACCAAGCGCCTTGGTAGTGAGTCAGAGGTTCTTTATGAAGTCCTGCGACAGTCCATCCCATGCTGCTTGAACCCTGTCACGTAGTTCCAGCAGATTACGCGGTACGGGTGGAGTGGTGACATCCTGTCCAATGGTATCCCACACATTCTCGATCGGGGACAGGTCCGGTGAGTATGCCGGGCATGGTAAGATATCGTTGTGTCGTAGACAAGCTCTAGAGACGGCAGCAATATGTGGTCGAGCATTGCCTTGTTGGAAAAGCGGGTGAACCTGGGAGTTCAGGAATGGGACAGTAACTGGATGCCAATTTCTTGTACGTAACGCTGGCCTGTCAAAGAGCCCGTAACGAATACCAAAGTTGATTTGGCATCATACGCAATTGCACGCCACACCATGACACCAGGTCTTCTGGACGTGTGACACTGCATAACAAACCGTGAATCTTGGCGCTGACCACGTTGCCTCCACACACGGATTGGACGATCGTCTTCACCCAGACAGAAGCGGGATTTATCAGTGAAGACTACTCGATGCCATTCGATGCCCCATGTCCGTCTGGCACGACACCATTCTTTGACGGCGATGCAATGCTGTTAAAGGCAGTCGTCGTAATGGTCTACGTGAGTTTAGTCCCGAGTCGTGAAGCCGTCGACAAATGGTGCGATCACTTATTGGATGAGCGAGAGGTTCCCGTTGGAAGTCTGCAACAGTGGCTGTTGAATCAGTACGCGCATGTCTTACAACAAGTCGATCCTCTCTCGGTCCGGTTTCTCTAGGCCTTCCTGGTTGACGCTGGCATGTGCCTTATTGTATCCACCGCTGCAAACAGCGTGCAACAGTAACATCACTACAACCAATATGTTGCGCAATCCGTCGATTAGACCATCCATCTTCTCGGAGGCCAACTACTCGGCCTTTCAAACTCTCCTAGTTGCTTAAATTGCTTGCGAACTTTTTTCCGAGGCATAACTCAATGAGAAACGATGTAACCAACACAACAGCACGAGTCGAAATGAATTTGCTGCGCTACTGGATGTCCTTTTATGCCCTGGTATGCAGCGTGTTTGAGAGCTGCCCTGCGCGTGCTCAAACGATTCTGAAAATTGGATCATTTCCATCGCCAACACAGATGTACCACTCCTCCAAATTTCATTTATGCCGGTCTACTCCTTCGAGGTGCAACTTTTTTTTCTTCTTAGAGTGTATACAGGCAATAACAGCAAAATGTGTGTGTGTGTGTGTGCTGCTTATTTAAGAATTCAAATTAAAAACCATCTACACTAGACTTGATGACTTTTATCCGTTTTTAAGATTTTTATATACTCTTTTATGTGCTGGATTTCATAAGTTGTTACATTGTAAATGCATTTTTAACAAAACATTCATAATCACTGAATTATTTTTTGGGAGATTAAAAATTGAATAACAAGTTTTAAAGTGGTTCAATTTCAAATCACAATTTTAACTACATCCTCATAAAATGCATAAAAATAGTTACAAATGTCAGGTGGCTGAATACTTTTTGTGACCCACCGTAATAACAAAGTTTAATCAAAAACGAACAGTAAGAAAGAAGTGTATATTTTATACCATGAATTCAAAACAAATTGTTCCAAATAAAATAAGACTCACATGACCAGGGGGGTAGAGGAATTTGGGTCCCTTCTGGGCCCTGCATGCGCGGATCACCGTCTTGTGGCGATGCAGGTGAATCTCGGCCTCCAGCTGCTCCCATAGGCGGTTGTGGTCGCTGCACTTCAGATCCCTTCCCAGCAGCTGAATTTGTTGGATCCTGAAGTCAAACATAAATCATCTATACATATAAAGCAGAGTTGGCGTCTGTCTGTTCTCTATTACACCGTTTGACCAATCCACACCAAATTCAGTACACTTATTCTCTAGAACACTGCGGGTAACGTAGGCTACATATTAACCCCTGTACTATCTGTCTTGGGTGTGTAGAAGGGGCTTAAAACACTAATCGAAATCTCCATGGAAATAACATTGCGTATTTATACGATCAATGTCAGATCAATTCAAACTAAATTTGTTACATTCATTCTTTAGAAATTTGTGGGACACATAGGCTATATATCAAGCCCTGGGTCAGCAGGGGGCTAAAAACAATGTGAAATCCACTTAGCAATAACATTGAATATTTATACGATCACTATCAGACCTTTTGACACCAAATTTGTTACATTCATTCTTTAAATTGGATTGGATGTTTGGGTTTTATGGCGCAAGGTCCAAAAGCGGACAAGCTACGCCAAACACCAAGACAGGATATAACCGAATAAAAGTACAATTTTTTTTAATCAATCCCAAGAAAAAGCTAAAAGATAGAGTTAAAGCATAAAATGTGTAGATGAGAATAAAATATATAAATAGTTTGATGATAAAAAGAAGACCATTGATTGCAGCACAACTGATGATTTAATTTACATATGCATAAAATTTAATGGTTGAAAATTTGAAAAAATTTGATCAAATAGATTGATGAGTCATTTTGAATTTGCAAGAAAATTAGATGAGATGTAAAAAACCAATTGAACGTAAAAATGAAAAGAGGTCTGAATGGGAATTTTCCCCAATCAAATCTTGTAAGTTTAAAAGTGTACTTTTAAAAAAAATTACGATGATGATTAGAAGGACATGCAATTAAAATACGATGAACAATAAAATCTAAGGAGCATGAAGAACAAAAAGGGGATTATCACCCAACAAAAGATGACGATGAGTATGTCGAATATGCCCAATGCGGAGGCGGGTCAATTTGACATCTGTCCCTCGCATTGGGGCAGATGGCCATGAATGAATAAATGGTTTAATGGAATGCAATTTAGTGTTCATTTGCAGATTCCAAGACTCTTGCCACAATAAGTTGGAAAAATTCTTTTGTGGACATCTTTATGTCAAAGGAACGGCCTGCTGCAGTGCAACAGAGGCTGCTTTCGCAGCACTGTCAGCAAGCTCGTTACCTTTGATGCCCACGTGACTCGGGACCCAACAGAAAAGAATATCAATCCCTGTTTTTTAATGTAAGTAAGGTGGTAAATACATCTGACACGACAGGATGGCAAGGTATATTGCTCCAGCTGTTGTAAAACACTCATGCTGTCAGTGTATGTACAGAATGTACGGTGGGTGTTTGAGCTTATTTGCTGAAGCGCGTGATAAATTGTCACGGCTTCAGCGGTGTATACCGAGCAGGATGGATGTATACTATTACTATGTGTACCCCGGTTGGAAGGGTAACGGTTTAGCAACCGGAGGGTTGCGAGTTCGAATCCAACCAAAGACCATCGTGCACAAAGGGAATGGTGCGCGTTAAATCTGTCGTGGCCTCAAATGTCCTCACGGCGTAGTGTGGAAGTTTGGAGAGTGGGGTGTCAGCTCAGGTGTGACCTCGTCATCTGACCGTGGTTCAAAATGACGTGGTGTTGCTCCAGTATGAGGTTAATTAAAAATACCTACCGAGAACAACACGACGTAATTTTGAACCACCGTCAGACGACGAGAACCTGAGATGGCACCCCAAACTTCCGCACCAAGCCAGCATAAGGACATTTGAGACAGATTGAATGTGCACCAGCCTCCTTTGGTTCGATTCGAATCCAACCCTCCGGTTGCTTTTCCAAGCAAGCTCCAAGCAATCGAAAGAGAATTCACCTTCCAGCCAACTCCTTGTCCAAATACTTTGCAGCGAGTCTAGAGCCGAACACTTCGCTCTGTAGTGTTACGTTGCACTGCTTCAGGAGTTCGTTCTCGCGCTTCAGCTGGAAAATCTGAGATTCGGTTAAGGTGTCTTTGTAGATGTTGGATCTGTAGTTTTCCATCTCGTTCTCCTAGGTAAACAAATAATTCCATGAAAAAACATTTTGAACAAATACAGTGGCGCCGCCATAGAGTTGGCATTTGAGTAACGGATCAGTCCGTTCGTTCAATTGAAGCGAACACTATTTCGCATCGGACGGACGGCACGCATCGCACGGATATGATTAATTTAGTGTACTGTGCACACTGCATTACGAGCATTGGAATTTCACTTGGAAACGGACGGAAAAATGCCGGCTACATTCCCTCGGAGCCAATACTTCCATTTCTGTATAGCATAAAAAGAACGTCTGCAAAAGATTAGAGACGACTACTGAAAAAAATTAAGAAAATCGTGATTTTGGTATCGATCTGACGTAAAATTTCAGATTTGAAATCCGTTGGGAAAACATTCACTGTATCTGGAACCATCGCAAAGATAAAAACTTATATTAGGGGAATAAAAAACACCATTAAAGGTATAACATCAACATCGGCTGATATTTCTGATGAGTCATTCGCATTGAACGGATTTGATTCTCTCTCCGGAATCATCGTCGGAATGGCGGACGTAAGATGCAGACTACTGAGCGCTTACCTTAAGGGCAGGTTAAACGTACACAATATGTTTTCAGGTATGGTAGGTATTTTAAGGGGGCACAGTACCTTTAAAACTTTAAAAAAAAAATCGATTTTCCAATTTTGATCTATTTAGATAGTTTGAAATGTTCTGATGCTGGTAAAAGAACCGCATGAAAAAATTCGCATTCGTTCGTTCGTAATGAGGATTTTTATTTTCAGCTGTTCGTTTGTTTACGTCTCTTAGTTTTGGTTTGGAATTATGCTATTAATTTTTGGAAATATGCTATTTATTATTTTCGAAAGCTTTAATAATAATATTTTTACTGTAGCAAATATAAGCAGAATATGTACTACTCAACTCTTTCATTTCACAAATCTATTTGTTTACTTGAACGCACGTGAATGCTAAAAATAACTATTTCAACTTTAATTGCATTTATCTCAGAATGGTAATTTTCAAGCTTGCGCGCACTATAACTCTGCAACTAATGAACGTAGACTCCTGAAATTTTGAATGAAATAGATTATCACAAGGGCTTCAAAATGAAACCACAATTTTACTCAAAAGCTAAAAATATATAAAAAAGTTTTGATATAGTATGAGCGAAAATTTGGAAAAAATTAATGAAGTAAAATATTAATTGATTGTTATATTTATGTGTTACTTAACTACTATTTTTTGGTTCTAATATAAAATAAAAGCATTGTGTTACTCATATCAGCCATTAGTTTTATAGAAAAGGCGCAGGATGACTCAGAATGTTGCGCACAAGTTATGCTTGTAAAAAAAGTATGTCAAAAAATGACCTTATGTAAATTCTAGTATAATTTTATTTAATTTTTAAAAATCAAACCAATTTTTTCCATTGTGTAGTATAAAGTATAAATAAACCCTGCAAAAAATTTCATTACGATACACATAAAACTTTTGGTGATACAGTTTACCGAAATGAGTCTATTTTACCTGTTGATTTATATGATTAAAGGTACTGTGCCCCCTTAATTAACTGGAACACATACGTTTTCAGAATTGGAATCTTTAGCACAGATTCTGGTTGGAAACGACAGGAGTTGGTAAAATAATTATATATTACAGTCCTTTCCTGTAGGAATGGACTCCCAAAGGCCTTCTCACTACAGTCGCACTACTGTCAAACATTTAAAAATAAAATGTAACTGTATTTCAATGTGAAACAAAAAATTCTTGCCTGAAATGTTGGAGCTAAGAGCCGCAATAGCCCGGTTGGAGGAGTAACAGATTAGCGAGTTCGAATCGAACCGAAAACCGTCGTGTAATAAGGGGGGCTGGTGCAAGTGCAATCTGTCGTGACCTCACGGTAACGTGGTTTGGAAGTTTGGTGCCAGCTCAGGTATTGATCTCGTCATCTGACGTTGGTTCAAAATTACGTGGTGTTGTACTCTTTCCCTTGGGGATTGATCCCGGACCTTTGCCAATAGCCCGTTGTGTTATAATACCAACCTACCTAAAGGCACAATTGTAGCAAATCTTGGCAACTCCATATGGATCATCCAAACGCTCTCTTGATGCTCGAGGAAGTCTTACAAAGGCAGCAAAATGAGAAGAGAATGGTAGACCGTGCGTAAAGTTCAACTGTGCATGTTATATCGACTGATGCTAATATTAGTGGATAGGTAGGTATTTTAATTAACGTCGCACTGGAGCAACACAACAGGCTATTGGCCAAGGTCCTGGACCAAACCCGAAGGGGAAGATCCGAGGACAAACACCACGTCATTTTGAACCAAGGTAAGATGACGAGAACACCTCAGGTGTTCTCGCCATTCTCAAAATTCCACACCACGCCAATATGAGGACATTTGAGGCCACGATGGATTAAACGTGTACCAGCCCCCTTGATACGAGACGTTCTTTGGTTGGATACGAACTCGCAACCCTCCGGTTGCTAATCCGTTACTCTTCCAATCGGGCTACCGCGACGCCCAATATCAAAGGGAGAAGACCAACGGTGTTTGTCCAAAAGAAGCTGAAATGATCGGGCATCCACATTCCAGGGTTTGTTTCTTGTGCAAAAGAAATAAAAAATGTTAGAATAGAAATGACATCTCACTTAAATTTAAGTTAAATTCAGGTTTTATCGACTCTGTCACCAAATCTATACATATAAAGCATCTGTCTGTTCTCTATACAAATCTATACCGTTTGACCAATCCACACCAAATTTGGTACACTCATTCTTCGGAATCCTGCGGGTAACGTAGGCTACATATTAACCCCCGTTCCATTTGTCTTGTGTTTGCAGAGGGATGTAACGTCCCGTCATCCTTTTACAGAGCACTTGCTAGGGGGCGCTGTCTCCCGGGCTGGCTGTGCAGATGACGTCAGCGTTAACATCTACAGCAGTCGCCTCTCAAGATGACCTTTTCTAGAATCTTCGAGTACGGTGGAATCGCAGATGGGTGCGGTTGCGCTGAAAATCGCTCAGTATCCTATCGTTTATATATCCCGTCTGTAAATTCTTAAACTGTTTAAGAATTCTGCGGGACACAGGCTATATATTAACCCCGTTCGATTTGTCTGCAGGGGGCTAAAAACAATTCGAAATCTCCATAGAACTAATATTGAGTAACATTACGATGAATTCTAAACAATTCAACCCGAGCAAAGCCGGGTAATTTAGCTAGTTAAATATAAACCTGTTACTGGCGGTGACATGCCACTATAATGGCACTTTCAAAAGAGACAGACCTTAAGAATCGATTGCGAACATACCAGTTTCTGCTTGATGGCTTCGGAATCTTCTGCATGCCCCATCTGTGCAGAGACCTGCAACTGCGCCGAGTGCAACTGCAGGAGCAGGTGCTGCAGCTCCTTTTGCAGTGCCATCCGTGCCGCTTGAGCATCGCACACTTCCTGGCGAGCCATGGCCAGCTCTTTCTGGAACACAAAAATACACCACCATCACAATAATGAAACAGCATTTCAACTCAGAGAATGAACCCTCATTATGACTTCCAATTCGATTTATTTTCAGAACCTTTATTTGGAAAATCAAAATCAAATTAAGAGGACATTAATCTGTGAACATTCTTTCTTTGTTTTCACATTCACAACAAATTGTTTTAGTGTACCTTATTCAAATACATTAGTCCGCGTCGTACGGACGGCACGCATCGCATTTTCAAATTGCTTACATTGTTTTGGATGAGACTCGATCCCCATCGTAAGACAAAGAAATTTGTACGATCGCATTGGAAGACCTTTTCTGTCTACTTTTCACCGTTTCCAATTGGTCTAGTCGGGAGAAGTCGGAATGAACTATTTGCTAGATACCCAATACCACCTATTTTCAACGTCACCTTTGGATGGGCTTTTGGAGTGATTCATTTTTCTCGACCTGCGATCACATTACTGTAATGTTCCCACTTTGCATTACACAATTTCTTTTAAAAAAAACGCCGTTTGAAGGTAAGACACACTAATCCGCATCGTACGGACGGCACGCATCGTATTTTAAAATTGCTTACATTGTTTTGAATGAGACTGCGCACACCTATCCTCATCGGCCATTACGACGATGATTCCGTAGAGAGTATCAAATCCGTACAATGCGGATGACTCGTCCGAAATTTCTGAGTCGTGTGGGCACCGGACGTTGACGTTATACATTCAATTCTGTTTTTTATTCCCCTCATTCAAGTTTCCATCTTTGCGATGGTTCGAGATAGAGTGAACACTTATTTCAACGGATTTCAAATCTGCATAAAATTTTACATTGTTAATTACGCGCGATTACTAATTAACTTTGCATTGGATCAACACAACGAGCGATTGGCGACGGTCAGGGATCAAACCCGAAGGGAAAGATCGAGGACAACACCACGTCAGATGACGAGGCAACACCTGAGCTGGCACCCCCACTCTCCAAACTTCCACATTACGCCAACGTGAGGACATTTGAGGCCACGATGGATTGAAAGTGCAGCAGTCCCCCTTGTACACGACGGTCTTTGGTTCGATTCGAACTCGCAACCCTCTGGTTTCTAATCCGACAACACCACGTAATTTTGAACCACGGTCAGATGAGGAAACAAGGATAATTTAACGTTAAAGAGAAATTAAAAGTTTAAGCGATAGAATATAACTTAGAAGCAAGTGATACAATTACGTTCCTTCGTGTTCGTCATCCCTTATTGTTGGTGAACAGAAATAACAAGTAGAGAGAAAACTAGTGGAGAAAGAACTGTCGGAATTGAAGTCATAGACTTCAGGGTCCAAAAGGCCTTGAAGATACTGCGGGGTTCAAACCGAGTTCTTTGTCATTTTAAGCCACGACGTTAGATCCTTTATTTTTAGCGATGGGAATATTCGATAAAAAAAAAGCACTCGTGTATTCGATACTTAAACGTATTCGTTGTACTCGAATCTTTGCCGAAGCATTCAGATACCATAGTACTCGGATACCAAGGTATTCAGATATCAAGATTCGGATCCAATGTATTCGAATACAAAAGTAGTCGGATACAAAGTACTGATTCTTGCTATCGATTAATCGTTTTGTGTGTGTGTTCGAATACTTACTCGATACTGGAAAGAACTCGAATACCAAGTACTCTATTCTGCCCTTCGCTACTTATTTAAGACCCTTTCGGGTTCTTGCGGAAGAGCGTTGGCGCCGAGGGTGGCAATAACTTGTCCGGCATAATGGAACCAAGAAAGTAGGGAAAAAACGGCACTTCCGAGAGAGAGAGAAGCGGCTCCTCGGAAAGCCGGAGATAATAACGCTGACACACATTTCCGAAACGACGCGCGGATAACGTTACGCGCTTCATTTTTCCACCGCGGTATTTATTGACAAGACAGAAAAACCAAGATCGAAATGGGTTTATTTTTAGACTGGTAGCGCGCCAATGAATTGGACATTATTAGGGAATCTGCGTCCAGTGCCGCATTACAGGCCGAGGTTCCTTTCGACTCCACCCCAAATGAGTTAGGTGTCTCTATACCAGGGGTCGCCAAACTTCTTTGACCCCTTCAAGAATTTCTCGACTTTACATCGACCCCCTCTATTTACGTCATTATAATAGGACAAGGAAAAAAGACGCTTATGTTAGTTTTTAGATTGCTTATTTTATAGTTAGTGTTTATTGTATGTTTAATATAGTATACATTATAAAATTGGTTCAATGACAAAGGGATACGTTTTTGTTTGTGACCTTCTTTACATTACGTATTGGTGTTGGTATTTTCAATTAACGTCACACTGGAGCAACACAACGGGCTACATTACATATTGGATAGGAGAGATAAATATTATATAAAATATAATTTAGATAATACAATCTTCCTTATGTATATGAAAATAAGACTTATTAACATAGTATACAATTGACTAACGTTGTCAATGTGAAGGGTGTGCTTCGTGACTACAAGGATTAAGCAATGTAGGATTCAAAATGAGTCAGTTTCAGTCCACCAACAAAAAATGCAAGCCCAAGCGAAATGAAGCTAATTGAACCAAGTTTCGTTTTCTCACAGCAGGGAAAATGCACGTAGATGTATCGGAAAAACAAAATCATTACACGTAATGTTCATTAACCCTTTCGATTGGAACTTATTGTGAAGAGTACGTAGCTATTTAATTAACGAGCAACACAACGGGCTATTGGCGACGGTCAGGGAAGTATCCGATTACAACACCAAGTCATTTTGAACCACTCATGATGAGCTCACACCTGAGCTGGCACCCTCGAAACTTCCACACCTCGCCAAGTGAGGACATTTAAGGCCACCACAGATTGAACGTGCACCAGCCCCTTTGTACGTGACCATCTTTGGTTGGATTCGAACTGGTTACTAATCCGTTACTCTTCCAACAGGGTTAACGCGGCCCGAATAGTTTTTCAGAGTGAGGTAGATATTTTAATTAACGTCGCACTGAAGCAACACAGCGGGCTATTGGCGACGGTTCGGGAAGGGAACCCGAAGGGAAAGATCCGAGGACAACACCATACGTCAATTTGAACCACGGTCAGATATCGAGAACACCTGAGCTGGCACCCCACTCTCCAGACACAATAGTGGAAGGATTGAAAGTTGTTTTATACCTTCATAGAGTCTGTGATTTCCTCGAATATGAACGACGGTCATTTTCAAAACTGAAATCGAGGATACAGGAGTGAAAAAACTATTGCACCGGAACCATAAACTGTTACACAATATGCAGTGTGATACACGGATATGTAAGCGGCGTTATCGGTTAAGAACAGTTATCGCCAAAGTGGTCGATATAATATTGTTAGTGGTCGATATAATATTGTTAGTGGTCGATATAATATAAGACATAATTGTAGGGGTAATATTGAATTCGGATAACTTCCATCCTGAAGGACAACGCAATTAAGAGTGAACATGAAAAGGACCTATACGATGGAGCAAGGTCATGAAAATAGTTACGGAAGCCAATCAAGTAGGCCAAAATGACGTATTTACCAATGATTTTACAAAGAAATAAGCTATACATAGAATTGTGTGGCGATTCAAAGCTGAAACTGACTCATTTTGAACCCAACATTGCTAATCTTGTCCAGAGTCACGAAGCACACCCTTCACATTGACAACGTTAGTCAACTGCATACTAAGTTAATAGTCTTATTTTCATACATATAAGAAAGATTGTGTTATCGAAATTGAATTTTATATTTTATGTATTACTTATCCCTCCTATCCATGTAATGTTAAGAAGGACGACAAAAACTTATCCTTTTGACGTTAAATAAATATAATATATACTCTATTATACAAACATTAACTATCTAAAACTCGCATAAGCGTCTATTTGCTTGTAATATAATTACGTAATAGTAAAATAGATGGTGTCGATAAAAAGTCTTGAAGGGGTCTACGGTCAAAGAAATTTGGCGACCCCTGGTTTAAAAAGTTAGGCGTTGGTTTTGTGCAGTCTCATTGTACGATCATTTTTTGCTACAGGAAGCTCATGTAAGGATATTTCATTCAACATATTCCTCAGGTTTAATTACTTTTCAACATCACAGAAGTAACAAGAAACTGATACGAATAAGAGATGGATATCTGAAGACCATTTTTTAAGAGATATTCACTTAGAAATAGGGTTGTCACATCCATTAAGCTGACAGGCTTGGGAAAGTTTATTTGAACGACAAATAACTATTCATACCGTTCGGTAACTACTTAGCTGTTCATGCCGTTCTACGGAAACCAATAAAATGTTGTTCTTCAGGTGGACAAAGAAAGGTAGTAGTATTACTTCGTACGTAGTCCGTACGCAGTTTAAAGCCGCGTACTCGTACCGAAAAATAACATCGCCCGTCTGTGGGGGGATCATGCGTTGAAATTGCTATGACAGGGATGGTACCTTGCAAAACAGCGCAAGCAATCGAATAACAAAAGTGTGCTAACGCACCCAAAGGGGTTCTGTAGGGAGAAACGATAGCTCCTTTCTTATCCCAGTGAAAAAAAAATTACACTAAGTCTGCAAAAAAAAGTTTGGGGCAATGACAGATGGGTCCGTAAAAATGTTTTCAATGCAATTAAGGACGTGTGAGGCTGGTCATAAGCTGCACTTTGTACAGGTGGGAAAGAATTTCTGGCCACCAGGAATATCATCAAATGGCCAGATCGGACCTGGCAAACATAGAGAAAGGGGCAAATTGAAGGTAAGCAGCTCTCCTGGTGTTTGACTGGGTGATGAAAAGGTACTGGAGAAGATCTGCGCAATTGCTTTTGAAGTACGGAGAGGTGGTCTGAGAGTGGGACGGTACTTTCTCTTGTGCCAGGTTGTTTATTTGCTCCAGCTTTTGCCAGTAAGTCAGCTTTCTCATTGCCCGGAATGCCAACATGGGATGGGATCCATTGAAAAGTTATTTTAGAATTTTATCGAAACTTAATATTAGAAGGGCTATTTTTTCGAAAGAGGATCATAACTGCTGAAGCTTTTTTTAATTTCTAGAATGTAAATATTTATTTGAGGGAACAGCCCTTATCAGCGTTGAAATGCGATCTCCCCAAAACCGACAACGCGTACTTTTAAGAATCGAATACGTGGTATTTGAATACTTTCAAGTGTCGAATAAGTATTCGAATGCAGACAAAAAATAATCAAAAGAATAAGTCAATTGCGATATAAGGCTATTATATACGTAAAAATGACACTTTGTTGGTCTGATTTTTCCGGCATTGTGGTTAGTGCCCTGGAATTGTGACATAATAGATCAAAGTTCGTACCCACTGCAAGAGAAACTAGTGGATCGTTGATATTTATTAAACACGCAAAAGATAGACACGACAAAAAATGAATACGCACGTAATGCAACACTTACTGTGGTACCTGAATACTTTGGCTGAGTAATTCGGGTACTTTTGCATGTAGACGAGGGCCGTAATTTGCAAACATCCCACTCGCGTCGAGCCGTAATCTGTTGTCACTCTGCGGCGGTCCTTCGCTCTCTCCGATATCCAGTTACGGAGAGGGGAGCAGTCTGACACTCACCAGACCTCACACGTGACGGCAGGGGAGGAATGCCTCGGATGCAGCAGACTGCAGCCCACTCGACCCCATGAAGCAACAGGGCCTGCTGGCGTGGGCCGCCCTGCTCCTGATGTGGTGCGGCAGGGCCACTAGCCTCATGAAGCGCATGCGGGAGGGCGCGGACGAGCGGGGCGCCGACACATGGGCCGCCCAGCAGTTCCAGGACGTGCTCGCTTCCATCGACGAGCGGCTGCGAGCGCTCGACACCTTCGGCTACACGATGAAGCTCGCACGGCTCGACTTCTCACTCGAGCAGCTTGTCCGCCGCATGGAGGGCGTAGAGGCCAAGCTCGGCCGGCTCGAGCTGCGAAGGGAGGAGAAGGAGGAGTTCTCGAACGAGCACCTGTCGAGGCGCGTGGAGGGCCTGAGCGAGAAGGTGAGCGCGAAGGCCGCCCACCTGGAGGTCAAGCTGGAGAGGATGGACGCCAAGCTGGACCTGCTGGACCGCGACCTGCACGGCTCCGTGGACGACCTGCTCGAGAGGATGGTGAAAGGAGAAGAGAGGTGCGAGAGCCTGAACGCCCGGAGGGACGAGAAGCTGGACGGGGTGCGGGACCGGGTTCGCGAGGTGCTCTCACTGTCCGGCAGCCTCGTGGATAGCGTCTGCCAGATCGCCAACCGCAGCGAGACGGCGCTCAAGGACGTGCAGCAGGTGGTCGCGGCGACGGGCGACCGCCTGATGGCGGCCATGCTCGACGGTCAAGCGAAGATCGACGACCTGGAGCAGAGGGGGCGCGTCGGAGCGCCGGACAACCTGACCGTCGTGCTGGACAGGGCCCTCTCGCGGCACGAGGCCAAGTTCCGGGAGCTGGAGACGTACACGCGCAAGGTGGTTCACGGCATCCAGGAGCTGTGGAAGGCGTCGGACGAGCTGCGGGCTGAGCTGTCGCAGGCGCTGGAAGAGGGCGGCCGGACCCGCGAGGTGGTGCGGGAGGAGTTCAGGCGGCTGCACGAGCAGGTCGCGCCGCTGCCCGCACTCAGCGAGGAGACGGCCCGCCAGGTGGTCGAGCTGAGCGCCACCGTCGACGCCAGCTTCGCGACGCTGCTGGTGGCGCAGAACGCCTTCATCGACTCGTGCAGCCGCGTGCAGCAGGAGGAGACTCACGTGTACGGCGTACTGCAACAGGTGGTGTACGAGATGCGCAACAGGTCCGTGGACGACGTGCGGCGCATCGGCGCGCAACTGCGCACGCAGGGGGCCGAGTTCAACAGGTCGCTGGCCCGCGTGGTGACGGCACTGCAGCTGACGGGCAACCGTACCCTTCACCAGCTGCAGCAGCAGCACGTGGGGTGTCGTCCCGTTGAGCAGAACAAGTCGGCCGAAGTGCTCCTGTACGAGGACACTGAGGCCATGCAGGACTACGAGGACTACCACCTGTCGGATTATCCGGAAAGTACTTGATCGTGGTAAAGAACGCAGTGTCAATGTGCTGATATTTGGGGCATTGTCCTTTAAAAATACCTCGTCAGATGCATTGATATTTTCCAAGGACAAAAGCGACATGGGGAGAAACAATGTCAAGCATCCAATAAAGATATTTAAGTACATGAATTTCAGGTAAAACTATAGTGTGTGACGAACCGTGCACATTATTGTCTTTAAAAATATTTTATTATCACACAACACTACGAAGTAGTTCAAAACCTAATGAATAACAAACTACTTCAATCTCTGAGTTGCAAACTTGAAAAAGAGTGAAGGCAATATGGCCGATAACTTTTAAGTACAGAATATGAAGTACTACGAGTTCAAGAGAATAGTTTTGGGTTCATTAGAATAAAATCGAATAAAGTGCAGTACATCATGTGAATTAAATTATAAATTAAAAAATAATCTTAAGCTAATCAACACCAAATACGTAAATGCAATATATTAAAGGGCAATCAATATAGGACAATAATATTTTGATGTTGACATATGTATACTCAATAGCATTCGAAACTATTAGTTAGAATTTTTTTTCGTGTCATCAGAAAAAGTTCGAGAAATCTAATCAAATTTGAGCAATCCATCTTCACGTCATGATTCCTGAATAGTCATATTTCCCTGACAGCACACAAAAAGAAAGAAATGCACGTTCTCCTAAGATAAAATATTTCTAAAACTCATGATGTTTTCCTTAATCAAAATGTTGCATGTCGTATAGACGAAAAATCATTTTGTTCCTCTGGATAATTATGAGCCATCCTATTCAATAGAACTAAAGTATTCAATTTTGTAAAATTACAAATTTAAAAAACATTTTCATCTTATTTTTAAAATGTAATGGAATTTATATGAATTACTAAGAGCAAAGTAGTTGAGATCTAGTAGTTCGATTCCATCAGTTTTGAGACAACTGAGAGGGTATGAAGGTGTTTCCGAAATGAGTATTTGTGGAATGCAGGCTTTCAAAAAATGTATGACTGTTATAGTACTTTTTCGGAGTAAAACTAGTTATTTACTAATTATTGTGTTAATTACCAGAACTAAAATGAAAAAAATTACCTAAAATATATCTAAAAGTTGTGTGCAAAAATATGAAAAGTTGTTTAGTTAGTTGCTAATTTGAAAAGTTGTTAGTAAAGTTTATAAAAGTTGATAAACATGAATTTTCAAAAGCTCCTATTATCTTGTTTAGACTATATATTTATTATTTAATGTCAGACAAGGGCTACTTTTTTGCAAAAACACTCGTTCTGGAATTCCCCCCAGTAGCCATTGTGGGAAAACTTAACTGTATGTTCAAAACTTAGGAAACACGCGTCACTCAGTTTGTGGGGACAAGAAAGTGAATGCTTATCAATTCATTTAGTTCATTCTGATGAAGCTTGGTATTTCAGTACATATACCTCTTTATATAGATCACTTTCTCAGGAACAACGAGACTAATTTTAAAGATCTTAATGCATCTCATGATATGCAGGGTGTGAAAAAATAATTTCTTTAAAATCGAATTTATTTGATTAAAATAAATTTGAATCAAATTCTTAAATTAATTTCTTGCTCTCATGTTTAGATACGAGACATGCAAGTAGACACGCAATTATAGAATAGAATTGATTTATATTGAGCATTAATATATCTGAGGGTTTTGGATATACAGCAGGGTAAATTTTTGAAGTATTCAAACAATTAAAGCTATTTTTGAGCCTTGCTGCTTTTTTCTTTCATTTGAATTCTATTTTATGGTACAAATCCATGATACCATGAAATTCTAGATACAAAAATAAACAAATACTTAAATAGGGGAATATAAAATTCATTTTAAATATAAAACAGTTTAATAACTTTAAATAGTTCAGTAAATTTAAATTTTCCTGCCTTTATGTTACTCCGACTTGTTTTAAAGTTTTAAGTGTAAAAACTGAAAATTACGCAACACTAAGCTGAGAATATTCTTTCTACAAATATAGTTGTGGTAATAAGATGACTCGGTGAATGGCTCTCTGCATTAACTCTAAAATCTAAACCAGTCTTCCGTATTCCAAAGCAGACATCCTTTTTCAAAGAAAGGAAACCAGAAAATGTTTGTTCACTATCATTTGAATTTCCATACTTACAGGCATTATATACTGGATGAATATTTTGCTTTCGTAACGATTTTCTCCGGGAAGGTTTAAATAAGCTAGGAAACGAGGGGCATGTTTATTAATCCGTGTTTATTACTAAAAACAAATGTTAAACAGTTCCGATTCCTACATTAGAAAGAGCAAATTCAATCTTGAAGGGGCATCAGTTCTGACCTTTCAATGGGGAAGAGTCGGTCAAAATTACGTGAAAACACTTTGTTCACTTGTTGGTTTTGAGGTTTTATAGCGCAAGGTCCATGTTTGGCCATGCTGCGCCAGACACAAGACATACAATATCAAGTAATAGACACACACAATGAAAGCTTTACTGACACAGGAGAGAAATACACCCAGGGAGGAATGCACCAGACAGGAATCGAACCTTCTACAACTCGAAGGTTGCTTAGCGCAGTGGGCATACCCACTGAACCACCTGTGCACTGTATGGACTAGCCCACATGTCTATAATCCAGACTCTTGGTAATCAGATTAGTGACACTCCTTTAAAAAAAAGCAGCAAAAGTGATAAAAAGATAAACATTCGTAAGCCAGTTATTGCCATCCCAATACTTACACATAATACAATACGCATGCACAACATAATATGAGTAACCAAATATGCAGAGTAATTCGACGTTACTTTATCACAGGGGTGTCAAACTCAATTAAAACACGGGCCATTTAATGCAACTGGTAAAATTCTCGCGGGCCACATCACATTTACAAATTGTCTTAAAATTATATTTTGAAGTGAGGATTCAGGAATAGGGATAGGATAATAAAAACACATTATGTAATTAAGTGAATTTAGGGTAATAATTTATAATATTGCTATACAATTGCTTTTATTTAAACGTTTATTTAATTTAATGTATTTATAAAACTAAAATTAATTTTTTTACCGGAAACCCTTGCCAGCGCTTTCCTCCTACTAGTTTTCCAATATCTGGATTCAGATTGAGAACAGACAATCTTCATTATGGCAGATAGATGTTTATCAGTTAATCTTGATCTGTAGGCCGTTTTATTTAATTTCATGGACGAAAATAGTTGCTCACACATTTTTAACATGACGAAATTGTGTGTACGGTATTGCCTCGATTTCCCCTAAGTGCTATTTTCTTCATAACGTATTGTCCTGTTTTCATTTTATTTCAGAGCGTCGTGGGCCACAAAAAATTACCTCGGGGGTCACATGCGGTCCGCCAGTTCGACACCCCTGCTTTATCAGGAGGACCCGAACACCCATGGGTCATAATATTCTTAGCCCACTGACATGATACATTTGAGGGATACATTTTTGGTCATGAGGTTTTGAACGAGTCTATTTGTAAAATTGAGGGGTAGATAGATATTTAATCAACGTCGCATTAGAGCAACACAACGGGAACTCAAAGGGAAAGATCCTGCCACTCCACTCTTTAAACTTTCACAACACGCCAACGTGAGAACATTTGGTGCCACGACAGATTTAAAGTGCACCAGTCCCCTTTGTACACGACGGTCTTTGGATTCGAACTCGCAACCCTCCGGTTGCTATTCTTCCAACCGGGCTACCGCGGCTCCCTCCCCTTTATGAAGGGAAGAGTTTTTTACTTTGAGCTCCAATAATTTCTGCAAGGTACTATCTTGAAAAAGTCTCCAAAGTAGGGAAGTCAATAACTGTTAGTGGAAAAGGTTCATTCTTGGGGTGTTACCGAGCAGAAACACATTTTTTAAACTCGGTTGTGTAAAATAACAAGTACTCTGTTTGAGGTTAATTCATTTTAATTAAACTTAAAAAGAAAAGAAATTTTAAAGTTTGATTCAAACCATTATTTTTTTACATGAAATCCCTTGATTTTAATCGTCATATTCTGCAATTAAATGCATATTTATGTCATGCGGTAAAATTAAATTAATATTAAAGTATCGATTTTCTGAACCAGTCAGATTTGTTTAAAGCTGGACTTTTATGAAAAACTATGTATGTGGGGTGTGAAACTTATACCCCTGTATGAGTGGAAACTTTAGGGGGTGACGATACAATTTAGTTTCCTGAATTTTTTCAAAATTATCTTTTCAAAATACTTGAATTTTAATTTGTTCCAATAAATTTAATTTAAAACTGTTTCATATTAAATTAAAGCCAATTTAAAAAGCTTTAAAATGAGAGATGACACAGGTTTGAGTCTCATTTGGTTCCTGAGAAAATACAAGCTTAAAATGCAGCAATTGTCATTAATAAATTAAATAACTTTTGAAAAGTCTTTTTCATTCAAAACTATGTAAGGTACCAAGTTTTACCAAAATCTGGGACTTGCACACTTCAAGCAAAAGGAAAAAGTAGATCCTTTTCAAGACAATTATTCATTTCCAAGGCTGCTTTTCACATCGTGAGGTGAAAAAACTTTCACGAGCTAGGTTTGGTTTACACCAGTGGTCGCCAAACACTATCGATATAACATTGCAAGGGATCGATAGAAAAATATGACATTGTTGGGGTCATATTGAATTCGGTTCACTTGGATTACCTCCATCCTGAATGACAGTGCAAGTAAGAGTGAATATAGAATTCGGTGGCGATTGAAGGCTGAAACTGACTCATTTTGAACACAACATAGCTAATCTTGTCGAGAGTCACGAAGCACACCCTTCACATTGACAACGTTAGTCAATTGTATACTAAGTTAATGAAAATCTTATTTTCATATATATAAGAGGAAGATTGTATTATTTTTAACTAAATTAAATTTTATAGTTATCCCTCCTATCCAATATGCAATGTTAACTAAAACAAAAAAGTATTCGCTTGACGTTATATAAGCCAATATAATACAAGGATATATCAAAAAGTAAGGTGAATTTGTCTCTAAAACTCAGAGTTTTTTGTGTAGCTAATTAATTTTTTTATATGTTGCAAGTACCATGGTGATAGAAGTGTGACGGCTTGTAGAAACTTCTACGTCAACCCGTCTCTGGTGCTTAGAGCCAATCAAAGATGGCGCATCGACTTGAGCATTACTCCAAGGAGGTGTCATTCGTTTTTTATGGGCCAAAGGGAAAAAACATTTGATATTCATCGAGAATTGTTGGAAGTCTATGGAGAGAGTGTTATGTCGCAGAAACAAGTGTACGTGTGGTGTAACGACACGAATGTGGCTGTCATCGATGCCATGATTCGTGAAGACAGAAGAGTGAGGTTGCATGACATTGCAAATGCATTGAATAGCTCATACGGTTCAGTGAGCAGTAATACCATTTTGGATTACCATTTGTTTGGCCATTGAAGAAACACCTCCGTGGGCAGCGTTTCCATACACTGGAAGAGGCACAACACTTACCTGGTTAGGGAACCTGGAGCAAGATTTCTTTGAAAAGGGCATGGATGATTGGGTGCCACGTTGGAATAAATGCTTAGACCACTATGGTTCCTTTGTCAAATGGTAGTGTGATACGATTTGTCAAACATAATAAATTTTCATATATTTATCTCTGCACGCGCGTTTTTCTGTCAATTAAAAATTCACCTTATTTTTTGATACTCTTTTGTATATAGTCTATTTATTATACATACAATAAACGCTGTAACTCTAAAATAAACAATCTAAAAACTCACATAATCGTTTTCTTTTTGCTTGTCCTATTATAATTGCGTAATTTAAACTAGAGGGGGTCGAGAAACTCGTGGAGGGGTCGATGGTCAAAGAAGTCTAGCGACCCCTGGATTACAGGGACCCAGTTTTAAAAGACATCCATTTTTAGCTAATCTATAAAAATCGATTTTTAACGGTACTCGACCTTGGAGCAGTATCATCGATCTTGGTTTTTTGAATGCGGGTGAAATAAAATATGCAGTGCTCTTGTAGAAGTTAAGGCTTTTCAAGAACTCTCAGCAAATATTAACAGAAAGATGGGTGGTCCTTGCGCCAGCCTCTTAGCAATGAATTGAATAGGCTGCTTTTAAGTCTAATAATTAAGTGGCCCATTCGTATAGTGTTTCAATTCTTCCTGTTTGATATGTAGGTAGGTATTTAACCGAAGTCGCACTGAAACACACGGGCTATTGGCAACTATCATGGATCAAACAAGGGAAAGAACCGGAGCAGACTTTGTGGCAAGAGCAGATCTCGTGATAGATGGCAATATGTGTAAAACTCAGTCAGATGATAAGCAGATTCGTGAGCGATACTTGTTTTCAGTGTCCAAGGAGAGAAATATTTGCCAGTCTTCGCCATTCATCCCAATACTGTACTCGGGCGGCGGGAGTTCGGTTGGAAGAGTTCCGGATTAGCAACCGGAGGGTTGCGAGTTGAAATCCAACCAAGAAAGGGGGCTGGAGTACGTTAAAACTGTTGTGGCTTCAAATGTCCTCACGTAGGCGGGGTGTGTTAGTTTGGAGAGTGCGGTGCCAGCTCAGGTGTTGACCTCGTCATCTGACCGTGGTTCACAATTACGAGGCATTGTCCTTGGTAGGTAGGTATTTCATTAACGTCGAACTGGAGCAAGACAACGGGCTATTGGCGACGGTCCGGGATGCATCCCGAAGAGAAAGATTCAAGGACAACGTCTTGTAATTTTGAACCACGGTCAGATGACGAAGTCACACCTGATCTGGCACCCAACTCTCCAAACTTCCACACCACGTCAACGTGAGGACATTTGAGGCCACGACAGATTGAACGTGCACTAGCCCCCTTATACACGACGGTCTTTGGTTGGATTCGAACTCGCAACCCTCCGGTTGCTCTTCCAACAGGGCCAAAAAAATTGTTTTTTCTTCATTTAAATTATTTTAAAAAATACTTTACAAAATGTAATGTGTTTAATAATATTCAATTACAATACTTTTTATTAAATGAATTTACATTCATGTTTAGGGTAGATTGTTTCAAAATCACACAGGGAATTTTTTATACTTCTCAGTTTCTTAACTTAATTAGAAATACAAAAATATTTATTTTAGCCTCCAAATATTTAACACTAATACCCATTATTACACATAAATCAATTTAGATTCAATATAATACAAAATATAATAGTGATATTATTGAAATATTTTAAGCTGATCCAATATTTTTTAGAAACTTTGTAGAAAATATAATCACACATATACTGTATTGATAAAATAAAATTAAAATTTCTGTGCACTGGAAATTGTTTTTTATAAACATGTCTTTAAAGATTTAAAGAACTATGCGAACACTATCGCATTATCAAGAAATTTTTAAAACAAATATTGAGCATAAATAAAAAAAAAAGACCACCACATTAATGTTAATGATAAAGTTTAAATAATTATTATTGTATCATTCAATTTGTCTTGAAGTTTTGGAACAATAGTTCAATTAATTGATTATCATCAGGAGCAACATGATAGGTTCTTCCCGTTGTAGTTATAGGAAAGATAGGATTTTTACAATGTATTCATAAGGAATCCAACATGCACCTAAAGGCTCTGGCTATATATAGGATGTACTTGGTTCATGAGAAAGCATGAACATAATTTTGTAATCATGTTCCTCACAACAATCTAAAATCTTTCCAATCCACCAATTAATTCCATAGACACATGCAAGATATTGTTCATTTTGGAATGTTGGTAATTTGAAGGTTTTCTCCAATCCCATGGTAGCAACAAATGTTAAGGAACCTGAAACTCTGGAAACCCATATCTGACTTTTGTTTATTAGTGTAAGACAGTGATCAGTTCTTGTTCCTGTTATTGCATTTGCTATTGGGTATCTATCTGCTGATAGATTGTTAGAATAACCAAAAGCATCTAATTTTGCAAGGCTTCCTTTGATGGACTTGCGCTTTATGGTGCCACCAATACTGTTATAAGCTCCTTTTCCATCACAAGAGACAAAAATTGCCACTCGGCTTTTACACCATGGTCTTTTTATGACAATAATTAAAAGTTCTTTAAATTTATTTTTGTATTGGTCTGAGTTCCCATCAATGAAATGCTTAAAGTATTTCAATTTGTGGAACTTGTGAAGTGCCATGCACTAAATTGTGACTTATAACACACATTTAAACAGATTTCACATGATCCTTAATATATGCTAGAAAAGGATGAACTCCTCGTTTTTCCAGTGAATGTTTTTAATAGAATTTTGTATAATGCAGGTATAATTTTCAGAAAAATCTGCCGTGAAGATAGCAGTATCCAGACTCAATTCATTCTTTTTAATAATGTCTTTGAAATTTTGTAAAAAAAGTGATGAGCACATACAACAAAGAGTTTTTCAAATTGTCAATGGAAATATGCATCTTTTTACTAACAAAAGTGGGTTCTAAGCATAAATATGAATTTTAAGAAAAATATTGTAATAAAATACATCAAACACATTAAATTTTGTAAAGTACTTTTAAAAATAATTTAAATAAATAAAAAACATTTTCCAAAGACACAATGTGATAAAATACATTAAAAATTACATGACTGAAATTTGATGTTCTATTGATATTTTTACATTTAATGTGACCCTGCTTTGAATTAGTATTTCATAAAAAATTTTTGTTATGTTTTTTAAGTTATGGTCGATTTTGCACTGTAAGACGACCACCATTTTGAATACATATGCTATCATTAGAATAGCTATTATTCAGAAACCGAACATGTTAGTTAATACTAGAAAGTTTCAGAAAAAATACGAGGGCTCATTTTTTCTATAGCCCTTTAAAGCCAACTGTTTTTGAAAATGATTTTTCACTTTACATGTAGAAAAATTCACTAAAATGTGAAATTGTCATTGTTTTTGTAGTTTATATGCACTCCTGAAATAAATGGCAGCCATTTGGTACCAAAATTACTAAATTTCAACTATTAGTTCTCAAGTTCGGATCATTTATAAACAGTGTGGCAAATCCAAGATAGCAGTCATTTTTTAAAATTGACCCATTTTTAAAATCCTGTATACTTTTAACATTGGCTAGTAATAATCTCAGCTAATATGGGACAAAATATTTAAATGACTGAGATTTCTGGGTTTCATTGTCATGTCTACGTATGGTAAAAATTTGAAAAAAATCTATGATTGTGGAGCAAAAACACTAGGTGTTCCCATATGGAATGACCCAAGTTCAAAAATTGGACTTGAACTGTGTTTAAGCTTTCTGACCAGCAGCTTTCACTTAGGCATTCTTTTTTTTAAATAAAAAGCCAAGGAATCTAGTTTGTTCAAAAATTTAAGTTTACATTAAAAGATTTTTTGAATTTTGATTTTAAAAATTCAGTTTTTCCCAAGTCATTGGCTTATGCTTAAAATCATTTCATCGAGAAAAAAATCAGATTAAGCTGATTATTAATTATCGAATTTAGATACTATCAGATAATTAGCATGTTTTTTTAACAGTGATATCTAAATTCTGTGTTCCGAAAGACACACTTCCTGTTGGACACTATTCCTAATATTCTTCGTGTTTTGACCCTCAATCAAGTTGCTAGAGGGAATAGGTTATTTTTTACAATTGTTTTCTGCGAGGAAGTCTAAAAAAATCAAGATTTTTCAGGAAATTTAACATTTAAAAATCAACTAAAAATTAATTTCTTAACTAATAACTCTGAGGTTCAAAACATCCACTGTATTATAATGATTATAATGATACAAAAATAATTATAATAGATCAATTCATTGTTGAGTTATCACTGTTTGAACAAAGCATCGTATTGCAAAAACAATTCTTCAGAAAGTGAGTTTAAAGTTCTGGAAACATGTTTGTATACATGGTGATAGTACCTATCCAAAAGGCTTTGTATTTAGAAAAGTATTCCTAATATTCACAAGTTCTTGGTATCGTTTAAAAGCTAAAAAATTGGGAAATATTTTAAAGCAATAAAAACAAAATCAATATTTTGGTCAATTTTCGTGATTTCTGGTGTATACCTTTGGGAATATAAGGACAAAATTTCTTTGGATCAGTAAAACCATGTGTCTTTTGAAGTCACTTTTATTCAATCTGATTTTAGCAGATGTGCTCAATATTGGGACGTACCCGTGTTAAAGCAGAATACATAAATGCTTAAGTCAGTTGTATATTGAAAGTTGTTAGCTTCAAGATCCTAGTAGATATGTTCCTTGATTTATTTTATGCTTATTAGAAATGATGATGATAATTTAATTTGGAGTCAGCATTTTCAAAGAATTCAAATTGTGGTGACAGGATATTATTTGTAAATGCATTTGAATATCTTTTAATATTGGAATTTAGCTTTAAAAAGGATGGGTTCTGTTTTTACATGTCACTAAAAAACTAAAGTAGTTTATAAATAGCTTTACAAAACACAATACTCTAAAATATTTAATTCCCCAACTTTGTAAGAATTTCATAGCTATCTAATATGTAATTTTATTGCAAATGAAACTCATATCTGAATTTTTTTGTTCATAAATATTCAGTAAATTTTAAAATATGAGTACACAAACAAATTTTTGTTTGGTTAAAGTTTATGGAACACAAATCTATGTGTCATCCATTTTGTCTTAAATTGATTCAGTACAGGAAATGATTCATAACAAGAAAATTATAATTACAAGATACATTTAAAAGATTTTAGATGTCTTCTATTTACTTTAAAGCAATTAGTAGGGATATTATGCAACATACAGACATTTTTATTTTAAGATTCAAGTTGATTGAAATTAGTAACACGCTTATAGGCATTTTGTGCAATGGTCCTTTTGAAGTTGATTCAAGTCTACATGACAGAACATAACCCAATAAAAGTCAGATAGAATATTTTAAGGGTCATTTGTCCAATCAATAATAAAAGGTGGATTTTGAAAATGCAATACTTGAAATGCATTGACTATTTATTTTTATTTTTGTATTTCAATGCTATGATTAAATAGGAAAATATGAGATTACCATCATCATAGTGACTAATAGTTTAAAGTTTTGATGAAGACATGAACATAGGTATTTTAATTAACGTCGCACTGGAGCAACACAAAGGACTATTGGCGACGATCTGAGATCAAAGAACACCAAGGAAAAGATAAAAAAAACACCACCACGTAATTTTAAACCACAGTAAGATGACGAAGTCGCACCTGAGCTGGCATCCCACTCTCCAAACTTCCACACCATGCCAACATGAGGACATTTGAGGCCACGACAGATTAAACATGTACCCCCTTTGTATACCAGTCTTTGGTTGGATTCAAACTCCCAACTCTCTAGTTGCTAATCTGTTATTTTTCCAACTGGGCTACTGCTGCCCCGATGAAGATATGAAAGATAAAAACATTAGATGGAATTTTAAAATGTTATGCTTTGTAAAAATTTAAAAAGATTTGGGTGGTAATTCTCCCCTATCAAATCTTGCCAGTTTAAAACTGAAAAAAGTATTGGCATTGAATAAAATTGGACAATAAATTAAAATATGGGAGATAGTAAAAGGGGCAACACATGCACTACACACAGGGAGCTCTTCAAACAAGATGCTTATGGGTAAAACATGTGTCCTATTCCAAGATAGGTTAAAGGTACATCGCAGTCAGGAATGCAGAGATGATCATGCAACAATAAAATGACTGGATGAATACTATGGAGCTTATTTTGATACTGTGTGCGTCAGTCATTGTGCCAATCATTCCGCACAATGTCCCAGACAACTGACTGGAGATCATTATACAGAACAGATATACGAGGGAAAGTCAAAAATTATCCGCACTTTAATTTTCAATTTATTTACACAAATGTAGGGATTGAACAAGTTTGCCATTTTTCTATGTAGACTTCTTTCTTTTCGATGCACTTGGTCCAGTGGTCCACAAGCTTGCGCATTCCCTCCAAGGTTTTCGGTAGGTTGCCCAACCACGTATGCACAGCTTCCCCCACTTCTTTGTCTAATCTGCAGGGAGCCCATTACATTGTCGACGGTAACTCACAAGTTTGCCAATACTGTTTCTCGAGCTTACTGAATCTTCTCGTCAGTGGTGGAGGTTGACGGGCATCCTGCTCCTTCTTCGTGCATCACTCTTATCCAGTCTCTTTTAAACTTCTTGATCCACTCATATACACTTCTATGTGGTAGAGCACTATCCCGTATTGTATTGCAAGCCTCCGATGAATTTCAGCCCTTGGCACACTTTCCGACAGTAAAAATCAGATCACTGCTCTTTATTCCTCCTTGGAGCACACTGCTAGCGGAGCGGTCAGTGAAGCAGATGCAAGAAAAATGACACCATGAGAGTCAAACTGCAATAACATGACCCCCATAGTATCAACTAAGCATGAGCAGAAGGCAGTGACAAAAACCTAAAGTGTTATAGTGAAAGTGTAGATAATTTTTGACTTACCCTTGTACTTAAATGAATTACTGCACTTTTGGCTGCAGCAGCCACAAGTTCATTTTGAACAGGTCCCAATATCCAACAAAAGGTGATACCAAAAACCACGTCGGATGCTAGCTTTTTACGTATTTCAAAAATATCAAGTGCCTGGGAATGTCTACAACAGTCCAAATTTAAGGATTCAAAATACGCTTTTGGAATCTGTGTATACAACAAAATTGCCAAAAGGCAGACTTAAAATATATATTAATGCTTCGTATATGGCTAAAAACTCTGCAGTTGAAACTGAAGTAATCGATGGTAGATAAGAAGGAAAAGTAATAGGGCCACAAACGAAGGCACACAAGGCATAATTCACCTTCTTTGACCTGTCAGTATAAACAGCTGAGAGATGACTAGAATGATGAGGATAATTAAAAAGTTGTTAGTAAATGATTGTACTTGTGTTTGACCTCTCCTAGCCATGAAATAAGTTAAAAAAGGAGACATTTGGGGATCCCCAGGGTGGATAGGTAAAAAGAGGTCATTCAGAAACATTAAGAGTTGATACTATCATGAATTGTCCAAGAGTGAATTTCGCAGTGAATGAGCTGGATGACTCAATATGCAGTAATAAAATTGTAGTGATGACAAAAGACATACAGAAGCCAAAGGTGGTTTTTGGCTAACTACATAGAGACTTTTGAGTGGTAGTCTTGAAGGCACCAGTCAAAAGCCTTGGTGCAGCGTGAGGTGTGATGCACTGTATAGAGATTTATTCCTCTTAACACAGAAGATAGGTATCGGAAGATAATTGCAATTTTAGTATTTCCCTGGGCAAAATATTTTACCTACATTGTACATGATCTACATAACACTGCCACAAAATTAAACTCTTTATATATTTGATACATGGATTACTAAAACTGAATAGTTCTTAAGTAAATGAATGAACCTTTTATAGCTTCTCGTTTTTGGGTTTTATGGTGCAAGGATTTGGCCATGCTGCACCAGACACAAGACATAAAATCAAGTAATAGACATCAACATTTGGGTGGAGAATTTTCCCGATCAAATCTTGTAAAAAAAGTATTGGCGATAATGATTAAAAATTGTTCAATCAATTAAACTATGCTGGATAGTAAAAGGGACCACACATATTCAGTTTCTCTGAATAAAAGATGCCTGTGCATAAAACATATGTCCTATTCAAAGACAAAGTTAATAGTACATCAGAGTGTAGTACAGGCTTACTAGGGAGAAAAACGGAACTTGGCTGATTAAACTAGACTCAGTGAGTAGGTTCTTCCTCTGAATGTCACTCACGTCCAGATGAAAGGACAGGATCTTTTTCTCATCTTGTCCAATCCCTTTCCCCTCAATCACCTTACACATGGATGAAGTCGTCGTTTGCTTTAGATACTGAATACGAAATGAGCATTTGTTTTCAATATTTGCTTCATTTCATTTGTCTCTACTATCAGATCTCACCACAGTTGATTGGGTTTTAATGAGCCCCATTCCAGCCTTTCTTTTGAGTCTTTTTCAAGGGCCATATCTTAGTCAAGCTGAGCAAAATATAAGATAGAAGACTTCAAGTAAGTTACAGGAATTAATCCTACACCACTGACTCGCAGGTTGTTATAGCAGAAGTAAAAACTACTAAGTCATGGGGTCCCTTTTCTATCTATGGACTTACTTCAGATAGGTAGGTATTTTAATTAACATCGCACTGGAGCAATATAACCTGTTATTGGAACGGTCTGGGATGAATCCCCAATTAAAAGATCCAAGGACAATACCACGTAATTTTGAATCATGATCAAAATACCTGACCACTCCACTCTCCAAACTTCCACACTGCACCAATGTGAGGACATTAAGGCCACGACAGATTCAACATATACCATCCCCCCTTTTTACACGAAGGTCTTTGGATGGATTCAAACTCGCAACTCTCGAGCTTACTTCACATAAGTAAGTATTTTAATTAACATCGCACTGGAGCAACAGAAAGGGGTACTGGCGATGGTCCCAAATCAAACCTGAAGGGAAAAATCCAATGACAATACCACATAATTTTGAACCATGGTCAGATGACAAGGTTACTCCTGAGCTGGCACCCCACTTTCCAAACTTCCACACCATATCAACGTATGGACGTTTGAGGCCACGACAGATTGAAAGTGCACCAGCCCCCTTAGTACACAAAGGCCTTTGGATGGATTCGAACTCGCAACCCTCCGGTATACTTCGCATAGGAAGTTTAACCAAGATTCGCTTTTGTTGTTCAACACGAGAATTTCTCTAAACGCAGAAATTCACCTGTTTCAGACATTAGGGAATAAAACAGTTACATACCTCCAGTTTCAAGCTGTTCTCGAAAACCACTTGCGACTTGTGAGACAATTGGGCGAATGCAGTGCTTAAAGCAGTGAGCTTCTGACGTGCCGCATAAATGATGTCAATTTGGTCCTCGTCTACTTCTCCTATCAGCAGATCTAAATCTACGAAAGCTTTGTCGAACTCCGACTCCAGGATATCTAACCATTTAATACCAGTCGTTCCAACTGCCATAATTGCCGTCTTCAACAATAAATTGTCGAATTAAACGAACACAAATGATTGTAGACTTCTTACGAAACAATAAAACAGTATATAACAGCACAAAAGTCGACAGTTTCAAAGAGATTAAACAGAAAGTCCTGCACAAAGCTGTCTGCTCTTAAAATATTGTTGATGTTGACATGTTGATAGGGACTGGTGATTCTGATAGCAGTTAAAATAACAGTGTTATTATAAAGTAGCAGCTAGAAATGTTATCGAGGGTAGGTAGTTGATATAACGTCACACTAAAGCAACACACGGACTATTGTCCACAGAAATGATTCCGTTACCATTTACATTTTTAACACAGAAGTCACACTACGGGTAATTTTTTCAGAAAAGGAAAACTGAACGAGATGCGAAAATTCAAAAATATATATTTTTTATTTTTGAAGTTAACAAAAATAATAGTTGAATTTACAATGTTTTTCAAAATT